>OY282559.1:84401278-86801278 GCA_958295665.1 Tipula vernalis | reverse complement strand
AGATGATGGGAATTTTCTCTAAATTTTTTGTTTTATTTTGATTTTTTTTTTTTGCATATTTGCGTTTCATACGAAGATATGTAGTATGTGTATTATAGAGAAAATAGTTTGCCAAAAAATCGCTTATTCTAGAGCTATATGGCGGTGCACAGCGATAATTGTGTGTGTATGTATATACACAATTTAGTTATCAACAAGCCGACGTAACCATTATTATATATTGTTTTTGTATCGAACTCTGCGTTGAGTGAATATCGAGTTGGTGTTATTTTAATGATTTCGACTCATCGTGTAATTACTGTGGTTGTTGACAACACATGCGGCTAAACTGAGATTTAAGTTAGGAAAATATATCGAAAAATATTTTCCGGGTTACGCAGCCATATTATTATAAAAGCAATAATTAATTGCAATAAATCAATAATAATCTCATCGTCGAACCGTACAACAAAAATTTCGAAATTCACTTCAAATTCAAAATGGTACTCTCGACTAAATACCAATAAATCTTAATTTTATTTCTAATTTTGTTCTACATAGCGCATAGTTTTCCGTTCTACACAGATTAAGACGATTATATTTTACGCCATAAGAACAAAGTAATATAAATTTTTAAAATAACAAAACCAACGTCGTGTATGGTTTTTAACATTTTAGTTTTTATGATGGTTGGTTTCGTCTCATTTTGTAGGTGTGATTAAAATTTATAATTAAGATGATTACTTAACCGCGCCCGCGAGTGTTTTTTTTAAATGTTTTAATGAAGTAGTTTTGGTTTGGGGCTTACATTATGATTTTGAAATATGAACAATGATTTAACTGTGTTTATGTGTTCGACAAATATTTTGACAAATATTCAGTTTCTCAAACCCATTTAGTCATTCGATTCCTTCTACGGATTATGTTTTCCATTTGATTAATTGTAAGTGTTGTTAATAATGAGACCACTGCCTCCTCTTGAATGGGTTACAGAATTTTTTTTTTCTCCGAACGTCTTTAAAGTAGCTTGTTTTAATACTACTATTGGATATTAAAGTTATCGCCTTTTTGTTACGATTATAAAAATTTACTTGTCAGGCTACACTTTTAATCACAGACGTAAAAGTTCTTTTAATACTGTTTTCAATATTAAAAGTGATTGGCACGTCATCTTAGTAAAATATCAAGCGCGAAGCCAGGTACTACCTCGGGGGTCAAAGCGTAGGTTAACTATATCCACTACCACAACAAAAAACATCAGGCTCAATTCTCAGGGTTTGGCTTAGGACTAGACGGTCGCAATATAATTTAAATAAAAAATATTTTGTAAAAATATTGATCTTGTATATTAGCTGGAAACCTACAAATTGGGGGCGCACTTATTTTATTCTGCTGTGAATTAAAAAATTACCGGTTTAGCCAAAGTGCTGTTTTATAAATTTGATGCTAAATTTCGAATGAAACTCATTTAATACGGGCAATAAAAAAAGAAGTCGAAAAGATACAGAAGCGCAAAATAGCACAACTTTGGATAATACATGCAATATAAACATTTCAGCAGTAATTAAAGAAATGCAGAATAGTTTGCTGAAAGCAAATAAAGAAGTAAAAGAACGCATATCACTATTAGCCGAGAAAAATCAAACGCCAGAAGTCTCGCATACAGAAGAATTATTAAAAAAAGAACGTGAGATTGAACAGTTACGTGCAGAAATTGAAACGCTAAAACAAAAACCGGGTCCGTCGGATGCCACGAGTTTTCAAAAACATACGCACGGGGATATGGAAGGCATGTTAAATAAATTCAGTGGTAATGGCTCATATACTATAAAATGGATAGCGGATACCGAGAGAATAGGACGACAAGTAAGATGACGATTTATTTGTAAATGGACGGAAATTACTAAAAGGATCGGCAAAATTGGCGTTAAGGTCAAGGTCCGATATAGATAACTGGGAACAATTGAAACAATTCTTAACAGACGAATTTCATATCGAACCGCACGCACAGCAGATAGTCGATAACATTAAACAATTTAAATCAAAATTACAATTATATGAGAATTATAACTTAGACAATCCAGAACGGGTAACAACTAATACTTCAAATCAAAATAAACGAAGAGGTCATTTAAAATGGCGAAGAGGGACACAAGTTCAAATTTTGTTTAAGAAAAGCTGATGGTCCAAAATGTTTTAAATGCAATCAATTCGGGCATTTAGCAGATAAGTGTTCGTCAAAAGCTAAAGTTGAATTCGCCACAATTTCAGGTGCCACTACACAATCGACGAAGACTGTTGAAGTAAATGGTCAACCTGTACAAGGACTAATAGATACAGGGAGTGACGCCACATTCATAACTAATGACGCTTATAAGACACTGGGCTCACCTGAAATACAGCCGTTTTCATTGCAGTTTATTGGATTGGGTAAATGTACAGTGATGACCAAAGGCTATTTCTACGCTCATCTTAAGATTGATGAAGAACATTTGAAAGCAAAAATATTTATCGTTTCCACAGAAAACATGCATCATCAAATGATTATTGGGAAAGATGTTTTACAGGGCACTCGAATTACGATGAATGGAACAGAAGCAACAGTTGATCGTGTTTATAAATCTTTAGAAAATGAGGAGGGTATGCTGAGCTGTTTCAATGTAACTCAAGAATTCGAGCTTAAAATTGGAGATCAAAAATATGCTGCCATATTCATGGAAATATTTCATAGCTACAAACCAAAATACAATGGGAAAACAACACCTGTTAAAAATTATCTTAAAATCCGACAAAACAATATATCAACCACCCAGAAGATTGGCTCCAGCAGAAAAGGTCGAAGTGGAGAAGACAATAGCAGAATGGTTACAGAACAAAATTATTGTACCTTGCCGATCCGAGTACGCCAGTCCAATCGTGTTGGTAAACAAAAAAGACAACACCAAGGTCTGTGTGTTGATTATAGGAGGCTCAACAAAGAAATCGTCATGGATAGGTATCCACCTCCTTTGATTGATGACCAACCACATTTTTACAACGCTTGATTGGAAAAATGGATTTTTCCATGTGAATGTAGCGGAAGAAAGTCAAAAATGTACTGCGTTTGTTACCCCAAATAACCAATATCAATTTCTGAAAGCACCATTTGGATTAGGTACGTCTCCGGCAGCGTTTCAGCGCTTCATAAATTATGTACATATTTCATCCAATGGCTGTGAAAAATCATGTGTTGATATACATGGATGTCATTATTATTCCATCCAAGAACGAAGACGAAGGGATTGACAGACTAAAAGCAGCTCTAGAAATAGCTAGTGAATACGCTTTGGTCATTAATTGGAAGAAATGCCGATTTATGTACAAAAACAAAGAATACTTGGATTATGAAATTGAACAGAGATCAATTAAGCCATCATTAAGCCACGAAGACGTTAGCTATGAGAAAGTTTCCTGAGCCGAATTCCAGAAAGAAACTTCAGAATTGATATTTCCGAAGGTTCGTCCAAAACTACTCCATAATCGCAAGGCCATTATCGAACTTGTTGAGGAAGGACGTCAGATTCCAGTTTGTCGTTCTCGAGAAAGAGGCATTCAAAAAATTGAAAGATCAGTTAGTGGAACAGCCGATACTACAAATCCAGTGACAGAAACTGATCGACATACAGATGCATCTAAGCATGGCTTCGGTGCGGTTTTACTGCAGAAACCCTGCTCATCTCCTGCTCAAGAAACATACTCAAGTTACGAGTTAGAAGTCCTAGCTGTCATTTTAGCTTTAAAAAGATTTACAGTTTATCTATTAGGAATCAAATTTAAGATAATCACTGATTGCGCAGCATTCAAAATGACGATGGGAAAAAAGAAATTTTACCACGAATTGCTGGATGGGCACTAACGCTGCAAGACTACGACTGCCAATTGGAACATCGCCCGGAAAGCAAGATGAAACACGTATATGCATTGAGTAGAAATGCTATTGTGATGGTAATCACAAATAACACAATTGATAAGTTCAAATCAGCTCAGAAGGATGACGAAACTCTACGAGCAATTTTGGCGATACTGGAACATCGGCCATTCGAAAATTATTCAAACAAATAAGGTGGTGCTGTACAAAGAAGATGCTGAAGGACGAAGCCTATTGTGTGTTCCAAAGACGATGCAGAGAGAGCTCATCAAAACTATATATATGACCAAGGCCATTTCGGGGTGAAGAAAATGGAAGAAATCATTAAGCGGGAATATTTTGTTCCAAAACTTCGGAAACTATGTGAAACGTGTCGGCAAAACTGCATCCCATGTATATTAGCAGAGAGAAAGAGAGGTAAACAGGAGGGTTTCCTGCACAGCATTCCAAAAGACAATGTACCGCTTATGACCTACCATATTGACTATCATGAGCCTCTGGTAAGCACAAATAAGAACTATAAATATATGTTTTCAGTCATCGATTCTTTCACTAAATTTGTGTGGCCCTATCCGGTAAAATTCACGATAACCGCTGAAGTTATCACGAAGCTAGAAGTCCAAGAAAGTGTGTTCAGCAATCCATCTCGCCTGGTTTCTGACAGGGGAACAGCTTTCACTTCAAGAGTTTTTGAAGACTATTGCACCCATCGCAATATTGCACACGTGCTGATTACCACAGGAGTACCAAGAGGCAACGAGCAAATCGAGAGGATTCACGAAATAATTATACCGGCACTGACTTATGTTATCCTTGAGTAATCTAGGGGACTTTTATAAACATGTAAACAAATTACAGCAGTACCTAAATTCCAGCTGGCAAAGGAGCGTGAAGAAGACTCCTTTTGAACTATTGTTTGGTGTTCAGATGAAGAATACAGAAGACAGTACGATTGGCGGAAACGTTAGAAGTCGAAAAGAAGTTACAACAGGAGAAGAAAATCTGCAACGTTATATACAAGGAAGGCGACATCGTAGCTATCAAAAGGGCGCAATACGGTAGTGGCTTGAAGTTATTTCCAAAATTTTCAGGACCCTACAAGGTTAAGAAAGTGAAGGATAACGAGCGATACGATGTAGCAAAATTAGGACAACATGAAGGTTCGAATTCCACCAGTACATGTGCCGAATATATGAAAAAGCGGTATTCTAAATAATTCAATGACATCCTAGAAAGAAGAGGAAGAAGAACCTGATGCAGAGAAGCATGATAATATTGCAGCATAAAGTAACATCATCACCATAATGAATTTATGCAACCTGATATTTTAGTAAACCAGCGACAGCTTACCCAATGAAGACGAGATTACTAAATACTACCTTGATCAACAAGTTCTCGGAATAACCACCGTGTGGCGCTCCCATAGTTCCGATTTGAGTTCTGTTTTTTTGTTAAGTTGGTACATCTGTTGTTGATATTTCCTCTAAATCTTAGCGTCATAGCTTGACATTTGCAAACGTAGTTTGACGTAGTCAAGAGTACATCTACTCTGTGTGTGTTGGCGATTTTTCCATTATTTCCTCTCGGCTGCTGAAACGCGTTCCCCTTGATGGTTTTTTAACTCGATTGAACAGAAAGAAGTCACAGGGAGCCAAATCAGGTGAATTCGGTGGCTGTTGGATGGTATTTGTTGCATTTTTCGTCAAAAAAATTACGAATAATGATGGCACTGTACGACGGTGCGTTATCATGGTGCAAAATCCACGAGTTTTCTGCCCACAATTCTGGTCTCTTTCGGCGAATTGCTTCACGCAAACGTCTCATAACGCCCAAATAATACTCTTTGTTTACGGTCTGGCCTTCTGGCAAAAATTCATGATTCACTTCACCGTTGTAATCCATGAAAACCGTGAGCATTGCCTTCTTTTTTGACTGAAAACGACGTGTTTTTTTTTTGGTGAACGCCATTCACTTGCCTGATGTCTGGATTGCGTGTCGTACTCATAAACCCACGTCTCGTCTCCAGTAATGATCCTTTTGATGAATGTGGGATCGGATTCAGCCTCGCAAATCATGTATAAAATTGTAAATAATTTCTAAAATTGTAAATAATCGCCAACACACACAGAGATAGATGTACTCTTGACTACGTAACTTTTGCAAATGTCAAGCTATGACGCTAAGATTTAGAGGGAATATCAACAACAGATGTACCAACTTAACAAAAAAACAGAACTCAAATCGGAACGATGGGAGCGCCACACGGTGGTTATTCCGAGAACTTGTTGATCAAGGTAGTAAGACGACTTCCAGGAAATTTAACGAAGATAATGAAGACGTAGTACGGGAAACACAAAGACGATTTAAATTTTGTAAGACGATTTGAAAGACGAGCGGAACGATCATCGAGATCAAAAGGGTAATTGGCCGGGCCGGCGCAATTTGCAGGAGGGCCGAGTTGTAGGATTTAGTATCAACGCAATCCCACAAAACATCTTGTTCAACCTAAGGTAATAATGAAGGCAATAAATATTTGGTTTACGGTAATAAAATTTTGATGATGTACGTTAATTGTTTGTTTGTGAAAATCGATCTCTTGCATTTTGGATTTCGTACAAGACGGTCGCAATATAATTTAAATAAAAAATATTTTGTAAAAACATTGATCTTGTGTTTTGGTATTACAATAGACGATAGGCGTAAATATATTAGCTGGAAACCTCATGTATATATATGTATTTACTTATATATCCTTGTACCGTATATCTTAAAATCCACATCGGTAGTTTTGCTTATCTCCAATTGTGCTAGCCTCTAATCTCCCATTCTCTAAACACTTAAATTCAGAGACATTTTGAGAAGATCAAAAAGTTTGATCTTCATTTTTCCAAACTGTGAGTTCCCCTTCATTTTTTCCACACTAATTTATTTGATCTCTCGAGCTCATTCGATCTATTGATTGGTTGAGATCTCATGGTGTTTTTAACCTAAGTGGCGCCCCAAATTCAGAATAATTAAATCATTTTGAGGCGTCAATGGGAGAGTGAAGGGGGGAGGTGCGCAGGATATTTATTTGCAGTAGAATACATAAGATGCTCTTTTCTCCTGTAGTGGTAGTTTCACTTTTACATTCTCTAAACAAATGAATTTTGACGACTTTTAACGTCTTATTTTTTAAATTGTTCTTTCCCCCTACTCTGGCGGACTTTATTTTTACATACTTTATTAAGCGTTATTGCGACGGGGCTTCTTACTCTAAAATAATATTATAAGTCTATTATTTTATAAGTCTATTATTATTCAAATAATCTACGTAAATGCATAGACGTAATCCTCCGTCTAAACGTAATTTATGAATCTAAAATCGAGGCTTCTACGTACTCACACTCTTAAAATCCACAAGCCTTCTTAACTTGTCAAATTAATTGGGCAATTATTCCCTGTTATGACTGTCGTTCTCGCTTTGATATCAAATTTAACGGAACTTGGCCGGCCACTTATTCCGACTGAAAATATCGTGAAATTAAAAGGGATTAGCGAAGTAGTATAAATGTTAAAACTTGCTGTAATAGAAGTGAGCAAAATCGAGAAAATAATTCTTAGTTCTGAAGCGGCATTAATTCAGCATTTTCCAAAGGTGTTCAAACAACTTTCATGAATCTGATCCACGCTCGGCGAAATAACGATACTGTAACGACGCGAATAACTTCTTTCGTATAAATATTGAATGCGACTTTAAAATTAAGTAAACGAAAGGCGAAACTTTTGACAACAATTTAGAATGTACAAAGCATTTCTACCTACTACATCAACATTGATGCGTCTTCTCAGTAGCATCTATCAGTAGCATTTGAATTATTTTTTCAGTGACGCAATAGAACTCCATTTTGCTACTAAGAAAGTAATAGGAGGTCAACGTAAGGAAGATCTTCAAAATGAGGTGAGTTTAGATCAAAATGGTAAAGGTTCTAATGTAAAAGAAAACAAACATGGTAAAGGAAACAAACGTCGATCCGAGGGGTTAACTATATCGCTAAATCAATGGCAACAAGATTTTTTTTTAGTAATTAAGGCAATCTAAATGGCAAAATAAAGATTTCACAATTTGGGGATATTTGGGGATTCCTATAGCATTACAAGCGAAATATTTGTCAATATTGCTAGTCATACTTGGCAAAACCCCGTTCCACTTTCTTGTGGAGGATTTCGGTAAATCTGAGGAATCCAAAAAAACGTTGAAATTTGGTATATTTTAAATATAATGTCGCAGGAAATATTTCAGTTTTTCTTGTGAGTAAATATGGGAAAATTCGAGTTTCCACAAATCATTAGAAGCTTTTTATAAAATGAGCCTGTAGAGTGTTATGTCTGCAGATAGCTTGCATTGGTGTGATTTATCAATAGCTATTGCAGGAAAAAACACAATTCCAGTTCAATATGGGAAATCTGTGCAAATCCCACGTGGGAAATTTAGTGGAGGCTGACTTTACACAAAGTTACTAATGGTATTTGGGAAATCGAATTTGGCAGATTTCCCACATGAAACTTGAAATGATTTTTTTTTCCTATATTTTCATTAATGCAATCCAAGTATCTTATTAACTTTCGATTGAACACTACCAACTCTGGTACCGACTTCATTTTTTATTTTCGGCTTGAATGTTAATTGTTAAGTATTATCAACTTTTTAATTTCGGTTAACTTTCTTACAATGCAAACTGTGGGGTGAATCCTTGGTCCTGTGATTTTTCATTTTTTTTCTACTCGTCTTTAGAATAAGGGGTTTAAAAACTCTGAAAAATGTTTGATTGCAAATATTTCTTCCCACCGTGTTAAATTTGTCTTTTTCTAGGAAAAAAAAATACTTTGAGGTTCGATTAAATATCAAAAAACACTGAATATTTTTTTTGAGCTGCTTTTTGATTCAATGTTAATAATTAAGGCTGACCCTGATTTATAGGCCGCATTATAAAAGCTCCGTTAAGAGCTTTTTCTTAGAACTGGATAACTAAAATAAAAAAAAATAAAAAATAAAGATTGACCAACATTTCCCCTATTATTTAGGTTATAGGTGTTGAAAAAAATCCAATCAAAATTAAAGTTTCTATGGTTTATATTTAACAAATAAGTGCCAAACTGATCATGAGTGGAAATTGTATGGGTAAATTCGGAAGAACGCAGGAGCTATTGTATAAAAGCTTGTTTGACAGGCATATAAACTAAGTTTAATATGAATAAAACAAAATCCTTGAAGTTTCAGAAATTCTTAACCAGAGTATTAATTTGGCCCGCAGGATTTGAAGAAAACTGGAATATTTTTGCACTGACAAAAGCCGTTGTCTTAAATGAAATGATTTATAGATTAATGGACGTTCTTCTATTTCTTAATACACATAACGGAAACTCAAAAGTTAAGCACTTTAAACAAAGATTCGACTGAATAAGTATAATAAACCTCATTCGCCTGCAACCATTTACTTAGTTGGATAAATAAAAAAATCACGTCGTTATAAAAATTATTAATGTTTGTTTTTCATACTCCTGATAAATTATTCTACCCAATTTCATTTTACCTCATAGTTTTAATGAAACTTAAGGCGTGGTGAAGGTGTAACAGTAGTTATTACAGCTACGAAAGGTTCGTGCTATTGCTATGACTAAACGTTTCACCATACAAAAACTTCTCGTGTGACTAAATATTATAGAGAAAAACATGATCGTAAAAGACGCCACAATCTCCAAGAGTGTCCACAATTTCCAAGTAAGCACGGATATAATAAGGAAACTCCATACAGAGCATAACTTGCACCAGCAACAGGCCCAGCATTAACAGTAGGCCATATAACGGCTCAACTGGAATTCGTTAGAGAGAGATTCTCTCTGTACTCTTCAGATTGAAACAACGTTATTCGCGGCAGATATATAACGGTATGGGGCGGAATTTCATTGACACCCTCCACAGAACTTCATATAGTAATTGGCGACTCTTTAAACAGTACGCGATATGGTACAGTAACTTAGTAGAACCATATGTGATACAAAAAAATGAAATCAAAAATACCAAAGGGTAACTCAAACTGGCAGCATCCTAGAAAATGTTCGAGGAATTATACACGCTGAACAATTCAAAAGCAATAAAAGACAGATGCAGAGAATTGTTTGTCAGTATTTGTCAGAAATCACATGTAACTTAATGAACATTTACGTTTAGAATGAGAAGCGTTTAGTTAATCAATTTGATAAAAGGAAGCAACACTTCGGTTAACAATGCCTCTAGTATTACTCATGTGATGACGAACTCTTCTGTTTCCAGTCTGGAAATGGAGACAAGAGGATGACTTTGAAACAAGGCTGCTGGAAAATAAAACAGAAAAGTTTAGTTTTCTAAGGGAGAATAACTCTAAAAAATCATGACAAACTTTAAAAAATCAACTTAGTGAATTCAAAAATGTAAATTGTAGAACCAGCCGAATTATTTTCTTAAAATCAGAAACCTTTTCGAAAACGGAACCGGAACCTAAACCGAGGTTCTAACTGAAGAACCGACCCGTAACAGAGCCGCAGACGAATGAAAAAGGGGTGGAGAGCAAAAAAACTGATGAGTCGTTTAGGTACCGCCTTACTTCCCTACGAGCAGTGGCGATCAATAGCATCTTCGTTGACTTTGATGCAATACTATATCGAAGGTATCCTAGCTTTCGAACCAAATAAAGCCTTCCTGTATGGGCAACCACAATAGAAGAGCTCAAAAGGAAGGTTTATTTCTTGAAAACCCGAGTTAAACCGAAGAAGAATTTGCAGAATCATTACATGTTGATGGATTAACGATTTTCCATCCAAAAAATTGGGTGTGGTCAAACATTGTGTCAAACTACATTTCAAACTATACAATTTAGTTAAAAAAAACCCTACAAACATCAAATGAAAGTCGTACATCCAATTAAAAAGGCTTGCTGAAAATGCCATTAATACTCATTATGTTTTTAAAGGAACGTACGAGTTGAAGCCGAGAGACATCGAAAGGCGCAAAGTTAATTGTGAATTGTTGCTTGAAAGATACAAAAGTTATTTGCTACATATCGTGATGGGTGATGAAAAATGATACGTTACGATAATCCGAAGCGCAAAAAATCATGGTATAGGCCAGCTCATGCTGTATTTGGTGAGATCAGCTGGGCGTTGTGTATTGTAAGCTGTCTTCAACAATTGATGAAATTGAGCCGAGCATTAAAGTAAAAACGGCCAAATTACGCAAAAAGACATAACAAAGTGATCAGCCCAACAACGCTCGGCTTAACGTTGCGAAACCGGTGAAGCAAATGTTAAAAACGCTTAGATGGGACGCCGCTAGATTCGTAAATAGTCTCTAAAGATGTGTCTTTCTTTCAACATGGAATCCACCTATTACCAGAAAGACGGGAAGAAGTAGTGATTTTTAACAATAAAGCTGTATGTTTGCCAAAAAAAACCTTAAAATTAATTTACACTCTAAATATTAGTATGCCGAGAATCTCAAATGATTCGGATATAGCAAGGTTGGAAGTACCAATCGTAAAATATCGTGATTAACCAGCGGATTTGCCAGTGAAAACACCAGATTGAAACTTGAATGATGAAATGTATTAGTTGGAGAGTTTGGGTTCCTTAAGATGTAAATTTATTGTCATCTCTGTAAGACACATCACTTTGGCAACAACTCTAAGCCTGAATTTAAAAAGGCACAACAGATAGCAAGAGGGACAATACGTATGTTACAAGCAAGAATCATGGAGATAAGAGCTGACAACCAACTTAAAGGCAAGAAGGCCACCTTTTTCCTGAACAATTGAAAATATATATGCCTATTCCTTGTTTGAGGGGTGGAATGGCCGACCTTCCACAGCCGAGAAAGTTTTCCTCAGACATTATTGGAAACAATGTCTATTGTAAAATTGGTCGCAATTCCACATTTAACTAATTTTCGGTTCGGTCTTCTCAGGAAACATCGCAGTAATAAGCCGATGATCGGAATTCCCCAAAGGGGAGCCGACAGAAATGGTATATTTCGCAGCGTGTGATGTCGAGTAAAATCCAATAGATTTTCTGTATCGTTGATCCGATTAGGGGTTCTCTTAGGGTAGCCTACGAGTTTAGTTAATTGATTCAAAGCCGCAAACATTTTAGCTACCTAACCGGCCGGTGTTACATGGGACGAATGTGGAAGCGATTTGACAAAATGTATGTACATTAAAATCACCCGTAACAACGATATCGGTCATTTGGTCATTTCAAAAGTGTCTATACTCAATGAAGCCTGACAAAGTATCGAATTCATAATGAGCTGCGTCGCTCAAAATATTTGGGCTTTGGTAAAAACCACATAGGACGAGGGATTGATTTAATATTTAGCATCTAATGTGCTTACAATATATAATTATAAAAAATGATATACATAAACGCATAACTGTCTGACTCGCTGAAGTACATGGCCCGAATGAACAGCGAAATCAGGCAAAAGAGTAGTAAGAGTGGGATTAATAAGAAACTTTAGTATAATGACTATAATGCAAAGTGATAATTTCTAAATATCTATTAAAAATTGGTGACTCAAAATGCAATCTAAATTGCGCTCCAAATTTGGTAAAATTAATGTTTCTGGCTTATTGCCATCGAGTAGATATACCTTCCTGTATAACAATATCATGTCTAATAGTCAATTTAGGGTTCCGGTAAATGTGTTTGCTAAATCTTTAATATTTTGCTAATGATTCAGAAGTTTCTTTGATATTTATACGAACATATAAAACATAACAAATGTTCTAAACGTTGTGGAATAAGCATATATTTATGTAGTATATACGTAAACAAGACAAGTAGTCGACAACTAAACTTGTTGTGCTCGTCTACAAATAAACTATGTATTTTAACCTTGCCAGTATTTCTCTATACGTACACTGTTTAAGAGATAACGCTAACCAACAGTTAAGTCAACATTAAACTGTTTATAACCAAACCAAACATAAATACTTGTATATGTAGCGTAGACGTACTGCTTACTACAAAAATAAATAAATAAACAAATGTTGGTTCACTTAGAAATTATTTGAACTACCATAATGACCACGTATCTCTTGTCCGAACTCATCTGAGTGGAGATTACTGTACACGACTCTGTAAACCTCTTACGATTAAAATCGCTAAAAGTTTTTCTGTTATTTATAATCATTATTCGAGTGAATACTAAATTCCCAATAGTGTATCTAAAAAAGCATGTAGGTTTGTTTGTACATGTACACATATGTGATCTCATTTTATTTATTGATATATGTAAAAATTGAAAAAATGTTTAATTTGCGCAAACGCGGATTTTAATTTGAAATTTTTCGTATATTTACCATAAGTGTAGTGTAGAATTTTAGTGAGTTGTATGGTCAACTTGTATGTT
Organism: Tipula vernalis; assembly: GCA_958295665.1. Classification (NCBI taxonomy): domain Eukaryota; kingdom Metazoa; phylum Arthropoda; class Insecta; order Diptera; family Tipulidae; genus Tipula; species Tipula vernalis. The sequence continues at coordinate 86,787,968 of OY282559.1, read as the reverse complement.
TAAGCACTTATACGCTAAATTAGATGCAGAAGTGTCATCAATGTAGTACTCGAAAATATTTGCATTTATTTTTTGAAGAAGTTTAAAGATCATTCTTTTATCACCTGTTGCTAGTTTTCAGAAAAGTATATAGCAAGAACATCATTAATTGGATTGTAAATATTGTATATAACATATAAAGCAAAGATTTTTTTTCGTAACTCATATCTGGATTGAGAATAGAAATATAATTACTATTCCCTTTTCAACAGGCAAATCTGTAACACAGCCCTTCCTTAGGCGTTAAGCGACAAATCCAAAAATAATAAATGTAATCAATAAATCTTAACCAACTCAAGTGATTCTACTAACTGAAACACGAGTTTTTCGAATATTTACGGATATTTCATGAACCTTTTCGTCTAGTACACTCTACTATAGTGTGTAATTAACAAGACATTTAAAAAATAGATTCGAGCCCAATTAAAAATATTAGATGTGGTCAAACATTGTGTCAAACTACATTTCAAACTATACAATTTAGTTAAAAAATCCCTACAAACATCAAATGAAAGTTGTACAGCCAATTAAAAAGGCTTTCTGAAATGTCATTAATACTCATTATGTTTTTAAAGGAAATGTTATGATTGGCTGAAGGTGTGGAGCATATATAATACATTCAGTAAAACTGCTAATTGCTAATTTACTTGCAATGTGTTATTTAGCAATTGATCAGAATCTACTCCCTGATTTAACTTGTCTACCAAGAATATGATATCATAATTTAAAGCGCCAATGCTGTCCAATTAAAATGGGCATTAGATTGAAATATAAAACAAGAGAGATATTTTGGTGATTGAAGAGGTTTTGTGTAACCAATTTTTAGATGTATACAGGGTGATTGATTTGAATTAACTCAAGTACAAGAGTTGCATAATTAGATGATGTAAATGGACTCCTGTAATTCACATGACCATGTTGTAATTTAATAATTCGGTACATTATCAAGCACCGTTAGACTAAAAGGCCTTAGCCCCAGGGCGCCACCGATTTAAAGGCGCCATGATACTTTTAAATGTTTGCCAATTAATGCAAAATCTGCTATCGCGCAATAAAACCATTAACAGTTTCAAAATTTATTAATTAAAAAGTTGTAAATGTGTTACCTTACTTCCATGTTTATTTAAGGCAAATTTGTCCACAAGAATATCTATCAGCTACTGTATAGTTAGATCCAGAAGCAATTTTTTCGATTTCCAGTACGCCATTTTCATATAAAGGAATCATCGTAGGCATAGACAAAATATTATTTTTAAAAGATGGGTGGGCTGTGCTCGCGACATGGCCTCAACTTTTTACGTAGAATACGCATACGCCCAGTAATGCTTTGGATTTGAGTAGAAATTAGGTTAAAGGTTGATGAAATAATATGAAAGAAATTCAGATGGTTGACACACTCATTATTCAGTGATCCTTCACTTTTCATTTACTGATGAAATTCATCATTCAATTTACTAATTATTCACCTCAAACAATATTCACTCAATATTCAGTCTATTTACTTAGTTTATTATTATTACTAGCTATACAACAACAATTACCTTGGATAAATCAAAGAAACATTTAGCTAAACAAATTAGATTTACGTAAATCGAATCCGATGTTTAGTTATAAAATACCTACGAGTAAAAATAAAATCATTCAGAAGCACATCAAACAAAAATAGATCGGTTATTTGACAGCTAAAACATGTCAGATTTTTTTGATTGTTAAGGAAAACAAACAGCAGTTTATATGAAACTATCGTAAAATGACTCAAAATAACTTACTTTTAATAAAAATGAACCACAGAAAAAACTCAAACGGCACAAGATTTAACTTAAGGATTACGAATTTGCCGACTCTTGTTTTTTTGGCGGGATCGATTGTCACAAAAAAAATTACCGGCTTAGATTAAAATGAGATTAAATAAATGAAAACATTTCAATTAAGTTTATAAAATATTGAATAAATATCTGTAATATTAAAAATAAAAATTGTATCTAAGCCACTTCACACAAAAGATATGAACAATATTTTGACGTTCAATTTGTTTTCCTTAATACAAAAAATCACAATGAAGTTGTCTAGTATTCAATCTATTATATCTAAATACAAATCGTAGCCTGCTGCTTTGGAATAAATCAAAATGTTAATTCTAATCCATTTTTGCGAAATTAATACAAATACATAGTCCGATCAATACATAACAGCCCGATAACTATCTATGCTGATTTCAAATAAAGAAAATGTAAAATAACCCATTGTTATTGTATAACCCACGCTTCTAGGGTCAACGTGAGTTATATTTTGTATAACAAAATGTTGAGTAGTCATTGGAAAATTTTTCTTAGTCAAATTGAATGAAAAACTATAATCAATTGTAAAAAGTAGTTAAATTAAAGTACACCATGACAATTTAAAGAACGGTCGCTATGATAAAATGTACATATTTCAAAATTCAATGCTACAGTGTGAAAACACAAAATGGAACTATTTCTTATTAATTTACGAAATTTATTTCAACAAAAGTGGATAAAACATTGTATGCCACTCGTGAGCAAAGAGATATTATCCACTCGAGATACACTTATCCCTCGTGGATATTATCTCGTTTTGCTTACTAGTACCATAAATAACTACTACTCACATAATTCCTAATCACTCACTCATTATTCATACGTTATTCAATCAATACTCATTCAGGACTCCCTATTAATCACTGATGAAATATGATTTCACTTATTATTCACCCATTATTCATCCCATTGATTATTCACTCTTTTTTGACTCATTACTCAGTCATTATTCACTAATATTTCTATACTCATAAATCAAAAGGGCACAAGCCTAAAATTCGCGTTTTTCTGGAAATCGTTTTTAAAAGTTTTTTTAATTCTAGTTTTTTTAAAACGTAATTTCGGTGATTTGTAGTTGAAAATTTCATATTATATAAAATCGAAAAAGGAGAATTCAAATTTTAAATAATATGTTAAAGGGCATGACTCGACTTATGCCTATTTGTTTTGTAACTGCAGAAGTTGTTCATTATTTTGAATAATTTCCATTTTTGTGCATTTTTTTAGCACTTTATTATTCGAAAAACTGAATAAGAAGCAAAAACACGTTTCTTTATTTTTTTAAATACAAAACGGGGAAACATTAACCGTTTAGAAGAAATAGAAGTATATGAACTTAGACATAACCTTTTTTGAAGTCTACTCGTATATAATTACAATTGCAAATTAATTCCGAAATTGAACGTCGTTCAAAGAAAGAAAGAAATTATCATAGAAGAAAATTAAATATTGCGTTTTGTCTTATGCAGTTTTTCGAATTCATTCAATATTCACCAGTTATTCAATTATTATCCACTAATAAACGATGAATTCAATTATTAGTCACTAATTATTCAAGCAATATTCTCTCATTATTCAATCATTATTCATTCTTCATTCTGTATTTCTCTCATTATTCACTCTTTATTTACTGATTGTTCACTGAAAAATAAACGACGAGTACTAAGTGATGAATGAATATTCATTGTAAAATTCTTGGATAATGAATGATTAATGAGTGAATAATAACAAAAATAACCAGTAAATAATATGTACCTAATGAATGAATAATCTTTCGTCATTCATTAGTGAATAAAGAGTGAATAAAGTGTGAATTATGAGTGAATAATAAGAGAATTATGAGTGTAATAATTAATGAATAAACCAATGTGAAAAATTAATGTTTAATGAGTAATAATGAGTGTAAAATCTATGAATATTTAGTGAATAATGACTAAATAGTAATTGAAGAATGAGTGAATAATCATTCTCTCTTTATCCTACGTTTACAATCTTAAATAGAGAACTGGTGTTACTGTAAGGCGCGAGGTATGTTTTGCGTACGTTATTTTTCTCCAATTAAAATAACAACATTATTGTTTTTACAACCGAAACAACTCAGCGACTCACACAACGACAAAGCTTAAATACCAATCTCAGCATAATTTATTTTCTTAGCAAGTAAAATAATTGATGTCATCGGCCTGAAAAGATTTTACAGGATGGGAGTGTGAAGTACTATTTTCGATCTGAAAAATTATGTCAATTACTTTTTGTATGATTTCAGAAATAAAATTCTTAATAAACAGTAAACACCCTTTTATTTTATCAAGAAACCAACTTTTTTTTACCCTAGAGTGCTCAAATTTGTTAAAATGGCTATGTACATTATACAGCATACCTGCGCCAGATGATCGGTTAAATAACAAAAAAATATTAAATTCTGCGTCTCCACCAGGCAGATAAATCTCCCATTTACTCCAACTAAGTACATCTCCTATTTTCTGAGAAAATCTGTGAATACTTAAATCAATGACTTTAACTACAAAAAACTGTTCTTGTTTATGTTTCAATCAATCCAGGGAACGGAAATTTAAAAACCTGCGCTTTTTTAACTGGACAGCGTTAGCGTTTTAAGTTACAGATATTAAATTTATGTTAGATAGGAACTGTTCTATATATCACACTGAATCTGCGTTAAAAGCCTGGTTTAATGTGCTCTTTATTCGAGACATTGTAAGCTCAATTCAAATAAGCAAAAAAAAATGTAAAGAATGCAAAGCCAAAATCGCCTAAAACTACCGCCAAATTATCAACACAATGCAAATCTCAAAAATGCTGAATGAATAGTTGGACAAAAATATTAAAGGCGGATTGGCAAAATCATAAGGCACAACTAAAAAAACTTCGGCCATGAAATAATCAAGAGGAGGTAGATTTGAAATTGAATCTAATACTAAAATTGTTCTTCCTTGTTCTTGGGATTGACTCATTAAGTGCGTTGGTTTAGTAAATTTACAAAACTTGACCACAACTATGGTATCGGTAAACCTTTAAAAAAAAATTAGCTAAACCCAAATTTTTTTTGCGGATTTACGTAAATTTAATCCGATTTTTAGTCATAATAAAGGGTTTTTCAATAAGAGGTTTTATTTTCAATTGAGGGCTTTTTTTCAACCATTAAAAATGGAAGTTCGGGCTGCATTTGATTAATATTGCGCTATGCTAAGCCGTGATATGCTAACCGATTTTAGTTTACCTGCAATGGATGCTTTGGACATGCATAATCTTTATTTTCAGCAGGACGATGCTAAGTGCCACGCAACTGTGGGATAATTTCCTGGACATGTGATTTCGCGAAATGAAGATTTCAATTGGCCAGCTATATTGTGCGATTTAACACCATTAGATTTTTTATTTTCTTTGGAGCTACGTTAAAAACAAAGTTTACTTCAATGCACCAGCAACGATTAAAGAACTAAAGGACAATATATGTAAGTTATTCGTGAAAGGGCCGCAATTGTGCGAAAAAGAAATGGAAAATTTTCTCACAATGCTAGGCCTTAGGATAATTAGGATAATTTTTTAGTAAATCCCCGATTTTTCCAAGAAAAATTGAGTTTAATCACAAGTTTTCTAATTGTTTTCTTTATGGAAAATATTATGCATTTCCCTTTTAACTGTACAACTAAAAATAAGATCTCAATATCGTTAAAACGCTACAGATAATGGAACACCCTGTAAATTTTTTAAATCTGGCCATCCAAAATTTACAAATGAAACGAAATGATGTTTTATTACAACAAATCTGGCATAAAATGTATTTACTAAAACTTAACCACAAATATGAACACAAAAATCCAAGAAATAGGTAAATACCAGAATTATTCGAAAATTACCGGATTTGCAATCTCATACAAATAAATTGTAGTTGACAATGGTAGTGACAGACTTGACAGTGGTAATTTCTCTAATATCCGAAATTAACAAACTTTAAGACCCATAAGCCAAATTAATAATTAGATTGGCTTATATCGGAAATCGCCCTTCATATGCCTCAATAAATGGATCAATGTCGCCTTTCAATTTGCCCAGCAGTATTTACACATTCAAACCGAAGTTTTGGTTTCATCTGTGGCAATTCGAGCGAGCCCCGTATTAAAGGAAATACGATAACAAATTTTGTCAATATAGCTTCGATATTTCGAATGCAACTTTTTGAATTAATTTGTACGGTTGTTATATTACTGTCGCAAAATTTTGAAAATTAGCTTTATATTAAGATTTGCGACTTAGGCTCATGAAAACAATTAATATTTCAATTGAGTGCCTTACTGCACTTATTTTTTAGAAAAAAATAACTTATAATTTTACAAAATTTGAAAATGACCAACGAAACTTCAATAAGCTATCGTCTCTTCCCCCCATCTTGTTTTTTCTCGTCTTCTACTAGTTCCTTGAGAAAGCCATTTACCCACTGACACAGTTGCTACGCGATCTCGATTAGATCAAGATTGAAATGATGCTAAAACGGTTGAATTTAAACCTCAGAAATTTCAATGCTGCGTATTCTGCATTAAAACCACCCTACTTTCCATCTTTTACTATAAACGGTTCAAGTATTGACTACTCTGATTCAATCAAGAGATTCGAGGTTTCAATATCAGCAGTAAGATCTCTTGGGCCAACAAATATATAAGGCAGTGGACCGGTGTGAAGTATTTCACACAAAGTGTAGCTATACAAATTAACGAAAAGTGTAAGTGTACTGAAGAAGTGTGGGACTACATAAAAAAGTGTAAATAAGAAGTAGAACCAGGTATGGGGTGATATTTCCATAAAGTGGACAGGTCAACCTATCCGAAACAATTTTTCTTATTAAAATAAAAAGGGTTGGGTAAGTTCGACGCTATTTTGAAAATTGTGAAAATCACATAAAATGTCCAAACCTGATGCTACACTATGATCATTTACCAAAATCTCAGAGATGTTACCAGGTGTGGGCTTATATTTCCTTAAAATGGACAGGTCGGTCAAGCTATCCGAAACAATTTTTCTTATTACTTATTATTTTTTCTTTATTAATTATTACCTATACCACCTGAAGGAGCAACAAATCCAACTAACTACTGGCAAACCAGACGTTTCGTTTCTCTTGGAAATGAAAGATAGTCCCTATATAAACGAGCTCTCAGTCGTGAGTGAAATGGATCCCTTTGGCTTGGGCACTCCATATAAATGGTGAATGAACTAAGATCCCTATAAAGGGGCACTACTGGATGAATGTTTGTATAAAGGCTAAAGATCGATACGTTCCGGAGAGTACACGAAAAGTTGCCAATGCAAGCCCTACGGTCCATATCAAAATGTCAATTAGTGAATTAAATTCGTAAATGTATGTCCTTTTTAACCAATATAGTCATACGTGGCAACATCTCCGCGATTTTGGTAAATGGCCCTTAGAGAAGCATCAGGTTTGAACATTTTAAGTGATTTTCACAATTTTCAAAATAGCGTCGTACTTGCCCAACCCTTTTTATTTTAATAATAAAAATTGTTTCGCCTGGTTTCAGATTGGGAAAAAATGTTTTTAAACAAAAAATAAAAAAACAAATTTTATTTGATAATAATTTTAAAAATCATAACTTTAATAAATTTACGAAGATTTTTACGGTGACAAATTAGTTGAAAAAAATTATCTATGAGTATGACCAAAAGGCCGAAATATAAGGCTTTTATAAAACTAAAATCAAATTAGTTTCTTTTTTATAAATTTGTCAATAAAAAACTGAAAAAATTAAAAATTCAACAATATCAGTCATTCAATTTGCAACAGCTGCGCTCCAAATTTTTTGGAACTCATCTTATCCTGCTTCCAAAACGTAAGAGCCAATTTTTTCTGACCCTCCTCATGCCCACACCACTGCCCCCTAATTTCTCCTTATTCGTTGAGTCGTACCAAAGCAACCTAGATTATACCAAGCCATAGTCCAAAAAACGAAGTTTTATAAGGGAATTAGAAACGATAGAAAAACCAAATTTTCCATAGTAAATCACATAAAACATATGGTAAATCACTTTTTTTCTAAGACAAATTTTTAAATGAAAACGCTTCAAATTCTTAATTATGTATGATCTCTGAGATATTTTCATAAATGTTTCAATTTCAACATACATGTATGAGCTTCGTTTAAGATAATCATTTAAATTTTATTGTAATAACTAATTTATTTAAACCAAAATTTATAAAACGTTCATAAGAAGAACAAAATTGTGCTCTATTTCACTTTTTCAATTATGTATTTTTAGATGCTATCTCAGCTTGCTCGAATAAAACAACATTCTATTGCTACTTTCATTCCTTACTCTTTATCATCTAAATTTTTATTTGCCATATTTTATCGATGTGAAGAAAAAAGTAAGTATACAATAGGCTGAGATCGCATTAGAAAAATCGTAATGAAAAAAGAAAGTAGCGTACAATTTTGTTCTAGTTACAAGAGACAAAACAATATCGAAAACGAATCGAAAGTGGTGATACAACTTATCACCTCTGGGGTGGGATGTTGTAACATCACTTTCGAAACGAATTCGATAGATTTTATACATATCTCTTGTTTCAAGAATAAAATTGTACTCTATTTCGTTTTTCAACTATTTTTTTTTTTTTTTTTTTTTTCGTCCCTGCCCAAAAGCGGCTAGCACTACGACCTAAAAGATCCCGTTTTTCAACTATGCTTGTTTTGCTGCTATCTCAGCTTGAACGAATTAAACAACATTCTATTTATACTTACATTCACGATTATTTATCAGCCAATTTTTGTTTAGTGATACTTTATCGATGTTAAGGAAAGGAAAAGTATGCAACAAAAAGGGATCGCAATACAAAAAGCGTAATCAAAATTATTCTTGAAACAAAAGACATAAACTGTACCGAATTCGAATCGAAAGTGATGTTACAATATCCTACCCCCGGGCCCGTATTCTTGAAATTCGATCAAAAAAAGTCGCCCATTATTTTCTAGTGAAATCGTCATTTCAGTCGAAAATTTAAATTGTTTCATACCAAAGTCACCGGCGACTTTTTTCGGTGAATTTCAAGAATACGGGCCCTGGGCCTGAATTCCGGTTCGGTGACAAATGATAATGAGAAATGACTTGATTTTTTATTTCAACTAGTCGGTTGCTTTTTTATTTGGAGTAGGCGAAATAAAACATAAAGTCATTTCTCATTCTCATTTGTCATTGATCCGGAATTCGGGCCCTGGTCAAATTGAAATAAAAGCTTACTACAAATCGAGTAGTCACTAAGTCAATAAACATTACATAGATGGCAGTGATGGCAGTACAAATTTGGCGAATTCCAAGGTCAAAAATTGTAGGAACAAATTCACAAAATATTAAGAACGTGTGATAATTTTGTGATTAAATAATTTGTTTTCATGTTTTTCTGTAAACAACTTAGACATCTGACGTACACTAGTAAAATTAAAGATAAATTTAGCAAATATTACAATATTTTAATTCGTCACAGCCAACTCTAATGTATTTTAATGAAAGTTAGAAAAATATAGTTTAGACCTAATTGAATTTTAATATTTCTGCAATTAACATTTATTTTATACCAATACAGCCTTTTTATATGTTGTTGTTTAAGAAACGTAGAACAACAAATTTTTGTATAAATGTTTTATAAGACTTTTGGTTTTTCATTGAAAAACTTGAAACTAACAAACATAATTTTTACTATGGATTCCTATGGCGAACAATGAAAAGTTATACCACTAAAAAAGCTTCTTAAAAACTATGACATATGACTTTGGCTCTATACTTTAGAAGGCTCTGATCGTACACATTCAGATGAGTTTTTATCCTGAACAAGTATTCGAATTTTCTTGATTTAAAATCAAATATTGTCAACGAGCAAGTTAGGCATAGATGCCTTCCAATAACAAAAACAAACATACAAAATATTTGTAAGGTTTTTTGTAATACCCTTCTTCTGGATAAACATTCCAATTTGAGAGATTGCTTAGAGCAAGAACAGGGCGTTCTAACTAAAGTATTTTTCGAATGTAATCTTCTTTTGGTTAATTATAAGAGACTAATTCAAAACTTTGACAATACTTAATTTTAAATAACCAAAATTCGAATAATTGCTATCACGAGCTACGATTTATTAGTAAAATTTGGCTTCCGATGAAACAAAAAATAATTTTCAGAAACTTCGTGATATCTTTGGTTTACAAACTTTTACTCATGAGGACAACTACTTATCTGGAATTCAGAAAATTATAAAAAAATTCAAGAAAATCTGACTCTTATTAAAAATACAGCTGGAAATATGCTTACAGTAAAGTTTTGCTGTGAACTTGATGGCATGGATTTCGACGATGTCAAAAGTTTTCACTAACAATTCGAAAACAGCAGCCGAGCTGATGGTTGAATTTCAGAGTATTCGCGACTTTGAACCACAATTAAAAGCATTGGACATTTTTCTAAATGTGAAAATTGAGCTAGTTGTTTGGGCCAGAGAGAAAAAAACAACGAATAAATGAGGATAAGTGTTTTCAAACGAACATTTCAAGCATGATAAGAATTGAAAAAAAAACGTTTTGCAACATTTCTTTTTCGATTGTAAATTTAAAATGAAATATCCGATGTACAAAGTGTACAAAATATCTCAACGGTAGTAAAATTCGCTTATTTGGGCAGGCGCCCTAAGCCACATTTAGCTGAACTTGGTCAGGTCCAAACAAGGGCATGCCGATTGATGTTGGATGGCCTCTTCCTCGCTTGATGGGAGCCACATGTGTTTTCTACAAATATTTTAACGGTATGTACTCAGTAGGTCTTCAAGAACTAAAGGACAACCAGTTCATCGATACAACCTACAGCTGAAATTTGCATATTCTAATATGGATCGATTATGGGCCGCACTGGAGGAGAAGGCTAGATTTAAATTAATTAACAAAAGTAGAATATTCGAAGACTGAAACCTATGTTTCATAATGCGTTAATGAGTGTGAATTGTATGCTAAAACAAAATAACAAAAAATTACACTGTTAAATTAGATTTTTTCCAATTGGAATTTAGATTATATGAAAAGTTAAATTTTTTGTACTTTTTGATTTTGCGTACCATCATACCGAGCATAGGAAACACGTTCTTTTCATCATTTTCAGATAGATAGACCATCTGTTTATCTCGTTGACCAAAAGCATCCAATTGTGTTGAACCTTACTATATTTCAGAGAATTTAAAAGTTGACTGATTTTTGATGATTTAAATAATTATTTAGCGCTGATCCTGGAGATGTCCAGCTAGACCATATAGCTGTCTACGTCACCATGCTGATCCAATTGTAGAATTTTTAATAATTTTGAATGGTTTTAAGAATTATAGTGTTTCCGATCGCAAAGATGTTCACCGGTTCATGGCCATATTTTCGGATAACTTGCCAGTCTACATGCCGAAGCGAACCTAACCCAGTTGTGATGAACTTTACTGTACTTCACAGAGTTTAAAATGTTTAATAATTTTGAAGGTTTTAAAAATTATTATATCTCCGATTATAGAAGTCTCCATAAGGTGTTACTCAGATTTTCGGAAAGCTTGGTTAAGTTTCAGTCTCTGTGGCCAACGTGATCCAATTGTAATGAACTTTATTATTCTTCACAGAATAAAGAAATTTCTTAAATTTGGATGAATTAAAAAAATGTATACCACCAATCGCAGAGATGTTCACCTGCGGTCTGTTCCTTGATAGCTTAAGTAGACTGGCATATGGCCAAGTTATCCGACAATATGGGCAAAACCCGGTAAAAATTCTCTGCGATCGGCGGTACGGCATTTTTTAATTCCGCGAAATATGATAAAGTTCATCACCCAAAAAGACTGGTACAAAACCGAGCTATCCGAAAATGTGGGCAGGACCTTGTGGATACCTCTGTGATCGGTGATACAACAACATTTAAAATCATCCAAAATTGTTAATAATCCCAAATTCTGTGAAATATAGTAATGTTCATCACAATTGTATCAACTTGACGACAAAGACAGCTACATGGCCTAGCTATTCTAAAAAATGTGCGTATGGTAGTACGAAAGATCAAAAAGTACAAAAAATTTAACTGTCCATATAATCTAAATTCCAATTGGAAAATAGCTAATTTATCAGTATAATTTTTTATTATTTTTTCTAGTATAAACTTCATACTCATTTACCTTAAATAACATTTAGTCCTTTCATTTCTCCTCTCGAGCTCATTAAGCAAGCAATTGTTACGCGTTATCATAATCATAAAAATAAAAAAGTCATGTAGGGGCCATATAAATTTATCGACACTTTATAATTTTCCGAATAAATCTGTGGAAACATTCACAAATGAGTTATGGCAGTGCCACCTTATAATGAAGTCAAAATGAACAAGATAAATATGGATTGGATTAAGATTGCGAATATTTAGAAAATTGTTTTTCGTAATACTGCGATTCATTTGATTCCAAAATGAAATGAAATGTGTTAATTTCTATTTTACTTGGTTGGTTTAGGCAAAAAACGGCTGCTTATTCGAAATGACTATAAATAAAATTAGAACGCATAATAAATAAATAATTTGTATAGCAGCCAAACCGGCTGAGAACTTAATCGATTTCTACACCCTAAGTAAATTTTCTTATTTAATTTACCATAAAACGGACAACAATCTACTTTAAGCTATACCTATATATACACACGACAAAAAAAAACTTTACTATACGTCCATTCACCAATTTCTTCGCACATTGTCGTTTATTGACCTTTCAATTTAAAATATTAAATATCCAATACCTATAAATCTATCAATGTCACCTTATTACCGGTGAAAGGGTACAGAATTTCTAAATTTAAAACTATATACTTTAACATTTCCAGTAAAATCCACCACAATAAAAAAAAATATCAACTAAATTAAATTTACAATTAAGGTTAGGTTTGTCATATACACAGAAATACATATTTTCCATCACACCCAAAAAAAAAAAAAAAAGTAACAAAAAATTTTCATCATTTTCATGATAAATTTTTGTACACGCAAAAAGATAAATTTGCGTTTGCTTAAAAATTAGCAAGCACGTAATACACATCATCGTTTTATATTTGGAAAAATTTTCAAGGTTCTTGCGAGCATCTCAGGCCTCGCGTATAAACACGAGGAAAATGGAAAATGAATTTTTGTAATTTGTTTTTTTTTTTTTTGTCCAAAACACACACTAACACATCATATAAATATTATTATTAGTTTATTACTATTTACCTTTTTCAAAATAAATCCTTACGTATAGTAAATATTTCTTTTTTTGGGGGGTTTTAAAAATCGTTAAAATATCCGTTATATATTTTTCACGTTATATGCACTATAATTTTAATAAATAAAGTAAAATCACTTTAATTATTAATATTTTGATTTTTCACTTAATAAAATTTTTCTTCACTTAAAAGTTCACTAAAGTTTTTATTTTTAATTTTTTTTATGTTTTCTAATTGTATAAGTCACAAAATACACAACACAAATGTGACAAGAGAAATGAAAATTGAAAATTGAATTTTTTTTTTGTTTTTTTATGGAAATGTAGAAAAATGGAAAAATTTTAACAATTTTTTTTTTTTGTATACAAAAAGTGGAAAATACAATTCGCTTATTTTGTTTCGTTTTCGGGAAAATTTTTACTTTTTCGTTTTAATCCAATACAATTTCACTGTATTTGGTTGTAATTTACTGCAAGGAAAATTTCTTTTATTTATTAATAAAAATCGTTTAATTATGGTATTTTCGTTTTAATTAAAATTAATTAATTTTCTTCTATGTACTAGTATAAATTAATATAAGGAAAAGAAATAAGAGTTTCTTATTTTCGAAAAAAGATGTTGTATTAAATTGGTCGGACACCGATTGACTGAAAAGAAAATTTAAAGTTTTTAAAAATAAAATATTATTGAATGTACGACAGTATGTAGTGTTTACAACAATACACATATTAATGTATGGTAGATGTTTCATTTTTTGTTTTTTTGCTTTTTATTTTTTAAGTCAATTAAATTTTATTTAAAGAAACAAAAAAGTCGGATGATGTAAGTGTTAGCCATTAGTCATTTTTAGTACGTTTAGTTAGAGGCAAAATGATAGGCGAACAATTAATTATTACGCACTTCCAGTAAATTATCCCTTCAGGTCTTAAACTTTGAGTTAAAATGCTAATTTCTTGTAAAAGCATGGTATATTTGCCGAAACTTCCTAGGATTCAAACGATGGACTCGAAAAGATACAAAAAGGTTAATTATGTTTCCCCTGTCGAAATAGAGTGTTAGTTAGTAAAATTTGTTGGAAACTTCTCTCAAAAAGAGTGCTTAATAGCGGAGTCTGTGCAAAATGCGTTTGATGTTGAAAGAACGAATGTCTAAAGGCCGAATATCGAAAGGCCGAATATCGAAATGCCGAATATCGAAAGGCCGAATATCGAAAGACCGAACGTCGAAAGGCCGAATATCGAAAGGCCGAATGGTTCGGCAGACCGAATGTCGAAAGGCCGAATGATTTGGAAGGCCGAATGGTTTGGAAGGCCGAATGCCGAAATGCCGAATCTCGAAGGGCCGAATGCTTCGACAGGCCGACTATGTCGAAAGGTCAAATGGTCAAATGGCTGAACATGAAGAAAAGCCTATTGGGTCGAAAGGCCGAGTTTTCATGAAATTTTCCTTCACTTCCTTCACATTGAAATCAATATTTAAAAGCATTGAATTTATTTCTTAATGTAAAATGATTTAAATAAATTGAAAATACATGCTAATAAATGTGTATGTAGCATATTATTGTGGTCAAATTTTTTCGGAAAAATGTGCGTCTTTTTTGTTTATTGCTGTTTTATATATCGCTTACATTTTTTGTGTGTTTTGTTCTCATAACTGCTGTGGACAGACGATGTGTTTATTTTTTTATGGTTAAGGATATATTTGTGAGCATATTTTGCAGTTCCTTTTAGTAATTGAATAGGTAAGCAAAAATATATTCTTATGTTATGTATTTTCCATTTTTATTATTTTAGTTTGTCATTTGCATTTTTAAGGGTGGAAGATTTAAAAAGAGGTTTTACATGATAGGATAAGTTAGGTTTAGGTAGCGGTCCACCAGGATTAGGCGTATTTATCCTCCAACTTGCTAAGGTCTATTAGGTCATTGAATAGGGGTGCCCCTAGAAACTTTAGTCTGTTTCATGCTAGACGAGGGTACAAAGAAGATGAAATACTGTCTCTCTCTCCTCTTCGCCCTCGCAACTACGACATTAGTCATGTGAGAAGAAACCAAGTCTACTCGCACGCCTGCCTATGAGACAGTGCCCCGTCATCACTCCAACAACCACAAGGGTCTGACTCCGCTGAAGTGAGATCAGCTGTTTGGATCTCGCCAAGTCCAACTTTGGCCAGAGCTATCGAGTTATTACGCATGTGGTGCTACTTGACCATCTTTCATTCGTCAACTTACTAGTTTCTTCCTGAAACAGCAGTTTGCATGACGCAAGAGGTATTTCAATTTCCTTTATGCTTTTTGAAATGTGGTCCGTTGCACCACGTCGAGCCAGTTCATCGGCTTTTATATTCCCTGTATTAATGAAATGTCATGGCACTCATATGATAAGGATGTTGAACTAATCTGTCATGTCGTTAAGAGATGAGAGACAGTTCTGGGCTACTTTCGACGTGAGGAGGTGTGATTGAAGCACTTTAATGGCAGCCTGACTACCCGTATATATGCGGATATCACAAGTCGATATTACATTATATCTCAATCAGTCCACGACTTCTATTACCGCAGTTACTTCAGCTTGAAAAATGTTACAGTATTCGGGAAGACAAAAGGAGAGGTTCATCATAAGTTCCTCGCAGAACACTTCAGCCCTGACTTTTCCATCCCGTTTGATCCATCAGTGAAGAAGTTTATAACTCCTGGTTCCAAAACTGCATCCATCATCCAGTCCTCTCTCAATGGGATACTAATCCGGAACTTTGTGTCAAAAAATAGTGACGGGTAAGTATAGTCGGTGGTCTTGGGAATCTCTTTGTTACACAGTATAGATGAGTGCCCTGTGTTGTTGCAGGTCCACATTAAGGTGGATTTCAGTCGTATGATAGTACAAGCTGCCAACTGTTTTCCTAAGATATCATGAGGAGTCGAATCTCCAGCGCCTGTGTGAATGTACTCCTAGGTGCACCACTGATCCACAGAGAGATTGTTCTCTGAACTTTCATCAACAACTTTTGGTTGACAGTTTTGTCCAGAGCAGGCCGCCAGACTGTTACCCCATACAAAAGAATGGGTCTGATCTCCGCGCTATAAAGCCAATATACCATCCTGAGCTCCATCCCCATCCTTTCTAAATGGCAATTTTGCAAGAGTATAGCGCTATCGTAGCTTTCTTACCCTTCTTACAATATTAGGTTTCAAATTTAATTTACCATTCAAAACGAAACCCAGAAACTTCGCTACATATGTGAAAGTCAAGCTGAACCCATTTAAATTGGAAGGATCGATATGAGGAAGTTTATATTTCCTAGAGAAGAGAACCAATTCGGTTTTGTGAGGGTTCACATTCAACCCACATCCATTGGCATATAATGAAAGAATAACCAGGCCATTTTGCCTAAGCTCACTAAGGGTGCCGGGATATTTGCCCCGGACACCAATAACAACATCATCCGCATAGGCAACCACCTTGAACCACTATCCTCCAGTCTCAGCAACAGCACAGTACGCCACCTTGCGGCGTATCCTGCTTGAAAATCTTCTGACGGAGGATTCCCCCAGACAGGCTTTTATGATCCTTCCTTTTAGCATTTTACCTATCCAGTCCTTGAGTGATTCATCCACTCCTAGATTCGAAAGTGCCCGAGTTATAGCCCCTGGAAGCATGTTGTTAGAGGCTCTCTTAATGTCCGAAAACGTTACCGTTGCGTAGTCTCTATACTCGATACATTTTTCAATAAAATATATAAGGTAATGAAGAAGTCTCTACAGATCTCCCCTTGCAATAAGCATGTTGAGATTTGGACCGCTTTCTCGGCATAATCGTGCCTCTAATGTGGGCTTCTATTTGTCGTTCCAGTGTTTTAAAAAGGAAAGAAGACGTTTTCCCGCCAGAAGCATAAATACAACCTTCACTTCCGTCCAATTACTAGGAATGTGACATAATTCTATGCTGCCTTTGAAAATTACCTCTAACCAGGAAATGGTTGATCCGTAGTTTGTTGAATATCCGCAGGAATAATACCATCGAGCCCAGGCGACTTATATGGTTTAAAACTTTGTGTCGCCCACAGGATCTTTTTTCTGCTAATAACTTGGCCTGCAAGCCTACTAGTCCTATTAACCTATTTTTTATAAATGATAACTAATACGAAAATTTGAGAGAATGTGATTAGGAATTATGGAACAATTGTAGTGAAAATCTTTAATTCGAGTACTATAGTTTATAAAACATTCATTCGTTTTATTTAAAAATAAAGGAAAATAATTTGTTGTACTACATGGCGGCAAGATCATCAGATCGTTCTTTGAAAAGGGTATCGGCCGTTAAATGTGCAAGATGTTTAAAACTGTTTTTATTTCATTAAGGAGTATATGACAATACAGCATCATTCTGTCAAGAAAGTACTGGGAATTGCCAATTTAAAATGCCCGCGCTGAAGGGATTTGAAAATGTTTGTTCCCTACATTTGTAGGATTGTCTTTCATTATGATGCCAACTTTGAGCGAGATCTGTCAACCAGTTTGTTTAAGCAGTTGATTAAGTCAGTCGATCTCATTAATGCGCGGCAATTTTTACGATAGAACAAAGAGTTTACCTTAAATTTTGTGTTGCAAACAAAATTTCTTGTGCTGATGCGAAAAATGTGACCGAAATTATGAGAAAAAAACTCGTGGATTTTACACGACGATAGCGCACCATCATACCGACTACCGAGCTACGATTGTGAACGAATATAAGGCCAACAACTCAATAAATACCATCGATCAACAACCACATTCACCTGATTTAGCACCAGGTGACTTTTTCCTGTTTCCCAGACTTAAATTGCTACTCTGTGAAACCCGTGTTGACTCCATTGAAGCCATAAAACAAAATTCGGCGTACGAACTGATGACCCTCCAGGAAAGTGCCTAAAAAAAATGTTTCGATGATTGTAAAAATGCTGGCTTATGTGTATATCCTCGAATGGGGAATACTTTGAGGGCGACAAAATAAATTTTTATGATTGAACTTAAAATTTGTGTTTTATTTAACGATTCCCGGTACTTTTTTGACAGAATGTACATAACAATAATTCTAATATAATATAATGTACTAGGGGGTACAGCCCGTCCTAGGACGGATACAATTTTGTGAGTAACTTTAGTTTTTTGTGAATAACTTTAGTTATGTAATGTTTTGCTAAAGATATTACACCTAATGGTGATGTCCAGCGGCCGCTGTCACAATTAGTATTTGAACATTTGATGTAAAAGTAGTTCGAGATTAAAGGCTTTTAAGGACGATTTTACCTTAAATAAACCTTAAACCAAAGAGTAAGGGCTTTTAAGGATGAATTGGTATTTGTTAATGCTGTTAACTTGGTTTTGGGCATTTTGAAAAAATTGTAATATTTTTTTTTTGATGACTGCTAAGTTACTTTTACAGAGCAAAAAAAGATTGGAAAAAAAAATTTCAAAAAAAAGTCCTAGTAACCTTTGAGCGTTACACACAAACATTTCTGTTTAATTATAGTAGTAATAAGTGAGTGTGTTGAAAAGTACATTTAAGTAACGTTACAATGTACAGTGCCTCAATACAATACATTCCTCCATCTGTGGATGGAACATTACCATATGATTGAATTTGAACTCTTTCAGGTCGACAGATGTCATCAGGGTTGATTGGAGAGCACCGGTCGATTTTGGTTTTCAGCTCTTTGATGGTACAGGAGGATTGTGCAAAGCACAATCATATTGTTGTAGCTGTGTTGTTTGGTGTTATTGATGGTATGACACACGACGTTGATGGTATATTTGATGGTGAATCGATGATATCGGGGGTATTGTCACATAATCGCAGCTGATCGATGTGACAGCGGATGATTTTGTCATTTCCGGTTTCAACCTGGTATGAGATTGATCCAGTTGTCTTTGTGGCAGTTGCCGGAATCCATCTTGGACGGGACACGATAGAAGAGTCTACCAAGATGAAAAATACTTTCGACTGGAATGGTCCAGCGAAATCTACGTTGACCCTTGACCATGGCCTTTTCGCTTCCTCACAAAAGTGTATATAGGCGCTTGGAAATTCTCGGGCTGAGATTCTTCACATGGCGTACAGGAGCGGACGAATTTTTCGATGTCATTCTCAATGTTCGGCCACCACACGTAACTGCTCGCCATGGATTTCAAACACACTACACCCGAGTGGGCTGTATGCAGCGCATTGAGGATAGCCCGACGATAATACGATGTAACAATCGTACGCTGGTCCCAGAGAAGGCACTCCTTAATGCAACTGAGTTCATTTCGCCTAATCCAAAACGCTTTAAAATGATCTTCTAACTTCTCGGGCCATCCTCTCATGTACTATTAAAGAATACGTGAAAGAACGGGTCTTTTTCCGTCGGTTTAGCTATGTACTCTGCCAGAATAACTGGGTGCTCGAGCGATTCAATTAATATCACTTCCACTTCTTCGGCGATGATTTATGTCGGATTGAGTAGACGACTAAGACCATCAGCATTACAGTCCTCATAGTAATTTTAAGCATTGAATAAAACGTTCCATCGCATCATTATTGGGGACAAAATATGCGGTGTCGGTTTGAATGACAACGATCGTAAATGCGCGACCATAGACGAAATCATGGAACATCTTGATGCCGACGATAATTGACAGAGCTTCTCTATCAATTTGGGCATACCGATGTTCTGTGGCAGTTAGCGTCCTTTATTATACGTTTATTATAACCCACCTTATGTGAGCTACACCGAAGCTATATGAGGAGGCATCACAGACCAACAGTAGCATCATCCATCAGAAGCAGCGATGACAATAACATCGTCAAAATATGGAATTACCCTTGAAATTACATAAATTACATATAAATTTTCAATAAAATTTTAAAAAATACGTGGGACCGTGGGGATTCCGAACTGGAAACGTTTCCCTTTCAATGTCCACTTGTGAGTTGCGATGGTTTGAACCATGGCGGTGTCATCGTCAACTGTGAGTTGCTGGTAAGCTTGCACCAAATCCAACTTGGCAAATATCGAACGTCTGGCATCGTAGATAGCAAATGACTAGCTGATGGAATCGGAAATGCGAGTGGCGACAGCGCTTTATAATCTTCGCAAATCCGTACTGTTCCATCAGATTTGATCACAGGTAAGGTAGGTGTCGCCACTGACTACAAAATTTCCTAGTTTAACACCTTCTGCAGCTCCTCTTCGATTGGTTTACGAAGAGCAAGAGGGACTCGGCGAAGTGGTCGGATCCAATTTTAATGAAACCGGTGAACCACGAAATTCTCCTAATTCAGCTGAGAATAGGTGTTGTTATTTCTTTAATATGCTCGAAAATTTCATTGGTCGAATTAAATGCACCCCAGGGGTGGAGACTCCCGACGGTTGGATTCGACGGCGACCTCAGTTGAAAGGATTCAGTTGAAAGTTTCTCAAAAAGGTCCCTCAACGAGCCCAGATGGCTGAAGAATCGGTGGTAATTTCCAGATTAAACTAAGGGCCGGCTCCGAAATAACCGTTAGCCCGAGTCAACTGCGAAATAGCCGGGCACCTTGTTGTTGACAACTGTCGTGCTCGATTTTACTTCACTGGACAAGGATAGCTGCTTGACGGAGTTTGTACTTCGTTTGTTGTCTCTTTTCTTAGACGTTGTTGGTTTTCCGGCACAGTTAGAACGATCAGATCGGCAGACCAGCTGTAGCTGACCGATTAATATACAGAAATTACAAGTACCACTCGATTTTTGAAGGTTGATCGTAATTGATTCTATGCGCAGCTTTCACCTTGACTGGACTGTTGATAGGCGTCGGATTGTGCCGAATTGTGAATACCGCAAACTATTCGGCCACGAAGCATGCGTTCGAGGCGTTCCTTGGCTAAAATTGCATTCTTTGGCTAATATGTAAAAGTAGATAGTATTTAATTAATTTTAGAATGTACAGTACCTCAATACACTACAGGTACAATAATTAATTTTAGAATGTACAGTACCTCAATACACTACAGGTACACTACGGCGTATTTCAATATGCCTTATGGTACACTACGGCATGTCTAAGTGCGGCATATGGTACAATGTGGCATATGATACACTAAGGCTTGTTTCATTACGGCTTACTTCAAAACGCCGTATAGTACACATCGGCACATGGTATACTACAGCACATATCGATGCGAAATATGGTACACCTTGGCATATTTCAGAACGACATATGGTATAAAATGGTACATTTTAAGACTTGACTATTTCTTAACCGAGTATGATTAAATTCGATTTACACAATGGAAATGTTCTGGAGTAAGACCAATTAAGATATAACTAATAACTAATTTATTCACTTAATAAAATTTTCCTTGACTTAACAGAATTCTCCTTCACCTAATAGAATCATGCTTTACCTTAAAAAATTTTCCTTCACTTTACTTTGATTCGTCCTTTCGACACATTCGGCCTTTCGACACAATCGTGTTGAACACAATTACGACTACTTAGCAGCAACAATACTCGTTCTACAATAGAACAAAAGCATTACAATGAATTGTGTAAAACCAATAATATATTAGTTGAAGCCAACTATATAAACAACAAACTAAATGATACTATTGCATGGATGGAGGAACATATGGAAACTCTTGAAAACGAAGTTAAAGCTTTTAAACCAAAGGAGGAGATTTGCTCTACTCCTAACCAGAATCCAACTTAACAACAGTACCATACGGATGAAGATGAACTAGCTCGAGAAAATGAATGGATAAGAGTCAAATGTCAGCGTAAAAAAGGAAACGGAATAACCCGTTCGCTCTACCTCAAATTAAAGGCGATGTTCCTAATATTATCCAGAAACAAATAACAAAATACCCCCTTTACCACCAATGATAATGGATGAATTTAAATTCTATGATTTACTCTCTGAAAAAATAAAAATAATAACTACAACTGATAAGTTTATTGCAAAGGCTATGAATGGAAACTCCATCAAAATAAACAAGAAAGATAGTGAAACTTACAGAGAAATGACAAACATGTTAAATAATGAAAATCGTGCTTGGAGCACGTGTAAAAACAAATAAACCAGACAAGTAAGGGTTTGGCTAAAAACCTAAACTCTACACTGAAAAAAATATTCCATTCATTTTGATAATAAATGTTCGTTTAAATCTTAATAACACTTTCATTATTATAGTGACAAATAATGTTAACATGCATAATAATATTTTTGGATTAAACGAAATATTATTAAAATGATAAATAATGTATTGTTGAGCTACGTAAATTTTAAAAACATTTTCGAAATGAAATTGTTTTATCAAATGTATAATATAATTTAAAATAAAATTATCAAAATGACAAATTTTTTTCTCCTTGAAAAATTAACCAAAAATTTAAAATTTTAAAATTTATCATAAATTTGATAATATTATTGTTATAATAATTGTTTTAAAAGTATGTCTTTTTATTGATATGATAATATTTAGTCGATATAATAAAATGTAAGGTATTTCATTCCAATTATAAACATAATAAATTATTGATGTTGTCGTGGTCCAAAGGTTTTTTTTTCTATTATATATATAATTTTACCAAATTGTTGGTCTTTGACAACCTCATATAGAAATGTTTTTGGTTAAATATCATGAAATATTGGACTAAACCGTAGCCATCGTGTGTTCAAAAAAAATCTGAGGTACCACAATTCGGTTTGTTTATACCGTAAAGTGAGATTTTCTGTTCTGTTTATATGTATTAGGTAACAGTATAGGTATAATCTTCGATTCATTTTGAAAATAAATGTTCATTAAATCTTGATAATAATTTCATTATTAAAGTGATAAATAATTTTAACATGCATAATTTTTATATTAAACTAAATATTATTAAATTGATTAACAACTATTGTTGAACTGTGTAAGTTTTGCAAATTCGAAGCGAACAAAAATTTTATTTGAATTTAAAATAAAATTATCATAATAAAAATTTTTCTTATTATTAATTTGATAATATTATATCCGTTCTTGAGTGCCACCCTTATGGCTAAACTGTTCCACTCTCATTTAGGAAGAATAAATAGTAAGCAGTGCTCTACATTCGACGACCTGCACATACTTAATCACAAATCATGTAGGTCAATAACCTACATAAGTAAATGAGGCAACACCAATAAGAAAATCGAGTGATAAATAAAAATTAAAAATCACGAAATATAATAGCCCGAAAAAGTTACTATAATGCACCATCGAGGAAACAATGACCATGATTTTTCCTTGGAAACCAAAAATTACAGGAAAATTATTTTACGTTTCTTACAACAAAAAGCAAATTTTAAGTTTTTCTTCTCTTGAAATTAATTATTATCGAGAAGGATCCTTGTAAGAATGCGTAATACTGTTCCATCACGGTGTATGTATATGCAATGCATATTTGTATAGTTAATTCGTCAATATGTATTAATATCTGAAAAATCCTAATAAAACATTCTCAATATAATGATATTTTGTAAAAAAAATCAGCTGTCAATCATTATCGTTGAAAAATTATACAACGAAGTAAATTATAAATTGCCGTTGAAATAAAGCGTTGATATAATTTCAAGAGGAAGAGACAAAGTATATATTTTCGTGACATTAAAATAGAAAATCATTTGGTTCCATCCACGTTTATTTTTTTAACAATATTTTGTTTTATTGTTGGTAACATTAAAAATAAAAGCAAAATAATAAATTGCTTTGTGTTGTACCTATTACTTTCTAGTAACTTTGATTTAATGCCTTTTCTCTCTCGAAATTAAGTATTAACACTAGAACTACCGACTGGTCAAAATGACCGGTTCTAGTGTTAATATCAAGAAGGATGGCAAGGTATGTTATATTTATTCCATTTTAGAAGGGAAATATGGCGTATGCCGCATTTTTTTAGGAGCCATATCGTCGCTATCATCGCGATTTATCGAATGTGAAAAAAATAATTTTTAGAACTGGGTTAAATACAGCGGCAAATGGTGGAGTTTCTGGCTTTAATAGCATAGATGATGGTTCTGGCAAAGTTTGGAATAATATGTGCGTTTTTCTTAATGTTACTTAGTTAAATTATCGAATATTTTTTGCCGTCCTGAAAAGGAAATTTTCACATTCGATAGTTTGCTGTGGTAACGACGATATGTTCGAATGAGATAATATTTTACTAGATATGTGTATTTTGTTGTTCATTTTTTTCGCCTATAATTTATCGTTAATTAAACATTGAAAAACAAGTTAAAACAGGGTTTACACTTAAAATTTCATTTTTTCAATTTGAATTTTGCCTGCTTCTTCAAAAATACATAGTATTTTTGTTCGATAATTGATTTAACACTAAAATATGAGTAAACCTTTAAAGACACAACTATCGCATTTTTTTACGAGAACGGAATGTAGTTTTGTTTTAACTTGCCCAAGCCAAAATAAAAAGATTAGGCATTCTTGTAGAATTTTAAGTTTTTATCCTGCGGTAAAACAAAATAGTCATAAAATTATATTAAATTATTGTACATACATATGTATATTATTCTGGAAAAACCCAATTATTATAATAATTATTGATGCACCTGATAATAACTATTGCAAATGATAATAATTATTATAAATGATAAATATTTATCATCAAACGGATCTAAAATAACTACTTTTTACGTGACTATCTATTTTAATTATTCTTTTTCCTTTGTAACTCTTGTTGATCGGACGTGTAGTTTTGGCTATCGTGTCGTTTTTTTTGCTAATTTTTTTTGAATAACAATAGTAATATAAATGATTTGTTGAAACTATTGATTTATAATGTTAAAATAAATAAAAGTGTAGTTTATGATTATAAAACTGTTGAAAAGTTTGTAGGTGAGTGATTTAAAAATAATAATTAAAATGTTTAGTGTGGTTATGTTGGAAAATAAAGCGTTGCATTTGTTTTCTGCAAAAAATATGCCCTAACCTCTTTTAAAAAATGTGCGAATTCTTAACCTAGTTAAAGAGTTTTATTTTGTGCTTTGTGAAAAGTTACGTAAACACTTTGTGAAAAGTATTATATAGTTTCCATTAGAAATCATGATTTGATGGATTATTCTTTTGCGCGTTTCCGAGAAAAAAATTTCAATCAGTTTGCAATTTTTCGTATAATACTTTATCAAAATGATAAAATTTGATGCTTTTATACGTGTAGCTCCTTTTTAGACAAAAACGCGGCTTTTAAGGTTAAGTACAATTTCGCACGATTTTTTAAAAATCCATTTTTTATATTATTATATAATTATTATACATAATAAGTTTTTATTAATTTTTTTTAGAAAATTCAATTAATCAACAAGCGCTTTGTGAAATTAGTTATCCGTATTTAAATTATTTTTTCTCAAAATATGTATAATATTCCAGTCGGTATTCTAATGACGACGATTTTCAAATTAACAAAATATTAATTCCTTCACCAATAAGTTATCATGAAATGCAGCCAGTAAACAAAAATTCAATAATACACGATTCTTCGACAAAATATGAAGCTAGCCCTGAAATAACTGAAGAAGCCGCAAATCAAGTTTTACAACTTCTAGAAAACTGGTGATTTAGGTTTTTACATCAACTATTTTTAGGTAAAATATATTTTCTTCTTATTAAAATTGTTCATCCTATTAACTTTTTTTTTATTTATCTAACTTTCTCTTTTTAGCTGAACGGATAGATACCGAGGCTCCTAAAATATTAACTACAGAACATTTGTTAAATTTGTGTTCCCATGGTAAAATGCAATTGGGAATAGCAATTAGATTTGAACCACACTTGAAAATCTTATCTTGGCAGATAAGGCAATGTTCAACCATTTCTTCTGAATCTACAATGACTGGTGATGAAGTTTCAAGAAAACATGTTCCCTTGCCCTTCATTTTGCGGGATTCTCCTAAGGGCCTTTTGATTTTGAAATATTATAATACTCATGATATATTAATTGATCCATGCAGGACATCTATATTAGATATTATAAACAATTTTTTAATTCAAAATGAAATAAAAATGTCAAGCGACTTAGCGAATAACATTTCCCAGCAATTCATTCATGAATTTCCCAAAGAAGACTTAGTAAGTTGAATAAAATGTTAAATGTGGATAAATAAATAAAGTTTAATTTTATGTAATTGTATTGCAGAACATGTATTACATTAAGCAACTTGGAAAATCAGCAATCTCTAAAGTGTCAGCCAAATATTACTAAAGTTGTGCGGAATTTTGGTAAAGCGGCTTTATGAGTCGCATTCCTCGAAAGAAAAGAAGGTAAGAAACGAATAAGTTTATGTTTAGGTGATTTTTCAAAAATTGTATTTATACGTATGTCATTAACTCGTACCTAATCCAAAATCATTTTCTACAATATTAGAACCAAGTTAATCATCAAGAAAGTTTAAGAGAAATAATAAATGATAACTACAGTTTCGCTGAATTGGAACTTCATTGGGTTGCCACCAACATTTATAGGGCCTCGGATGTTGCCAGTATTGAAGCCAATTGTAATGAAGTAATAAAGAAATGGCCTCATTATAAAAAGCCCTTAGGATATAAATTGGTAAGATTTTTCCTACCCGGTTTTGAATTATAATTAATATGATTTTGTTATTGCTAATGAAATACATTTTTAACATTTTAGACAGATATCGATTTTAAAAATCTGTATTCAAATGCCGGAGATTTTTCGGATTGTTTTGAAGCATTTAGTCATAAAATTTTACCGATTTTGCCCAACAAAATAAAAGATAGCTACAACAAAAAGATATTGGATAACATTAAAAAAAAATAGTTGCACATCTGAAAGTAAAGTGGGCTTTATTATTTAAAATAATATTAAATTAATAAATAATTTAACGCTGTATTGCTTAAGTAAATTTAGAAAATACAACAACAATTGCGTTGGGTAAATCTAGAAATAATTTAGCTAAATTATTTTTAGATATTTACAATGCAATAGTTGTTATAATTTCTTTGAAATCTTATTTGAATTTACCAAAATAATACAGCAAATTTGGGCATTTTACCCAAGTAGATTTGGACATTTTACCCAATACATAAGTACTACCCCTACCTGTTCTCCAAAAGGATAATGGAAGAATACCTCAAAAATTATCGGTAACGTACATACTCGTAATACAATTATTTGCTATGCTATACATATATGCTAAGTAATTAATACGAGCCATTGAAATTACGAGTTCATGAAAGGCTGTTTTATTTGATTTTGTCTTTCAAAGGCGTTTGTTATAGAACTTTTTTGGCGCAATAACGAAAAGAAAATTACACGGCATTTTGGTTTTTTACGTGTATTGCGTTTAATAATATAACTTCCAATACTAGATTGGGAAATTTTTCCATTTACGTTTGGAGCCTTTAAATAAATAAAAACATCCTACAAATTCAAAGAAAAAATTCTTATATAGAATATTATTCAGAATATTTTCTTGCACAGAAAATAACCTAATTTTTCTGGGGAATTTTTTCATAATTCCTGGGGTTTTCTATGCATTGAGGTCTAATTGCTCAACGCCATACTGAATTAACTAAGTCAGTTAATTAATTTTATTTTTATGTATTTCAGACGCTAAATAAATACGAATATTATACCTGCTTCACAACTTAATATCGCCAGTTACCAAAGAGGCATGTTCATCAACTACTAGCAAACAGTTCGTAGAGTTTTCGATCAAAGACTCATAAAATTCTCTTTATGTATTCGGGGAGACCGCGGCTGAGGTTGAAGAAATCATCAATAAAAAACTTCAACAGAACCTGCCTGTGCAACCCTTTATTATAGTAATAGGAATTATACAGGAACCTAAAGAATTGATCGTATATTTTGATGAAATAAAGTACAAATTGCCATCATTACTTAAGTAAATTGACTGCTGTTTTAAAATATCCAATTTTTTTATTCTGCAATATCCAAACCAGTCGATATTATATTGGAATTTTCTGCAACATACATAATTACAACTTTTGACAAATATCATCCATCCATCAGTGCATTAGTAAAAAAACTAAATGAATAAAAAATTCAATCTTATATTATAGTTATTATTATTACTGTCGATATTATTTTCTAAATATTTAGAATTTATTTAGTTGCATGTTTTCATTATTTAATGGTAAAATTCATTTATATTTTTTTTTAAATTTTTTGTATATAAAATGTTCGTAGTCCTAATATAGTATTAATTTTTATTTTAAAAAATTTAAACATTAAACATTATTGTTATAATCTTGCAATCTATAAACTGGAATAAATCCTGGAAATATTATCTTTGCAATATATTTATTTATAATTAATATGAATATTAAAAATTTAGACATTTTTATTAGTTTTTAATTTTAAAAAAACTTTTAATTAATTTAAATAATAATTACAACTTAAATTCATTTTAATATGAAAAGAGAAATATTAAAATTAATACCGTATAAACAAAAATGAAATCAAATATTTGCACTATTCAAATCTAAAAACTAATTTTCTGTAAATGTATTAATGTATATAAAACAAACTGAATTTCAATTAAAAATCGCTAAAGACTAAAAATTTAACTGTTTCATTTTCTTTTCATCTGAAGTTCGGAAAATTATCGAAGGCCATACATAGGAAATTAGATAATGTGTATTATTATATGTAATATATATATATATATATATATATATATATATATATATATATATATATATATATATATATATATATATATATATATATATATATATATATATATATATATATATATATATATATATATATATATATATATATATATATATATATATATATATATAATCAATAATAATATTTTCAAATAGAAAATATTTTTTGGATAATAAATATTCATTTTGATAAAGATTTTCATCAAACCGTATTATCATACAGAAGATTTATTATTAAAATATATTTTCTAATTG
The DNA here is from genome assembly GCA_958295665.1 of Tipula vernalis. NCBI lineage: Eukaryota > Metazoa > Arthropoda > Insecta > Diptera > Tipulidae > Tipula > Tipula vernalis. The sequence goes on along the minus strand of OY282559.1, from coordinate 86,758,873 downwards.
ATAATTAAAGCGTAATAAAAATTATCAACTCAATAAACTTTTCTGATGGGATATTATAAAATGGAAGATATATCATTGAAATTAATTTTCTATTTGAAAATATTACTTTCAAACCATTTATCAGTATGATATAAAATTTTCATTATGAAAGGATTATGTTTTTGAAAAATTAATGAAAACATTATTATTATGAAAATTAATTATAAGTTTGATTATAACATTATATTATTGATATTATAATTTGATAGTGAATTTTAATAAAATATTATTCATTTCATAATTAAAAAGTACAAAAAATATTTGTTTTCTATTATATTGATAGATATTCTCTATCGGCGCTATATAAATAATGAAATTATTAAATTGATATTGATTTAACTCAATAAGAATGAACATTTTTTTCAGTGTACATGTAAAAGAGAAAAAATTATTGATGAATTAGATCTGATTGATTTCTTCATAATAAAGAACATACCTGTAAATTATATACAAATAGGTGAAAGCCAGAACTTAAACTCTGATTATTCACCTACGAGTATACTCCTAAGATTAAGTGAAAAAGTAAGTCAAAAAGAAAGTAACCCATTTCTAGTAAATAAACAATCGTACCGCCAATACGTACCAATATAGGTAATCGAGAAAGAAATAGAGATTAACAGTAGCCTACTGTGATTCTCGGTGAAATGTCCGCAGAAACGAAGTTTTTCTCAGTGATTAGTGACCCTATATATGTGAATAGCTATCTCTTTTAGTCACAGCATCGAGTTTCCGGTAATCAAAGCACAATCTCATGCTACCGTCCTTCTTTTCGACTAGCACTACTGCTGAATAATTTTCAAATATGTACCACAGGTTTCGGACACAGTTTAAATAACTTTTTCTATTCTACCCTAGATGTCACCGTAATTCGTCACATTCACACAGCTCTATATATTCCTGCGTAAGCAAAATTTAACAATTAACAATTTTTTGTTTACTTAATTAGTGTAATTTCTAATATGCAATATAATTAGAGTAAAAACAAATTAATAGAATTCGGCTTTATTATTATAATTCACTAATACAACCTACACAGTACACTCTGTATATATAGAATGTAAATTGTGATACAATTAGACCAGTTAACGCGGCCTGATGATATGAGTAGTGTTTTTTTATTCGATCCGGATAGCTGCTATCGAGAGCCGTCATTTTTATACGCCTCAATTTAAATTTGACGCGCTATTTATTGGCAAACTAAACTTATTTAACATCAAACTATCATTTTTAATTCAATTGTTTAGCGAAAACTTGGTATAAAAAATATTTGGCTCTACCTATTTATACGGAGCGCTATCCGGAGCCACTTTTCAACACTACAATGATTGATTTTTTCATAATCATAAGCTGATCAGTTCGAAACTGGATTAAATTCTCTTACAATTTTCGGAAATATTAACTTCTAATAAAATAAAAAATATCTCATTCTCATTTGTCCTACAATGGGAATCTGGATGCAGGAGGTGCTGGTATCGTCGAGAAATGTAAAATACTTACAATACTTACCTATTATAACTTCGTTATAGTGGGAAAAGTAAAAAACTATTAAACTTATAGAAATAGATAAAAACTTTTTCTCGCAATATTTTCTCGTTCGAGTAGAAATTTAGGTTTAGGGGTGCTATTACGAAAACTTTCGTATTGCGAAAATTATAGTTTTCGTAATACTTTTACACCAATTCGCCATCTGAAACTTTTCGTAATAGTTCAAGAATAGCACCCCTGGGACAGACATTTACTAGGGCTGAAACTCATTTGAGAGCAGTTTTCGATGTGACAATCTAAAGAAATCAATCACAATCTTGGAATTATTAACGTTAGCCACTTTATTGAATATTCTCTGAATTGATGTGAAAACTATTGAATCTATTGAATCGGATGCTCCATCTGGTTGCCTCCTTATTGCCACAAAGTTCCGAGTTTTCAATTCTTTCCTCAATGTAACAATTTTATTAAAGAAAAAAAACTTACCTATCCTACCTCATCTATCTTGTTTAAGAATTCGGATCCTCTTATATAGCACATTTAGAAACTTCCAAAGTTTTCGTTCCGTTCGACAATTTAATATTTGTATTTAAGAGTTTGTCATTTCTTTAATTCAACAAGATAATGGCGAATACCTGCCACTTCTTGATTAGACTTTTACCAAATTGATTTGAGATGATAAAATTATAAAACGACTAGAACCATATCGATTTTATACAGCAATAATTAAAGCCAGAAAACCAAAATTCACTTCACCATGCTCTAATATTTAATTCCAAACTGACCACTAAAAATGTAAACTGGCGGGAAAATTATTAAAACAATTATTCAATTCACAATGGCTAAGTTAGAATAAAAAAAAATTAATCTATTAACTAATGACTTAATGAGTAATGATCCTATATGAAGTATGTAATAAATTTCTTTTAAATATTCCTGTACAACTATTAAATAACTGAGATTAACTAGTATAAAATTAATACATAATTTTTATAGAAATATTATTCACCATTCACAATTGGTCAATTTTTTTCATAAACTAACAAAAGCTACTCATGCTTATTCATAGATGTCAATCATCGACAATTTCTTTTTGCTCTTGTTTATTTTTCTACTTCATGCAAAAACATTTCGTTCCTACGAATTTTTCAAAATTTAATTTAAATTTGCCATCAAATATTAATGCAACTCTAATTAATTTGAACGTTCAACTATCAGGTTTGTATATTTTATATAATTTTCTTTCGATTTTGTATAAATATCAATAAAATATTTATTATAGTTTACTTGCCCACCAGAAACTTCATTCTTCAAACTGTTTCCCTTTAGAATATTGGAAAGAGTATTTTGATTATTTTCTTTTTTAATATTTTAGTAATTTTGAATAAAGGAAGAAATCTGCTTGTTAATTTAGGATATTAATTAATATTCAGAGGGACTTTAGTTAGGAATTTAATCAATTTTATTTCAACATTTTGTGTAAACGTCATCGTACTACACACTTGGAGAAGGTTGTTCTTAGCTTCAAGATTGAAAGGGGTTTTGAAATATGCAAATTTAAATTTTTTTTTATTTATAAGTACTACATTTATAAAAGTATTTCGATTAGTCCTGATTATTTGCGGTTTCGGTAAATTACTAAAGATTTTTCGAAAAATATAATTTTTTTCAAAAATCTACTTTTTGTATTTTATTTTGGTTGACAACCGTGGATGTAGAACAAAAGTCAGTCTGTTATTTTGACAGTTTGTATATCAAAAAATCAGAATCAGCTGTCGATTGTCATCGGTAGTTTTAAGTTTTATTAATTTTATAATTTTAATTAAATATTTTTATACTAGTAACTCTCTTATTGAGTCTATTACCAATCATAGTCAACATAATTGTTTGAATTTTTTAGTAAATATAAAGAAAATCATAAATTTGATTAATTTTTTTTAAGATGCTCAAAGTTTGGCTGAGTTGGCCAAATTTTCCAGTTGATCAAAATTAGATAATAATCTTGTAGAAAATGGGGAGAGAGTTATTTCTATACTATTTTTCTAGGTTTTATAGAATTTTTAATAACAACTTTTATCATTCTTTTATATTTTTTTTCAGATAACAAAAATGAAGACAAATAAGTTGAAATTGATTGCATTATGTGATCATTCATATAGTCTTGAGAATGCTAAATGGAAAAAGGATTTAGCGATTAGCTAAATCTAGAATTTTGAACCAAAATATAAGAAATTCTGCAGATTAAATGCCAAAATTACATTTCGTTTGTATCCAATCTGCAATATCGACAGACATCGACCCCGCCATCTATTTTTGAATGAGCACACTGGATAAAAATTCGAAATTAAAATAAAATTAAATCGTTTTAATTTAACAAATTCATCACGTTAAATGCTCTCGGCTACGATTACTATTCAATAATTTATAATTAAAATTAATTTAAATTAATTACACGATTTTTTCATGGATGACGTGTAATTCAGAGCGCTTTATTTGAGTTTCTAATCAGCGCGCGTTAAACAGCATTTTAGTCATTCAGTGTGTATAAAAAAGCCACTTCGTTCGACTATTGAAAAGAAAAAAGTTCTTTAACGTTATTTTTAACAATATTCTCAACATTTCAGGTAATTATAATTTTAGGAAAATGTTTAGAAAACTATGTGAATCTATAAATTTGACGTAACATGCACAAAACAGCACTTTTTGGATTTAAAAAAATAAGCGGCCATATTTTCAATATTTTCATATAGTATAGCATAGGGTGATGCAATGTATGTTATTAAACGTATTTGAAAATAATTACTATTTCATTTGGGTGGAATAATTTGAATTTATAGAAATTAAAGTTTTTTATAAATTAACTAGTTAAATGTGGGAATTTAATTAGGAAAATGATTCATTTAAATAAAGTGCAAAAACGTAATTAATACAAAACAAATAAAGTATCACCCTATTATATAAAAATTAAGAACTTGCGCCAAACTTCGTCACAAACGAAATAAAAAAAAATTGCTATTCGTACAGTAATCGTATTTTTATATGGGAATATGAAAACGCAGCGCATTTTTTATTTCAATAAAAATTTATTCCGCCATTGTTAGAATCGAGTAAAGAGAAAAAATTGTAGTAAAATTTTATGATTTTTCTACTAAAAAATTAAAGTATTTTCAAATAGTTTTCTAAACAATTATAGTGAAATAATTATCGAGGTGTAGTTTTAAACTTGTTTAAGGTAATTATATTAGTAACAAATTTACATCAAAGTGTTTCATTAAGAAAAAAAACGAAAATAAAGAGGAAAAAATCGACCCGATGAAAATCTTATTACATATGTGTGTTTTGTGTACATGTATAGTGTTTTTTTTTAATTTAGTTTCTGTATAGTTTGTGTTCTTTACAAAAACGGCTTTGTTTAAACCGAAGTGAATTTTAATTAGTTTACCTAAATCATTAATTGTAATTTAGCTTCAATTCAAAATAATAGCTTGTTTATTAACTTGGTAAACAAAAAAATTCACAAATCTCGTCCCTGTTTTTTTCGGCATTTTATTTTTAACCCTGTGCGTTTTACTTTATTTTCTCTTTTACTCTAATCATAATCACGTGTTACTATCTCCTTCCTTCAATGAACATGAAAATTCTTCTAAATTCATTTTTATATGTATAAAAATCTTTACTATTTTTAATTTCAGATATGCTACTTCGATTAAATTATCTAATTAATTTGATTACTAAATAATTTACAAAATTTGGATATTGGATATTAAATAAGCTTCACAATATGGAATTAGCAGGAGATTGAAGGAATTTCATCACCAAAACAAAAAATTTGTGAATCAGTGTGTGTGTGTGTATGTGTGAAAATCAAATCTATACGTATATAGTTGTATTCTAAATTTGTGAATACATGCAGAAATGATAATGCGTTAAGTGAAGTGATAAAACAGTGAATTTATTAATGCTTCTTTAAAAATATATCTAGCGATTAATATTTTTATTTGATTATTAAGTTGTAGTAATACTAATTGCCTAAAAGAATAAAAATTAATTAGTGTGTTTATAATTTAATTAAAAAAAAAAATACGTTTTAAAGGGTCTTCTCAAAGTGTGCAAAGACGCTGTTGTAATCACGAAAAAAATTTGTCAGTGTGAGTAATGAGTTTTATTTTAAAGTGTGTTTCATAAAAATATGCCCTTGGCTTTATTAAAGGGGAAATTTTTTGGTTTTGGAGCGTTTTTATTTTTTTTTATTAAATTATCGAATTTATTAGTGCAGTGTTTCTCATTAAAAATTTAATGTGAAAAGTTGTGTTTTCCCAGGCCCATGATTTTCGTGGTTCAGCTTTGGCGTTCTACACTAATTTTCACAAATTTCATTCATTATTATTCAGATGTTATCTGTTCTAGTAAAATACTGTAAATATTCAGAAAGCTAAGCTGTACATTCGTATTAGAATCGTAAAACGTTTGTCACGCCGAAAAGATTTTAATTTTTTAAGAAAATGCCGAATTCTTGTAAACTGGACCTTGAATATTATCAATTAAATTTACAGGGTTCTTGGGTGGTTCTTTTTATTTTTGCGTCTTCTTTTCTAAGCTTATTCAATACATGTTTTATTTATTAATATATTGGGCCTGAGTCCTTTTTAAGTGTTTAGGTGCTAATCGAAACGTCCGATTATGACGGACTTTTTAAACCATCCTGTTTTAGTTTTTCTTGAATTTTTGGCAGAAAATACTTTTATCAGTCCTGCTACAGTAATGTTGTACCACCATTCCTAGTAATTTGTTTCTAGTCGAAACTTTGTAAGTATTTCTATTTTCTAAGCTTAATAAATTCTTTAGCCAAAGTCGTCATGCCAAAGTCGTTTAATGAAGAGGTGACGAAGAAAATTATTTTAGTTTTCCCGTGAGAAACCAATACTAATCTTCGTAGGTACGAGTATATCTCTAAAATATTGCTTTCCATAATTTTGTATTTCTTAAAATAGTGATTGGTTAAGGCAACGAAATAAGGTCGCCGGAATTAATATCGTAAAAAATTGGATTTAAATTTGGAAAATGAAAATAATCGAAACAAACTCGGAAATTCGGTTTCATATTCTGAGGTTCTGTGGCTTATTCTGCGGTTTATAGTTTTTTACTCAATATATATTAACATTCCCATTTATAGAATATCACCCGATCGTAAAAATTCAGAATGTTTCCGAGTTCATTAAGCAAAAACAGGCAGCTAAACTCGAAAAATTATGGAATTAAACTTGGAAACTAAGTTATGTACGAAGTTAATTCCACTTTTTTATGTTCATTTCCAGACTTTAATTCCACCGTCCTAAGAATTAAAGTCGGAAACTCTACACAAATTTTGCTAGTTTAATTTATTTTTTTTCGAGTTTATTCGCGGAGCCATTAGGTGACATCATGCGGTGTTGGTTTACTTCTAGTTTAACAATGAGATTTCTTCCGAAAACAAAAAATTCAGATTTAGTACTCTCAAAAGCCATACATTTTCGAATAGGTCCAATGAACATCAAGTCGAAATATGTTTTAGGATATTCGACATATACGAATTTTCTTGCATCAGATACATATTTTCTTTTCTTTCCTCTTGACATATAAACTAATTTTAGTTGTTAGGAAAAGGAACGTGAAACGATGAAAAAGTCTGATGCAAGAACATTTGTTTAAACAGGATGATAATGTCAATAGTAACCGCCGCCTAAAAATGATATAGTAACCTAACCAAATTAAATTTTCATATTCAGCTTGTATAAACATCACAACTTGAATGAAAATTGGCCTTTTCTTCCAACAGAACATATGAGTTCTAATCTTGGCTGTAATGGCTCGTGTCGATTTTTAAATGAGAAATACTACATTTTTTTTGTTTGTGTGTACAATAGTAATGCAATTGATTATTACATTTATCTAGGGTTAAAAATTGTGTGATAACAAAAAAAAAATCCTGGCACCATTTAAGAATATTACTAAGAACAAAATATTCATGACTGCATGGGATTACGCGTTGATGCAGCTTCGTCATCATTTCAAAAATCAAATGTACCATCAAATGTCACAATGGCGCCAGCTCTAACCGAGCCAATTGTTAATCAAACTAAATTAACAGCATCAACAACAGCAAAAATTGCATCTGTTTCGTCAACCGTTTCGCCACGTTTATCAAATATATCGGCCAAAGATATCCTAAGTAAGGGAGCATTTCAATTGGCTTTTGAAAAGCATATATTATCGGATGGGCCAAATACCGGCCCACTGATAAGTTTGCACATGGATCATGAAAATAGTGTTAGAAATGTGAATAATAAAGTTGATAACTCTCCACCGGCAACCATATTGAGCCAGCAATACTATACAAGTAATCAACCAGTAAATAAACTTATACAAAATAACCAGCATATTATAATCACGAATAATAATAATACAATGGGCTTACAGAAGGAGCGTGACAAAGAAAATGCTGAAATGGATCAAATGCTCGGCGAACTATCATCGACCGAAATTGATTTGTTACAAGTTATAAAGAGTTTAGAAGCCGCAACACCCGACTTAAATTGTGATTTAGCTGGTGGGCTATCTCTATTTAATGACGAGGATGTAATAAATATGTGCAGTGTCGAAGAAGTACAAACGCCTTGTAAAGATAATGAAACAGCTGAAATCCGGGCAGATATTGCACGGCGTCAAGCTCAAATGCAGAGAAAATGTGATTTTTTGTTAAGACGTCTACGTAAAATACAATCACGTCACATGGGGCAACATATTAGCGAAGAAGTTGGCGGATTATACAGTGATTTTTATCGTCTCTACAAAAAGAAGGAACGGGAAGCTCAAAAATTAAATAATAGCGATGAAAATCATATACCACCAGCCACTACAGTAAATCATAGCCTTTTTAATTCGGCCGAAAAAAATAAACCAATTTCATCAAATGCAATGAAAACATTTTTGAAAAAAATTAATCATGTATCCACTACACAAAGCGCCTCGATTTCCAAGCAAAATCAGGTACAGAAACTACGGAATGAAATGAGCTGTAGTAGTAGTAGCAGTAGTAAGGCACAACATAATTTAGTTAGTCTAATTCCTGAGATGGATGTAAAATCGGCTCAGAAATTAGATCAGGTTGCTGGCTCGTTACAAACGGAGCTGCGCTGTATTGAAACGACTATAGATTCAGATGCAACGGCGAGTAGTTCAGGTGGCGAGTCGGCTGATGAATCGGTTGGATATAATAATGCAACACAGGAAACACTTTCAATGTAAGTAATGTCTTGATTTTTTTTTTTTTTAATTTTATTTTACAAATTTAAACGAGTTAACACATAAATTGAAAATACATATTTTGTCAAATTGGTTTTTTCCATTTTAGTTTCCGTTCCGTTTGAAAGATTTTTGTAAGTCTTCTATGGCAATATAAATGTGTGTAAGGTTACATTACAAATCTAATTTTACAATGACCCTTGATATCGTTTTCTTATTGTGTAAATTTCCTACTATACATTCGGAATTAATTGTGAATAGATAATGTAACATACTGAAGAGTAACACCTTTAAATAGATTATTTCACATCGTTTTGTAGTTGAAAAATGTAAATTTTGCTTCCGGGTTCTATGTGTATTAAATTTTAGAAGAGAACGTCGAGTCAAATTAAAAATTACAAATTAGTATAATTTGAACTTTATAATAATTTTCAAACTTAACCAATAACAACATTTTAGTCCAAAAATTATGACCTTGGGTCGCGTCGTAATAATAAATTACCCACTTGAAATTTAACAAAACGTTTATACTAAAATAAACACACGGCTTTTGAGTGTGAGGTTCAACTGTCCTTTCGTTGGATTTCCTTTTCCAAATAAGAAATCGAAAATAGATTGTAACCACTAATGAAGATTGCATCATGAAATATGACGTGTAGCTATTTATCATGTTCTAGTTTACATTGATATGGCTAGAATCAGCTGTTTTATTTCGGGAAAAACATAAAGGTTATTTACGCCCTATTATTAGACTAAAACAAATTCTACTCAATTTAATTTATAAATCATAATCAAATCTTGATATTTGTTTGTATAAATAAATTTAAAAAATCATTGATAAGTTTGTTCTACTTTAGTTCATTAAGATGTTTCGTTAACAATGTTAGTAAAATTACGTGTCTTTATTTAATAATTAGCGCATTCTATTACGTAATGTTTATGGAAATAGAGGTTAGTGACATTTAAATTGTATTCTTTTTAACAGACTAGTCTTAGAATTTACAATATTATAGATAAGAAACATAATTCTATGCTAAACATCGATTTATTTAAGTTATATATCGTCTGTTAGATTTATAGGTGTTTGTAACTAAGATTGTGTTGGTTATTTATGTTCTGATATAAGAAAGGTCAAACACGTTGAATAAGTTTTCATAATTGGTTGATGGCCAAATTATGTTGTCTATAGTAGATTTATCACATAAAAAAAAATGTTTATTTACGATTTCTTGTTTAAAGAATGTAACATGTAGTTCTAAAATCCCTTCCTTATCTAGGTAAGATTTATTCAAAAATAATTAGTGTTGAATTTTTGTAACTTAAGCCCTAACCTAATCTAAATGTAGTCGATTACATATCTAATCTGAAAACCCAATTATTACTCAATTCGTGATGAGCTTCAATCTCTAATAGAGATCGTGCCACGCCATACGTGTAATGTATATCATCTATCTTGTCGCCTTCACATAATATTATGACAAATTTTGTCCTCGATAATTTTAGTTTATCAATTTAATTACTAATTCTTACGTTTCAGTATTTGCTTGTTGGCCAAATACAAAATTAATCGTTTATTATATGTTTTTTCTGTTGTTTGAAAACAATTCGGCCACCAGGAGCCCTATTCTCGAACTCTACAACCATTTTCTACATGTCGACATCTGTCAAAATCTATTTAATTATTGATGTTTTCGTATATGGGGACACCCATTTGGAAAATATTCCCTTAGTACCAAAAAAATTCCATAAATTCCATACGTTTTTATGAATTTTGACAATGTCTGCATGTGGAAAATTGATGTGGAATTCGAGAATAGGGTATCACCCTTATTCTATAAAAAATAAGATAATGTGTAAACGTGAAAACGAGTAAACTTTGTGAATTTTTACTAAAATTACATTAAATTGTTGTTCAATTCTCTTTTCGTTCACTGTTTATCATATTTACACATTATCTTATTTTTTATAGAATAAGGTTACAGTTATCGTTTAAACTTTGAAAAAGCCTTTGAGATAGTTTTAATTCGTTTCAAAGTAATTAATTAGTTCAACTGGGAAATCGTTTCAATTTTAATTTGATTTTTGTTAAAATAAAATTTGAATTCTACTACCTAATCAATTCAAATTATGTTAGAACAAATTTTGAATATGTTCAAATATGTTATGTGCAATACAAATTTGGCTATTAAACTGGGATCGCTGTTAAAAGATGTTCTCGGATTTTTCAACTACTAATCAATTTCAGCAATTGATTTTATTTTAAGGAAAACAGTTTTTTGCGGAAATTTACTTTGTCACACGTTACTAAGAGTAATGTGTGGTAACTACCTGGTTGATTTATCATAGAAAACTAAGATACTGCATCAGCCGAGTAAAAACAACCTGTTTCTGCTAATTTAACTGGAAAATTTTTATTTAAAAACCACAATTCGGTATATTGAATAGTCCTCTAATATAGAGCATTGGTTAAGAGAGCGAATTAGTAGCCGCGATTACGAGTTCCTTTCTCATTAAAAATTTAATTAATTACATGAATGGACAGATATAAAGAAAAAGTTGGGCTAATCTCTAAGCCAAATATTTTTTTTTTTTTTTTGAATAGCGGAGAAGTGAATATCCGGCATAATCAATTTTATTTAACCCTAACAGGTTAGTTGGCTCCAGCATTCAAAAATATTTAGAATATAGTCCAACATGACCTATAGCAGATGTTCATTCCGCCACAATTTTGCCGACTAAACCAGGTAAATATGGATTCGTTTGATATGAAGAACGCAAAATAGGAAATAATTGACTTACACAATTTGCATCTCTCGTCACTTCTCATTCTCGTCGACGATATGGTGCACTATGGCACAAGCCACATTGCAGGAAATTTTGTTTGTTTTATTTCATTAAGTGAAGGAAAATTCTATGATGAAAATTATTTTAGAATCCCATCTCCCCCCATCCCATTTTGTTTGTCGAATTTGTGGGATTCTTATTCGTAAGCGCCACATACAAGTGCATGGTCATTTTTGTTCGGTAAAGTAGTTCCACTAGAAAAAATAAATAAAAGAAGCAGAAATATTTTTCAGGAGAAACAATTACTTTTCTAGAAAAAAATGACTTTTCGTTCTTTTTAAATGTTCTCTCGATACTATTTTTATGCCATATTGAAATATGCAGTAGTGTACGAAACGCCGCTTTGTTTAAATATGTTTTAGTGTATCCTATCCTGTAGTGTAAGTGTACCACATTTCATTTTACTGAAATATGTCACACTGAAACATGTCGGACTGAAACATATCGTACTGAAACATATCGTACTGAAACATATCGTACTGTACTTTATCTTACGACGTAGTGTTATATTCCTTAATGGAATATTCCGTATTGAAACGCCCTAATCAACGGCTCACCTTAAAAAAGCGTCCTTTCTTTATTATTTAACACTAGAAAGGTTTGTCCAAGCCCGCGGACCGCTTATCTGAAAATGGAATAACTATTGCGGTGGTCCTAACACTCATTCCTGTGGCCCTGGATAAATAAATAATTATCGCTTTGTCCAGCTGACTTTTTTTATCGAAATTTTATTAACATGTTGTGTTTATTTTGAAAATTTGTCAAAAATACTCCTTTGGTTTGAACAAGCCTGCACTAGATCTACCAACCCAAGTGTACATTGAATTTATTTAATTTTTAATTATTAAGCGTATTTTGTTGACCAAAATTTAATTCGAATTATTTTGGGTTAATTTTTTTTCCAAGAAAATAGCCAATTTGATTTAATTGACAAAAGCCAACCTATCGAAATAAATGCCGTCTTACTTTGGCAATTTTACAACAACAATGCCGTGTATTTTCATTCCGGAATGAATAGTTTCTTCAAACCAAGTTTTTCTTGGTATAGAATTATTCTCGCAAAGATTTTGAAAAATTTTATTGGTGTTTTATTTAATTTTTAATGTCAATTAAAAAAAGTAAGAAGAAAATTATTTTCGGTTTTTATTTTGAGCATAATTTGCATTTTTATTTTTATACCAATTACTATTCCAGTGACCAAAGTAAGACGGCAAAAATATAAATTTACTATGCATTATGACTCTGGTGGTTGGTATCATAACCAAGAATTAGAATTATGTTTAATTAAACCCAATTTTTTTTTGGGTTAATGTTATTCGTGCGGGGATTTATTATATGCAATTGTTGTTGTAAGCTTGTCAAGGAAATACGCTAATTATGTAAGTATGTATTGTGTTGGAAATTGATGATAACTTTTAGTATGACCACAAAGTAATTTTACTAAAACACACCATAAATTTCCAAAACAATACTTTCATAATAACTGTTCATAAATGTACAATCCGTCATTTTTGAGGGTTTTTAGTTGTAGTGTTAATTCCGTCCAACGAAGAGAAAGTTGATGAAACAAACCGAAGTAATATTAGAATACGAAATAATACGAAGTGTTACGTTATTTTACAACTTTCTTGATGCCGCTGCACTTGGCGCCTCCACATTGTACATCCTAAGTAATCCTCACTAGCAAGAAAATGTCCGCAAACGCCAGTTTTTCTGAAATCTGATTGCTTCAGTATAAATAATTATGTTTCTTTATAAGTTTGAGCCGCCATAATTTACTTCATAAATTTCACCAGTTTATTGTGCAGACTAATTTTACTTTGTGATTTTGTGAAACCTTTAACGTTTTATGAGCTATGTTTTATCTTTTAAATTGGCAACGATTTTGTTGTATTATTCTTAAAAACCAAATTAAATTTGATTTTGGTTTCGATTGTAATCATTAAAATAAACCACTTTGATTGCGACAAAATGCAATACGTCTAGCAAACTAGTTTTATGTGTTAACTCAAGATTGTTTGTTATTACAGCGCATTCATAATGAAAAAAAATTTTAACTAACAAAATTTTTGTCAAAATTTAAACAATCCTGTAAGTTAAAAATTTTTGGATGGTGAATGCCCTGTATGTAATACCCCTCGTATATAAATATTAAATTTACTTTTTGGGAATAGATCAAAACGAGCAGCTTGGAGATGGGCTCGTGATCGAGCCTCAGTCGCATCTCGGTGGAGTTGGCTATTAGCCCAGATATCGGATCTAGAATATAGAATAAGACAACATAATGAATTACATAATCAAATACGCAAAAATAAGGGAGCGGTATTATTTGAAGACTCACCGTCTGCAATACAACAACCACCGTCACAACAATCCGTGAATGGGTATCGTGGTGTGCTGCCTGGAAATTCAAAACCAATTGAAATAGATTTACCAAATGGTGCATTTGATCCAGGTGTAGCAAATAATTCGTCACGAACTCGACCGTTTCAACGAAATGGATTTCGTAAAAGAAAACTTTTACAAACTGTTAATCTTCATACAATTTCCAAAAAAGCTGCTCGTCCAAGGTAAGTGTTATAACTTTTGAAACATATTTGTAAATTCATTCGCTTACCAAAAGTTTTGTTCTTTACTATTTTGTTTAAGCACTGTGAAATGCGGATGCCAATGGCCGCTGCATCCGTGCGCATTATGTACAGGCCGCCAAGATCCAACAGCTCCAAGAGATTTACCTGATACCATGCCCGCATCTGAAAGAGTAGCACTTTTAGATCCATGCTTTCATTCAGTTTTAAGTTTTCCAGAAGGTAAGCAACTTTTTATTTATTTTATTTACGTTTTATACTAAAAAAACGCCGTAAATGTTCGAACCCCTTACAACATTTTTATTATACTTAACCCTTTATTGTTGTTGTTTTTTTTAAATATGATATGATGACGTTATGAGCAATTAGGAAATGCTTTAAGTATATACTCGCACATAACTAGTTTTTTAGTAGTTTTTATTTTATTTCAATTTTTTGTTTGAGAGAGCAAAATGTACAATGGAATTAAATATTCGGATTGGTTTTGTTGTTTAGTATATACGGAAAGAAACTAAAAAAAATAATAATAATTCAATTCTGAATAATCGTTTCGTTGTTTTCTGTACCGTCGAATGTTTTATTGTAATAGAGCTTGCATCTGTATTGGGTTAGCACATTCGAGGCGATAAGTAAACGTGTGTATACGAAATACAACTAAAAAAAAAATGTTGTATAGCATAGCACACGAGAATTATTTAGAGTTTGCGCGTAATTTTTTCTTTGTATGGTAGCTTTTTTTATTTCGTATTCACAATTCACTGTTTATAGCATAATATATTATGTAGAATGAAGTAGAAAAGAAAATTTGAATGTGTTACATAAAACCATGTATTAATTTATTGCTCTATCTGTACTAAACTGAAATAATTTTAGTCATAAGAGAATATGTGGTTATCGTGAAACTGATTTAGTTCCATGGCAAAATTTAGTGAGGTAATCAAACGATAATCTTCAGTTAGTTTAAAAATGTTTAAAGCTATATTCAAAATTATATTCACATTTAATATTCCACTGACTTAAATTAAAATTCTCAAAATTGGCTTGTTTTTGTATTGCGGTTTTTAGCGTTTTTCCAAAACAATATAATCGTATGAAAAATTCGAATAAGAATAACTATATAGTACAACCCATTTCCTTTTAGCACGTTTTAATTGATTTGTTTTTGAGCTAAGTTCAAATTTAGTAGGGATTCGTTTTAGAATATGCCAAAGAGCTGTTCCAGCCGTTGTTTTTGGGAGGCGTAATATCCAGTTGACCTGAAGATGAAGACGATAAATTATAGACGCTAGATTAGACGATAAATTATAATTAGATTGAGTTTAAATTTATTTATTTTAATTGTTTAAAAATTTGAATAAAGAAAGCTAAATTTTTATTTTTTAACCATGCATTAGCATCAACTGCTTTTAATTAATCAGAACCTAATTATTGTACATAATGCAAATTACCGAATTGATAAACTCCTACAAGTTTAAACAAACAAGTTTGAAATAAACATGAAAATGCTATGAGTGTGATCATGAATTAATGACGACGGGATGAACTTACGATTAAGTGAACTTTCATGTAAAATTTGAAAATCTTGCGAATAGCGTGTTTTTTTCTTCTTTTAATTATATTTTAATTACTTTCATGTGACATAAGACATAACTGTTTGTTTTAAGTGGAATACAAGCTAAATATATATATTCGTACTATGTACTTGTTCCATTATCGATTGTGGTTGTAGAAAAATGTATGTATTTGCTTGTATTTTTTTTTTTTTTATAATTGTGTACTGGGTGTTTTGTAGACAGTTGTTACTTACAATTGTAAATTTATACCGATTTTAAAACCAACCTATCTAAATAAATAAAACTCAATCACAGACCAATGATTGATATGATCTTATCAATAGTTCGGAAAACAATTAAAATTATTATCAAATAAGTATAAGTGAATAATTAAGTAAATGGCGGGAAAATATTCCGATAATTTTTAATTGCAACTGGACATAGTTATTACTTATCTGGTTACCTCAATTGCATAAGTTTCATACACGAATATGGTCGTAGTTTATTTAGCGCGGGGAGTTTACCTAAATCCTGGATTTCAAAAATCTTGTGTTTTCAAAATACTGGGTTCATATTCAGTGAAATTTTACTTCATTACTTCAACAACCATCATTGATTTCCGTTTTTTGCTTTCATCAGCACTTTACAAAATTCAAATATTTCAATTTAATCTAACCCTATTTAATCGCAGCTTATTCTAGCTTCTTTCCGAATGCCTTTATTTCTTTATCATTGTGCCAAGATTTGATTTTTAGCTTTGGAACGAATATCTCGAATACTTATTCGCTCATCGGTTTGGCGAAAGAGGTCTTTCTTTGCCTTGTAAATGTTGGTCTTTCTTACTTGAAAATTTCTGTTCCACAAAGTATTTTCACTTACATACATGTGTGTGCATATTTATTATTCGTATTTTTATTTAAATTTCAAAGTTTTTTTTCTTGTTTCTACGAGTAATTCGTATGAATTAAAAAAGAATAACTAGGTAAATGTAAAATATTTTTTTTTTATTAGTTTTGACTTTTTTTTAATATGGAAAACGAATTTAGCGAATTACCTCTTAGATTTATCATCTATTCGAAGATAAATTGTCGTGAGGGACTACTCTTTCCTAAAGTTGTTTGCATAACGTTAAATGTTAAAGACATTTTTTTTACAGATCGATTTGATTTTCTCGCGTCAGAGCTTTGTAGGTTTTGTAAATAACCGATGAATAATTAATTGACCGTTTATCGGGATTTTGCTAAATAACTGGGGGCTTTTTTGACCAAAACCTGATTATTTTATTCTTTAAAAATTACAGATTTATAATTTTAAATGTTTATTGTGGTAATTAGGTACCTCTTTAAACATTATAATTATATATCTCTTTCAAATTTTGTAAATGTAGGCTCTTTAGCTTGGAAATTCAAGGGACATTCTAATTGAGAATTGAATATTTTTTAAATTCAACCGAAAAAGTCATCGATGGCTTTAATAAAATGTGGAATTTAAACGAAAATTTAAATTGCTGTGTTAGCCTTTAAAATTCCGCGAGAGGAGCCACGATTGCTGCTGTCATAAGGATCAGCAATTTAGCATTTGTTTGTTATGAATTATTTTTCTTTGATTATATTAGTTTAAAATAAAAATGTGAAATTATGCATTTTTTAAAGGCTAGGTATCGTCATCTTTTCTCTAGTTTTAATATCGTACACCAAATGTCAACTAATTTGCGATAAAGCTGAGAAGTACGATCAATATGCAGCATGGAATTAACATAATTTCATGAAATTAAGAGCATTGCTAAAACGAAAACCTATAATGTTTGATAGAAAACTACTTAATAATCATGGACAAATTATCATATTCTACCCGCATATAATAGTTATTATTCACTCAGATGACTTAGGACACTCGCCTTCGTGAATTACCATTGTTGAATATTATACTATTTCGTGTACTTAATGGAAAAAACTAAATCAATTTCTCCCCAACACTTTTCTTCATAGTAACGACCAAATTTATATCAGGAAAACCGTCATTTGATTGATCCATTTCGTACAAAATTATTTTTTGCATTTCTGACTTATTTATTTGCTTACTGAGATTGTTATATCAACGTTAGGCTAGGCCAACATACTTTGAAGTTAACTGGTTTTTAACTCTTTTATTTTAAAAAATGGGTATTTGTCCTCAACTACAAGAAAAAATGCCATGTACAATTTGTAATAAAAGTGATTACCGTGCTCGTGAAATTTTTAATTCACTTTAGATCAAAGTATGCACAAACGGCAAACCGACATTTCAAACCGTCAAATCCAATTTTTGATAAAATTGCTTCTTTTTCAAAATCAAAATTATTAAAAAATAGCTCGAATTTATAAATTTCACCTTATTCTTAGGAAACTTTTAATAAAATTGATTGAAACGTTTCTGTCAAATTTGACCGATTTTATATTTTTTTATAAATAAAAAATAGGTAGATTTTATGAACTGTAGGTTTTCTTACAATTTTTGACGTAATACGTCTTACAATTCGGAATATATGAGGTGTCACCTTGCCACTTGCTAAGTTAGATTTTCGCGTAACTACTTTGTGGTGCTCCGACCCTTCTTTGCGGTGAACGATACATCGTTTGAAAAGTAAGGAATACGGCTACATTAAAAAATAAACTATTGAAAAATTTTGAAAATCATAAAAGACACACAAAAGATTCGACGAGACGATTTGATGTACTACAAAGGCTTTGGGAGCCACGGGATACATTTAGATCAAGTCTACAGATACTTAAGTACCATAAGAAATACAAGTGAAGAATTAAAACGGGCATTCTCAGTCCCAGAATTATTCTGTACACAAAAAGATCACGCCTAAATAATACCAGGTTGAACGTTTTTTCTGAGATCTTACCATAAACTAAAATAATATTATAGAGACATCTTAATACGAATAAAAAATGAACCAGTTATAAGGTGCCAATCGATATGATTTTGATATATTGACTTTGTGTAATTTGTATACCAAAAGTAAAAATCGTAAAATAAAATTATGAGAAAAAAAAGCCTTCGTTTTTTGTTACAACTGTGTCTATATATCAACTTAGGAAGTATTATTTTATTTGTTTTAATACGTCTTTGTAATATTAATATAGTCTATGATCTTACCTACTTTTTAAACCAAATGGTATAATTAACCATTTGTTGGTTATTGTTGTATATTATTTTTGATATTAAAACTGAATTCTGCAATTTTATTTAAATGGTATACTAAGGGCCAAATCGACAAACCACAATTAATTGGCAACTACGATTAAATTGTCTCTTTTGGTATTTTTAAACCTCAATAAAATCACAGATCAAAGTGTAGATTGAAGTTGTAGCCGTGGAAATCGGTGACTACAATCAGTGAATACAATTGACGTTTAAAATCGAATTTATAGAAATGTGAATTTCCATGTAAATTTATCTATTTTAGATCATAATAAATCATAATAAACAAAACACTTATATGTTGCAATAAAATTAAGATTTATTTATATTGTGATTTTAGCCTTTAAAAAGTTCGAATTTATTTGGAAAAATTTATTGTTTGAAAATTTTTCTAGTCCTGATTAAATTTGCTGTTTTATTCTGGTTTAAAAATTCGGTATTCGAAAAAAGAGTGACTGCAACTGAATTTCAGTTCTGTCTATCGATTCGGGCCTTACAATAGCTGTGTTTGTTTATTCGCTCCCGATAGCTGCTATTGAGAGCGGTCATTTTTATATACCTAAATTTAGATTTGACGCACTATTCATTGGTAAACTAAATTTATTTAACAACAAACTATCATTTTTAATTCAATTGTTTAGCGAAAACTTGATATAAAAAATATTTGGCTCTACCTATTTATCCGGAGCGCTATCGGGAGCCACATTTTATATGACGGCTCTCAAATAGCAGCTATCTGGAGCGAATAAACAAACGCAGCTAATTATTACTCCTACAATTTATTTATTTTTATTGAATTGTATTGAAATAAATTTTATTTTTTATTACAAATTAATATCGTTACATTATTTTCATGGAGTTTATTACACTTACGAGTATAAAAAAATTGATTATTGATAATTATCGAAAACCCGATAATTTAAAATAAAATTAACGAATTATCGATAAACAGTTTTTATCGAAAAGTTGGAATTTAGTTTTTTAGTTTTGTAGCACGAAATATTAAGGTTAGATTATTCTTTCGAACCATATATTTACTTAAATTAAGTCTTTGAACAATTTTAATTAAACCAAAAAAAATAAAATTTTATTATTAATATTTTATTATTATTTAAATGTGTCTTAAGGGGTAACTAGCGAATCAGTAAGAATCCTTACATTTGACGATATTGTTCGGAATATTTGACATACCGGTCACCGAATCCGTAACAACTGACAAATACAGTATTAAAATTGTAATGTGAACAGGCAAATTATTATTTTTAAGAAAAGTGTGCCGTGCAAATTTTGACGTATTCTGACATTTCCTTCAGTTTGCGCATTAATTTTCACTCTGTTAAGTGACAGCTGAACTGAAAGGAAAGTTCTTAAAGATTCGCTGGTCAGTAACATACACTTTCTACATATCGCATTCTAAAAGGCCAACAATTGAGAAATTATAAACTTTAAAAAGAATTCTAACGAATCCAATTTTTTTTAAGTTATTTTGAGATTTCAACCATAGAGAAATTAAAAATTATTTAAAGACGAATTAAAAAATTTACGATAAAATTGAGTCCTAAACCCTTTTTCAATAATATGTACATGTAAATTTCTCGATGAGTTTAATTTTTCGTTTATGGATATAAAATTTTTTTCAATTAAATTTTGAATTTTCTTGTTATTTAGAATAATTTCTTTCTGAACAAAACTATATATTAAACTCTTGCAGTATGGCAAAAATGGTAAAATTTTATTTGTGCGCAAATGGTTTTCTAAATTCAACTACTTTTCGAAACTTAATTACCAGATGAACTATAGCGAATTTTACAAAAATCTTATATTAATCGCAGCAAATTTATTTAACTTTGTTATAAAACAGCATTTTAATCGATAGCAGCTTAACTTGTGCCAGGTAGTGTGGATAAAAAACTATTTGAACGATGCTGAGTGCGAGTTTACGACCATTTTCTGAAGAAAAATTTTCAGCAGATTCAATATGTTTTAAATGGAAAACAAAAGAATTATGTACGGAAGGGGAAATTTGTTTACAAAATAGACTACATTGATTGGTTGCCTGTTGAAAATTTTTCTTCAGAAAATGGTCGTAAACTCGCACTGACTTTTTAGTAAACTCAGTAAAGTAGAGCCTTCTTATTAGCATAGATGTTCTGATTTCAGCAATTGCTGCGTTCTATTTGACATGGCAAAGTACAGATAAGTACTTGGGGGTAGATGGTAAATGAAACGCAGAAAATTACTTGCGAAAATAAAATTTAATTTAAAAAAATTTACGTGCAACTTGGAAAGTTGGAAAATTAATTATTAATTTGAAAACTGATCAGTCATTTCTTACCGATTAGTTGTACTAAATATTCTGGTAACGAAGTCGCCATAAATTCAAAAAGCAAACTACTCATAAAATTTAGCAAGAGTAGCTGCGTGCAGTCAGAAGTACTTGTGTGTACTTTGCCACGTTAAATAGAACGCAGCAAATACTAATTGTTGACTAGGAAACTAATAAAAAACTGAGCATTAGATAAACTAAGATGTGTAGTCATAACAGGCTGCCACATATCCTGTATGTACATTATTATCTAATTCAGAGTTTGTTTTTTTTTTAATTTTTTTTTTTTGTGGTTATTTCTTCAAATAAGTTTTTTAGTAATTATTACAAAAATCGATACATTCATACATTCCGGTTCAATTAATTATTTATAAGTAAATATGTAAATGTTTTGTGGAGTTCATTCAATTGATTAAGAGAAGTAATTAATTGTGTGATCTGTTTCAATGGTTAAAATGTAAATGGAATCCACGCAATTAGTCATTTGTTTTCATTTATGTATGAACTAAGCATATTGAATTATTTAAAATTGATTGAAACTTTGTTGGTTGTTTTATTGTTTTAACTCTGTTTTTCTATGCCTAACGTTGAATTTGTCAAATAACATTTATCTGTGATGTGTCTTTGAAGTGCTTAGGCTTATTATTATTTATTTAAATGAGTTGATTTTGAATTTAGCCTACACTACAGATAATATTTACTCTTACTTTAATTGTAAGATTAAGCTTGGTAAATCTCTCGTTTATTAGTAATTCTATCGTTGACCTTTGAGGTAATAATATATTTAAAATCAACATTTTTGTTTAAATCGGTTTAGAATTCTAAAATAGGAGGATATTATCGAGGAATTATCGTACTGACAGCTATTTTGCATGAAAATTTCTTAATTTAATTCGTTTCAAGAAGAAAACATCAATAAAGTTGAAGATTTTTGGCACCTTGGCTGTATTTAATATAGTTCTATTAACACGTCTGAAGGCTCTGGTTCTTCTGTTAGTAGCGCTTGTTTAAAAAATTGCCCAAAGTTAACTTCCTGGAGGTTTCTCTGAATATTCTTGAAAATTACCATATTATCTTATTACATTTCTCCTCCATTCCAGTTGAGTTGTGATTATCGTAGTCATTTTTCGATCGGAAAGGGATTTCGATTTTAGTGGAATAAACAGATTTAATCATATTGCGTTCCCATCGCAAGGCTGTAGATTCAAATGAAAACTCCTGTTGGGCTGTTAATTCCAACGGAAGGAGGGTCTCATTTGGGGAGATGATATTGCAACCCAGAATGCCAATATCGTCCACATTTGCTAATAGCTGATTTGATTTATAATACTACGTCATGTTGAGTTGACGAATAATAATTTGAGCTATGGGTCTCCTTTCAGCTCGCCAGTGCTATATAATGAAGAATAACTAACAATTTTGTAAACCTCTAAATTATGTTCAATTCAATACTTGCAAAGGCAGGTGTTATCCCGAAGGTATTCGAAAATGTACCTTCCATTAGCACCTTGCATACTGAGCCATCAATTAAAACCTGGCAAATTAATGAAGATAATATTACCTGTTAAATATAATTTTGATTATCTTCATTTATTAAAACAATTTACTGTACCTGTACCAAATAATAATGTTTTTAATTTTATTTTTATTTGCAGATGTATCACAAAGTATTCACTTTGAAGCAATAATGCGTCTACCTGAATGGCAGAATAAAGCAATGCGTAGTACAACAAAGACTTCAATGAAATGTGCATTAGCTGCACAAAAAGCTGCTGAACGCGAGGATCGTTCAAAGAAATTTCTCGACACTCGACGTAAATTTAGTAAAAAGTTTGGACTTGTAGCGAATAGTAAGAAATATTTATTTAAAAACAAATTAGAAAAATAATAAAATTATATAATTTTGTATATATAATTTTTTGAAAAATGATTTTACCAACATATGAAGTAATAATAATAATAAATACACGATATATATGATAAAGAGATAAATCTATATACAAACAGTCCCAACTACTTAATTCATAAAATGAATATGTACAAATATAAAAAAAAATTATATATATTAAAATAATAAAATTGATGATAAAGTAATTATTTATTATTTTCAATTTAAAGCAAAATAATATAATTTCGATGGAAGAATTTTAATTCAATCATATATTTTAAATGGTTTAACATTCAAAATGTTACCATTAAGGTATATTAAATCCTCTCTATATATAGATAATTTATTTATTTCTGCCATTCATTCAACCAAAAATAAAATTCAACTCAATAAAAGCAAATAGGAACAGTAATGAAAATTTTTCTATCCATTCAATCACAAAGTATATATAAAAAAAACGTAAAATAATAGATAAAAATTTAAAGCCAAATATAAATAAAATAAAAAAAATTCTTCGCGCTTCTCTACCACAATTACAACAAAATTTCATGATATTTTTCTGTAGAATTAAAGAAAGCAAAATCTCGAAAGGCGCTTCATGGAAAATTTTCACACCCGCTTAAATCAAAACATCGAAAAGTATCGGGTTTACATGCGCCATCTTCAGGTTCAGATACGACACTACATCATCTCGAGCTTCTTGATCATGAAAGTGGAGTATTAGGCGGAAGCAGCATTGGTGGCAGAACAACGACGACTTCATCATCGTTTTCATTGCCACGAAGTAAAAATTCATCCCCAACACCAACACATTCAAGTAATTTATTAAATCATAAAAATGATAGGTAAGTTGATAACTGCTAGTTCTCTACGATAATTGATGAATGACAATTAAAATAATTTTTTCCGATATTTTCATTTCAGACTTGAAGCTAGAAGGAGTCGCACTTCATACGATATAGACAATATTATTATACCATACAGTGTAGCAGCGTCAACTCGTGTCGAATTACTACCATACAAAGAAATTCCAACGCCAAAGTAAGTTTAGCAAAAAATTGTGTTATCATCATTAATACATTCTACCATTTATTATAAATTTACTAAAACTAAACGCCTCCTATAAAGCTAACTTGTATTTATTTATTATATAATCCATCGCGCGCATGCATGGTATTAGTTTTATTTTAGGTTGTGCTTATTGTTATAAGTTTTGTTTTGCGATAAATATAAAAAAAAAAGTTGTTTATTCAAAACCACCTGGTAAATATTAGTTATCACCACCATAATTATAGAATTGTGACTTTACCTTTAATAATTTATATTAATATTATGTTATGGAAAAACAATGCGTGCCTGCTTTATTATATATATAAATGAGCCGTTTATTTTGAAAGTGGTGTAAGTCCATTTTTTTTTTTAAATTAAGTTAATTAATAGCAACATATCTAAGTATGATCTTTTTATCGGTAAACAATTTACTGTCAAAAAAAATCACTACTTTATTTCTGTAATAAATAAGAAAATTCAAAATTCCTTATACTATTGCATTTATTGATTTTCAAATTTTTCACTATCTCATTTCAAAAAAATATGAACCGCTTTCGAAATAAAAAAAACTCATTGCAAAACAGTTAGTTTAGTTTGTAGTACGGTATGGTACATTTTCTCGATTTGTTTACTAACGTATTAATGCCCCGTTTCGCAATCGTTTGTTTTTTGTCAATATTTAGCTGAACGAAATTGGGCAGTCAAAAGAGAATTAAGATTAGCTTGCATTGAACTTGTGTTACGACACAAACCTCAATTTCGTAAAAGGAGAACGAAAGGGAAAATTATTTAACTGGAGAGATTGCCTCTGTTTTGTGAAATCGGGATAGAATTTTAACAGTTCTAAAGCGATACTGAATATACTCCCCCCCCCCCCCCCCATTTCTTTGGAAATAGGGTACCTTTGCTGTACAAGTAGTAGAATAGAAACCGCCACATTAAAATATTTACATATAATTTGTATATAAAATAATATTTTATATTATATACGTTGTAACGGGGGTGCCCTATTTTTGCCTCATATTTTTGTACTGAATAAATCATTTTTAATATTGGATTATTTTTGGTTTCATCGATATGATATGAGGAGTGTCTGATCAAAAGTGGCTATTTACATCTTACTTTTTGCTACTTACTTTTGATCACTTTTTTGTAGTAAATAGCTTGTTTTGGCCAAAATCAAGAATTTTAGGGATATTTTTCATAGAGAAATTGGGAATTTTTGGTCCATGCTGGAAATAGCCACTTTTGGTCTATTTCAATTAAAAAATTCTGCCCTGATAGAAAAAAAAAAATATCATTTTGGAAAATGTAAATAGCCACTTTTGATCAGACACTCCTCATGTGTAATAGATAAAGAAGTAATTTTAATTTCGAAAGAACCATTTATTTTTGGCCTTTTGTTTTTATGTATCAAATAATTTTTTTTTCTTGTGTACTTTGAATAGTTGGCGAATAATTGAAGCTGAAGGCTTGGATGCTGAAGTTGAGAAAGAAGAACAAGAACACAAATTAGAAAATGCAACTAGTCAATGTATCGAAGTAAGTTCAAAGAAATTGTTCTTTTGTAATTGTAAGATACAAATTTATGATTTTTTTATTGTTTTGTGCTGTAGGATATTTCAGATGAAATAATTCTCCAAAAGCATGATCGTGCATTATTGGAAGAGCGAAAAAAATTCCAAACCTACTTAAAATTTCCATGGAGTACAAGATCACGTGCCAATCGTAGAACTGATAGTAGGGCAGAATCGAGTGGTGCAAATACACCGGACCCTACATCACCTGCACCAAATACACCAAGTATTCCGGCCGATCAAGAGGTACTTTTTATTTTATTTATTAAGTATTTAATTGTTTTACAAGAAAATTTATACATAATTTTAATATATTTATACATAGTCAATACCATCACCAGCAAATCCATCTACACCTCTTGCAGTAGAAAATCCAGATACGATAGATAATTCATCTACCTCTTGTAAGGAATTTAATATA
The DNA here is from genome assembly GCA_958295665.1 of Tipula vernalis. Lineage (NCBI taxonomy): Eukaryota > Metazoa > Arthropoda > Insecta > Diptera > Tipulidae > Tipula > Tipula vernalis. Next base: position 86,732,632 of record OY282559.1, on the reverse strand, counting down.
GTTAGTTAATCGTGAATGGGAGTTTATTTCATTGTTATTTTAGTTACACCAACAAATATTCAACCAATATCGGGTAGTAATGGTAAAAGGCCTATTGAAAGACGAAGAACAGTTTCAATAAAATTAGCTAAAGAACGTGATTATTTACGGGAAGATGCTAGAAGGAGTAACACACCTGATGTAAAAGAGGTTTGTTATAATTTAATAAATATTCGATGGTAGCATGTACAGAGCCCGGTGGTACTAGTGAGATAATAATAATAATTTGTGTATAGTTTTATCTTAAAACTCTGGCATAGAAATAAATAAAGAGAACAATTTTAGCAAGATACAATAAATCATTTATTGTAATAAGAGAGTCGCGATTAAATTTAACAGTCCAGCGGTTTCAAATGGACCTATGCCAAGTTCAGCTTTACATGATCTAATTGCCTCGTCGGGCACCATTATTCATTTTGCACGAAACCAGCTTTATCAATTATGTCAACTTACTGCACCAGCTTTATTATTCATAAGTTATCACGTTTACACATCTTATTTTTAGAGAATCATTGTGCTATTGTCATAGATATTTGTTGCGTTTTGGATGTCCCAACTTCTAACGGTTTCTTTCGCAACATTATGGTTTGGTCACATAGTCGGGCTCCGATTTAAAAGCACGTCTAGTTTTCGCTTCTTTCACTAAGCCCGTCTGAAGAACCCTGTGGCGGTGGTTCCGAATATAACCAATTTCCGCATCGGCTGTGCCCGAATATGTACTGTGATAAATGATCACACGTAATAATTTTTGGTATAAAATACTCATCCAAATTATTATATGTAGTCTATTCCTATGATACTTTTTGACAGATTCAGAAAAAATATTTTAGTGTATGTAGGATGATTATGGTAACATTTTAGGAATTAATAGGGTTGTGCGATCTCGGGGTATAATGAATTCGCTTGAATTGTTGACTTGTTGTAGGACACTTGAAATGAGCTTTTTAAAGTTATGATGCCTGTGAATAAGAATCATACAGTACAATAATGAAATAAATATTACAGTTTTTTATTATTTTCAACGATTTTCGAGAAAAAAAACATAACACAGGAGAAATTACCACCCAAAAATTATTCGAGTGTTCCAGTTGCAGTTTAGGCTGAGGACATTTTTCACATAAATGTGATAAATTAATATTTATCACGGTATTTGGGGAGGGCCTACAGCTGACAGCCTGACAGCTCATAAAAATGGCAGAAAATTAATTTCGGAGTATGAGAACTAGTTTTAGTTTTTTTTTCAATAAAGCTATAATTGTAATTGCCGAAATTGTCGCGGAACAACTATAGACTCGCTTTTGTTACTTCTTTGATAACTACCGCGACCGTGAACAATATGTCTCGTAGTGCAATATACAAAAATGATTTGTAGCATTTTTGTTATCGTATTTTATGTCAAAAAATGTTATTATTCTACGACGTAGAAATGTGATATTTCATACGGGCCGTATTTTACCCTATCTTATTCAATAAACCGAAATTAAACATTGGGATTGAATAGTTATAGGTTGGCGGCATCCGCATAACCTTTTAGTTATTGCACAAGAAAAATTAATCGAAGCGCAATATCCACAATACTTGATACTCGATGTTTTTGTAATGGTAAAAATATCTTCCGTAGGTTAAATAGAGTCATTTCCATGAAATTATTAAAATATCTTGAATATCTGTAATGTGTAATAAAAAAAAATATAGTCCACAGTGAAGCGTTAACACCCATTTTTCAATCGCACGGATAAACCAAGCAGTCCTTAAATAAGTTCACAGGAAAGACAGAATTTCGTAAATATAACTTTCATCCTCAGTGGATGACGGTTCTCAACTTTTTATTCATATATGTATATATATACACTATGACATAGTACAGTTGAGGACAATATGCAAAATTAAAATTTGAATTAATTTGTTAAAATTAATTAAAACAAAAGTATTTTTATTATTGTGTAAATCAAATATTGAAGGCCTTGTGATCTTATTTAATTAAGTGATTGCTCCACATTTGCTGGGAATTTTTTGGATTTACTTTGCCCAATTTATTTTTGACATCTGGACAGCGATTTTGGTCGCAAAATGAGGATTGAGCTGAGAATTACCGGAAGACAATAGTATTGGTAAATTTTATTAGTGTCCAATGAGTAGAGAAAAACAGAATAAACATTTGAATAAACAATTCAGTGTCATCTCAAGCGTACAAAAGGAAAGTTGTACATATTTTTATTTCCAGTAATTTTCTGCAAAATTTAAAACTAATAAAATTGTTAATTGAATAATGATTTAAAGATAAATAAATATTAACTAAAAATTGAAAAATAAGTCAGAAAAATATATATAAACTATAATTATATTAATAATTTTAAATTATGACAAATCACACGACGTACATCCTCCTTTTCCTGTGCTTGGATTAACACTAAGTCAAAGTCACTAGGTAATTTACTTATATTTTTCACATTGAAACAAATGAATGTCGTCGTTTACAAAAACATGAATTCCTCATGTTAGAAGATAGGGAAAAATAACTCAAGGCGAGCGAAAGCACCAAAAATTTGAACCGATTTCACCCGATTCGCTTATTTTTGATACCATCATGAGAAAATATACTAATCGAGTAAAAATATGTGACGCACACAATAGCAAAATGTATATTATACGCCGACATATACAAAATTATCAATCCTCATTTGGCGACCAAAATCGATGTCCTGTTCACCAGTTTTCTTTGGGGTTGAGGCCCGCTGATTGCGTAGGCCACTCCATAAGATCAATTTTTTACTTCCGAACCATGAGTTCGCCTGTTTGCTTATTTGCTTTGGGCCGTTATCTTGTTGAAAGACCCATTTCAGGTGCATTTCATACTCAGCATACGGTAGCATGAAGTCTTCAAGTTAAGGGATATATCGGCCCAACACCATGGTATGAGAAGCAAGTCCAAACCATCAATTTTGCACCACCATGCTTAACAGTTCACTGTGTACCTTGGGTCGTGGGCAGTGTTTGGAGGTCTCCTCACATATTATCGACGATCTGTGGAACCTAAAGAACAATTTCCAGTTGACCGAGAATGACCCTTATATATTTAGTTTTAATTTAAATATTACATCAGGTTTTTTAAATTTAATTTTAGTTAAAATTAAAATTTATGAACATAATTTTTATTTAAACAAACTTACTCGAATTCCTGATATTATTTTGTTTCCATTTATTATTCATTTTTCATCCACTAATCCTTGCAATAATTGGGAATTATTAATTACCAAAAAATATTTTTCTATGGTTGCCAGAATAGACTTTCGATAATGAAGACTGTGAAAGATAAGCAATTCCCTGTTCCAAGGGAAAACCCATAAATAGGGCCACAGGTGTAATGATTTGATTACTAAAATTTTGCAAAGCATTTTTTTATAGATACCGAACTGTGACTGGTAGGTGTTGCTGAGAGATACTATTAGCCGATTAAAAATTTAACAGGTTTCTGTTTTATCGCATTGCATTGGAATTAGTTCTTGATTCTTGTTACACGTATTTTCTTCATCTCATTTTTCAAACTATGAAAGTGAAGGTCCGAAACTCATTTTATTATTGGAATTTCGAGCCTAGGTAAAAAAAAAATCCAAACATCGAATTTAACTAATACACAAATGTTTAAAGTTTTTATTTAAAGCTTGTAACAAGATAAATTTCTAATAAAATGTATTTTTCAATTTATAGATTGTTCCACCATATGATCCCCTAGAATTTCCAATACCTGACAGCATTTACGATGTTATGATGGAAACAATGCCATCGGAACACAAAACATTAATCGAAAATTGTTTAAAAGATTTACAAACCCATAATAGTATCAGTAGTAGTAATAGTGATAATAACAATATTGATCGCCAACACGAAAATGATGCAAACAATTGTGGAGGCATTATCGGCAGCAGTAATCTTGATGGTCACATTATAAGTAACACACATTTAGAACATGAAGTAACAATAGCTAGTACAACAATATTGGACGAAACATCGATCGATGGACATCCAAATGGTAGTGATTTGTTAATGATGGACGATGATGATTCAGAATCAATGGACTCGATAATACCGGAAGAGGACCCGAATGATCCGGAGTGGCAACAAAAAGATGAAAAAATAACAAAACATAATACTCGATTATAATGAAAGAGTTGAGTTTATAAAAATAATTTTTTTTTAATTTTTTTATTTTAATTTTCATTTTTTTAATTATTTTTCTGTTTGAAGAAGAAAATATGTAAAGATATTTTTAATTCTCCAACTTTAAATCTTATAATAATTTATAATACGGTATTATTATATAAATATAAAAAAAAATCACGATTTATTGTTTATTTCATTCTAGTAAGAAATTAATATAACTTTTTTTGTTATGATTTATTAAAGTAGTGGAATTAATTGGATTAAATATATATAAAAAAATATATATATATATATATATATATATATATATATATATATAATATAAATTCTTTTGACTGATTCAATAATAAAATAATAACAATTCTTATTAAATAATTATGTAATAAAATTAGCAACTATCTAAAATTAAAAAAAAAACATTAAATACAATTATCGCTTAATATTTATAAAACATTAAAATCCAAAATATATCAGTAATATTTTTTTATTTTAAATTTGTTTGTATTCGTTTTGTACTTTATTTATTAATTAGTTAAATTGGAGAATTAAAAATAAAATTAACGGTGATGAAATTTTTAATTAAATTAGCTTTTAATTTTGCTTGAGGGTCGATAATATTAAATTAAGCTTGGAAAATTGTTGTTCCACATAATTTGGTGTCTCTCCTCACGTTATGATAGATTTCAGGCCACAAACAACAACTCACAGCCACTTTAATATAATTTCGACATTTTGTGATAATTACAAAAATAATAATTTAACTAAAAAACAAATCCAAAATTTAGTATCTTGTACATAATCTAATAAAATAGTGTTATAATTATTATTTTAGTTTACTAATTAGCTTTTTGAGAAACATAATTATAAATCCAAATTGATGGAGCGGCTTCATACATCCCCACGACATTAAATAATTGGAAGTGGTACTCGTAAACTATCTTGAGGCTAAAAATTGACTAAATTTAATTTAGCTTTTGTCCATTTTTAGTCGTGATATACATACATCCTAATTCTGACTAAATGCATTTAATTAATAAAAATAATTCAAATTGCTTTTTTCTCTCAAACAAAAACGAATAAATTTTTGAAATAATTTTTAATTATTTTTTTTTATTTCATTTTAATTTCTGTGTAATTATGGTTAATGATAATATTATTATATAATATATGTTAATTATTGTTTTTTATGTTAATTATAAGATAATTAATAAAATATAAAAAATGTTATAATTAAAAATAAAAATTAATTATGCTAAAAATTATTGTAAAAAATATTAAAATTAATAAAAAATATTTTTAGAATTAAATAAAAAAAAATGGATAAAACTCAAGTTAAAAAAAACAATATTGGTTTTAATATCCGAAAAATGATGGCTTCGGGATGCTTGAGTGAGATCAAAATACGACTACATAGGTAATTCAAAAAAAAATAAATTTTTTTTAATTTAAAACAAAAATATTATTTAAAAACGAAAAAAAAAGTTAAAATTCAATTTAAAAACAAAAATTATGAAAAATAATTATTAAAAAATATTTGTTTTTCATTCATCCTCTGGTATACTTGAGGTGCTACTGCTTGCCTCCAGGCCCAATAATGGCGAAAATTTATTATTTTGTGAATGCCCGCCGCCAATAGACTGATTTGTATTACTTTGATTTTTCCATTTAAACAATGATGGCCGACCTAATTGGGTGTTTGAGTCAATATTCTGGAATTTACAAAGAACAATGGTTCAGAGATAATTTTCTAAATATTATAATGTAAAGGGCACTTGCCAATTTTGACGTAAATTTACGCATATCAAAACTCGACACACTAACAGGTTTATTTCGTCTAGCCGATTGCGTCGACCAGTTTCCTCCACTACCGCCTCCTGTCCCTTGTGCACCTCCTCCACTATTTCGAATTCCTCCGCCGCCACCTCCACCACCAACGCCGCTCACAGACACTGGTGCATCATTTGAACTAGATGAATAGACACCAATCTCTTTGCATAGCTGTAAATGGAAATTGATGTATTTTGAGTTTTGTTCCTCCATTTCAATTTGTTTTTGAATCACATCCATTTTTTGTGGATTGATTTCATTTTTACGCCTCGGCACCCAATTATCTCGACGCAAATCACATAAATCTAATAGCATAAAACGTATCCGATTTGAAACGCCATGTTTTTTGTAATTTTGAACAAGATCATCGATCTGGGTGAAATACGTATCAAGATTGTGATGTTTATCGAGCAGTTCTCCTATGGTACTAAGTAGTTTAGCTAGACACTCCAGGGTTTCCTCTTGCTTGGTCACCAACAGCAGTTGAATACAGCCCAACATTATTTTTGCCGTCAACATTCCCAATTTGAATACTTCCCCAATAAAACGGATCGCTCCAATCGAACGATGACGCAGCTTTCGTTCGATTTCATCAGGCGTATCGATTTCTTGAGATTTCCCCTGATTTGTTTCACGTGTGTCATCCGCTATTTTTTCAAATTCAGTTTGACAATGGCACACCAACACTTTTTGGAATACGAATGTTTCATTTGAGTCGGCGTCCACCACATTTAGATGACCCATTGCTTTGCAAACTAGGGCGTAGGCTGTCGAAAAATTTGGTTCACTAACGGCCTTCTCGAATATTAAACGAATGACACCCTGTAATTTTGATGGCGTATTGATACTAAACCCTTTTAGATCTTCGGTCAGCTTATGACAATTGTCGGGTGTTAATTTATTTAGGATACTCCTCACTTTCCGAAATAGTTCCTCCTCATCCGTTGTATCGGTGTTCTCTTCAGTCTTTTCTAGCGCCGCTTGAAGCGTTTTTGGTTTCCATGCGTTTTCAGTCTCATTTAGTTTCACCTCCTCCTGAAGATCCAATGTTAAATGGATGATATCCACACTGGATAAACTGGAATTACTGTGGCTGGAAAATTTCACTTGGGGCGTATTATCGTGCGAAAATTTCGGCAAGAATATGTTACTGTCCGAGTTATTTCGATTTGTTTGGCTCTTAGTGCGCCGGTGACTGTGCCGGAATTCTCGGTCATAATGCACATTTTGATGTCCACCATCACGTGCGCTGACTAATTCTTGTGGAATGCGATGCTCCACTTCCAATTCAGTTGTACTTTTTTGTCTGGTCTTCTGAATCCGACGCAGCTCTTCGATCGAATATACAAAATTATTTTTCGATTTCAATTTATGTGTTGGATTTTTCCGAAAATTTTTTGATCTGTTTTTCATTTTGTTTGATTAACACATTTTATAAACATAAACGGTTTAAACGTTTATCTAGAATTTCACAACAACAAGAAATAAGGCGATAGGAATAAAAACAAAACAAAATAATCGACGAACTTGATGGGGAAATTACTTTTATTTTTATTTTTTTTTTGTTTCTTTAAATATTTGCTCAATTTTTTCGCTGTGCCAACATAACGACGAAAAAAAAATAAAATGATTTTTATTATTTTGTGTAAAATTAAATAATTTTGTTTTGATTAATTTCACTATGTACTTACATTTTAATTAAATGTTTAGGTAAGTGGATTTTAATTGATTAATTTATTTGTTGCAAAATAATAAAAATCAAATATAAAAAAAATTTAGAGCTTAGAAAAAAATGTTTGTTGCTCAAATTTGAAATTTGCGAATTTTCCCGGTCCAAAGGAAAATAAATAATGATTTTTGAGGTTTTTGTTTAAATCAAAAACAGTTGAGTTAACTAAAAATGCAGGGTGTGTTTTGATTAAGGGGTTATTTTAGATTTTACTTGTGCAGATACCAAAAAATGTTAAAATAAATTAGTTTTTTGTGATCTCTGGACAAATTCCGACACGTTTTTCATCCCATAAACCTTTAATAAAAAGTTTACTTTACGTACTGTAAAATCATTGTTGCCAACATGCAAATGGTATCGCAAATTCATCTCTAACTTTTGCGAAATATCGCGACCACTCAGCAATTTGATAAAAAAGAACATTAAGTTCACTTGGGATGAAAGTCATAAAATGGTTGTCAATCAATTAAAACAATGATTAGTAAACTCTCCAATCCTCCAGCAAGCAGACGAAACGAAGCCGTATTTCATGAGAATTGATGCAAGCGATCATTTTGGAGAAGAACTGCTCCTAACGCCATTTTATTCCAATCCGCTGATAATTTTACGTCTTTTTTAGTGTAATGAAAGCTTAGTACTGGTGCAGTGGTCAAAGCTTTCTTTATTTTTTCGAATGCCTGTTCTTGCTTGAAATCCCATCCATGTAAACATGACATATTTTTTGATTAGATAAATTTTGAAACGTAGATATTGATATTTCCATGTTCTGGATTGCCGATATTTCTCTTGGTTTAATTCCAATGCTTTTTCAGTTATTATGTAACTTAGGAATTGTAATATAATTTTATTATATTGGTATTTTTCCTTGTTTATGCCCGAATTTATAGACGTTACTATAACTATAAATCACGTTATAGTAACAGTTTTCGTATTTAAAACCTCACTAAAAGATTTGTTATATGCATATAGTATAATGTAACAACGTTTATGGTGATCAAAATCCATCGCTAAAAGCATTGCTACAAATTATCGAAAACAACAAAATAAATTCGAAGTTCATATCGAATTTTTGGCATGACTCGAAAACCGTTGATATAATAATAGCAACAGTTAGTTTTAAGCTTGCTTGGCCTGTTATGTCCTCTCGAGTGAGCCAGAATGTTATCCTTTGAGCATTCCATATTTGGTATACTCTAATAGATTGCTCATTATTTGCTGGAATATTTCCGGCACTAACGCCAATCCAAATGGCATTCTTAAACATGTATATCTATCCTACGGGGTGGCAAAGGTAAGAAATGTTTGTATCCTCTCTGACACTCTGATTTGCCAAAACCCTTTCTTGCAATCCAATAAAGTGAAGAATTTTGGCTTATTTATTCTTGAAGTGATATGCTCCAATGCTCTACTTCGAAAATGTGGCTCAAAACATTAATTAAGGGTCTTAAACATTATATTTATATTACCAAAGCCAAATTCTATGAAAATAAATTTAGCTCCTCAACAGGTAATATTAAAGATAGCTGGAAAGTAGTCAATGAGATTTTGAACAATGAAAGCAAGAAACATACGATTGCAGAAATAATGATTGATGTCTACTTATCAGTAACAGATCAACTTGAAATAGCCACGTTATTTAACAATCATTTCGTTAACTCGGTTCTTAATTTGAAAGAAACTGTTAACTCTGGGGCCCTATTCTCGAATTCCACATCGATTTTCGACATGTGGATTTCTGTCAAAATTCATAAAAACGTTCGGAAATTGTAATTCGTGTATTCTTGAATTATTCAGAGCATTCACAATGAAAAAATATTTTACCTTTTACTTACAAGTTTGTCTGAATTTCCAAAATAACGAGCATAAATTTTAGTTTGTTATGTTGGAAGCTTGTACCAATGCTAAACATGGAGCCGAAGCTGTTGCTGCTTGGAACGTTTGGCGTTTGGGTCGTACGGGAGTATTTGCCAGATGTTCGTTGGGCAACTGATGATTATCATTTTTATTTGTGCGATTTATTTGACACGAGTATGTCAGAATGAGGTATTAATTAAAAGTTGTGCTGAAGGGGAAAGAAGACGAATTTTACGAAGAGGTATAATTATGCTTTAATAAAAGTAGCCAGCCATTATTAGTTCCGGATAGCTAGAAGTAACATGTTTATTGTTTGCGACTCATTAGTAAAATTTTATATAAGGCAGACGCCATTTTGAGACAAAATATGAGAAACAGCATAGTTAATGCTAATTGTTGTTAACGCTCGTTTACTGTCACCGTGACACAATTGAAAGACACGATTGATTCGAAGGTACAGTAAATGGTTAACGCGCGCCTAGCACCTGACGCAGAGAGCTAACAGTACTATTTCGGGCATGTGCACTGGCGAGTCCAAGGGAGCCAAAGATATGCTTACCTCATACAGGGTCACCGCGAATGCGTGTAGCTGTAATGAGAAGATTGGAGACCGAATAGGGCATATCGCATTTAAAGTACCTCAATCGCTTTACTCACTCAACAACAGTTGCTTGCAACAACAGTGCACTTGATGCGCGTTTGCATGACTAATGAATTCGCTGGTCTCATTATGGGCAATAAGGGAAGTTATCCTTATACCACATTTAAGCAGGAGATTGTTAAAGCACTAGGTGAGTCGGAAAAGTCCAAGTTGCACAATTTGTTGCACGGTTTATCTTGCAACTCTGACAATTGCATGTCAAATTTCGTTTAAACACAGCTGGTAAATTCGACGACTTATCAATACGTCTGCTTTGAATGCAGCGTCTTCCACCGCAATGCTATTGGTTCTATCACATTGGTTCAGATAACCTCATTGAGATATTATCTCATCAGCAGCTTTCTCGAACCGCTCAGACAATAATGCTGGTAAATAGCTAGTTTCCGAAGGATCCAATAACTCAGTAAATTGATAAAAGGCGGTATGATTTCGAACCTCGTATTTTTAAACTGTTGTCACAAACAGTCAGTGTCGTAGCAATTTCAAGAATTGGAGAGACAAATGTCGTCACCGCTCTAGGTCACGTGAATTCGGTCAGAATAATGATGAGTATGTTTATGATCGACGTTTCATGGATCGAGCAATGAAGTATGTGTTGCGTTTATGCACCATCGATCATCAGTATTTGATTGGGGCAGGGTCTACTCGTATTATTACTAAGGGAAGAAACATTTTTTAATTGATATTGGGGCCGATAATTCAGTGATACCATCAACAAATTCCAAAAAAGAGTCGGAGGTTGAGGCAGCTTAATATCAATGTTTGAGACGTATTTATACCTAGACGCTTATAGTAGCTGACGTAACGATACCTATTTTGGGCGTGAAATTTCTTCGTAGTATACCGGACTAATCGTGGATATTAAATAGCGTCGATTTATCGACCCATTGACATCCGTCTTTGTAATTGCTACCCGCAAGCGGACCGAATTGAGAGCGGAATCTCGACCCAGATATCTTAAATTTGTTGACGAAATTTGAATCCATTAATCACGAAACATTTGACACCGGAACTAGCAAGATATTCTATTTTTTCTTATCATCAAATTGGTGGTCTAGGTGTGAAGCTGTCTGGGGAAATCAAGTTGATACTAGTTTTCAGCTCCATATCTTGCAGCCTGTGGAAGGCGTTCATGTTACACCCAGCGCCATAAAAATGTACGAATCGGTTTATTTTCACTTTCTCTCGTTTGTTTATTCTATGTTTTTGTTTTTCGCTCAATTTTCATTTATTTTCTGTTTTTTTTTCGCTCATTTATTTTTCTTTGTTATTTCAATTGTTGTGAAATAATTTCTAACGGTAATTGGAAATTGGGTGCCTTTCATTGAATTTTTTTTTTTTTGTTTTTTTTTTTAAATGTATTGTTTTAATCTAGACATGATTTAGTGCTTAACTTTAATAAAATTTAACATTTTTATAAATAAATTGTTTTGTAGCTTTTTATTTTTGTTAAAAACAGCACTTGAAAAATATGCAACATTCATATGGCAAATCTAGAAAATATTCGGTACCCTTAGTTTAGTATGTTTAAAACATCCCACCACAAAAATATTATTAAAAATATATAAAATATTACAAATATTTTGTTTTTAACCAGTATTTCAAAGTTGTGCCATGCAGCAAATAATATCTTTTCCAATAAGTTCTTTTAAATTTCAAATCGTACATTTTTATGGCGCTGGGTGTACCTCTCCGCAGTTACCACCGGGCAACTAGCTCATCTGTGTCTGCTAAGCAACTGGACTGGGGCCCAGTCTAAAAACTAGCTCAGTCTCCAACGGTGTTTCCGGATACTTGGCGCCCTCCGGATTGTGTAACTTATCTGTGCATTGCGGATCTCTGCACAGATGGACATTTTCTTTTCTCCGCTACTCATGGGATTCTTATGAAAGATCTACACAGAAAGATAGAGGGCGGGACTCAAACACTCCAAAACTACGGCTGAAGGGACATCGGCTTCTAAGCCCCGGCCTAAAAGCCAAGTTATAAATCGAGACATAAGCAAAAATATTGCTTGTCTCTGTTACAACAACTGCGGGGGGAGCGTTGACCTGTAGGTCTGGTTCACAAATATAGTAATTAAGAAGGACATTAGCTCACATAAAGCTAGTTCCTCTAACACTTTGGGAAAGGACAGAAGTTGTAGCAAAACTGGTTCCGGAGTACCAACTTTGGGAGGGAAACACGCATTTGGGGGGGGGGGGGGTGGGGAATTCCGACACGAGGGTGGTGGAGGCGATGGTGTAAATTGATGCTGAAGCTGCTACATATCAATTTACACCACTGCAAAGCAGCCTCAGCTGCTCTGCTGCTCAAAATTGAAGCTGATAGTATAAAGTGATTTTTGCCAAGAAGGAAGGTAAGTAGTTTAAATCTCTGGCTTATTTCAGCCTATCTACCATCTGAAGACCCTGTATTGAGAGAGAAGGAAAAGACTAATATTATTTTTCCCAAGAATACAAGATCTGATCTTCCCAGACTTACTAGAGGATATAATTTTGTACCCCTTGGTTCTGAGGCCACAGATCCTGTTGTTATTAATCCAAGGTTCTTGGATTAGTATCACATCCTCACCCGAACTAGTCAGCCTGAGGAGTAGAGCTGCCGAAGCAGCCTTAGAATGGTGAAGGTTAATTTGTGTTATCTTAATCATAACCATTTAACCTCTACCTACCTCTATAGTATATTCCTGCTACCGCAGGAACATTATTTCCCGGTATTTTGGGATGCGCCGGATTCACCCATCTCACCAACCCTCATACCCTCTGTAGAGGACTTATCAGTGCCCCCCCCCCGTCTGACCGGGCTGCCGACATCCTCCTCCATCGGTACACCAGCTCCTTCGCTTATGTGCCCCTCCTCATCCTCCAAGTGAACCCTTGTCAGACCGAGGTCGCCGGATTCACACTCCCCACTACCCTCAGCTTCCCCCCCACGCTGCTGGTACCCCCAGGCCTGGGCGGGTTGCCACCATCCTCCGGTTGGCCTCCCGTACGCGCTTCCACCCCATCCTTTTTATAAACGTTGAGAGTAATTGACCCGAAACCGAAGTCAACTACCCCCTTCGTTTTGTGAAGGAGGGCAAGGGACGCTTTATTTATTACCATAATTGATAATTTCGAGCCCCCTTCGCCTCCTCCTGCTTGACGATCCTCCAATTTCCGGTCGGAAGATTCGGGTTACTGGCCTGAATGATTTTCAAAGCCTCGTCAGGGCTAGCCGGTTCGGATGGCAGCCAGACACGTGCCCTCGGCCTGCTAGAAATTTCCTCCCGGCTAACTGCCGCAAGCTTTGCGCCTGGCCACACCTCCCCTACTTTGGCTATAGCCTTTTTATATAGATCCACAGATCTAGAGTCCGAGCATGCAGTCATCTTCACAAGCCCTTGATACCATCCCGCATCTCTGAAGGAGGGGGTGGTCCCGGATTTTCTCCCAGGACCTTTAAAAAGACGAGGTTGAGTGCATTATACACCAACCTCCATTTTTCCGCCGTGATGCTCCCATCTTCTTGACTTTCGCCAATAACGACTAGCATCAATACATGCTCCTTCAGGACATCGCTGAACAGCTTTGTCCCTGAGATGGAGCTCGGCTTCTTGTCAGTCAGCAACTTGGCCCACTTGCTGTTGACTACTTCCACCTCGTCCTGGGACCGCTGTCTTTTCGACACATGGTCCCTTTCCGAGCCTCCGCAGTCCACAGTGCTCCTTTCCCAAGCTACTGATGTTCTTTGCTCTTCCGTGAGCTGCCCCTCGGGGGTTGCAGCCCACTTCTCGAGAATTCGGAATGCCGAGCGGCGATTTCTGTATCGCCTTTTCGCCGGAGGAATGTCTCTCGTCCCACTCCCCTGTGCTGCGTTGGTACCGCTAACTCCCGGGACTGGTGCCCTAGAGTCAACCACCTTTGCAACCTTAGAGGCCCCACCCGTCTGGTTCGAGGTACTTCCCTTCGCTGATACCGGCTTTTGAGGAGAGCCGGTGCCCTTGGTTTTTATATTGTTGGATCCTTCCATTTTTATTCCCACGAGTATCGGAGAAATAAAGGTCCGCCTGCGCAGAGATCCGTTTACGCAGGTAAGGCTAATTACAACTGGAGGTCGCCAGGTATCCAGAGGGCTCCGTTAGCGACTGGGCTTTGTTAAATGGGCCCCCATTCACCTATTCACATGGAGAGCCCAATCTAATGGGATCCATTCCATTTCCAGGGTTACCCGTTTATAGGGTACCCCACTCATCACCCGTGGAGACTCCGGAGGTGCAGAGAGGACGTGACGCCCAGTCCGCCGTGGTTATTGGTCGATGGTTTTCTGGCGCCATCTGTTCGTCTTTCCATGCTGGGCATCATAGGCACTCAGAATTTAATGAACTGAGGTTAACCACTCCCCAGTTCCCTGAGACTCTCCCACCAGCTGGACTGCGGTTGGGGCGGCTTATTTAATTCACCGCTAACCTACCTATCGATAGGCCGTCAACTATCCACCACCTGGGCCCCCCCCCCCCCCCCCCCCCGATAGCTGCAGTACGCCACGGGACTACTTCAGTGATAAGGCCCATATTTTATACGAGATTGTTGTTTAGTGGCCAGCCTTAAACAGTATGGCTAACCAAACGTTTCTGATGAAAATTCAGAGAATTTCCACTTTGTGTATTAGTGGTGCACTCAGGAGTACACCCACTCAGCCATTTGAGGCTCTTTTATGGCGAGCACAGCCATAAGGCTCGAATCCATTTCTATGTGGATCTGTGTGAGAGAGATTTTCCTGGTCCCACCGATTAAATGATTCCATTACCATCTTTTGAGTAAAGATTTCTTACTGATATTCCCTCCAGAGAGGACTGCCTGAGTGAAGAGATGTTGAATCCTGAAGTTTTGAAGTTCTTCACAAATGGTTTAAAAATGGATGGTAGGGTTGATGGTGGTGTTTTCTGTGAGAAACTAAATGTGAAACTCTCTTTTCGTCTCCCCGACTATTGCAGCATTTTTCAGGTTGATTGAGGCCGTTGATTGGTTGTGGTATAATTAAGTATCTGTAAGGGATATTCGCATTTTTACGGACAGTCAGGCCGCTATTAAAACGCTACGAGCTCATTTCCTTACGTCGAAGGTAGCTCAGAGCTGTCTCTCATCTTTTAACGAGATGGCAGATCAGTTCAACATCCACTTAATGTGGATGCCAGGGCATTTCAGTGTTGCGGGAAATGAAAAGGCAGATAAACTCGCTAGGCAGGGTACAAATTGCCTTACTTTACCGTGTAAGATAAATGTTGAAATTCCGCTCGCTACATGCAAACCCTTGCTTCAGGAAGAAGCTATAAGGGTAGCGAAATATAGATGGTCCAATGGTACTTCATGTGTTATAATTAGGGAGATTTTAGCTTCGATATATTAGTATGGTTGTGGGGGTTATTACAGGACACTGTCTCATAGGTGGGCATGCGCGGAGACTAGGAGTCTCCTCTAATGATTACTGTAGAAGTTGTGAAGATGAAGAGGAGGAAGAAACTATGTACTCCATCTACTCTGTACTTGTCCTCGTCTAATGTTAAACAGATGGACATTTTTAGGAGCTCCTCTCCTCAGCGACCTGGTGGATTTCAATGGGATGGACGTCAGGTGTATTAACGCTTCATTGTAAGCTCTGGATGGTTCAATGGGTAGAGTCGAGAAAAATTGTATGTGGTATGGCTACGAACCATTTTTGTGTCTATGCCGGTCCCTTAGGACAGCCACCCTAACTTAACCTAACCTTACCTAACAATTAGCAAATTTCCATAGAGCCGGACATACCCAAGACCGCTACAGTAGTTCCTTTCGGGCTATACGAATTCTGTAGGATGACTTTCGGGCTGCATAACGCTACCCACGGAAGTGTGTGGCGTTTGGTTCGTTCGGGACTATTTGCCAGATGTTCGTTGAGAAAGTGATGATTATCATTTTTATTTGTATGATTTGTTGGACACGAGTACATTAGGACGAGGTATTGATTGAGCGTTGTTTTGAAGGTTAAAGTAACAAATTTCACGAAGAGGTATAATTATGGTTTAATAAAAATAGCCAGCCATTATTTGTTCCGGCTAGCTAGAAGTAACGTGATTGCTTCAATGGTATAAAGAAAAGAAAAATTCATCCCTGTCGGCTGTGGAGATTGTATTTCGAGTGTTGCAGTATTTGCCAAATCACCAACCGTTCAACTCAATTTATTCAGCATCGCCACCAGAAGTTCACGTCTGTGATTAGCAATTTGTTGATTTCCAGAATAACGGCAATATTATTTTCAATTGTGCGGAAATAAAAAATTACCCATGGTTTGCACAAATTCGGTTCTAATGGTATGAAAAGTTTCAATTTTAAAGTGAAAAGTTTCCCTACTGCATTATCCACAACGAGTGGCTTAATGTGCTAAGTAGCAAGTTTATGGAAGCTTATAAATGAAATTGGTCGTAATGTTGAGTTGGCTCTTGTGTAAGCGACACCGAATTTGGTCGGATCAGAAGTATCAGACGGTGGGACCGAAAAGTCTGTCGATTGTCCGTGAGAGCTTTACAGTTTCATCATTCACCCTCATCATTTTTACTCTTCAATGTTTATCCTGGTTTTGTAAATGATTAAAATTAAAATGTCATTATAAGATTTCAAAACTATAAAAAAATTTAATTAAAGCAAATTTTTATTAAAATTATGGATTTAATAAAAATTGTGACATAAACAAATCATAAATCGCCTTAGCCATATCAAAACATCTGCTAAACTGAATTTATTGCCACACACTGTAGTTATAGACGGACTGTTCTTATATATAGGGAGGGAATGCAAAGGCTATATAGTGCATTCCAATATTAAACATAATTACAGAGTCCCACTCTGATATAAATGTTTAAACGCACTAAAATTCCGAAATTTCAGTCTGGAAAATCTTTAATAGGCGTGAGATTGTATTGTTTTGTTGTTAGGGGGTTGAAATTCAGTATAAAGTCAACTGGAAAACTATATATAGTTTGTGTATCTTTAATTTATGACAAATTAGATTCTAATTTGAAATTAAATCAGGTGCATCAATTCCCATAATGCATGAGGTGCAGTTATTTTAGACCGGGGCCGTGTTAAATCGGTTTGATTTGGTTAATTTTGTGCGTAAATAAATTTTAAGGGGTATCGTGCAGTGAATCTGTTACAATTGACTTGTTTATTTACCGTGGTTGATTTAATTTGTAAATTTATTCGTACTTTATCCAAAATTATTGTCATTTCTGAAAATTGTGGAGACATTTTTGGTGAAACTTTTTGAACTTAAGACTGTAAAAGCATTATCGGCATCCATAATATTAACATTTCGTCTATGTACTCGTTTAGAGTGCAGTAAACGAAAATTCAAATTTCACAGTTTCTTTCCCTTCTCGTTTTCGTGCTATGTAGCACAAAAAAAAAAATATTTTATTAAATTAAGAGGGATGAAGATAATTTTCCAACAAGACAAGTGATTTTGGGATATAACAATTACAAATTATTAAAAATCAAATTAAGTAGACAAGTGAATTACAACACAACAATATACAATGACAATAACAACACAAAAGGTTTGCTTTCACATAAAAAATATTTTACGGTAGATTAAAGGATTTATACCATTTAACGTTAAACTAGGGGATGAAATATTTGGACCAAATTTAATAATAGAGAAAACTCCACCCATATTTGTGTAACTAAACGATACAACCAATCAGATTTGCTAAATATTTTGGTTTACTTTTGTTGTTTGGTTTTTGGTGGAAAATGCATTCACATCCCGTACTCTAATTTGAGAAAAGAAAATTCTTTCAGTCATTTAGTAGATATTGTAGGATTTAAAAGTGAAAATCTATCGATTTAATTATTTTTTGGTGAAAATTTATGTTGTTTTCGTTATCAACAAAAGTGTGCAATATTCCTTAGTTTAATCAAGTGAAAATGTCGGTATATCCAGGTGAAAATTGGGATACAAATAACACAGGAGTACGTTATTTGCCAAAAATATCAGTGAGCTAATTATTTATTTGTCTGGGAGTTGTTTTAATGTTTTTTTTTTTTGAAATTGTATAAATGTGCGATTAAAACTTATAAGAAGAAGATGGGTTATAAAATTGAAAAATATTCTGTAATGTTAATTGCTTTAGTTGCATTTTGAAAAAAAAAAAAAAATAAAATGCTCCAGGACAGGCTCGAACTGTCAACCTCGGCATCGCTCGAATACTGCTGTATAAGTACCGCGCGCTAACCAATTGCGCCACAGGAGCTTATGATATTTCGTCAGAATTTTATTCATTTGTCACATAATTATCCTATATATCATTAAAATTTTTCATACCTATAAATATTGCTGTAAGTTATTTGCTGCGTTCCATTTAATGTGGCAAAGTACATACAAGTACTTCTGACTGCACGCAGCTACTCTTGCTAAATTTTATGAGTAGTTTGCTTTTCGAATTTATGGCGACTTCGTTTCCAGAATATTTTGTACAACTAATCGGTAAGAAATGGCTGATCAGTTTTCAAATTAATAATTAATTTTAAAACTTTCCATGTTGCACGTAAATTTTTTTAAATTAAATTTTATTTTCGCAACTAATTTTTTGCGTTCCATTTACCATCTACTCCCAAGTACTTATTTGCACTTTGCCACGTCAAATGGAACGCAGCAATTGTTTGAATTACAACGAACTATAATTGTAACGCTGAATAACATAAAGTATAATTCTTTCAAAATACTAATGAACTTTTTTTTTTGGTTTCGCACAACCCCAGTGACGGATCGTTCATTGAACAGACGATGGAAGCGTTGGAGGCGGTTAGTTCATTCCCCATAAACTTTAGAGCCACCAAATTTGAAACAATATTGTACAAAATGTGGGAAAATATAGAAACGTTAAAACTAAAGTTTTTTTTTTCCTTTATTTAATATTACAACTGATTTAGAAATCATTTAGTAATTTATCTTTCTTAAATGAAGATTCACATTTGACGGGTAGTAGCCCAATGGTTACTCCCGTTTGAATTTACATAGTAATTATTTTTCTCTATCCTAATTAAATACAACTGCCCAATTCCAAAGCTTTTTGCCTTTGAAGTCTTCTTATTGCATTGGTGGTATCCAACAAACTAGGCTTTGACTTTTTTGTCAGGCAGACGTTATTTTTATTTTTATTTTATATTTTTACTTTATTGAAAAATAATTATTGGTATTGTGGTCTTAATTGTGCTTTATGGTGAGATCTCTGAACTGCGGCGACATGTGATGAATCGGAAGCGACTCCAAGAAGTAACGTTCGGCATATATCGGAAAAAGTGTGGCGTTGGTTGAATTTGTAGGACAATTTAAAAAATGTATACTGGCGTATATATGTAGAAAGAAAAAATTTGAGTAAATTGCCACTGAATTTGTTTGGTACGGATATCGGTTTGGCAGGGCTGGAAAAATGCTTCTACAGTGTTCAACGGCTTCAGTGTTACCACTGGCTGGAGTTCTTTCCAGCTGCAGAATGTGCTGCTTCAGATTATATGCAGATTAGCTTATTTTTGATTTTACCCATGTTAAACCACCTCATCTTACACAATTTGTTATGAATGAGTTCCTGCTCAAAATAGAATGTGTAAGTATGGGGTTGGTTCCTAAACAAAATTTATGTAAATAGACAAATAAACAAATAAATAAAATAAACAAATAAACTTCGTATGTCTGCATTTTGGTGCCGAAATATCCGCTGAATGTGTTTCTTCGCATGATTTTGTATTTCTTCACTTACATATTCCATGTTTAAGTCCCTATGGAGGTTATCATTTCTAATGTACCATGGTGCGTTTACAATGCCACGCAGCACTTTGTTTTGAAAACATTGAATCATTTGTACATTTGTCTTCTTGGTACAACCCCAAAGTTGAATACCGTAGATCCATACTGGCTTAAGTATTTGCTGATATAATAGCAATTTGTTATGTATTGTAAGCTCAGAGTTTCTACCGATTAGCCAATACATTTTCCTATATTTTATGTTCAATTCTTCTTTTTTCTTTTTAACATGCTCTTTCCATCTAAGCTTGACAATCGAGAGTCATGCCGAGGTATTTGGCTGTATTTTCATTTGGAACCGGCCTTGAATTAAGTTCCACTGGAATCCAGTTAACTTTCTGGTTTGTGAAATTCACGTGAACCGATTTTGCTTCGTTTAGGCTAATGCGCCATTTCTTTGTCCAACTACTCACTGGGTCGGTTGCTTTTTGAAGTTTGGTCGTTGCTTCTGATATACACTTTCCAGTCGCCAGAATAGCTGTATCGTCTGCAAATGTTGCTATGGTGGCACCTTCTGTATTTGGCATATCTCTGGTGTACAGGATATACAATATAGGACCCAGTACGCTACCCTGTGGTATGCCTGCTGATATTCTCTTTAGTTCAGAGTACTCTCGGTTATATTTTACACGGAAATGTCGGTCTGCGATATAAAATTTTAGAATTGATAGAATTGCTTAGGTAGATCTCGATGCAATTTAAATTCAAGTCCTTGGTGTCAAACTGTGTCGAAAGTTTGTGCTACATCTAAGAGGATGCTGGAGCATATCTTCTTATTCTCAAGCGAGTCTTCGATTATATCCGTTATTCTGTGAACTTGTTCTATCGTAGAGTGATTTTCTCTAAATCCAAATTGGTGTGGTGGAATCAAATTTCTCTCTTCTATTATTGGCTTGAGTCTCTTGAGCAGTAATTTTTCAAATAATTTTGAAATTACAGGAAGTAGTGAAATCGGTCTGTATGACTGTTACACATCGAATATTATATTCATAAATTTTGCTAACTGTTATTATATTTTCATCTGCTGTTTGCCTAGGTAACGGTTGAAAGGTGTCTTCCAAGTGAGCCGCAAATAAAATAGCTTTTTTCTTGTCGCTTTTGGCCCAGGTTCCTTCCCCATTTTTAATAGGCGGCACATGCATTTTGGTTCTTTTTAATCCCTTTGTTGCTTTCCAAAGAGAGTAATCAGTATCTTTATGTTCGGTGAGACCATTTAAGTACTTGTTAATAGTTTCATTCTTAATTTCTTTTATAAGTTGTTTTAGTTTATTGCATAGAAAATTGAGGATTTTTTTGTTTTCCGGGGCGCGTGTCCTTTGCCAGGTTTTTCTTGCCTTCCGTTTCTCTCTAACTAACTCCCTGACCTCAATAGGATAATTTTGATTCCTACGGGATTCGGTGTGACTAGCAGGAGAACTTTCCCATGCTGCTTGTTGAATAGTACTGTTAAATACCTCTAGTTCGTCTTCCAACTGTACCGGTGTTTTAATCGGCACTCATAGATTTATTTGCCTTTCAATTAGTTCTTGGAATAAGTCCCAGTTAGTTCTATTATTTGTTTATTTAGGCAGATTATCCTTATTAATTATCATTGTGCTGAGAGTCATGATAACAGGTGTATGATCGGAATATATCCCCTTCGCTGTTTTCGATGCACATGTAATCCTCGAAGATCCCTTTCGTTACATAGAAATCAATGAGATCTGGTATTTTATTTATATCAGCAGACCAGTATGTTGGTTTACCTCCAGAGTGGAACTCGCAGTTATTTATTCGTCCGGCTTCGAATAGCTCTTTTCCTTTATGGGTTGTAAGTCTTGATCCCCAATAGGTGTTTTTTGCATTAAAGTCACCACCAATAATAAAATTGGATCCTAGTGATCTAAAGAGTCTATTATAATCTTCTTTGTTTAGATTATAGAGTGAAGGGCAGTAGATAGAGGAAATACTGTATTCATTATTATTGTTAGTTTCAACTTTTATGGTTTTAACTTGCATACTTTCTTCTTCTATACTAGGTTCTTCATAGTGCTTGAGATTCTTTTTCACTATTACTGTTGATCCTCCTCTGGGTTTTCCCAGCATGGTAACATTCATAATCACGTATTTTAATCAATGATGTTTTTGTCAAATGGCTCTCCGATATAAGGCGTATATCTATTTTTTCTAAATTTAGAAAAATTTCTAGCTCTGGAACATGTTGCGCTAGTCCGTTCGCGTTCCAGGTGACAATTCTTAATGTTCTGCTCATTTTAGTATATGAGGGATATTGCCTCGTTCAAGGTTTGATGCATATCTAGACGCTTATATAAAGCTTCTAGACCACGTTCTTGCTTTGCTAGCCATATATTTATGGCTTATATGCTTCGTCAAATCCTTTCAAGGGGGTTATCATTCATAGCATTAGATGATTGCTGTATAAATAACTGAATAACTTTTCCGCTCTGTAACTATACCTGGTGGTTTTGTCTCTGCTTGGGTGTAACGAAATCCCCCAAGGGATTACGTTAACAGACATGAGAATAGTGGTCTGATGCGGTATAGTAGCTGGCTAGAGCTCACGGTGCGGCGTGGGGGTTTACAGACATATTTCTCATGCTTGAATAACCGCATGATGAATAAAATTGGAGGGACAAATGGAAATTAAAAATTAAGTTGCCACGGCCTCAGCGGCAAAAAGAAAATGATAAGCTGGGAGTGATCGTTTCGGAGTGACCGTCTCAATCCCAGGCGATCACCGCCGCGACTGCCACACGGGCCTCCCCTCATCGGCCCGCCTACTGGGATGCTGTTTCCCAGTCGCGACGGCTACCGATGCCATTTGTGAAGGAAGGACGCCCGCCTGACAATCCCAGCGACAATCCCCCGGAACGGAGACCGTCACCCCGACGCGATCAACTCATATGGCATGCCGCCCTCCAGCACAGCCTGTCCTGGAGGAACGAACGGCACGCACGGAAAAGGGTGGAAAAGGGCCGACCCTTCACATGACCACACCCCACATCATCCGATCAATTATTTATTTACACGCACATGGTGCGGCGTAGCACACTACCGTAAGAAATTCAAAGAAAAGATTTTAAGTTATGGTAAAAGAGAAAAATTTAAAATTAGGCTAAAACTGATGAATGATAAATTACGTTAAAACTGATTCTACGTTAAAGTTAGATTTCACTTTCACTATAACTGTTTTTTTAAGAAAATTAAGGAAAACACAAAAATACCTGAAAAAAAAAATGAACCGTTATGGGGTCGAACCACACCCAAAAACGGACAACCGAGCAGAAGTGAAGAGAAAAAAAACGGAAATTCCAAACGCAATCAATAAAAATGACGGAAAAAGAATATAACCGGACAATAATTGCTCTGAGTGGGGTTCTCACCAAATCGGTGCACCACCACGAAACGCCGAAAACAAACGGTAAAAATAATAATATATATGTACAATATAATGAAAATAGAAAGGAGAAACAACCTGTTACAAACTTAAGAAACTAAAAGTTACTTAGCCAGATTGTTTATCCCTTATTTGTTTTACCTTGTTGTTCTAAAGGCCCGTCCGACCAACCGCAAACCAGCTCCGACGCAGGATCCCCTCAATATGGAACACAAATTTTGTGGATAACCAATCTTGATTAACGCCACAAAGGTCCGACTTTTAGGCTTTTCACACTGAAGAAAATATTACGTACTCCAGCAACGTAAATACGAGTAGAATTTTGGTATTCAATTTTTTCCTTTTTTTTCTCTTTTTTTTTTTTTTTTTTTTTTGTTTTGTTTATTTATCACTGATTTACTTGGTATTAACAGCAAGTTGTGAGAGTATGAAACGAGCAAATTCTCAACTTTAAGAAAGCCGTCATTTAACTTTTATATATTTTGGATTCATGCACAAACCATTTCACGTTCATTGATTTTATTATTATACTTAATTTATGATATCACGAAACCAATCAGGAAATTAAAAAAAAATGTACTTAGCTAGATTGTTTTTTTTTTATATTTTTTTATTTATTTATTTTAGTCACAATGATTTATTATATAAAAAAATTAGAAATAAATGTACACTCATACACAGATGAATTTTTATTTGTGCCGTTTTTTTTTATTTTTTATTTACTTCTTTTCTTTATTTTTGTGTACAAAATACAATTATTCGTTCTTTAAACAATATCACCAAATTTTTATAACATTGTTTTCTTACAAAAACTAATACTAACTGAACAAAATTCAAAGAAAAATATCAACTCTATCATAAATTTATAATTAAATTTTTTTTTTCTTTCACGCGGTAATCCGGTCCATCATGACCAATTGATCACCATTTTTTTGTTTTTTTTTATCAGAAAAATAAAATAAAATAATAATACAAGCAACAATAACACTTGACTGTCCTTTTTTTTTTTTTTTTTTTCCAACTCGACTTAATTATTTTAAATTCAAAACAAGACTTTTTTATTTTTAATTTTTATAAAAAGAATTTGACTTATCGTCAACAAAAACTCAAACTAGACTTTATTATATAAAATTCGAAACTAGACTGACTTTTATCAAAAAAAAATATTTTTACATCAAAAAAATCAGAAAAATTTCCCCCTCCTATTTTCTCTCTCGCATCGCTGTTTGTCCCACTCGTTGTATTTGTGCACATGTCCATCATTTATTTATTTTCCTTTTTTATCATTGTAAAATCTCCATTGACATGTATAATGTTTTTTTTTTCTTTATGTACACAAACACAACGAATAAGACAAACAACGACGACGAACACATGTACACACTTATCTGTACAGCCGCATCGGACTCATGTCTAATACACCGATTTGGTTCTATCCCACTCAGAGCAAATATCACGCGTTAATTTAAGCCAATGACACCAGAAAGAAAAACCGAATATTCCAGATTGAACACTTCAACAACCAAACCAAAAACATCTATAATTCCAAGACAAACTATTATTCTTTATTGGCTGGTAATTACTACTGAAGGTAGTATTGGTGACTAAATGATGACGGCAACGTCGCATATTACTTTACATTTATTTTCATACAAACACATATTTACTTTTTATTTGTACACTCTTGACAAAAATATTGTACCTTTTTGAATTCATTTTTGAATTTAATAAAAAAATTATTAAGATAATTTAAATTTAAAAGGTGTCTTAATATTAAAAATCGAATTGTGTCTTAATATTTTAATATTTAACATGTAGTAAAGCATTAAAATATGTACGCTTATTCGTATTTTTTAACACAATGAAATGTGCCAATTTTTGGTCTAGAGTGTAATAAAAATAGATTAGGTTAGGTTATACATCTTTTTCCTTATGTCAAAAAATATGTACGACCATTGTTGTTATTGTGATTGGTATTATTTTCCAACACAAAACATACACATAAATAGGATTTGTTTTTACACGATATTATTAGACGGCGTTGCCGTGATGTATATTGTTGTTGTTTCTTATGTATTTTTTTTTTTTTTTTTTTCATAGCACAAACCAAAAACATCTATAATTCCAAGACGAACTATACGAAATTTAAAGGTACAAAGTGACGACTGCCAAAATCTTCTATAATAAAAGTCATGAAAATTCCATACATATGAAATAAAAAAAATCGGGTTCTATGTGTGTTGGTGTATATTTGGCATCACTAAATTTATATGTGTTAGTTAACTAAGTATAAAGGTGTTGGTGTAGAAACAAGAAAAAAAAATCAAATTTACGATGAATTGTTAGTGTAACTAATACAGCCAAATCTAGTGGAATCAATAAATGTATTTGTCTGTAAAAGAGAGTTTCATGACTTTTATTATAGAAGATTTTGGTCGTACACATTGTATAACCTAACCTAACCTATTTTTATTACACTCTAGACCAAAAATTGGCACATTTCATTGTGTTAAAAAATACGAATAAGCGTACATATTTTAATGCTTTACTACATGTTAAATATTAAAATATTAAGACACAATTCGATTTTTAATATTAAGGCACCTTTTAAATTTAAATTATCTTAATAATTTTTTTATTAAATTCAAAAATGAGTTCAAAAAGGTACAATATTTTTGTCAAGAGTGTACAAATAAAAAGTAAATATGTGTTTGTATGAAAATAAATGTAAAGTAATATGCGACGTTGCCGTCATGATTTAGTCACCAATACTACCTTCAGTAGTAATTACCAGACAATGACAAAAAATAGTTTGTCTTGGAATTATAGATGTTTTTGTGTTTTTGGCACAAACCAAAACAAATTAGGAGCGTGTTTTTTTATTAGCTCCGGATAGCTGGTATCCGGAGCAGCTAATTTTCTGTTATAAAACTTATGTTTAACAAGCTATTTATACATATAAATAATTTATTTAAAACTAATCTATAATTTTTAATTCATCTTTTTAACTAAAATCCTATAAAAAAATATTTAGCTCTACCTATTTATCTGGAGCTGCTATCCGGAGCTGCTATCCGGAGCAAAGGGAAATTTGAAAATTTTTTGAATTTTGTACAACCCTAATTGTGGCAAACTTCATTTTGGTTTAAAAATTTTGATAGATGTCAAATTCAAATGTCATATGGTTGTATGACATTTCTTCCAAATAAAAAATCATCGGGATATTGATGAGGAATACGTTAAAGTAGAAGCTGCAAAAATATTTTTAAAAGCTGGAAAGCAAAACGATAATCGAGATGCATCATTGTCGGAAGGTGACGAAGACGAAGATAAATAATATTTTGATGAAATTGACATGCCTGGTACAAAAGTTAAGTCGATTCAAAACAAAGAATTACTGTACGTATTCTACGTATACGTGAAGACACAGCTTAATATCACAGAAATTTGAACCAAAATTCGGCATATTATGATCCAAAACACCACATCCATTTTCCACATGCAGACATCTGTCAAAATTCATTAAAACGCTCGGAAATTTTAATTGGTATATAAAACACTTGATACATGGCCATTTTCCTATATGGAGAATTTCTTCCACCTGCTTATATCCATTCGGAAATATTCCCTTAGTACCAAAAAAATTCCATTTTTATGAATTTTGACTGATGTCCACATGTGGAAAATGGATGTAGAATTCGAGAATAGAAAGCTAAAGGGAAACAGGCGAAGATTGTTACTCGGATTGCTGTAAAATGTTTACTATCTAGCGGCAGCGGAATTACCTTGTACAAAATTTTAATTTGCGGTCATGTAACATGTCAAGATTGTTTAACGAACAGCAAGCAAACGATTTAAGTTTGTAAGTTATATTCGAAGGAGTATACAAATTGTGATTTAATAAAACTGAATCTTTGAATAAAATTAATAAGCCTTACTGGAAATCGTGGAAGATAAGAAGCATAAATACATGTTGGATTATTTTTAATATATTCAGTGATTATTTAAATACATATATGTACATCTTTTCATAACGGCTTCGAATGATTTGTTTCTCTTGTCCTTTAATGATTTTTCCACTTGGAGAATATTTTACCATAAGCTTCCCAAGCAAATAGTTCTGCTTTAGAATATTTTTCCATGTCTCCAGTACAAAACTCAACTCTAAAATAATCAAATTAATTTATTTAATTCAAAACTTAATAAACAACAATTATTTACTCTTCAGGATGTGATTTTGGATCAGGAATATTCCTCATAGAACGTGTTTTGGATCATAATATGCCGAATTGGGGTTCAGATTTCCGTAATATTAAGCTGTGTCTTCACGTATACGTAGAATACATATAGTAATTCTTTGTTTTGAATCGACTTGACTTTTGTACCAGGCATGTCCATTTCATCAAAATATTATTTATATTCATCTTCGTCACTTTTCGACAATGATGCATCTCGATTATCGTTTTGCTTTCCAGCTTTTAAAAATATTTTGCAGCTTCTACATTAACGTATTGCTCAACAATCTCCCGATGATTTTTAGATATTTTTATTCCGATTTTTTATTCGGAAGAAATGTCATACAACTGCATGAAGTTAGGTAAAATTTTAGTTTTTTGTTTATTAGCGACACATGTGTATAATAGAACAACTTTCAATAGAAATTTCCCTTGTGCTCCCGATAGCTTGCTATCCGGAGCTAATAAAAAAACACGCTATAGATTAGTGTTGGTTAGTTTTTTTATTGAAGGCTTATATGTACACAACTAACACTATGGGCAGTCGTCACTTTGTACCTTTAAATTTCGTATAGTTCGTCTTGGAATTATAGATGTTTTTGAACCAAACACTCCATCTCACACCACACAATACATGTACACACACCAACTCGCAAGAGATATATATGTTTGTACATGACAATATAGAACCAAAAACATCTATAATTCCAAGACAAACTATTTTTTGTCATTGTCTGGTAATTACTACTGAAGGTAGTATTGGTGACTAAATGATGACGGCAACGTCGTATATTACTTTACATTTATTTTCATACAAACACATATTTACTTTTTATTTGTACACTCTTGACAAAAATATTGTACCTTTTTGAATTCATTTTCGAATTTAATAAAAAAATTATTAAGATAATTTAAATTTAAAAGGTGTCTTAATATTAAATATCGAATTGTGTCTTAATATTTTAATATTTAACATGTAGTAAAGCATTAAAATATGTACGCTTATTCGTATTTTTTAACACAATGAAATGTGCCAATTTTTAGTCTAGAGTGTAATAAAAATAGGTTAGGTTAAGTTATACATCTTTTTCCTTATGTCAAAAAATATGTACGACAAACATATGACATCTTGTTTTTGTGGCCCTTGTTATATAAAAATATATTTTAATAGAGCGCTCAAGATTAAAGACGTTATTGTAATTGGTATTATTTTCCAACACAAAACATACACATAAATAGGATTTGTGTTTACACGATATTATTAAACGGCGTTGCCGTGATGTATATTGTTGTTGTTTCTTATGTATTTTTTTTTTTTTTTCATATTTCATAGCACAAAACCAAAACAAATTAGATTAGTGTTGGTTAGTTTTTTTATTGAAGGCTTATATGTACACAACTAACACTATGGGCAGTCGTCACTTTGTCCCTTTAAATTTCGTATAGTTCGTCTTGGAATTATAGATGTTTTTGATAGAACACAAGCAAATGAAAAAAAAAATTTAAAATATGTTTACATAGCAATCGGTGAGAATATTAAATTTGAATTTGGCAAAGCATAACTTAGAGCATATGTATATACAACACTATGGTGGTCATGGTATTTTATAATTAAAGAAAAATTTCAAATTATTGAGCGTTTGGAATTTTCGAAAAACAAAAAAAAAAATCGT
This sequence comes from Tipula vernalis, assembly GCA_958295665.1. Classification (NCBI taxonomy): domain Eukaryota; kingdom Metazoa; phylum Arthropoda; class Insecta; order Diptera; family Tipulidae; genus Tipula; species Tipula vernalis. Next base: position 86,703,234 of record OY282559.1, on the reverse strand, counting down.
CCCTGTTCCAAGTGGAGACGTATGCCAGTCGTAACATGGGTTTTAGTTGGTTTCTCTTCTTTGGTAACCCTAGGGTTTTGAGGAAACTGATGCATTTTGTTCCTTAGCCTTTGAAGTTCTTTGGCTACTTCACAGCCTCTATAATTTGCAGGATGATGCCCTTTACAGTTTATACATTTTGCAGGGTGTTTCTACTTTCTGTACACTCTTTCGCGTTGTGTTTTCCAGCACATTTTACGCATATTGGCTCCCGTCTGCAATATTTTTGCGTGTGATTGAAACCTTGGCATTTTTTCCATTGAGGTATTAGCCTCGTGTTTTTATTTAGCGGCTCTATTTTAACCCTCATATTGAGAATTCCTTTGATGTTGAAGATGTTTTCAACTTTCTCCTTTTTGTTAAACGTAAGCATGAAGAGTGGAAGCCCTCTTTTTTTGACTTGATTGTTCTCACCTCTCTCTCGTTTTAGGATGTTTACTGCATCTTCTATTTGCAGATCTTTTGCCTTTAGGTCCTCAATTATGTCCTCCTTCTTACACGTTGGATGAAGGCCTCTGGCCATAACCTTAATTGCGCGTTCGTTTTTATCTTCGTATGTGAACCATTCTTTACCTTCCGCATTGAGCTTTGTTGCTAGAGCTCTATATGTATCGGAATCTGGTGTATTGATTTTCCACACATTATTGTTTAGTGACACTACTCTATATTCCTTAGCTGTCACTGATTTCATTATAGATTGTAAACTAGCAAATTCTGTTATGCCGATTACATTAATTGGCGGAGGAGCCTTTTCTTTCGGTACAACCTTTTGTTGCCAATTTTGTTGCTGTTGCTGTTGAGCTCGTTTGGTATTAGTATCACCAGTTGCTAATACATTAGTTTGCGAATGATCTCCAACTTCAGGCGAGAATTCTGCTGTTCGTTTTTTGGTAGGTCTTTCCTTCCTTTTCAGTACCCAATCTGTTTCTCTCATGAGATCCTCTTCATCAGTATGGAACTCATTGTTATAACTGGTGTGGGTACTTGCTTCATCATAACAAGTTAGCGGGTTTTCAGAAATCTCCATTGGTGTGAGCTTCTTTAATTCTTCATTTTTTTTTTTTAGTTTTTCAATTTCGCTTCTTAGTTGGGTTAAAAGTACATCTACTTCACTGAGTTTTCGACAGAGTTCAGCGTTTTCGTCTTTCTGCTGATTTGCAGAGTTAGTATGATTGTTTGGTGATCTTAACAACATTGAACTTCTTTCGAATGGGTTTAGCAATGATTGGCTCACCCCAGAATCCATTGAGCCAGTCTCGTAAGAGGGTGGATTAGCCAACTGGATAGTTGGTTTACCACCTGGGGTATTATTTCCTTTTTGTGTTGTATTCATTGCTTTCAAACTGGTTATGTATCAACTACCAACCTAACCAGTACAAGTTGGTAGTGGTTCATTGAAGAGAACATCATTTGCTATGTTCTCGGTGGTCGGTTATTCCGCCGTATCTCGGTCGCCAGAGCCTCGTTAGTTAATTAGCAGGAAGTACCACGTCCAGGTGAGGTTGGCATTTGGGCTAGTATATTAAGACCATCTAAACCGGCGCCCCTTACCCCCCCGAAACTAAAGTATCTAAGTTTACAAGCGCATTGTGTATTTTGCTGATATGTAAAATTGTAATTGAAGTTGTACCTCTAGTTATTTTGTGTACAGGTTGTTGTTGTTGCATATTTTGTTGATTTGATGGAATTGTTGTCTTAACTTACATGTAAAACAACGTTAATAAACCAAAACCGCGTAAGGCGAGTTCTGATAGTATTTTTAGGGACAATTTAAATGAGCATACAAGAAAAATTTTGTGGCGACAAACATTAGCATCAAAAATAATAAATTGGCAACACAAATAATATTTTGGAACAGAAAAAAATAATATTTAGTAATAAAAAAATTAAAAAAAAAAAATCGAGATAAACCTCCCTTAATATTATTAAAATTATTTAATATTTGATCTGTGTCTGCAAGGCTGATGAGGCAATTTTAAAAATAAATCTCCATTTTCCAGGATATTTTCCCGACAAACAATTTCAATTTTGCGTCCACAAACAAAACCTAGTTGTTCCCGGGGACCGAATCAATTTCAAGCCCGACAGATTACTGAAATTTAACCGAATTTTGCTAGACTTTGCGTTGGAACATTTACCGATATTTGACTACTAGTTAAATCATGGAACTTGTTTCTCTTTAGAAATACATTGTAATTGTGCAGCCTGTTCTGTACGAATATTATCATGTATTTTTCTGTACAAGAAACGATTAACTTGCCTTAGTTTATTTTAAGTAGAATTATTCGGAAACTCTATAGTTTTCTTTATTTGAAGTAACTTAAAGTTTAGTCTAGAAAAATTAGTAATAAAAGTTGATGTTACAAACCCATAAAAGTTAAATTTACATCCTAAAGCATTTTATAGGAATACAGAGAAAACACGCGTCGCTCAGCTTTACGTTGCTTTTAACAAATCAAAGTAATAAACAAAAAAAAAAAAAAATCCATGAAATCGAGTCATTCACACAAGCTCGCGGGGAAGTGAATCTTCTTTAATTAGTAGATGTTATTTGTTTATTTGATTTTTTTTATATCAAATTTCAAATTTATAAAACAATTACCTACTTAACTAGTAATATTTTTTTCAAGAAAGGAAATGCACCAAGCAAAAAAATACAAAAATTGATAACTAATCATATCCCAGAACTTTATCTAAAAATAATTTTAGAATCCCATTTCTATCGTGCATGCTGAATGTCATCAAAATCGGATAATAAATGGCCAAGTTCCTTTGTAATTGGCCATATTCCAAAACCTTATCTATAAATAATTTTAGAATCCCATTTCTAAAATCGGATAAGAAGTGGCGAAGTTCCTTCGTAATTTACCATATTCCAGAACTTTAGCTACAAATCATTTTAGAAACCCATTTCCATCGTGCATGCTGAATTTAATCAAAATCGGATAAGAAATGGCCAAGTTCCTTCCTAATTTACCATATTCAAAAACTTTCTAAAAATAATTTTAGAATCCCATTTCTATCGTACATGCTGAATTTTATCAAATCGGTTAAGATACGTAGAAATAAAGTTTTGCTCGATACGTTGCGAATTCCTCCATAAGTGCAATCAAACATTTCAAACAGTAGGCACTTCTGGAATGTGGCCAAGTATGGTGGAACTTGGCTATTTCTCAACCGATTATCATGAAGTTCGACAGGTATACTAGTATTGGAACTCTAAAATTATATTTAGATGAAATTCTGGAATATGGCCAGTTAGGATAGAACCTGTCCATTTTTAACAGATTTTAATGGAATTTTAAATGTGCAATTGGTAATGGGATTTTATAATTAGTTTTAGACAGTTTCAGTTTTGGAATATAAAGTGGGACGGAACTTTGCTATTCCTTAACTGAGTATAATGAAATTCGAGATTGGGAATGAGGATTTAAAATAATATTTCTAATTCCGAAACTCTGTACTACCATTATTATTTTCAATACTGAGGCGCGTGTCCGCTACACACTATATAATATTTTGCTAAACAAGACCAAACTTACCGCTCTGACAGCAAATACTCAGAAATCATAACCGAATGTTTAAAGCGAAGGATTGGCAAGAACATTTTCTAATCGAACTTGAATATTGTTACGGAGATAATCTTGATCGTTTAGCAATTGAAATAGTATGGTTAAGCTGTCTTAAAGAAACCTCAACAGTTGCATGATTCACAGAAACCTAAATAGACAACATTATAGAAGCCATATTGACATATTTCTCACAACCTCGTCTAAAAATAATTTCTGGGTCACATTTCTTATTGACCATATTACAGAACTTTATCTAAAAATCATTTTAGAATCCCATTTCATCGCACATGTCAATTTTCATCATAATTGGTTAAGGAATAGCGAAGCTTCATCCTAATTGGCCATTCATATAATTTGTTAAAGGTTCAATTTGAAATGTAAAAAGTTCAGTTTGAAGTGTAAAAGGATCAATTTGAAGTGTAAAACCTGCATGATGGTTTAATGGCCATACCATCTTACCATCATACGATCATACCATTATACCAACATGATATGTTGGTATAATGGTATGATCGTATGATGGTAAGATGGTATGATGGTATAATGATATGATGGTATGACAGTATGGTGATATGATGGTATCGTGATTTTAAAATGATGGAATATATGATAGTATGATTGTGTGATGTTATAATGATATAATGGTATGATGGATTGATATTATTGTATGATGGTCTGATGGTATGATTGTATATATGATACAACGTACGATGGTATGACGGTATTTATTCTAGAATGATGGTGTGATGGTATGATGGTATGATGGTATGATGGTATAATGGTATGACGGTTGAATTTGTTATATATACGCCACTAGTAATTAGATAATAAGGTCACAATAAATGAATTATAATTTTTGTATATAAGCTACTTGTTAGTTTATAAAAATTCTAACTTTCTATTTTATTTTATTAATTGTTGTTATGTCTTGTTTGAAAGATTGGGAGTGATAATAATAATAAATAAATAAATAATTTTTTACGCGAAAAAATAATTCTAAATATAATTTTAATGAATTTCCTTTTCTCCTCTCAAAATTGTCGATTTCTCAGAATTGGTTTTCTCACATCTGTCACGTTCTCAGCATCGTTTTTCACAAAATTAACATGGAACCGAGTAAAACATGTCTTGAAATTTATACTTGTGATGAGAATTTTTCAAAATCAATTAAAATTTTGCCTTTAGACACATCAAGCAGTTCTAAAGTGAATATCCTAGCGGCGAAATTTCGTATTTCGAGTTTCGATAACTTAGTTTTGCTTAAAGATTACGGATTTGAGCCTCCATTAATTTTCATTGAAATGTAGTTTAGATTTTTTCACCATAAAGTAACATTGCGTCGGTGATCCTAAATCACGATGTTTACTGTCTTTTCTGTTGGGGTGAATATATATTAGCTTTGCTACTTTAAGGAATTACCAAACAACATATTTATCCTGACTTGTTTCTTCCGTTTTATAAATCTTTAAATTAAAATGTCATTTTAATTGAAAATATGTTTTTATTAATTTTGGATTAAAAATATGAATTTTGACGAAAACTAGGAAGACATCTGTTAAATTTATCCCCTAGGTTTAAATGAATCAAAGTATCTCTCATAGAGGATGAAAGTGACTATTTTAGTGCATTTTCATTTTAAATATTATTCTAGCATAATGATTTGTTTGTTGGGGTTGAAACGTACTAAACATTTCTGAATTTCTGTAAAAATCTTTAATAGGCGTGAGATAGTCTATTATTAAAATAGGGTTGAATATATTTTTAATAAAATTATTTTATTAAAAAGAATTCTTTTTTTTTTGGTTTACGTGTATAAAGTCAATTGAATTAATTTTTTATACTCTTGAAATTAGAATGTAATTTAGAATTAAAATAGGTGTATGTATGTTTAACCGCTTTTCAGGCACCGGAACGATAGTTGCTAAATTTTGGATTTAAATGCTCCTTGCGTGGACCACGAAGAAGGTCGAATCCGAAATTTAAACTTGCGGCAACTTAAAAATCATAAAATTGCTTAAAAGGGGGTGAATTTTCAATTTTCAAAATAGCAAATGAATTTGGGGGATATAACAATTAGAATTATTAAAAATAACAAATTAAGTCAATAAATAACAACAACAAAGTATTAAAAAATATTTTACGGTGGATTAAAGAGCTTAGCACATACTCCATCCAGACTTATGTAACATGGATACAACCAATTAGATTTCGAGTATCTGTTGTTTTACGTTAGTTCTGATATTTATTCGACACCCGTATCATATGGCTGCATCAAAGCGAATCATTTTCAGTCGCAAAGTATTCGATAATTTTACAGCTTGATACAAAGTTTGATTTAAATACTGGTAAATCTCGTTTAACGAATCTTCGGTGTTCACAGTTTCTAAGCAGAACCTCACTTAAACGTTCACAAATTTCGCAATTATGAATTCAACAAAATGAGAACAAAAAAATATGTTTTGACTTTACGGACCAAACGCTGATGTTGCCTTACTTATGATAGAATCATACAATTTAGTAATAATATTTTTTCAGGGTCGTAACCGATCGGTAAGGTACATCGTTGCCGTCCAATGTTTGCTAAGTAAAAGTATCGGGTATGCTATCTGTAGATAGTATGCTTAGATTTTATCATCTGAACTGAAAAGCTTCTATAAACTATTTGGTACAAATTCATTGAATCTCCAAATCTGGCACGAATGAAGATTTTAATTTTTACTAAATATAAATGGCGGGAGTAGCTACTTAAATGCATATATTCAGGGGTATTTCATTAAAAAATAGAATTATCAAACTTAGGTTGGAGTGGCTGCTTAGGCACACTTACACCGGTGACGGTCCATTGTGATTAAATATTTTCAAACTTAATCTTGCAAATTTATATTTAAATTTTGGTAATTTAGAAAAACAACTACAACAATCCCTCGCTTAACGAATTTATTCGTTCCACAAAAATACATTTAAATCGAAATTACGTTAAGCTAATTTTAATTTTGGATAAAAAACGAAAAGTTAAGAAAAATAGAAGAAGTTAAGGTAAATTCATGAACGAAATACATACATATACATGTAACAATTTTAATTATTAAGCAATAGCATTCTATGATATATAAATATATAAAATAACTGTAAATTATGCGAATATCGATCTCGTAATGTTTTTAACGAATAACCTAATAGTAGGGGTAGTAAGATACATATACATATTGGTTATCTCATTATCTGATACACTACACAAAAAACATTACGAAAGAACTTTAATCCTGTGATAACTTCACATGACACATGGCTTATGAATCATTGTGATCACCGATATCTTCCATTTTTGAGAAATATATACTATAACCGGTTCCGCAAGATCGCGTTGAAAATGAATGTTATTAGTTTTATGCAATTGTCGGGCAATTCCCTTATCATTTTTCCGGTAATAAGATCATGACCCGGGCGTCAATTCTCATTCTGTGAAAAGTACTATATAATGAAAAGTATTTTCAGTGAGAAATACTCATTTCAGATTCATATTTCTTGAGAAGGAAAAAATGACGTCATAATCTTTTCATATGAATAAAACTTTCTCACCGACATCATAAATAAGGAAAAAAATTCTATAAAAACTAAATTTGTGTTTTTAGCATTAAATGTGCATTGAAACTATAATATGATTCACTTTAAACTTAACTAATAAATAAATCTATTAAAAACTATTCCGTTTATTTAAGAAGAGCCTCCAAATAATTAATTTAGTTAAGTTTAAAAAAATAATTTGCTCATTTTTATAATTTATTTTATATTTTGACAGGCAATGACGAAAACTGATTAACTAAGCCTACTTTATGATTTACTTAGCTAATATTTAAACCATCTAGCGGAAATCTATATGAAACTCGATAAATGTGTTTACAGTGTAGCTTACTATGAAAACAACTCATTCAGCGTTTTTTTCACGTTTCTTTTTCATTTGGATAACGAGGATTGCTTATTGTTGTTATGTGAAATGTTATAAATGAAAAAGACATGATGAAAACAAAATAGAAACATTTTTTTCATTAGGTTTCTTCATAGAACGAGAATTGACCGCCTGGTGCCTTTTTCGGGCGTATGCAATTTTTAATTCTTAACTTTTTTCCATTATACTTTATAGGTTTGAAGGACAATCCATCATCCATTTGCTCGACTCTTTTAAATTTTTTGTTGCCTTCCGCAAAGAGTAACCGTCAACCCTACGGTTGCTGAGAGTTCACTTAAATAATTCTGGATGTTCTGGTTTTCTTCTTTCAATTCAATTTCCTTTTTAATGACGGTGATTTTATTTGTTGCTTTTCCTGGATAATTTCCCGAATATTAAGTGACAGTTTATTAATTTTTTTTAGAACTACTTATGGGGGGGGGGCGTAGCCTTTCAGCTGATAAATCCAGAGCATGTTTCAAATTTTCTGCTGCCCCATCAATGTCTGCTGGTGTGAAAAGATGAATATTAAGTAGAGAATTTTGTTCGACTATTCTCCTATATTGATCCCAATTAGTTCGTATTAGGGCCCGATGAGTAATCGGAAGATAGGTCATAGCAATCGGTTGCTTTCAAATGAGTACGTGGAATGCTTTTGATTACAGAGAAGTCAATTAAATCAATAACTTTATTGATCCGTAGGCCAGCAAGTTGGGTGTCCAGCAGATAAATGATCCAGAGACTACTCCTCTCTATAGCTTCATAAAGTTGATTGCCTTTTGGTGTTGATAATCTTGACCCACGTTTCACATATTTAGCTTTGTAATCACGACCTGCAAAGAATCTATTGCCCAGCTGGTTGCTTTGGAGGGCTGTAAACGGCCGATATTACACATTTTCCAGACCATTATTCTAGGTAAATATTAGTTGCTTTACTCTAACAAGTATTTCATACTTGTTGTGTTCAAAATGGTTTATTCTTTTTTTAAACAAGACGGCAGTGCTAGCGTATATCTTTTAGTTTTAAAAAAAATTTTTTAAAGGAAAGGGCAGTAAACCAGAACTTTTATGTGTTCTTTATTTATAATTTTAGACGTTAGCATGTACTTAAATTTCACACCAATTGGTTTTTAGATTTGTAGATGAAATTTAAATTTCTTCAATATAAGTTCATTTAACTGTAAGTTCATAGCGCTTTTCAAATATGGTACATCAGCGGCAAGATGAGGCAAGTTCCGTTGGTTCAACGGTAAACTATTTACAATTAAATTTACTAAAACGAACAAATAAATTCAAATTCATTTGCTGGTCGATCGGTAAACTCACCGTCAAAATATTATATATGAAGTCGTTGTCTGTTATGTTCGAAACTTTAGTTTTTGCTACCCATAGCGATAGGACATTTTATAATCAAATATTTTACTTTTATGATTTCTTTTAAATGTGCCCTTTTAATAAGACATTAACTAGATTATTAACTAAACAATATTAATTGAGAATATATAGTATTTAGTAAAAATACGTTATCCACTTTAACAGAAAAATGAAACTAAATAAAATAACACGTTTCCCCTAAATGTCATTAATTGAGTAGCTAAGTTTTCTTGTTTAGTATTGTCACGTTTTTGCCTTGCCATTCAAGGTTCGAATCACTGGATTGTGACTAAAACAAAACAATTCAATTTATTACCAACGAAATTTTTAATTTCACACAAAAATTATTACCACACAATTTACTAATGATAATTCACAAAATCACTTATTTTAATATTCGCACAATTTTACTGATCACTGATAATTTTTATTTCACACTAAAACACTTTTTAAATCACTTTTTAATTCCTTTTTAATCTTCACACTATCGCTTACCAAATACTAATGAATCCTAATTCAATCTCGCTCGCCGTTTTATATACAAAAACCAAACTTCTAGAAAGTTCATGACTTTTCGAGTAAGAATAGTGTAAACACATTTAGAACAGTTTTATCATGGAAAATTCCATTTTAGTACAGTAAAACATGGAGCTATTAATTTAACTTATTCTGTTACACCCTAGGTGTCACCGTAACAATATTTTAGTACAATTTTCATTCATCTATATACTTCAATGGAGAATTTACTAAAATATAACTAAAACCAATTTGTAAAAATTTAGTAAGAATTTCATTACCATCAAATCAGTGTGCGGGCAAACTAATAAAAATATAAACGCTTCGTTTTGAAAGTAGTATTACGAACAAATTGACTTCGTGTAAGGAGGTCGGATTTAACTGGCAAAATATTTTTTAAGCGAAATCGTTTAATTTGCAAAATTTACAAAAAATCAAGTCAAGTTGAGCTTTTTGTTGATTTATTCGTTTTGGGGTCTCCCGAAAATATGGTTTTCAAATAAATGTCTTCAATTGTTTCAAAGTGGTGTTTATCAGTCTTTTTGGATCCTCTCTGCAGCCTAAACCAATCGAACTGAAAGTTCACATTAAGACTTTTATCCGTAAATTGAGAAGGCCCAGTGCATTTTAGTGAAAATCAGACAACCCCGGAAGTGACGGCTTGTGCACACCTCATTTTTTTATCCATAATTAGTTTCTTATTTGTTTACTTTTTGAATGTACATTGTCAAATGAAATTAATTTTTGCAGTATGTCCTCGGCTGAGGATTTTGCATAAAAGACGAGAAGCGAGTTTCACTGACAATACTGTCGTCTTAGGTAAGACTATCTCTGTTAGTTAAAACTTTTGCCTTAGTTAAGACTCATTTCGTATTCTACACGTAGTCCTTTGTTCGTACAAAACAGACTTCGTAAGACCGACTGTAATTAAGTTGTAAATTTAAGATAGCCTTGAATTAAAATTAATTAATAGATTGCCTTGGGAGGGGTCTATTTAATTACTGAGAATATTAAACAACTTACTTTTGAAATTACAACACATTAATATTTACCTTTCATATATAATTAAGTCTTAGTATCAATACTATAGTTAAAAAACGTAAAAATTAGGTTTGGAATTATGGGCTACGATTGCATTTGGTCGAAAAAGAGCTGCTGATATTTAAAACTGATTTTGCACCTTGAATCTAAAATATAAAACTGTCAAAACTACTATCAGGATTCTTATGGTTAAATAGTAAATCGTGTAATAATGATGAGCGTCTTGATGATTCATTTCTGTCCGCAGTGGTTCGGTTTCCCTTATCATTTTTAGCTCCATTTCCAATTCGGTAATCTCAATTTCTGGCATCGTTTTTATTTGTAAATCGAATTACTTTAGATTGATGGCAGCTTTTATTACATTATTGCCGATGATTTTATAAATCAGACCCCTGAAATCTGTATGAGTCGATGTTGCATCCGCATACGAATATCAACTGTCATTTTATTGGGAATAACGTAAATCCATTTATTTGGAGCAATTGTTGGTGTTCGCATAGATATTTGACAACGGTTAAATTATTCCATTGTTAGAGTGGTAAAATGTGCTCGATGACATCATTTTCCACTGCTACATATTTGCTTGATGTAATAATGTGTGATTGAGTCTTGTTATGATTTTGTCAGCAACGGTGATAGCCAGCTAGCTAGCAGGTTATAGTCCACTACAAAGGACAACGTTATGATAATTTCAATTATCACATTTCGTGTTGACACTGGTGTGTTTTGATGAATAAATTGCATTTTATCTTCTAATTGATTTACCTTCGACTTCTCAGACTCGGTCAGAGTGAGTGCTTCCCGAAGCTACTTAACACCAATCATTTCCCATCTGTTTTGTTTTACCCTTAATTACTGCTTCATGTTGCTTTGCCTTTCTTTGTATAGTTGCTGGTCTGCTCCAACGAAATTTGTACCACAACCACTGAATATTTTTAGACAAATTCCTCTTCTCGATACGAATCGTCGGTATGCGGCTAAGAAGGCATCCGTTGACAGGTCATTTAATGCGAATGAAGTTAATCCTAAATTAATATTAGATTTTACAAACAACAAAATTGCGTTTGCATGTGTTTAAAAAAGCATACATTCGGGTGAATTTTGTTTTGTTTCTCCGATTATAATTGAATTATACACACAATGCTTTTTAATTACATCGTTAATTTATTTAATCCATTTTAGGTTAATTGTGTTATCGAAGCACCTCCGTTAACCACTGACGTCTTTTTCCTCTTCTACTTCACTCTATCAGAAATACCCTAAGAACAATGTACTTCGATTACACAACATCCCTCTTTTCACATATATATATTATATATATAAACAATGTTCTTATACTAACTTACATTACAAAATCTTTAAACCTTTGAGGCAATACGCAATGCCGACGTAAATGAAGCCTAGAATCAGAATTAGTATTTTCTTCATTAATACCCTCATTATCCGCCCTTTCATTGACGTCGCCAAATACGCTTACATTATTTCTTTCAATCTCGTTTCTGTCGTTATTTAATTCGGTATAAGAAGTTGGTATTTGGATCCCGTAATCGTCTTCACCTCTATTCTGTAAATAAGGAGCCGGTATCATATTAAATCTATTTCGACGGTATATTCCACCACTTGCTTTAATTAAATACGAATTAGGATACTGCAATTTCCTTACCACTCTTCCATATCGTCTCAAATCGGTTATCCAAACACCATCTCCTTCATTTAGTTCCGATAATTTCTTAGTATTATGTCTTCTATTATAATTTTGTACTTGCTTATCCTTAAGGATTTCCTCATTCTTTAACACATTTTTAGGATAACTAGGAACCAGTATTATTGTTATTATTTAGGGGGCCATGCGGGCGATCAGCCACTTCGCACTGCGACCTAAAAGATCTATTGTGCTGGCCCCTGCTTAATTATCCGTCCAGTCAATATTCAGGTTCTTAATGAACCTGACGATACTGCCTCCCGGTACGTGATACATACTATCTGGGCTTATTGCTCTCCCTCCTAGATGTTTACTACAGCATGTAGTTCCGCTAGAAAGACGGTAGCATTGGAGTCCAAGGACTTCGAGAGGGTTGTCCCACTCTCGTATATTCCTACTCCTGCCCCGTATTCCGTTTGATTTTACTCTTACGAGTTGCTCGGAATTGCAAATCACCTGTAGGTCACCCAGCTTTACTACAGGAAGGCTAAATAAAACTGGAGGGTGCCTGGTATCCAGAGTCCGCATATTTTGGACTGATTAACCTATCAGCCATTCATCTTTCGGCATATGCTGTTCCACCTTAGATTAGGGTTTTTTGTCAAGGTTTTCTCCTTTAGCGCCGTACTTTAGCCTGTGCCAAATGGCCAAAAATGTGCCAAGTGGCCTTAGTTACCAGTGGTTGCCACGAGGAGGCAGTACGCACACTTGCGAATTGTGAACAGGTTACCCCTTATACAATTGTACCCATCACGCAGCTGCCTAATGACAAGACCAGAACAGCTCACGTGATGCGCACCCTACTGGAAGGTTACGGAGCTGGTAGATTAATCTACTCAACTTTGATCCCCCCCTCCAATAGACGCCAAACCACCTAGGAACCAGTAACTTCGGGAGCACTGGCAAATGAGACTTAATTTTTCGACCCAACATCAATTCAGCCGGTGAATAACCATTTGAAAGAGGTGTCTTCCTATAACTCAACATTGCCTTGTAAAATTCTGATTCCGAACTCGAATTCTTTTTTATAATACTCTTAGCTACTTTAATCGCTGCCTCCACAGCACCGTTGGACTGACTGTAGTACGGACTACTTGTAACATGGACGAAATTATACTCCTGAGCAAACCTTCGAAATTTAGCTTGAAACTGAGGGCCATTATCCGTTCGCAAAACATCACATATACCAAACCTTGAAAATATTATGTGCATACATCTAATTATGCACTCTTCATTCATAGAATTTAATTGCGAAATTTCAAAGTATCTCGAAAAATAGTCCGTAAATATAAAATACCATTTACCGTTAATCTTAAATAGGTCCACTGCAGTTTTTTCCATTGGACGCGTTGGGATTAATTCTCTTTCGAACGGCTCTCTATAATTCGCTCTCTCCTCAACACACTGCGGGCAGTTACGAATATATGTCTCTAGTTGTGAACTTAAACCCAACCGCCATACCGACATTTGTGCACGACGTCTGCTTTTGACTATTCCCTGATGCCCTAAATGAATAAATTCGATCACTTCCCTCTGCAATGCAGGTGGTATAATAATTCTTTGCCCTTTCAATAATACCCCGTCAATCACATTAAAATCATTTCTATGCTGATAGTACAGCCACATAAACTCCGACAATCTATTTCTCCCTGGCCATCCTTCATCACAATAACGCTTCAAATTTTTGCAAACCTCGTCTAATTCTGGATACTTTCTAATCTTTTCCATATAACTATCTTTAATAGGCAAATTTTCCCTAACAAAATTAACAAATGCTTCCACTTCAATGCCCATTTCATCATACAATTCTTTTGTGCTACTATCTGGACTACGAGATAAAGCATCCGCAACCACTAATTGTTTGCCTGGTACATAAACCACCTCATAGTCATACCGCATTAATCTAATTCGGAAACGTTGTAGTCTAGGAGTGAGACTATCCAAATCCTTTGATTGAAGAATCTGGATCAATGGCTTATGGTCTATTTCAAGCACCACCTTCAAACCAAGTATATATTCTGCAAACTTTTCAGCAGCCCAAGTCAAACCTAAAGCCTCTTTTTCAATCTGGGCATAACGACGTTCAGCATCCGTTAAAGTTCGCGATGCATATGCTACAATTTCTCTTACTCCCTCCGAATTCTCTTGTAATAAACAACCCCCAATACCATAGGATGAAGCATCCGTACTAACTACTATCTTCTTTGATGTATCAAAATACGCAAGGGTTGGTGATTCTGATAAAATTTCTTTAATTTTCAAAAATGCCTGTTGTTGATTTATTGCCCATACAAATTCCATACCATTTCTCAACAACGAATTCAAAGGTTCAAGCAGGGTTGATCGATTTCTAATGAATCGATTTACAAAATTCAACATGCCCAAAAACCTGAGGAGCTCTGTTTTGTTCTTAGGTGCGGAATATTCCATTATCGCTCCAATACGATCTGGATCCACCGATATACCCGCTGCCGACAAGCAATGCCCTAGGTATTTGATGTTTTGAACACCAAACTCACATTTTTGCTTATTAATCGTTATGCCCTCTTGCTTTAATTTGTCTAACACCTGTCTCAAAATTCCATCGTGTTCCTCAATCGAATTAGCGTAAATGAGGATGTCATCCACATGGAACACCACGTTTGGGATTCCTGCTATTACCTGGGAAAATTGCGTAACAAAATATTCTGATGCGCACGATACTCCAAAAGGAAGCCTTTTGAAAACAAAACGACCGAAAGGACAAATAAAGCAAGTAAGCAACTGGCTTGTCTTATCTAATTTAATTTGGTAAAATCCTTTATTAATATCAATTTTGGAAAACCACTGAGCGCCCTGCAATTTATTCAGAACCGATTCAACCTTAAATATAGGAAAATATGGACGTTGGACATATTTATTCAATTTCGTGTAATCACAACACAGTCTTATTTCTTGTCCTTTGGGAACAATTACAATAGGTGAAACCCACTCTGTTATTTCCTGAATTGGTTCAATCACTTCTAATTCTACTAATCGTTTGAGCTCCGTTTCCAATTTTCCCAATAACGAAATTGGCACCGTGCGTGGTACAGATTGTACAAACGGAATTGCGTTCGGCTGTAATTTTATTGACACCGTTCCTTTGAACTCCCCAATGGGTTTAAAAAGCTCAGGAAATTCTGTATACACTTGAACCGAACTGTTAATTGAACGTACATTTAAAAACTGCTTACACTTTAATGCATTTAACTCCATAATAGCCCTACGCCCCAAAATTGACACCTGCAAACCCTCGACAATATATGCAAAACATTTAAATTCTACATTTTCTAAATTCAAAGTTAAAAAAATCCTACCTTTGACACTCAGCGCCTTACCATCAGGACCCTTTAAAACCAACTTAGCAGATTCTATTTTATACCTCAACACCTCTGGCACCATGCTACCCGCAATACATACACAGTCAGATCCGGTATCGATCAAAAATCTGTGGAGATATCCGAATTCCACAATCAAAATGTCTAATCTCCAGCTACTATCGTCACTACCCTTAGTATTATAAATAATAATATTTCCTATTGTAAATTCCGTTGATTGAAGTTCCGCTTCTTCGATACTTTCGGTTTCGATCATATTTGCCCTCTTCTGACCCACATTTGATTTAAATCCTGAAACAGCTGGATGTGCTGCTTTCATCACCTTTTTATTTCCGTTAAAGCACGCTACTGCATAACGCCCCCTCTTGCCACAGGATAAACAATTTACCCTAAACGCAGGACATTTTACCCTCTCATGCGGCGTCTTAAAGCAAAACATACATTTTTGCTGATTTCTATGTGCGCTCGAAAAAAAATTCCCATGTTTTGAATTTTCTGTCCCTTATCGATTTTTTCTTTATCATCTTTCTTTGTTACACCACTTACTGTCATATATCTTTGGAACCGTTTTTTCCAAGCCGGCCATGCCTCAAATTTGCCAAATGTAAAATTATCCGGCGCCTAAATATTTTGCATTTGTTTTTTTTTTTTTTTTTTTTAATTTGTAATTTCCACGATTACTGTTATATGGAGCGATATCTTATTATTTTAGTTTAATTTACCGCTGTCACCATGTTTTGTTTCTCCGATTATAATTGAATTATACACACAATGCTTTTTAATTACATCGT
This sequence comes from Tipula vernalis, assembly GCA_958295665.1. Taxonomy (NCBI): domain Eukaryota; kingdom Metazoa; phylum Arthropoda; class Insecta; order Diptera; family Tipulidae; genus Tipula; species Tipula vernalis. The sequence continues at coordinate 86,686,894 of OY282559.1, read as the reverse complement.
TAATTTATTTAATCCATTTTAGGTTAATTGTGTTATCGAAGCACCTCCGTTAACCACTGACGTCTTGTTCCTCTTATACTTCACTCTATCAGAAATACCCTAAGAACAATGTACTTCGATTACACAACAAATTTATTATAAACCAACGAAAAATTCATTCAAATCAAATATTAGAACTTCATGCTAAATTTAAAAAAATTCAAATAGACAAAATTTTTCAAGATTTAAACTATTTGGGATTTCATAAACCTATTAATCGACAGTGTTTGACAATTTAAAAATTTAATCTTATCCATGTATACGAAAACTTTCTTCTATTGGCAAACATCTCACTAATATTTTCTGATAGGCCTATGTGTGTAGTATAATCATGCTCATCCGCTAAAATTTCATATTGGGTTTACCTATTGAAATATCGATTATTCGAAAACTTGAAAAATTGGATCTTATGCATATCTAAGAAACTCCACCCGCTAAACAAAGCGTTTCGTTTACGATACGAAAATGATGTTTGTTGTTCATACAAAATATCGATTACGAATCGTTTTTGCGATTCGAAATTGATACGTTTACGAATCCAATGTCCCATGATAATTAGAATTTGTTTACGAATCGGAATATACCGATTTTTACGATATGCTTACGATGCTTATTTTTCATATCGGAAACAGACCTAATTATGCCATATGTTTAGAAATCGTATTTTTCGTGTCGATTACGATGGTTGTTATCAGCATAAGATCCAATTAATCCGTTATTAAATTTAAGGGGATTAGCTTTGTGAAATCTCAAATAGTTTAAATCTCATCATTAAGTCCAAATATTTGTTTTGAATGAATTTTCTTTGTGAATATAATAAATTCGCCCGAATGTTTGCTGTTTTAAACATACAGAAACACAATTTTGTTGTTGTTTTAAAATCTAATATTAATTTAGGATAAACTTCATTCGCATTTCCCAATAGGTAAACCCGAAATTTGTCCAACGCCTTCACAATCGCCAAAACTTCTAATTCGTAGCTACGGTATTTTCCTTCTTCTGATGTTGTCTTTTTGCTCGACAAATGAATGATATTGGTTATCATCAAATGATGTTTAAAATAGAATAGCTCCATATATGGTATATATAAATACTTTCTGGCATTAGCATGTACCTTGCCGGGTTTGAAATTAATGCATTTATTAAACACTCGATTGTCATTCTTTTTTTTCTATTCCAATCTTGAATTTTACGTCCTTCTTCGTTAAATCATTTCTAGGCTTAGCGATCAGAGATCTTTAATAAACTGACGGAAATAGCCCGGCAGTCAAAAAAAACTTTGTATTCGTTTCACTGCCTTCGGCTCCGCAAATATTACAACTGCCTTCGTCTTTATTAAGTATATGTCCTTGACATTTAACTTCATTTTAGAGTATTTGACACTTGCTCCATTTAAGTTCCAAATCATAATCCGTTCTTAACAAAATAATTATGTGGCCCATATAAATCAAAACAATTCTCTTACTTATTAGCTGACGAATAAACTTCATAAACGAATAAAACTTGCTGGACTGTTACACAAGCCAAAAAGCAATTTTTAGGAATTCAAAAAACTATTATGTGTTGAAAACGCTGAATATTTAATCATGATAAGTGCATCCAAGTAATCATTGATAAATGATAGTGGGTTTGTGTCTTTCACCGTTTGTTTATTCAGTTTACGGTAATCCACACAAAAGTCGGTAAGTACTAACTTACGAAGTACTCCTTCTCTTTTACCAAAACGATTGGAATTGCAAACTCTAACATGCTTAGTTGTATCACATCCCCATCAATCCATTCCTTGCTTATTTTTTCAACGACTTCTTTATCACCTATCGATAAAAGTTTTGGATTTTGGAAAATAGGCGATTTTTCTTTCAAAATAATTTCCATCTTAACTTTTGTCGTGTTCGTCCTCATCGCCCTATAGCCATTTACCACCATGCGTACAGCTTTCGGTTGGTACAAATTGTCTAAGTGCCATAAATTCTCTAATTTGTCGTTAAAGTCTTTTGCTTTTTATTTTCGAAAATGTTTATTAAATTTGTATACACTTTTTTACGAAGTTTAATTTCATCATCATTGATTGTAACATGAGCTTCGGAGACACATGAATTGCTGTTGAAAATTCATCGTCATCAATCTTGATGTTCGTCGTAAAAGCACCTAAAGTGTTCACTTCATGTCCTTCAATTTCATTTAATGTAATTGTTCTGTTAGAAATTAAAGGTGCTTCACATCTAACATAGATATCGGTGCTCACTAAATTAACGTCTTTTCCAGTATCGATCAGCGCATCTACCATATAACCAAACAATAAAGGAGACGATCAAGATTGGCTTGTAAAATGAAAATTAGGTAGAAAGAAATATCTCAGAGAGGCAAGAGGAAACATTATCTAGACAATAAGGGACCTGTGAATTTACAGGTTGAACAACCTCGAGCCGTGTAAGTACTCTGCCTGATGCCCCATCGAGCCAATGTATTTAGAGTGTGCGAACAGTTAGTCCATATGGTACCTTGGACATGCTCGAATATTGGATCACATTCCTGTGCCATATGAGTAGTTGAACGAACACTTTCCGGAAGGTCTGTTGCTTAGTGAGTTGATTTCCGACGACAAAGAATAGGAACAACGAACTTACTGTCCTGCGAATACTAAAATTGTAATACACCTGAGACTATATACTATAAAGTGGTAGCAGATGTGGGGGTAGATTAACTTAATGATCGCTTTTCCTTTTTGCAAATGTTGATCTCAGCTTTGGTCGTCATTTCTGTACAGCAGAATGCGGCAATATGTGCGAAATTATTGCACTTAAAGCATTTGTTCCCTTGAATACATGCTTTTGCATCATGACTAATCCACCACAATTGTAACAACGCCTTTTATACAATTGTTTATTGGGTTTAGCAGAGCCTTCTAGAGTATAGAGCCATAATCTTAATGACGTATTTTTTAGAAGCTTTTTTATTTGTATAACTTTTCATTGATTTCCATAGGAATCCATAGTAAAAATGGTGTTTTTTAGCTTCAAGTTTTTCAATGAAAAAAGAAAAAATATTATAAATTGTTTATATAAAAGTTTACTACATATCTTTAAGAATAATATACAAGAAGACCATATTGGTATTAAGTAAATATTAATTGCAGAAATATTAAAATTAAATTATTTCTAAAATATATTTTTTCGAACTTTCATTTTGAAAAATAAATCAAAGTTGGCTCTGACATATTAAAATAATACTTGCTAAATTTATCTTTAGTTTTACTAGTATACGTAAGATGTCTAAAATGGTTACAGAAAAATACGAAAAAAAATTATTTAATCGCAAAATTATCACACGTTCCTATATTTTGTGAATTTCTTTTGCTTTTCCTACAATTTTTGAACTTAAAATTTCTCCAGGTGGTAATTTTTGGTACAATTTTACCAAATTTTTACGGCCATCACTGCCATCTATGTAATGTATATTGACTTATTGACGAAACGAATCGTAGTAAGCTTTTATTTCAATTGACCAGAATGCTGTTGTTACGAAATTTTGTTTATATTTTGGTTTAAATAAATTAATTATTACAAGAAAATGAAAACGATTTACTTAAACGATATTCATATATGTTGAAATTCAAACATTTAAGAAAGAATTTCAGAAATCATAATTAAGAATTTGTAACGTTTTCATTTAAAAATTTGTCTTAGGAAAAAATGTGATTTCCCATATGTTTTGTGTGTTTTACTATGAAAAGTTTCGTTTTTTTCTCGTTTCTAATTCCCTTATAAAAGCTCAGAATTTTTAATTATGGCTCTATAAAATACAGGGTGCTCTGGTTTTAGTCAATGTTGATCCCATCATTGTAGGTTTGGTGGGTTGATTTTGAAAAGGAGCTTTCTTTGATGATTTCGATTTAATTGTTTTGTGTATCTCCAACTTCTTTTTCAACTCAGCAAACGACTTTCGCGCCTTACCAAACCAATTTATTTTGATCATCATCAATTATTCCATCAATAACATTTTGTATAACTGACTTCTCATAAATGATCGCCTGTCCTGAAATTTCAATCGTACGGTGCAAAAACTCTTGATATGGTTTATTTGGTTTCTTCCTCGAACTCATTAATTGCTTGTGAACTTGAGCAATATTCTTAGTAACCGTAAACTCTTGAAAAATGTATTTTATGCCAGTGTGTGCCAAACTACATTACTACATAAATGGTTTTTGACAGCAATGAATAAGGTAACTCAAGCATTTATCTGACAAATTTGCAAAGTTAAAAACATTTCTGAAAAACAATCGATGTTGTCAAATGATTTCTGAGATCGAGTTATTACAACAAATTTCGATAGAACCATTACTTACACTGTATAGGCCTTCTCCAGAAAGCCAGAATATCGCCTTTTCCGGTTCCATTTGACAAATCGCTTTAGCGGAAAATCTCACTGTCGGCGAACAGTGTTACCTTGCCTTCTACGGAGAATGTGGTAATTTATATAGATTCCAATAATATTTTAATAATTTTGATGTAACAAGTGAACTCATTTCGCAACAACTAAATTTGATTGTTTGGAATACCTTTCGACATTTTGAAATGTCGAACAATTTTGGTGATTAACAAATAAAGAATAAAATTTTCATTGGTTTAAATTTACTATGTATATTACAAAAGTGAATGCAATAAATCTTATTTGATATTGGCTAATTTAGCTCGAAAATTAAGCTTTCATGTTTAGTTGTCCATAATTTTAATCGAGAGATTGCTTTCGGCTCAATCAATTTATTTCAAGATTAGAGTAATAATGTTACTGAAATACTCCTCAATTGCTTGTCAACGATGTTTCGGCAAAATTTCGTTTTGTTTCATTTTCTACAAAATTATGTTAAGCTCCTGTGGCGCAATTGGTTAGCGCGCGGTACTTATACAGCAGTATTCGAGCAATGCCGAGGTTGACAGTTCGAGCCTGTCCTGGAGCAATATTTTTTTTTTTTGTATTTTGCATTTTGAGTTTTAATCCCTGTAGCTTCTACATTGATACGAAATATTTAAATTTAGCAATAAAATAATTATTCGTTAATTATCTAATTTTATATTCTTAATGTAACGTTATCTTTATGTTTTGTATCTCTAGCATCCTGAACCATCGTATATACCTGATGTATCACCATTTACACCAATATGGGGACAAGATGCACCACCACCAATAGTATCATATCCTGAATTAATAGCTGGATTTCCTTGTACAGATCTTGGTATTATTGTCTTTACAACAAAACAACATATGTTACCAATCGATTTTATACCAAACATTTCGTTTTTTTTTTTGTATTTTATTTTAGCAATATGGCCGCGAAGTCAAGTGGGCGGACTAGTAACACAGCGCATGACACAACGTGGCAGTATGTCATCCGGTTCGAGTGGAACGAAAAAAACACGTCGCCGTGTTGCATCACTGGCACAGAGGCGTGCCGCAAATATTCGTGAACGGAGACGCATGTATAATTTAAATGAGGCATTTGATAAATTGCGTCGCAAAGTACCAACATTTGCGTACGAGAAACGTTTATCGCGTATCGAAACACTCCGGCTTGCTATCACCTACATTAGTTTTATGACCGAATTGTTAACGGGTACACCTCCAAATCATGATGCACGTTCACCTGAAATTTATTCTGCTAGCATGCCGCACAATCATCATATGCATCCACCGATTCAACGGGATTTTATGTCGCCATATAATAATCATGGGATTTAAGAGTTCATGTTTTTTGAATATTGTTGATAGTTTTTTAATTTTGTATTTTTATGTTTTTTATAAGTTATAAATGTGATATTGGTTTTTAAGTTATACATACAAAAATTGTATTCAGTGTTTATTAACAAGAATTACCAATAAAAATTTTCATTTAATTTAATTATGAACGATTTAATTTTATAAGTAGCTATAGCATTGTTCGTTACATATAAATCATTTTTACATGTTCATCTGCAGCATCCTGCTCCCTTCTGTGTCAAACTTAACAAAAAATTGCTAAAATCAATTTCAAGCTTGTCTTCATTCATTCATCCATTCTAACATCCCAATCTAATTTTTTTTTTTAAATGTTGCCAATGGCTTTGTTCTTGAATCTTTCTACATAAGAAACTCACAAGAAGTAATCAAATCTTAAGCTAAAAATTATTACATATTTTAAGTCTGAACCAATGTTAATACTTATTGTTAGTGCTCACAATTTAATTAATTTAGACTATACTTATATGTATATATCGAATTAAATTTACAGGTTCACAGGTTCATCAGTTCGAGTGGATCTGTTCTTCTCAGACGTCTAAATCGCGGCTGTTTTAGTATCTCCCTGGCCAATTCGTTGGGATGCGCTTCTAGTTTTGAGTAATATTTCGAACTGAATTGTTTAATAGTTTATTTAACGGTTTTGATCCCAAGGTCGTCATGTATATTAATATTTCGAATGGAACAAGGAGCATTGGTAATACTGCGAAGTATTTTCGCTTGGGTTCGTTGCAGGAGTTCTCTGTTTGAAGCGCTGGTGGATCCCCATAACTGAATACCATATGTCCATATGGGTTTGATTATCGCTTTGTAAAGTAAAACTTTATTGGCTAATGACAACTGAGATTTTCTTCCCATTAGCCAGTATATTTCGAAAAATGTAATTTTTATTTGGTTACGCTTTGTTTCAATATGATTTTCCCACGTTAACCTTCTATCGAGATGCAAACCTAAGTATTTTACCTTCGTTTGTTGAGGAATATTTGTATCGTTTAATTTCACTGGTGGGCAGGTGCGTTTGTTTAGCGTGAATGTGACATGAGTTGATTTGTTTTCGTTCACTTTTATTCGCCATGCCTTCAGCCAGTCCGCGACTTTGTTTAAATGATTCTGTAATTCCTTTGAGGCTGCATTAATATCATTTAAGCAAGTAGTTGCGCTGTTTTGTTTGACCATGTATTGCCTTTGAAGAAGATAGTTTCCCAAAACTGAGTGAAATTTCTTCGGTAGAAGCTCTTTAATTTTGTAAATTAGTCCATCGTGCCAAACTTTATCAAAAGCTGGAGCGATATCCAAAAAGGCAGCAGCACAATATTTCTTTTCCTCGAAGGTGATTTTGATTGCATTTACAATTCTGTGTACTTGCTCTATAGTACCATGTTGGTTTCGGAACCCAAATTGATGGTCTGTAATGACGCGCCATTCTTCTAATATTGGTTTCAATTTCGTTAGTAACATTTTTTCAAATAGCTTTGAGATTGTGGGCAGCATGCTTATTGGACGATATGATGAGATTTGCGTTTCATTTTTCCCTGGCTTATGAATCATTGTGATCAAAGATATCTTCCATTTCTGAGGAATATAACTGATTCGCATGATCTCGTTGAATACAAATGTTATTAGTTTTATGCATTTATCTGGCAATTCCCTTATCATTTTTCCAGTAATGAGATCATGTCCTGGTGCCTTTTTCGGGCTTATGCAAGTTTTAATTGTATTCTTAACTTTCTTCCAGTTATACTTTATAGGTTTGTAGGATAAACCATCATCCGTTGGCTGGGGTAGCACGAAATAATTATCTTCTTCGTGTGGGACGAATACTGTTGCTAGATGAGAAGCAAAAGAATTGGCTTTTTCTTCATCACTTCTCGCCCAATTTCCAGTTGGTAGTCTAATTGCTGGATTCGAATTTGTTGGCCTTTTTAAATTTGTTGTTGCCTTCCACAAAGAATAATCTGTCCTCTCGGTTGCCGAGAGATCATTTAAGTAGTTCTTTACGCATTGGTTTTCTTCTTCGTTCAAAGCAAATCTTAGCGGTTTAATAGCTCGATTTAATTTCCATTTCAATAACGGTGATTTTGTTTGCTGCCATTGACGACGAATTTTTCGCTTTTCCTGGATTAGTTCCTCTGTATATTATGTGACAGTTTATTTACTTTTTCCGAACTACTTATGCCGGGTGTAGCCCTTTCAGCGGATAATGTCATGACATCTTTTAGATTTTCTGCCGCCGCATCAATATCAGTTGGTGTGATCAGAGTAGACAATTTTGTTCGACTAGCCTCCTATACTGATCCCAATTAGTTTTCTTGTTTGTAAGACGGCTCGGTATTTCGTTCCTTAGGACATCGGTACTCAATGTTACTATTACCGGTGAGTGATCAGAAGACAGATCATAGCAATCGGTGGCCTTAGCGTATGTACGTGGAATTTAGATAGAGGAAATTTAGATATTTTAGGTCAAATATTGCATGATTGCCTTTAACCTATTTATTGTCTGGTTCTAATTCCAGACGAAACAATGGCTGAGGAACTTTCTCACGATTAAAAATATTGGTAATAGTTTTGCACCGGAAACCTTTTTCAGCGAGAGCAACTTGAATTTCGCTTGCATCCACGTAACTCTCTATTCCTTTTAACACAACAACCAATCCTTTTTGGCTCTTTAGTTGATACGTGTAGTAATGTTTACCGACTTGGTCAAAATGTTTAATTAACGCTCTGTAAGCATCAATATTGAGCAGTTGAATTTTTGTTTCTTTTAGATCTCCTCTTTTGATCCCGGAAATATAAAATGAACCTTCAGTAATAAACTCGATCGTTTTAGCAACTTCTCTATTTGATTCTTCCCTCAAATAGATTGGTGGCGGCTTCTCAGCTTTTGAAGTTTTTCCGGGCGTCGGCTCGTCACCAACCAAGCAAGAATACCGTTTACCATGTGTTTTCTAACTAGGTAATTAAGGGACCTATTCCATGTGCTAGCGAAACCTTTGTCATCATTGTTGGCAATGGCCGATATTGGCCCTTGGGTGTTGAGTGCGATTTCCAAAAAATAATTTTGCAGAGCTTTTACTAAACGAACGATTCGTATGGATTAGGGTTTTCTAACTAGGTGGTTAAGGGACCTATTCCATGTGCTAGCGAAACCTTTGTCATCATTGTTGAGTGCGATTTCCAAAAAATAATTTCGTAGAACTTTTACTAAACGAACGATTCGTATGGATTAGGGTTTTCTAACTAGGTAGTTAATGGACCTATTCCATGTGCTAGCGAAACCTTTGTCATCATTGTTGGCAACGGCCGATATTGGCCCTTGGGAGTTGAGTGCGATTTCCAAACAATAATTTTGCAGAGCTTTTACTAAACGAACGATTCGTATGGATTAGGGTTTTCTAACTAGGTAATTAAGGGACCTATTCCATGTGCTAGCGAAACCTTTGTTATCATTGTTGAGTGCGATTTCCAAAAAATAATTTCGTAGAACTATTACTAAACGAACGATCCGTATGGATTAGGGTTTTCTAACTTAGTAATTAAGAGACATATTCCATGTGCTAGCGAAACCTTTGTCATCATTGTTGGCAATGGCCGATATTGGCCCTTGGGAGTTAAGTGCGATTTCCAAAAAATAATTTTGCAGAACTTTTACTAAACGAACGATTCGTATGGATTAGAGTTTTCTAACTAGGTAGTTAAGAGACATATTCCATGTGCTAGCGAAACCTTTGTCATCATTGTTGGCAATGGCCGATATTGGCCCTTGGGATTTGAGTGCGATTTCCAAAAAATAATTTTGCAGAACTTTTACTAAACGAACGATTCGTATGGATTAGGGTTTTCTAACTAGGTAGTTAAGGGACCTATTCCATGTGCTAGCGAAACCTTTGTCATCATTGTTGAGTGCGATTTTCAAGAAATAATTTCGTAGAACTTTTACTAAACGAACGGTTCGTATGGATTAGGGTTTTTTAACTAGGTATTTGAGAAACCTATTCTATGTGCCAGCGAAACCTTTGTCATCATTGTTGGCAATGGCCGATATTGGCCCTTGGGAGTTGAGTGCGATTTCCAAAAAATAATTTTGCAGAGCTTTTACTAAACGAACAATTCGTATGGATTAGGGTTTTCTAACTAGGTAGTTAGGGGACCTATTCCATGTGCTAGCGAAACCTTTGTCATCATTGTTGAGTGCGATTTCCAAAAAATAATTTCGTAGAACTTTTACTAAACGAACGATTCGTATGGATTAGGGTTTTCTAACTAGGTAGTTAAGGGACCTATTCCATGTGCTAGCGAAACCTTTGTCATCATTGTTGGCAACGGCCGATATTGGCCCTTGGGAGTTAAGTGCGATTTCCAAAAAATAATTTTGCAGAGCTTTTACTAAACGAACGATTCGTATGGATTAGGGTTTTCTAACTAGGTAGTTAGGGGACCTATTCCATGTGCTAGCGAAACCTTTGTCATCATTGTTGAGTGCGATTTCCAAAAAATAATTTCGTAGAACTTTTACTAAACGAACGATTCGTATGGATTAGGGTTTTAACTAGGTATTTGAGGGACCTATTCTATGTGCTAGCCAAACCTTTGTCATCATTGTTGGCAATGGCCGATATTGGCCCTTGGGTGTTGAGTGCGATTTCCAAAAAATAATTTTGCAGAGCTTTTACTAAACGAACGATTCGTATGGATTAGGGTTTTCTAACTAGGTAGTTAAGGGACCTATTCCATGTGCTAGCGAAACCTTTGTCATCATTGTTGAGTGCGATTTCCAAAAAATAATTTCGTAGAACTTTTACTAAACGAACGGTTCTTATGGATTAGGGTTTTTTAACTAGGTATTTGAGGAACCTATTCTATGTGCCAGCGAAACCTTTGTCATCATTGTTGGCAATGGCCGATATTGGCCCTTGGGAGTTGAGTGCGATTTCCAAAAAATAATTTTGCAGAACTTTTACTAAACGAACAATTCGTATTGATTAGGGTTGTTTACTTTCTTTTACTCTAGTAAAATAAAGTAGAGTAATCATGAAAATTTTGGACCTTGAGATTTTTAGAGATTTATTTGTTTTGAGGTCCCCTGAGTCCGAAAAAGTGGGTTTCGAAATGGTGTCTGTCTATCTGTCAGTCAGTCAGTCTGACTGTGTCCTCTCTACAGCCTATATGGTTTAATCAATCGAACTGAAACTTCAGATTTAAGCTTTTTTGATAAATTGGGAGGTCCCAGTGAATTTTACTCCAAATCGGCTAACCGGAAGTGGCCACTCCCTTGGTCTAGAAAGTTTGTTTTGCAAATATCTTAATAAGTATAAGGTTTACAAAAAACTACTTAAAACAAAATGTTTCCAAAAATTAAAAACAAATAAAAATAAAAAATAAAAAATTAAAAAAAAAAATTAAGAAAAAAATACAATTTCTCAAAATTCTCTGTTCGTAAAAGAAAGTCGTGTGTTGGCCACACCTCAATTTTTTTATTTGGAAGGTTACATTATGCCGTTATCATTCAAATGACCACCACGACTTCTTCGTACGTACTGCATTCTGTCAGCCCAATTTGTCATCACTTTTTCACATAAATCTGGCTTTATTTCATCAATAGCACGTGTTGGATTATCAGCATAAACTTGTGACTTAACATATCGCCAAAGAAAGAAATCACAAGGTTTTAAATCACACGATCTGGGAGGATAATTAACTGAACCAAATCTTGAGATAATTTCATCACCAAATTTTGTTTTCAATAAATCGATTGTTAAGGTGGCTGTGTGGCAGGTAGCACCGTCTTGTTGAAACTTCCAGATTATTCTCAACAACAGCATGAAAACAAAAATCATTTAAGATTGTTCTGTATCGTTCTCCATTGACTGTTGCTCCTCGACCATTTTCTTCAAAGAAATATGGACCAATCACTCAACCAGCATGAATTGCACACCACACAGTGGCTTTATCTGGATGTGCATTTCTTTGTCGTACTGGTACTCTTGTATCGTGTAAAGAAAATTCACTTTTAAATTTGTCTACAATACGACGAATAGTGAGTCGATTAACTGGATAATGTCGTCCATGAATTCTTCTTAAATTTCTCTCAGTATTCACAAATGAGCACTGATTTTGATAAAACAATTTAACAAATTCTAAACGTTGTTGTGAAGAGTGTACCTTTCCATGATCAAATGGCATAACCTACTGAACACAAATGATATAAGAAATGTCAAAAAATAATACGCAATGTTGCCATTATAACCATTTTAAATTGTATCATTCATATTGGAAAATCCTTTACAAGAGATAAACGTATTCGTATTCAGAATAGGGGCTCAGATCTCATTTATATATCTATGTACTCGATATTGAAAGTTTTAGCTAAAATCATTAATGTGTTTTATAAAGGCAAGCATTTTAAAAGAGGCGTCAAAATTACTCGCTATTAAAAAACCAATTATTGCTTTAAGACCGCCAATTTTTGCTTTATACTGATTTTAAAACAGTGTTAAATGCGCTGTTAGAAGTAAAATAGATGCTAATAGCTTTTTCCAATAGCTGCAGAAGCGGACATAGAGCATATCTAGAACTAAAAATGTTACTTGGGTTGCGATGAAAATGTGTGAACTTTCAAAATTTGCCGAAAAACGCTTGAAGTTTAAAGAACGGAAAATTGGAGGCGGGCACAATTGTAGTAGGGTCCACCATTTTGGATTTTAAAACAGGATACGGGGAGTGGCGAATTGCTTTTTCCTTCATTTATTTATTTATTATCATCTATCGCCTACAGGAACACAATCAGCAAAATCAATACAATTAATAAAAAAAGATTTAAAGATACTGTCTTATTACATAAAACATTAAATAAATCATTCTTAAACGAGACCCTCGAGGGAGTGTGCGAGCAGCGCGGGACAATCAATTCGAGAACAGAAAATATCACGAATGAATGGTGCTGATGCTATAACATGCTGATAATCTAACAGGTGTAAGTTCAATAGATTACAATGATCATGTGAAGAAAAGAAAAAAGAATAGCCTGTGCAGGCGGTAAACAGCGGAGAGTGTATAAAACGAACTACTTCTGAACACTCTCGATTCGAATATCCGAATGACAATAGCTGTATTTCTTGACGCACAGTGATCCGAATGAGATCAAAATTTTTATGTGAAGCAACAGCAACATTTGATCCAACATTGATTTTGGATCACAAATGGTGATCTAAAAATTAGTTCAGCTATTAAAATGTAGGTAAACAATAATTTTGTGTTATACCTAACTCATTCTGCCTGTTCACACGAGTATTCTATTCATCATATTCTTTTCTCATTTGTAGAGGTAAGAAGAAATAGACAATTGACATTTGGTGTTTGGTTGTTTTACGCATTTTGGTGTCGTTTCATGAGATTTGATCTGATTTGGATCTGATCAAACGTGAAGAAATGCGGTTAATGATAAGATTGTGATCATACCGGCAATGCATATTTCAAAATAGAATGAACAAAAAAAACGTACAGTGATGTTAGAGTAATGGGGTCGTGGTGGTCGGTATAGACCTTACAGTTCTGCTTAATGAAGCCCAACCTAATGTATGAGTTAGGTATGATGGCTTAATAGGTCTTGTAAAGGTGGCATCAGATGAAAAAATTATACTAAGATCGGATATGGACTTCACTCTTCATTATACAGGCGATATTGATCGAACGGAAGTGGTCGAACACGACAAAATGGGCGAACATTTTCATCTCATCGGCCAACAAGATCTTTGGTGCTGAGCAGGAGAAATAAATGATTTAGTATGGAAAACCAAGACCCTGTGAACCAACCATCTACCATTCTTCAAGATAAGATGGATGCATGAAATTTTCCAAGGCTTGGGCAAAAACCACTACAAGACTTTCATTAAACACGAAAGTAATTGGACGGGACAAGCTCTCAGCACAATATTTACAATAATAAGGATCGGCGTAATATCATCGTAACCAGCACATTCTTGCTCATAGTAGGTAAATTTAAAATAATTAAAGTCCACGGAACTGTGAGCATTTAAAGACATGGTAGCAGACATCGTAGCTGCTTCGTAAACTGATGCAAAAATGCTGAACAAATCGCAGATTTCCGAGGGCTGACTCTAGCGACGGAGCTCTGTAAAGACATTTAAGGCGACGGAAAACTAACTACATTTCTCTAAATATTCATAAAATTCCAGAACTCCTTTGGACTAGACGTCAATTTCTCCTCTACTTGCTCTATGTATTGGTTATACAAAAATAAATTTAAACTTTTAAACTCTTTGCAAGCTCTATCAAAATCAGGATAAAAATGAACCCCGTACGGTCTTTATAAAGGAATGGAACATATTGCGGCGTTTCTCTAGATGTACCAACCCATTATTGTAGTACGGCACTCGAAGACCGGTTTTTTTTACCAACTGCCATTCCTGAGAAGATTGTTAAACTTCAAAACAATATTAGTTAAATTTCCACTACGTTGTAAAATGTCCCAATCAGAATTGCAGAGGACCTTGTTTAAGGAAGCCTAGTCGGCATTACTGAAATTAAAATTAAAATGATTAGTAAAGGTAAAATTAAAATGATTACAAACAGAGGTCCAGGTATTTTCCCTGACTGTTGCTATTACAGTTTATTTGTTTGGTTGAGGTGCTAGCGAAGTACCTGTAATGTATACTGCCCTTTCGTCAGCTGAAAACCAAGCTGTATGGTGCGATTAAAGTCACCCACAATGGAGGGATATTGATAGTAAGCCAGGTTTCGCAGATTATTATGATATATGATCGTTATCCAAAACATCTTGGCGAAACACTTGGCCTTACCTCATATGCCAGAGGCAAAAACTAGTGCGATCAAAGCTTACTTGCCAGATTTCGACACTGGTTGTTGCGCAATAACACCTTAAGGATTCGGGTTCGATATTTCATTCATTGGATTCTGTTGCTTGCGTGCGGTGTGATTTAAACAGCGAATATAAGTTTGTGATGGTATTGTGATAGTATGATTGGTGTGACGTGTGAAAATGCGAAAGAAAAGTATACTCGTATGTTACATAAAAGTTGTTGGAAATTTTTGCAATTATAAATTAAAGGTGAGATTGATATTATCAAGAAAACATGTTTGATTTTGGAGTTTTTTTGTATTGAAAAATCTCTATTCCTTTGCGCATGCAATGCATGGATTGCATTCATTGGCCAGCCGGCTCTGAATATATCACATATTGTATATTGCGTTGTAAACCATTTTTTGTCATTTACAAAAAAATTCTGTATGCGCGCAATTATTCATCAGAAACGAAAGTTCACTAAACTAAACTACAACTAAATTATATTATGAGTATGTTTACATACCTTATGACATGAACATATATAAAAGCAAAATAATTTAGGTACATAACTGTAATAATATTTATTGCATGTCAAAATTATGGCGGGAATTACCCACAATATTTACAAATCTCAAGCTCCGTTTCGTTTACATTCATAATTATTTTCATTTGTCATTAGAACTGATAAGAAATCTAACTACGTTTCACAGAGCGCGAAACTAAATGGAATTAGGTCGAACCGTGCGTTCTATTTATATTTATATAGTATATATGCGTGCGCTCGTAATCTAATCGGCCTCCCAGGTAAATTTACTGATAAGAGCTGATAAGGTTTGTTTTATTTTTGATTACTATGACGAGACGAGTTTCTCACTTTGGTCTTGATTACTAATAATAATAATAATACGTATACGTACGTAATAACAGATTGTATGTGTACATATATACAACTTTCGTGAATATGTGACCTTCAATAAATTAATTGCAAATGTGCAATTTGTATTTGTTCTAAAATAATAATTATTATTTGTATACACATTCACGACCTTAAACTTAAACTTGTTAGTTATTATAACTCTATAAGAATTATTATTGTTATTTTTATAACAAATTACAACAAATATACAAATTAAGACTGTGTGCAATTGCATTGAAATGCAATAATTTCTATACAGTATTACAAGTGGGCGCATTATGCAATTATCTATTTAATACAAATGTATATTTGCTGAATTGAGTGCGAGTTTACGACCATTTTCTGAAGAAAAATTTTCAACAGGCAACCAATCGGCGTAGTCTATTTTGTAAACAAATTTCCCCTTCCGTACATAATTCTTTTGTTTTCCATTTAAAACATATTGAATCTGCTGAAAAATTTTCTTCAGAAAATGGTCGTAAACTCGCACTGAAGTATTTTGTCTCAAATACTTTTTTTGTTTTCTTAACACACATTTATGCAAAAATTCTATAAACTAAATTACTAAAACTATGAAATAAAAAAGTCATGACGATCGTATAGTTTTAATATCATTTCCAAGGCTCGCAAATATCGCGGATTATTGTAGATTAATTTTCTTGCACGAAGGCCATCATTACTGTCTGTAAAAAGGATGCTGAGTGATTTTGCATTTTCTGGCTCGTTCAACAAGATGGGCAACAGTGACATGGCTATATAGAAACCAAAAAACGATTGCTTACGTACGATCGCCATAAATTCATCAATTGTCGGTATTAATCGTGGATAATCCAATGTGACTAAATTTTTCACCAAATGCTGATAGTAAAAATAAATTAAATCAATGAAGTCATTTTGACGAACCTCAGGTGTTGTGGCTGTTATTAAAAATGAAAATAAATCAATAGTTGGTGGGCCGTAACACGCCATTTGGAAATCAATCTGAAAATATATAGTTTATATGACGTTTTAAGAATATTTGCAAATAGTTCAGGAGTTATTATATTCGTGCACACACTTACAAATTTAACAGACACTGGATCCTTTCGACTATTACTCTTGATCATGAAATTATTTATCCAAAAATCACTATGATTTATACAAATAAATTGATTTGAACTGGGCGATGTGATCTGCCGCAGACGATCGTAAATATCTTGACGCCAGTCTGAAATTTTTTTAATATATGGCGCCAGACTGGTGTGCTGATGAAGCGTTTGAAAAAATTCCGGTAAATACAGTGTTTCTGAGAGGTGAATCAAACTTGATGCATTCTCTCGCACATAATTCGGTAACCGAGTATTTTCAATGGCACCATATTTTTCATAGTATGTCCCGGAAACAGCATGAAATTTTGCTAACTTTTCTAAAACCACTTTGCACTGATTTAAATCGAGCCCGGCTAATCGATTTCCCATTTTATAACCTTTAACCGTTAGATCTTCTAGAATTATGATTTTATGCGGCACCGTTAATAGTTTATAACATTTCGGCGAAAATCTAACCAATTCGCCCAATTTCCGGTAATCATTTTCAAGCACAGGCAATACATTTTGATAAAATAACATTTCACTGGTGAACACATCCAATTGTTTCATTTCACTTAGAACATTTTTGTCCGATTTAATAATTAAGGATTTTTTGAAAATTTCTAAAAATTTGGACAAATTTAAATTGATAAAATTTTTCTTAAACGCCAAACTTACGTGTCTCCCGTTCAATTCGCAATGCCACACGATATATGTCTGACATTTGATTTTCACCTTGCCCCACGGCCGGTCGAACCTCAAGGATTTTCACATTAATTTTTGCATTTTTATGTTCGAATAGCGAACGAATTAAGTCAGTATTTAGCCATTTGGGCACCAAATGGATATCATCAGCCATAATAAAATTTGAGAAGCGCGCGCGCACACTTGATCGTGAAAATTCAAAACTATATTCTGAAAGTTTGCGCTGCAAATTTTTCTTTTATATATTAAATATTTATATTGTAATTACACACATTAATTAAGAAATTAATTTGTTTTTGTTGTTATCTCGCACACACATTAGATTTGTTGAATATGGGTACAACAAAAAAAAAATAATAAAAATCTAATCACGCTTCAAGAGTAATGTAATTTGTATTTTTATTTATTTATTTTGCCTAAGAACGTTGCGCAACGCATCAAGGTTTTTCTCGCGCTACTCGCTCACATATACACACAACCGTTCAAGAATTTATCAGTTTTTCAAGGGCTTCGTTCTGTGCGTATACGCGATTGATATACAATTGTAAGCTTTTTGTGAATGTATACGGTACATTAGAAGTACTCAGCCGATAAGATTTTCAAGTGTAATTTTTGAGAATTCATTGAACTCACGTTTTTGAGTAAGTGCGAAAAGATCATATTGCAGTTTGACCGATAACAAAACTTTTTTAATTATACATAAATTAAAATATTGATATCCGGGAAACAAAACATGTGCCTGGTTAACTAAATGTGACGGTATTTATACAAATATGACCCAATGACCTAAACAGCATGAAAGCTTTAAAATCAACATCGAAGACGTGTGGATACCTGAACAATAATTTATTAATTTTTGTGAGAAGGATGGAAACTATCAAGGCTTTCGCCCAACAATTATTATCGTGCCATAAATGGGAGTAAATGCTCCTATGGAAGCGCCAGCTCTATACTCCGATTAATTAACTTCAAACAAGCGTAAACCCTCCCAACTAACAATTTAGGTAGTTTATTCTATCGCTTGGTGTAATATGTGCTATTTCGGTTGAAATAACGTAAAATTTTGGTTAATTTTCTACTTTCAAGAAGTTTTTGCTAATTGGTAAGAATTTAAGGAAAATTTACGAAAATTTTCTGGCGTTTTTCTACCTTTAGGCGGCTTTTACTTTTTAGTCTAATATTAAGAAAGTTTGGCCTAATTTGCACCAGCGAATCGTGTTTAAAGTAGAAAAGAGTTGGTAGTAGAAAATTGGGTTTAAAATAAGTAAAATATTTCTTCTTTTCCTACCTATTGTCAACTTTAAAGTTACTTTAACTTTTAAGTCGAAAGAATAACAAATTTTAATAGATTTCGTCAATTATATTTCACCGATTTTTAACCTTGAAAACGATTATACTTTTACAAAGAAAAATAAGGATTTTTTTCTATATTTTTCCATTTTTTTCTACCTTAAGGTTAAAATTTCTTTATAGAAATATTATAGTAGAAATTTAATTTTACCGATCGTCTATAAGACCGTAAATCACCTACAAAATTCACTTAAAAGACGAATTTCCTAAAAGGTTCTCTCACAATTTTCTTTATAGTCGAAAATAAGCAATTTTTACTAAAGTAAGACATTTTGATTTTATTACATCATCAGCTTTTGTCGTAAAATTTCCTTTAGATAATTATTCATAGTACAACTCGTATATTCAAAGTGAAAGGTTAAAAAATGAATAAATCCAAGGCGTATAAAACACCTTATCGTTACACTTCTAGTTATTTTAGAAAAGTGAAGTGTTATAAAGATAGAAACAAAAAAAAATATTTTTAATTCTCTCAGCCCTTTAAATTATTCAACATCTGTTAATTTCGATATCGCATCATCGATCGGAGCACCTACAGAACCAGTGACACATGAAAACTCGAACGGCTTAGTAAACATTTCTACAGATCAATTATCATCTTCATCTTTAAATTTCACAAATTGTTCACCATCAGTTAAAGAGTCATCAGATTCAGAATCTGCAATTGGCCGTGCCAGTGACACAGAAAACATTTTTTTTATGGATGAAATTGACGAGCATATTTTTGATGAAGATATTTATAGCAAATTGGAAGAAGAATCCATTTCCGAAAAAATTCATATACAACAAAAGTTAATGCATTGGGCTTTATTGAACAAATGTACTCATTCAACTGTTAATGATTTACTAAAAATATTAAAAGATCACGGACATCCAGATCTACCAAGCAGTAGCCGAACTCTATTAAAAACTCCGACTAAAGTTGACATTATCGAGATGGGAAGCGGACAATATTGGTATTACGGCATAAAGTCTAATATTGAAACAGCATTATCTAATATTACCGAATCGGTTTCTATTTCCCTAATTATCAATGCTGATGGAATATCGCCTTTCAAAAGCTCGTTGTATGAATTTTGGCCAATTTTATTTCGCATTCGAAATATGCCACTTAAGCCAATGGCTGCAGCGGTTTATTATGGCATTGGCAAACCTCCTTTAGAAGCGTATCTTCAGCCTTTCATTAACGAATTGAATGAAATTTTAACATCTGGGATTTTTATAAATGGTCACAAAATAAATGTAAAAGTAAATTGTTTCGTTTGCGATACCCCAGCTGGATGCTTTCTTAAAGGTAAGAAT
This sequence comes from Tipula vernalis, assembly GCA_958295665.1. Taxonomy (NCBI): domain Eukaryota; kingdom Metazoa; phylum Arthropoda; class Insecta; order Diptera; family Tipulidae; genus Tipula; species Tipula vernalis. The sequence goes on along the minus strand of OY282559.1, from coordinate 86,666,922 downwards.
GTAGAATTGTCATTTTTCTTTTGAATTCGGTATTATAATTTGTTTGTATTCTTAGGTGTTGTTGGTGCCAATTCCGAAAACGGCGCTTGTTTAAAATGCACTGTTGAAGGTGTTTGGGATAAAGGTGGCCGCCACATGAGTTATCCGTTTTTTAACTGCAGGCTCAGAACTAATGAAAGTTTTAGAAATGGTGTTGATGAAGATCACCATAAAGAAGCTACGCCGTTAACAAAATTACCAATGGAGGTGGATCTAGTAAAATCTTTTGTTGTTTCGGACTCCTTACATTTGTTTGATTTGGGTATGTATTTAAAAATTAAATTGGAAAGAATTTATAATTTGTTAGTTTGCTTCATATTTTTAGGTGTCATGAGGAGATGCTTGTTCGGTTGGTGCAATGGCAGTTACAATTTTCGGAAAAAACTATCACCGCCTGAAAAAATCATGTTATCAAGCCATTTAGAAAATTGTAATAATACGAAACCAATAGAAATTAATCGTGCTATTAGAGGTTTAAAATGTTTAAAGTACTGGAAAGGTTCAGAGTATCGAAATTTGCTGCTTTATATTGGTCCCGTAGTTCTAAAAGATATTCTACCAAAAGAAACTTGTTGTCATTTCCTAACTTTGTCATGTGCTGTAACAATTTTATCTTGTCGTGAATATGTGAAATATATTCAACTAGCCGAAGAGTTACTAAATGATTATCTGCAACGGTTTACTGAACTTTATGGAATTGACTCAGTAAGCAGTAAAATTCATAACTTGTGTCACGTAATCGATGATGTAAAGAATTTCGGACCATTACCGGAAATCAGCTCTTACCCATTCGAAAACTTTCTCAGTCATCTCAAGTCCTTAGTTCGTAGCGGTAGAAAGCCATTACATCAGATTTCAATGCGAATTATAGAGTTATCTAAAATAAACAATGGCATTAATTTATCAAGAGTGAGTTGGCAGCAATTTCTTGTAAAGATGAAAGTGATATAATCCATGAAGAACCTGAATGTAAAAATGTTTACAAAAAAATTTTTATTGGAGAATATTACATGTTGGCTGCTAATGCAAAAAACAAATGGTTTCTAACAAAACAACGGGATATAGTTTCCATGAAAAACGCAACCTACTTCAAAAAGAAGTTACACATTTATGGTGCTGCCATTAAAGCCAAATATAACTTCTTTACGAAATCATTTGATTCATCAAACTTAAATATATACTCTTGCAAAGAAATATACGACAAAATGAAGTTGTACAACGCTAATGAAATCAAATGTAAATTGTTTTGTTTAAAATATCATGACAACCCAATTTTTTTTCCATTGCTTCACACTGTAGATGTAAAAATTAAATCTTGAATTAAAAATGAAAACATAAATTTTATATAATAAAAATATATTCGCAATTCAGTTCATTTAACAAAAAATAAAAATCACAAAGAAATGATGAAATAATAACATACAGCTTTTATTTATCGTCTTCAGCGTCAAACCCATGGTTACTTTCCGAGTAAACCTCAACATTGGAAATTACTGCTGAATCCGCAACTAGGTTCTCCACACTATTTTCTCTCGCTGTCTTCTGAGGTACTATTTTTGGTTCATTTTTTTTTAAATCTGCCGTATTTCGCTTGTTAGAATGTTTCAAGAGCTTCTCCCGAAGCAATTTTTCTGTTTCTGTTTTCGACCAGCGATTATCCGCTTTTATTAGCACTGTGCTAATTACGTCAATTACAGATTCCAAGCTGCGAAAGGGAAACTTTTGATCACATTTTGCTGAACGAGAAATTCCTGTCCAGGACGTTAAGGTCAGAAGATATTTTGTACAAATTATATCAGATATCAATTTTACACCTAGTTTATCTCCTCGTTGCAAGCCATCAGTTCCACAAATTCCCGAAAAATAATTAATTATGTACGTTTTGTATTGCGGGCTGGACTCTATGTGTTTATTCCATTTTTTTAATTCGTCGACCGTATTTATCGGAAATTTAAATTGGTTTGCCAATATTTCGTCATCGATGCCAATTTTGTCTAGTTCTGCAATTTTCTTGGGCTCGCCAACTTTTGATAGATAAGCTTCAATTCTTTCCAATATAACACGTTGCGATACCATCTGACTTTGTAGTCGTTCAATTTTTTCATTGAGTAAGTCATACCGTTTATTACAACCGTTAAAAAAATCAATTATTTAGAATTTATTGTAATAACATTATTTAAGAATAAAATATTTACTTTCGGAACAGGGAGGGTTACTCATGAAACAGGCATCGCTTAAAACTACTACCTCATTTGATTGGTTTGGTATTATTATATTTCGTTGTTGGTTTTCTTTTTCGGTAATTAAAACAGAATCTTCCTCTGTTGTAAATGAAATTGGTGATGTTACTTCGAAATAGGAGTTATAGTTCTTTGGTGCTTCCTGTTGTATTTTTCCTTGCATAGAACTCACAACACTATTAAAGATTATAAAATAAAAATATTTGTGTTTTGATTTATTACAATTGAATATTAATATACTTACTTTGCTTCATCCTCGGTATTAGTTGTACTGTAGTACTCTTCGTAGAGTAACCCCTCCTCGAATGTGGCTATGTTCGATTGTTTAATAACACATCGACTTTTGGTCCACTCTTTAACAAACGGTTCACTGCTAGAATCCTTTTGTAATTTGTTTAAACCACTATTTGGCCAGAACAAAAATCCATTTACCACCCATTTGTGTGGTACTACACTATACTCTTTTATAACAAGAGCACCTCTTTTTTTTAAGGTCTCTACCAGAGAAAAATAATTTTCTACGCTTTCTCCCTCCATGATAAAGCGCACGCAATAACAAACAAAATTGTAAATTTATCACACGACACGAAATTATAGATGGTAAAATATATCGTAACAAAATTTTGACATATCTCGCGCAAGCATGGCGAACAAAAAAAATTGTAAAGGCAGAGCTGTACTTTTAGATTCCTTGTTTGCGTTTTTCGTTTCTGATGTTCTTTCGAACATATACGACAATTAGTAAATTGATTAATTTTACTCGAATCAAATCAATTTTAAAATTCCATATTTTTTATGCTTTTCTAATAGTAATAGTAATATTTTATTAAAATGTTAAATAAGCCGAAGCTTTTGAATAACAATCATATTTACAAATATTATCGATGTTCAGTTATCAATTTAAACAGACCCTTTTTAAATAAGCCTAGAGAGCTGATGAATTTTAGCTCCAAAGGCAAGCTGTTCCAGGTGATAATTGCATTTATCAATGCTGAATTATTCCTAACATTAGTTCTGTTAACAGGCAAGTTAACATTCTTTGTGCGCAGTGACTGGGAATAATTTAATTTTTCATGCAAATACAATGGCATGCCCGATTTAACTATACGAAACATAAAAACGGCAGCCCTATAACAGTAAAATTGAAACAAGTCGCATCCAAGAATTATATCTTTATACTCAGAGATATGATCAAACTTTCTAAGATCATAAATATATCGAGTACAATTATTAAATGTAACCTCAAGTATACGTCTTGAGGAACTATCACATTTGTTATAAATTATATCACAATAGCTGAAAATGGGTACAACCAAGCTTTTAATTAAATAAATTCTTAAGTTAACAGGGCAAAACTTTTTTATCAACCTAAGCGTGTACAAGCTATAATTAATACGCTGGCACAAGGAGCGCACATGGTCGTTCCAAGTAAGATTTGAGTTCAGTATAAGCCCTAAATTGTTTAATGTTGGAACAAATGAGATGATATCACTGTCCAAATAAAGCACAGGTCTAATATTAAGAGAAGTATTTCTAGAAAGAAACAATGCTTTACTTTTACCTGGATTAATTGAAAGTGAATTATTCTTGGCCCATAAAGAAATATTTCTAAGGTCAGAATTAAGTCGCAAAACAATTTCATTCAATTCTGATAAGTTACCACCAATATACAGTTGCAAATCGTCGGCATACAGATGAAACCGACAATTTAGGATTCGCCATGATAGATCATTTATATAAATAGAAAATAACAAAGGACCCAATATGGATCCCTGAGGCACTCCAGCAAGTATCCCCGCAATACAAGAATGATCATCACCACACCTCACAAACTGCTTACGATTACATAAATACGAATGCATCAACATAATAGCAGAATTGGAAAACTTATAATACAAATATAGCTTCTGTAACAACTGGATATGATTAACACAATCAAATGCCTTAGAAAAATCCAAGAGCACCAAAATAGCCATCGAATTTCTACTGTCTAAGGTAGACGACAGATCATCAACAATATGTACAAGGGCTGTAGTAGTGCTACAGCCGGATTTGTACCCGGATTGATATTTACAAAGAAAATCAAATTTATTAAGGTGCTCCTGGATCTGCAATTGCATAACTTTTTCCAAGACCTTAGATAGAGCAGACAAAATACTAATTGGACGTATACCACCAATACCAGAAATAACATCCTTTTTAGGTAGTGGTGTGATAGAAGCTATCTTCCATAAATCAGGAAACACAGACTTTGTCAAACATTGATTAATAATGAATGTTATAAGAGGCAGGAACAGATCAATAAATAATTTTAGTACCTTGAAGTCTACCATATCATAAGCTTTCGAATCTGATTTAATTGCACGAATCGCATTCAACACTATAAGTTCATCAACGCAATCAAATACAAAGGCATCATTTTCAGAACTACAGAAATCAATATCAGGTAAAGGCAAAACCCCAGTAGAATCACAAATATTACAAATCCCAGACAAGATTTGTTCCGCAGAAAATTCAATGGCTGCATCACCTGTAGAGCTTGAAACACCTAGTTTTTTTAAATTATTCCACGTTGTCTTAGAGTTATGAGCATTCTCAAAATACAATTTTTGTTTAGCTTGATTGATGCCTTTAACAGTTTTATTCCTAAAAAATTTAAAAGCTGTCAAATCAGCATCCAACCCATACAATTTATATTGTTTATGAGCCAAATCCCTACATTTCATTAAATTTAATATATATGAATTTAACCACGGTGCAGTAGGGCATTTATTAATGATACTTTTCCGGGGTACACAAGCTAAATCTAAATGTAAGAAATTTGAATTAAATATATCAAGGATGTCATTCACATCGGAATAGTTGTACATATTAAACCAATCTAACGAAAAGAAATTATTTACAAAATGCTCGTGATTGATAGCTTTATAATCAGGAACAACAGTATAAGAAATTTGATCCCTAGTACGAGAAAACTTATAAGATGCAAAAATCAAATCATGATCAGAAATAGCAGGAACAGCAGCCTGGCCAAATGAAATAATATTATGTCTATCAGGTACGTACAAAATTATCAGATCCAAAAGACTGTTGATCCTAGTGGGTCTATAAGGTAAATAACATAAATTATGCAAATTCAAACAAGCTTCTAGTTGATTATTAACCATCATATTGAAGTTAAAATCACCACAGCAGAAAATCTTTTCATAGCTTATTAGGTATTCAGCAAAAATTGTTTGTAAACTGTTAATATCATTACTACAAGCAGGAGGTGGGTTGTAAATAACCAAAATTAAAATTTTACCAAAACTCCCAGTAAGTTCAGATGCTAGATATTCTACTTTACCCAAAGAACCAGAGAATATTTTTTTAACCTTAAAAGTGGCCCGAAAATAAAGACCAACTCCACCCCAATTATTATTTATTCGATCAGATCGTGCAGTTTATAATTATTAATTTGAAGCGACTTGTTAGAAATCTTACTACTAAGCAAAGTCTCAGTCAAGGCAAGAATATCAAATTGATATGTTTGTAAAATAATAGTTATGTCATCAAAATGTTTTACCAAGCTGCGCACATTCAAATGACCAAACTTTAAACAAGAATTATTATGTACCTGCAAATTATCACCTGGAACAGCTTGATTAGCTTCATCGATTGAGCCTGTATACATATTATAATTATGTAAAAAAATGTTGTCATCTAAACAAGTGGTGTGTCGATTATAGCTGGTATCCGAAATTTCACACGTGGAGTTAGAGATGCCCGAAAATTTTTTTTGTCAAATTTTCTAACCAAAATACCAATTGGCCAAGTAGCAGGATCCAGAGCCTTACCACGCAATTCTTCCTTAAACCCCAATTTGAAGCACACATATTCCAAATCATTCAGATTGTGATTCTTTGGGACTAATTTAGAAATTTTACAGTTATCTGTATCTAAACAAGTTTTTGCCATAGCCAGGATGTCGTCCTCAGGAGTATTAAAAGCAAATCTTGAAATATGTATCCAAAACATTGGAGTAACCGTTTGTATACCAAAATTATTCGGAACATTTTTAGTACCACAAATAGATTTAGTGACTACGCGCTGTGGAGTTTTAACTCCAACTTCACTAGCATTCATACATTTGCTTGGTTGATCCGGAGCACCACTGTGAGAATGTGCATTCGATGCTGCAACAGGCACAACTACAGGATTTTTTACCACTTCAGCAAATGTCGTACAAGAAGTACGCAAAACATGATTATGTTTGCAAAATATACGGAATTAAAAGTGAAAATGAAGATTGCATTAATTGATTTAGTATATGTGTAGAACTGAGCAAAACTGACTACTGTCTTCGACCGTAAAAAACGCCTAGGCGCTTTATTCGAGGGGTAGCAGAAAATAGGAACATTTTGAAAATGAAGAGAAAAAATCAAATAAAACGCCCATTCAAATAAAACGCCCAAGCCACTGTATTTGGAAATTCAAATACAACTAAGAAAATAAAACTTAATTTTTCAACATATATATCATGTTGTTTTCGTAAAACGAGGACGAATGTAAGGTATGTTTGCGGTTGTTTTGTAGAAATGTACTATTCAAGCATCTTGGCAAAAATGTAATAAAACCATTAGTATACACAAAATATAATGGATAATACATTGCACAAAATATAAAGCAAAATATCTTTTTTATCGGCATATCCTCCATTTGGTCGCAAATGCGATTTACGCTAGACAATATGAATACCCGATTGATTTTAATGTGACTTTTCAATTGAACATTTAAATACTTTTCAAACCAGATGCTTCGCCTCAAAATATTTCGTTACCACAAATGTGAAGCTGAGACCCTTTCATAAAGGCGGTGTCGACTTTGAAAATTCGGTTGCTATCAAATATTTTGTTTTGATTCATTCTACATATGAATTATGGCAAGAACTGAGGTATTCTGAATTTGTAACGTACATTTGAGCTAGTTTCTTCGGTAAACATAAAACAGTCATGCCAAACGTGTAATTTGTCGGTTATGTTGACAAAATAATTCGCTTTAACGAAGTTAACCTTCACCTTGTCGGTATTTACCCGGGTAAAGACGTGATTTTCTCCGTTGAATAATTACATGAATTTCAGGCGAATTTTAAAATCGCTTCGACTCAGTGATAACATTTTTCAAATTTTTCAGAAAATTCAAAAATTATTTCGGGATTCTAATATGGTAATGAGTAATTTATCAATTTTCGCTTTTTTCGACCACCTTGACAGTACATATTTACCCCGGTACAGATATTTTTCCTCATGTTCTATACAAAAAAAAAAAAGCCAGTTTTATTTTGTTTTTTGGTTTACAATTCAATATTCAATAATAATCATTGTACATATATCTCATTTCATTTTCTATTATGCAAATAAAAATTAATAAAATAAAAGTAAATAAAATTGAGGAAAATATCTTAAAAATTATAAACTATTGGCTCATATGACATAGTTGACACTGGGGTGGTCCCAAGATTTTCACCCATCTTCTAAAAAGTTTCGCCGATGACTAGTTTTTATAGTTTGTTTGTTGCACGGGTTACTTGTAATATAAATTATATAAGTTGCTAGTACCGCTATGTCTACAATGTTAAAAAACATTGCCAGTGGCCAGCGATTTGTCTTCCACTTTGTTGTATATTGTGACAACATTTTGTCCATTGTATCAAGGGCTCCTTTTGTAGAATTATAATATAAAATAATATCGGGTTTTAATTTTGTTCCAGAAGTACTCTCATCGTCGTGCTGCTTCGATAGTAATATTGCTGCCTTGTTCGCTTTTAACACATAGGAGCAAAGCACCATTTTTTTCTCCAAAACCAAATTTGCTTGACAAGAACCTCTCTAGATTTAGATAGTTTGAATTCTACAGGAATACATGTTTTGTTTTTTTTTATTGTACCTACTATTGATAAACTACGTGTTAACAAATCCTTTGCAAGCGGTACGGAAGTAAAAAAATGATCGGTAGTGACATTGCGACCGCTATTTTTGTATGGAGCTATGAGTTCCTTAACTACCCGCTCACCTTGATTTTTGTCACGAATATTCCCAATTTTACCCGTATAAATTTGGCCATTCAACGGGTATGCAGTTTCGGAATCACAGGCCCACCATATCTTGATCCCATACTTGGCGGGTTTAGAGGGATATTGTGTAAACTTCGTTCGACCTCTAAATGGAAATAACTGTTCGTTGATTGTAATTGATTTAGCATCTGAAAAATTTCCGTAAGTGGTGCCGCCTTATCAGTTTCAATTCGAGCTTGCCGAGTTGCTTAATAGTCGAATCGAATGAAACGGGTAATATTGTAAAATCGTCGAACAGGCATTGTAGCTCGATACAATGGGAATGCATTTTTTTTCCAGAGTTCGGCCGTTGGTTCATAATTGGATTTGTGAGCACCAATAATTATTAGAAGACCCAAATAAGCTAACAGTTCTTCCTCTTTTAGCGGTTCCCAGACCAATTTTTTTTTATCAGGATTCGCTTCCATGTACTTCTTATACTGATTTTCGACCTTTTTGTTGGTATTTCTACAGATTATACTTTGCATTGAACTATCAAATAATTTACAAAATGTGTCTACATCATTTAAATTTTTGGTATTCGGATTATTACTCAAAAATAGTGGTTCTCGCAAAACATTGTGGGCCAGCAAACGGTGTAAATTAGTAACCGATTTTTGCCATTTAGTACCATTTTTACCGATATAATGTTCACAATCGTTTCCATCATTCTGGTTTAGATCATCTCTATTATCATCTGTGTTGTCGTCTATATTACAATCTTCTTTGTCATCGGCCTCTGAGTCAGTAGTTTCCCTTGTCTCAGCGATAACATTTTCGAGCCCCACATCTGGATCGTCGGCGTCATTTGCAAGGATATAATCAGGATCGACATCATCGTCATCAAATGCCAAATCATCTTCCGAATCCGAAGCTAAATTACACACTACACTTTCTAGATACTTTTGCTTTACTTCATACGTTAATACATAATAGATAATTTTTGATGCAACATACGCAGCAATTAACCGTTATTTTATGTTTTTTTATAAATGCAGTTACAAATTTAATTATATTGTATTACCTGCTCATTTGAACACTTGACAAATATTGTAATTTCTCCTTTTCCATCTTCTTTTTTTTTTACATATACAGAATCACAGTTATTAAATAATGTTTTTTTTCCTAAAACTACATTTATTAAAAATCAAACATCGACTGAAATATTTTTAGGTAAAACACATGCAAGAGCAACAAAACAAAATTAAAAACAGTTAAGTAAACAGAGCTGTATTCAAATATCCTATGAAATATAAGGGAAAATATATGAAATTTTTTTTTTCTTTACCCGTGTAGTCGTAGTCAAGATTGAGGGATTTTTTTTGCCGACAATGCGAAGGTTAAACATGAATAATTTCTGCCCTTAAAGCAATCAAAATAGCCGCATCAAGTAGGCAATTTTAGGCAAAAACAGAAAATTGTTAAAATGTGACAGCTAGTTCAACCAATCAGCATGCTGAATTTTAATATTGCTTTAAAATGTTGAAGTCGTATTTGGAGCGCTTTCCCTTTGCTTAGCAGATAACTTCATTGTAATATATTTTGATTTCTTTTTTTAATTATCACTTAAAAATAAATTATTTTTCAACAAATAGGATTTATTTCTGTAAAATGTAACATTATCAATCAAATGAAACCAATTTACAACATTCAAAAATGAGTTAAAGAATTTTTATTTTTGTAGCTCAAAGCCGAGGTGTCTGAAACATAAAACATGTTTTTCAAACAATAGAGTGACAGTGTTTTATGATAAAATCTAAATTCGAAATCAACAAACTAACAGCACTTTCATTGATTCAGACAATAAAATTGGCCAAGGTCAGAGTAATCGCTCTATAAATTCAAAAATAGATGACATGGTTCTAAAATGCAAACAAGTATTCTGGAAAAGGAAAATGAAATGTTTAGTTACAAAAACTGGAAATCGAGCGATTAGCAATCAAAACTGAATGAATAAGGGCGACTGACGGCCCGATTGTACTCTTAAATAAAACGGACGGGTCAAAGAGATTGTGTGTGAATTCCAGAAAGCTGAATAAAAAAAGTGATCATGGCTCGCTATTTGCTACCAATTATAAATGAACAAATTGACCAACTGTACGATGCTAAACTATCCACCATATATGTTAGATTCGAGAAACAGGTTTTGTCGTGTTCCTGTTAATTCGTAAAGTACAAAAGTCACATCTCTCGTATAATAATAAACGACCAGTATGAGTTTCGATGAATGTCCTTTGGGTTGTGCACGGCATCTTCGGTTTTTCCAGATTTATAAACGAACTTTTATGTGATTTCGTTGCACAACGCAAGATGCTGGTCTACATGGATGATTTAATTATACCATCAGAAAATATAAAATCCAACATTGGTATATTAAAGGAAGTATTAAACGTTTTTAGTGAATATGAATTAGTTACCAAATGAAAAAATTCGCCTTTCTAATGAGCACGATAAATTATTTGGGCTACGAAATATCCAATGGTATGACGAAGCCGTCATCTCAGAAAACTGACGTCGTAACGAATTTTCCTCAACCGAAAGATGGCAAAAGCTTACAAAGTTTTTTGGGATTGACCAATAATTTTAATAAGTTTGGATTTTGACGATTCGGAATTTGACGTAAAAGAAAAAACGCATTTCTTGAGTTAAAAGCCAAACTATCTCACATCCTGTCTGTACACTATTATAGTAAAAGAACAAGTAAAGCCCATAAAACTATGATAGTTACCATGATAGGAAGTGTTAGCTATGATAGGAAGTGTTAGCTATTGTCAGTGCCTTAAACAAATTTCGTGTTTATTTATACGGAATTAGCATCAAAATAGTAACCGACTGTGGTGCATTTAAGGCTACGATGGACAAAAAAAGAGATCTAACGCAACGTGTCGCCAGATGGGTAATGTTTTGCAAGATTTCAACTGCACCGTAGAACATTGAAGTGGTTATCAAATTAGATACTCTGATGCTCTCAGTCGATATCCGATAAACGCTTATACTCAGAACGCATTAACTGAGCGAATCCGGGTTGTACAACTGACGGCGAACAATTAAATTTAATCAAAAAGTGCTTGGAGAAAGGACCTATTGAAAACTACAGTTTGTATGATGGGTTAATATACCGAATTGGAAAAGACCAGAGGAATATAATTTGTATTAATAAAAACCACAAAAAAATATTTAGTTGATCAGCAGAGAATATGGCACCCCTGATTTGATAGGAAAAATTCAAAAGCTAATCCAGAATTGTATTCCAAGTATACAATCAGAGCGGAAGTTGGGCAAAAAAGAATGCCTCTTGAATCCAACACCAAAGGAAGATCTGCCTTTGTCAGCCTATCACGTCGATCATTTAGGCCCGATTACTGTTACCAAAAAACATTATATTTTCGAAATTATCGATGGATTCACAAAATTTGTTTGGTTGTATCCAGTAAAGGCCATAACAACAATAGAGGTGATCCAGAAACTTGAAGTGCAGAAAACGAACTTAGGTAGCCCACGTAGACTTATCTCAGGCAGAGGTACCGCTTTAACTTCTTTTGCTTTTAAAACATATTGTTCAAATAAAAATATTTAGCGTTTGCTGATAATGACGGAAGTACCAAGGTGGAATGGACAAGTCGAAAGGAAACACCTGCTTTAACAAAGATATCCTTATCCAATCCTGAAGGTAGGTACAAATTTTTTAATCAATTACAAATCTTTATTAATTCCAGGTGGCAGCGAACCATTAATAGAACTCCATTTCAATTATTATTTGGTGTACAAATGCTTGTTAGGGATAACTTCTGCCTAAACGAATTGATCGAAGATGCCCTAGCTGAAAGTTTCAACGAAGAATGCACAAGCCTACGTAATCAATTGGAAATGGAATTTTAAGAAGTAAAGAAAAGCGGCCACGAAATACAAACTTAATGATGTGGTCACAATTAAAATGACACAATTTGGCAAGAGCCAAAACATTTCACCAAAATATTTAGGATCTTATAAAGTCCCTAAAACGGCACCCTAGATAGTTGAAGCAAATCGATGTTATGTACTATGTTAAATACGTTTACTACTCCAAAGTTCTCAAAACAGCGAGAAAAAGTGAACAATTTGTGATCGACATTTTCGCATCGAGGATGTTAATTTCATGATTCAATTGTGTTAACTTAACACGCTTGCGAAGGAATCGAGGATTTGCCCTTTAGGAACTTAAATAATTTAACTTGAATAAAACTCTCAGGGCGCTTTATTCGAATAAAATGCCCAGTAGGCGTACTGTTTGTTTAAAGCGACTAGGCGTTTTTTATGGTGGAAGACAGTAGGTTGAAAGGAATAAAAAATGCATTATGTCAATAGTTAAGTATAATTGGAATATAATAAGGAACATATACTTAAAATTTCCAAGGTAATTTTAATTGATTCAAATAATTTGTACGAGCATAAGAATATAACTCAAGCAAAGAATGATTGATTTGCTTGACTAAGACATGGCTGAACAGTTCAATCAATTTCTCAGAGTTATTTGATCCAAGATTCAATGTTTTTAGGAAAAATCGTGACTTTTAAATATCAAAAAAAGTACGACGGGAGTGGTGCTCTCATTGCTAAAATAATAAGGATCTGCATGATGTAAGACTATTAGGTTTGAACAATTCTATGTTATAGACAACGTCTGAACTAAAATTAATCTTAAAAATGGGTCAAGTTTAATTATTTGTGTTGTCTATTTTAATGTAGTTATTTCCTTCGAAGATTATAAATTATTTTTGGATCATCTTTCACAGGCTGCTAATATGAGTCATTCTAATGCTAATTTCATTATAGTAGGAGATTCTAACTTATACGCGCAGCAGCTTACCTAATTGACACCCTAGAACTTACCATTTTGTCTCAATGTAGCCATGTAAGAAATATTCAAAACAAACTTCTTGATCTATTTCTTTCAAATTTAAGTCCAAAAAACGTTTCATTAAACAAGTATGGATATTTACTTTGCGAAAGTTGATGGTTACCATCCACCGTTTTCTGCCTCTATTTCATTAAAAGTTGATAGAAACCTACCGTATTATTTAAGATCGCAAATTAATTTCCATAAATTATATTATGTTAAATTGGGGAAAACTTAGCGTATATTGATTGGAAAACTTTACTTCATAACTTGTCGCTTGATGATGCAAGTTGTTGTAAAAAAAAAAAAGTTTCCTAATTGGTATTTGAACTATCTCGTGTTCCTAATCAAACGTAAACAAAGCTCTGTGGCATTTTAGGTCGTACAATAATCGAGTCGATTATTCTATTTTCTCAGAATATACATAGAAGGAATGTCAAACGTGAAATTATCAAGTGCTAATTATAAAGAATTAACCCTAAATTATTTTGGAACTATCAGAGGTCACTTCGTACTAAAGGAACTTGTCTTGGGTGTGGGTCACATGGCCGACAACCATTTCGCCGATCGGCCACATCGCCGACAACTACATCACAGACAAGACAGATGGCCGACACAACCACTTCACCGACAGGACAGATGGCCGACACAACCACATCGCCGAGAAGACAGATGGCCGAGCCGACCACATCGCCGACAGGACAGATGGCCGACAACTACATCGCCGACAAGACAGATGGCCCACAAAACCACCCACATCGCCGATAGGATAGATGGCCGACACAACCACATCGCCGACAGGACAGATGGCCGACAACTACATCGCCGACAAGGCAGATGGCCGACAAAACCACATCGCGTGCAGAACAGATGGCCGACACAACCATATCGCTGACAGGACAGATGGTTGACACAACCACATCAAGTGGTCATGTTTTAAGTGCAAGCGAAGGGGTCATATAGCTAAAATGTGTCATCACGCAAATCGGTCGATTCATCAGGTCGAAGATGAAATACCTTTATCGGTAAATAATATCGACCTTCGTTTTGAAGTGGATACTGGAAGCTCTGGAACCGTTATTTGTACGTCGATGTTTCAGAAGAATTTTGCCACATAATAGTTTGAAACCCGTTAGTGGAGAAACGATAGCGGTTAATGGATTTACATAGTAGTCAATGTAAATCATCGAAATAAAAATCATGCATTAAAAATGATTATAGTCAAAACAGACAAACAATTTGTACCGTTATTGGGACTTACTAGGTTAAGCGTACTCTTTCCCAAGTGGGAACAACAATTCATGGTGAGCAACGGTGATAATGATCTTCAAGTACTTGTAGACTTGTACAAGGGCAAAATTTCAAATGTGTTTTCAGAAGAAAATTTGTCAATTAAATTACACAAAGTATCAATTGAATTGAAAGATAATTGGATGCCGGTGTTCTGCAATCCGTATACTGTACCATATCCACTACGATCAAAAGTATGCAGGAGGAACTTCGAAAAATGCAAGCTAATGGTACAATATTCCCTCTACATACAAGTGAGTGGGCCAGTCTAATTGTTACAGCGTTGAAGAAAGACGGCCGTTTACGTATTTGTGTTGATTTTAAAACAACAGTTAATCGGGTTATAAATAATGATTCGTATTTATTACTACAATGTGATGACATTCTAGCTAGTTTAACGGGAGGTCAAATATTTAAAGTATTGGATCTGTCCGGAGCCTACCAGCAATTGGAGATTGATGAAAAATCGAAACCATTATTTACAATCAACACGCATTTGGGATTATTTCGTTTTAACCGTTTAACGTATGGCATATCATCGACTCCTGCTATTTTCCAGCTCACATTGGACCAAATTTTAAACGGAGTGCCTCGAACGTATTGCTATTTAGATAACTTAATTATAACGGGTTTTACTATAGAAGAATGTGCTGCCAATACGGAAAAGGGGTTGGAGCGTCTTTCGAACTTTAACGTACGAGTAAATTTGAACAAGTGTTTATTCTATCAGCCTAGTGTGGAATATTTAGGTCATGTGATCAACAAAGAAGGAGTGCAACCGTGCCCGAAGATAGTGGTGGCTATCAAAGAAGCGCCAACACCTACCAAAACACCGAGTTGAAATCATATTTAGGTTTGGTCAACTATTATAGAAAATTTGCACCAATGCAGGCAGATGTATTGATACCACTATACCGTCTTACCCAAAAAGACGTAGATTTTATTAAGGGTGCGGAAAGTCAGCCCCAAGTAACAATTTGATAGGTAAATTGTCCTAGACAGCAAAAATAAAGCTGTTACAACATCGTGAAATCCGAAAAATTACACAAATTAGTTGTAAATGTTAAATAGATATTCAATAAGTTTTTAAAACGTTGTGGCAATGAAAAAACAAGCTAATTAGCTTAAGTTGGTATATAAGACATTCCAGCAGCGATTTTGTTATACGCCATAAAGCAAAACTGTCGGGAGAAAAGCAATTTTGCTGTGGTAATCAACTAAACAAGTATAACAGCTATAATACTTTATTTATTTTTTGTGTAATTTTCAAACATATTTGCATTTAATCAAAATTACTGTTAAAATAACAAAATAGTTAGAAAACAAGTCTAAAAGAAATTTATTAGTAATTTTGGAGGTGGAAAAGTGTTTTTTCGGCTATGATTATTTACGGATGGCGGTCTAGTTTTGCGGTCTGTTGCTACTGTGCGGTCTAGTTTTGCGCTTTATGACAAAAAATCAAATAAGTCGAATATAATGGCGAACAAAGATTTATATAATTATTTATAATTTTATTTATTTATTATTTATAATAATTGTAAATAGTCATGTGGCATATTGCAAATGATTCCTATACCAAATGCTATGTTTGAAGATCCATCTTGCAATTGACTAGTAGGTACCAGTTGATGCGGATTGGTGTAACGTAACAGTAAGATTTGGTGGTTTTTCCATTGTTTATCGATTACATCTTGCACCGAAGGAATATGTGATATAACTTAATTTAAAAAACATTCATTAAAAATTTAACAAACTACTTTAAACTTACTACGTAATGTATTTACTTTTCTGAATTCCTTTTCATCCCAGCGGCCCTCTTCGGAAGTGACTCCTTCGTCTAACCTTTGCATACTCTGTACTGCCGGCTGAAACGCCGAATATTTGCCGAGCAAGCCTGCCGCCGGTTCTGAGCATCATAAATTATCGGCTTTTTGCTCTGTAACCCTTGATATTTGAGGAATTGTTTGGTGTCCGGTTGATAATGAACGACAGCATTATCTTCGTCTTCTTCAAACCAGCACGTCGGACACACAAACAACAACACAAATTCCTTCAGTTTCGAGAACACAGAAAACCTAATAATCATAACAAACCTATTAAATAAAACTCTTATAATTGTAACGGAGGCCAGAAGATGACAGGCGACCTTCCGCTAGCATAAACTGAACTTTCTTTATCCTGCTTGCCAAATGAACACGTGGCCATATTAATCCTGAGCTCAGGCGGTAGAGGTAACTTTAGTCGTGGGGGTGTGTTCATCGATTACGCAAGCAAGTGATTGGCCACTAAAAAAAAAATTAAAAAAAATTGATACGTTCCATCGCCGACACACCAATCCACCTTGCAATCTACAGCAAACTTCAGACACTTAGCAACTCATCTTCCGAAAATAAAATTCACGCATTACGGTTAACAAAATGAATTGACATTATTTTTTATTATAAGAACTTTAAACAAAATTACACTCAAGTCCTAACACCATTCTTTACCTGACGACTCGCTGAGGCGATCCATTGAAAGCGCTTCCAGGGAACAACCTGAACTAGTAATTCGCGTATATCTCTAAAATAAAATGCACTATAGAAAAAAAAAAGTAAAATGTTAGAGACTTGATTATACTCGTAAATGAAGCAAAATTTGAATCAATTTCAATAATTTAATTTGAATTGAATAAATCGTAAATAGGTTAATAAATATAAAAATAATAAAAAAAAATATTTATATAAGATTATTTCCTTTTTCCCGTAACCACCCTGTTGCGATACAACACCGTAGTTCCACAGCATACAAGATGATATCCGCCTACCAAACTGTTGACCTTGAGCACTCAGGAACCTCCGAAACGCGGCCGGACCTCTGCTACCACCAAATTACTCCTGATCTGGTTTTTTATGTTTTAAATCTTTATTGGATTTATCTTTCAGCACGATTGTGTCCAACTGCACAATCAATCTTCGTGTTGCGGTTTTCAGCCGAGTTAAATTTCCTTCATTCTTTATACAAATTGTTTCACTTTATTGTTGTCTAGTTTTAAATCACAATTTCTTTTTTTTAAACACAATTCACTAACAATATGTGTAAACTATTTATCAATTATGACTTGATAAAGATTATAGTTTATAATTACAATAATTTTATTAAAGTAATAATTATGATGTTCATAACAAAATTGGATCCTTGTAGATTGCGTTTCTATTTACTCTTCAATTTCGGCGTTTATTAATTTTTTTTTTTGTCTTTTTATTTAATTGAAGTTGTCCAAAAATGGTCGACTGCAATTCCACATTTTAATTTTTTTCTTCTTTGATTTGGATTTTGTTTTTGTCTTATCCCGTATCAAATGCTATAACCGACTGACCAGCTAAATAAAATAATTTATTTGCTCAATGAAAAGGGGAATACAACCGACAACACACAAAAATCAAAAACGAAATATCTAATTTGATGTTAAGTCACATAATGAAACGTACAGTGGGTACACCAAGTATTCCATGGGACAAGTAACATGCTTATGCCGGATGTTACATAATTTTAAATAAACTTAAAATCACTAGAAAATGATTTCATAGCAAACACTTACCATTGACAATAATGTTGAATAACAAATTACAGAAATCCAACTTGATATTCCAATTGGTTTGGAAAAGAAAAAACTGCTTAACTCAAAGCAAAATTGTTTAATACACAGCAAAACTGCTTAACACACCGCAGAATCTACATATATATGTATTATATGTAAATTTACAACTAAAACAATGTTGTTAACCCTCTAGCAGGTATTTCCGCTTTTAGACGCAGCACAGAAAACATGAATAATAAATAGAAAATTATTATTTGATCTGGTACTCTTTGCGCAGAGTTACGTTTTTATAATGCCTCAATTCCACTGTGAATCAAAGTTTGTCAGTAAAAATAACTTGAGATAAAAATATAAAATCGGTGGTTGTGTGAACGAGACACACAACGGAGTCAGTCAAGTTTTTACTTACAAAAAATGTGTATCTGTGTTAGTGCACTGAGGTCGAAATTAAAAAAAAGTATCAAATCGAGAACATTTTATATAAGGCAGTCCAACTAATGCATGTACATAAATATTGTGTACCGATGAAAAATATTTCTCGCACCCGCTGATAATCTTAATTGTTTGGTATTTTTATGGGAAAGATTTTTTTTAATTTTGTATTTTATGACGGAAATAATTTGAATAAAATAATTCTGATATGAGTATTAGTAATAATTAAATTTTTAGATTATTTTGAAACGCGAAAATAATCGAATTAACATTAATACTTCATTTTTCTAATAATTTTTAGTTATTCTAGGTTATGTTTTTGTTTGATGTCAAAACACTAAGGAAATAATGTGTGATCGAAAATATTCGAAAAAATAATTTTGATGTGAGCATTAATAATAATTAATTTTGTAGATTATTTTGAATCGTAAAAATACTCGAATTAAAGGCCCAGTTACAATGCATCCGTTCCGTCTCGTTCCGCTTTTCCGCCAAAATTAAAATTTGACATTTTCTATATAATTTATCTGAATAAACGGAAAGGTTTGTTACAATGAGCGGAATCCGACGGACGAAGACGGACATATTTTTCTAAAAATTTTAAATTTTACGGAAAGGCGGAAAGTATAACCTCAATTTTAATTCTTGATACTTTGACAGTACTTTTAATACCAATCTAACATCACTCTTGCATCATTAGTATGTATATGATTTAATTTTTTAAAATAATAAATACACAAAAATACAAATAATAAATATTCAAAATAATGGATATCGAATCATTTATTGAAGAAATAAAGAAATTCCCCGAGCTCTATGACAAAAAAAACCAATTTTACATGGATTCGAAAAGAAAGCAAAGAATTTGGGGCAATTTAAATGAAATATTTGCTATTGATGGTATATATGTACATATTTAGTTTGTTAGTATAATTTGATGACCTGAAATAAAGGGTAATTGTTTTTGTTTTGTTATATTACAGCAAAAAAAAAAATGGAATTATTTGAGAGACAAATATGTCCGAGAAAAACGGCTGTTATCCCAAGCGTCGGGTTCAAAGGCCAAAGTATTACCCATTTGGGAATTTTATCCAATGATGGAATTTTTAAATGATACATTAACACCAAGAAAGTAAGTTTAGTAATATGGGTATTTAGAATAAATCTAAATTTTTCTTTTTTGTAGGATGATTGAAAATTTAGATTTTACCATGGAAACATCCAGCGACGATGGATCTTTCCACAATGTCACTCTTGTTGAAGAGGATGACGACATAGTGTTTACGGATGAAGATGACTCTTCATCTCCTTCTAGTGGCAAAAATACTAGGAAATCAAAAGACGATGTCTTACACAATGAGTTTCGCGCCACTTTAAAACAATTGCAAAAAAAATTAAAAGTTCCATCTTCGTCATTTTCCAATTCACTGGAAAATAATGAAGATGGATTTTTTTTACAATCCATCGGTTGTAGTATGAAAAAAATGGCTAACGAAGCCAAAAACGAATTTAAAATAGAAATGCTGATGAAGGCACAAGATGCTGTAACAAATAGTATAATTTATTAAATACAAATGTCTGTAAATTATTTTTATTATTTATTTTTATCTATTGAAATCTGTAATTTGAAATATATTTTATTTATTTTTTAACCGCCAAAAGTTGTATATGTTTATTCGAGAGTACTGGAATGGTACAGCCCCTTCATTGCAGAAATGATTTTTTAATAAGTCTCTTAAATGAAAAGCAAATTTCGTAGCGTTTCTCGATCCCAGTCGGACCGACCGCAATTCTTCGACGTTCCCTCTCCACTCACCGTCATGTATAATGTTGTGTTCATCCTCCCAATCCAGAAAATTTTTTGGGCAATATTTATTGGCGGAATCGTTAAGTTTTATAAAATTGTGAAGTGCAACGGCGGCCAAAACTATCTTACTAGCATTCTCTGGATACATATCAATTGTGTTTAATAAAATTCTCCAACGAGCCACAAGTATTCCGAAAGCATTTTCTATGGTACGTCGAGCTCTCGACAGCCGATAATTGAAAATGTCTTGCTTATTATCAAAATGTGCCCCCCCTGGATATGGTCTCATAATATTTTTATTAAGCGGGAACGCTGCATCCGCAACGAAATAATGCGGAAATATTATGGTTGAATTTGGTAAAAAAATATCATCGGGTAATGGTAACTTATTTTCAAATAATTGTTTCCCAAATTTTGATTCTTTCAGAACACCTAGAAGGATACACCAAAATGAAATATCGCAGAGAGAGAAATAGGATACGTTACCTCCATCGCTTTGACTGCCGTAAGCACCAACACATGCATGAGTAAATATGCAGTTGGCATCGCATGCAGCGAGTAAAACTATACTAAAAGCTTTCTTATAGTTGAAATAACTAGAACCGCTCTTTGGCGGACATCTGATATTTATATGTTTCCCGTCGATGGAACCAACGCAGTTTGGCATGTTCCACTTGTCGGCTAATTCTGTCGCTGTTGCTTGATAAGCAGCTTTGTTTGGCGGTGAAACGTAGATAGGGGCCAATATTCTCCATAAAACATCGCACGTCTCTAAAATAATATTTCTGGTAGTTGTTCTTCCCATCTTGAACGCAAACGATAGAAATTTTGGAGTTACTCCTTGAGATAAATATCTACAATTAAATATACATTACTTAATAATAATACATTCTCTTTAAGTTTTCGTACTTACGACAAAGTTAGTCCCAACCTAGTTTCAAAATGAATAGGTTTCCGCATCGATTTTTTTGTGAGATGATCTTCAACCAGATTAAGTAGCATATCATATACTTTCCGCGGCATTCTTGTCTGGATGAAGAACTCTTCGGAGTCCAATTCTTTCATCCGTAAGAATGTGGTGTGGAAATACCCAGCACTATCCCGGTCTAAATTTAATGGACGTACCCACCATCTCCTCCTTTTTTAAATAATTCAGAATATTTTTTATATAAAATATATAAATCAAACAACAATTCTAAATCCTCGTAGTCATCCATTTTTAATATTTTTGACAGCTAAAAATAATTTAAGATAAACGGAACGGATACATTGTAACTAGCGAACGGAAAAGACGGATCGGAAACAATTTTGGCAAAGCGGAACGGGATGGAACGGATGCATTGTAACTGGGCCATAACACTAATTCATAATTTTTTTTAATAATTCTTGGTTATGTTTTTGTTTGCTGTCAAGATGTATCCATAAAATTTGCTATAAAAAAAAACAATAACAAAATACTTTGTCTTTGTCTCTCTGATGGATTATTTTTTTTGTCTTCTTCCAACTTCAAGTCAGCTCAGTCAATTTTTCACAGTGGAATTGGGGCTTAAGTTGTTTATAATATTATGGGTGTATGTGCCATAACGGTTATTATTTGTGTAATTCAAACATCTCAGTTAAATATTTCGCGACCTCAGAACAACAAGGTTCTATCTGAAATTTCAATTTTTTGGAAGTAACTTTCGATTTTTGTATTTTACGTGGCTTTAAATTCGTGAATGTCATTGTAAATTCATTGAATCTTTTAGTTTAGAACATAATCTCTAGATTAAATTAAATTACAAAGACATTTTTTAATTCTACGACCACGAAAAATGCGAAAATCGAAAGTTACTTTCAAAAAATTGAAATTTCAGATAGAACCTTGTTGTTCTGAGGTCGCGATTTATGTAAACAAAATTGAACAGACAAATATTTAATTTTCGCGTCATAATGTCCAAGTGTACAAGAAATATTATTAGTGTCTTGTTTTTCTTGTGGTAGAAATCAGAGAGTGTGCTTGAGAAGCACCCTTCGAATACAACGCCAAATGTTGACAGTATTTGGGAGGAGTACTTCGAGTGCAAAAAGCTAATAATGTAAAATGTAGAAAACATCGATACGTCGTGCGAGCGATGTTAGCTGACATAACGAGGCAATAGTAAAATAGTTTGCATTGTTCAAAACAGAAAAACGTATCTCGCTTGATTTAACGCAAGTGTAAGTGCTAGTAAGTTTTAAAAGGCTTCGTTTGCAATTGAGAGATACACTCTACGAATCAATTCTTCGTACGATCCAAAAAATTGAATTTGCCACTTGCATTTTGAACCAAACAAAATCATCCATATGTAAATGAAAAAGGTCAAAAAATGTAAGCAAAAAACATATAAACTTATTTTATTAATTTTCTCTTCAAGGTCGAAAAAGAAACTGTTACAAATTTAATGCATTTGTATACGAACAAATTCATCGTACGGTAATTATGGCAACACGTAAATCCTTTGGTTTTCGATGGTTTTTATGTGATAATTTCGCTCATGATACTATTCAACGACAAAGCTTCGATTATGATGTATGTATATATTTTTTTTATCTTATTGTACTGTCTGGAAGAGACAGTAGTTCATTTGTCTTTTGTAAAGGGTGTTTTCATTTGTTTTTTTTTTCTGTTCGCGTTTTTGTCTTGATCGTGTGGCAGCCGCCACAGACGCATGAAAGGAACAGCGATGGAAATCGCTAATCTTCGACGCACAGTTAAACATGGTGGAGGTAGTGTCCTAGATGGCTCGATAACTTGGTCTTTATCGAAGGGATATTGGACAGATGGCACTACCTGAATATTTTAAAAGCCAATTTACATGCATCGGTTGAGAAATTAGGATTCCCACAAGATTTGGTCTTCCAGCAGGGTAACGATCCCAAACTTACCTCGATCTTATTCGAGAATGATTGCTGTATGACACCTCCAAACAACTACATTCTCGTCCACAAAGTCCAGATCTAAATCCTATAGAACATCTATAGGATTATATAGAAAGGAAACTCCGTAAACATACCATTACATATCCAAGGTCACACTGAAAGAAACAATTAGACAAGAATGAGCCCGAGTGCCGCCTGAGATTACCCAAAAGTTGGTTTCGTCTATGAATAATCGATTAAAAGCTGTTTTAGATTCAAAAAAGGTCGTACCCGTTATTAATGAATAGTTTGTTTAGTGTTAAGTAATAATTGAATTAATCGTACGATGAATTTGTTCACATATAATTTAATAAAAATTGTTTCTATTTTATTTTTAACCTTGAAGAGAAACTTAATAAAATAAGTTTATATGTTTTTGCTTACATTTTTTGACCTTTTTCATTTACAGTAGGGAAGATTTAATTTGGTTGAAAAGGCAAGTGGCAAATTCACATTTTTGGATCGTACAAAGAATTAATTCGTAGAGTGTATGAATAAACAAAATTATCTCACATCGAATAGCTTAGCTTTGCTGAAAGCGCAACGGACCCTTGTGTTTCTGAAATATTAGTATGCATTCGTGAGACCAAATATTATTTGGCTGGCGGTTAGTGCTTTTACAGTTTAACCGGGAATTAGAATTTCAATTAGTGATGTTTTTAGAATATATAATGTTTGTTAATGTAGTAATATGTTATTAATTTTAACCTGAGACAATTTTAGACCTAATTTTCGATTTTTTTCACATTAAAATTACCCTACCATGATTTTCCCAGTCAGAAAAAATTGCCTGCTAGAGGGTTAAAGTAAATAATATTACATGCAAAGTCCAACAGCTAAAAGGCTTAACACCAAACAATAATGTTTTTTGATCAGTGATTTTCTCATTCAAAAGCTAATTAGTTTCTTAAAACATTTAATATATTCTGATTACTTTTTCGTAAGTTCGTAAGACAATTTAGCTGTAATAATATTTAATTTAGGACAAATAGTTAAAATGGTTATCTATTATACTATTTATAGTTATTTCCGACTGTTTTGCTGTTTTGAAACCGATTCCTTTAACTACGTGTTTGCTGTTACAATATTAATTTTTCTTATGTAACTATTTTGCGTTAAGCACAGCGAAACTGCAAATATAATTTTTTTCCTATATGGGAACCTATATTTTTAAATAAATCAAACTGCTGTCTCAAAAGTAATTTACCATTTATTGCGAGTTTGATGTTTGACGTTGCTACAACATATCGGCAAGCAAACTACGATTACCATTTTTGTTACTATTATGATTATTATAACTAAACTTCTGTGAATTTTAGATGGCACAACATTTTGACAACTCCAAATTGTTACTTGGGGCAGGCGTTTGATTTATCGAAAGCAATTATCTCTGAAAAAACTTTATTGGTACATTACGACCCTACAAAGCAACTGTTCCTTTCATGTGACGCAAGTTCTACAGGTATAGGAGCAGTCTTAAGCCAGATGTGCAACAAAGTGGAGCAGCCCATGATATTTGCATCAGCAACCTTGTCGGAAGCTGAGCGTTTTTTCCTAAACTGGAAAAAGAGGAATTAAATATAATTTTTGGCTTCAAAAAATTTAATAAATTTCTACTTGGCAGGTGCTTTTGATCCAGGTTACATCGTTGGGCCATAATTTTATCGGCACTATTCCATTATATTCTTTGGTAGCTGACGCATTGTCGCGTTTAGCCCAGCCATCTACACAAAGCATCGACATTATAACTAGTCTTATCAATCTGTTCACGGACTCGGACTGTGATGAATTGCCCATATCAACGGAAGATATTGCTAAAAAACACCAACTCTGACCCATTAATGTCGAGACTAGTAACAACTATAACTAATGGTTGGCCTAATTCTTGCGAAGACTCTTATTGGAAAACATATTTTGTTCGACGTTTCGAACTGGCAATAGAAAAAGGATGTATTGTTTGGTGTAACCGAGTTGTCATACCGACTACTCTAAGACCTCGTGTATTAAAACTTCTACACGAAACCACCCTGGCTTAGTCAAGATGAAACTATTGGCTAGGTCTACGCTATGGTGGCCAAGTCTAGATCAAGAAATCGAGGAATTGGTGCGTGAATGTGAGCCGTGCCAACGCTTCAACACAAACAACAACATGGAAGGTTTCGACCTTCTTAGGCTGGCCAAAAATACAACTTCCTTGACCAGACTGCATGTAGATTTCTTCTACTTCAATGATACTACGTTTCTTTTACTGATCGATTCAACATCAAAGTGGATTGATTTATACCTAATGGAAGCAGCAGTGGATGTTATTGATAAATTGCGAAAAACCTTTAGCAATTATGGTATACAGACAATGGTCCGCCGTTTTCGTCCGAACGATTTTTAAAATTTTTAAGGTGTAATGGAATCGACCCAATGAAGAGTCCACCATATTTACCACAAGCTAACGGATTAGTAGAACGAGTGGTTCAGACCGTAAAGCAAAACTTCAAGAAGTCACGAGGAGGTTTAAAATCAACTAAAGCCGATATGAAGAAACACGTTCAGAGTTTCTTGTTTATACACAATATATAAACATAGAAACACGATTTTTTTTTTCAACTGCTTGGAGAGTTGATTCAGGCTATAACTTTGTTCTGAAAATCAGAATTAATCTCAATTCTTATAAAAATTATTTATTCTGAAACTATGTTATACTTTGAAAATTAAGTTATTTATCACTAAACTAGGAAAGGGACGCCACGCTTGGTTTGTTTCTTCTGAAATCCAAATATACCCCATCCAATCCTGATTCCTAATTAAATTAATTTTTATATATGTATATACATATACATATATAATTAGTAATACACAGTATATGGAGTAAGTAAGTATATGGGAGTCAATTAATTATGGACGGGATTAAAGTCGACATGAAAAGCAGAAGTGCAATTACCAAACCATTATTGACTGAAAAGCATATTGAAAAAAGGCTTAGTTGGGCATATGAAAATTTAAACCGGGACTGGAGTAATATAATCTTCACCGATGAATCATCCTTTGTGGTTCGTAAATACTACAACAGGCCATGGCCACAAAGGTGAATAAATCTTGCTACGTATACCATTAAGCATCACGCAAAGATCAATGTTTATGAATGGTTCTCTTCTAAGGGATTCGGACGGTCAATCATATTTGCGAGAAACCTGGACGCCGAATTAATTTTCCAGTTGTATAAAAAGAGTTTATTGAAATCTGCTGATTGAAATCACGGTTGAATTTTACAAGAGATGATGATCCCAAACACCAAAGTTATCTCTGTAGGAGCTGGAATGAACAAAATAACAACATAAGTTCAGCCGTCGCAGAGCCCAGATGCAAATCCCATCGAAAATGTTTGGTCGCTTATGAAGACAAAACCTACAGGAGGGAAAATAGATACAACAAAGCAGCTTTCTTTGGCGCTGAAACGGATTTGGAGTGATCTTGACGAAGATGCCAGGCGATAGCAGATAACAACGCCGACTGGACTGGGGTATCTTAATAAAATAAATTGATCTTCGTTATCTAAGGCGTTTTCATTGGTTTTTGTTTAGACTCGTTTTTGCTACTGTGTATAAAATTATAATAAGCAATAAAAAAGTTACTAATAAAATTTAAAAAAAAAAATAAAAAACATTTTTATTTAAATATTCAAATTCAAAAGCGAAACCTAGTCGCAATCTAACTTTTTTGTTATTACTTTCCGATTTCTTTGCGACAAACCTTATATTATTGCTGAAAAAAATCGGTGATTAAATTAGGAAAATGTCCGAGAAATACAAAAACTTTCGGAAACAAAAATACTTGGGGTTTGCCAGCGATATACAATACTAATATTTATCGAATTTATCTAACATTTGTACTAGAATAACATCGCAAAGAAATTACAAATTGCGGCTCGACGGTTTTTAGTTAAATTCACATTTCGCAAAACAATCACCCATCATATCAAAGTAAGTAAATTTGTATCCAAACAAAGTCAAATTAACAAAAACACCACCATAAGAAAGATTAACCCGCTTTAGACCAGCAGCAATCGATATTGCAGTAATCTTCCACTGGGACAAATCAAATACATTTAAGCCACTCTTATCACGTTTAACCAACATACACATCACACATGTATACAGCAGACCTCCCGTTCACGACACATTCCTCACTAAATCCATTCGATAAACTTAAACAAAATTGTTTCAATCCGACTATACAATTTAACCAGCATTATGTGAATCTTATTAAAATATGAATAAAGAAGCGATACAACGTATACTCACCCGCTTTTGTGACACGGTTCAGAATTTGTTCCTATTTGAGCCTATAAAAACTTGATTGACGCTATAGATGGAAGATATGTTCCGCTTTCTGTTGCGAAAAAGGGTACACGTCTATGAATTTATCGAATATTTGTGATGCTGAAATGCGATTTATAGATGTTTTTACAAGATAGACAAGTTCAGTTAGAAAGAAATAAGTCGTCATTTCGGCTATGATGCACATCAATCACAAAATTTACAATTCACCACTCACTTGTAATTTAATTTAAATTGCAAATAAACATTAAAATAATTTTTAATAAAAATAAATTCTTAAGGAAAATTAAAAACAACCGCTTGACTCGAAAGTCATGGCCAACCTCTCTTGATATTTTCAAACTGTTTGTTATGTTGAGTTTTTCCAGAACAGTTTTCGAGATTTTCTAAATTATTCGCGGTGCTAGGCTATTTAGTTAGTTAAGTTCCTTTACCACTAGTTGCAGTTTCTTAAACATTTTCTATCAAGGCTAGATTTTCAAAGACTTTCAAGATTTTGTAGGTAATCAAATTATTTGAGTCTTCTCGAGATTTCTAAAGATTCGAGTATTGAGTTGTAATTTTAGAACTTGGCTTCCACATGTTACAAGATATTCCAGATTTTACAATATTTGAAATTGTTTGAGAAACGATTTTGTATTACATAATATTTAGATAACTCAATAGCCCAGTAAAAATAGACAAACACGAAAAAGACCAAATTCCTACAGATTCCAAACTTTACAGATATATTCAATACGGTACTCGAAACTTGTATAAAAATGTCAACCATAAAGAGGGATAAAAATGGGGCAAAATGGTATTTTACAAATAGAAATCGGACCAGTCCTCACATTGAAAATTATAATTAAGGGAGTCAGTTCCTAATGAGGATAGAAGGAATGCCGTTTTGCCCACCACCATCACCAGTATCAAAACGATACAAGCCATTGAGATCTTCTTTCGAAAATATACTAGGTTAAATCCAAAGCGATCATGACAATTGAAACGCTTAGTTTCAGAGATAGGTGAAGGAAGATAGGTTTAAAAACTGACTCAAAAAGTTGGCGAATCGACAGGTCTTGGTGTCACCGACAAAAGTAGTCCACGTGAGAGACCCCCGAGTGCGAGGGCCTACCCGATGATTGGGCGATGATGAGATGTTGTGCTCTGTAGTCAAGTAGTCTCAAGTAATGCTTTATAGTCAATGTATAGTGCTTTGTAGAGAAAGATGTAGTCACCAAAAAAGTTTAACCAAAACAACAAACATTTATCTCTTTTTGGCCATGAGGTTTTTAAAAATGTGTGTGAGGTTAATGTCATTATGAATATTGCATGCATGTTCTTGAAAATTGTGTTTGAACGATAATAGAATTAAGTCATAAGTAACAAGTGTGTCAAAAAATACGATAAGATTGTACATTTGCTTATCATAATTCTAAAATTATCAAAATAAAAAACAACTTGGTGGAAATTACCTTGAGCCGAGCGTCTAATATTCAAAACCTCTATTAGACGACTACTTTTATGAATTATTAACTATGAATGCTATATAATAATTTGATTTGTGTGTTTTTAAAGTTTTTCAAAAAATACAATCGATCATTCTACTTCATTTGATAATATTTGTTAGTAAAATTTATAAAAATCCAGTAGTGGAACAACCGATTTCAAAACTAGATATTTAATGAGCAGCTTAAATACTGCCCCACCCCTTGTCTTAATAAAGTTCAAATCCAGTTTTGTAATCACAACTATAATTGATTTCCTTACCATTGGGCGCAGAAACTCAAAACAAAATGTTCAATCGTATTTAGCATTTTAGTTTAAATCAAACAGTAATCACATAAGGAAGTCCTACATCGAAATGGCTGAATTATTAAAGTTGACAACACCAAAGTGGTTAAATAGTGAAGATTTTTTCTTAAGTATATTTGAACGTGAACTAAATTTAAATCAAAATGAGTTTTCGTTAAAAATTGCATCAATTTCACCTGCGGTTGGTACTGGGAAATATTCATCGGAAATACACCGTGTACATCTTGAAATTTATTTGCATCGTGATTCAAATGGTTTGTATCTAAACACGGTTACAGTTAGTAATATCCAAAAAGTGTAATTATCTCTATTTATGTGAGTGGAAAAATTTGTCCTCCCATTCCTGTTTATTGGGCTAATATTAATTTAGATATGATCAGCCTTAATAAAAATAAATAATCTGTTGCATAGAAGTACATAATTGTGAAAAATTAAAAAATAATTAGTAAATAATCAATAAAATTTAAAATTGTTGACTAATTAAATGGTGATCGGGTAATATTATACGAGTACCTACTTTTGTACTTTGGCTTAATCGTTTATTAACTAATTCTTGTTTTTTTTTTTATATTCCACAGAAATTATTAAAACATCCACGATAATAAAATCATTGCCACAGGGACAATTCGACATATACAAAAATGATTCTGACATTATGCGTACATTCGACAAGGAAAGCATAATGCACGTAAAAATAATTCCGCTTCTTGTTGAGCAGTGGAAACACACTGGGATTGCAATCAAATTTTCACCGAAATGTTATGACTATCGGATGTCGCCAACGAAAATTATAATTTTAGAAGATCTCAAAGCATTGGAATATAAAATGGGGAACCGTTTTGATGGTTTGGATTTGGATCATGCCCGAGTATTTTTAAAAAAGTTGGCACAATTTCATGCCTCGTCGGCGGTCGGTTACGAAAAGCATGAGGAGTTAGGAGATAGTAATCGTGATGGGCATGAGTGGCTGACTGATTCGTTTAACGATTGGATGGATTCGCATTATAAATATTTTATCGAGGCGATGGAATTTCATGAATTTTCACAGGGATATGTTGAGAAATTGAACAAATGGAAACAACGCGGTTTCAAGGAATTATGCCGCGTCACAACGCCAGATCCAAATAGTTTTAATGTATTAAATCATGGTGATTGTTGGATAAAAAATATATTTTTTTCATACGATGATAATGGTCATCCTCAAGATGCGCTTATGGTATAAATACAATGATTGTAATCGGCTCAAATTAAAATCTAATATTTGTTTATTTTCAGATCGACTTCCAAGCATCATTCTTCGCCTCACCCGCTATCGATTTATTCCATTTCTTCATGTCATCGACCACGAATCAAGTGATGCAACAGCATTTCAATAAATTAATTAAATACTACCATGATAATTTGGTAAAAACACTGATCAAGCTGAAATACAGTAAACCGATCATTACCCTAAAAAAGTTACACGCACAACTGTTGGATCATGGTTTCTACGGAGCATTCGACGTAATGGGAATTGTGGCCGTCTCCCAATACGATCCAATTGATAATTTTATTGTTGATTTCCATGATTCAAAAACGGTTTGCGAAAAAGTGATGACTAAACGGCGTTTATACAATAATCCAAGATATTTGAAGAAGATGCAGATTTTATTACCATTTTTAGATGAGCGAGGGCTGCTGGAAGTTTAATTTGTAATTTTTGAATGCGCAAATAAATGATTTATCCATAGAATAAAGAGATTTGAGTAATTGGCATAGCTATAATTGTAACTTCTTTATTGACTCTTCGTTGCTTTCATCAACAGCTAAGATCGCCATGTCATCTAAAAAAATCGCCACTGTATTGTTTTCTAATGCAGGAAGATCATAAGTGTACAATAGGTATAAAACCGGCCATAATACACTGCCCTGTGGAACCTGTCCTGCGTTGATTTCTTTCAATTCATAAATGGTAGGTTTAGCAAATTGCATTGGTAGAAGAATTTTTAACTTGTGGTTAAGCGCTTCTCAAACGCTTGTGCAAAGTCTAGAAATACTGTTGAACAGACTTTTTCTCCTCTAGCGCTTTCTCGATTATATTGTTTATCTGTATACTTGATCAATTGTTGAGTGCTGGTTATGAAAACCGAACTGATCAAGTTGGGATCAAGTTTTTGGTCTCTATTATCGGATTTAATCTTTTTACCAGAAGTTTCTCAAAGTGTTTGAACATGACCGGCAATAGCGAAATTAGCCTATAAGATGAGTTTATGTTTGGTAGTTTTCCAGGTTTTGGGATCATCATTTCTTCTGCAATTTTTCACAAGGTGTTTGATGGCAGTTCTTTTAAGATTTCTGCAGTAATAAGATCGTAACCAGGAGCCTTTCTCGTATTCATATATTAGCTTTTATCTAACGGGTGACTTCTTTTGGTGTTGTTGGTAGGATTTCTTTACTTTCTTGCACAGCTTGTTCAGTTATTATCTCGGCTACCAACGTTTGGTCGTCAGGTGAGTGGAATAATTTTAGAGATGTTCAGCAAATTCTCGAGCTTTGTCTTCATTATCCCTAGCCCATTTCTCATCTGCTGTTCTTATTGGCGGAATCTGTATTATTGGTCTTTTAGTTCTTTTGGTTGTTTTCCAAAGAGAATAGTAGAGCTACAGAGTGAGATTGATCAAATTAGTTTTATCCTGTGGTGTTTGCCAAGCTGATTTCTGTATATCATTTACAAATTTGTGAACTTGTGAAGGAACTTCTTTGTCTAATTGTTCCTCACGGTTTAATGGAACCATTAAGTTAATTTTTTCATCTAAGGATAGTCTAAAGCATTCCCGATTAGTGCGATTATTTACTAGAACTGGTTTTCTTTTTTCTGAATGATTTTTTCAACTTAACCGATACTCCTATGGTGAATGTTCAGAGTTTAAGTCCTGGCTTTCATCTACTTGTTACAGATATGTTCTTTATTATGAAGAAATTAATCAGATCTGTTACTTTGTTTGGATCAGTTGGCCAGTAGGTTGGTTTCCCAGTTGATATGGCTTCACAACTGCATTCCCTGATAGCTTTTAGGAGTTCTTTACCTTTAGTCGTTGTTAACCTAGAGCTCCAGTAGACATTTTTTGCATTAAAGTCTTCTCCAAGTAGAAATCGTTTTCCTAGTTTACTGAGGAACTCGAGATAATTTTTTTGTTTCAATGATTGCTTCGGTGGGCAGTAGGTACTAACAATACAAATAGAACTATTTTGGTTTTGGCATTAACAGCATTTGATTGTATTTCTTCTGTTTCATATTTTAGCTCTTCATAGTGATTAATACTATTTCTAATTACAACAGCACTACTTCTTTTAGCAGTGTTTTCAGGGTTTCTAGTGTGATATACATACATATTTGATAATTTTTAAATTTAATGATTGATTGTCTGGTGAAGTGTGTTTCCGTGATGAGACATCCATCGATTTTGTCTGTGTCCAGGACCACCTGTAATTCTTGTCAATGTTGCATTAGTCCATGTCCATTAGCCATTTTTCTGTTTAGGGATGCCATCCTTAGTGCTGCACTCTAGTTTCGGTGATCGCTCATCAAACTTATTTAGTTTGTTTAAAATCAATTTAAGTGTTTGACTTATATCGTCATTTTGAGCAGTTTTCGCTTGATTTCCCTTACTCATTGTTACTTGAGCGTAAGTCATTTTACCCAATTGTCCATGAGAAGCTTCCGACATTCTACGATTTACTTTGGATTGGATCATCTTAACTACTGGCTTCCTGATTAAACTTGAATTTTTAGTAATCACTTTCTTATTTTTGATGTTCTGCTAGCTGGATGGTTTTACCAACAGTGAACATATTTAGGCTAAACATTTTTAGGTTTTATGCAATGTCTTGTATGATGTTTACCTAAACATTTGACACACCTGGGTTTCTTGTTCCAATATTTTTGTGTATGTTCATAGGCTTAACTTAGTTTACAGTTTGGTAAAAGCTTAGATCTCCTTAGAGGCTGAATAACCTGATAAATTGTTTCGATATCTTCATCAGTATCGAAGATCAACATAAACATGTTGAGAGGTACTTTGCCCCTCCGTGTTTAATGCTTCAGTTGCTTTAAATCCTTTTGCTTTCAGGTGATCAATTATTTTTTCTGGTTTACACGTAGAGTGTCGGTTTTCAACAATAACCCTTATTGGTCTGGTTTCTTTGTTTTCATACTTGTGCCAAGCAGGATTTTCTTCGTTTAACACTTTTGTGGCGAGGGCGTAGTATTCCGTTTCCTAATTTCCTCTGACTTTTACCTCTTATTTACTCAGTTTTTCGAGCTAGTTCGTCTTCATTCGTATGGTATTCTTGTTGAGTTGTATTCTGGTTAAGAGTAGAACAGATGTCCTTCGTTGGCTTAAGAGCTTTAACTTTAGCAATTTTGGTAAGTGTAATTCTACACACAGAGCGGGTGGTACACTAGTGTATCCTATTTTGTTACTAGTAGTGCTGACGTTCTACTGCTTAATTTTAAGTTTGATTCTGTTTTTTTTCGGCTGTGTGTACTTATAGTTTCACGCCTCTTGCAGGTTTCAATTCGAAATACCTTATTGTCTTCAACGAATTCTTCTAGAGGTCTAGATCAATTAATTTTTAGATGTTCGTTAAACTTTAACTGATCATTGCTTGACATCCATTATATTTTTGCCGAGTTGTGTATCTTTTCCTAAACCTATAAAATTTAAATCTTTGTAGGTTAAAATTTTATCTAAATAAAAATACATGGTTGATTGAAGTTAAATCAAACTACAGAAATATTAAGCCTTGGATTACACCTCCACTACTTAATAAAATTAGGCTGAAGAATAAGTTATCTATAGAAAGTTCGCTCGAAGTTTGAATGATTTTAATTTAAAACTGCGATTTGAAGGGGAGTCGGACAATTTATCGCAAACAGTTTACCGTAAAGCAATTTATCGTAAACAATTTATCGTAAAGTAATTTATCGTGAAAAAAATTCATCATAAAGCATTTATATTATAACGGTTTAAATAAAATATTCACGCAAATTATTAAAGCAATTTATCGTAAAACAATTTATCTTCGAAATCATCGAAATTATTTTTATAAATTCGGGTACCAGAATTTATAAAAATAATTTCGGTACGATCAATTACTTTTCGATAAATTGTTTTACGATAAATTGCTTTACGATAAATTGCTTTACGGTAAACTGTTTACGATAAATTGTCCTTAAACCATTTGAAGTGATAAATGGTATTGTTAAATATGACGTGGTTCTGTCGAAAGCCAACTTTTATAAACAAAAATTTGGATCTGTCAATGGCAACAGCTCGGACTACTGGACACTAGTTGATGACATTCTAAATAAAGATCAGAAAAACGTTCAGATTAAACAAATTGATATGGATGACACTTACTGTGTAACCGACAGATGTGAACTGCAAATGTGGTTGTTATTAAATTAATAAATAGTTTTTTGCATAGCATGCTGTTTGGGTATAGAAAATCTAAAAGTACTGAAGCAATTGCATCACTTTTTTGGATTTAATTGAAGCCTTTGCTAGTTTTGCGGGGGGTCGCTTTGCGATACTGTTAAAGTTAGCCGAAAGTTGCCAGCCGAAAGTGAAAAGTCAATAATGCAGATTGGGTTAGTCCAGTCGAAAGTAAAAAAAATGGTAATGCAGATTGTCTAATCCCAGCCGAAAGTAAAAAGTCGATAATGCAAATTATGATATAACATTCAAGCCGAAAATAAAAAATTTAGTAGTTATCAGCCGAAAATAAATAGGATACATAGAAATCTATAAATATAAATTTTTGTAAATAAATTTACGTGTAAATCTTTGCTTCGTAGAAAATATCGGAAAATCAGAAGAATATACAAAATTGGAATCAAATCAGCCTCTAGAGTATATATCTAAAGCTGAATCGTTTTTATGTGATTTGTCAATAGCTGTCGCATTAATAAATTCTGTTCAAGTTTCCCGTGGGAAACCTCGGAAAATTCGATTTTCCAAAAATTATTAGAAAATTTGTCTAAAATCAGCCTCTAGAGTGTTATGTCTGGAGATAGATTGCATTGATGTGATTACTCGATAGCTATTACAGGAAAATCAGTTCAAGTTTCCCGTGGGAAATCTCGGAAAATTCGATTTTCCAAAAAATATTAGAAAATTTGTATAAAATCAGCCTTTAAAGTGTTATGTCTGGAGATGAATTGCATTGATGTGATTTATCAATAGCTATCGCAGGAAAAAAAATCAGTACAAGCTTCCCGTGGGAAATCTCGGAAAATTCAAAAAAATTTCCAGCCGAAAGTAAGAAATGGATGAATACAAAAAGCCTCTAGAGTGTTATGTCTGGAGATGGATTGCATTGATGTGACTTATTAATAGCTATCGCAGAAAAAAAAATTGAGTTCAAGTTTCCCGTGGGAAATTTCGGAAGATTCGATTTTCCAAAAATTATTAGAAAATTTGTATAAAATCAGCCTCTAGAGTGTTATGTCTGGAGATGGATTTAATTGATGTGATTACTCAATAGCTATTGCAGGAAAAAAATTCAGTTTAAGTTTCCCGTTGGAAATTTTGGAAAGTTCGATTTTCCAAAAATTATTAGAAAATTTGCATAAAATCAGCCTTTAAAGTGTTATGTCTGGAAATGGATCCAATTGATGTGATTACTCAATATCTATCGCAGGAAAAAAATTCAGTTCAAGTTTCCCGTGGGAAATCTCGGAAAATTCGATTTTCCAAAAATTATTAGAAAATTTGTATAAAATCAGCCTCTAGAGTGTTATGTCTGGAGATGAATTGCATTGATGTGATTTGTCAATAGCTACCGTAGGAAGAAAATCAGTAAAAGCTTCCCGTGGGAAATCTCGGAAAATTCAAAAAAGTTTCCAGCCGAAAGTAAGAAATGGATGAATAAAATCAGCCTCTAGAGTGTTATGTCTGGAGATGGATTGGATTGATAACACTTGTCAATAGCCATCGCAGGAAAAAAATTGAGTTCAAGTTTCCCGTGGGAAATCTCGGAAAACTCGATTTTGCAAAAATTATTAGAAAATTTACCGAAATCGGAAAAACGAATTTTTTGAGATTTCCCACGGGAAACTTGGACTGAATCTTTTTCTGCTATAGCTATTGACAAGTCACATCAATGCAATTCATCTCCAGACAACACATTTTTTCCTGCGATAGCTATTGAGTAATCACATCAATTGCATCCATCTCCAGACATAACACTCTAGAGGCTGATTTTATACAAATTTTCTAATTATTTTTGGAAAATCGAATTTTCCGAGATTTCCCACGGGAAACTTGAACTTAAATTTTTTCCTGCGATAGCTATTGACAATTCACATCAATCCAATCCATCTCCAGACATAACACTCTAGAGGCTGATTTTATTCATCCATTTCTTACTTTCGGCTGGAAACTTTTTTGAATTTTCCGAGATTTCCCACGGGAACCTTGTACTGATTTTTTTTCCTGCGATAGCTATTGATAAATCACATCAATGTAATTCATCTCCAGACATAACACTTTAAAGGCTGATTTTATACAAATTTTCTAATAATTTTTGGAAAATCGAATTTTCCGAGACTTCCCACGGGAAAATAGAACTGAATTTTTTCCTGCGATAGCTATTGAGTAATCACATCAATTGAATCCATCTTCAGACATAACACTCTAGAAGCTGATTTTATACGAATTTTCTAATAATTTTTGGAAAATCGAATTTTCCGAGATTTTCCACGGGAAACTTGAACTGAATTTTTTTCCTGCGATAGCTATTGACAAGTCACATCAATCCAATTCATCTCCAGACATAACACTCTAGAGGCTGATTTTATTCATCCATTTCTTACTTTCGGCTGGAAACTTTTTTGAATTTTCCGAGATTTCCCACGGGAAACTTGAACTGAATTTTTTTCCTGCGATAGCTATTGATACGTCACATCAATCGAATCCATCTTCAGACATAACACTCTAGATGCTGATTTTATTCATCCATTTCTTACTTTCGGCTGGAAACTTTTTTGAATTTTCCGAGATTTCCCACGGGAAACTTGAACTGAATTTTTTTCCTGCGATAGCTATTGACAAGTCACATCAATCCAATCTAACTCTAGACATAACACTCTAGAGGCTGATTTATTTTCGGCTGTAATGTCAATAACATTATCTGCTTGATCGACTTTTCACTTTCGGCTGGAAACTTTCGGCTAACTTTAACAGGGTCGCTTTGCGGTGGTTTCGATATCATCTATCTGATGGATCTCACGTAGTTAAGATTGGTGATGTTTTTAATTAATGATAATATTAAAATCTATTAACATGAAGGATGGGATGGAAAATTTCTACTTTGAAATATTTTCAAAGATAAGACAATGTAACTATGTTAAGAATAATAATGGCAACGTATTGGATCTGGCTTTAGTACCGTTTGATCATGAGGTGACAGTTCCGCTTGTGATGAATTAACTGGATCGTCTAGTATTCTTTACTCTCCGCAGAATATTTCAGTTATATTTGAATGCTGCGAGTTGGTTGAAGAAAATGTGAACCGATGAATTTTCAATTTTAAAATTATCGATTACCTACAGTTCCTTACACTCATTTCTAGATGTGTATCGAATCATTAATCTAGGTGTTGAGAGATTTATCTCTAGGATAACAGATTCAAGCGTAAAGAAGGAACTGTGCTATACGAATAATAATGAGTTGATAAATTTAAAAAATAGAAAAGACAAGGCTCGCAAAAAATATTTACGGAAGAATTATTTACGTTAGATTTAAGTAAGTACAATAAATTCAGGAGGTGAAGGAGGACACTAATCTGAACAAAAAATTATGTGGCAGTGACATCCTATAAAATTGTAAAGTAAAGTAAAATTAGTCACTTTGAATTTCACTTATAACTTAAAAACTATTACTCCCAAAATACTCAAATAAACGTTTTCCTATCACAAATTAATTAGTTTAACAAATATAGGGCCAATAATAAGGTTAAATTGACAATAAATACAATTCACACTAAAAAAGTGTGAAAATCTTAAATTTTTTCAAGATTTCTTTAAATAGTATATTATTCAACAAGCATATAATGATAGCTGTTATTCACGAAGATGAACAACGGGAGGGAAAACGCTCACACTGCAATCCCAAAGACCTTAGATCGATAAGCTTGTCTTCCTTCCTTTTAAAACACTGGAAAGACAAATAGAAGCTCATATTAGAGGCACGATTGTGTCGGAAAAGCTGTCTAAATCTCAACATGCCTATTGCAAGGGGAGATTTGTAGAGACTGCTCTTCATTCTTTTGTATGTTTCATTGAAAAATCTTTCAAATATAGAGACTATGCAATGGACCTTCTTGGATATTGAGGGAGCCTTTAACAATGTGCTTCCAGGGGCTATAACTCGGGCACTTTCAGATCTGGGAGTGGATGAATCACTCAAGGACTGGATAGATCAGATGCTAAGAGGCGGGCTCATAAATGCTAGTTTTGGGGAATCCTCCATCAGAAGATTTGCAAGCAGAGGTATGCCACAGGGTGGCGTACTGTCCCCTCTACTTTGGAACTTAGTCATAAATGACCTGTTGCTGAGACTAGAGGACGGTGGCTTCAAGGTGGTTGCCTATGCGGATGATGTTGCTATTGGTGTCCGTGGTAAATATCCCGGCACCCTTAGTGAGCTTATGCTAAATGCCCTGGGCACTCTTTCATTATGGACCAATGGCTGTGGGTTGAATGTGAACCCACACAAAACCGAATTGGTTCTGTAGCGGCTCATTAATTTCTTTCATTCACTCATTTCTTACACTCAACGATTCAATCATTCATTCATTCCTACATTTACTCACCGCCACAGTTTTACATAAACAATCAAAACTATTCTCACGCGAACACATTCGTAACAAACAGAATGCACCTATTCAATTGCAAGCTTACCAACAGAACGAACAAACACAAAACAAGAAAAGAAAGGACATGAACCCAGCTTCTTTCGCGGTTTTTTATTTGTGACAGGTAAAAAACACAACGATTGTTAAAAAAAGATTTTGCATCGTTCTTATGGTTACGAACACCAAAATAAATAAAAGAAAATATTCAAAAACGGCCGTAAAAACAATACGAATAAATTGTATGCTACCAACGTAGCTTTTATAATAATTAAGTTATTTTTGTAAAATATACATACATATATATATAGTGTAGAAATTAACACGAGTGCTTTTTATTTTTTTATTTCGGATTCTCCGGAATCAGTTTTTCGTGCTTGTTCACAAGCGTATATCGACAGTTCTCTTCTATAGGAAATATAAACTTCCTCACATCGATCCTCCGAAGTTTCTGGGTCTCGTTTTGGATAGCTAATTATATTGGAAACCTAATATTCTGGAAAGGGTAAAGAAAGCTTTGGTAGCGCTATACTCTTGCAAAAATGCCATTGGGAAAGGATGGGGGCTGGAGCCCCGCATCATACATTGGCTTTATACCGCCGTAGTCAGACCCATACTCTTGTATGGGGTAATAGTCTGGTGGCCTGCTCTGGACAAAATTGTCAACCAAAAGCTTGGCTACGACTTGGCTTGACTACGTAACTTTTGCAAATGTCAAGCTATGACGCTAAGATTTAGAGGGAATATCAACAACAGATGTACCAACTTAACAAAAAGAACAGAACTCAAATCGGAACGATGGGAGCGCCACACGGTGGTTATTCCGAGAACTTGTTGATCAAGGTAGTATGTTGAAATTCAAACATTTCTGAAAGTATTTCAGAAATCATAATTAAGAATTTGTATCGTTTTTATTTAAGAATTTGTCTTAGGAAAAAAGGGATTCCCCATATGTTTTATAACGTTTTGTGTTATAAATATTTCGACGCACAATTTTAACACAATTTTATTTTTTATAATAATTAAATTAAATATAATTTATTTATAAATGTTACAAATTTTCTTAATATTAATCGCCACCATTTTATGACACAAACAACTGTGGCTGGCGGCCAACACCACGAACAACGTATTGTCGCGTTAGAAATCGAGATGAGACAGTTTACCAATTTTGATTTTATTTATTTTGTTTTGTGTTGTCGCTCTGTTGGTACACCTAAGAAATGAACGGTGCGTTTCTTTGTGTTCTCGTGCGAACTAATTGTGTGGCGGAGAGTAAATTAAAAACGAATGTATGTGTAAGCAAATGATTGAGCCGCCACAGTTTCGTGTGTTTTGCTATGAAAAGTTTGGTTTTTTAGACTATGGCTTTGTATAATCAAGGTTGCTTTGCTTTAAGTCGCAAATAGGGCACTTTGAATATACCTTTTGAAGTGAGAAGAGTGACTATGGATTCAATACTGGACGAATGGTGGCCTCACTACTTTTAGAAAACGTCCTACGACATACAAAAATCTGGTCAGACGTGTAGCATCAGTACTTATAGGCATTTGCTGTACACACTGGAGCTAGAATTTTTATCGACGGTTTAATGAATGGAACATTTAGATTAAAATAGCAGGATTAAGTAGTTATTTCTATCGATAAGGTGTATAATATAAATCAGAGAAAGCTACAGGATATCGCAAAAGTAATACGCTATGTACCGGATGAATATAGGGGACTCTATAGTCAACTCACTAAGTGGCCTACTTCAGATATCGTAAATAGCGATAATAATGACGAATAAATACATTTAAAATCAACTATTTGAATGAAAACAATAAAAATTTATTAAGCATTACTGTGTGTTTCTTATGAAATTCTGGAACTGAATGGAAAAAAGGTAATATTCCAGTCTCCTTTATATATTCCTATAAATGACTTTTATAGTACAATTATAGTTAAAGCAGTAAAATGTTCAATACATTGAACAACCAAGTTACCCGGACCATCTTCGCTATTACTATATCAGAATTGCTGGAAAATAAACCACTTCCTGACTCCGTTCAAGGACCGTGGGACATTATCAAAATGGCGGTAACCGATGCCTCAAAGTGCACCGTAGGCCAAAATTCATAGAGGCCTAAAAATCTTTGGTTTGATGTTGATTATCTTGTTGCTATTCGGGAGAAAGATCGCGCACGACAATCCCATAACTCCTACATGACTGCGAGGAGAGTCTCCAATCGGCTATGCAGGCGAAAGAAACGGGAATGGCATGAGCAACAGGCATGCAACATCCAAAGTTCTAGCCTGACAGATAGATATTGTTGCATAAGAGAAATAGCTACAGACTTTCATCTACGTAGCAGCGGTATTCGCAATGAATCCGATCAATTAGTAATGGACATTAAAACTATCCTCGAAGTGTTGTGGAATTATTTCTCCTTACTTCTAAATAGACAGGAACCAGCTTCCGAGCAACAACCTCTCTTACTTCAACGCTATATTAACGTCGAAATGACACCACCACCTCCTCCATCATATGAAGAGGTGTGGAACGTGATATAGCAGATGAAAAATTACAAGACACCTGGGGATCAATTCTCGTTCCATGAAAAGTATAATGAAAAGTATTTTCAGTTAGAAATACACATTTCCGATTCATGTTCCTTGAGAAAGAAAAAATGACGTCACAATCTTTTTCTATGAATAAAACTTTCTCGCCGACCATTTTGGTGGTGAGAACATCATAAATATGGAAATAAAATTCTATTAGAACTAAATTTGTATTTTTAGCATTAAATGTGCATTTAAACTATAATATGATTCACTTTAAACTAACTAATATGTAAATGTATTAAAAACTATTCTGTTTATTTAAGGAAAGCCTCCAAATAATTAATTTAGTTCGGTTTTAAAAATAATTTGGTCATTTTTATAATTTATTTTATATTTTGACAGCCAATGACGAAAACTGATTAACTAAATCTACTTTATCATTTATTTAGCTAACGTTTAAACAAATTGCTGTATCATCTAACGGAAATCTACATGAAACTCGATAAAATGTCTGTTTACAGTGTAGCTTACTAAGAAAGCAACTTGTTCAGCGTTTTTTTTTTCCAAGATTCTTTTTCATTTGAACATCGATAAAGCGCTTATTGTCGTTGTGTGAAATGTTTTAAATGAAAAAGACATTTTTTTTCATTAGTTTTTTCACGAAACGAAAATTGACCCCCTGGTGAGGATGGTATCTGCAACGAAATGCTCAAATATGGTGGCGATTATCTGTTCTACCGCATGTTTAGCTAATATCAATTATTTGGTCTAGAGAAGAAATCCCAGTACAGTGGAAAACGGCGCTTATTTCTCCACTTCATAAAAAGGAAGATCGTTTAAACTGCAACAACTATCGCGGCATAGCTTTACTGAATACAGGCTACAAGGTTTTGGCCAACGTAGTTGCGATAAAGTTATCAACTTATATCGAGAGGATCTTTTGTGGTTATCAACGTGGTTTTCGTCCAAATAGATCGACGACCGATCAAATTTTTACGCTGAGGATTTTGCTGGAGAATGCTATGAAAATGACTACGCAGTCTATTCATAGACCTCCAACAGGCGTATGGCAGCATTAAGTACGTTATAGAACGTATTGTCCTACCTGGTCATACCGTCAAAATTAGTTTCAATATGCCAGGTTTTAATGGATAACTCAATATGTAGGGTGCTAATAGAAGGCAAAATTTCAGATGCCTTCGAGATGTTATTGGGA
Organism: Tipula vernalis; assembly: GCA_958295665.1. Lineage (NCBI taxonomy): Eukaryota > Metazoa > Arthropoda > Insecta > Diptera > Tipulidae > Tipula > Tipula vernalis. Next base: position 86,623,842 of record OY282559.1, on the reverse strand, counting down.
AAATTTCGTAATTGAGAGGTTTTAGTCGACACACTTTTAATTGAAACAAAATTTCCAAACAATTTCAATTAATTTATTTTAGTTTAATTAAACTTTTATTTTTATTAAATAATTAAATAATTAATTTATAAAATACAATTTTATATTATTGACGATCTATTATGTAGATCTTTGTGATTGACGATCTATTATGTAGATGTTTGTATTATGTAGATCGAGTGACGATGACTGATTATTATGATCTTTATGTAACATTGAATATTTGACTTAGTAGCCACGTGATCTCGTTCTTTTGTGGCGGATCAAATTATTTCCCTGCATAGGATGTGGCGCCAGCGGAAGAAGAAATAGAAGTAAAATGTTATTTTGTGATTTCTGAAAAACAAAATTTTCGGAATATTAATGTTTTTCCTCTCAGCCGTTCAATTATCCTTTCTACTAAAATTCTCCTATTTACGATAATTCGTGTTTCGAGCACTTCATTACTCTCTAAGAGGTCACTTATGTCAAACCGCCGAACTGTTAAATCGATGTCTCCTTCAGAAAGAAGATCGACGATTCCGTTTTGTTGGAATATAGCACGATCACTCACTGAACCGCAGATTACATCGGAACAGAAAATTACATTTCCTTTCTCATCTATCCCAATCAAATATTTTAATGTATTTCCATTCTTATATCGCGAGAACAAGCTTTGGTTCAGTTCGGGATTTTGCCTTGAATGGTGGGTTGCAATTTCGGAGCAATCTCATATTACCGTGTTTGCATTTGAATATTTATAGCGTAGAGACCACCACCACCAGTTAACTGTTTTAAATGTGGCATTCATAATATGCGTCCAGTGACAAATATATTCCGAGTAATAATTAAAGAAAACTCGTACATATCACCGATTATGGAGAAAATTACGTTGTCTATATTTCATTAGACACAGTATTGGTTGGTATTTCCGATTGTTTGATAGTTAACTTTATTTGTATACGCAATTTTTTTAAATTATAATTACGGTTTAATTTATAATGTTTTTTTAATTCACAAGTTCAATATGTTCCATACAAATTTTTCATATTTTGACTTTTTAGCCCAAGAAGCCCAGTAGGGACATCTAATTTAGTTGTGTTTCATATCGCGTATTGAAATAATCATTTGACGTATTTTGCTGCCATCTACATTAATTTACAGTGTACAAAAACACTCAACATTTCTCAGCTAATTTTTAGTACTTGATTCCGTTTTCAGCCCATCTACCGTAAATTTTATCAATAATAATTTATCTCGTAGAAGGGTACATTGTCCTTGTTAAAATAATAATGTTGTGTATAGGGGAAGATTATTTTAAATTTGAATTTATGTACTTATGTATATAATATACAAAGGGTGATGCTTGGCATGATATACATTTTTACATAAACCAAAGCATCTTTTTTTAATAATTGAGAAATTCTTTTTATTTTTAACAATTAAATAACAACAAACATTATAAACGCGTGCCTTTGGTTTATGGTAGGTGGCCTCATACTCTTCAAATTTTGAATATCGTAGACAATGAATTTTAAACAATACTAAATTAATTTTTGTTTAATACTTAATTAAAAATTAATAAAAAAAATCATTTGCATGCTCTGGACATGTATTTCAGTCCAAAAAATGTGCTATGTGCGATGTGCGTTTCGTATACGTACACGGTGTATAATATACTTTTTGCGATTGTGTTGTGTCAAATATTTTACTTGTGTTAGTGCATTTTTGTCATCGCAAGTATCAAAAATAATTGAATCGGGCGAAATCGGTTCAAATTTTTTGCTGCTTACATTCCCAAATTTCACAAGTCGCACATGCTTTTTTTATGGTGCGTTATGATTTTTGTTTTTTTATTAGTTATTATCGAAGATCCTTCACAATGGTAAGTGTTTGGTGGTTATTGAATTTAATATAAAATTTTAAATTAAATTATTTTATTTATTACAGCTTAACGTAGTATTCTACAGGTTACTGGTTGTAGGACTATTCTGTTGCAGCCCCAATTGCAGTCTTTACTTCTGGATACTGCTTGTTCTATCGCATTCCATTTGCGGTAGGTTACGGCGTGGACTCGGCGGTTGGTCGCGGCGGGTTGGATGATCAATTGTGCGGCACAGAAAAATTCGCAATTCTTACAGCTCGATTATACCAGAAATCTGCATAGTTATTGCTAGAGCGACACCCGCATTTGACTTGACATTTTCTTTCTCTATGGTTTATCTTTCGGGGGTTTTATAGTTCTCGCCAGACTTTCTAAACTTTATGGGTCTATCACCCATGCCTTAGTCCAAATTCACTCAGTTTGCTAGCTAAGGATGCAGTACACTTATGTCTATTAGATTTGAATCGCTGGCTTGCGTCATGTGCCCATTGCGACATTGAGTGCGGGACCTCTGAGCTCCAGCCAATCGTACTGTTGTAGATTTTTGAAAACTTAGAAAAGTAATACCTGCATCTAGACTGGCGTTAACCAAATTTACCTTAACGCAATCTGAACTCTAACGTAGCGTTATCTGCTCTATTGTCTAAACTACAAATAATATAAATTGATAAATAATTATTCGGTACTCTTCTATTCGAAATAAGAAAGGAAGGGTATTTGCAACTATTTAGGAATAATAAAATTCACGCTGATCCACAGGTTACCTGTGTGTTGATCGCACAGATTACCTGTGTCTTGATATCCAATATTAGTAAAAGTAATTTTTATTCATCAAAAGCCACAAAGCTGGCGTTTATGTAACGAGATAATTGATTATAAGCACATAGTCAATTGTACACAAAACTTGCTTCGGGACTTGAGAGATTGGCTCACGGTAATCACATTTTTTACCCTGGTTTTTGCAAACATCTGTTTTTATAGCAAAAAATGCAAATTATGCTTAAAATAAAAACGGAAAATAATTTTCTTTTTACTTTTACCAATTGACATTAAAAATGAATTAAAAAAACAACAAAAATTTTCAAAATTATTACTAGAATAGTTCTATACCTACAAAAACTTGCTTTGAAACTATTCATTCCGGAATGAAAATATGCGGCATTGTTGTTGTAAAATTCCCAAAGTAAGACTACATCTATTCCGTATTGCTTTTCTTTCCATATGATAAATGTTTTTGCTCGCATACACGTATATTTTACGATTACTATTACTTTCCGGTTCGCACTCGCACATCGTACATTTTTGGACTGAAATTCGCATCCTGGTCTGATATTTTAGCCTAACTAAAATGTGTGTACTCGTAAGTGAAAGTTTACTGACAAGTAGTTATAAATAAAAAAGTTTAACTAACTAGCAGAACACAATAATTTAATAACACGTTGTTTAACCTTCTCTCTGTGTATTGGGGTCAAATTGACCCCAGTCGATTTTAAAATTAAAAAAAATACGTCTCTTATTATTTAAATGGCCCGTGCCCTATAAGATAGCCTCAACTAATATCTCATACACGCAATACAATGAAAATCAGGCCCAAATTACTTGTAAATTTTGTAATTACCATAGCCTGAAATAAACCAAGCGCATTTCTGTGGACTGGGGTTAAAATGACCCCAAGTTACTTCCATGCACTATTTTCTATATAAATCATAAAATTATTTACTTTTTGTATCTATGATTGTATTGTATATGTCTGTGATGTGTTGTGCAATTTTTCTGCTAACCAGTAAGTGAGACTGAGAGAGAAACTGCTTTGTTATTCATTTTTTATATGTGTTATACATAAAAACGGTAAAAAATCAGAGTTTTCGAAAATTTTGTCAAAAATGGGTTTTTTTTTTTTTTTTTTTTTAATAATTTTATTTATGATAACAATAAAATTTTTTTACAAAGTAACTAGTCATTTTTGACTAACAGCGTTTGACTCTGACAATATAATAATAAAGCACTCATATGTGTTCTTTACATAAAGTGTTGTTTTGGTTGATGTTGCATTGTGCGGACTATTCTGGCAACTCAAAAGGTTTTAGTCTTTTGAGTCTTCTTATTATACCCTCTTGATGAAGTAGTCTTGCAGCTTCGATGTTAGGGTGATGATGGAGCCTCTCCTGGTGTTTTTGAGCACATTTCTTTATTTCCCTTGCGACTGTGTCTATTCCGAGATCTCTATGAAGGTCACTATTACGAGTGTACCAAGGGGCATTTACAATTCCTCTGAGGACTTTATTTTGAAATCGTTGAACTATCTGTTGATTGCTGATTTTGGTGCATCCCCATAGTTGAATACCATATGTCCAGACCGGCTTGAGTATTTGTTTATAAAGCATAAGTTTATTATGAATGGATAACTGAGAGTTTCTTCCAATTAACCAGTAAATTTTTCTATATTTTAACTGAAGCTCTTCTGCTTTCTTTTTCACGTGTACTTTCCACTTTAACTTTGCATCAAGGTTCATACCAAGGTATTTTGCTTGATTGGCGTGTGGTACAGAGATATTATTGAGAGTCACAGGTAGTGGTTCTATTGATCTATTAGTGAAGTTAATGTGAGTAGACTTCGATTCATTCACTTTAATTCTCCACTTAGCTAGCCAATCTTGTATATTATTTACGGCTATTTGTAGTTTGAATGTGACTTCACCGATTGTGTCACCAACAGCTAGAATTGCAGTGTCATCTGCAAACGTGGCGATAGTTGTATTGCTCGTCTGCGGTATGTCGCTAGTAAACAGTACGAAAAGGAAAGGCCCTAAGACACTCCCCTGCGGGACTCCTGCTTTAGCTTCTTTAATACTGGAGTAAACTCCTTCCTGTTTAACTCTAAAATATCTCCTTTTCAGGTATGACTTTAGCAGTTCGCAATACTCAAATGGTAGAGTTTTCTCCAATTTAAATATTAAACCATCTAGCCAGACTTTGTCAAATGCCTGCGCTATGTCAAGAAATATGGCTGAACAAATCTTTTTTTCCTCTAAGGATTTTTCTATTATATCTGTTATTCTATGGACTTGGTCGATTGTGGAGTGTTCCTCTCTAAATCCAAACTGATGGGACGGAACAGCTCCTGATTTTACAACTTCTGGTTTAATTCGTTTTAATAACAATCTCTCAAATAGTTTTGACATAGTTGGAAGAAGTGATATTGGCCTGTACGAGGCCAGTTCACTAGGTGGCTTACCTGGCTTAGGTATCATTATCACTTCCGCAAATTTCCAAGATAGAGGGACATAACGGAGTCTGAAGGAAGCATTAATTATGTCCGATATTTTTTTAATAGCTTTATTAGGTAATTGTTTTAGAATCTCTCCAGTTATCAGGTCATATCCTGGTGATTTTTTAAGTACTACATGGTTCTTTATTACTTGTTTTACTTCTTTAGCATTAGTTAATGGAATTTCCTGTCTCAGGATAGTTGTTTGGTTTTCGAACAATATATCCTGTTGGTTAAGTGTTGTTAAATTTGGCTGAAAGGTACGCTCGAGATGATCCGCGAATTTTTCTGCTTTTTCTTCTTTGCTTTTAGCCAGATGACCATTATTTGTTCTTATTGGTGGTATATGCATAACTGGCCTTTTCAAATATTTGGTTGCTTTCCACAATGAATAATCACTACCTTTATCATAGGTGAGAGATTGTAGGTATGAATTTATTGATTTATTTTTAAATTCCCTTATTTCTCTACGTATTCGTTGTGTTAAATTATTTAATCTATTTTTGACGGTTGGGTCTCGTGTACGTTGCCACTCCCTACGGGTACTTCTCTTCTCTATAACTAGTGATTTAATTTCCATTGGATAGCATTTTCCAGCTATTTTTTTGTTTGTTGTGTTAGTACTTTTCCACGCCGCTACCTGTATGTCCTTGACGAGCTTCTCCACCTCCTGTTCTAATGTTTCTTCTGATGAAAGTTGTGTGTTTAAAATGATGCTATTGTTTAGTTCATTCCTGAACTTTTTCCAATCAGTATATTTATTTGTTAACAGTGGCTGTTTATCATTAGTAATTATTGTATCACTTATTATCATTAAAATAGAGGAGTGGTCAGATGTGGAGTCCAATCCTTCCTGCACTTGTATATAATCAACCGGGATTTTTCTTGTTATAAAGAAGTCAATTAGGTCTGGTGTTTTATTTTGATCACTGGGCCAATAAGTTGGTTTTCCAGTAGAATGCCAGTTGCAGTTGTATTTAATTATTGCTTGATGAAGCTCTTTCCCTTTAGTTGTGGTTAGTCTTGATCCCCAGTCAGTATGTTTAGCGTTGAAGTCACCCCCGACTACAAATTTTTCACCGAGCTGCTTGAAGAACTGAGTATAAGCATTCTCTTTGATGTTATATCTAGGTGGGCAATATATTGCGGATACCACTAACTTGTGGTTGCGGGTATTAATGCTAACGCTAATTGCTTGTATTTCATCACTTTCAAGTTTTTGTTGCAGATGGTATTTAATATCTTTTTTTATAATCACGGCACTGCCCCCTCGTGCATTATTATTAGGATGAACTGCTGAGTGAACTTCGTAGCCGCGGATTTTTATATGACTTTGAGTAGTAAGGTGTGTTTCAGATAATAAACATATATCAATTTTTTCTAAATCAAGAAATAGTTGTATTTCATTTTGTCGTTGCAATATACCATTGCAGTTCCATGCAAGAATTTTTAAATTATTTGCCATGTTTTTCGAGTAGAGTGAGCCTTTGTAGGATTGATATAAGGGCTTTTTCTTGCTTTTCTTCTTGTGAACTAAGTCTATCAAGAATATCTTGTAGTATTTTATTAGTTTGGTTATTATTTGAATTATTTAATAAAAGAGAACTATGTTGTCTTCTCGAACTTCCAGTAGATAGTACATCAGCAAATGTTACATTTGGATTAGTTCTTGATGGCTGGATTAATGTTTGGTGTGGCCTTAAATTTGTAGATATTCTTGTTGAGGCTGAGTTAATTTCTGGCCTGGTAATTATTGAAGTTTCCCTTGTTTTGTTGCGAATTTTTTGCAGCTCTTTTATAACAATGCAACCTCTGTAGTTGGCTGGGTGTGTCTCTCCACAGTTAACACATTTTGGTGGGGTGTCTTTTAGTTTCGTACATTCAGCCGTACGGTGTTTTCCTACACATTTCACGCATCTGGGCTCCTTATTACAAAAGTTTTGCGTGTGTCCGTAGACTTGGCACTTTTTGCACTGGGGGATCAGCTTAGATTTTTTAACTGCTTCTATTTGCACTTTCATATGGAGTATTTCGCTGATTGCATAAATATTTTTAATGTCTTCTGTTCTTTCAAAAGACAACATATATAATGGAAGAGGTGTTTTGTCACCTCTTTTTAGCAGCTGTGTAGCTTCTTTAATTTTGTATTTTTTCTCCAAAAGATACTCTTTTATCTCTTCTGGTTTGCATGAAGCGTGTAGCTTCCTAGCAATGACTTTGGTTTGCCTTGTCTGCTTATCTTCGTAGGAATACCACGCTGTCTTTTCTTCGTTAAGAGCTCCTGTTAACTTTCTATAGCTATCACTGTCTGTGACATTTATTTTGATATCACCACTATTTAACGCTGTAGCTTGAAACTTTATATGATTGTTGTCCATGATGTTTCTAATACTCTGATAATTATTGCAATTAGATATTATTACTGGAGGTGGCCGTGGCACTTTTTTCTCTAGTTGTACATTCTTACTTCCGGTTGGGAGTTCATTACTTGATCGTTTCTGTTCCGACGGAACCTGAGCTTTATCCTCCTGTTGCACGTGCCTACTTCCGGTTGGAAGCTGCTCAACTGATTGTTTCGAATCGGGTGAAATCTGTGGTGATTTACTCATCTTACGTTTCTTATTTTTTTTGTTACGGTTCAGAATCCATCCCGTTTCTCTATTGAGTTCTTCCTCGTCTGTTTCATACATAACCTCTATATGATCATTGGTGTTGTTTATCTTAGTGTTTTCTTTCTCAGACATTACTGCATTTAGAGCATCTTTTAACTCCTTGTTTTCTCGCTGTAAGTTTTTGAGGTCTTTGTTTAGATTTAACGTTAACTTTTCTATTTCGTAAATCTTATTGCGCAGTTCTGCGTTATCCCTTTCTAAGGTGTTCGCTATTGGTGGTGGTGATCTACACACCCTGGATTGTTGTTTAAATGGGTTGGGTTGCCCAAAAGGGCTGTTAAACAATGATTGGCTCACCCCAGAATCCTTTGAGCCAGCCTCGTTAGAGGGTGGATTTGCCAGCTGATTAGCTGGGTTACCACCTGGGGTACAATTTCCTGAATCTGTTGTACTCATTGTTTATTTTACTGGTCATAAAGCATCTACCACTCTGACCAGTACGAGTTGGTAGTGGGTCTGGTTTGAGAAGATCATTTACTAAATTCTCGATAGTCAGTTATACCGCCGTGTCTCGGTCGCCAGAGCCTCGTTAGTTATCTAGCAGGGTGCACCACGTGCAGGTGAGGATGACATTTGGACTATTTGTAGACCAATTACTTAAGCCCCCTTTCCCACCCCGTCAAAAATGGGTGAAGAACCTTAAGTTATGACCAAAAACTGTCGAAAAATATCAATAACTGTCAAAAATTGCCGGAAAGTGTCAAGAACTGTGCGTGTGATATTGAAAAAAAGAGATATTCTTATTGTTCGTGAGTACTACATTATTGAAATATACCGGTTAATTTAGAAACTGTTCTAACTGGTTGAAACAGTTCTGAACGTTAATGAAGCTAAAATTGTACATTTTTCAGTTTTTTTCGCTGTCAAAAAGTCCTAAGGCAAAAACAAAGGATTTAAAAGGATTTAATTTTTTACTTTTGTATTATTTTACCGTTACTGATATTTCGAATGATCCTTGAACGATATTTCTGGTTTAGTTTTTGTTTGTAATTCAAGGTGCTTAGTAGTAAAAATAGCTTATCCTTGTTGTAGATATTATTATTATGGTGCGGAAAAGACAGAGCAGCCAAGAGCCCCTTGGACTTCTCGATAGAGTTTGTACCTCTAAGGTATTAGATGAAGCGGAAATATCAAACGACACTATTGATGTGGAGTTTCCGATGGCGATGAGCGTGAACAAGTTGCGCCGATAAACATTTGTAACTACGATGAGGATGAGCATGTTGAAACGATAAATTTTGATAACGATTAACTTTTTCAACTTGTCGCTGACGATCGAGGAAATGAATAAGAAAATGTTGAAAATAAGACTGTTAAGGATAAAGAAACAAATACTAGTATGTCGTACTATGCCCAAAATAAAAAAACTATCGGAAAGTGGAGCTTGAAACCTCCGATTGTAACCAAATCACGCAACTTTCTCCTACTGCGAGAAAGAGAAGGCTTGACGGTTTAAACAGCAATAAATTAAACCACTCAGTTACTATAGCTGTCTAAAACAGGAGCGGCTAAAAATCGATAGATTGGCAGCATTCCAATATATATGGAATATGTCCTTGGCAAACATTCAAGGACCTCATAAACCATCATGAAATTTAATCATTGATCAACAATTGACTCTAGGTCGAAGGAGCTATTCTTTCCGACAATATGTTGGTACCTTCGAAGCCAGAGAAGTTTAGAATTAAAATATTCTGGCTATGCGACGCAAAGAATTCTTACCCATTGAACGCAGAAGTATATGTTGGTAGGCAACCAAGGGAGCATAACAAATAATAATTACCATGGACAACTTTTCCACTAGTTGTTCTTTAGCCGATGAACTTTTGCAGAAAAAAAATACACTAATTGGTACAATTAGATGAAATAAAACCGATCTTCCCAAAGAGTTTAGTAGTAAGGTGGAATTAAAAACACGAGAACTAAAACCTTCAAAATTCTGTTTTGATATCAACCAAATACTTGTGCGTTTTATTCCTAAACCAAATAAAAACGTTTTGCTATTATCAACTTTACACAACAATAACGGAGCAGACCGTGAGTCTAATATAACTAATTAAATTTTGCATTATAACGCAACAAAGGAGGGCTAGACACCTTCTATAAATCAGTGAAAACCTGTAAATACAAAAGGAAAACTCAACGATGGCCGATGGTGTTATTTTTTAACCTTACTGACCTCGCTGATTTTGCAGCCTTTCCATTTTGTAGAAAAGCGCCAACCGCCCCTTTGTATGAAACTCAGAAAGCATCCGAAAGAAAATCATTTCTAAAAGAATTGGCTATGCAACTGGTGCAGGCCAACGTGTTGGAGCGGCTCTATAACACTCGAAAGTTAAATAAAAATAAGGACAGGAATCGACTTAATAGGTTAAAAAGCATTACCAATAAGGCGGGAATCAACAGGCGCAGAAGTGATGGTTAAGACAGTTAGAAAACGACGAAGATGTTACTTAAGCCATAAATCATCTGATATGAAAACCAGAACAAGATGTCATTTTTGTAATGAGCCATTTTGTCCCAATGCATAAAAATGCATAGTAAAAATGGGGAAACGGTTTCGAACGAAGAGGAAGTGGCATCAGAATACGCATCTGATTAAAACATTCAACTGGTAATTTTGTAGAAAATAAAGAATTTTTATTTACTTTCCCTATGAAATACATGAAGATATATATGGGGTCAGATTGACCCCTATACACAGACAACGTGATAGTAAGCTATACACAGAGTGAAGGTTAAATATGCTACCTTGAGTTATATAACGTGGGCAGGCCAAGCTTTCCGAAACGATTTTTTGTTATTATCGGATGAAAAGGGTTCGGCATTTTCGATAAATTTTTGAAATTTGTGAAAACGATATAAAATGTTTAAAATTGCTGCTTTTCTATAGCGATTTTCCATAATCTCAAAGATGTTACCAGATGTGGGGCTAATTTCATAAAATGAGCAGGTGTAGCTTTATGAAACCATTTCTGTTATTAAGATAAAAAAGGTTGAGCAAGTTCGATACATTTTTGAAAATTTTGAAATAGACTTGGCCTGGTAACATTTCCGAGATTTTGGGAAATGGCCATAGTGGCAGTTCCAACTTGGTTAGCTTTTCCTCAATTCTCCAACAATTTACCGACACTATTTATTCGAAAAGCATAGCCTATTGACTTTATGAAAATATAGACCATAGTGTAAATGGCATTTTCCTAATTTTCAAAAATTTGTTGGACTATCTAACCATTTTTATCCTCTTTAACCATTTAATCATTTCATAAGGCTCGACCTGTCCACTTTATCAAAATATATGCTAAAATAGATAGGCTTGCACAATCCCAATACACTTACACTTTTGGTTATTTTGTGTAGCTCCACTTAGTTTGAAAAACTTCGTACCGGTGGTCCAGAGGCCTTACTCTCGAGTTTTGGTTAAATTGACCGACGAATATCTGCCAAATTATATCATTTCAGTCGAAAATTTAAATTGCCGTGTTCTTGAAATGCGTCATCGACTAATTTTGATCAAAAAGTAGACGAAATTGTTGGTGCTTTTTGCAGGTGGTCGCTTTATCACATTAGTGGCAAATTACGCTTGTTTTTATGTCTTCTGCTCGTGGGCACATATGGCATCGGCTTAACTACAACTTTTTAATTTTTGTTGAATGTTAATTAATTCTTGTAATTTCTAAATATGCTACCGGTCTTACGACACTTTTAAATGTGTTTTTTATTAACACGTAGAAACATTTTAGTATTTACGAACGGTAATTCAACGAAAACCGGCTAATAGACAGAATTCTATTTATTTAATTTTTAATTTTATATGTTCCGAAGATTGTAAGAGAATTCAATCCAGTTTCGAACTGATGAGCTTATGATTATGAAAAAATCAATCCTCTCATCAGGCCGCGGCGACTGGACTGACCATACCACAGTTTACATTCTATATATACAGAATGTCCTGTGCTTTATGTACTAGCGAATCGTACTAATACAGATAAATTCAATTACAATTTTTTCTTCTTCACGACAATCACATAAGCTGTGAACGCTAATTTTACTTTTTAATTTTTGTTGAATGTTAATTAATTCTTGTAATTTCAGCACAGGACATTCTGTATATATAGAATGTAAACTGTGGTATGGTCAGTCCAGTCGCCGCGGCCTAATGAGAGGATTGATTTTTTCATAATCATAAGCTCATCAGTTCGAAACTGGATTGAATTCTCTTACAATCTTCGGAACATATAAAATTAACTACAACATAACCTATTTGTTTTATGGCGTTTTTCACACTTTTTCAAAGTACTAGAAGTAAAAAGGCGCTTTATAATTTTATTATCGACCAACCGTAGGGTCAAGTTCTTGAGGAATTTGTTTTCGCTCGGATGAAACTGAAGTGGCATATAACTGCGGGTTTGCTAATTTATGAAAACTATATGCAGCTATACCCACCGCGTCCAACATATTGGAGAAGTGGATCATGGGCCATCTTTGGATTTTTCTCTTGCATGAATATGTTTTGACAAATTTATCAAATACCTCGACACCGAATTGAGTGTCGTTGTATCAAAATAGAAAATTGTTGATCGAATTACTCGGGCAGGAAGATCAGGGGGGGGGGGGGGGCTATTTATGAATTCGATTCGAATGTATTCGATTCTTCGAAGTATTAGATTCGTATTTGATTTAAACAAGAAACGGACAAATACAATTCAATTCAAATAAGAATCCAATACTTCGAAGACTCGAATACTTTCGAATCGAATTCACAAATAGCCCCCCGGTTTATTCGACCTTATTGTGCCAAAAATTGACGTCTTTTTCTGCATCATCTTATCCATTTAGACATAGTTCTTCCTTTGTTAATATATGGCTTAGCCAAACGGTACACTAAGTTAACTGCTTACTCTGATACTCTTGCTTCGTTCGGCTGACGTCCGACATATTTATCAGTCCAAAGGATATGCGTTTTCTGAGTCCCATAACCAAGAAATTTTGATACCGTATTTGCCAGGTTTAGTGGAAATATATTGTCGGAGATTACAATGGCCCCGAGTTGCGACTAATTGCTCATCTATTGTGAGATTAGCTGATGATGTGTTAGGTTCCTTTACACTCTCTAGGAGCATGGTTCAAATGTGTCTAAATGCGGGTAACTTATTTTCTGGTGCAATGGTTATCGAACTTGTAACGAAATCGTTAGGATTTCGTTGAGAGACATAACGCCAGAGGTCTGGTGCGGTATATGTAGCTGGCTAGAGCTCAGGGTCGGCGTGGGGTTTTTCAGACTTGGTGTTTACCGAAAAGACATTTGTATGACCGGGACAGTAGGTAGCGATCATATCGACACGAGAGCCATCACTCAATAACCCATTGCGACCTCTCCCCTTGTTCTACTCACTCATTCTTAGCAGAAGTAATTTGACGAGAAAAGAAGAAAAAAAGGATAGGAAAGCGCACATATGTCAATAACTGAAGGATAATAAGAAAATCAGAAAAAGATTGGTGGATAATATGTGACCATAAAAGCAAAATACAACCACTCTCTCTACCAATCACACTAACCACATATCAGGCCATTTCTGCGCACCAATACAATCGCTTGAACCATCAACAAAACCAATTAAAATCGACCAACTCGTATATGTTGCTCTCGGGCGATGGCCAACAATATCGCACGCTCAACGAATACATCATAAAACTCAAACGAGTCAAAGAACCCGCATCGTCAAAGAGGGGAAAGAAAAATCAAAAAAAAATTTTAAAACCAAACCAACCAGGGTTACGCAAGCCGAGCTGCACGTAACAAACGTGGGTACGACTCATCCCCGAGATAAGGTCTCTAAAGCCAGTCAAATTTAAGCAAAGTTAGAGAGATACAAATGAAACATCACGTTCCCTACTTTTGACTCGTTCACGGCGGGTATAAATTTAGTTCCTAGTTTAGCGGAGAATTTAGTCGATGCGTTGCTTTGTGCAAAGAATCTGACGAACACAGCTTGTCCGAGACGGAAGTTCCGATTTCGACTATACGCATATTATATCTGCTGGCCACATTATCATGAGCGACTTTTAAATAATGCATCACTTGATCTCTAATCAGGCTCAACCGATCTGGCTTAGTCATCATCTGCACCTCACTAGTATCTTGATCAAACAACAATTTACGAGCTTTATAATCAGAACCGTGTAACGTCATGTGTTGACCGAAGACGAGGTAGTGCGGGGAAAACCGAGTAGACTCATGTATAGTGTTCCGCAAAGCAGCTATTACCTCCGTCAGATGATTATCCCACCCAGTAAGCTCATGATCGCCGATATAAGAACGGAGTGCTGACAATAACGTTATATTTACTAATAACGTTACTAATAACGTTCTAGTTACTCGGAAGCATTACTTTGCGGTGAGTATAACGGGGTGCGGATATGGGTGACTCCATATTTTATAAGCAACTCCGCGGCATTTCCGCGCTTTGAACGTGGGTAGGGTCCCAGAAGGTCTACATACAATTTTTGAAAAGGCCTAGTGGTTTCGACCTGTGCTCCCATAGCCGGCCGAGTTGAGAAATTCACAGGCTTGTTCATTTTGCATTTAATACAAGTGAGTACGAACTGTTTAACTTGAGCAGCCACTCGCGACCAATAAAACTGCCGTTGTAAACGTTCAATGGTTTTCGCTGTTCCCATATGAGCGGAGGTTGGAGATTCATGCGATTGTCTAATTAAGTCAGGAGTTAAAGACAAAGGAACAACTAATTCCCATTCGGAGAGGTCTGAGTCATGATATTTAGATCCGTAGGCGGGATAAATGAAAAGTTTGCCATCAGTTTATGAGAGGCATCCTCCGGCTGGGTCACTCTATTTATCTGGTGTAGGTATTCATGGTCCTTAAACTTTAAGACTTCGTTAGACTATATCTATGTATATGGAAACTAGTGCCAAATGTATTGACTATTTCTGCCGATTGACAATCAGGAAACGACGAAGATGCAGTCACAGTGTTACTTGTAGAAAAGGTGATTTCGTCACAAAAGGCTCGCGACAACTTACAGGTACAATATTTACTGATCCCTTGCAATAACCAATTTGAAAATCAAATGCTTGTAGCTTCAAGCTCCACCTTGCTAGATGTCCAGACAAGTCTTTTTAATTCATCAGCCAGCGTAGGCTAGCATGATCGGTGTAAATTGTGAATGGGTATCCTTCGATATATGGACGAAACTTTTGTACGGTACACTTCCTATACTCCAGCTGCACTGGCGTCGCACTGTATAAAGAAGGGTCGACTGTAGTCCGGATGGGTTAACCCGGGAGGAGATGACAAAGCGAATTTGAGAGAGATGAACGCCTTTTCTGCCGCTTCTGACCATTTAAGTTTTTTGGACTTTCCCGTCAAATCCGTAAGAGGCGCCGAATTTGTTTAGTCGTTTTTGGAGTGGGAAACTCCAAAATCGCTTTACACTTGTCGGCCCGTCAGCGGAGGTACTCACTCCCTACGACGTATCCCATATACTTTACTTCCTTCAAGTCGAATTGACTTTTGGTGAGGTTAATAGAGAAACCAGCTTTCTTTAACAGATCCGCGACTTCCTTCAATAATTCGAAGTGTTCCGTTAACGTAACGAGAAGGTCATCAAGGTACACAAAAACCTTATCGTGCATAAGGCGGCACAGTGTCTATGGTGCGTTGCATAAGCCAAATGGCATAAAGGTGGACTGGTATAAGGGCCGTTCAGGTACCGTAAACGATGTTTTATCTCTTGATTGTGGGTTGAGAGGGATTTGCCAAAAGGCATCTTTTAAATCAATAGCAGATATATATCTGGTTTGGTCCAAACGACCCAACAATCCATTAATAAGAGGCAGTGGATACGCATCCTTAACGGTGACCTGTTCAGTTCTCCAGCCTCTAGGTTCAGACGAACTTTACCATTAGGCTTACGAACCACAGTGACCGGAGAACACCAGGAGCTTTGCGATACCTCGATAACCCCTAACGCTAACATCCTATCTTACTCCTCATACATCAACTTTTGAATTTATGGGGACACTGAGTAAAATCATTGTTTCACAGGTTTAGCGTCTTCCACATCAATGACGTGTTTTAACATATGAGTGTGACCTAGGCCCAAATTCGAACTGGAAGGAAAGAGATTTTTGATGGCATTTAATGATTGTTGATCTCTGCTGGACAAGGTATACATTTTAGATTCAGCAGAGGAGTCAGACAAGTCATTTGAAACATTTAAGGCAGATAATTTTGGCACTATTCCGAACCAATTCCAAAAGTTGATCCCCAGGTAAAGGGGCTGTCCCAAGGAGGGAACTATATACAGAATCACATAGTGAGAAATTCCATTAAAGTTCACAAGAGCTCAAATATAACCAAAGTAAGACCCGCTGCGACTGTCCACTCGCAGTGTTGATTTGAGATGGAAAATTATAAAATTGACCCGTTGACTCTAAAACGCGTATTGTTTATCAGGACGGTAGCGTAAGGTCGAGTATCGTCGGTTACTGACTCAATTATAGACGAGATGACGGAAGATCTCATAAGTTCGTGTTTGTGAAAATTTTCCTTGGATCGCATTAATCTAGACGATTCACCCCGTTTGGCAGAACCTCCAAATTCAATATATGGATGAGATGATAAACCAGAATGGTGAATAGCTGGCGTTAATTGTGGTAAAGAATTAATAAGAGAATTAGAATTATAAGGAGTGCCTTTATTTGAAGCTAAGGAGTGGTCCTCTCGGTTGTTGACGATTTTCTTCGGGGAAGTTTCGGATCGGTGTTGCAGCCGTTATCCTCCTTGATCGTGCTGGGCGAAAGTATTTTCAAAGGCCCCTGGTTCCCAGATCTCCATTAACCTCTCTTCTTGAAATGGTTCCCTTCAGGCCGACTCGATAACAGAACATACCGACCGGAGCAATTGGACAAACCATAAAAGTGTGGCCTATGTCGTCACAACTAAAACATATCGGGTTATTTCCAACATTATTAGTGCCCCGAGAGTTGGTGGATCTTACCGACTCCTTTTCTCCAACCCTGCTTAAATTTAGATTAACTGTATTATTCCGAAAGGCAGCCATTGAATAAACAGGAACGAACGACTCCGGTGGAAATCCTGAAAGGAAGTTCCCCTGTTGGTTCGGCAAGTTTAGCTCATTGATTGCATGTCTGTAGGATGAGGAATTATCGGGCTGAACTCGTAATCTTCTGAATGTCTCTTCCCATGCTACGCAGCTGTTAATCAAATCATTAACGTTGCTAAACTGTCGGTCGGTCAAATGGTACTGAAGAGCTGGTTGCATATTGTTCATTAGGATTTGAATCAACTCTTCATCACTATATGGGGAACTACATTCAAGCGTTAGACTCCAAACGTTATGGTAGAAATCAAGAAAACTTTCATAAGCATGTTGTTTTCGAGACTCTATATTTTTGCGAATATCAAAATTTGTTCGCTTGTCTTTGAATCTTTCGATAAATGCTGCTTCCAAGTCCATCCAGGATGTCATGGGTCTTATTTTCCGGTATGTCCAATACCATTGCAAGGCGATGTCTTTCAAAACAGTGTGCAATTCAGCCAACAATGTCGATGGAGATAGATCCCTGGATGCCGCCACCGTGTCCAATGGGAAGAAAAACATTTCAACATTAATTTCTGTTGAAGATCCGTTCCATTCACACTAACCACCAATACAATCGCTCGAACCATCAACAAAACCAATTAAAATCGACCAACTCGTGTACGTTGCTCTCGCGCGATGACCAACAACGTCGCACGCTCAACCAATACATCACAAAACTCAAACGAGTCAAACAAACCTCATCGTTCAACCACTTTGTCTACTATTTGCAGAACTTCTCGAGTGTGTTCATCATCGACATCTGTATTTTTGCTTTAATACAATTAAAATCGGATGCAATTATATTTGAAGAAAATGATGATGATATTAGGGTTTCTATTTAGATAGGTAACTATGTACGGTGTCAGGAATTCTTTTAGATCACAGTAAACTTACAGTAAATAGTATAAACGTACGCATATAAATACATCAATTGAATGCTACATTGTATCATATTTCAATGAATTTTTACAAGGTCAATTGTAAAAGGCCTTATTTGGTGTTAAAATTGGCAAGGCTTAAAAGTTAACTTACTGACACTACCCACTCTAGGAAATACCCATATAATTTTTATTTTAAATGTTACACGACTCAAATACTAGAAAATTTTCCACTATAATTCTTTAATTAATAGTTTATGACTCAGCTTGCAACAATGAATTGTTTTCTGTTTAATTACATTTCTTTAAATCAACTATCTAGCTAATTGGCACTTCATTTCAAGTTCGAGGTATTTAAACAATGTAGACAAAATCAATTTTCTTTTATGTATTTATTTACAATGTGTGTGCCGCTGAAATACTTAGCTTATACAGATGCAGACATTCAAAGTTCAGAAGACGTTGCACAACAAGTAATAATTATGTGATTTTAGGTGGTATTCGAGAGACGCATTTTCTTTGCCTTCGGTAATATTGGCAGGGCGACCATCCTATAGCTTCCACTTTCATTCTCAGGGGGAATAGAATTGTTCATTCTTTTAATTGGCCTTCTCGATTGACTACTTTTATGGTGTGAACTAATTTGATTGAAATGCAATCAAAAAATTCCAACAAGATCAAGCTAGCAGATCAAAAATGAAAGTAATATTTTAATAAAATTAATAGATAATAAAATTATGCAAAACATTGATAATGAAGTTAATGAAAATATTTCTCTACCACAAACATTAGTGCAAACGGGAATTGAACGTGATGTTAAGGTGACGCCAAAAAGAAAAAGAACACCAAAGTCTCCGAGGCGGCTGTCTCAAATAATATTTGGTGACCGATTCAAGTTTCTACAAGTGGAAGATGATAACAACGATGAGCATGAAAAGCCTAAAGAGAGACCTCTTCCAATCTACTTAAGAGAGACATAAAAATCAGCTAAAATCAGAAACAAGAGAGAACTATTTTATTGCCACATTAAATGTGGTAACATCAACGTAACCAGGGTTCAAGACAAAAATATTGACGGATACAGACAAATTGTAGCCGCCCTTAAAAAAATCGAATGTACTTATATACTGTTTGTATTCTCTAGGAAATACAAACTTCTTCAGATTGATCCTCTTACTTTAAATGGTATTAGCTTGACCTTTAATGATAAAGCGAAATACCTGGATATTGTTTTGGACAGCAAACTCAATTGGAAGCCTAATACATATTTTAGAAAGGGTAGAGAAAGCTACTATAGCGCTATACTCCTGTAAAAACGCTATTGGAACCACATATCGTATACTGGCTCTTTACTTCAGTGATAATGCCCATATTTTATATGGGATTGTTGTTTGGTGGCCAGGCTTAAACAGCTAACCAAAAGTTGCTGATGAAAATTCAGAGAACGTCCACTCTTATATTAGTGGTGCACTCAGGAGTACATCCTCTCAGGCATTTGAGCTTCTGTTTCATCTCATATCCCTAGATATTCTGGGCCCTCAGATGGCCAGGAGCACAGCCATAAGGCTCAAATCTATTTCTATGTGAACCTGTAGTAATACAGTACACTCATCTATTTTGTGTAACAGAGATATCCCTGGTACCACCGATTACATGATTCCATTCCCATCTTTTAACCAAAGGGTTCGTACTGATATTCCCTCCAGATAGGACTGGCTGAGTGGAGAGATGTTGAACCCTAAAGTTTTTAACTTCTTCACGGATGGTTCAAAAATGGTTGGTAGGGTTGGTTGTGGTGTTTTCTGTGAGAAACTAAATGTGAACCTCTCATTTCGTCTCCCCGACTATTACAGCATTTTTCAGGCTAAAGGATATTCGCATTTTTACGGATAGTCAGAAGGTAGCCCGGAGCTGTCTCTCATCTCTTAACGAGATAGCAGATCAGTTCAACATTCACTTAACGTGATAAAAGGGATCGAGTTCACTGTTGAGACAGAAGAAATTAGCGAAGAGCTAACAAAGATGAACTGAAAGGTGAAAAATGTAATTAACATTATAAATCGCGACAGAAAACCTCAACCAATGTTTAGAGTTGAGCTGGAATCTGGATGTAATAAAATCTAAAAGCAAACACTCTATCTTTGAATATCAGGTATCTAATCTATTGTACAGAAAAGTCGTCGTGGTGAAGCCAAACAAACATAAATCAGTTTTAAAGTGTACCAACTGTCAGAAATATGTAGAGTCGCGAAATTATTGCAAACTCACGGCTATTTGTGGGAAATTGAACGATAGTAGCAGGCGTGAGCTGGATAGAAGTAAACCATAGGCTAGAAAGGCAGTAATTGTGTGGAAAATCACCGTAGGAGTTAAGAAAATAATGACTACAACAAAGAGTGGAACACCAAGCACTAAATCAATGCGAGTCAAATATCTGCTATAAGTTCAATCAAAAATATCGTAAACGGAAGTTGTCACAGGTAGTTCTTCAACTCCAAACGACGACCAGGGAATTTATAAAGTGCTAAATACACCCTCAATGAATCAATTAATAAATGTAAGCAAATGATTTAGACCAATATGAGTTTAATGTTCCAAAACACAAAAACCTTCATGCAACTCTTAATCAAAAAATAAAAATGAATGAACTTATAAATTACCTATATAACTCGACATCTTGCGATTCGAAAATATACACGCACAAAAATTTAAATTTATTTTATTTAAACAATTTTTAAGTTTAAAAACGTGTTCTGTTTTAAAAACTACCTGTACGTTGATTTTGGTCGCAAAACGAGGATTGAGGATTGAGAAATTTGTATATATACACGGCGTATGTACATTTTGCTATTGTGTGCCGTCAAATATTTTTATTGGATTGGTGTGTTTTCTCATGATGGTAAGTATCAAAAATAAGCTAAGCGGGTGAAATCGGTTCAACTTTTTGTTGCTTCCGCTCGCCTTGAGTTATTTTTCCCTATCTTTTAACATGAGGAATTCATGTTTTTCTGTCTATTGTTGTTGTAACCGAGACATTCATTTTACTTCATCCAAAACAATATATGCAATCAAAAAAATTGCTCGTGGTGATCTTCAATATAAAATACAAAAAGCAGCATAAATAAATGGTTTTTAATTTATACATTCTTCGTCGGCCACATTCATAATATTTCTAACTTTTTTTTTTTTTTTTTGAGTTAAGTTTATGTGAGAATAAACATTTGAAAAATAAAAAAAAATTCAGTGTTATCTCATGCGTACGAAAGGAATGTTGTACATATTTTTATTTCCAGTGATTTTCTGCCAAATTTAAAACTACTAATAAAATGTTAAATTAAATAATGATTTAAAGATAAACAAAAATTAGGTAAAAATGGAAAATAAGTCAGAAAAATATTTATAAACTATAATTTCATTAATAATTTTAAATGGTGAAAAGACACACGACATACATCCTTCCTCTCCTGCGTTTGAATTAACACTAAGTCAAAATAACCAATTTACTTCTTTTATTTTCCACATTATATTTTATATCCCTCTTTTTCGTATCATTTTATCTCTCTTATTTGCATCATGTTAAACAAAGAACTAGAAATAAACGCCCATCATTTTTTTAGTTTTTTGTTTAACATCGAATAAGAGGGATAATGTGAAAAATATAAGTAAATTAGTGATTTTGGAATGGGCAAGCAGGATGTACGTCCACGTCGTGTGTCCTTTCATCATTTAAAATTATTAATAAAATTATAGTTTATAAATATTTTTTTGACTTAATTTCCATTTTTAGCTAATTTTGATTTATCTTTAAATCATTATTCAATTTACCATTTTATTAGTTTTAAATTTTACAGAAAATTACTGGAAATAAAAATATATACAACATTCCTTTCGTACGCATGAGATAACACTGAATTGTTTTTTTTATTTTTCAAATGTTTTTTATACTCTGTTTTTTTCTATTCTTTGGACACTCACCAATACAATTTACCAATAATATTGCCTTCCGGTAATTCTCAACTCAATCCTCAAATTGCGACCAAAATCGCTACCCTGATGATGAACAAGCAAATGTTC
Source organism: Tipula vernalis (assembly GCA_958295665.1). Taxonomy (NCBI): domain Eukaryota; kingdom Metazoa; phylum Arthropoda; class Insecta; order Diptera; family Tipulidae; genus Tipula; species Tipula vernalis. The sequence goes on along the minus strand of OY282559.1, from coordinate 86,601,919 downwards.
CAAACTAGTAGTATGTAAAATAAAAATAAAATTTCACAATAAAGAAAGTGTTTTTAAACTTAAAAATTGTTTAAATTAAATAAATTTAAATTACCTGGTTGGAACACCAATGTGCCAGTACAACGGAAACTAGAGGTTTAAAATTTCCTTATTTAACACAACATCGATATTAATCAGATTTCTGAAAGACATTTTACAACTATGAGCCATCTCAAAATCAAAGGATACCCTTTTTGTGACAATAAGCGTCCTTGCGGAAATTCACATGGGTGAACTGTTATCCTTATAAAGAATGATATTAAACATTATGAACTCCAAAAATATTAGGTTGGGGAAAAAGTATTGATTGAGAAATTTTTCTTCTTTTATTCAAAATGAATTTTGTTTAAGTACATATTGGCCATTATTATCTAAGACCTTTTGCCATTTTTCGGGAAGTTTCATAATTCCATCGAATTGTAGTTTATCGGCGAAAAACTTGGCCAAGTGATTTTCACAGTCCCTTATTGAAGCCAACTTTAGACCATCAAGGGAGTTTTGCAGAGATTGAAACAAATGGTAGTCTTAGGGTCCAGGGTAGACGGTGGATGCATCAAAACTTCCCAGCCAAACTCTCTCAATTTTTGCCGGGTCATCAAATATGTGTGTGGTCTGGCGTTGTCATGATGGAAGGTAACACCCTATTGATCAATTCTGATCGGGTTTTTTTGAGTTGCTTACTGCAATCTGGTTAATTGTTGACAATAGAGATAAATCAATCGTTTGACAAGGTTTTCTTTTCCTTCCAACGCCACCATACACAAAACAAAATCTTACGGGGGCGCCAATCCCGGCTTTGAGGTCGTTTGTGGTGGTTCATCATACTTTGACCATGACCTTTTTCAAACGACATTTTCATATTTTACGCATGTTTCATCGGCAGTAATGATTGGCTTCAAAAGTGGATCGATTTCAATGCGTTTCAGTAGCATCGAGCTTCTTTGTGTATCCACGCTTACCCAAATGGTTTAAAACTGTTTTGTGATCGATATTTAATTCTTTAGCAATATCATGGCTGCTTATGTGTCGGTCTTCATTGACTTTTTGTAAGATTTCATCGACAATTTCAGCGATTGGTCGACTAGAGCAAATGCTATTGCATTCGGGCGATTTAAATGCCATTGTATTCGGGCTTGGGCAGCGTTTTTGCCTTTTTCGTAGTAAAATTGCAAAATATAGCAAATTTTTCCACAAATTTCACTCATTTTTACACTAATACAATCTGATCAAATTTGACCCGGACTGGTTTACGTAAACTGAATCGGTAAATTTTTTTTTCTAGGTTGATACAACCTTCTTTGACATTCGTGTGACGTTTGAGCAGAATACGTCCATTATTTTGAGTTTGGCAGCCATTTGTTTACGACGCGAAAAGTTTATCTGGCGATTTTTACTATGGAAAAAAATTGAACAACGAGTTTGCTTGAAATTTTGTGTTTCCAATGGAATTACGGCTACGGAATCATTGAAAATGTTGCAGAAGTGTTTTGGGGAATCTACTCTATCGAGAACGCAAGTATTTGAATGGCATAATGCATTCATGAGGGGCGTGAGGTCGTAGAGAACTTGCCTAATGCGAGTCGGCCATCCAGCTCTATTAATGACGGTAAAAAAATTGTGCTCGAAAATCGTAGTTCACCACGAAATTGATCCAGAGGGTGAAACAGTTAATAAAGTATACTACTTGGCCCTTTTGAGGCGTCTATGTGAAGCAATTCGTCGTACGATAATGCGCCGTCACATTCCAGCCTGATTGTGACTGAATTTTTGTCCAAACATGAAACAAAAGTCATCGCTCAGCCACCGTACTCGCCAGATTTGGCTCCCTGCGACTTTTGCCTGTTTTGAAACTGAAATATCCGCTCCTGGGAACGCGCCATGGGTCGATTGAAGCTAAAGGAACTAAAATATTGGCTGTATTGGCTCAAAAGGAGCCTATTTTGAAGGCGATAATAAAGATTTGTATTAAGTCCGGGTCAAATTTGATCAGATGGTATAACTTTCGACACAATTGACGAAATACAAAACTATCTTCATGAAAATTGTGAAAATATATGTTGTTAACTGAAATACCAACTTTCAAACGCGAGTCAGTACAATGAAATCTAGCGCAATTAGTGTTGCCTGATAAATGACAGCAAACACCGTCTAGTCTCCTCAATAGTGAGGAGCACATTGAAGCAACTAGCATATGTCTGGAGGAATAGTCAGGGAAATGGGTCATATTTGCAGTTTTTTGTCCACCGCAGGAGATAAGATATTGGGATGAACGCCAAACATATTCACTATATATTCATAACTTATTGGTCAACTGAGAGAAAAAAATTTCCCGATTTAATGAACTTTTTGGTGGTTTGGTGTCTATTGGGGGGGAAGGAGGGGGGTACCAAAGTTGGTAGATTAATCTACCAGCTCCGTAACCTTCCAGTAGGGTGCGCATCGCGTGAGGTGTTCTGGTCTTGTCATTAGGCAGCTGCGTGATGGGTACAATTGTGTAAGGGGTAAACTGTTCACAATTCGCAAGTGTACGTGCTGCCTCCTCGTGGCAACCACAGGTAACTAAGGTCATCTGGCACATTTTTGGCCATTTGGCACAGGCTAAAGTACGGCGCTAAAGGAGAAAACCTTGACAAAAAACCCTAATCTAAGGTGGAACAGCATATGCCGATGGATGAATGGCTGATAGGTTAATCAGTACAAAATATGCGGACTATGGATACCAGGCACCCTCCAGTTTTATTTAGCCTTCCTGTAGTATAGTTTGGTAACCTACAGGCGATTTGCAATTCCCAACAACTCGTAAGAGTAAAATCAAACGAAATACGGGGCAGGGGTTGGAATATACGGGGGTTGGACAACCCTCTCGAGGCCCTTGGGCTCCAATACTACCGTCTTTCTAGCGGAACTACATGCTGTAGTAAACATCTAGGAGGGAAAGCAATAAGCCCAGTATGTATCACGTACTGGGAGGCAGTATTGTCAGGTTCATTAAGAACCTGAATATTAACTGGACGGATAATTAAGCAGGGTCCAGCACAATAGATCTTTTAGGTCGCAGTGCGAAGTGTCTGATCGCCCGCATGGCCCTCCAATAATAATAATAATAATACTGAACTTTTGTGTAACAAAGGGTATAGCTAATTTTCTTGAAATTGCCGAAACTGGTTACGATCTATCTTCTGATCACTCACCGGTATTAATAACACTGAACATGCAAGTTCTAAAACTATCGCCATGTAGATTCCTGATGTATCAATATACTAACTGGACTCTATTCAAATCTACACTAACCAATGATTGTTCGTTAAACATTCCACTAAAAATAAACGTTGAAATTGATGGAACAGTACAAACCCTAACGGATGTATTAAAACAAACTGCAACGGATGAGATCAGTTTACGTATAAAGTTGGACAGACTGTCTGAGAATATTGAGCAGCTGTTAATGATCAAAGGCTTAATACGCAGGCAATGGCAACTACCAGAGCCTTCTAGAGTATAGAGTCGTAATCATAATGACGTATTTTTCAGAAGCTTTTTTACTGGTATAACTTTTCAATGATATCCATAGGAATCCACAGTAAAAATGGTGTTTTTTAGCTTCAAGTTTTCAATGAAAAAAGCAAAAATATTTTGAAATGTTTATATTCAAGTTTTTTAGATATCTTTAATAACAATATACAAAAAGGCTATATTGGTATTAAATAAACATTAATTGCAGAAATATTAAAATTAAATTATTCCTAAAATATATTTTTCGAACGTTCATTTTGAAAAATACATCAAAGTTGGCTCTGACGAATTAAAATAATACTTGCTAAATGTATCTTTAGTTTTGCTAGTGTACATCAGATGTCTTAGATGTTTACAGAAAAATATTATTACGTTTTTGCCTTGTCAATTAAGGTTCGTATCACTGGATTGTGAATAAAACAAAATCAATTCAATTTATCAGTAACGAATTTATTTATTTCACACAAAAAGTTATTGCAACACACATTACATTATTTTAATACTCGCACAATTATACTGATCACTTTTATTTTTTTATTTCGCACTAAAACACTTTTTAATTCCTTTTTAATCTTCACACCAACGCTTATCAAATACTAATAATTCAATTCGATCTCGTTCGCCATTTTATATACACAAACCAAACTTCTAGAAAGTTCATGACTTTTCCAGTAAGAATAGTGTAGAAACATTTAGAACAATTTTATCAAGGAAAATTCCATTTTAGTACAGTAAAATATTGAGCTATTAATTTAACTTGTTCTATTATAATCTAGGTGTCACCGTCACAATACGAAAAAAAATTATTTAATCACAAAATTATCACACTTTGTTTTGCTTTTCCTATAATTTTAGAACATGAAATTTCCAAAGGTGGTAATTTTTTGTACGATTTTACCATATTTTTACAGCTATCACTGCCATATATTTAATCCATATTGACTTAATGACCAAACGAATTGTAGTAAGCTTTTATTTCATTTTGACCAGAATGCTGTTGTTAAGAATTTGTGTTTATATTTTGGTTTAAATAAATCAATTATTACAAGAAAATGACAACGATTAACTCAAACGACATTCATATATGTTGAAATTCAAACATTTATGAAAGTATTTCAGAAATCATAATTAAGAATTTGTAACGTTTTCATTTAAAAATTTGTCTTAGAAAAAAGAGTGATTTCCTATATGTTTTGTGTGTTTAAAGACTGATTTACATCCAACGACAATCGACGCCTGCAAAAAAATTGAAACACAACATAGGAAAAAGTACAAAGCCAAAAAGAGTAAAAATAATCATCTGCTCAAAAAAGCCAATCGAAACCCGAGAAACAAACCCAAAAATCTCGTCTGCTTTTTTTGCAGATGTCGAGTTTCATTTTTTTTCTGTAAAATCGTCGATGCGTGAATAAATAACTATAATAAGGTTACATAAATAAGAAAACCAATCATTTGCATTGGTTTATGACATTTTTTGTTTAAATTTACTTTTTATGTGTAAAGAAAACGAATTTTTGATTTGACATCTGCATCTGCGAAATTTTTTGAATGTAAATCAGTCTTTACTATGAAAAGTTTGGTTTTTTCCTCGTTTCTAATTCCCTTATAAAAGCTTCGTTTTTTAGACTATGGCTTTGTATAACCAAGGTTGCTTTGCAACTATACAAAAAAAACAAACGAAAAATCTTAAAATAGCCATAATTAATGAACGTGAACAAACGATTGAGCCAACAAATTACTCTACGTGGAGAGCCAAACGTAAGCTGAAACGACCTAAATTTTCACATCCTCTGATTCGTCTCTCTGACGGAAACTGAATAAGAAGTGATACAGATAAAACAAACATATTTGCTCAAAATCTTAGTAAGGTATTTACACTCAACGAACAAATGGGAAGCTGTGAATTGAACCGCCTTGAAGTTATTCCAGACTCTCATCCAAGGAAAATCTGAAATTACCTCCTACATTGGATGCGCACAGTAGAACTGTATAAATAAGAGCCTCCAGTATTGACTGTATTTTTTACTAAGCTTAAAATAAGGTACATACAATTTTTTCTTTACTATGAAACTATATGGGAAAACGATTATTTTCATTTAGAATTTTGATTTATTAGAATTATGAGCTTTTGTTTTGTTTTTATAGGAAAATGTTCTGGAAACATGTAATTTTATTTGATTGAAAAATCGAGTCATGAAAATGTTTATTTCTTAGTGAAAATCGTCTTCAAAAATAAGGTATTTTTGAACATTAACAAATTATTGTTTTTGTAATATACGTCATAAACTTATAACTCGAAATTTTTAACAATACATTAATCATCTCTTTCATTGCCTCCATTCAAATTTTAATTCGAATATCTTTCTATTGTTATTTTGAATTTGCGAAGCATGCTAGATTGTTTTGATTTTTTGTTTTCTTCACGCTCATTGTGTTTATTTAAATTTTTATGTTTGGCTCTTTTTGATTTATTTTAATTTCGATTGTTGAGCAAGATATACAGAAAAAGAGGTAGTATGTTCCCGTGTCTCATTTTCATCTCTCTTTGCACATCACGTCACGCGAGGCAAAAAAACCTATTTTAAACTTCATGTTTGGCAGTTTTTTGATTAATTTTTTAAATAAATCAAGAATAATTGTAATTTTTTTTAACAAACCGTATTTACAATTGATAATGATAGTTTACCGAGACCCTTTATATGCTTTATATTTTTTTTATGGTCCAAATATTTGAGAAATAATTCTTTCGAGTATATAATGTCTAAGATAAATGGAAAAAAGGGTAGACAAAATTATGAGTACATAACATACAACAACGTACCGTACCAATTATTAAAATTTTTATTTTTTTTACGTTATGTAATCAAATATTTTCCATTTATTTTTAAGCGACGAATTTATTTTAAATTTAAAAAAGTTAGAGGATATCTTCAACGAAAGTAATTCGACGATATTAAAAGTTGGAAGAAACTACATAAAAAACTTAATATCATATTCAAACGAAGTCGAATTAGATTTGAAAATAAAAAAATTGTTTTTTAGGTGTAAAATGTTTTTTAAAATTCGGTTATTTAATGCCTAGTTTATAGAAAATATAAATTTGAAAAAAAGGAAATTAAATAAAACTATAAATAAATTAAAATTAAATAAATTATATAAATTAAAGTTAAATCTCTGGCTTATTTCATTTATTGTCTTATGGTTTTCGCTTTCGAAATTCCGAAACTTGATATGCAATGTGCTCAAACAGTCTGCTCTAGACACGAATATTAAAGCCTTTTTTCGTGATTTAATTCCAAAAGTATTACAGTATATAACTAAAATAAAAATTGAAATGTTTAATTTTAACATAAAGTCGAAAAACAATTAATGGCAAGAATAAAAAAAATTCATTTATTTTCCATTTATTTAAAAAATTAACAGCATTTTTACCTACACGTGACGTCAAATTGCGAAAAAGGATAGCAACAGCATGCGCAATATTATAATTATCTTTATTTTCTGTATATCTTGATTGTTGAGCGGAGATGTGTTGTCTTTTTTCTTACCATTGGTTTTAGATGTGGACAATTCATGACGTGATTAACTTCAATTTTTTCTTTTTAATAAATACATATTTTTATTGTTGTATAATGTTTTGAAATTTAATTTCCCTTATTTTCTTTTGATTATTGGAGGAAAATAGGGAAATTTGGGAACCTGTGTTTTAAATTAGTAAGACATTGAGTTGTTTTTTAGCGATTTCAGAAAAAAATATTTAACTGGGTTTAACTTTTTATTCATGATTTATCGTCAATCGAAATCGTGTTTTTTCATACAAACTCTATGAAAATAAATTATTTTTTAGTGTTTCTATGGGCCCTATTCTCGAATTCCACAACCATTTTCCACGATTCTAGGCCTATTCCACTAGCACAGTTCCACTAGACACAATTCCACTGCACGCAATTCCACTGGCACAATTCCACTTGGCACAATTCCACTGGGCACAATTCCACTTGGCACAATTCAACTTGCACACTTCAACTTGCACAATTCAACTTACACAATTCAACTTACACAATTCAACTTGCACAATTCAACTTGCACAATTCAACTTGCACAATTCAACTTACACACTTCAACTTGCACAATTCAACTTGCACAATTCAACTTGCACAATTCAACTTGAACAATTCAACTTACACAATTCAACTTGCACAATTCAACTGGCACAATTCAACTTGCACAATTCAACTTGCACAATTCAACTTGCACAATTCAACTTGCACAATTTAACTTTTTGATAATCAAACGCATTTAGGATGGTAAATCGCGTGCGTGATGTACCATCCTAATTGCGTTTGATTATCAAAAAGTTGTACAAGTTAAATTCGTTTAATTAAAAAAAAAAGTTAAACTTAGAAGTTACTTGAAAGAACTACGAATGTTAAACACGAATTGAACAAAAACACGAATTGTATGCAGTGAAATTGTGTCTAGTGGAATTGTGCTAGTGGAATAAGCCTAGAATCGTAATAACTACAGCAACAGAAATATTTTTTACCATTGCTGTTATTTTCACCATTTTTTTGAAAGCTATCCCCTTCTTTTATTATCAATTAGCTTTTTTACAGATTGCAGTTTTTATTAATTTAAAATCCATAGGTATAGTTATCTTCGTAATTATGTTTCAATCACAAAAATAAAATATTAAAGTGTGTGTTTGCGTTTCATTAGTGTAACTGTACAAGTTATAATGCAAGTTAAATTGTTCCCCAGTCGAATTGTGCCAAGTGGAATTGTGCCAGTGGAATTGCGTCCAGTGGAATTGTGTCTAGTGGAATTGTGCTAGTGGAATCGCCCGACTACCGTTTTCCACATGTGGACATCTGTCAAAATTTATGTCGTTATTGACATTTTCGTATATGGGGAATTTTTTTCACCTGCTTCCACCTGTTCGGAAATATTCCCCTAGTACCGAAAAAATTCCATAGCGAAGTAGTAACGAAAAAATTCCATAATTTTATGAATTTTGACAGATGTCCGCTTGTGAAAAATGGTTGTGGAATTCGAGAATAGAGCCCTGTGTCCCTTATTTTAAGGTCATTTTCACATGCCGGCTCTATTTACATCAAGATGGTTTTGATTAAATGCATCACACAAAATAGAATTACTCGTATAGTATATTAATGCATGTAAACATTGTTTTGTAGTAGAATTTAATGATTTATACTAACCTTTCTTGTGCTGTTCAATTTTTCTTATCATTACTTTATGACCAACCATTTTGTCAACCGGATCATATTAATAACGTGAAATAAAATTTTATAACGAAGTTTAACCAAATAGTTCTCTTTATACACCATTTTCGGAACCAATTAATCAAAGTGATGCCCACAATCTCAAAGCTATTTGAAAAAATGTTACTAACGAAATTGAAACCAATATTAGAAGAACGGCGCGTTATTCCAGACCATCAATTTGGGTTCCGAAACCAACATGGTACTATAGAGCAAGTACACAGAATTGTAAATGCAATCAAAATCACCTTCGAGGAAAAGAAATGTTGTTCTGCTGCCTTTTTGGATATCGCTCCAGCTTTTGATAAAGTTTGGCACGATGGACTAATTTACAAAATTAAAGAGCTTCTACCGAAGAAATTTCACTCAGTTTTGGGAAACTATCTTCTTCAAAGGCAATACATGGTCAAACAAAACAGCGCAACTACTTGCTTAAATGATATTAATGCAGGTGTCCCGCAAGGCAGCGTTCTAGGACCAATATTATACTTGTTTTACACAGCTGATATACCTGTAACCAACAAAGTATTAATATCAACATTTACCGATGACACGGCCACCCTGGTGTCTCACACTAATCCTGAAATTGCCTCAAATGAATTACGGAATCATTTAAACACGGTCGCGGACTGGCTGAAGGCATGGCGAATAAAAGTGAACGAAAACAAATCAACTCATATCACATTCACGCTAAACAAACGAGCCTGCCCACCAGTGAAATTAAACGATAAAAATATTCCTCAATAAACGAAGGTAAAATACTTAGGTTTGCATCTGGATAGAAGGTTAACGTGGAAAAATCATATTGAAACAAAGCGCAATCAAATAAAAATTACATTTTCCAAAATGTATTGGCTGATGGGAAGAAAATCTCAGTTGTCATTAGCCAATAAAGTTTTACTGTACAAAGCGATAATCAAACCCATATGGACATTTGGTATTCAGTTATGGGGATCCACCAGCGCTTCAAACAGAGAACTCCTGCAACGAACCCAAGCGAAAATAATTCGCAGTATTACCAATGCTCCTTGGTACATTCGAAATAGTAATATACATCACGATCTTGGGATTAAAACCGTTAAAGAAACTATTAAAGAATTCAGTTCGAAATATTACTCAAAACTAGAAGCACATCCCAACGAATTGGCCAGGGAGATACTAAAACAGCCGCGATTTAGACGTCTGAGAAGAACAGATCCACTCAAACTGATGAACCTGTGAACCTGTAAATTTAATTCGATATATACATATAAGTGTAATCTAAATTAATTAAATTGTGAGCACTAACAATAAGTATTAACATTGGTTAAGACTTAAAATATGTAATAATTTTTAGCTTAAGATTTGATTACTTCTTGTGAGTTTCTTATGTAGAAAGATTCAAGAATAAAGCCATTGGCAACATTTAAAAAAAAAAAAAAAAATTAATCAAAGTTACTGCACCGCATGATCGATAATTAAATTTTGAATTGTGCTACCCGAATTATCTGATCAGGACCCGGTTTCATCATTGGCCAAGGAGTAACTAATGGGACCTGCTACTATACCAGCAGAACAAATTTCCTATGAACCACCCTAACCCTGAACAGAAGATTTCTTTTTTAGTTTTTCTTATTATTCAATATAAACTATGGGAAAGTAAAACATATATTGACGTAGCGACTATTCTAAGAAGCAAACGGGTTTCAGAATTTCCAAGAGGGTACCAAGGGGACCCCCTACTACTTAACAGATATATCAAATTTCCAGAGCTACCATGATCCTGAGCAGAAGACCTTTTTTTGGATTTTTTTTTATTCATTTTTAAATATCGGCGTGATAAGCGGCAAAATACTTAAAAATCTTCCTTTAATGAGAACAGGCTATCTTCTTGAAACCGTAAAATTTCGTCATTCCATTGAACCAGAATGCAAATATCTCGTTTAGTACAAAATTCCATCTCACAAAAAAATCTCATCGAACCGGAGACTATTACCGAGTTTACACCGTAGATAGTATAATAGCAAAATAGTAAAATACTATTTTGCTATCCGGTGTAAAACCGATGTTTTGACAGTATAATAGCAAAAATAAAATATAATATTTTGATTTGATAGCTATCAAATTTTAATACCTATTATATTTTATTTTATTTTATTGTAGAAGGAAAATTTATGACAGTGTATTGTTGATAAATTAGTCTAGAAATATATATGTGTAAGGGGAGATTATAAATTTTCTTTATTTTGTTTTAATTTTCTGTTTTTTATGAATATTTTATGCGGTGTAAAACCGACTATGGTAGATAGTAAAATAGTATTATACTATTTTGCTATTATACTATCTACGGTATAAGGCCGGTATATGTACAGTAATATGCCGCATCGAGTAATATCGTTGCTAACTTCATGTCAAAGCATAATGACGCAGCTTTAGTTTTCAGTATGCGTTATTTTGCCGAAGTGTCAAAGACGTCATTTTCTTGAACGTTGAATATGTCAAATTTTGTGCCAACAAAACGCTATTTGCGGAAAGATTTTATTTACTTCCATTTGAAGAAAAGTGCTGCTGAAAGTCAACGAATGAGTGAGAACTGGTTTCAACTCTATAAACGAGTTTATTTTGATACCGAAGATAAGGAACGTCAACGCCAGGCGAAAAAGTTTGAAGATAAGGTAATGGAAGCTTTAGTCGATGAAGAGTGGTGTCAAACGAAAGAAAAACTTGCAGAACCATTACACGTTGATCGATTAACGATTTCCAGATATTTAAATGCAATTGAATTTCAAAATCCGCATCTCTCACGATATTTGCAGTTTTACCCACCTCTAACCTAGCTACTCTACAATTACATATATTTTTAAATAACACTTTTTAGAAAATGATCAAAATTACGAATCTACTGTCCACTTCGGGCACTGAATTTGGTCCAAAGCACAATAAAACCTATATTTTAACATAATTTAGTATGTACTTCAAATCTGTCTGTATATAGTAAATAAAATAAAATTATTATATTTAATTAAATTAACCACTTTATAAAATTCACGAAATACAAAATTATTTCCATAAAAATACGAGTATAAATAGTACATTGTATTTATGCATGTTACAGCTCAAGTGGACGCGGTTTATTAAACTCTGATCTTTTAAACAAAAACATAATACATGCAAACAATATGTAGATGTATATGTACTTAATACATCAAAACAAACATAATAAAAGCAACAACAACCGAATTTTCTATTCATAATTGAAAGTCCTTAAAAATCCTATTAACCTTTATATCAAATTACATTATATTTATGTATTTATTTATCCAATAAATTTATTTAATTTTTTATGTACTAAAAAAAAAATTCCCCAATCACAATTCACATCAAATAAGGATACGCCTCCCTCATTGTAGCGTATATGTGTACGGCGCTTGTCGGTAATGCAGAACAAACAAAATCAAATAAGAAATTGCATTGGAAAATCGGGGAAATTTAATTTTGTATTGTTGTTGAATTTTTGCCCTTTTCACAAAACATACACATATTTACAATGTAATAAAAAGGATTAGTATTTAAATCGTTCTGTAGTGTAGTAGTACGTACACATGTTAAATGTACCGTTTACCATGTCATTTATGTTGATTTGATTGCACTGATTTTAAGGCGAGAAAAATTTAGACGAAAAGTTGAAATTGTTTAGTCTTTGGTGACAGCTTCATTGCGAAGGATCAAAAAATTAAGGATTTGTGAATAAAATATAGTAAAGTGAAATTATTATTAAATTTGTATGGATTATCAGTGTTAAATTAGTTGAATTTTTTTTTTTGTTTCGTGAATTTTGTGATAAACTGTTTTATTTGTGTAAGCGCGAGTGGCATTATGCAAGATAGTTCAAAGTCCTTTTTAATTCGTGACCTATTAAGTGATTTAATTAATGTTCGTACACATGATGGTAATATAATATTACGATGTAACTTTTTTACATAATTTAATTAAAATGATAAAAATTGTTATAACTGAATATTGACAACAATATATTTAAGAAATGAGTTTCAACGAAAGGTAGCCTTCGAAAAGTGTTAGTTTTTCAGTTATATTTTTTTCTTACGAGGCTGCACCGAAAACTGTTGTAGTAAACGTTTTCTAACGTTGCAGAGCAAAATATTTTTTTTTACTGATATTAAATTTAATTTAGAATATCCAGTGAATAGGCATAATCGGCATTCCACCCCTTTGAGCTTGATTTTTCATATGAAATTTAAATTTGCTTAATGAACGTCGTTTTCAAATTTGACCATCATTTTACCGTCGAAAAAATTCAAAATTCGAAATGTTAAAAAGTCAGTTTATTCAGAAATCAGATTCGAATGGGAAAAACCCGTTACTTATATTAAAATTCGATAAGATTTCGAAACCGTTGGTATTCCAAATTCGTATGAAATCTTCAAAGGAATGTTCAAATTAGTGATGAATTTCTAAATTTCATTTAATTTATCTTAAGCAATTCTTCTTGTAGAATATTTCAAATTTTATAGTGCTTGACATAAACCGAGACTGCCTTCTCTGGCCAGGGGTATTTACTCGAAAACGTAATTCGTATTTAAAACAAAAAGGACGGCAAATTTAATAAGTTATTCCGTGTATGTACTATCAGAACTTGAGCCCAAATATATGGCAAGGGGGTTAATAGCTAACAATTTCAGTCAAAATTGCGATTAGAAGATTAAATTTGGTACAAAGTTCGGGAGCGGGGAATAGTTTTCTGGCTTGAAAAACGGGAATTTAATCAGGCCGTGAGTACAAATCTTTACCAAGGGTGTTATCGTCCGAAATAAATTTGTTTGAATTTAAACCTTCAAATTCCCATTTTGACTAAAAATGGCAAAAGGCTATATTAACAGCCCTTGCCAGAGATGTGGACTCATCTTGTGGTTGAACACGGCGTATCTGATTAATGACATATCCAGCAAACCCTCAAGGTGCGGGGTCAAAAGGAGTCTTTCTCAAGGAAGCGGGTCATAAAACACGATCGCCAGAGATTTGGTCTCAAGTTCTGATAGTGTACGGAATAGCTAATTGAATTTTCCAACCATTTAGTCGGAAAGCTATCCTTTAAGCTCAGAGATAAATTAATTATAAGCCCCCAGATTAATAAGCCCCTAGTATTGACCCCAAAAAATTCAAAACCACCTAGTCTTAGAGAAATTTGAAAAAAGTATCTTATCCCCGCGTGATATGAAAATGAGGTGCATAGTGTATCTTGCCACTAGTAAATGGCCTATTTGACCGCATATGTCACTACTTAGCTTTATCTCTAGTATTGGCCCTTTGTTAAGGTTTCAACATTAAACATGGAATTATAAATAAAACTACTTATCTTAAATTTGTAATATAAAATCTTAACTCAAAATTTAATTGCGATTTCTCAAAATTTTGATTATTGTAGATATCCTGTTTTTGTTTAAAACTCCAGAATTTTATGTATAAAATATAAGGAGCTGAAACCTCATTAGGTGATCCTCTAACTCAATTTACACCTCATCCTCCAACTCAATCGCAACGCAATCCTAAATGCAATCACCAAATTAACCGCAACCTAACCCTCAACTCAATCATTAAATCAACCCCAAATCAACCATTAACCTAACCCCAAGTCAACTCTTAAATTATTCCCCAACCGAACAACTCATTTACTCCCATCGCAAGCCAACTAAACCCTAACGCAAATTCAGCTCAACTTAGCTCGAACCAAATCTCAACCCTCTACTCAACTCCAGACTGAATAGCCAAACCAACCCCAAAATCAACTCGACTGGAAAGATACATGTGTGCATAAATTCAACTCAAATCAACTCAATCTATACGTATTTCCACGAAACCCTAAACTCGACCCCCTAATCGAACCCCTCACTCCAATCCAAACAAACATCAACTAAAACTCTATTCAACCCTAACTCGATCTCAACTCAACCCAACCCCAAGCTCAACCATAACTCAACCCTAACTCAACCTTTAACTCAACCACAAATCAACCTTCAGCTTAAGCCAAACTCAACGTTCAACTCAAATCCAAAATCAACACGCAACCACCGACTCAACCCCCGAATAAATCACTAACTGAACTTCAACTCCACACTACTCGATAACTCAATCCTCAACGCAACCCTCAAATAACAGCCAGCTCAATTCTCAAATCAATGCGATCCGAAAAAGAAGATGAGTACATGCGTACATGTATTTAACTTCCAACTCAATATCAACTTAACCCCAAACTCAATGTCCAACTCAGTCCTCAAATCAACACACTCGAAAAGCTACATTCGTACATGAACTAAACTCAAAGCAACTCAAGCAAACTACCAACTCAACACAAAAAAAATCCCCAACTTAATAAGCATTGACTCCTTCTTAACTCAATCTCAAATCAAATTCACCTCAACCCAACTCAACCCACAAATGGAATCCTACTCAACCGCAAACTAGACGCCCAACTCAATCCTGAAACAATTATTTTCGATTATTTTATATAATAAACTATCTGGTATACCTGCGGTTACCCGGCAGATGATGTTCTGTTTTGTTATTGACATTTCATTGGCATTTCTTTAAAGGCGGCTTTTTCTAATGCTATTTACCATCATACAATCATGGTATCATAAGGGCATACCATCTTAAAATCATACTATCATAAAATCATATGATCATATCATCATACTACCATACTATCAAACCATCATGCCCTCATACCGCAATAAAATCTTATCATCATGCAATCATACCATCTTACCAGCATATGGTATGTACCGTCGTACCATTATACCATTAACAAATCTTTCTATCACATCATTATTCTATTATACTATCATGACACTATACCATGCCATCGTACTAACATAACATCATACCATTAAACCATCATACCATCGCAACATCATACCATCATACCGTCATACCATCATACCAACAAACCGTCATACTATCATTTCGTCATACCATCATACTGTAATACCTTAATACCATAATACCATCATTACCATTACCATAAATATCACCGTCACTATTTTTGTCACCATCAGCATCATCATCACCATCCAAAAATGAACTCAATTAGTGAAGTTTTAGAAATTCCTCCATAGTAACAGTGACCTTTCTTAAGTCTTAAACAATATGTGTGTAAAGTTTGGTTCAATTCGTTCAAGGCGTGTGGATTTGTTTACAGTTCGAACAGTTTGAAAGCAGAAAGATCATCTTTCATCGAGCCTTTTTTGGTAAATCGAAATCGTCAAAACAAACACCAAATTTAAATGTTCTTTCTCGTTTCGTTTTAAATCTGATTCTTCATTCTCGTACGGTTTTCATCACATTCCTTATCAATTTACAAAATTATTGTTCAAGTACATTTTAATAACTGGACTAATTATTAGATAAAAATTTGTAATCCAAAATCAATGTTGGATCAAACGTTATTGTTGCTTTATACATAAATTTTGATCTGATCTGGATCACTATGCGACAATAAATGCAGCTGTTATTACTTAACTTCCATTTCAATAACGATAATTTCAAATTTTTCGCTTTTCCTAGATTAGTTCCTGTCATTATGTGACAGTTTAGTAACTTTTTCAGAACCACTTCTTGGTTGCTCATTTAAATTAATAATTAATACTTCTATTAACTTCTTGGTTGCTCATTTAAATTAATAATTAATGAGAAAAACGTTTTGAACAGCGGATTAGTCTTAAGCGGCTTAGTGTAAACACAGTAATGAAGGAAATGAAGTTAACTGACACCGAAACGTTCGTGAGTTACCATTAATTTTTCACAATTAATTTTTAAAATCATGTCTAATAAAACGTCATAAAAGAGCAAACAATTAAACTTTTATCACATTGAATACATTTGAATTACTTTTAGGTTAGTTTTCTTGGTATAGCTCCATAGTTGTATACCATACGTCCAAACATGTTTCAATATCTGCCGATATAAGAGCAGTTTATTGTGTAATGTTAGCTCAGAGTTCCTTCCTTTGAGCCAATACATTTTTCTATATTTGATATTTAACTCTTTTTTTTTTCTTTTTAACATGCTCTTTCCACTTGAGTTTAGCATCAAGGATCATTCCTTAGTATTTAGCCATGTTTGCATGTGAAATTGGTTCCGAATTCAGTCAAACAGCGGGAATAATCCATTTCAATTATATTTTCTCCTAAAAAAATGCTGCGCTAATTTTCCCTTCACCAACGTCTAGCAATCAATTTGAAAAATCGTTGTCGTTACGAACCCTCATATTTGTTTTAAGGTGACATATTTTAAATTTAGTTCATAATTCGCCAGTTTTGAGACATGAATATAGGTATCGGATCGAGTCCCATTACGAATTACTGGTAGGGTTTAACGAAAATCACCACCCATCATAACAAATACTTTGCCCTCATTTGACTATCAGTTTGCATAATATCTCTTAGTAATTTATCAATCGCGAAAAACGTTTTTTCCAATCAGGGCTTCGATTTGTCATACTTGAAAATATTATCTCATCAGTACTTAAAGGAATCTTGAATAGTGAATGTATGGTCCTGCCATCCGCTAAAAGTGTAGCTGCAATACCTGCGTGAACGCTCCAGATAATGCAATTCCTTGTGGTCCGTTAAGCACATTTCCTTTAACAAAACTTAGTAGAACGTTGTATAAATATGTTTTGCCAGTACCACCTGGACCATCAATAAAGAAATATTTAGGATGATCGGAGTCAGAAATGATTGCTTTAGTAATTATATCGAAGATTAATTTTTATTCCGGATGTAATGTTGAAACTCGATCTTCAACATAACCTCTCTCTAAATTAATATAGTAATCGTCGATCTTTCAATTGTAATATTAGGAATTGGTAAATCAAATTCTGAAAATGTTCTTCCATGTAAAATTAAGACGTCCATAACGATAGAACATACGATATTGTCTATACTACGAATATCAGTAAATGATGTTACTCTACTACTTTTTCTGTTTTATTAGATTTCCTCGCTTCCCATATATTTAATTTATTGTCAAAAGTATAGTATATTGGAATATCCGAGTACAACATATTTCTAGCTGCGTTATGATTCTTGTTCAATTCAAACCATGCGGTGAAAGTAGTATGTTTCTTTTGTGCTCTTTGGAACGCATCAGTTTCCCGAGCTTCTTGGAATACTATACTTTGTTCGTTTTCTAAACGTAAAGCTAATCCATAAATTACATGAGATTTGTCATGCATTTTAAAGGAAAATATTCTCCATATGCGCTCCGGTGCACTCACATATATTGCATCGAGATACTGAGTGATTTCATCATGCTGAAAGACTTCATTATTTGGAATTTGAATTTTTGCCCATCGTATCCCTTATGTATGTATTTATAAAGTTATATTTTACTGACCTAACTGTTGCACATACCACAACGTTAATATGACAATTAAAATGCAAGAGTAGATATAAAGGATAACCATTTACATTAGCAGACGTACAATCATTAAACGAAAAAGGATAATTATTGGTACATTTACCATTGTCCATACATGGAGCTGCAGGATTATAAGATCTGCGTGGACCGTGTATCATATGCTTAGCAACTAATTGGTATAAACGTGGATTGGAATCAATTGACTTAATGGAATTAATTGACTTACTACTTGGTCAATATAATCTGGATTTGTACAATTTTTGTTTGATAGAATATCTAATATGTGCGCATGTGGAAGTCCTCTCTTTTGAAATTCTATAGTGCAAACATAAGCCAAACAGTTTATACCAGATGATAATAAATTAATAAATTCTTGAAGCTTAAGATTAAAGATGAGAGCTATTAAATCTGGTTTATCAGCAGAATTCTGGTTAGGATAAATATGTTCTTTAATTTCATCCCAATTAGGATAAATCTGATTTTCCAAACGCTCTTACTTAAAATAATAGGCTTTCCTATCTTTTCATTGGAGTCCGATAGAAGATAGTCTTGAAGTCCCGTATAGCTATCATTTCGCAATGCTGGTTGTTTCATTCGTAGAAAATGTAATCTATTTGCTTTCATCTTACAAAAGGAATCCACAATAAATTGGTGAGTTAATTTCTTGCAGAGTAAAAATTGATTAACACCTTCTGTTTGTTGAAATATATATGAATATTATTGAAGGTGCGTGAGATTGCTACCATTTGTAGTTTTAAGTGTCATATCCCACCCACGTGGGTAAATAATTGGATATGTTAAAGAATCTATAACTCCACCTAAAATACTAAGTCGTTGTAATCGATTTTCTGATTTTAAATAAACTCTAATATCTCTATCAAATGATGGTACGCCAGAATTTCCCTTGAAAATCATTGCTACTTCATTTGCTACAGGTGGATTGTATCGTCGTTTATTAGCTGTTCGAACTAGTTCCAGCTAGTTCCGTTTGTTCCGAATCAAAGTCCTTCATCATTTTATATGATTGAATATAAATATTATTCTCTCTTAAGTAAATATCTAGTTGATTAAGAAGTTCAGGTATACATGGTATATTTTCGGGGAAATTCATTCACAGATTAGTTGCTTCATCACTAACGTAAATTTGAGCGAATTTTGTTTTCTGCCAGTCTCAGCTGGATATAACGGGCCAGCATAATGATATATTTGGCCATGTATTCGGAAGCAAGATGGCCCACTCGAAAATCTGTGAATGTTTACAGACATAGATGTCATTGATAATGCACTGTTGTATCTTCGAATATTAGTTTGGAAATTCCCTGATTTCGAATCTATATTTTGAAACAGATCGATTAAAAACTGGGTATAGTTTTTATTTTTTTCGTTATATAGCTCACTTTTAACAATAATTTTGCCTTTTTAACAGCATAAACTATACCCTTTAGATGTTTTTTCGGTACTAAAATATCTCGCCCTACAATAACCACAGATACCGTCCATTTCTCCACATGAATGTTCAACTATTTCATCAATTAGATATGAAGATCCCCGAGGAACAATTGCCAAATATTCTATTTTCTGATATTCGATTTGTCTGCGTTGATCATTCATTGATTGTCTTCTTTCCCGCTGTCTATTGTTTACAGCTTTTCTCTGCTCATCAGTCATTTTATTTCTTCGAGTTTGTCTTTCTTAGCTCTCAATTTCGATTTGTTCCCTTGTCCTGCTTTGTCTGCGGTTACGATCATACAGGGCCCTTGCTAGGGCTCATTTTAGGTATTAATTAACATGTTTAATTCAGTAAGATAAAGAGTACACAATTATTTAAGATTTACTAAATAACATATAAATTAAGCGCATCTCAACAAATTATATAACTGACTAACAATAATTACGCGATTTATACTCTACACATTCGACGTATGTGAAGTTAGCCCGAAAAAAGGCCTTTTCATCCCGAAAAAAAATTTGATGTGTCTTGGCTAAATTCAATATAAAAAGCATTTCAGCACGAAAAATTATAGAAATAAAAGAAAATTACACTCCATCCCGAAAAAAAATATTTACCTGAAACAAGATTTTTAGTCATTTTTTTTCAGGGGTTCATATTTTTAAATCTGATACAAATAAAAGAATTTCAGCACGAAAATAATAAAAAACAACTCAAAATAACAATTGAACCCCAAAAATATTAAATTTATATCTGAAAACAAATATTTTTTTCATTGTTAGTAGTGTTTTTCATTTATAAATTATACATAACATGTTATACTTATATCACAAAACACACTGGAAAACAAAATACATTTTTTTAAAGAAATGTATACGATTAACTACCACGATATACCATATACCATATGTTTATTCACGAAGGTCGAAAGATATCGGAATAAGGCATTTGCTTAGATGGGCCTACAAATATAAGCAACAAGACCGCCATTACCATATGATGGTAATAAGGGATATTCCATAACCATTTTTCATTCAATAGTTTTGGTTGAGCGATTATTAAAAATGCTCATATGTTAACCAATGTATCTCTGTTCACAGAGGTTTGCATATATAGCGGTAAATGGCATGTGAATGACCAGCCCTTTGAGAAAAAACACCCGTAATGGCATTACCATACGATGAAGATAAGGGTTTTTCCGAAACAATTTTTCATTCAATAGTTTTGGTTGAGCGATTATTAAAAATGCTCATATGTTAACCAATGTATCTCTGTTCACAGAGGTTTGCATGTATAGCGGTAAATGGCATGTGAATGACCAGCCCTTTGAGAAAAAACACCCGTAATGGCATTACCATACGATGAGGATAAGGGATATTCCATAACCATTTTTCATTCAATAGTTTTGGTTGAGCGATTATTAAAAATGCTCATATGTTAACCAATGTATCTCTGTTCACAGAGGTTTGCATATATAGCGGTAAATGGCATGTGAATGACCAGCCCTTTGAGAAAAAACACCCGTAATGGCATTACCATACGATGAGGATAAGGGTTCTTCCGAAACAATTTTTCACTCTACAGTTTTGGTTGAGCGATTATTAAAAATGCTCATATGTTAACCAATGTATCTCTGTTCACAGAGGTTTGCATATATAGCGGTAAATGGCATGTGAATGACCAGCCCTTTGAGAAAAAACACCCGTAATGGCATTACCATACGATGAGGATAAGGGTTTTTCCGAAACAATTTTTCATTCAATAGTTTTGGTTGAGCGATTATTAAAAATGCTCATATGTTAACCAATGTATCTCTGTTCACAGAGGTTTGCATGTATAGCGGTAAATGGCATGTGAATGACCAGCCCTTTGAGAAAAAACACCTATAATGGCATTACCAAACGATGAGGATAAGGGTTTCTCCGAAACAATTTTTCATTCAATAGTTTTGGTTGAGCGATTATTAAAAATGCTCATATGTTAACCAATGTATCTCTGTTCACAGAGGTTTGCATGTATAGCGGTAAATGGCATGTGAATGACCAGCCCTTTGAGAAAAAACACCCGTAATGGCATTACCATACGATGAGGATAAGGGTTTTTCCGAAACAATTTTTCATTCTATAGTTTTGGTTGAGCGATTATTAAAAATGCTCATATGTTAACCAATGTATCTCTGTTCACAGAGGTTTGCATGTATAGCGGTAAATGGCATGTGAATGACCAGCCCTTTGAGAAAAAACACCCGTAATGGCATTACCATACGATGAGGATAAGGGTTTTTCCGAAACAATTTTTCATTCAATAGTTTTGGTTGAACGATTATTAAAAATGCTCATATGTTAACCAATGTATCTCTGTTCACAGAGGTTTGCATATATAGCGGTAAATGGCATGTGAATGACCAGCCCTTTGAGAAAAAACACCCGTAATGGCATTACCATACGATGAGGATAAGGGTTTCTCCGAAACAATTTTTCATTCTATAGTTTTGGTTGAGCGATTATTAAAAATGCTCATATGTTAACCAATGTATCTCTGTTCACAGAGGTTTGCATGTATAGCGGTAAATGGCATGTGAATGACCAGCCCTTTGAGAAAAAACACCCGTAATGGCATTACCATACGATGAGGATAAGGGTTCTTCCGAAACAATTTTTCACTCTACAGTTTTGGTTGAGCGATTATTAAAAATGCTCATATGTTAACCAATGTATCTCTGTTCACAGAGGTTTGCATATATAGCGGTAAATGGCATGTGAATGACCAGCCCTTTGAGAAAAAACACCCGTAATGGCATTACCATACGATGAGGATAAGGGTTTCTCCGAAACAATTTTTCATTCTATAGTTTTGGTTGAGCGATTATTAAAAATGCTCATATGTTAACCAATGTATCTCTGTTCACAGAGGTTTGCATATATAGCGGTAAATGGCATGTGAATGACCAGCCCTTTGAGAAAAAACACCCGTAATGGCATTACCATACGATGAGGATAAGGGATATTCCATAACCATTTTTCATTCAATAGTTTTGGTTGAGCGATTATTAAAAATGCTCATATGTTAACCAATGTATCTCTGTTCACAGAGGTTTGCATGTATAACGGTAAATGGCATGTGAATGACCAGCCCTTTGAGAAAAAACACCCGTAATGGCATTACCATACGATGAGGATAAGGGTTTCTCCGAAACAATTTTTCATTCTATAGTTTTGGTTGAGCGATTATTAAAAATGCTCATATGTTAACCAATGTATCTCTGTTCACAGAGGTTTGCATGTATAGCGGTAAATGGCATGTGAATGACCAGCCCTTTGAGAAAAAACACCCGTAATGGCATTACCATATGATGAGGATAAGGGTTTTTCCGAAACAATTTTTCATTCTATAGTTTTGGTTGAGCGATTATTAAAAATGCTCATATGTTAACCAATGTATCTCTGTTCACAGAGGTTTGCATGTATAGCGGTAAATGGCATGTGAATGACCAGCCCTTTGAGAAAAAACACCCGTAATGGCATTACCATACGATGAGGATAAGGGTTCTTCCGAAACAATTTTTCACTCTACAGTTTTGGTTGAGCGATTATTAAAAATGCTCATATGTTAACCAATGTATCTCTGTTCACAGAGGTTTGCATGTATAGCGGTAAATGGCATGTGAATGACCAGCCCTTTGAGAAAAAACACCCGTAATGGCATTACCATACGATGAAGATAAGGGTTTTTCCGAAACAATTTTTCATTCAATAGTTTTGGTTGAGCGATTATTAAAAATGCTCATATGTTAACCAATGTATCTCTGTTCACAGAGGTTTGCATGTATAGCGGTAAATGGCATGTGAATGACCAGCCCTTTGAGAAAAAACACCCGTAATGGCATTACCATACGATGAGGATAAGGGATATTCCATAACCATTTTTCATTCAATAGTTTTGGTTGAGCGATTATTAAAAATGCTCATATGTTAACCAATGTATCTCTGTTCACAGAGGTTTGCATATATAGCGGTAAATGGCATGTGAATGACCAGCCCTTTGAGAAAAAACACCCGTAATGGCATTACCATACGATGAGGATAAGGGTTCTTCCGAAACAATTTTTCACTCTACAGTTTTGGTTGAGCGATTATTAAAAATGCTCATATGTTAACCAATGTATCTCTGTTCACAGAGGTTTGCATATATAGCGGTAAATGGCATGTGAATGACCAGCCCTTTGAGAAAAAACACCCGTAATGGCATTACCATACGATGAGGATAAGGGTTTTTCCGAAACAATTTTTCATTCAATAGTTTTGGTTGAGCGATTATTAAAAATGCTCATATGTTAACCAATGTATCTCTGTTCACAGAGGTTTGCATGTATAGCGGTAAATGGCATGTGAATGACCAGCCCTTTGAGAAAAAACACCTATAATGGCATTACCAAACGATGAGGATAAGGGTTTCTCCGAAACAATTTTTCATTCAATAGTTTTGGTTGAGCGATTATTAAAAATGCTCATATGTTAACCAATGTATCTCTGTTCACAGAGGTTTGCATGTATAGCGGTAAATGGCATGTGAATGACCAGCCCTTTGAGAAAAAACACCCGTAATGGCATTACCATACGATGAGGATAAGGGTTTTTCCGAAACAATTTTTCATTCTATAGTTTTGGTTGAGCGATTATTAAAAATGCTCATATGTTAACCAATGTATCTCTGTTCACAGAGGTTTGCATGTATAGCGGTAAATGGCATGTGAATGACCAGCCCTTTGAGAAAAAACACCCGTAATGGCATTACCATACGATGAGGATAAGGGTTTTTCCGAAACAATTTTTCATTCAATAGTTTTGGTTGAACGATTATTAAAAATGCTCATATGTTAACCAATGTATCTCTGTTCACAGAGGTTTGCATATATAGCGGTAAATGGCATGTGAATGACCAGCCCTTTGAGAAAAAACACCCGTAATGGCATTACCATACGATGAGGATAAGGGTTTCTCCGAAACAATTTTTCATTCTATAGTTTTGGTTGAGCGATTATTAAAAATGCTCATATGTTAACCAATGTATCTCTGTTCACAGAGGTTTGCATGTATAGCGGTAAATGGCATGTGAATGACCAGCCCTTTGAGAAAAAACACCCGTAATGGCATTACCATACGATGAGGATAAGGGTTCTTCCGAAACAATTTTTCACTCTACAGTTTTGGTTGAGCGATTATTAAAAATGCTCATATGTTAACCAATGTATCTCTGTTCACAGAGGTTTGCATATATAGCGGTAAATGGCATGTGAATGACCAGCCCTTTGAGAAAAAACACCCGTAATGGCATTACCATACGATGAGGATAAGGGTTTCTCCGAAACAATTTTTCATTCTATAGTTTTGGTTGAGCGATTATTAAAAATGCTCATATGTTAACCAATGTATCTCTGTTCACAGAGGTTTGCATATATAGCGGTAAATGGCATGTGAATGACCAGCCCTTTGAGAAAAAACACCCGTAATGGCATTACCATACGATGAGGATAAGGGATATTCCATAACCATTTTTCATTCAATAGTTTTGGTTGAGCGATTATTAAAAATGCTCATATGTTAACCAATGTATCTCTGTTCACAGAGGTTTGCATGTATAACGGTAAATGGCATGTGAATGACCAGCCCTTTGAGAAAAAACACCCGTAATGGCATTACCATACGATGAGGATAAGGGTTTCTCCGAAACAATTTTTCATTCTATAGTTTTGGTTGAGCGATTATTAAAAATGCTCATATGTTAACCAATGTATCTCTGTTCACAGAGGTTTGCATGTATAGCGGTAAATGGCATGTGAATGACCAGCCCTTTGAGAAAAAACACCCGTAATGGCATTACCATATGATGAGGATAAGGGTTTTTCCGAAACAATTTTTCATTCTATAGTTTTGGTTGAGCGATTATTAAAAATGCTCATATGTTAACCAATGTATCTCTGTTCACAGAGGTTTGCATGTATAGCGGTAAATGGCATGTGAATGACCAGCCCTTTGAGAAAAAACACCCGTAATGGCATTACCATACGATGAGGATAAGGGTTCTTCCGAAACAATTTTTCACTCTACAGTTTTGGTTGAGCGATTATTAAAAATGCTCATATGTTAACCAATGTATCTCTGTTCACAGAGGTTTGCATGTATAGCGGTAAATGGCATGTGAATGACCAGCCCTTTGAGAAAAAACACCCGTAATGGCATTACCATACGATGAGGATAAGGGATATTCCATAACCATTTTTCATTCAATAGTTTTGGTTGAGCGATTATTAAAAATGCTCATATGTTAACCAATGTATCTCTGTTCACAGAGGTTTGCATGTATAACGGTAAATGGCATGTGAATGACCAGCCCTTTGAGAAAAAACACCCGTAATGGCATTACCATACGATGAGGATAAGGGTTTCTCCGAAACAATTTTTCATTCTATAGTTTTGGTTGAGCGATTATTAAAAATGCTCATATGTTAACCAATGTATCTCTGTTCACAGAGGTTTGCATGTATAGCGGTAAATGGCATGTGAATGACCAGCCCTTTGAGAAAAAACACCCGTAATGGCATTACCATACGATGAGGATAAGGGTTTCTCCGAAACAATTTTTCATTCTATAGTTTTGGTTAAGCGATTATTAAAAATGCTCATATGTTAACCAATGTATCTCTGTTCACAGAGGTTTGCATGTATAGCGGTAAATGGCATGTGAATGACCAGCACTTTGAGAAAAAACACCCGTAATGGCATTACCATACGATGAGGATAAGGGATATTCCATAACCATTTTTCATTCAATAGTTTTGGTTGAGCGATTATTAAAAATGCTCATATGTTAACCAATGTATCTCTGTTCACAGAGGTTTGCATGTATAACGGTAAATGGCATGTGAATGACCAGCCCTTTGAGAAAAAACACCCGTAATGGCATTACCATACGATGAGGATAAGGGTTTCTCCGAAACAATTTTTCATTCTATAGTTTTGGTTGAGCGATTATTAAAAATGCTCATATGTTAACCAATGTATCTCTGTTCACAGAGGTTTGCATGTATAGCGGTAAATGGCATGTGAATGACCAGCCCTTTGAGAAAAAACACCCGTAATGGCATTACCATATGATGAGGATAAGGGTTTTTCCGAAACAATTTTTCATTCTATAGTTTTGGTTGAGCGATTATTAAAAATGCTCATATGTTAACCAATGTATCTCTGTTCACAGAGGTTTGCATGTATAGCGGTAAATGGCATGTGAATGACCAGCCCTTTGAGAAAAAACACCCGTAATGGCATTACCATACGATGAGGATAAGGGTTTCTCCGAAACAATTTTTCATTCTATAGTTTTGGTTGAGCGATTATTAAAAATGCTCATATGTTAACCAATGTATCTCTGTTCACAGAGGTTTGCATATATAGCGGTAAATGGCATGTGAATGACCAGCCCTTTGAGAAAAAACACCCGTAATGGCATTACCATACGATGAGGATAAGGGTTTCTCCGAAACAATTTTTCATTCTATAGTTTTGGTTAAGCGATTATTAAAAATGCTCATATGTTAACCAATGTATCTCTGTTCACAGAGGTTTGCATGTATAGCGGTAAATGGCATGTGAATGACCAGCACTTTGAGAAAAAACACCTGTAATGGCATTACCATACGATGAGGATAAGGGATATTCCATAACCATTTTTCATTCAATAGTTTTGGTTGAGCGATTATTAAAAATGCTCATATGTTAACCAATGTATCTCTGTTCACAGAGGTTTGCATATATAGCGGTAAATGGCATGTGAATGACCAGCCCTTTGAGAAAAAACACCCGTAATGGCATTACCATACGATGAGGATAAGGATTTTTCCGAAACAATTTTTCATTCTACAGTTTTGGTTGAGCGATTATTAAAAATGCTCATATGTTAACCAATGTATCTCTGTTCACAGAGGTTTGCATATATCATGCCATTTACCGCTATACATGCAAACCTCTGTGAACAGAGATACATTGGTTAACATATGAGCATTTTTAATAATCGCTCAACCAAAACTATTGAATGAAAAATTGTTTCGGAAAAATCCTTATCCTCATCGTATGGTAATGCCATTACGGGTGTTTTTTCTCAAAGGGCTGGTCATTCACATGCCATTTACCGCTATATATGCAAACCTCTGTGAACAGAGATACATTGGTTAACATATGAGCATTTTTAATAATCGCTCAACCAAAACTATAGAATGAAAAATTGTTTCGGAGAAACCCTTATCCTCATCGTATGGTAATGCCATTACGGGTGTTTTTTCTCAAAGGGCTGGTCATTCACATGCCATTTACCGCTATACATGCAAACCTCTGTGAACAGAGATACATTGGTTAACATATGAGCATTTTTAATAATCGCTCAACCAAAACTATTGAATGAAAAATGGTTATGGAATATCCCTTATCCTCATCGTATAGTAATGCCATTACGGGTGTTTTTTCTCAAAGGGCTGGTCATTCACATGCCATTTACCGCTATACATGCAAACCTCTGTGAACAGAGATACATTGGTTAACATATGAGCATTTTTAATAATCGCTCAACCAAAACTATAGAATGAAAAATTGTTTCGGAGAAACCCTTATCCTCATCGTATGGTAATGCCATTACGGGTGTTTTTTCTCAAAGGGCTGGTCATTCACATGCCATTTACCGCTATACATGCAAACCTCTGTGAACAGAGATACATTGGTTAACATATGAGCATTTTTAATAATCGCTCAACCAAAACTATAGAATGAAAAATTGTTTCGGAAAAACCCTTATCTTCATCGGATGGTAATGCCATTACGGGTGTTTTTTCTCAAAGGGCTGGTCATTCACATGCCATTTACCGCTATACATGCAAACCTCTGTGAACAGAGATACATTGGTTAACATATGAGCATTTTTAATAATCGCTCAACCAAAACTATTGAATGAACAATGGTTATGGAATATCCCTTATCCTCATCGTATAGTAATGCCATTACGGGTGTTTTTTCTCAAAGGGCTGGTCATTCACATGCCATTTACCGCTATACATGCAAACCTCTGTGAACAGAGATACATTGGTTAACATATGAGCATTTTTAATAATCGCTCAACCAAAACTATAGAATGAAAAATTGTTTCGGAGAAACCCTTATCTTCATCGGATGGTAATGCCATTACGGGTGTTTTTTCTCAAAGGGCTGGTCATTCACATGCCATTTACCGCTATACATGCAAACCTCTGTGAACAGAGATACATTGGTTAACATATGAGCATTTTTAATAATCGCTCAACCAAAACTATAGAATGAAAAATTGTTTCGGAGAAACCCTTATCCTCATCGTATGGTAATGCCATTACGGGTGTTTTTTCTCAAAGGGCTGGTCATTCACATGCCATTTACCGCTATACATGCAAACCTCTGTGAACAGAGATACATTGGTTAACATATGAGCATTTTTAATAATCGCTCAACCAAAACTATTGAATGAAAAATGGTTATGGAATATCCCTTATCCTCATCGTATAGTAATGCCATTACGGGTGTTTTTTCTCAAAGGGCTGGTCATTCACATGCCATTTACCGCTATACATGCAAACCTCTGTGAACAGAGATACATTGGTTAACATATGAGCATTTTTAATAATCGCTCAACCAAAACTATAGAATGAAAAATTGTTTCGGAGAAACCCTTATCCTCATCGTATGGTAATGCCATTACGGGTGTTTTTTCTCAAAGGGCTGGTCATTCACATGCCATTTACCGCTATATATGCAAACCTCTGTGAACAGAGATACATTGGTTAACATATGAGCATTTTTAATAATCGCTCAACCAAAACTATTGAATGAAAAATTGTTTCGGAAAAACCCTTATCCTCATCGTATGGTAATGCCATTACGGGTGTTTTTTCTCAAAGGGCTGGTCATTCACATGCCATTTACCGCTATACATGCAAACCTCTGTGAACAGAGATACATTGGTTAACATATGAGCATTTTTAATAATCGCTCAACCAAAACTATTGAATGAAAAATTGTTTCGGAAAAACCCTTATCCTCATCGTATGGTAATGCCATTACGGGTGTTTTTTCTCAAAGGGCTGGTCATTCACATGCCATTTACCGCTATACATGCAAACCTCTGTGAACAGAGATACATTGGTTAACATATGAGCATTTTTAATAATCGCTCAACCAAAACTATTGAATGAAAAATTGTTTCGGAAAAACCCTTATCCTCATCGTATGTTATTTTGAGTTGTTTTTTATTATTTTCGTGCTGAAATTCTTTTATTTGTATCAGATTTAAAAATATGAACTCCTGAAAAAAATGACTAAAAATCTTGTTTCAGGTAAATATTTTTTTTCGGGATGGAGTGTAATTTTCTTTTATTTCTATAATTTTTCGTGCTGAAATGCTTTTTATATTGAATTTAGCCAAGACACATCAAATTTTTTTTCGGGATGAAAAGGCCTTTTTTCGGGCTAACTTCACATACGTACACATTCGCATTATTGTAGTGTTTTGTATGTATTTCCCGAAATTTCCGTACAATACATTTTATTACCATCCTGATGCACAAATGCGCAAACATTCGTCTTGTTATCTATTCATCGCATTATTATCTGTACTGCGTGAAAAGATAAACTATGTACATACCTATCTGTTATTGTTTTAATTACTTTATCAATTTTCATAGTATAGGTACCTATGCACGAAATTTTTCGGTTTAGAAAAGTATTATGTACATACCCCCCGCCGTATTTATTATATGAGCTTCAATTGTTCTTTCATAATGGTATATAATGATGTATTTACATATCCAGCAAAGAGAAAAATGGGGAAAACAAAGAAAAAAAATTTATAATTCTTATGAATGTACAATATTTACATACTCGTATTTTGTATATGAATTTTATCAAAGTTCTAAGCAACTTTCTTTGAGTTTTAATTTTTTTCTCTGGCTGTGCGGACAACGCAAATAATTTTATTATAATAGATAATTTATTTATTAAGCAAGTACACCAATACCCTGCTGTACGAATTTATTAGTTTCCGAAAAATTGCGCATACATCGAAATTTCTTGTCGTTTTATTGGGAAATCTCGTAAATCGTTTCCCAATAGAACGAAAAGAAATTTCGGTGTACGAGTATGCCCAATTTTTCGGAAACTAATAAATTCGTATAGCGGGGTATTGATGTAATGTACACTCGTGAGATTGGTGCAGTTATTTTCAAAATTTCATTGTACTACAAAATATTATATTTTTTCTGCCTTTTATTTTGAACCTTTAATTTTGGGGCACTGAACACGCTGGCATCAATAGTTTTTGTAGCATACCAAAATTTCTTACTTCTTTTATTTATGTATTGCATAAAGTTAGCTTATATGTATTTGCAAACTATATCACCAATCAATCATCATCCTTGTACCATTATACTCAAATTTACATAGATCACTGACAAGGAGTGTTTCTGTGTTTTTGAAAGTCTATTTTATTTATTCACGGTTTGACTCAGGAGAGAGAGGAGCATTTAGTTTATCTAGTATTTTTAACGACAATTGTGGCGAAAGATTCCATCAAGTGATTTCTTAAATCGAACATCTACTCAAAGGCAAGCCGTTTAAAGCATGCTTGTTCAATTTTGCTGGATTTTAAAAGGAGATACCACTAATGAACACTATAATCGTCAATTAAGGGTGCCAAAGAAAAAGCAAAGAATTAAATTCAGTATGAAATAAAACAAATATGTAATATTAAATGAATTTGAATTGTGATGTAGTTTTTTAATTTCTTTTATTTTTTTTTTACATATTTCACAACAACGCATTCCATTCCATTTGCAATATTCTTTAAGACGTGTAAACATAAAACTACGGTGACTATAAAATTTTGACGTGTTACGCAAAATCTAATGAAACAGCTGTAATCATCACAAATGGCAAATGTACAAATATCTCATGGAAAATTTGATGGAATCTTATTCCATCGAAAACCATAACAGTTTAATTTATTTTCCAACAGATTAACGACCCTAAATAAAGGGTGTTTTTTTAAGCAAGATAGAATTTGAAAATGATTTCGGGCATTTGGGCACCGCGGCTGTTCTTGACGAAATGCATTCTGGACGTCTAATTTTGGGCCACTTTTTCGAGTACTGCTAGCCGTATATCACGAATAACACGAACAATGCTGGCCTCCAAGGCGTCAATTGTAGTGGACGGACAGAGCCCCAATTCCTGCGAACGACGACGAATCGATAAATTTGGATCTTCTTCCACACTTTCGTTTACAGCGGCGATATTCTCTTCAGTACGCACATTCCTTCAACGTATTGATGTTACTGCATCTTCTAAAGAGTATGAGTATAAGTTGCGCGAATCGACGACTGATTTTTAAACTAAATTTTAATAATTTCGTAGCGTTGTTCAAGCGTGAGTCTATTCATGATGATTTGCCAGAGTATACTGAGATCTGCCAGAGACATAAATCAAATTAATAAGGATTTTTGTGGTACAAAAAAAAAATTGTATTAAAATACAATATACCTGAATATATGTACCTACTTACAATATATATATATATATATATATATATATATATATATATATATATATATATATATATATATATATATATATATATATATATATATATATATATATATATATATATATATATATATATATATATATATCTACAATATACATACTGCCGAATCTTTAGGTTGGTTTATCATGTTTACATATATATAAAATAATAAGCACATAATACAAAATCATCTTCTGACTCCGACGACATTTTGTATTCTATGAAATCAATTCACACCAACCTATAAAGCAACACGAGACAATTTGACTAAAAACAATTTGTTTGATTGAATGTGCACTATGTTTTGAGAAATCGTCTTGCCTACTCGAAGCAAAAACGTTTTGACTAATTCGGTGTGTTTCCAGCCTAAATCGCGACTTTAGGAACGTCAAATGAATATTATTGTCACGTTTTTGCCTTGTCACTCAAGGTTCGTATCATTGGATTGTGAATAATACAAAATTAATTTAAATATCTCCAACGAATTTATTTATTTCACAAAATTTATTACAACACAGTTTATCAATCAAAATTCATAAAATCACTTTATATAAATTATTCTTAAATTTTACTGATCACTTTTACTTTATTTATCGCACTACAACACTTTTTAAATGATTTTTTAATTCCTTTTAATCTTTATACTATCGCTTACCAAATATTACTAATAATCTAATAATCTTACAAGTTTACTCTATCGCGTCCCAAATTCGAATAATCCAAATAATCCAATTTGATCTTGTTCGCCTTTTAATATACACAAACCAAGATTCTCGAAAGTTCACGACTTTTCCAGTTGGAATAGCGTAGAAACATTACGTAACAATTTTTATCATGGAAAATTCCATTTAGTACAGTAAAACATTGAGCTATTAGTTTTACTTATTCTATTACACACTAGGTGTCACCGTCACATTATTATTATTTGACGGAAATAACCAGGCATACTCTTTAAAATTTCGTGTAAATACATTTCGTTTTGGCTTACGTGAAGGTTAATTTACCAATTTATTTTTTTCTTTTGGAATTCATTAATATTTCGTACATAAAATTATCTACAAAATATTAAATTTATTGATTGGCGATATAAGAAAATCTTAAGACTTTCAATGTGGTACATGAGTTCGACTAAAACAGGAAACAGACCATTTCAGCATTGCTATAGAGCAAGCAAAAGATGGTGCTTCTGTTAGGGCTAAAAGTTTCTCCGATATCTGTGTTGGTTACGGATTTTAGGCTGTCTTATGTTTCCTAATAGAGCCAGATTAATGCACATTAACCTAAGAAAGCGGCAGAGAAAAATGGCTAATATAGGATCAAAAATGTATGTATATGTTAGTAAAAATTGAGGCTACCTAGATGTTTAACTCTTACGATTTAAAGTTACCGGTTGTTAAATTATAGTTGTTTAATTCTGGAAAAAGAAGCATAATTCATATCCGCATCAACGGCGGTCAATTATTCAGCAGCAGTCAAATTGTTCCATTACAATTTATGAATTCCAGTGTAATGATGACATCCAGGATTGTAACCTAAAATCAAAAAAAGAATACACAAAGAATCGTTTGATTATAAATATAATTACCATTTATACTTATCTGAATTCATTGTACATCAGACGCTTCTTTATTCCTATAATTTGTTAGCTGAAATTGTAAAGATAATATTTAGTTTAAATTTAGTTTTATATAGATTCATTTAACTTACCACCACCGCTTTTATTTGTTTACTTATTGTTTTGACAGTTCCAATTTGGGTACAAGCCGTGAATTATTATATTAGGTATGATGGTACACGTTCAAAACTTGTACTAATATTGTATATTGGTCAAATAAGTTTATAATATCTGTCACCAGATGCACTTTATATAGTTTTTAGGAAATTTTCCGAAAAATCATTGCATTGTATAAATTGTCACTCTATAAAAACGTTTTATTCTGTAAGCATCAGAAAAACATTACCTAACCTAAAAATAAAATTATTTATGTGAAATAAAATTAAAGTGAATAAATTATTTTGCTTAAATAATTACCTATTATACTTACCGTGTATAATTTTGGAGAATATACTTACCGTGTATATTCTTACAACCAAACCAAGTGTAATTAGTCGCCAAACGATAATTACCACCTGTATTTTTGATTACAATCAAAGGTACAACAAAGGTAATTGCTTTGTACCTAAAAGTAATTACACATAAAATTGGTCCTTCGAGCCGGATCTTGCGAGATTCAACCAGTGTTCGCCGAAGAAATACAAACACGCTCAACCAAAGCAACAATTTGAGATAAAATCCCGCAATTATAAGCTTAGTAATTCCGATTATCTAACGGGATACGGGTTACATACCGTATTTGTTCCAGAACATTTTAATCAAGGTCACACGTGGCCAAGCAGACATTTTGATATTCTGGGAGTTTGCGAGTGAATTTTTTTTTTTTTGTTTGAGTGTTGTGCTATAATAGTGAAATTGTGAAACCAAATGGAAGCGTTATTAAAAAGGAAGTCTGTCATCAAGGGACAATTTACTAAGTACGCTACTTTCATCAACCTAAAAGGGAAAGATGCTACAGTAGAAGATCTGAATGTTCGCTTATCAAAAACTCTAGAAATTTATAAGCAGTTCGTGGCCGTAGAAGATCAAATATTTACGATTGATAACAGTGTGGCATCTGAAATGGATTTAATTGATGAAATGTATTTCCCGCTTGTATCCAAAATCCAAAGTTTAATTAGGAAACAAACTTTATTGCCAATAGCGCAAGCAGATAACGAGGATGCAGCTAATGTTACAGCCAACACAAGCCAATATTTCCGATCGGATTTTAAGTTACCCCGTTTAAATCTTCCTGTGTTTGATGGAAACGTGAAGCAATGGCAGTCATTTTATGACATATTCGTGTCAACGGTGCACGATAATATCAGTTTATCTCCAGCACAAAAATTTAAATATTTGCTTGGTCAGTTAAGAGGTGCCGCATATACTTCCCTCTGCCATTTTCGGGTAGATGATGCCAATTATTATGAAGGATTGAAACGGCTTGTACAAAAGTACGATAAGAAGAAGCCAATAGTCGAGACATACATTCGTGATTTTCTAGCAACACCGAAGTTCAATAAGGCAACAGCTAACAACATAATGAAGTTACATGATACCATAGACGAAACAGTGCGCGGATTAAAATCGCTTGGTCCAGATGCAACAAATCGGGACCCATGGATACTTCTACTAGCTACCGACAAACTAGATGAGGAAACAAGACGTATATGGAAGTATGAAAGCGCAAACGTAGATTTTCCAACAATTCAAATGCTACTCGAATTTTTAAATAAACGAATGGATGCATTAGTCGATACAGTTGCAGATCATGTCCAGATGAAGAGCAATTACAATAATCAAAGGTACCCCACAACCAAATCGTACCACACTGCAGTTCAATTACCTAGCTGTCCATTATGCAACAGTCAACATAAACTATTTGATTGCATGAAATTCCGAGAATTCTCTGTAACGGAACGTCGAGATTTTATATCCAAAGCCAACCGATGCTTTAACTGCCTCAGCCAAGGGCATGTTGTAACAAATTGCCGAACCACCAAACATTGCCAGAAGTGCCCAAGACGGCATAACACGTTGCTTCATTTTGTACCGGAAACACCTATTCCAGTGGCTAACCATATATGTTCATCCCCAGTCGAAAGTGCAGTAACTACAGAAAAGGTTTCAACCGCAGTAAATTTGCATCTAATCGAGAACCCAAAAGATGTGTCAACTTTTCTGTCACCATCGTCAACTAATCCAACAGTACCTATTCTACCAACAGCTTGTGTTGAGGTAGAAGACAAATATGGCAATTGGGTTAAGGGACGAGCATTGTTGGACTCAGGCTCAACACATTCCTTCATTACCGATAGTTTTCTCAATTTATTGAAGATTCCACGCCATAAATCGGACATGAAAATCCGCACGCTTAATAGTACTGAAGCTGGATGTTCAAAGGGAGTGTGTGTGTTAAAACTTAGATCAAATATCGACCATGATTATCAGATACCGATAGAAGCATTAATTATACCATCCATTACGTCGTATTTACCAGTTCAACCTACAAATCTTCGACTTGAGGAAGTCGATAAGTATAGACCGTTAGCTGACCCAACTTTCAATACCCCAAGCAAAATTGACCTGTTATTGGGATGTGAACCATTTTTCCATTCACTTGAGGTCGGGTCAAAGCACAGTGAGCAAAGGAGCACCTTTGCTATAAAGTCCAAATTTGGCTGGATAATCGCAGGCAATATACCAGCAAATTCCAAAGGTACCAAACCTGTCGTCAATGCAATACAGCCAATAAACTCCGTTGAGATGAGTGATACATCTCGTGTTGAAGCACTAATCGAACGATTCTGGAGAATCGAAGAGATTGTAGCTGTAAACCCGCTAACGTCCGAAGAAAACGAGTGCATTGAATTATTCAACAATACAACAAACATTGATGATAATAAAATAACCGTTTGTTTACCATTCAAGCATATACCACCAACCATCGGAGAAAGTTATTCACAAGCAGTCAAAAGATTCTACGCATTAGAACGTCGTCTACAGGCGGACAGTCGATTAAAAGCAGCTTACCATGAATTTTTGGAAAACTATTTGAAGTTAAATCATATGGAACTAGTACCGAAAGATGAATTGGATAAAGCACATAATTTAATATTTTATTTACCTCATCACCCTGTGCTGAAAGAGTCAAGCAGCACAACAAAGGTGCGCGTAGTATTTGACGCCTCCGCCAAATCAAGCAGCAGCCACTCTCTCAATGACAACCTGATAGTTGGACCGACTATACAAGATAATTTAATAAACATACTCATCCGATTCCGTAAGCACGAGTATGTATTTTCGGCCGACATTGAGAAAATGTTCCGGCAAATTTCAATTTCGAAGAAGGATAGTGATTATCATCGCATTGTGTGGAGAGCTGATCCCAAGTCAGAGTTAATTCAGTATCGGTTAAAAACCGTAACCTACGGTACCGCTTCAGCACCATTTTTAGCAACTGCTGCACTGCATTATTTAGCCGATCAGTTTGGTGACACATTTCCAAAGGCTAGTGCAATCCTGAAGTCGGACTTCTATATGGACGATTTGATGTCTGGATCAGACAATTTAGTTTCCGCGCTTATCTTACAAAAGGATTTAATCAGCTTATTGAAACTAGGCGGTTTCAACATTCGTAAGTGGTCCGCTAATCGTTCTCAATTGCTCGAAAACATACCCATTGAGAGTCGCGAATTATCATCCTGGGAAATCACAGATAGTCAGATGATATCTGTGCTTGGAATAAAGTACAATCCAATACACGATTACTTCTTCTTCAAAATCAATTTATCGTCAGCAAACCAATTTACCAAAAGATCATTTCTATCAGAGATCGCCAGAGTTTATGACCCGTTGGGTTTACTGTCACCAGTCACAGTGGGATTAAAAATACTGTTTCAATCTCTTTGGCTGCATGGCATTACTTGGGATGATGAGTTACCACCACATATATTAGACAAATACCTGCTAATACGTAACCAATTGAATCTATTAACCGAAGTAAGATTTTCGAGATGGTTGTGTATCACCGAGCAACAAGTGGAGCTTCACGGATTTGCCGATGCATCCTTGGATGCATATGCCGCAGTCATATATTTGCGTTCAATTCAGAATGGCCAACCTAAGGTCAACCTACTTATTGCAAAAACTCGAGTTACTCCAATTAAAGTCATAAGTATTCCAAAACTCGAGCTAAACGCTGCAACATTATTAGTTCAATTATTAAAGATTGTACTAACATCTCTCAAGTTGCCGAGAGAACCTAACATTTTTCTATATTCAGATTCTACAATCACGCTGCAGTGGCTATCCAAACCGCCAAAATTGCTGAAAACGTTCGAGGCCAACCGCGTCTCCGAAATAATGATGACAACCAAGCTTAGCCAGTGGTATTTTATTCCAACCGAAGACAATCCAGCAGATTATGCTACTCGTGCTATGAAGCCGCAAGAATTTGTAAATAACTCAACGTGGATTAATGGTCCAAAATTCTTGCACGAAGTCCAGATCCAACCTATAAAGTTACCGATAACCGAGACGTTAACTAATTTTGCAAAAGTCCAACCAAGTTTTGGCATTATCAGTAACCTAACCGCCAAATACTCTAATTGTCGTACAATGTCTCATGTTTTAGCCTATATTCTACGGTATAAAGAGAGGTTAACCAGAAAATCAACCCGAGTACAGCAGAAAAATTTAACATTAGAAGAGATTTCTAATGCCGAATCTATGATATATCGTTTCGTTCAGCAAGAAACATATAATGCAGATATACACTTATTGTCGAGGGGACAACCACTACAAAATAATTCTAAAATTTTAACATTTCATCCGTTTATAGATGACAAAGGTGTTCTCCGAGTGGGAGGACGTTTGAAATACGCCAACGTAGACCTAGATACGAAACATCCGATATTGCTGCCAAGTAACCACGTAATCACTCAGAGAATAGTCATCGAAACGCATTACAAAAATTTGCACTCTGGGCAAAAGATGACCAACACAATCTTGAGGCAAAGATTCGCTATACCACGAGCCAAAAACCTAATACGACGCATTATCCATTCGTGCTTCATATGTCGACGCTACAGGGCTCAACAGCAGCAGCAGCTGATGGGGCAGCTTCCCTCTTGCAGAGTCAATCCATCTGTAAGACCATTCATCGAAGTTGGCATCGACTTAGCAGGTCCATTCTCACTAAAAACATTTCGAGGTCGTGGAGCGAAATCGTTTAAGTCCTACATCGTGATATTTGTGTGTATGGCTACCAAAGCCACATCAATCGAGATCGCCACCGACCTGAGTACCGACACCTTTCTGGCAGCGTTGAAACGATTCTGTGCAGTGAGAGGCCTACCTAAACATATTCATTGCGATAATGGTACAAATCTAGTGGGAGCTAAGCGACAAATTCAAACGTTTTACAACCAATATCTTAATGAAATGCAGGAAAATCAACTTCAAGCTTGGTGTTCCGATAATAAAATAAATTGGCATTTTATTCCTCCGGCTACAACTACATTTGGAGGTTTATGGGAATCGACCGTCAAATCGTGCAAACATCATTTACGTCGCGTGATTGGTGAAACATAATTAACGTACGAGGAATTCTTAACATACATTAAACAAATTGAATCATTGTTGAATTCGAGGCCACTAGTAGAGGTGCAAGATGACGATTGGAATCCCTTAACACCGGCACATTTTTTGATATTTCAACCGCTTACCATGATACCAGAACCAGATCTTCAAATGTTAAAAATATCTCATTTGAGTCGATGGCAGCTCATACAACAGCTGCTCCAAGGATTTTGGAAGCAATGGTCACAAGAATATGTGACTTCTCTCAACAAATGTTACAAATGGCATACCGAAAACCGACAGTTCAAAATTGGAGATATGATTTTACTGCGTGACCAGAACCTACCACCTACCAAATGGCCGTATGCGCGAATATGTGACATACATCCCGGTGATGACAACATAGTGAGAGTCGTATCTGTAAAACTTCCAAACGGTAACATACTAAAACGACCAATCTACAAATTATGTTTAATTCCAAGAATTGACTCCGATGAGTCAAAGGCGGCGGAATGTTTAATTCTGGAAAAAGAAGCATAATTCATATCCGCATCAACGGCGGTCAATTATTCAGCAGCAGTCAAATTGTTCCATTACAATTTATGAATTCCAGTGTAATGATGACATCCAGGATTGTAACCTAAAATCAAAAAAAGAATACACAAAGAATCGTTTGATTATAAATATAATTACCATTTATACTTATCTGAATTCATTGTACATCAGACGCTTCTTTATTCCTATAATTTGTTAGCTGAAATTGTAAAGATAATATTTAGCTTAAATTTAGTTTTATATAGATTCATTTAACTTACCACCACCGCTTTTATTTGTTTACTTATTGTTTTGACAGTTCCAATTTGGGTACAAGCCGTGAATTATTATATTAGGTATGATGGTACACGTTCAAAACTTGTACTAAAATTGTATATTGGTCAAATAAGTTTATAATATCTGTCACCAGATGCACTTTATATAGTTTTTAGGAAATTTTCCGAAAAATCATTGCATTGTATAAATTATTATATTAGGTATGATGGTACACGTTCAAAACTTGTACTAAAATTGTATATTGGTCAAATAAGTTTATAATATCTGTCACCAGATGCACTTTATATAGTTTTTAGGAAATTTTCCGAAAAATCATTGCATTGTATAAATTGTCACTCTATAAAAACGTTTTATTCTGTAAGCATCAGAAAAACATTACCTAACCTAAAAATAAAATTATTTATGTGAAATAAAATTGAAGTGAATAAATTATTTTGCTTAAATAATTACCTATTATACTTACCGTGTATAATTTTGGAGAATATACTTACCGTGTATATTCTTACAACCAAACCAAGTGTAATTAGTCGCCAAACGATAATTACCACCTGTATTTTTGATTACAATCAAAGGTACAACAAAGGTAATTGCTTTGTACCTAAAAGTAATTACACAATAGTTATTTATGGTACTAGTGAGCAAAACGAGATATTATCCATGAGGGATAAGTTTGTCCCACGAGGCAATAGCCGAGTGGGATATTATCCCGAGTGGATAATATCGCTTTGCTCACGAGTGACATACAAAGTTTTATCCACTTTTGTTGAAATAAATAAGAAATAATTCGATTTTGTGTTTTCACACTGGAGCATTGAATTTTGAAATACATTTTATCATAGTGACCGTTCTTTAAATTGTCATGGTGTACTTTAATTTAACTAATTTTTGGAATATAGTTTTTCATTCAATTTGACTACGAATAATTTTCCAATGACTACTCAACATTTTGTTATATAAAATATAACTCACGTTGTCCCTAGCAACGTGGGTTATACAATAACAATGGGTTATCTTACATTTTCTTTATTTGAAATCAGCATAGTTATCGGGTTATTATATATCAAAAGTGGATAATAGTTATTTATGGTACTAGTGAGCAAAACGAGATATTATCCATGAGGGATAATGGGAGTGGGACATTATCCCGAGTGGATAATATCTCTTTGCTCACGAGTGGCATACAACGTTTTATCCACTTTTGTTGAAATAAATAAGAAATAATTCCATTTTGTGTTTTCACAGTGGAGCATTGAATTTTGAAATATATTTTTCCTACAATCGCCGTGAAAAGC
The DNA here is from genome assembly GCA_958295665.1 of Tipula vernalis. Taxonomy (NCBI): domain Eukaryota; kingdom Metazoa; phylum Arthropoda; class Insecta; order Diptera; family Tipulidae; genus Tipula; species Tipula vernalis. Next base: position 86,560,267 of record OY282559.1, on the reverse strand, counting down.
AGGCTTTTTTTCTCTGTTTTCAAAGCCTAAAGTGTCTGTTTTTTTGACAGTTAATAAACAAATTACTTTGTCACACGTTTCTCTTAGAAACGTGTGACAAAACTTGAAACCGCACGCAATTTTTAAGAAAGACTAATGTTTGTATAAAACATCAAACCAAATTTTTGTTTTTCTTTATGAAAAATAAAAAAAATCTTTGACTACTCGATTGAACAAAATGTCGGTCCTAAAATAAAATCGTATGGTCAGTATAGTAAATTTTACTACAAAATTATCTTTTTATTATATTTTTTAAAATGATTGTAGGAAAAATAAAGTGTGAAACACGTCCGCAAAGTTGTTTGTCACGCTCGAAAGGTTGCTGGCCTCCGTCCCGTCGGCCAGCAATTTCCTTTCTCGCGTGACAAACTGGCACTTTGCGCTCTTGATACACAAATAACTATTATCATAGTGACCGTTCTTTAAATTGTCATGGTACACTTTAATTTAACTAATTTTTGGAATATAGTTTTTCATTCAATTTGACTACGAATAATTTTCCAATGACTACTCAACATTTTGTTATACCAAATATAACTCACGTTGGCCCTAGCAGCGTGGGTTATACAATAACAATGGGTTATCTTACAATTTCTTTATTTGAAATCAGCATAGTTATCGGGCTATTATGTATCAAAAGTGGATAAAAGATTTTTAATACGAAAGACGGTAAAACTTTTTTTGATTCTGATTTTTCATTTTATTTTTGTAAATTAATTTCGATCACTAAGTGATCATTGTCAATACATGACCTATTCCATACTGAAATGCCTTTTTGAAAACAAATAAACTTGAAATACAATCAGCTTTCTCTGGTTTTACATAATCTAAATAAAGTCAATCCAATTCACAGTAGAAGAAGAGTTGCAAGGTGAATTGCCATTCTTGGATCTCAAATTATCAAGAAGTATAGAAAACTGCATCAAATTTAATGTATTTCGTAAACCTACAGCCACTGACCGATACATAACTTACAATTCAAACCACACTCTGCAACATAAGAAAGTCGCATTTAACTGTATGATTTTTCGCCTTTTAAATAAACCATTATCGGTGGATGACTATCAAAAGGAATTAGTCAATATTTACGAAATTGTTGACAAAAACGGCTATGGGAAAAATTGGATGTTAATTTTTCACCAAAGACCAAATTGAGAGCTTGCACAAATCAGGAGTTTATGAAATAACGTGTGATGGGCCTGGCTGTGGCGCTAAATATATTGCGAGAACAAAGCATTGCCTAAAAACAAGGTTTAGTGAACATCAAAGAGCCACTGTTTCACAAAAATAAAACGAATCGTCGGTGGCTGATCATATGATACTACGCAATCATTCGTTCAGTATAAGCAATTTAAGATTATTAAAGAATGCAGTGATGACCGAAAATTAGATATTATTGAGTAAATTTTTATACAAATCCAACAAAGCGTGCTTATGAACTCGGCCATGGGACAAGACTCGTTCACTTTATTTGAATTATGTAAAACCGGAGACAGCTGATTGTGTTTGAAGTTTATTTGTTTACAAAAAAGCGTTTTAGTACAAAATAGGTCATGTATTGACAATGATCACTTAGTGATCGAAATTAATTTGCAAAAATAAAATAAAAAATCAGAATCAAAAAAAGTTTTACCGTGTTTCGTATTAAAAATCTTTAATTATTGGTGATTCTGAGAGTTGAAGCAACTTATTAGTTGTTACTGGTTGTTATTTAATTTGGTTTGATGTATATGTTTTTCAGATTAAATGAAACCCTTTCTAATTTAATTATTTCGAATATATGAAACCAGTTGTGAGATGTTCTAACCATCACTATTTTCGATGTTCGATAGTATTTGTGTCTCTCTTTTCAAGAATAAAATTGTACACCATTTCGATGTTTGAATTATGCATACTTTATGGCGTTCTCAGCATGCCCGCATAAAACATCATTCTGTTTCTGCTTACAATCATCACTCTTTATCACCCAAAATTTTTTGTTTGTGGCACTTTGTGGTTGTCAAAAAATGAAACAGTAGCATACATTTATTCCACAAGAATGAGATCGCAATAAAGACCAAACTCAAAATCTTTCCACCATCTATTTAATAGCGATTGTCTTAGTTAACAAATAGAAATAAACATATTTTAGTGATCGGAACAAGTTTTATTCATTTGTGAAGAGGGTTTCGCTAAATTCGAAAACCCTATAGGTAAGGTTTGATTTGGTAAGATCGTACTCACAATCATGCATCATTTTTGACAGAAAGTGTTGAGGGCAATGATTTCCAAATGAATCTAAAGTTAAAACGGACGAGATGGTAATTTATTTGCACATGCCTAATATATCAATCTTATGTTGATTTATAGATTAACCTGATTCAGAACATAATCAAACAGAGCCCAATGAAATATTGATTTGCATAAATCTGGTACATACCTTCACGACAAGATCACCCACTGACAATTCGACAATATTAAACAAAGCAATATTTAAAAAAACCTACAAAAAAAACAGAAAGTTTGAATAACAACAATGTATTTCAATGGAGAAGCGAAAAATACTCGTATAACGAATAGTTGTCTTCCATTGATATGAGCAAACTACTCACAAGTACGTGTACCTACTCTCAGCTACTCATACTAAATTGATAGTGTAGTTGTTTTACTTGTGTTTTAAAATTTTCGTTCCATTAGGTATCTACTCACAAGTGCTTCCAACTAGCAAATTCGTCCCATTATGGCCGGTCTCCACTCGTCACGACGAAGAAAAATTGGCACGAGCTTGTGCCAATTATTGTTTATTGGGTAAAATTTGTATGAATACATAAACAAAGCTGATTGTGCTCATGCGCATTACTCGTGACGAATAGAACCAAAACATCATAATATCCATCTTTTTTGAAATTTTGTCACGACGAAGTGAGAGCAATTTTTATTTTACTCTCAATTATTTGCGCCATGCTAAAAAAATTGTTGTTTCTTCAAAATCATTAGAGAATTAATAATAATTGTAATAACAATAAACATAATTTATTGATAATAAAATGTTACTTTTGAATTATTTTAATTTAATAATGATTTTTGTAACAAAGCTTGACTTGTACATAATTTTTAATTGTAATTTTAGTTGGAAAATTTTATTTGATTGCTATCGGTGGCAAAACGAGCGACATTCATATTATTAAAGGCTTAATACATTTCTTTCAGCTTAACATATTTGTCAGCAGCTTGAATTTAATTTATTTATACAAATAAAATCAAAAATCCTAAAGTAAAAACCACAAATATAAACGGGGGGACAAGTCTATATTTGGTTTGAATGAATATTTTATTAATCCAAAATGACACATGTAAATAGATTTCCATTTTATAAACAAAAACAGAGAAAATATAATTATTTGTTATGTTAGTAGTTGTAAGTATAATATACCAATTTTGTCATGACGTCATGCCATTTTTTTTTCGTCGCGACGAGTGGAGACTGGCCATTAGAATACATTTCGCTACAAACTTATGGCACAAATTAAAATTTTTCAAAAGTTGAACAGTACAATCCAAGCATTCTCAATAAAAATGACAACTAAAACGAAAAGAATCCTAACGAGGAGACTTTTCGTTAGCACGTCTATTGGCTAATAGTACAAGGTAGCACAGTTTAGTTTAGTTAAAAATTTTGTCGAAAAAATCGACTGAGAGAATGACGACCATTAAAAGTAAAAACATTCTTAAAAATATTTTTTTCTCTAGCATACAAAGAAGTCTTATCGAAGTGAACACACATTTTTATGGGTAGCTAGGATATACCACAAACAAATAAAACAACCTTTCCAAAATCAAGATAGGTGGTCGAACCCCATAACATTTCAATAAAAATTATAGATTATAAAAATTAATTATTTGGCTCGAAGACCGTAATCTATTTCCTTTAGTCGACATATCTTTAGGATGGTTCTATGTTAAGTGACTTAGAGCAGATGTGTCATTTCTTATTTAGTTGAATACGACCTTTGCATAGAAGGTACACACATTCCACCTCTTCTCGTTCAGTTAGGAACGAAGCAGAATTTTGAATAAAATTATACTGAGAAGAAATAGATCAGTCCTAAGTTGCCTTCTAGAATCTATTTAAAACGATTTAAAATAAAAATTACAAGTACCCAAGGAGGTTACAACCATCGGGGCAGATGAGAAATGTTCGTAAATTTTTTTTATTAAATTCCATGAGAAGGAATCAACGAACTTATACTAAGACCCCAGCTACTCAAAAGTTATTGGATTCCCTTAGGTAAATATTTTAAAGTGATTCTATTTGATTAAATTGGGAAGCAGTTTATGTTATAATTTGACCCTAAAATCCGTTTTTAATTTTTAGTACAAAATTAGGAAAAGCTTCATGCAAATTTTAATATAACTAAAAGCTCAGTTAACATTTTTAACCTAGACGTTTATATCACTATTTATTGGCAATTGGCAACAAAAATGTTGATTTAGCCATTTGGTTCATTTTCTCAAACCACCTTCTTTGGGAATTACCCAGCCAATTTTTAGATTAAGTAAATACTGTTGTTCACTCAAATTATCATGTGATGTTGTGATATGGCATGAACGGGTGCATTGTTTAATAGTGGCGCTACCAGCGACTTTCGACTTTACTGGAACTGAACCTGTAGTTAAGATTTGAATCACATCTGATGGCTATTTAATATCAAATTCTTATAAATACATCAAGACACATAAAAATATAATGAAAGCTTCGTTTGATCAAAATTTCAAAAATAAATTTAACATTCTTATAGGGATCTAATGTTCCGACGGAATAAATCAAAATTTTCTCCTCAATATGAAATCCAAGTTGAAAATTAAAATCAATCATATCAAATTATGATTTAATCCGTGATTTATAGTAAATTAGTTAATCAAACAAATAACAAAAACACAACAACAACAATAACACAATAAAATATGCCAATTGCTATTGGCACGCGTATTATCTAGGACTTTTGTTATACACGTGTGCCCCTCTTTATATTCGAATTGTTCTCGGCGATTGAAAAACAATAAAATTGTTTTTTCCATATACATATGATGGGAATCAAATAATGAATACACATATAAGAAGGTTGAATAACAAAAGAAAACACGGAGTCAAGTGGATGATGTTGTTGGGTGCGATGATGCGGGTTTATCTTATATATAGGTTTTATCTTATTTATAGAAATAATTGATATCAGATTGAATCCAATTATTATTAAAATATTTGTTTACTATTGAGAGGGCGGAAAATAATTAATAGACAGATAAGTGCATTAACTAGAACCGCAATAAAAATTAATCATACATTTATCGTTTTTATTTCCAGATAATTCTCGGGAATCACTTCAAAACTCAGACACCGATGATGAGGATAACATAGAAATCGATATTGAAGATCGTTCATCACCGGAATCGAGAATCACACCATACCAGCATCAATTCATTTTGGGCAACACACTGCAGCTCACTAATAATGGTCTCAATACAAATTTATTAGGTAATAACGGTAATCATCGGACAGATCTTCTATCACCCATGTCACATTGTGATTTAAAAAATGGAACCAGCTTACTAGGGAAAACCGGACGAAAACCCCGACGAAGACGAACCGCTTTTACACACGCTCAACTAGCATTTTTAGAGCGGAAATTTCGTTGCCAGAAATATTTATCGGTGGCCGATCGAAGTGATGTGGCTGATGCATTAAATTTATCCGAGACCCAAGTGAAAACATGGTACCAGAATCGAAGGTAATTAATAAAAAAAAAAAGGTTGCCTGCATTATACAAACGTTATTAATCAATATTTGATTTGCATATTCAGAACAAAATGGAAGCGACAAAATCAATTGCGGCTGGAACAATTACGGCACCAGGCAACGATTGAAAAAGATCTAATGTCACCGACAAGCGATACAAATTCACAAACGCCAATTTCTTGTTGCCCGACAACGACACTGTCGAATACATTTTCAACGGTTTCGCAGAATCCATGTAATTTTTTGACATCGGCTGCGGCGGCGGCTGCGATTTTTCGTAATGTCAGCTACGTGCATGGATGTCAAATGTAAAATTATTTTTTATTTATTTTTATTTATTGATACGTGGTAGATATTATTTTTTTTTATGTAAATAGCTAGGTATAAGGATTAATCAATATGATAGTTTTTAGAGAAATAAATAAGAGATTATTAGGAATATATAAGAGTTTTAAGATGGTTTTTGGTGTTTTGAAGAGAGTTTTAGGTAAGTAAGTATTTCTTTTAAAAAAATGTTACAAGAAGTTAACTCCATTTGGTACATTTATTGTGAAAACCTTCTTATATTTTCGTAATCAGAATAATAAGCCAAAGATTTCTGGGCGATAATTTAGTAGCCGACTAAAACCCAGGGTTGTTGGTCATCAAGGCTGGGCAGTAACGAATTACATGTATTTGAATTACGTAATTAAAATAAAAATTACAATTTGTAATTTGTATTTTAATTACTCATTCTCCAAGTAACAGTATCTTGTATTTTAATTACTTAAATTCTAAGTAATTGTAATTTGTATTTTAATTACCCCAGTTTTTGAAATTTCTTATTTAAATTTTTCAAGGCTTATTAACATTTGGTTCCAGAGTCATCAGCATAAAACCTAATCTTAATAATCTTTTTCTAATGATACGTTTTTTCACTAAATGAATTTTGTCAAATCAAATTTATCAATTTACAAATGTAAAGTAATTGTAATTTGTATTTTAATTACTGAGTTTGCTGTAACTCGGAAAAGTATTTTAATTACTCAGTGTAATGTAATTTGCCCAGCATTGTAATTAGGTAATTAAGGGTCCTATTCCATGTGCTAAGAACTTTTACTAAACGAACGATTCGTATGGATTAGGATTTTTTAATTAGGTAATTAAGGGTCCTATTTCCTGAGCCAGCCAAACCTTTGTCATCATTGTTGGCAATGTGCGATATTGACCCTTAGGAGTTGAGTGCGATTTCAAAAATATAATTTTGTACAAGTTGTATTAAACGAACGATTCATATGGATTAGGGATTTTGACTGGGTAATTGAAGGGCCCGTTCCATGTGCTAGCCAAACCTTTGTCATCATTGTTGGCAATGGCCGATATTAGCCCCTAAGTGTTGAGTGCTATTTCACAAATGTAATTTTGTAGAACTTTTACTAAACGAACGATTCGTATAAATTAGGGTTTTTGACTAGGTAATTAAAGGGCCTATTCCATGTGCTAGCCAAACCTTTGTCATCATTGTTGGCAATGGCCGATATTGGTCCTTAAGAGCTGAGTGCGATTTCAAAAATATAATTTTGTAGAACTTTTACTAAACGAACGATTCGTATAAATTAGGGTTTTTTAATTAGGTAATTAAGGGTCCTAGTCCAAGTGCTAGCCAAACCTTAGTCATCATTGTTGGCAATTGCCGATATTGGCCCTTAAGGGTTGAGTGCGATTTCAAAAAGATAATTTTGTAGAACTTTTACTAAACGAACGATTCGTATGGATTAGGGTTTTTGACTAGGTAATTAAAGGGCCTATTCCAAGTGCTTTGACTTGTGGTAATTAAAGGGCCTATTCCAAGTGCAAAACCTTTGTCATCATTATTGGCAATGGCCAGTATTAGCCCTTGAGAATTGAGAGCGATTTCAAAAATATAATTTTGTAGAACTTTTAATAAACGAACGATTCATTTCGTTTTTTAATTAGGTAATTAAAGGTCCTATTCCATGTGCTAGCCAAACCTTTGTCATCATTGTTGGTAATGGCCGATATTGGCCCTTAAGGGTTGAGTGCGATTTCATAAATATAATTTTGTAGAACTTTTACTAAACGAACGATTCGTTTGGATTAGGATTTTTTGATTAGGTAATTTAGGGTCCTGTTCCAGGTGCTAGCCAAACCTTTGTCATCATTGTTGGCAATAGCCGAAATTGGCCCCTAAGGGTTGAGTGCGACTTCAAAAATAAAAATAAATAATCAATATTGTAGAAGTTTTATTAAACGAACGATTCGTATGGATTTGGGATTTTGACTGGGTAATTGAAGGGCCCGTTCCATGTGGTAGCCAAACCTTTGTCATCATTGTTGGCAATGGCCGATATTAGCCCCTAAGTGTTGAGTGCGATTTCAAAAATATAATTTTGTAGAACTTTAACTAAACGAACGATTCGTAGAAATTAGGGTTTTTTAATTAGGTAATTAAGGGTCCTATTCCATGTGCTAGCCAAACCTTCATCATCACTGTAGGCAATGGATGATATTGCTCCTTGAGAGTTGAATGCGATTTCAAAAATATAATTTTGTAGAACTTTTACTAAACGAACGATTCGTATGGATTAGGATTTTTTAATTAGGCAAGGCTGGGCAGTAACGAATTACATGTATTTTAATTACTCATTCTTCAAGTAATAGTATCTTGTATTTTAATTACTTAAATTCTAGGTAATTGTAATTTGTATTTGAACTACCCCAGTTTTTGAAATTTCTTATTTAAATTTTTACAAGGCTTATTAAAATTTGGTTCCAGAGTCATCAGCATAAAACTTATCATAATAATCATTTTCTAATAATACTTTTTTTCACTAAATGAATTTTGTCAAATCAAATTTATCAATTTACAAATGTAAAGTAATTGTAATTTGTATTTTAATTACAAATGACAATTCAAAGTAATTGTAACTTGTATTTTAATTACTCCACTTGAAAGTAATTGTAATTTGTATTTTAATTACTGAGTTTGCTGTAACTCGGAAAAGTATTTTAATTACTCAGTGTAATGTAATTTGCCCAGCCTTGTTGGTCATGGGGTTTCCAGAATTTGACTTAATTTTGAACAATGTCGCAAAAGTTAATAAAACTTACCCGAAAAAAACATAACCATAAATTTTGTTTATACATACTATATGTCTCTGCGATAAACTTACCGGGCAACACACCACACTCACCAGGACCCACCATCAAGCATCAACGGTGTGATCTTTTAAAACCTTATCAAGAGATTACTTTTCTGTTAGGTAACAAAACAAACAATCATTCGATGATTGTACCAAAAAAACAAAAAAATTAATAAATACCCAATGCCTACCCAAACCTAAAACGCTATTAGCGATTGCACTCCGCCTGTTGGCCGCCATTTAATGGATAATAGCCAAACAATTAGAACCTCCAGGAGTCTTTCAGTTTCAGATAACGATCAATAAAACAGGGACGGATGACTCTTCGTATTGAGCATAAAATGAAATACCTGACCATATACTACTGCACAAAATTTAGCTTTATTGACAAAACTCGACGGCCGATTCACCGCTGAACGAATGGTTATATTTATCGATTAGCATTAAGGACCTTCTTGGTTTCAATAAGTCACTAACCCAAAAATGATCCAATCAAGTAAATTCCAACTAGTTATAGTTATGATTATAACTATAACAGCAATACATTGGGAACTAATTAATGCAAATCAACGTTGTCAACATTGCGGACGTCGTTACACATATTTTAATTTTCATTTTCTCATTTTCATGTTACCATTTTCATTTCTTCATTTCATTTTTCATTTTCATTTTTCATTTTTCATTTTTCATTTTTCATTTTTCATTTTTCATTTTTCATTTTTCATTTTTCATTTTTCATTTTTCATTTTTCATTTTTCATTTTTCATTTTTCATTTTTAATTTTCTCATTTTCAATTTTTCATTTTTTCATTTTCTCATTTTTTCATAATTCAACTTTCTCTTTTTCATTTTTTCATTTTCTCATCTTTATTTACTCATTTTCATTTTCTCAGTTTCATTTCTTCATTTTCATTTTTCATCTTACCTATCATTTTCATTTTCAATTTTTTTTATTTTTTTTCATTTTCATTTTTTCATATTTTCATTTTCGTTTTTTAATTTTCATTTTCTCATTTTTTCTCAGTTTCATTTTCTCCATTTTCTCATTTTAATTTTTTCTTGGTTTCAATTTTTCTCATTTACTTAGTTTCATTATTCTCATTTTCATTTTCTCATTTTCATTCATTCATTTTCTCTTCTTTAATTACTCATTTTCATTTCTGCATTTTCATTTTCCATTTTCTCATTTTTATTTTCTTTTTCTTCTTATTTTTCATTTTCATTTTTTCATTTTCATTTCTCATTTTCATTTTTCTCAGTTTCATTTTTTCTCATTTTCGTTTTTTCATTTTCATTTTCATTCATTAATAAGCGGGACAAGCGGGAAGTTCATCATCAAACGGCATTCTTGCAGCAATGGTTGCAAAGGTTCCATGAAGAGCCTCTTGCTCAAATGAAAGATTGATTGATTGATTTTGATTGAGAGTATATGACCCACACACTAAGAGGCAAGTTTCGCGGAATACGCCGGTATAGCATTAAAGGTAGCGTTAAAGGTATACCATTGGACGTAGCAGTAAAATCTCGACCCAGTTCCCGATGTAAGTAGTCGATACTTAGTATGTATATTTTTTGATTAGTAAATTTTATTTTCACTATTTTGCTATTCTGAAGCACCTTGGATAAGAACAGATACAATAATCCTCAAAGGCTCGAAATAATCGAACCTGCTGACATTTAATGGTAGTTTACAAACTGTGTCCGAATTTTTGTGGGACAAATGGTAGCAGAAATATTAATAGCAGAAGAATTCTACTATGCTACTGACCTTCGAAATCAAACCTAAAGGATGGGTAGTAGTAAGCCTAAAAAGTAACCCGTGCCAATATGATATTCTAATGCGAACGGAGCAATATGAATAATTTGGTCTTAACAGATATAAATAGCCTTGCAGCCTCTTTAACAAAGGAGATTTTTAAATAATGCAAAATGGCCAAATTATCCAGAGCAAGATTTTTATATACAAAGGATTGAAAACTTTCATATAATTCATTTTTAATTCAATTTTTGGAAGTCTGATCGAAAATAATTGTTGATGATTTGCAGTACTGTACTGTAAACTATTTTCTTCAACAAAATCGAATTTTTTTCAATAGCAACCAAAATATCGAATTTCAAATTGAAAAATAAATGGGATGAGGTTTCATCATAAGATAATCAGACTTTTGGTCTTCAAAATTAGTTTGACTCTTAAATCAATCTTCAGCTCAACCTCTAACTCATTTTACAACTCTACTTAACCTCCAATTCAATCTTAACATAATCCTAAACACAATCACCAAACTAACCGTCAACCCAACCCTCAACTCAAACGCCAAATCAACTTTCAAATCAATCCTTAACCTAACCCCAAATCAACCCTTTAATAATTCCCCAACCGAATAACTCACTTAACCCCAATTCCAGTTAACTAAACCCTAACTCAATAACTTAACTCGAAACAAATCTCAACCGTTTGCTCAACTCCACACTTAATGGTCAACTCAATCACAAAATAAACTCGATTCGAAAACTACTTTTGTGTATGAACTCACTCCAATTTAACCTTCCACCAAACCCTAAACTCGATCCTAAATTAATCCCTAATCTTAATCTCATTCAAATCCAACTCAATTTCAACTCAAACCCTATTCACAGTCGTATTATATTAGCAACGTAAAATCATATCAGCATACGTACCGCCTTACCATGTACCATCATAACCTTAAACAATCATACCATTATGACACTATACCATTAAACCATAATACAATCATACTTTCGTACCATAATAACGTCGAAACAGCATACCATCATACCGTGGTATAGATGCTATAACTTACCATCAATTCCCTATACCTTCTTACGAGTATCTTAATACTATCAGGCCATGATATCATCATACCACCCAACCGTCATTCCATTATACCGTCGTACCAATAACATCTTACTATCTTTCCATGATTCTAGAATACATGCCGTCATACCATAATACGTACTATCTTATGTACAAGCATCACACCGTCACCATTATACACCATACCAATATACCATCATAACATCATACAATATCATATCATAATATATACTACCTTACCATTGTACCATACCATCATCACACCATTCTTAAATACAAACCATCATACCATTATACCATCATAACATCATACCATCGTAACATCGTACCATCATATCATCATCCCATCATACCATCATTACCATCACCATCACCATCAATATCACCGCCACTATTACCATCACCATCATTGTCACCATCAATATCACCGTTAAAATAATTATGATCTAAAAATCAATTCGATTGGTGAAGTTTTAAAAATTCCTCTTTAGTAACTTTAGACCTGATTATCATCCCTCAAGGCATCGGCCAAGGCATGTCGATTTGTTTAAATATTATACACACATACTGTACATAGATACAAACACTCACTCAAGTAATGGGCGCCACTTCCGTTAGGAAGCTGCTTGCACACTCGAGGACCTCGGCTAACTCAGCGAGCAGTCCACTCTGCTTGTGGATTCTTGAGTTGATCCGATCTCTGCCAACCCGTTCGATTAGTGGGTGGGGGAGAGGGAAAAGAAATTACACCTACAAATTTTACAGCCCGTCGGGGTTGTCCCTCTGAGTTACGACGGTGACAAAATAATTAACAGAATGATTTTGACAATGGGCCTTGGAAATGGGATTCTTGGAAATTGGAATTCTAAAAGTATTTTGGCCATTTTCCAGAACTAAATCAAAAAATCATATCATTAGTATCATTTCCATGGCACAAGTTGAATTCCGAGTTCAGAATTTCATCTAAAAATAATTTTAGAATCTCATTTCCATCACACATGTCGAATTTTCACTATCAGTTAAGAAATGGTAAAGTTCCATCCTAATGGGTCATATTCCAGAGCTTCATCTAACATCCATTTTAGAATCCTATTTCCAACGCATATGTCGAATTTCATCATAATCAGCTAAGGAATAGCCATGTTCCATCCTACTAGGACATTAATCTGCTAAAGGTTTAATTTGAAGTGTAACAGGATCAATTTGAAGCATAACTTATTCGTTTATGTTAGTACATATGGGCTAAATCCAACTGTGCAGGACTAATTATTTATTCCTCTGCAAGACTCTGGATACTCAAACAAATAGAAGGGAAATCAGCCTTTTAATAGAAGGGAAATCTGAAAATAGAACGGAAATGTGAAAATGTGTGCTGTCACTTTTTAACACATTTTGGCCAGCCTAATGAATGGGCCACAAATCAAATGAAACACCACCAATCTAGGGGTTTATCGAGTTATTTCCTTAATATCAAAATATGTCAGCGATTTTGATATTTGAAGGATGCAAAAAAGTTCTTCATTTGTTCTAGATATTGAATAGTGAGCGCATCAAGGAAAAAATACAAATTTAAAGAATTTGATAATAAAACCATTACGAAAGTTGATTTAAAATAATTTCTATATTTGTTCAATAAATAAGTTCATCATTCAATAAATACAAAAAAGACATCCTTAATAGTGGTAGTTTTGAGCTGGTGCACTATAAGCTACTTGACCGAGTCCATGGTTGTATTGAGCGATTGGAGCGGCAGCATAAGCAACTGGAGATTGTACGTATTTAGTAACAACTGGAGCGGCTTGCACATATTTGGCAACTGGAGCTGCGGCATATACTTTTTGTACAACTGGAGCAGATTGTTTGTATCCGGAGAGTGGTTCACGACGGACAACAGCATTAAATCCACTGTGATCATCAGCACTATAATCAACAATACGTTGATAACCATCAGCATCGATAAGTGAGTATTGTCCTACAACATGATCACCTTTACGTGTTTCTTGTTGACTTTTGACATCACCGGTGTATTCATCATTGACGGCATAGTTGAAATCGTATTCAGCTGGTGCATCGGCATAAACTTGTGCGCCGGCGTATTGTTTTACCAATACTGGTGCGGATTGGTAAGCAAGTTGGCCAGCTGATGCAACTGCGACGAGGGCGAAGAAGGTGACGAACTGTAAATAATATTTTGTGATTAAAGTTTATTTAAATTATTTTCGTTTTTTTGTAAATTTCCTACTTTGAATGCCATTTTTAATTGTTGGATGGTTGGTTTGTTCAATTAACAACCGTTGAATGATACCAATTCGTAATTTTCGCGATTAATTTATACTAAACCAAAATGGTGCACAGATAAGTTGAAGAATTGTATGTACATACACATATGTATTTATGTAAATTGTTTTATACTTTCGTTTTGAACGACATTTTTTGGCGATATCGTTAAACGTGTGCTCTCAATTCTTATTTTGTTGTGTGCCAAACACAACGATCGAAGTTTATTTCAAGTTCAGTATTTACGAAAGTGCCGCGGTTTACATAATTTATTTCTGATGTAATTCACTTGAAATTATTCCGTTGCTGACGAAACTGAAATTATAGTTGCTAAATATTATATAATTGGTTTTGCTCAAAATCCTTAATCGCAAATAAAAGATTACTTAAATTTAAATCTAAGTATAATTTGCGTTGGTGGTAAAATTACTGATACCGTCAGTTTCATAATAATTGGACCTAAATAAAATCTGTCGATTGGTAGTATTATATAAAAAAAGATAATTGGGAGCAGCCATTTAACAAAATCACCAAAAATTTCATTCAAAATGAAAGTAGAACACCTGAATTATTTTTATATACTCGTATAATTAAATTATCGAAAATTACCGAATGATATCATTCTGCACTTGTTATAACTTGCTTACGTCGCCGAGCTAAACATTTCCCGAAATTCTCTTAGTACATACGTTGCTAAATAATCAAAATAATTAAGTTTTGGGATCCTGCTATTTCTTGATAGATGTTACAGCCGGCATTACTATTTTCAAAAGCGTTTTTTTAACGTATTGGTAAAAATAAAAATCACTTGTAAGCCTTATCATGTTTTGCCAACTTTTTTCAGATTTTAATGACGGGCTGACTCACCGAATTACCGAGTGACAATTAAATACGGAAACAGATTAAATTCCAAATATTTCTAAAGAATTTGAACCAAATCATTTGTGAAATTTTACACTTGTTAATAACACGTTTATTTAATAGAAAAATAAAAAAATTTAAAATAGCCTCTAAATGAGCATCATTACATAACTGCAAACGCTTAATCAGCAGCAATTCGATGCAAGTCTAGAGGCATTTCATCCCAGGCTTTGACAATGGCAACACGTAATGACCACAAATCTTTATGTGGTGTGGCGCAGGCTTTGGCCTTCAAGTTTGCCCAATCAAAATAGTCGAAAGAATTTAAATATGGAGAATACAGTGGCCATTGCGTATAACGTCGATAATTGATTAATTTGAGCGGTAGGAGGTTTAGGACGGTAGGAGGTTTAGGACTACAACAGATTTAGGTTATTGGCTTATGGCAACACTTCGAGTTTCTTTGGGGTGGGAGGGGGTTTTTGACCAAATACAGTCATTTTGATGATTGTAGCATTGTTCATTTGTGAGCAGCTTCTCATCGGTAAAAATTATTTTTCTAGATTTTTTGCCCTCGAACCACTTCAGTAACACTTTGCATCTTTCAAGTCGTTCGAGCTTCATTTTATTCGTTGTTAAGGTTTTTTTTTGCTACTTTTCGAACTGTTTCGCGGTTACTTGAAGACTCCCGGCTACATATTGATTTGCGGATTTTAGTGAATCTGACATTTGATGATGTTGCGGAGCTGTAGAGTGTTGACTATACACCGACGACCTCTCCCTGGACAGTTAAAAGAACAATCTAACTCCCGGTATTGTTTTATAGCTTTGAAGTCTGTTCAATATGAAATACTAGGACCTTGATTTTTTGTAATTAATATTATTTTGTACAATCACAAAACACCAACAGTTTTCACTTACTTAAAAATAAAAAAACCAAACTTTTTATTTTTGAATTTATTTACTTTTATTTATTTAAAATTACAACTAGTTTCGATCTTGTAAAGATCATCTACAGGTAATTTTTTGCAATTGAATTGATGGATTTCTTGATTTTTTTTTTTGCCGAATTAGGCAATTCATGGATTCCCTTTCTGAAAATGTCGTCGTCTTTTGAAGCGATCCATTCGTCAAGTCAATTTTTGATACTTTAATAAGGTGTGAGTCGTACGTCTTGAAGGGCTGACTGCATCGACCGAAATAAATAGTAATCCGGAGGAGCAATGTCTGGCGAATATGGCGGGTGGGACAGAACTTTCTAGTTCTGTCCTTCTAGGAAGGTTTTAGTGATTTTTGCAGTATGTGGTTTTGCGTTGTCATACTGCAAAATCAGTATATTGTGTCTATTCTCCTATTCCGGTCGATTATCTTGAACAGCTCTAGACTTCGCCATTAAGAGTTTCAGAAGGTTTCAGTAGCTCATAATAAACAACGCCTTTCATATCTCACCAAATAAAGAGCATAACCTTATCACAATGAACATTTCTCTTTGACTGTTATGAACCAGCTTCACCAGGCTTTATCTAAGCTTTTTTAAGTTTAGGGTTCTCGTAGTAAATCCATTTTTCATCTCCAGTCACAGTCACAAGTCGATGCAGAAAACTGTTTCTTTGTTCCCTTTGAAGAAGCATTTCTTAAGTGATTTTTCGACATTCCATCTGCCTTTCTGTTAATTCATGTGGTATCCAATTCCCAAATTTTTGAACAATACCCATATAGACGTCTACTGACAAAGAATTGATCAATATTCAACGCTTCTGCTAATTCTTGTTACGTTTGTGTGTTGTCTTCAACCAATAATGCTTACAATTTTTCATCTTCAAATTTTTTCGGTTTACCTACCGTTGTGCTTCCTCAATATAGAATAAACCTTCTTCAAATTGCCTAAACCACCCTCTACAAATACTATCAGAAAAAGCATGTTCACCGTAAGCTTCTACAAGAAAACGATGACTTTCAGCAGCGCTTTCCTTTATAGTAAAAAAATATACCGAAACTTTCCCGCAAATGACGATTATTTGGCACAAAACTCTCCATTTTAAATCGAATAAAAAACTGTGTAGTTTGTCAAAACTACGTTTTGAAGGTTATAAAGAGACTTTTCAAAAACATGTATTACCAGATTCACAAAATACATATAAGAACAAGTACGCCATCTATTAGAAAAACGGAACTTACTTTTACATATACCCAATAGATCTAAAGCTCGCGCAGGAAAAATAATATAGGTATCAATATATCTATATATAGTTTAGTGTGCACTGTGTTCCATTGGAAACAATTTGCTACTGCCAAGTACTTGTGAGTAGATGTTCAATGGAACGCAAATTTTTGTGACAATAGTAAAACATAACCTTAATTTAAATAAAACTGCTTTGTCTTTTAGAATAGACCAAAATATTAAACGTAAATCATCAAGATGAAGCATCATATTTCCAGAATGGCGATTTAACAAGTAGCTACAAACTTTTACAAGTACTTAGGGCACGTTTTTCAATACAGCGATATTGAGTTAACCTTGGTATATCCATGTTGACATTAAAAAATATTTTGCATGTTCAATGGATACCATACAATTAGGCGAAACCAAAGTGTATTATGAATTAACCAAAGTGCATTATGAGGATAAAAATTTGGAAATTTAATCAGGAAGCGAATTTCAGAATTAAAGAGTGTTTTATAAAAATTGAACTTGAAATATGTTAAAAGGAAACACGAGCAAACAAATTTCATACATATTTCGAAAACCAAATGATTTACATGCCCTAAGAGCAGAAGAGATGTCTGTGAGAGCTTCAACATTATTTATGCCAAATGAAATTTGATACACTAAAATGTAGATGAGTTGGACGACATCTGGGCACATCTGGGTATATACTGTTTGGGATTCATTAATTATAAATACCAAACGAAATTCAGTATAGCCATAATTTATAAAACATCATCCAATCAAGAAACGTTTCAATAGCTTAAAAGTTATCCAAATAAATTACAGTAACCCGCCTGTTGTAAGGGAAATACTATCCAAGGGAATAAAACTCTATTTCAAGAACCGTTTAATACTATTCACTTAAGAAAACTTTAAGATGGGTTTGGGGGGAGGTGAAAACGATTAATAGACAATTATGGGTTCTAAAAAAGGAGCGAAACTTATGTAAAAGTTTTTTTGAATTCAACTGAAGTAAATATTGCTAAATATTGTATTTGCTGATTGCAGAGGACCCAAAAGAAATAATTTTGAAAAAGTTATACACCTTCGATCCAGTTTTTATCATCATATAACTGAAGTAAACTGAAGAAAATTCCCTTTATTTCACAAAAACTTCTCTTAATAACCGAATTTGAACCTGAACCCGCTTCGACTTAGGAATTTTTTCATATTTTTCTCAATCAATATTCGGATTTGGGTTCAATATTAATTTTTCAAGAATAACAAAAAGTTGATTATTCTGCAATTTTAAACATAATTTATGATGTTTAACTTAAACCAATTCAATTCAATAGGATGGTCGCTTTATCAGTATCTGCATGGCATGGTATCGTCCTCATATGATGGAAGGTAACTCTTATTTTCAAAGACAACACTGTTAACAATTTCATAAAGAATAATTTCATAAGAATATTGTAAAACAGAGTTTTGTAAAACTGAATTTTGCAAAACAGAATTTTGTCAAGCAGTATCTTAAACTCGAACCCAATATTTTTTTGGCAGGATTCGAGGCTCTAATTTAATGATTTTGATACGTGATACGTGATAATTGTTATTAAATTGCATAAATTTTAATAAATAATCCATAAATTAAATATGGAAACTTATAAATAAATGCTATTTGTTATATACTTTCCGATTTTCGCTGGACGACAATAAAAAAAAAATCGAAAAACATTTTCCTCCCCATTTCAATTCATAAATATATAGAAATATTTATTCTAGCGGTATAATTTTCCCTATTTCTCCTTAAACATAAAATATCCTTTTTTTTATTGTGGTTAAGTTAAACATAAATAAACGAGAATAAGGAAAATATGTATGCACATTAAAATAGGCGGCGATTGGCAGTCTCCATGAAATATAATATTGTAATGGTTGACTTTATACAAAATACATAAATTTCCATGAATTTTTCCATTTTCCTTTTTTACCACTACAATAGCAGTATTCGAGTAGCAGTAGCAATATAATAAAGTATAACTGCTCTCTAAAAGGATTATTATTTTTATTTTATTATTATTAAATCTGGAATAAAAGGAGTTTTTCATTATAATAGAATTTATTTTTGTACTAAGAGGTAGAAGAGCAAGATTTTCTTTTAAAATGCTTGTTGGCTTTCGTTTAAAGTTTCTTTTTTATTTATTTATACTTCTTGCAAAATGTGTATACATACTCGTGCCTTCATAAATGTTACGTATGTACATATGTAGGAATAAGTTGAAAAATCAAATTAAACACGATTTAGTCGTCGAAAATGTATTCAACTGGAAATTATGTGTAGTATTTGTTGTTGTTTGGATACACAATATGTATATTCTATCACTAATAATAGCATCTTCAGCAGTGTACTTTTATTGTAAATATATACAAAATAAAATTAGTTAACTAACGATACTCAAAGGCCTATTTGTATTATCCGTATGTTTCCGTTTACACACGTAATAGTACAGACATGAAATATTTATAGGTACCGGTATGTGTATGAAAAGAAACGCACGTATGGACATCGTTATCGCATATATGGACATCGTTTAAGAAAATTGTTTTCAATTTCTTTTCTTGTAATAATTGATTTAATCAAACCGAAATTTAGAAAACTTTCATAACAATAGTATTGTGGTCAAACTGAAATAAAAACATACTGCAAATCTTGTGGTCACTAGGCTGGAAACACACCGAATTAGACAAAACGTTTTTTTCTTGTCTTAAAGCGACTTGCGGCCAAAATGCATACGATTGTATAGCGCTATGCACACTGAATCAGGCAAAACAATTTTACGTCAAACATTTTGTTTTATAAAACATAGAACGGCAAACATTGTACTGTGCTTTATGAGTCCATTCACACATAATAAAGCAAAATTGTGTTAAGTCAAATTTGACAAATGAACCATGATTGAAGGTGTTCATACTCAATAAATCAATGTGTTAATTCACACTGACACAAATCAAAGCAACACAACACAAAACTGATTGAATCAAAAAAAGAAAGTGTTTGAAGTCGTTTCGTGGTTTCTGTTTTATAAATCAAATTAATAAGGATTTTTGTGGTACAAAAAAACTTGTATTAAAATACAATATACCTACTTACAATATACATATATATACCTACATTATACATACTGCCGAATCTTTAGGTTGGTTTATCATATTTATATATAAAATAATAAGCATATAATACAAAATCATCCTCTGACTCCGACGGCATTTTGTATTCTATGAAATCAATTCACACCAACCTATAAAGCAACACGAGACAATTTGACTAAAAACAATTTGTTTGATTGAATGTGCACTATGTTTAGAGAAATCGTCTTGCCTACACAAAGCAAAAACGTTTTGTCTAATTCGGTGTGTTTCCAGCCTAAGTCAACAAATATCACATAGATCGGCCCGGCAACACATAAAATCGAACCAAAAATTATCAGCTTACTTTATTTTAAACATAGAAAAGAAAAAAACTTTATTTTTATTTAAAAAATGAATAAAAACATGTTTTTCCTCAAACATTATGATTCAATACGGTAAATTTAAAGGGCTAACCAGCAAATCAGTAAGAATCCTTAAGGAATTTGACGAAATTATTTCCTTACAGCATATTTGACATATCGGCCACCGAATCCGTAAAAACTGACAAATACAGTATTAAAATTCTAATGTGAATAGCAAAATTTATTATTTTTAAGAAAAGTATGCTTTGAAAATTTTGATGTATTCTGACATATTCTTCAGTTTGCGCGTTAATTTTCGCTCTCTTAAGTGACGGCTAAACTGAACGAAAAGTTCTTAAAGATTCGCTGGTCAGTAACATGCACTTTCTGTATATCGCGTTCTTACTTAAAGTTGTTACTGACTCGCTTCTCGCTGGTTCCCCCAATAGAGGGAAAATACTGACGTATTTTCTTTTGTCACAGCCTACTTGGATGTATTTTTTAAAATGGAAGTTCGAAAAATATATTTTAGACACAATTTATTTTTAATATTTTAGCTAGTAAAATTTAGACCCGAATTTATAATTGTAACCATGTATTGCTATTATTATAGCAACGATTACCGAAAATCATTTCAAAATCATGTCTAAAATACGGAACGACTTTGGAATTAACTTTCTTGTTCTGGATATTTTGTAGCAATGTTTATAGTGCTAGTGTTCGCTGATGACAAGGGGGATAAAAAATATCCGGATATTTTTTCAGCAAAAAAACGAACGAATCAAAGGATCGGTATATTTTTAACTCTACTTTTCTTTGGATTTTTTTGGAGTTTTTTTGACACTCGAAAATTATTTCTTTTATCGGCGTAAAAAAATCCCAAATTTCTGCGAATTGAAAAATGTAAATTAAAATAATATGAAAAACTTCGATTTGAACAATGATATTAATAAAAAATATTAAAATAATAAAAAGAAAATGTGATGTTGACGTTTAAAATACCATAATACGTCAAGTACAAAAGTTGTTCACTCATGTCATCAAAAAAAGCCGGATATTTTATTAAAGTGAAGTTAGCGTAACATTAGTGGTATCACAATGGACCGTCACCGATCTAAGTGTGCGTAAGCAGCCACTCCAACCTAACCTAACCTATAGCGTAACATTTGTCAAAAATATTCGGATATTTTCTGTCAAAAGGCCATCAGTGAACATACGGAGTGATGGATTTTGATCACTATAGGCGTTGTTACATTACAAACAAATCTTATAGTGAGGTTTTCTATAAATACGTAAACTGTTACTATATAATATAGTTATAGTGGTAGTAACGACTATAAACTCCGACCTTAACTAATAAGTGGAACACGTTTAATAAATCATACCATTTGAAACGCGATTTTTTAAAAAAACGGAATTAAGGGTAAATTACATTTTGGATTGACTTTGGCTTAGAAAACCTTACTATTTGACGGCAAATATCTTATTATGGTTCGAGTCTTGGGTTGAAAACCACTTAGTTTGGTTTGTATATTACTAAAATAAATTTGGAAATCTTAGTATGCGTATTATTTCTTAGATATAAAAGAACCATCTGGTTTTATAAAAATAAAACTATATTTTGACATTTGCGTGTAAATATTGATTTATACTCAAATGCCTACTTTAATAATTTATATACTGTGTATAAAATATACTTTATTTATAAATAACGATACTTCGTTTGATACGACCGCCACCAAAATGTTTTTGTTTATCCTAACGGCATGAAGAATCAATTTCAAACAACGCATATAATCATAACACAATGCGAAATAATGGCCGAGAAAAAATATTGAAAATGGATAATGGATCAATTGTGGATGTAAGTCTACAATTAAATATTCAAACGTGAATGGATATCACCCATCCATTAAACAAACCACGCCAAACTCAACATTTTCAGCACTGATATGAAAATTGCATATGCCCTAAATATATAGTATACAAATGGTAATGACGCAAATGGTAATGATGATGTTGATTATTGTTAGGTAACAATGATAATGGTGCATGCAGGTAATGCTAATTATGAATTTCCTTTCTAATTTTAATATTAAATCTCCATTAAACAGAAACGAAAATTTAAATTCTGGAAAATGAAGATTTACTGAGAAAACCTGATTTACTGGGGAATTTACTGCTCTTTTTAGTAATATATTCGGAAAAAAAGCCGAGATTAATAATCTAAATCAAGCGTTATGTAATATTTTGGAATGGTCCAAAGTGCACAAACTTCAAATCAATCCTGCGAAGTCACAAGCCATACTAATAACTAACAAAAAACGTATAAATTTACCGATAAACAGTCTTTTAATTGACAATCACAGAATTGAGTTTTGTGACGTTATCAAGAGTCTGGGGTTGATCATAGACACTAAATTAAATTGGAGTACCCATGTTAATAACCTATGTGGTAAAATTTATGGTATCTTAGGTAAATTGTGGTGCACGGCGAAATTTATTACAAGTGATGTGAAATGTCATATCATTCGTACTCTTGTGGGACCTTTACTTTCATATTGTTCTTCGATATATTCGCAATGTTCCAAGAAGTCCCTACGAAAGTTAAATGTTGCTTTTAATTCTTGTGCTAGATACATATTTTTGAAGCGAAGGGGCGAACCAATTTCGCACCTTTCTGAACAGATATTTGGTGTAAGCTTGAACCAGTTTTTGGAACTGTCGGTGTTGACTGTGATGTTTGGTTTGACTAAAAATAAAGTTCCGAACTACCTTTATGATAAACTGAAATTCTCGAAATCGCAGAGGACATTAAATTTAAATTTGCCTAAATCATGCAAAACTAAGCCAAGACAACGTGCTTTCTTTATCCATGGGGTGAAGCTCTGGAATAGTCTGAATCCGTCTATAAAGGCAGCATCTAATTTGCGTGGTTTCAAGGGACTGTACCTCGAGGGGCTGATTGGCACATAATTCGTTTCCATTATTTTTCTTTTTTCTTTATTCCATTATCACGTCTTCTAATGTTTTATCTTTTGTTCTTAATCTTTTCTTCTGTATTTTTAATTATATTATATTTAATTTTAATTATTGTTATTTAATGTCTAATTATTTTTCTTTGTAATTGCTGAAATACACATAGGAATATATCCCTGGATATTGTAAAAAGGCTATGCCTTATTTGTGTATAATTAAATAAATAAATAAAATAAATAAAATAAATATTCTGGAAAAAAATTGAGAAAAATTCTCTAAAAATATTTTGGAAAAGAGAGATTTACTGCTCTTTTCATACATATTTAGGAAAAGTAGGAAATATTTGAGAAAAGTAGGAATTTACAGCTATTTTATGGTTATTTTCACCAATATTGGTTAACAAATATCCAAAATAAACATGACCATCATCATCATTATGATAACCACCACCATCATGTCTATCTCTATGATAATCACTACAACGAAAATTATATTAACAATTGTAACGAAAATTTATTTTTGTCAAGGTATCGACTTATCCTTCGAGGATAAGGGACCATGATTCCGTTATCAGAACACGAATTTAGAGGTCTTGGGAACAGAACACGAATTTAGGGTGGGGCGTGGGATTTCCGGGCATAAATTCGTGATAAAATTGACCGCATAGAAGATAAGGATTAGAGAAGGACAAAGAGTGTACCGCCCATGTATTGGCAGAAAAAAAAATTATATTAAATTTCCTGCCAACAATGAGTGACCTCGACAGAAGAAAACGGAATTGGAATGAAGAGGCTAAATGATGCCCCACCGAGCGCCGAGACGAGAACCGCCACAATCAACACCACCGGGTGGAAATGGCTGGTATCCTAGTCCCCCCGCTCAGCGTGCAAGGGACAACGAGGAGGAACGGTCCAGCGCAGTCACGACGCTAGCGCCGGCATCCGCTGGAGCACCCCTCCCTGATGTAGCCGGACAACAAATTAAAATTTTTGGCAGTAACCACGAGGGCGAAGCGATAAAAGACTAGAAAAAAAAAAGAAAATACTATATAAATTTAAAGATACTCTCAGATAGGAAAGCCAGGAATCGAACGCCCCATGGCAGAATTGCCTGTTCCCCTACCTCCGCTCCGCTCCATATATCACCAAAACAGTACACCATACCTCATTCCTCAGTTCATCCCTCAGTAAATAAAACTTACAACATCATTTTTAGGATAAACATAATTAAATTTATTTACAATTCAATATCCAAAACAAACAAAAAAAAGGAACACGGGCAGAGGATTTACTCCGCACACGGATCCAATCTACCTCCACACAGGTCCCCAGTATAAGTGTTGCGGGACGGAATTAAACACCTGTCTAATATTATTAGGAGTATTAACAACAAAAAAAATAAAATAAAAAAGTACAAACAAAGAAATATATATAATAATAGCAAGGACCTGGAAAAACCCAACAAAAAAAACTGTTCAAACCTACGGTTTGGTTCCGGATCCTCACCAAAGCGCTTTGTTAGATACCGGCACCTGTATGGACAAAAAAATATGTTCTGATTTAAATATCTCCTTAAGGGGGTGGCTGGAATTTTGTTGTTGGGGTTCCCTTACAACGCTGGTTCAATAAATGATAAAAATGTTTTTTTGTTGCAGGGACACTCTCAACCGTCAGTCAATTCCGCGCACAACACACAGACCACGCCCCGCTCCAGCGGTCCTTTATGTCCGCTCACATTCCCGCCCGGATGGACATCTTTGTTGGTGGGCTTCGTCAGGCCTTTGGTAACAGCTATCCCACCCTCTAGGTTGTATATTGAGTGTATCTCCCAATATCATTCTTTCACTCCTTCTTGTTGAGACAATGTTTTATGGGTCGACGGGTGGCTCCCTGGTTAACAAGGTAGCTATGATATTACCCGAGCTAGCTATGATATTACCCGAGGTATATATATATTTTTTTGTTTTTCCCTTATCCTATTAAGGCGGGTCTTGGACCGCAATATGCTGGACTATTGTCTTTTATATTACATACGGTTCATGTACTCAATGTCCTTTTTATTGTTTTTTTATTGAAACTTTTTTTTATATATTGGGTGTGTGAATATGACTCCGCCCTTTCTCAATTGGTGTCGTTATTTTTACTGCTTACGTAAACAATAAATGCGCAATACTTGTATTCTATAGTACTTGATGTCAGCTATCAAACGCAGTATACGACATTTGGTTGAAGTGTAAACAAATATTATTTTTAACTCTTACAAAAAATGTCGAATTTTATTCCACATAAACATCATTTGCGGGAAGTTTTATTACATTATTTTAGTGCTGCGAAAACTTATCGTTTGCTTGTGGAAATTTACGGTGAGCATGCTCCATCGAATACAATGTGCAAAGAATGATTTCGACGATTTAAAAATGATGATTTTGGCATTGAAGATAAAGAGCATGGAAAACCACCAAAAAATTTGAAGATGCTAAATTGGAAACGTTATTGGCTGAAGATTCTTCTCAAACACAATCAGAATTGGCTGTAGCATTAAATGTTGTTCGATAAACTGTTGCAAAACGTTTACAAATAATCGGAATGGTTCAAAAAGCTAACAACTGGGTTCCACATGAATTAAAAGAAAGAGACCTCGAACGTCGAAAAACCATTTGTGAAATACTGATTCAAAGACAACAAAGAAAAGGTTTTCTGCATCGGATAGTTACTGAAGATGAAAAATAAATTTATTATGAGAACCCCAAACGCCAAAAATCTTGGGTGAAGCATGATGAAGCTGATCCATCGCAACCAAAGCGATATAACCATAGCAATAAGGTTATGCTCTGTATCTGGTGGGATCAGAAAGGTGTGGTATATTAGGAACTGCTGGAATCAGGTGAAACTATCAATGGCGATGTGTACCGACGACAACTAATACGTTTGAAGCGAGCTATAGAGGAAAAACGACCAGAATGGGTGAATAAACACAACAAATTAATTTTTCAGCTTGACAATGCAAAACCACATGTTACAAACGTTGTGAAAAATTATTTACAAGGACAGGACTGGGAAGTTCTACCCCACCCGCCGTATTCACCAGAAATAGCTCCTTCATATTACTACTTATTCCGGTCGATGCAGTCGTCTCTTTCTGAACAGCGGTTCAGTTCTCGCGCAGAGATCGAAAATTGGCTTAATGATTGGATCGCCTCCAAAGACCAAGATTTTTTTCAGAGAGCGAATGTTAATAAAAGGTGGGTTTTCTGGAAATCGCCCATATAACCTCTTCTCAAAATCACGATTTTGATCAATTGCGGATGTTCTATGGCCGATTCTGGCTAAAGTGTAATATGCACAAACGTGAAACTTGGCCAGAATACTAACCTCATTTTGTTTTAATTCGAATGTTAATAAAAGGTGGGATTTCTGGAAATCGCCCATATAACCTATTAAAAAAATCACGATTCTGATCATTTGTGGATGTTCTATGGCCGATTCTGGCCAATATAAACTATTTTCAAGGTCAGTTTAGTAACGTACAATTTTGCACAATCATACACCGAAAAATATATTTTATTATATAAACGGAATTTATGGGATTTCTGGGGGCGCGTGCGAACATTCAAAGAGGATAGACGTGTTTTCTCTATCCTCTTCAAAAATTTAATTTAATTTAATTTTATTTTTGTCTTTATTTTTGTTTTATTTATGTAGTGTAGTGTTATGTATATACTTTATATACATATGTATATACATTTTAATCCTAATTGAATTCAATTTTAGTCTAATAATAATTAAAGTGTAAGTGTAATAATAATTGCAGTGAATTTTTGGAAAATGCAATCCACTGGAATGCATTTATCAGGCAATGTTTTATATTTATAGATAAAGAAATCAAAATTATTGATTTCTTGTTTAAGTGCATGATTTTAACTTTAGTGAGATTGTACAAGAAATTCAATTTCAATTTTAATTACTAAAATCTAATAATCGAATAGAATTAAAATAAATTTTAACTTAAATAGACATACGTCGTAGTTAATTTCATATTTGAGTTTATTTTTACGCATACTTATATGCGTTCTTGTGTATGTAGTTTATTTACAATCGACAAAAATATATACCCCTGTCCCTCGATTAACACGGTAATTACGTTCCGCCAAATTACCGTGTATCTCAAAACCGTGTTAATCGCGACTAATATAGTCGTCCCTCGATTGACACGGTACTTGATTAACGCGACGAAACTTCTGTGCGTGTTAATCAAGACTTTGTCTCAATTCGTTGACCGTGTTAAACCAAATTCGTGTTAATCAAGTACCAAGTACCCGTAATCGAGGGACAGGTGTACTTGAAACATGATATATAACAAAGCCAACAACAGGTTTTGTGCAGCCGTCTCGTTCGCTCTTTGTATAGATTCTCTCAAGAAATGTACTATGTTTATATTGTTGTTGGTTTTTGTCTTGTAATATGCGAACAACAATAGAATAAAGAAATTTTTTGTTGGTTTTGGTATAGTCGTCACAAATATTTTCCTGTTTAGTAGTATTTGGATATTAGGAATAATATTAGGAAAACACTGAAAACATGATAAGTATCCTGCTACGCACATGAAAGATGATATAAATATTTACCTTCAATGTGTGTTGGTGGTTTAGTATATAAGATTGTATTATTTGTACGGGGCCAGCACTGATGTAAAACTATGGGCCTGTGTCGGTGATGAAGCACACAGAATGTAAGAGACATTTAATCGCTTGTGGTTGAAAGTGTTGGTGCGAAAATAGAATAAAAATACTCTCATCTAACCAATCCCAAATTCCCAATTAGTTTTTTTCATTATTACATTGCCTATGTATTAAAGGCCGTGTGAGCACAAAAAAAATGGCGTGTCCTATGTATGTGTTATAGGATCACAAACAAAAATATTTACATACAAACCGTAAAAAGTTCTATGAAAAAAAATAAATTTTTTTGATACTTTTTGGTTTCGCATTTAATAACTTTTTAAATAAGGCCAAAAATGAATTTTCATTCCATTGACAATAAACTAGGGTATTGAATTATAATATTGGGCAAAAAAAAAAAAATTATTGTTGAATATTTTGCATATTTTCATTCAACGCCGTTTCACTGTTTTCTAATATTTTTATCTATAAAACTGCGAGAGAGACTAAAATCAAAACAAAAAAAATTAACAAAACAAAATGTATGAAAATAAAATGATTTTGTTTATTTTCTTTAGTATTGCTTTGCAACTCATAATGATAGGTTGTTCCTGTACGATGTTATGTTCAAGGGTGGGGAAATTATAGATCAGTATATACAGAGAAAATATAAAAAGCGAGATTTTTATTTTAGTTGTTAGTACTTTCCTGATTGTGCGATTACATTTACGACATGAGAAATGCGTAATTTGCTTTTCTTATATATGTACAACTTTCATTTATACGATCGATTACTAGCAATTAGATAACGTAATTAAAATATTATTAGTAATTATTAGTGTCATTTTTTACGACTGAAAAATTATAAATTGATAAAACTATATGTTCTCAAAATGTAAAAATTCATAGTAATGCATTTTTTAGATATATGTAGTATGTAATTTTTACAAACTTTTTTTTTGTTTCAAATTTGAGTTTTGTACATTTTTAATTATTTAGGCGCAAAATATTACAGTAAAAATGAAATATTATAATTCAATAACCTAATTTCTAATAATCGATGGTTTACAAAAAAAATTTGTTTATAAAAAAAGCAAAAAACGGATTACGCATTTCTTAATCGCACAATCAGCAAAAGCAAATTACGCATTTCTCATGTCGTAAATGTAATCGCACAATCAGGAAAGTACTAACAACTAAAATAAAAATCTCGCTTTTTATATTTTCTCTGTATATACTGATCTACAATTTCCCCACCCTTGAACATAACATCGTACAGGAACAACCGATTATCATGAGTTGCAACGCAATACTAAAGAAAATAAATAAAATCATTTTATTTTCATACATTTTGTTTTGTTAATTTTTTTTGTTTTGATTTTAGTCTCTCTCGCAGTTTTATAGACAAAAATTTTAGAAAACAGTGAAACGGCGTTGAATGAAAATATGCAAAATATTCAACAATAATTATTTTTTTTTTGCCCAATATTATAATTCAATACCCTAGTTTATTGTCAATGGAATGAAAATTCATTTTTGGCCTTATTTAAAAAGTTATTAAATGCGAAACGAAAAAGTATCAAAAAAAAAATTTTTTTTCCATAGAACTTTTTACGTTTTGTATGTAAATATTTTTGTTTGTGATCCTATAACACATACATAGGTAGCAATATTACTAAAACGGCCTTTAATACACTGGCACTGATTATTAACATACCAAATTTTCCTTCCACAATTCGTTTGTTTTGTTTTATCTACAATTTGTATGTTTTTCTCACTCATTTACATATATAATCTGTCGATCACCGATACTTTCATGTATAGGCGCAAAATAAATTTATAATAGCTGTATTTTGTTGAGAAAAAATTAATTCGAGTTATTTTGGGGTCATTTTTTTCTTAACAGAATAATCCGCGAAATATTTTTTCGATTTATTTTTTATATTCTATGTTGGTATTTCTCCTATTTTTCATTCAAGCAGTTACGTATTTTAATGTGTTCGAGCTAGAATTAAATGACTCAAATTTTTTGTTCGAATTATTTAATTCCTGTCACGTGCAATTGTTGTTGTAAATTTCTCAACAAAATACAGCTGATATTGCTGACAATCGGGCTTGTGGTGCATTGGTGTTGGTTTTGTATTTGTATGCTGGTGTTATTTTTTCGCTCTGTGAGTTTTAGTATTCATGGAACAAATATGGTGGGCTTGATAAAACATGAATATACAGGTTCAATGAAGTTTAAGTGTATTCGACTCAAATAGGATTCTTATACTTCGTATAATCGAATGGGTTTGAGTCGAATTGGAATCCGTCTTATACAATTCATTGAAAATAGTTTATTTATTTATGATTAATAATTTTTTTTTACAGGGTATTACAAACTGCATCAAATTGATTTTAAATTACAGTAATAGCTCGGTTTACGCAACACATTAAAAACCAGACCAATTGCAACTACCGAATATGTCGCAATTATCGAACACTGTTGTATCAATTTGCTCGGAAATAAGAATAAAAAAAATTGTTTGGTTTAAATAGTATGTAACGTTATTTCAAAACCCATTCTATTACATACGTACATACAACATTCTTGTGTATGTATTTTTAAACAAAAAAAATTAATTATAATCAAATAAAATAACAAAAATTAACAGTGTATGTATTTCAAATTCAAATTGTTACAAAATTAAAACCAATTTTAAGGGCTTTGAAAAAAATCTGATATTGTGGTTTGCTTTAAACAAACATTTCGTCTCAAAACTGCGATTTCCCTCAGTTTATGAAGAACCATTAATTCTTCCAGTGGAATTTCATTTTGTTGAGCCCACTCCAAACAAGTTGTAAAGCTTAAAATAGCATCTCCCACTTTTACTTGTGGTTTATTCACAGATTCTTCTGTTAGATGATCACTGTCATCGCTTTCATCCTCCGAAATAATTGGGATGGGTAAATTAAATTCTTCGATCCATTGGTTTACTTCTTGGGGAGAATATTCAACTGCAGGTAATACTTGCCCTAATAATGTCTGCAAAACTTCGACATCCAATCTTTCATTGTGATTTTTAGTGCGAAGTTCACTCAGCGGTATGTCGTCCTCTGAATCCCACTCGAGAGATTTAGGCATCATCAAAACTTTCCAACAGTTTTTTATAGTAGTTTCTTTCAAACCAGCCCAAGCGTTAGCCAAAAAAATTACAGCCTGTTTTAAATTAAAAGCTTTAATTGCCGTTTCTATATTACTGTCCCCCACCGCTACAAGATGTGCTAGTAAACTCTTTTTATAATTGGCCTTTGTCAGGTTTATTATGTTTTGGTCCATCGGCTGTAGTAAAGCGGTACAATTCGGTGGAAAGCACACAATTGATATGTTTAATCCGCTAATTATTATTTCGGAATCCCGAGGATGACAGACTGCATTATCCAACAAAAGTACAACTTTTTAGGAAGATTTTTAGAAATTAAAAATTTTTTAACCTAAAATAAATGTTTATTTAACTACACATTTTAAATGAATCAATATGATACGTATAATACCTCAGGAACAAAAGTGCTTTCCAACCAAGATTGGAACAAAATTGATGTCATCCAAGCGTTCTTATTTCCTCTATAAACAATTGGCGATTGGAAAAAATTTCTAAAAGCTCTTGGTTTTTGAGCCTTCCCAATGACAAACAATTTTATTTTGTGTGTACCCGAACTATTGGTGCAGGTTAGGAAAGTAATTCTTTCTTTACTAACTTTTCGCCCAGGAGCAGATTTTTCAGTGATTTTAACTAACGTGGTGTCCGGTAAAAGTTTCCAAAATAAGCCGCTTTCATCGGCGTTATAAACTTGATCATCGGTGACATCTAGTTCTTTTATTTTATCGTGAAATTTGACAACAAACGGGTCAACCGCCTGTCTGTTAGATAACTTTTCACCTGCAATTTTTACAAAATCGAACTCCGTAGCGATTCTTAAAATTTTTAAACCATCCACTACTAGCACAAAACACCGAATTATTTTCTCTTATTTTATTATGAATTAGTTTTGCTTTTTCACATAAAACGGAAGATGAAATAGGATTGTGATTGGCTCGTTGGTTGCAAAACCATTTATATAGAGCTTCTTCCATTTTTGGGAATTCTGGAGCTTTCAAAGTTTTGCGGTTACCAGGGCCCACTTCGGTCTTACAAATAAAATCGGCTATATTCACTTTGTTTTGTTTGATGCGAGTTATCGTAGATCGATGCACTGAATATTGCTTGGCCAATTTACTCGTCGAAATGCCTTTTTCTAAACCAACTAAAATTTCATGTTTTTGCTTAATAGACAAAAATGAACGTTGCATTTTAGAAGGCATGCTCGAAATATTAATAAAATGTAACTTTTAATTCGTTTCACTGCACTATAACCACATGTACGACGTATGAATTTTATAACGAGAATGTGATTGTATCCTTTTTATAAATTTATTTTGTTTCATTTTTAAACTGTTACAAATGGCAATAACATTATACAGAGAATAGTAAAAACAAACGTGTGAGATAAAGTTAGGTATATGATCTAATAATGCCGTTTTAATTGTGTTGTTCTCACTGGCACATTCCAATTCTAAATAGAATAGAGATGGCATAATGTATTTTTTCTGTAAACATTTTTTGTGAAAACTGTATTTTTAATAGAGATAGAAAGATTTAATTGAAAAAAATGTTGCAACTACTGAACGTAAAAGCAAAATGTTGCAATTATCAAAACTAAGAAATTTTTGTTTGTTTGTTTGCATATATCGAAATTTGCAATTACTGAATGTTGCGCAAATCGAGCTTTTACTGTAATTTAATTTAATATTATAAAATTATAAATTAACTAAATATATAAATAAAATGCTAATTTGGAAATGATGATGATGATGAGTTGAGTTAAGATTTGGTTTTCAACACATAATGACATTCATTTATGTGTGCATAATTTAGTGGCAGGGCAATATGTACGAGTAATGAGTTAAAGTTTTATGGATATATTTAGATTTATTTAAGAGTATGTATATTTAGGTATGATTTATTTTTTACAGGGTATTATAAACTACATTAAATTATATTTAATTGATTTTTATTAATATTATAAGTTTATAAATTAACTAAGTTAGATAATTAAATACTAATTTTGAAATATTAATTTTAAGTTGAGTTGTGATTTGGTTGGCAACACATAATGACGTATTTATTTATGCATGCCAAATTTGGATTAAACAAATGTGAACAACGTGGAACTAGATAAAGGCAAATTGTGATGCTAAATGTTTTGAACTTAATTGATTAATTAAATTAATGGTTTTATTTGAGTTTAGGTTGCAGTTTTCACATACAAACGTCAATTTTACTGATATGGTACACAGATAAAATTTGTAAGAGAATAATGTTTAAGGTTCCTTCCACTGTTTTATTATTTTACTTACTTTGCATGCTTGATTTTGCAGGGTAATATGTCTATAAACGGAGTTGAAGTTTTGTGGAGTAGATAAGTAATAAATTTCGTGTATATTGATTTTTGTTTATCTTAATTATGTCAACAAGATTATGTAGCTGTTATAAATTATACTTAATTATATATAATTGTTAGATCGTCTCCGTGCTACAGAAATACTGGTGAATTCTCGCTCAGCATCCAGAAACTCCAAGTTTCCAGCTGTTATGTAGCGTAGAAATTCTATTGTCTGGTGATAACTATTTTATTTTATATATCACTAACTAATTTATTTAAGTTAAATTCGATTAATTAAGTAGTAGGAATATGGTATAACGGTGATAATTTAATTTAGGTTCTGGAGATACCTGGGAAATTCTATTTGAGCTTTATTCGTTAGTGCCCTGTATACATGTAGAGCTTAGCTAAATTATTGGTATTCTAGACTTTTTGCGGCGTAACATAATCAATTTTTAAATGATATTATATAATTTTATAAATAATTAACTTCAACCTTATTATTAATTTCCTTTTTTCTAGATCTGTAGGAAATTGCTGATTAGCTTAAATTTAAATTTATGGTTAAATATATATTTTTAACTTTAATTTTTAAGATGTAGGATAAACACGATGAGAACCATTGGTTTACCGTTGTGCTGTTTTCTGTTTGGAATTATTAGTTTTATTATATTACTATATTAATATTATTAATACTTTTAAAAATTTATTTATTTGTTATATGGGAATTAATTTATAATTTATTTCAGAGAATTTTTGTGTTGTCTTGTGCTGATAATTTTTATCAATTTTTATAAATATTACTGAATAATCATACTAACTGTCGGCTATACCTGGATGTTTATTACGGGGCTGTTTCTATCACTACTAATTATCCTATCCTATCCTTAGATTTTGCTGTGTGTGAAAGGAACATGGTGTTACCCGGCCAGGGTTGGACATGGAGCTGTCACATTTATGTAATGTCGGAGGTGGTTGTGCTTTGTTTGTTGTAATGATGCTTCGATGTCCTCAATGGAACGCATTCACCTATGTCATAAAGTTGCTGTGACAAATCAATTCCTCTAGAATTTTTAGCCTTGAATTGGGAAGTCTCCATATTTGTTTTCATAAAATGTTAATTTTTTTGTAATGTGTAATATATTCTGTTTTATCCATTAATATATTTTAATTAATTTATTTTTAAAATACTTAAAGGGATTTCTTTTTTAATTTTTTTTTTAATTTACTAATAAATAATCCAATTTTCAGAATAAACATAGTTCTAGAATTAATCATTATTATAGGGATCAAAATTAATCCCGAATTTCAAATTTAAATTTTAGTTTGAATCAACCCTCCAGGATTAACAAGTAGTGAATAAGCTGTAGTTTAGAAATTGTGTTGTCCTGTGCTAACTATTTTTACTATATAATTACTAACAATTTACTCTTATCCTTCGGCTGGGGATGGATAAATGGGTGTACGATGTGTGCTCGGGAATATTAAAGATCCTGTTATAATAATTATTCATTTAAGTAATAAAATTTGTTATTATGATGTTTATTAATTGAATTAATTTTTCAGAGTTGTCTGGGAATTTGTATGTTAATTTTATTTGTTGATTCTTAATATACTTATAGTACCTAATTGAATTATTAATAAATCTAGGTATTGTGGTGCTGTAATATTATCATTTAAATCATTTTAATTTTTATAAATTCAAATCTTATAAAATAATTGAATTCATAATTATATATTTTCTTTTCTGGATCGGTAGGAAATTGATGATTAGTTTTAAGTAAAATTTTATGTATAAACGGTTTAATGGTTATGTTAATTCTTGTTGCAGTCAGTAATAATTTTTAATTTGATATAAAAGGACCATTAATAAGGAAATAAGCGCTGTTATTTTAAATTTTTATATTTTATTTTATCAGGTAAATTAATAAAAGAAGGACAAGGGTGAAATTACAACATTAATAATTTTTTAAGCCCTGTTTTAGATTTAGGATTTAGGGAGTCCTGAGTATCCGGCCCTGGATTCCAGAGAAATAATCATCTAATAATGTAGTTAGATTGTGCTGTCTTGTACTAACCTATTTATTATATATTGTACTAATAATTTACTAACTATCAATCGCATTGGTGTCTGTAACCGGGTCGAGTCTGTCCCAACTAATAATCCTATCCAATCCTTCGGTTTTGTTATATGTGAACAAGTGTACGGCATGGGCCCGGGAGTCCGGGAGATCCTGCTATTATGCTTGGTCGTACACTCATAATCAATCATAAAAGTTTAATTTCAACTTTATTTTATTTAATTTTATCTTTATTTTGTTATAATGATGTTTTTTTATAATATGTAATTATAATTATAATTTTAGCTTAGGAATTTTAGATTTTCTTAAATATTTTATCAGGTAAATTATTGAAATGCGAACAGGGGGAAATTACAACATTAATAATTTTTAATTTAGGTTTAGGGAGACCTGAGTATCCGGCCCTGGATTCCAGAGAAATGATCATCTAAAAATGTAGTTAGATT
Organism: Tipula vernalis; assembly: GCA_958295665.1. NCBI lineage: Eukaryota > Metazoa > Arthropoda > Insecta > Diptera > Tipulidae > Tipula > Tipula vernalis. Next base: position 86,524,066 of record OY282559.1, on the reverse strand, counting down.
GTGTTGTCTTTTGTGCCGTTAATTTACTAACTATCGATCGTGTGTAAACGGGTGTACGGTGTGTGCCCGGGAGTCCAGGAGACTTGCTATAATGCTTGGCCGTACACTCACAATCAATCAATCAATCAATCAATAAACGGAATTTATGGGATTTCTGGTGTGATAATCACGTGAGAAATCCCATCCTATTTCCTAAAGTACGCTATGCACAAATTTTCTAATTACAGGCACAAAATTGCACAATCCCAATGGTCCGAATTATATGTACCTATATAGAAATCTTGGGTTTTCTAAAATGGGATTTCTGGTGTGATGTACACTATTAATGTGATAATATTAATCTTCCTTCACCGAAATAAGATTTGTAAACCTAATTTAGACAACAATTAAATCACAGAATATAATTCAAATTATATTACAATATGAATTTTGTGCTAAATTTTCCCCTTACCTCCTAAGCCCATTTGATTCCCCACAACCAACTCCACACCTCACTCCATATTTGCATAAGAAACTAGTTACACTGCGCTCATCTGTTGGCACCATTACATTCTCACCTAGCTTCTATGATAAAAATTAAATCAAAGAAAAATACATTTACATGGCTAGAAGATTGTGAAGAGTGGTTTAAAAAGTGTAAAGACGCGCTAGCCTCCTGTACATTATTGGCTCATTCAAAAGATGACGCATCTTTTAATATTACCACTGATGCGTCTAATTGGGCAATTGGCGTGGTACTCGAACAGTATAATAACGGTCAATGGGAACCCTTGGCGTTCTATTCGAAAAAGCTCTCTCCAACTGAAATTAAGTATTCCACATTTGACAGAGAATTACTTGGTATCTATCTAGCCCTTAAGCATTTTAGATATTACATCGAAGGTAGAAAATTCACGATATATACAGATCACAGACCACTGACAAGCGCAATTACCTCTAAAACATAACGTAGTCCGCGTCAATCTAGACACTTAGATTATATCGCTCAATTCACCAGCGATATAAGGACTTATTTGTGGGAAAAATAATGTGATCGCAGATTGTCTGTCTCGACTAGGTAGCCCAAGTATATCTACTGTCAATATCGATGCTATGAATTCTATTGCTCAAGCTATTCTTAATTTACAGGACGTGTCGGATGATGAACTAAAAATTCTTATTTCCTCCCAACACAGGAAGCCGAATTCGAAATTAAAATTAGAATTGACCGATTTGCCGTTTACCAAAGAACGTTTATGGTGTGATACATCAACTGGAAAGCAACGTCCATTTGTTCCATCATCTGTGAGAAGAAGTGTTTTTGAGCAGTTACACAAATTATCTCATCGAGGGATACGGGCATCACGAAAATTGGTAGCATCCAGGTATTTTGGGCCAAACTTAAATAAAGATTGTGCTGAATGGACGAAATCTTGTATAGCATGCCAACGAAGTAAAGTTAACCGTCATACAAAGCCTGCCCATGGTACATTTAGTATTTCTCAAGCAAGATTTTCACACATCCATTTGGATTTGGTTCGGCCTCTTCCAACATCAAATGGATGTTCATATATTTTTACCATTGTTGACCGATATACTAGATGGCCCGAAGCCTATCCAATACCAGACATGTCTGCTCGTACTGCAGCTAAAACGTTCGTTTCTTAGTACATACCGAGGTTTGGTATTCCATTAGAGATAACCACGGATCAAGGTTCTCAGTTTGAATCGAAACTGTTCTCCGAACTAACCTGCTTTCTTGGATGTCATCGTATCCGCACAACAGCCTACCATCCGCAATCGAACGGAATGGTAGAGCGATTTCACAGAATTCTTAAATCCTCCTTCATGGCTCGTGGAAATACAGTAAACTGGTATGACGAAATTTCTCGGGTATTACTAGGTATTCGAGTTACTATCAAAGAAGATATCAAACATTCACCCGCTGAACTTGTGTATGGTGAAACTTTAAAAATTCCAGGAGAATTCTGTTCATCAAACATCGAACCAACTCCTGATCCAAACAATTTTGTCAGTATTCTGCGAGAACAAATACAAAAAGTTAAGTTTTTTCAACCTCGACAATCTAAACAAACAGTTTATGTTCCAGATGATCATCAGTCAAATGAATACGTTTTCATGAGGGTTGATAAAATTAGAACGGGTTTAAATCCACGATGGACCGTATAAAGTCGTAAAGCGTTTTCGAAAACATTTTGTGGTGGATGTCAAAGGGAAAAATACATCCATTTCAATTGACAGGCTTAAGCCAGCATATACATCGGAAATCTCTGTTAGCATGAATGAATCACGCTCGCGTAAAGTTTCCTTCCAGACAATTTAAATAAAGTTGAAAGCGCTTCGCTGGAGAGGGAGTGATGTAGCGATCGATGGTCGTATTGATTTGATCGGTAAACACAAAACATAATCTAATTCGAACGAATATATTTTATTTTTCATGTCTATATATTTCTTATACATCGTGTTATATACCAAATTATATTTACATAGACATATGTATTATATAGTAATTAGCTAGTACATAATGTTTCTCATTGTAATGTATTTAAATAAAATAATTGGTTTGTGTGTATAGTATTGTAAAGTGCATATTATACAAATGCATCGTTATATATTAGATATACATTTTTATATTATATATTTTTATATTTGGAAAAATATAAATCTGTAACTAAAAATCGGTTGCCAAATAACTGTCGAGCTGTAATGATTTTTGATTAAATAAATAAATAATTATAAAATAAAATTAAAGAATAAATTTAATGATTAATTGTGCGAAGAGAAATCCATATTAAGTATCCCAAACTACGAACGAAACGTACCAACAGCTTCCCTTAGGTCATGCACTCTAAATCAACCAATCAATAATTTTAATTTTTTAATTTTTTTTCATTTTGTTTTGAATAGTTTTTCGGTAAACCCTCTACTTTTTGAGATATTTGAAAAATAAAATTTCTGGTCCAAGGGAGTGGGCACGTCCGGTTGGCAGATTTGGACTAAAATTCACACCTCCCAATTTATAAAAAAAGCTAAACTATCAAATTTCAGATCGATTGATTAAACTATCTGGGCTGCTGGGCAGCTGGGCTGCTGGGCTGTAGAAAGGACACAGAGAGACTGACAGATTGATAGACTAACTAATTGACAGACACCATTTCAAAACTCACTTTTTTGAAGTTAGGAGACCTCAAAACAGATAAATCTCCAAAAATCTCATGGTCGAAAATTTTCATGATTACTTTCGTAAAAGAAAGTAAAAATTACGTTTATTCTCGATTTATAACAAAACTGATTAGAAAACCAATAAGTTCAGAAACTTGTTTCTTGTTCGAACTTGTCGGATTTGGAATGGGCTGAAGGGCGATGCTTTCCCCAATCACTTAGGACTTGCTAACCGGAAACTTTAAAAAACAAATCTTGACAATTTCAATAATATTTAATAAATTACAAGTAATGTGATTACGGATTCCGTCGCTAATAATTTAAACTTTATTTAACAAAATAATTTCCCTTTATTCCGTTAAGTTTTTTATATATTCCTTTTATTTATGGCCTTTACTCAAACTAATTTAATTGCTTATCATAAAAATAACGTGGAGCCTTTTCGAATAATTTTGATTATGGTACACAACCCGGGATGGACCCGAACTAATTTCGACTAAGATCTATTGTATTTAAGTTTTAGATTGCGACTAGTTATAAGATGAAAGATTAACTTATCATCAAACTTACACTTAAAAATTAGCAGACATATGCAAACCATAAAAAATACCCGTAAATTACAGTCAATCGTTCATTCAAATCCGTATTTATAGGGAATGAGACAATTTACTTGCTGTTTTTATGTACAGAAAAATCTTATGATGTAATTCAAATACATATGTACATACATATGTGTGTTATATATGTAACTCCCACATTTTTTTTTAAATATTCATTTCACCGATTTTCCTCTTTCTAATTTTCCATTGAAAATTTGTTTTTTCCTTTTGTCGAAATTATCTCCTCCTTATTTATAATAATGGTGTGGTAGCGGGTAGCATTTCAAAAATTATAACATTATTATAAATTTGTACGTATACATTTAAAACTTTTTGAAACTTTTATATCCATGATGTTTATCTCCATTATTAACTTAAACAAGAGCGGAACAAATTTCAAAATCAAAAAGCGTTTTAATACTAATGAGTAATGACATAGTGCGTTTAGCATAAAGGAAATTATGAGTTTAAAGTATAGTATGTAATGTATGGTGAAGTAACATATTACGCCAAGATTTTTGTATAATTTACGTTAATTACAATTATAAGGAACAGCATGTAGCTATATGTTTATATTTTATTTTACTTTCTTTATACAAATTATGGAACACTTTGCGTAAATATGTTTTATTTCAGGACGATATATTCAGCACAATCCCTTTTAAGGTTTCCGTATAAAAGATGTAAAAAGAGAGCCTAATGGTGAGACGTTGTTGCCTGTCTGTGGGTCACAGCCCATTTTCCCAGGAACTACAAATGCTATAGAGTTGAAATTTGGCATAGTTTTAAAATTTGTTTGCCGACAACTAGTAAAATGTTCAGAATCACACAAAAAGGTTGAGGTCAAAGATTGTGGACCAAAGCCAAATTTTTACGTAAGGACGTGGTTTTATTCCAAGAACCTTGGATTAAGAATACTAGAGGATCTGTGGCCTCAGAACCAAGGGGTACAATATTATATCCTCTAGTAAGACTGGGAAGATCGAATCTAGAATAACAGAATATTCAGATATAACTACGATCAGCGTGGAGGTATGCACGTGCAGATTCTGACTACATGGAGCGGGAGATGGAGTTTCTTCTGGTAGTAGGGCAGCCTTTAATAGAGCCAAGGTACAAGGGAGGCTCAGGTTTGGGGCTACTATAAGGAGGAACCAAGAACTTATAAAAGAGAGTTAAGGAAGGCACAAAGGAAGTCATAGTAGAGACTTTTTTGTGATATTATTGAAGAAATCTCCTAGAAAGATTATTTCTAAAAGTATAACAGTCCGAGTGTTTTGATTAAACCAGACGGGTCGTGGACAGTTTCTAGTGGGGAATGTTTGAAGATTTTCTTCGAAATCCACTTCCCAGAGAGCTCTAACGACTTGACGGAGCATAGTAATCATCAGGAAACACATTCAGTGTGCACAGAGGACATCGTAAATTGGTAACGGATCCTATCGGTACAAAAAGGTTCCAAATCATATAAACCAGCTAGTCTTGATCACATCGTACCAGCGGAAATCCAAAGCAACTCAGCAATTCTTCTTTCATATTTGGAAACTATATTCAAAGGGTGTTTGAGCGCGGAAGAGCTCACATGTCAATCCTAAGGACCTAGGACCAATAACTCCAGTACGATTAAGAAATCGATTTACCCGAAAGAGTTCTATTTAGTAGCTTCCCTCGATATACGTTTGTATAAGGCGCCTTTAATAATACGAAAGCAGAGGCACTAAGGGAAGGATTGTCATTTTTGGACGTGGACTTACATGTAAGTAGGTTAATTAATCATATGCTTGAGCGCAGGATTGTTAGTTCGGAGCTAGAGGATTCCACCATTAAGAGGCAGGTGATTAGGTGAACCCGCAGAGAGGTGTCTTGACCCCTCTTCTCTGGAGCATAGTGCTAAATGGGTTACTACTGAAGCTGGAGAGAGAGGGTTAGAAGTGATTCCTTATGTAGTTGACGTGGCGATAATTGTCTCCGGGAAATACCTGAACTGGGAATTAACCCGTTCAAGACAGAGCTGGTAATGTTTACTAAGACGTTATAGTGGGATTTATAGGGTGATAAATGAAACGCGAACTTAATTTATGTTTATTTGTTGTAGTGGTTCGATCTTACGATCTTATTTTAAGCGCGCACCGTACTGAAATGTCTAAAAATTAATTAATCAAGATTTTTTTTCTATTCTAGGTTGGGTACAGCAGCATTTCAATAAAATGTATCGATAATCGATTATAATCGATAAGTATGTATATAGTTGATATATGGTTGAGAAATATTTATATCAACAACGAGCAATATTTCGCTTAAGCGGCACAATATAAGTATTTTCGCTACGACTGATGTAAATTATTTCATTGTTAAATGATTTTAGCCGCTACAACACTCCCCTCCTGGATCGAAAACCATAGTGTTTAGAAGTGAAATCTCATGGTTTTGCGGACACTATGATTTTCGACTGGACTAACCACAAGTATTCCGTATGCTGGCTTAAGCCTGTCGATGTAAATTGTCGTGGGTTTTCCATTGATGTTCACAACAAATAATTTGCGCAATTTACAGGGCACTGGATACGGTCCAGAATAGGTGTACTCGTCTACACGAACGAAAACGACTGAAAAGTTTTCCAGATTTTAGGAAATGTACGTATCCTGTTGGGTCGGATGTGTTGTGTCCGTAGGAACTAAAGCTCTCATTATTGTACGAGTCTTCTCTACGAAATCCGAAGTATCTCTGCTTAGGTTCGAATTTTGTTCGTTGATGAATAACTCACCGGGAACCTTGATGTTTTGACCATAGACGAGTTGAGGTCTTCCTTGAATGAGGTTCGAATATCCAATAAAACGGTTGCAAGGTCAAAACTCCAATGGGATGTTTTACATTGAGCTGTTAATGCGGCTTTTAGTTGCCTGTGAAAGCGTTCGACAAGACCATTCGCTTCCGGATTATAAGCTGTGGTCCTAATGCGACGTGAACCTAAGCGCTTCGTAAGCCCGGTTAATATTGTTGAATCAAATTGTGTTTCTTGGTCTGTCGTTATATAGAGTCGGACACCAAATCTACAGATATACCTTCTGTCAAAAAAGTACCGGGAATTGTTAAAAAAAACACAAATTTAAAGCCCAATCATAAAAATGTATATGGTCGCCCTCACTTTTCTCGAGGGCCTTCAGTACGCGCACCGAATTTTGTTGTATGGCTTCAATGGAGTCAAAACGCTGCAAACAAACTGGTTGACAGATCGCGCTCAAAGTTCTCAAAGTCCTACCAATCTAGAAAGAAAAACGTTTAAATCTCTTCAGCGCGGCGGGCATTTTAAATTAACAATTCCCGGTACTTTTTTGACAGAATGTTCTCATTGAGAAGATTTTACTTACAGTTTTGGAAGTCTCTTCTTGGATTGGATAAGCTATTGGCCAACGGGTAAATCGGTCGACCATCATTAGAATATAATGATACCCATTCGATTGGGGCAGTGGACCAACTAAGTCCATGTGGATGTGTTCAAAACTGCCACTTGGTAGCTCGAATTTACCAAGTTCTGATTTTGTGTGGCGATGAACTTTGGATTTTTGACATGGGTTACAAGATTTCGCTCAGTTGCTTGTATCAGTATTCATTCTTGGCTAGAAGTACTTCGAAGCAATTAGTTTACGCGTAGCACGGATGCGGGGATGTGATAAGCCATGCAGACTAACGAAGATTGTCCGTCGGATATATTTAGGGACGAAGGATCGATTTTGACCTATCGATGTCTCACACCAAATTTGCTGCTTATTGTCCGGTAAATTGATTAATTGCAGGTTTACTTTTGATTTCGGATTCCGAATTGAAATCAATTTTGCTATTGAAGTAATTCTTTCACATGGAAAGAGGAGACGTTGATTTCTGCTAAGCTGGAAGCATCTGTAGTGATGTTGAACTCAGTGTCGTTCAACGGATGTACCAAAAGATTGGCAGCGGCAAGAGAATGCTTGACCTTGTTGAAAGATGCGGTGCATTCTTCAGGTCTAGAGAAATTGTTTCTGTTTTTGCTTTTCTTGAGTAAAGTGGCCAAATACCAGTGAATAGGCGATAGCAGTTCGGCTAAACGTGGTACTGTCGTGAAGAAGAAAACATTGTAAGAGAATTCATCTGTATTAGTACGATTCGCTAGTACTTAACGCACAGCACATTCTGTATATATAGAATGTAAATTGTGGTATAATCAGTCCAGTCGCCGCGGCCTGAGGAGAAGATTGATTTTTTCATAATCATAAGCTCATCAGTTCGAAACTGGATTGACTTCTCTTACAATCTTCGGAACATATTAAAATCATATAAATTAAAAATTAAATAAAAAGAATTATGTCTGTCGGTTTCGTTGAATGATTGTTCGTAAATACTAATATACTTCTACGTGTTAGTAAAAACACATTTAAAATGGTCTAATCACCGGTAGCATATTAGAAATTACATGAATTAATTAACATTCAAAAAAATTAAAAAAGTAACCTAATGTATTTTGTACGCAATCACTTGCATATAAATATCGTTCCTTCAAAGTCTCAAAAACTTACAAGGGAACACTTCGAACTGTCATTTTTCTGAAACATTTTTAAAAGTAAAATGTAGAAGATCGTTTACGTCTTACTTTCCTTTTCATCAAGCAACCGCCCATTTTCATCAGCAAATATTAATAGTGTCTGAGAAAGCTAACTTTTCGGACTATTATTGAATCAATCGATTCATTCGAATAAAAAATTCTTTGCGTGCAGGGCCCATATTCTTGAAATTCACCGAAAAATGTGGCCGTTCGGATTTCGAGAATAAGGGCCCAGAGCCCGACTCTCCAGCAGTTTAAATTTTCGAATGTCATTTTTTCGAGTGGATTTGAAGAATACGGGCTTCGAAATTAAACTATTTGCAATTCGTATTCCAAAGTAATTTTTTCGGATATTTGTATCATTCGTCTTAATTGACAAATGGACGATAGATTTTATTGTAAATGCTAGGAATGTCCTATACATCCAAAGCTTTTTCTGCTGGTAGTGAAAAAACGTTATGCGCAGTACTCGGGTAATTTATTTTTCTTTCCTCGCTTGAAACGTAGCCCCAGTTCGCCTCGGATTACAAATCTCCACCTAGAAAAGAAAAAATAATTAACGCCACTTAAAATATTGTACGGGGCATGTCTTAACTTAATAGCATTACAATGACTTTCAAAATAAATTATATCATTTCACCTTTCCTCTTTTAAATTATAATTGAAAAATCAAAATCTAAAATCCTAATTACGTCCTTATTCTTCAATTAAAGACACGTTTCACCTTATAAATTATGCTTAATCATGAACACTGATTATATAAAGATCAAACGGAATCGGTTGAATCTCTATCTCCCAACATTTCTATATTATGTCACGATTGCATACAAAATTATGAATTCCATTTATAATTCAACAATTAAACTTAATTGTGTAATTTGTAATTTACTGTAGTCACACACGGATAAAGATTTTCCTTAATTTTTGTAGTGTGTAATTATACTGTATTTGCACGAGAGCTAGGAGATAGCAGAAAGTTCAATAAAAAAATATTCCGTCACTTCAAAATCAAATCGTTATGATTATCATCAACATCAGCATCATTTCAATTCTTAATTGGTCCATTATATATTCATAAATAAATTGTCAACAATTCTATTATATTTCTAATTTTTTTGTTGATATTGTTGTTGTTTAAATAAACAAGGATATTATCCAGATTATGTTGATACCGAGAAATATAAAATAGGGGTTGATTTGAACATAACAATTAAATAATTTAAATAAATAAAATAGTGGTTGTTGTATACTCGTATAGTGTAGATTAGTGTAGGAATGGTAAAGGGAGTTACAAAACGACAATATTGATAAGTTGTGGGGTTTTTTGTATTCCTGATTGAATGTAAATGGGATAACAATTAAAAGGATTACTGTTTGTGTTTTTATATTAGAATTTATCAAAATATAACACAGTTCAGAACACAAAATTGTGGGTGATAAACAAATACTGTTAATAGTAGTTAGATTAGAGCGCGTTTTGAATAAGAAAGACAGTCAGATATTAAGCGATAAAAAAAAAAAAATTGTCTGGGAGATAAGCGTTCGAATAGTACTATAATACATAATGGGTATTTAGGTGGTCGCTTTGGAATAATTTTGTTTTTCAATATTTTAGTTGTTAGCCTCGCCTCGGTTGGTTCCATTTAGGGAAACCACCTATATTTTAGCTACTATCACTTTTAGGTATTTTCTAGGCAGTGAGGTACAATATTTTACTATCGGTTGCTGATAAATGGTGGATGTAGGAATAATTATCAAAGCAAGCGGCTTTCTGCAAATGAAAGCTCAACTAATAATTTCTGTAAAATGCATTTGATGTGCGGGTTCCGGAAAAATCGTTAAACCTTTCTTCGTAGAAAATGACCTATCCAAGACAATGATTAGAGACAATTTCTTGTTTCTCTTATAAAAAATTATTTTATACATAGAATTTAAATCAACGGGGAACTGAGCCAAAAGACTGCTTGGACGCTAATAAAGTCTAAAGATTCTTTAAACATTTAAAAATTGTGTCCCTCGAGGTTAAATGCTTCTTAACTGAAGTGTAAACTTGCACAGTTTCCAATAGGCTCGTCGAGGGCAATATCTGAACAAAACCAAATAACTTTAACCAAAAAAGGTTGGATAATAGAAAGAAAAATTTCAACTTTCACTGTTTTTAATTTTTTGTTTATTTTGTTAAAAGAGGGTGCTTTACGAAATCCTGTGCTTTTCTATCAATAACGTCTATTGTGCTTAGACAATCACGTAAAGTGAAGATTCAGGCTCCTGATAAATGCCGCTATCGCATGCATATCTATTGGGTCGGTGTTAGGCTACTGCAGCGTTCTTCAAACTTATCATTCCGTGGAAACCATTTTCTTTTCAAACCCAAATAAATTTGCGACGGAATCCTACTAAGTTAAAAACTTTATACAAGATTGATTTGCCAAAAAAAGTCAAAAAAACAAACATAAATAATTGTTTATTATTCCATATAATGTATGTACATCTCGTGGAAACCTAGGGTTCAGCGAAAACCTAGTTTGAAGAACGCTAGGCTACTGGATTGCATATGCGCAGACAAATTTATATATTTAAAAGACAAAGGAAGCATGAAAAGGGTAAATGTTTAGATATTTCCTTCTCCAAACTGCAAAATATGCAGCGGTCTTTGGGGACCCTTTCATTCTTTCCAGATGGCCTGGTTTGTCATATCGCACATAGCCATGAATTTTATGATTTGTCTCATCTCACTGAAGGCTCAGAGTTTGTTCGAGAGCAGGTCCACTGGCTCTTTAACTTACCTAGTTCTATGAGGTTTCGGTAGTAGCTCCAGATCAATTTGGGATTAAAAACTTAAAAAAAAAAAACTAGTACGGCTAACAGCACAGCTTGACTGTCCTAGATTATAAATTTGTAAATATGTTAGTTTCCCTATATTTTTTGAAAGTTTAAACTTTTATTTAAACACACACAATTAACACACAATTCAATTTAATATTCTTTTTTAATATAATTTATTTTTTACTTTATTATGAATTAATTAAAATTCAACAAAAAATTAATAAAGTAAAAAATTAGCGTACATAGAAATAGAGATAGGTCTATTAGGACTATTAGTCGGTTTCGTTGAATTACTGTTCATAAATACTAATATACTTCTCGTGTTAATCGAAACACACTTAAAATGGGCTAATCACCGGTAGCATATTAGAAATTACATGAATTAATTAACATTCAACAAAAAATTAATAAAGTAAAAAATTAGCGTACACAGAAATAGAGCTGTGTGAATATTGTGAAGAAGAAAAATTGTAAGAGATTTCATCTGTATTAATACGATTCGCTAGTACTTAACGCACAGCACATTCTGTATATATAGAATGTAAATTGTGGTATAATTAGTCCAGTCGCCGCGGTCTGATGAGAAGATTGATTTTTTCATAATCATAAGCCCATCAGTTCGAAACTGGATTGAATTCTCTTACAATCTTCGGAACATATTAAAATCATATAATTAAATAAATAGAATTCTGTCTATTAGTCGGTTTCGTTGAATTACTGTTCAAAAATACTAATATACTTCTCGTGTTAATCGAAACACACTTAAAATGGGCTAATCACTGGTAGCATATTAGAAATTACATGAATTAATTAACATTCAACAAAAAATTAATAAAGTAAAAAATTAGCGTACACAGAAATAGAGCTGTGTGAATATTGTGAAGAAGAAAAATTGTAAGAGATTTCATCTGTATTAATACGATTCGCTAGTACTTAACGCACAGCACATTCTGTATATATAGAATGTAAATTGTGGTATAATTAGTCCAGTCGCCGCGGTCTGATGAGAAGATTGATTTTTTCATAATCATAAGCCCATCAGTTCGAAACTGGATTGAATTCTCTTACAATCTTCGGAACATATTAAAATCATATAATTAAATAAATAGAATTCTGTCTATTAGTCGGTTTCGTTGAATTACTGTTCATAAATACTAATATACTTCTCGTGTTAATCGAAACACACTTAAAATGGGTTAATCACCGGTAGCATATTAGAAATTACATGAATTAATTAACATTCAACAAAAAATTAATAAAGTAAAAAATTAGCGTACACAGAAATAGAGCTGTGTGAATATTGTGAAGAAGAAAAATTGTAATAGATTTCATCTGTATTAATACGATTCGCTAGTACTTAACGCACAGCACATTCTGTATATATAGAATGTAAATTGTGGTATAATTAGTCCAGTCGCCGCGGTCTGATGAGAAGATTGATTTTTTCATAATCATAAGCCCATCAGTTCGAAACTGGATTGAATTCTCTTACAATCTTCGGAACATATTAAAATCATATAATTACAAAAATAGAATTCTGTCTATTAGTCGGTTTCGTTGAATTACTGTTCATAAATACTAATATACTTCTCGTGTTAATCGAAACACACTTAAAATGGGCTAATCACCGGTAGCATATTAGAAATTACATGAATTAATTAACATTCAACAAAAAATTAATAAAGTAAAAAATTAGCGTACATAGAAATAGAGATGTGTGAATATTGTGAAGAAGAAAAATTGTAAGAGATTTCATCTGTATTAGTACGATTCGCTAGTACTTAACGCACAGCACATTCTGTATATATAGAATGTAAATTGTGGTATAATCAGTCCAGTCGCCGCGGCCTGATGAGAAGATTGATTTTTTTGATAATCATAAGCTCATTAGTTCGAAACTGGATTGAATTCTCTTACAATCTTCGGAACATATTAAAATCATATAATTTATTTATTTTTAGAATTAAAATAATTTAATAATTGTCAAAAAGTTGTTTCTTTATATTTTTCACCACCATTTTTAAGTGAACACTAAAAACATAGTTGGTAGCCAATACAGAGAGCGACGTGTTGCTGTATTGAGGTTCTAGGCGAGATTGACAAGAAAAAGAATGAATTCCTATTTTATTTTGTGTTTGTTTGTATGTGCTCGTCGTGCTGCGATTGTTCTAGCCAAGCACGAAGGGCAAGTCAACCCAATACGCATTCTATGTGGAATGTGTACTGCCAAGTTTGTAGTGGTTAAACGGGTGAACCGCTACAGGACTCCGCCGCTAGTGAGTTCCCCCCTGCGAAATATTGTTAGTTGTGGTCTATCTGTGTTCGGAGACTGATATTTGATCAGCCGAACAGGAGTGGCAATCGCTCCGTTGAAATGTCTTATCTCGTAAGTTTCATTAACGGAGTCGATAGGCCGAGACAGAATGAAAGGAAGAAAAATGTGGTCTGTCGATGCCTACGTCAGTAGCTGTGAAGGAGGATATTCGTCGAGATGGGTATCTCTTATCTTCATTCACTGCAGTTTGCCTTACAACGATGACGATGGAGATGATGATGGTGGGAGTTGATAATTTAAATGACACCGTGTACGTGACGGCGTATAATGAGATGTGTAAGTGTGTACGGAACTGCACCTGCACATGTACATAGCAGTAAATGTGTGTAAGCGTGAATGATGAGCCATACCTATGCGAGTTCGGTTTGGCAGCGTGTGTGTATGTACCTTATTTATGTGCTGTCCCATTTTGTCACCAAGAAGAATCCAAATGCCAACAAAACAAAAAAATATCAATAAATAATTAATGAAGGCACGTGGCCGATTTGTTATTGATTGAGGTACATACCCGTTGCTTGATGTTCTTCTTAAAACGCCGTAAACACGGCCGTCGTGGTCACCAATATAAATGTTTGAACTTTTATTTAAACACACGCAATTTACACTGATGATGATTTATTTATTTTTGGAATTAAAATAATTTATTAATTGTCACAAAGTTTTTTTTTATATTTTTCACCACCACTTTTATGTGAACACTAAAAATATAGTTGGCGGCCAACACACAGAGCCACGTGTTGCCGCATTGAGATTCGAGGCGAGACTTGACGAGAAGAAGAATGAATGTTTATTTTATTTTGTGTTTTCTGCGATTGGTCCAGGCAAGCACGAAGGGAAAGTCAACCCAATACGCATTCGATGTGGAATGTGTGCCGCCAAGTTTGTAGTGGTTAATTGGGTCAACCGCTACAATTTCTTTATGAGAGTCTTCTAGATAGAGCAACTCTAATAAGAGAAACGAGGAACTGTATCCAGTCACTTTATCACTTTCTTCTCGGTTGCTTGAAGATAGTGAAAGTCCGAGTGATTAATCTGACAGGTGATGATTGATTTATGCACTATACTATACTTGATTTTTAGCACTATATGAAAATTCGCTAAACTTGTTTGAAAAGAAAACTTTCCACATCAAAAGATAACGGTTTTAGCGTTTGAGATCTGACCCTCAGCAAAAAAAACTTAACTGTTCGGAATCGCACAAAACTCTCTCGATGTTAGGATATGTGTATGAGCAAAGTTCTATGAGTTTTAAATCCTAATTTTCTTTAGGGAGTTGCGTCATTTGTTACCGAATTACAGATATATCGGTATTTTCGATTTTACGAAGTCTTAAAGGTATTCGAGATTTATTAGGGAAAGGGGGAATTGGTTTAGCTATCAAGCAATTTACATAAGAAAGAAACATAACATACATTTGCGAACCATTCATTTTAACTTCCTCATTTTATTTACGGACCCGAAAAATTGTTAGCTTCTATTTTTTTGGAAAAGAAAGAAAATCTGGGAAAAACTAAAAATTGAAATTAATGTCTTGGTCTATTGACACAAAAAACTGATCTAGATAAAAAAAACTGAAATATGCTCAATTTCTTCTTTCAGAATTTTTTGATCCAGGTTCGGCGATATTAGTCTATTTCCCTAAATTTGCAAAGTGCCCTGATTACGTAATATTACTCCAGTTTATCTAGAAGATGAATTAAGCACTGAGTTACAAGACCTTCCAGAAATGAGGTTATCGAAATTCGGCATTTTGAGAATTTTGAAGTAAGTAGATTTCCGGAATTATTCAATCGGTGTTGCCAACGAAGCTATTCGAAATTTAATTTCATGATTTTTAAACATTATTTTACAAAAGGCTTTGTAGATGCTAGATTTCACAAAAATAAAATAAATTGAAATCAATTGTCAATTGAATTGACTTGTTACTTTGTTGTTTGTTGTTTTTTTTTTTTTTTTTTTTTAACATAATAAATATAATTTATTCAATTTACTTAAATTAAATTACATACAATTAATAATATAATAATAATAATATAATCCATTAATCTTAAATAAATTTTCTAACAATAATAAACCATATTTACATTGTTGATTTCCAATGGATTTCTTGTCCTTTTAAGGAAATCAACAATATAAATAAAATAAAAGTTAATAAATATTAAGCAATAAGTAAACTAATATTAAATATTAAAAAATATAATCTTCTATTAAGTTTTGATAATGCAATCTCAAGTTTTTCTTAAAATGATGAACATTTACTGAGTTTTTTACGGATTCTGGTAATTTACCAGGGACCAGAATATCTAATTGATTTTCGTCCAAATTCATTCGTGATAGTTCGTGATTAGTTGAAACAAAAATTGAAAATACATTTTAAAGAAAAATTGGATTTTGTCACTTGATTAGAAATTCCTGTTTTTCTCCATTTAAACAGCGATCATATGTTTTTCCATGGTATATGAAAATGCGCACGAAAATGTATATTCCCTAAAAGTTGTTGGCAAGTATTATAATTGAAAATTAGATGCCGAGAGAGATAAGAGAAATGAGGTGGATTGCCGATTGGTTATGTTTCGCTCAACGCGTGTATGGGGAAACACTCATAAAAAACGCATTTTTAATTTGCACGTACATATATTGTAAAACCTGAATTTTTATACAGATGCATTGCGTTCATGTACCAGCCGCAACTGTTTATTGTGTTGTTAATATCTTATTATGAGAATCGTGGTCAGTGTATTATAAATAGGTTGATCTAATAAATAAACTTTTTTCGAATCTTAAGTTGTTGCGATTTAAGGCAGTGATACATACAAAAATTGGTCCTTTAAGGTAAAAAATACAGTGCGCTGATTGGTTGAAGTAGCTGTCACTTTTTTAAGGTTATCTAATTTTGCCTGAAAGGCAAAAAAATTGGCCGTATACGAAATTGAACCATGTTCAATTTTCTATTTTTGCCTTAAAGGCTTCATCACGGAGCGAGATTATTTTTAATCCAACTTTTTAACTAATTAAATCGATATATTTCAACTAAGTCCCGCTCATTTTTTCCGATTAGTTAAAATATATTCATCTTTTGAGCAAATAATCTTGGATGTACCAATATAATAACAAAAATAAAATAAAATATTAGCAATAATTGTGTTCTTATTTTTGGTTTTTGATTATTTGTGACATTTCCCGGTTTACAATATAAATAAAGCGGATTGTTTTAAGCCTGAATTCCATTGCGAATAAAAGTTTGTCAGTCAAAATAAAGGGAGATAGATAAAAATATAAAATCGGTGGTTGTGTGAAAGAAACACAAAACGAAGTCAGTCAAGGTTTGACTTACATCAAATGTGTGTGTTTGTATTAGTGGATCGCCATAATTATGGTCAAAAATTATCAAATCGATATCATTTCAACTAACACATCTGCATAAATATTGTGTACGATGAAAAATATTTCTCGCACACACTAATAATTTTAATAGCATGGCGATTTTATGGTAGAGATTTTTTTAATTTTTTATTATATGACGGAAAATATTCGAAAAATAATAATTCTGATATGAGTATTAATAATAATTAATTTTTTGGATAATTTTGAGATGTGAAAATAATCGAATTTAATGCTAATACTTAATTTGTTTAATAATTGTTGGTTATGTTTTTGTCTGATGTCAAAATTTAACCATAAAATCTTGATAAAAAAAAAATAATGCTTTTTCTTTGTCACTCTAATGGATTAGTTTTTTTTTATCCTCTTTTGACTTGAAGTCAGTTCAGTCAATTATTCATAGTGGAATAAGACTGGATTGGATGCAGATGTCAAATCAAAAATTCGTTTCCTTTACACATAAAAAGTAAATTTAAACAAAAAATGTCATAAACCAATGCAAATGATTGGTTTTCTTATTTATGTAACCTTATTATAATTATTTATTCACGCATCGACGATTTTACAGAAAAAAAGATGAAACTCGACATCTGCAAAAAAAGCAGACGAGGTTTTTTGGGTTTGTTTCTCGGGTTTCAATTGACTTTTTTAAGCAGATGATTTTTTTTTTTTGTCATTGTACTTTTTCTTGTGTTTCAATTTTTTTGCAGACGTCGATTGTCGTTGAATGTAAATCAGTCTTTAAACGAATTTTATTTTAAATTTTAAATAAAAATACGAGTACTTACGAGTATTAAAAGGTATATCGTTTGACAAGGAAAAAGTAAGTACATCATGTGAGATCGTAAATTTTAATTTTGGGTAATAACAAAATGTATTTTATCAAAACGGTTAGATTACAATTTGAAAATTTATAAATTATCTTTTACATACTTTTTTAGTGATGGATAGCAACGACCTAATTAAAGAGGTGGATTTAGATGACTTCTTAATAGAGGAAATCCAAAAGCCAGGAAGATAGATAATATATCAATTGGGGCTTGCATATTATAAAAGTCTATCATTGAAACAAGTCGTATGGCATGAGATTAGTCAGAGCCTTGGCGTTTCGCCAGATGAATGCAAGCGGCGCTGGAAGCTTTTAAAAGCAAAATATAGCCGACTACGACGGGCACCCAAAAGTGGTAGTGACCAAAACAAGAATAAAAATATAGATGGGGCCTTTTTGAGATCGCTCGATTTTCTCAAAGATGAATTTGTTATTGAGTAAGTTTTGTTTAATAATTTGTTGTGGTCTCTTAATGTCGAGTATGTATACATTAATGTTAATTTGCCGTCAAATCGTTAATTTGCCGTCAATTACCGTCAAATCGAATTCTTAACACAATTGTTTCACTTTACAATATCGAAATCATTAAAAAATAGTTAAAATCTGTGAGTATTCTTAGAAAATTTTGTTAAAATTGGTTTAATTTCATTGAAAAAATTTTTTTTTTATATTTTCCAGGCTTTTAGCTTGACGACCGACAAAATATAAAATTAAGACTTTTAAATGAAACCAAATTACTTTTAATGAAATTTTCTAAGAATAAGGTGGCACTTATAGATTTGAACTATTTTTTAATAATTTTGATATAGCAAATCAATTTTATGAAAAATTTCATTTGAAGGTTTGAAATGCCGGTTTGTCGTTTGTGCTTGGATGGGGTAACGTCATTACATAAAGCAAAATACAACGGCTGTAAAGTAGATTTTACACCTTACAATTAAGCAACAGTACTATATTTGGAATAATTTGCTACGTTTTTGTTCGTAACAGCTCTTCTCTAAATTAAGGCTTCCCTTAATAATTGAGTAACAAATGACTTTGAAGGCTCTTTAACTTCCAACCCCAACCATATTGCGACCTAATATTTTCTTCTAGAGGCTGTTTTCGACCACGTCTATGCAAATACCAAAATTCACTTTAAGTCGTGATGCGGTACCTATATTTGGTACTCGTCGAGCTCATTTCTTCAAAACAATCGTTTGATTTGCTATATACATGTATACATTATCCATGAGGCCTCACTAGAAAAAAGTGGGTGGCCTGCATTTCTTTAGTGAGGCCACATTGCGCTGGCTATACCAATTCCAATTTAAAAATTAATAATTTGGCGTCCCAAAAAATTTGCCATCCTGGGATAGAGCCTGGAAGGTATTTTGAACAATATTTTGAAATGAGCGATACCGAGAAAATTATGATGATGATTATTTTCACACTGAATTCGTTGTTTGTTACAGAAACTGTACGAAATTTGTCGGCGAACCATGTCCCGAGTACAAACAACTCCATTAAAGAGATAAAAATGTATGATTTCGTAAAACAAAAGTATGTACAGACGTGCCAGAACTTTTCATACATTTTGAACTGCAATAACAAAGAGTCCAATAGGTAGTGAACATCATGGATTGATGTTACACTTGGCTCACAAACAAATTTCGTGCAGCAGTATTCAATAATAAATATTCAGCTTACTAATGATTTATGTAAGCAGATAATATTACGAATCGGTTTTAAAAATTACAATTCCACTGCACAAATTACAATTCCACTGTGCTCTACATCAACAATACCCTTCCGGTAAAACAATTATTGAAGTTGATATTTTAGTTGTATCTGCAATTAAAATTAAAAAGCATTATCGGTTTGCTACCCAAAAAAAGAACTAATGAAAACACATTTTACCTTCAATCAGCGGGAAGCCAATTTGTCATCACAAAAAATAATAATTTAAATGGTTTTTTTATTTGCCTTAACCACTTGACTGGCACATTTTCCATCTTCATTGCATTATCAATTGTAAAATCTTAGATATGAAAATATTCAAAAAGTTAAACACACCCAGGCATCAATTGTTTAGCATTATACATGACACAACAAATCAACCAACTTGTTAAAAGACAATTTAAATTCAGTTTTTTTTTTTTTTTCATTATTTTATTTCGTCTTAAATTATTCCATAACAATTACCCTAAATCAAAAATATAATTTATAAGAATCAGTGCGATACTGCTAACCATCATTCATCATCATGCCTTGTTCACCCCATATTTAGAGAAGAGTTTTCCTCGCACCATACACCATAAAATTTATTATTTTGATTGCCAATGGCATATTTCATTTTACATATTCGAAAGAAAAACATTTTTGTCGCTGTGTTCAGATTCTATCCACAACAAGTTGAATTTTTACCAGAGAATTCACTTTACGATAAAAATTTTAACAAGCAATTTTTTATTTCACAATTTATTTGGCATTTTCGTCCATTTATGTAAATTTTTTTGTTTTTTGTTTGGTTTGTTTTGAATTTTTATTTATTTTATCACTTTTTGTTTGGTTTGTTGATTTAAATTGTAAAGTAATTGAGAAAGCAAAAACGGCATTTGTCTTGAAATTTGTCCAATTTAAAAAGTTTGGAATTTTAGTTTGTTGCTTTTTTGGTTAAGTTTATGATTTTTATAATATTCCTTTAGTGATGGTTTTGCTTTTAATTTATTTGGATTATTTATGTCGTTGTATTTGTACATTTTCAGGCAGGGCAATTTAATTTTGCATTTTATTATGGTAATTTCCTAAATAAGGGCTTTGTAAACTGTCCTATGGTTATCAATTACGGTAGCAGCGAAGTAAGGAAATTAAAATGTAACCAATAGCAAAAATTTTTAAATAACGCCTTAACCAGCATTGAAATTAATAAAAAAAATCGGTTTTCAGCAAGCGATTCGGCCTTGTGCTTGTTAACTCTTTTTTTGTTATAGACAGTATCGGTCCCTTTTCTGCGTTGACTCCCCTCCGACCGTTCGCTATTTGTATCTCAATTCAATACCCAAAATGTCCGATGGTCTTCGATCAAACTAAAAAACCTAAACGTTTGCTGTGGCCCATCATATGCGAGAGAATGCCCATTGAACATTTCGGAGGGAATTGAGATACAAAAAGCGAAGCCTCCCGAGTTAATCAGCGCAGAAGGGCAACCGATACACTCAAGTATGTTTAAATACGAGTGTGAAGTTTGTCCGAAATTTGTTCTAATTTTTTTCATTTGAGAATGAATTGGTTAATTAAATTAAATCTCTCGTTATTATGAATTTTTTTCAAAATTTGAGATTTTTGATATTACCTGAATAAACAATACTTAAAAAAACCATTTGCAATTTTTCAACGTCAAAAAATATTTTATTAGATAAGCGGAAAAATAGAATCTATCAACAAATTGTTAGTAATGTCGTAACAAAAGCAATTCGTGAGAATTCCGCTTCGATTCTTATAGATGATTCGCGAGCACTTATCAGAAAATTTTCCATGACGCTATCTCGAGTTATGGTCTTTAGAAGTAATCCCTATGGGAGATTCGCGAGCACTTATCGCATAGCGTTGGATTCGTTGAAGTTTTGAACCTCTTATAAGGATTACTTCTAAAGACCATAACTCGAGATAGCGTTATGGAAAATTTTCGAAAATTTCATAAAATTTGCAGAAAACTTTAACGGATCCAACGCTCTGCGATAAGTGCTCGCGAATTTTTCATAAGGATTACTTCTAAAGACCACAGCTCGAGATAGCGTCATGGCAAATTTTCGAAAATCTCACGAACCGTATAACTCCAACGAATCCAACACTATATGCAACAAGTGCTCGCGAATCACCCATAACGATTACCTCTAAGCCCCTATAGCTCCAGATAACGTCATGGAATTTTTTCGAAACTCTCACTATTGGTCTTATCTCGATAAAGAGAAACTCCTTGCCGTGAAAGCCGTGTATATACTGTGTTTTCGATTACTAATTAAAATATTTGGTAGCTTTTGACATGAAAAAATTACAATTTTCGGTTTTTCAGGGTCGCTAAAGGTTCTATCACACCAGGCGCGGTGCATCGGCGGCAAATTTAAATACACGTTTTTTGCTTATGTAGTGAAAGTAAATCATAGTTTGTGCAAAAATATAGACTAGCGATGAACATCGATTTTTTTTTGCTGCTAGGTTTCGCAGCGGCGCATAAAATTTAATTTTATACCATTTACTAAAATTGCAATTTTTCTATTAAAAATATAAAGCTTGTAAATGGTTTTATGAATAATAATTTTATTTTTGTTCAAGCTATGATTTCCTATCACTACATAAGCAAAAAAACGTGTATATAAATTTGCCGCCAACGCGCCGCACTTGGTGTGATAGAACCTTTAGTCAGTCAGTAGTCACGAAATATTAAAAAGCTTTACATTTTGCAAAAAATTCATAATAACGAGATATTTTATTTATTTAACCAATACATTCTCAGACGTAAAAATATAGGACAATTTTTGGACAAACTTCACTTTGTTGCTGAGAACAACCAGGAATCGCACAGTCCGGAGAAATATTCCGGAGAAATAAGGTGATTGAAAAATTTCATTGATCCATGCCAGCGGTAGAAAGTTGCTTGTTTTTTCTGCAGTGTGAACAGGTGCATTGCCGTGGTATAAGAAGCAGCGACGAAGATTTTTGAAATCATTTGGAAACTATCACTGTTGATGGCGCATTTACTCCATATGCACTTTGGCATTCGCTCAAAATTTGAATGAGCTTTAGATGACTTCAAAACCTGAAGAGAACGGCAAATCGTAATAAAACTTAAAAAAATGAGGAGTGGCTAATACACGATCTTCTTGTTTTTTATTATTATTTTTTAACGTTTTATATTTAATAGTTTTTCTTAAATCTTATATTTTTTGATATTTGCTAAATAAATTGTTTGATCCACGGAAGTTGGGACTTCTGGTTGGGCGATTTTACTAAAATTCACTGGGACCACCTAATTTATAATAAAAACCTAAATATGAAGTTTCAGTTTGATTGATTAAACCATCCGTAGAGAGAGCACAGCACACAGACAGAAAGACCGACAGAGTCCGCTTCGAAACCCACTTTTTCGGACTCAGAGAAGCCCAAAACGGATAAATCCCCAAAAATCTCAAGGTTGAAATTTTCATGATGATTAAACTACCATACTAACGTAAAAGAAAGTAAAAAACATTGGAGATGGTAAAGAAGTCCCGAGTTGAGCGAGAAATTTGAAAAGGTGGCTTTTTCTCAAGTTTTGACCTTCAATCAAACATGAACATGATTTAAAAATGTTTTCCAACCTAAATGCAAGATGTTGTTTATAGACTAGATAATTAACTAGTTGTTATGGATAAAGGAGATAATTAGCTAGCAGCTTGTTAAAATTGAAAATTTTCTATTTTATTGAAATAAAACTCATTTTATTATTCTTTGTGGCTTACCAAAAATAAATGCACTTAGCGTAGAATAATTGTGACACCATAAAATATAATGGTACTTACAATGTTAAAAAACTACTGTTTTTTTGTTAAACAGAACAAAAAACACGGATTAAAATAACGTAAGAAGCTATCATTTGGTTTCCGTTTGCCACAGAATTCTTTGTTCATTTGCTGAAACGTGTGTTGTTTACTTCACCCTTAGTGTTATTGTAACCTAATATTAGTTGGGATTGTTTTATTTGTTTCATCAACTTTTTCGTTGTGGTGTGCAGTTGATAAAAAAACACATTTTTCCTGGTATATTACTTGCACACTGACCAACTGCAAAGGTCATGAGAAACAGAAGTTTGGCTTTCTATAGTCTTTTGAGATACTTCTCTGGCAATGAGAGCGGCCTTAGTATTTCTGGTTTACCGGTTTTTATTATGCCGGTTACTGCCCAATATTGGAAACATTATCAGTTTTTCATTGTAATAACCTGATTCAAGTGATAATCCATGAGAATTGTTCTCACCCTGTTGCTGACCTGCAAAATACTCCTACTTGTATTGGATAATTTGTTGTTGCACCGACAAACCAATACATCTATATTCCGTATTTACCAAATTTTCTCCGCATAGTGATGGAGTGAACATCTGCCACAGCTCACAAAGGAATACATATCAAAATTGTTTCTTACATTTCATATTCAACCGTATTACACTATAAGATGTAGACACACACGGAGAACTGAATGTCCTAGTACACGGTAACGCCTTTAAACTGTTAATAAAATTCTGTAACACCGACAGAATTTACTTTTGTATACAATGGCATATCTTTAAGAAAGTCTCGAAAATAATGCGAATATTGTGATTTCCTAAACCTCTAAAAAGCCGAATATTACATTTACTGTACTTTATACTCTTGTTTCATGTTTTTAACGTGCCATCTCAAACAAAATTTCTCTGAATTGAACAAGCATGGGTAGCAGTAAATTACAATGTCCGCATTATCACCGTGATGGACTAATATAACAGAGCAACATCATCCAACAATTCGAAGCATCGTGAAACGAGAAAAAAATCGAAAAAACCTCCTACTTTATATTTTATTAAGTTTGTTGATGTGAAAACAACTATACATAGGGACAGCTGGTGGCAAGAAGTTTTATTCTTATTACAGAAAAATATAAGGAAATTCAACGACGATTTATGAGGAGTAAGAAAATCATATTTGTGGCTACAACTAAATGGCAGCCAAACTTAGAGACCGATTAAAAATTACTAGTTAAAATATAGTTTAAATATGAAATGTTTCGTAACGCTTTTGCTGGTTCGGTTCCAATGATTCCGTACGGAACAAATCACCTGTCTCTATTACATTAATTCCAAATAGGAAAATGTTTACAAGGCGGGTTGCTATCATTGGTTCTAGCATTGGCTGTAATCATGCATATTCCTCAGATTGATGTCCTTTATATGAAATAGTTAAGCAGCGGACTAGCCCCCGCTAAACAACTATAGTTAAGCTACTCGTATATATACTTTGTTTTGCTCATGCTCACCGAGATGGATGAAGAATAGGTTGACATTCATTAAAAACACCTTGATACAAGCGCAGGAGTTACGATGCATATCCCATTATCATGTCACATTTGGAGTTTATGTGGAAGGGCTGAAGGAATTGAAGTTATTGTGCATCCGATTGTTGTGGTGGGCTAAATCGATTTTTTTAGTTAAAAAGCGTACGAGAAAATAATCAAAGTACAACAAAAATTATCGATTTAGCACAGCACTTACTAATTTGGACTATTGATGAGGCATTTATTATAAATGCGTGTATTATTCGTGTTGGTCTTGATAATAACTAACTTATATTTCAGGTTTTCTGGTATGACAGATAACGTCTAGGTTTACATTATATCATGCCTAGACGGTATGTTTACACCATGTACTAATATGTACTAAAGTTGAATTGGGATATAACAGTCTTCCCCTTCTAATTTAATTTAATACAATGTCATACTTCAATTTAACATAAAATAAAATTAAACAATTTAAATCTAACTTGTATATAATGCAAAACTAGTTTAACTTAATTTTCCTTCACATGTTGTGACTCTTGTGCACCTTTCCCTTGTTTAATGTTCGAAACCTCAAAATTCGCAACTTGTTCAAATTTTTTGTTGTAAGTTAAAATTGTCTTTGCTTTTATTTCTCTTTTGGGTCTCGATTGCTCTGAAATCATTCTGGTTTCTGTCTCAATAGCTCTCGATGCTTCAGTAGATTGTTGTTGTAGTTCTTCTTCTTGCGCCGGTGGCCGAACTGGATCTCTGAGATTAGTGCTCCTCTGGATTTCTGGTATTATGTTACGATTTTCACTCACATCGTAATGGTATGGAATTGTATCGGGTTTTGGTGGTTGTATTTCCAATCCGATTCGATGTATTTGGTCGATGTGCCGTTTCCATATTCGACCGTCGTCCAATTTTACTATGTAGTGCAATAGCCCTAACACTTTAATTATTGTACCCAGTTTGTATTTTCCATCACTATTGTAGTTCCTAACAGATACTCGGTCGCCGACATACATTTCCCGAATCTTTATTTAATTTTTTTGCATTGTCCTTCCATTGTCATTCCTTTCGTTTTTTGTAGGTAGCATGATATCCAATCTTGAACGTATTTGTCGGTTGAACATCCGAAATGAAGGTGATTCTCCAGTTGTTGCATGTGATGTACGTCGATAATTTAACAATATTTTACATAGTTCTTTACCTATTTCTGACCGATTGCACCTCATTGTCTTCAATTTATTCTTTATGGTTTGTACATTTCGTTCTGCTTGACCATTTGTTGCAGGATGATATGGAGCAATTAATTTGTGCAGTACACCATTCATATTCATGAATTGCTGAAACTCATCTGACGTGAATTGAGGTCCGTTATCACTTACCAATACTTTCGGGATTCCGAATCTGGCAAATATCTCCCGGCATTTCTCGATTGTAATCGCCGTCGTAATATTTGGAATTATGCATACTTCCGGCCACTTCGTATATGCGTCAATGAGAATAAAAAAATACTCTCCCATAAATGGCCCGGCGAAATCTACATGTACCCGTTCGAAAGGTGATTTTGCTGCTTCCCACACATGCGTTGTAACTTTTGACGGATTAGTTCTTGTCATCTGACATTGTAGACAGTTTTTTGATACATTTTCAATATCAGTGTCGAGTTTTGGCCACCAACAACAACTTCTTGCCAGCGATTTCATGCGAGTAATTCCGAAGTGTGCTATATGCAACTCTTCCAACACTTTTTTCCGTAGAACCATTGGAACGTAGACGCGAAATCCTCGCAATAAACAACCCTTTTGTAGTGTGAATTCATTTTGGTCTATATTAAATCTTTTATCAGGTTTCACCATTTTCCCTGATTTCAATCCATTTATTAAATCACTCACTACTTCATCCCTCAATGTTGCCTCTTCTAATTGTTTGACAGTCAACGGTAATGTTTCGATGGCGTTAATTTCTATTATTTCTGCCTCTTCTATTTTTTCATTTTTTTCCATCACTGGTAATCGTGACAACGCATCTGCATTTGCGTGATCAGCTGACTTCCGATACCTTATTTCATAATCGAATGATTGAAGAAAAATGGCGTAGTGCTGCATTCGTGTTGCTGAAAGTGTAGGCAACCCTTTTTCTGGCGATAATATCTGCGTAAGTGGCTTGTTATCTGTTATTAAAATAAAATTTCGCGCATAAACGTATTGGTAAAATTTGCGAATCCCGAAAATTATGGCATACGCCTCTCGATCAATTTGGGTATATCGCTGTTGTACCGAGGACAATGTTTGCGAGGCAAATTGTATGGGTTTCTCACTACCATCAGGGTATATGTGGCTTAACACTGCTCCCACTCCCACTGGACTTGCATCTGTTGCCAATACCAACGGCAATTTGGGGTCGTAGTATACCAGATGTATCTCTTTCTGAATCTGAGTCTTAACGGCTTGAAATGCCTTTTCACAATCTTTCCCCCAAATAAATTCCACTTTATCTTTTAATAAATTGCTAAGCGGATATAATATAGTGCTGAGATTTTCAAAAAACCTGCCGTAATAATTCACCAATCCGATGAACGCACGTATCTCGTCCTTATTTGTTGGCATCGGCATTTGTCTAACTGCATCGATTTTTGTCTTCATTTTATGTATTCCCAATCGATCGATTCTGTAACCGCAGTACTCTATTTCCGCTGCCATAAATTCGCATTTTTCAAGGTTTGCTCTCATATTGTATCTACTTAGGCGTGATAGAACTTCTTCGAGTCGCTGCAAATGTTGTTCGTCGTTTGGTGCCGTAATTTTGATATCGTCTAAAAAAACTGAAACTCCATCAATATCTTTCAAGATTTGTTCGATCTCTCGCTGCCACTTCGCTGGACCAGATGCAATTCCATACATCAACCTTGTGGGTTGATAGAGACCACGATGTGTGCTTAAGGTCAGTATTTCTCGGTCGTCCGGATGAACTTCCATTTGCAAGTAGGCTTTACTGAGGTCGATTTTTGTAAATTTCTCTCCACCAGCCATGGATGCGAATAGTTCCTCTATCGTAGGTAATGGATGTTCTTCGACAATGATTCTTGGATTGACTGTGATTTTGTAGTCTCCGCATAGTCGAACTTTATCTCCCTGCTTTCTTACCGGAACAATAGGTGTAGCCCATCTCGCTGAATCCACCTTCTGTATTACGCCATTTTTTTCTAACTCATCAAGTTCTCGTTCTATTGAATCTAGCAGCGCATAAGGTGCCTTTCTTGCTTTCACGAACATTGGTTTAGCTCCCTCACGTAGATAAATCCGTGCCTGAATATTTTTAATTTTTCCCATCGAGCTTTCAAAAACTATGGAATATTTTTGTTTTAGCTCTTCTACTTTGTTCATAGCACTTTGTTCTATCTTTACAGAAGAAACGGCCTGATTTGACCCCTTGGAGCCCAAAATTTTATTCCAGTCAAATCTCAAACTATGCAACCACTCTCGTCCTAATAATGGTCCACGCTTTGATTCCACCACATACATGTTTAATTCCTGATAATCGATACTTGCATCCACTCGTACGCTCAAGCAACCAAGCACTTTAATTTCCGTTCCACAATAACTAATTAGTTTTTTATTCGTAGACTGTAATTTTTCATCCTTGAAATATCTCTGCATATCGTCCCTGTTGATGATCGTTACTGGGGACCCGCTATCGATTTCAAATCCCACAATAGCATTATTTATTTTCAAGTAAATGCCCAATTTTGCATGCTTCTCATAGTCTGTGGAAACATTGAGTATTTCTTCAATGCAATCTGTGGTACTGGTGTCATTTATGTAGTCTACTTTCTGATTACCCCCCTTCTTTGCTTTGAAACAAGCCGACTGTTTATGTCCCTTTAGGTTGCAAAATGAACACACCGAATTTTTTTGTTCACATTGATTTGCTCTATGCCCCTGAATTCCACAGCGGTAACAGGCGAACTGCTTATTGTATTTTGGTTTCCAACTGCTGCTTAAATCAGTTTTATTCGAATTTTGATTTTGATTTGACGTCACCATCTTTTGTTGTAAATGGTCCACGACCTGTTTCGCCTCCTTTTGCTGCTGAATTTCTGCACCCCCTATGGCAGAAAGCTCCATTGCTTTGGCTGTAGTCAAAGCATTTTCCAGTGTCAAATTTGACGTTTCCTGCAGACGATTTTGTATTCTTGAGCTGCTTAGACCAAAAACGAATTGGTTCCTTAACGCCGTATTGAGATATTGGCCAAAATTACAATTTATGGCCATTTTCCGAAGAGCAATAGAAAATTCTTCCATTGTTTCATCGCTCGCTTGTTTTCTCATGTGAAACCGATAATTTTCCAATATCTCCAGAGGTGCTGGGTCGAAAACGCTCGTGAGAATTTCGATAACCTCACTGTATGTTTTGTCCTTAGGTTTCTCCGGTGCCAGTTTATCCGCAAGTATATCGTATGCTTCTTGCCCCATATAGTGCAGAAGTAGATGAATTTTCTTTTTATCTTCTGGTTTCACTATTTCCATTGCACCTTCAAACCGTTCCACCCAACGTGACCATAATGTTTTGGTTTTTTCGAATTTTTCGAAAATGGAATACTCCGACATTTTGTAATATTTACTCGTATCAAATTTTGGGGTTATGTATGTAATTACACACACGTGCGTAATATTTTTTTTTTTTTTTTCTAGTCCTGTATTTGTACCAATAAATGTAAATGGGTTTAGGTATATGTATTTCAAAACCACTTATTAACACGTAACTATTATTGTATTTAATTTGTTTTTACGTTTTCAATTTTTTTCTTTTTATTATCTCATCCTCGTCGCCACTATTATAAATGCGTGTATTATTCGTGTTGGTCTTGATAATAATTAACTTATATTTCAGGTTTTCTGGTATGACAGATAACGTCTAGGTTTACATTATATCATGCCTAGACGGTATGTTTACACCATGTACTAATATGTACTAAAGTTGAATTGGGATATAACAGCATTTACCAGGATTCTTACCATTTATTGTTGATGGTTTCTTCGGGAGAATTCGAAGTTAACTTCTCTTAAACGAAGCATTTTTGGTGCGTATCTTGAAAGACAATTACGGATAATATGCCCGATTCTGGAACGATACAATTCATATTATGTTATTTTATTTCCCCGCTTCCTATATGAATTTATATTGATGCCGAGTTTACGACCATTTTCTGAAGAAAAATTTTCAACAGGCAACCAATCGACGTAGTCTATTTTGTAAACAAATTTCTCCTTCCGAACATAATTCTTTTGTTTTCCATTTAAAATATATTGAATCTGCCGAAAATTTTTCTTCAGAAAATGGTCGTAAACTCGCACTCAATAAGCAAAAATAACATAACATAACATAAAATTTTGGAAGGCAGAATCGGGCCTAATACCTTATTATTCATTTCATTGAACAACAATTTAAGACTGAAAAGCTTACCTTTTCTAAACCAAGCACTAAACGATGAGTTGCTTCTGTATTTATAAGTTAACAAAAACAACAAATTCTAAGAGAGAATAACTTCAAAATTGCAACGACGTTAAAGAGAATGCTTAATGATCACATTCCGAATTAAAATTTCTAATTGTCTAAATACATTGACAATAAATTAATCACGCATTAAAAAAATTTTAATATTTAAATTAATTTTTTTTTTATTTTTGGAATACCG
Organism: Tipula vernalis; assembly: GCA_958295665.1. Classification (NCBI taxonomy): domain Eukaryota; kingdom Metazoa; phylum Arthropoda; class Insecta; order Diptera; family Tipulidae; genus Tipula; species Tipula vernalis. Next base: position 86,493,628 of record OY282559.1, on the reverse strand, counting down.
GTTTCGGACGTTCGTCCTTCCTCAGTTCCTAATTGACTATGCTGAATAGTCAATTAGGAACTGAGGAAGGACGAACGTCCGAAACCGGTATTCCAAAAATAAAAAAAAAATTAATTTAAATATTAAAATTTTTTTAATGCGTGATTAATTTATCCACAAATTAAAAAAAAATTTATCATCACATTAATGATTGTTAGATTATATAATAATTTTGTATATATTTCGTAGTATTAAACATTTTTTAATATGAGATTAATTTATTGTTTTAAATACATTGACAATTAGAAATTTTAATTCGGAAATTATATAAAAAATTGTGTTTCAATATAATTGTGATAAAAGCCACAGAAATATGATGGAAATGTAGCAATTATACAGCAATTTTTAAAGATACTGTTACCCCTACTAGTAAGGACTTGATTTGAGAAAAAGGAGGTCCAGCACAAAAGAGCCTCTTGCTGTGGTAAGGTTAATTCTTAATGTGTACAGTGAAAGTTCGGTTTCTTAGAAATTCTGGGAGAAACTGTTCTAAATCGAAAAAGCGATTTATTTTGATTTATTGGCAAATATTTGGATTTTTAATTCATTATTTGCTAAATAAATGAAAAATGTACAACCGGCAGCGTTGGGTTCAATGAGTTTTATAGCCAAAAGAACAAAATATGCTGCAGTAGTCATCATTAATATTAATGACAACGCTTTTTATGATATAATTTGTGCTATATAAAATAAAAATGTCTTCTCGCTGCTTGTGGTTATATTACAAATATTGTTCATATTCAGGGATTTATAGAATAACACTTGGTCTTTTGCATTCTTTGTTTTCTTGCATACAATATTTATATAGAGACCATTAAAAAATGGAAAATTCATTTCACCGTATATCCCTTTTTCATTTCTCAAATAATTTCCATCCTTTAAAAGCAGAAACAAAATATGTATGTGTTACGGGGAAAACCTAAATAAATTATGCATGAACATGAAAAGGCTGTCGTTAAAATTGTTCATATTTGAAAAAGACCTGGAAAATTATTATTTTTTTTTTATTAATTTGAATATTTTAAATTTCTTAAATTTTACAAGAAGCAAATGCACAAGAAACAACAACAAATTGTATTTATTTTTAAATTAATTGAAGTGGTTGAGAAAGATCATCATTATGTTATACAGGCGAGCGCACTATGATTTATTCTTTTTAATAAATTTTCATGGAAAAATCCAAAGAAAAACTTTGTTAATTTTTTGTTTGTGTGGAATTTTTACCGCTTTTTAATTGGAATCTTAGAATGGCATGATTATAATTATGAGTAGGGTACCTTTTTAAATTTAATTTTAGCAATAATTGGAATGGATGTAGAAAAGACATTGAAGCGGATTTTAATCAGAATCACTTTATTATTATTCTACTCCCTGTACGATAATCGAAGATGAATTTAAATTTTGAATTGAAGAAGTGTTTCTATTTTCTTCCCGCCCTGCAAGTTTTGTCACACTGGAGAACGGAACATTGTGAACATTTCTAAGAGTTTAACTTTAAAAATAGAAACCTCTTTGCAGAAGATTGTAAATCTAATATAATTCAGTTCAGCGCATTTGAAATATCACAAATTACACCATAAAATTAAAAAATATACGTTTATTTATAAAATATTTTGCTAATTTAATAATAGTACAATAATATATTATCCTATAAAGAGACAAATTAATTTTTAATTAATTTATTAATACCGTCAGTCTTCCATTTTGAATTGTTCATATTTTTTAAAGCATTTTCAAAATAAAAATATTCTTCAGTTCCGCTCGTTAGCCGAGCACGCAGAGATTCCAATTCGATTTTATCTTTCATTAGTACAAGCGTATCTATTTCACTTCGCACTGCATTTACTCGCCGCGACAGCGCCAAACGTCGATGTAAATCATCGAGATGTGCCAAAAATTTATTCAATACGGCTGGTGGCGCGGATAAACTATGCAACTGTAAAATGGCCCGTTCCAATGGGATTGCAATTTGAAATGTTTTTGATTTTAAACTTTTCCAAGATTTCTTCTCAAACAATTGCTCAATATCAAGCCAAGCATGTGATTTAGCGCGCTCATTTAACGCGATCCATTCAAATTGCGATTGACTTATTTGATACAAGTCGATAAATTGTAACGGACTCAGAATTAATGCATTTTTCGAATTATCCTTTTTAACGGGTGTACTTGAATTCGAACTGTTCGAGTCACTCCATTTGTGCGTACCACATAAATAGTATAAAGTTTCAAGGGGAGATGAGTCGATTAAATCATTTACCGCATTCGAAGTCTGCCATTCCAATAGATTTATATAGTTTCCAATCATTTGACTGTAGAAAGCGTTTGAATTCGATTGCGTAAAAAAATTGCTATAAATTTGTTTCAGCTTCTTCTTTTTGGTCTCGACGTTTGACGTCGATTGACAAGTGATTTGAAATTGAATCATTGCGATTTCCTGAAATTTCCCTAACATTGTCAAAATGTCTGTTATTTCGTTTACCTCTAAACGTAATGCTAGATAGTTAATATAATGATTGACCGCAATTTTCCGATGCAGCAAAATACGATTGAGATGAATTTTCTTCAGAGTTTTAACGAGATGTAGCACAACGTAGAGTATTGCATCGCCGCTACCCGATTTAATTGCTTCGTCAAGCAGTTCTTCTTTTTCATGGATGGATTTGTAATTTTCAAGAGAGCATGGTTTACCTAATATTATTCGATTGATTGTTGTCGTCGGCGGAGGAGCATGAGTTTTTTCGACCAGTTGGCGTCGCAAAATTCTTACTTCATCCTCGGGTGATATGTTCTTGGGTACAGGATACTCCAGCATTGATTGTTCTTCCAAAACTGAAAACAACAATAAGGTATTTTGATTTTATTCGATGGAGAAATATATCTAATGGTTTACTCATTCGTAGATCAGAGTCTGAGATGATGAGATGTAAAGGGATTTCGTTTGTTGGTAACTCATAGCTGATTTCAGATACGTTATCGTCGGCAAATAAATGGTCGCCTTTTTTTGCGGAAGCAGTGCTGTAGGTTGCCTGTAAAGGTACGAGAAAATTATAGGACATTGTTATTTAAATTAATAAGATCTTATAGGTCTACAAAGAAGCCTTGACTTTCTAAGAAAATTTTATTTAAATTAACTAAAGCTTACTTTAAAATTCACTTAACCTTAGTTAATTAGAATAAAATGAGACATTGAGTTTGGTAGAGGAATCTTCCGCAGAAACACCTTATTTTCTCTTTGGAGCTTAGCCTTAAACGTTCAATTCACGTAAAAAATTTACAACTCGGTTTTTTTTAACTTTGTTCATTGTAAAGGGAAATTATCCGAATTAGCTGTAGGAACAAGCTGGTCCGAATAAGGAAAGCCTGTAGCATATTTGTACAGAATCATGGAAGGAATAAATACTTACACTGTCACAGAAGCTTAGCAGCACCGTTAATAATCGCAACCTAACTAGATTCATTGCTAAACTCGTTTTGTATGCCTTGAGACCGTGGCTAGGTAGGTTTAGCACTTACTAACTATTCCTAATCGTTTATTAAGCTAGACCGAAAAATGAGGAGGGCAGGAAGCTCTGCTGGTCATTTAATTTTTTCTACCAAAGTGGAAAGGCGGAACCAGAGCAGGGCTATTTTGAACATGATACGAATTCGTGTTAGATTCTTATTTGATTTTAATGATATTCGTTCGTTTACATTTTTTTTTATTTGTTACTCAAACATGAATCTTTACTTTCGATTTCGTGTAACGAACGTATTCAGGTATTGTGAAAAAAGTCAGTCACCTTAAAGTCACTCACAGGTTTTGCAAACTTGCTGATTAATTTTTATTTTGATGTCTCACAACTGAAGGTTCGCTCTTCGCTGGATGCCTGCCAAGCTTTGAAGAATCAAAAATTAGCTTTTGTCGAAACGAGTATTGCAATGGTTAACTTATTGATCCAAACAGTGCATTTGAAGACCTGTAATTGGAGGGTGAGGCTACCCTACTACTTAATAATCCCGTGGGAGATTTTCGTCGCCAATTTGGTACTATTGAACTGATAACTTACACTTTGTAATACACTATACATATTAAATATTATTTACCTTATCAACATCAAAATCGAAGCCTTTGGTCTCTGATGTATTCCAATAATCATCTTCATCAACTAATTTACTAGACATATTTTGTAAAAACTTACAAAATATGTATATAGAATAAAATTGCTTGTGACTACAACACTACGATTTTTGTTTTTATTTGAAACGTCATTTATCTGTCAAAATATGGTTTCCATGTTTCTTCCTAAATTGAGCTAATTTTTTTAGTATATAATTTATAATTCCGAAATTTAAAATTTATATATTAGCTGTATTTTGTTGAGAAAAAAATTAATTCGAATTATTTTGGAGTTATTTTTTTCTAAGCCGCAAAATATTTTTTCGATTTAATTTTTATATTCTATGTTGGTATTTTTTCTATTTTTCATTCAAGCATTTACGTATTTTATTTGCTCGGGCTCGAATTAAATAACACAAATTTTTTGCTCGAATTATTTAATTCCTGTCACGTGCAATTGTTGTGTAAATTTCTCAACAAAATAAAGCATTATTATACAAAATAGTCAAATTATTCATACAGTTTGTTTTATTAATTGTATTTCATGCTAAATTAGAGTATTAAATTGCATTAAAAAGCAGTATAATAAAAATTCAGAATTTTGTCGTCGGATTCGGAAATTTCGCCGTCACTGAACCCCAAACATTTACTACGTTTCCATGATAGAGTTAACCCGATTTAAGAGTTTCGTTGAGTTAATAACATGGCCGCGCTAATCCATATCGTTTCCATGCAAATATAAATTCTAGTGTAAATGGACATTTCACAATAATTTAAAGTCATTTTTAAAAATTTTATTTGTATGGTGGAAATTTTTAAATTTAACATTTATTGTGATTTTTATGATTTATAAAGTATTACGGAGAGAAAAGAATATTCGCAATGGCATTTTGAATTGGTATAATTGTTTTTTTCGCTTTTGACAGATAGAATCCTTTCAAACCCTACTACTTTCGTTGAGTTAAGTTGGATTAAGAAACTTAACGAAGATCCTAAACTCGTCATGTTTCCATGATGAGATAATCCACGTTAATCCCGGTTAACTCCATCATGGAAACGTAGTAATTTTCATAAATTTTCTTCCGTACGTTCATATACGTTTTGTTTTTGAGCAACATTCTTTTTACTTCGTTGTAAACAGTCGAAATAGTTAGAAGTATTTTTTTTGTTTCGGTGAAAAATTCTTTTTTTATCAATTCCTGTGATAAGAAATAAAAGGTAAGTTTCTTGTAATTTATTAAGTGCTATTTAGTTAACTTAATTTGGAATAAAATTGTTATCTCGTTTTTATATTTTTCTAGTCTAGGAATAAATTATTTAAAACTAAAATCTAAAAAATTTTCTTTAGTGAAAATCGTGTTACGCAGTAAGTAAAGTCATTATTTTACGATTTTCATGCATATTTCATAATACTAATCACAATTGTAAATTACAGTATTGCTTCAAAATGGTGTTTAACCGTTGCTGCTTTTGTTTTCGCCTTCAAACCGGTGCCGTTATTTTAGGATGGCTCGGCATTGCTACATACCTTTTCTACATCATTCTTGCCACACTTGGTTTCTTTAATTTGGATTATATCGCAGGGAACGTTAAACCACCAAATTCCGATTTTAATCCCGAGGAATGGAAATTAAAGGTGGAAATATTCTTGGGATGTTTGTTTGTAGTCAGTTTTATCAATTTATTGGCTGCAGCAATGTTAATTATCGGTGCCATAAAGGTTAGTGAAAATATTTACACAATCTATTTTTATGTTTTCTTACATTAATAATCTCCAACGATTGAATGTGCAATCGTTTAATTGCAACAAAATCATTATTATAGGACAAGAATCATCGTACACATAAAAATATTATTTACAAGTAAAGAAAAATATTATTGTTCTATTATCTATACATTGGCTTACTCATTCCACCGTCTTTTATGGGGATTTATATTTATTTATTGATTGTTTGATATCGATATCATTTGCTCGATTCCATTTTGTCTTTATGTAGTAGAAGCCCTATAATTCGTTACTTGTACGTTATACATAAGCAATCACACATAAACAACCAATTGTGAAATTTGCTTATACATACATATTGCACAATTTTACAGCTACAAGCATCTATCGTATGAACAAATTGATTAGTTATATATAAATATATTTAGATTTGTTTATTAATGTCCAGTATATAGTCTTCTACTTATCTATTTTAGCATTACCCTCACTTATGCGATCTTACAATAATATTTTATTTAAGTAAAATTCATAACCTGGCCTCGATCATACTGGGCTATATTCCTCTTCATTTTGCGGAATATCTCCATTAACCAATAAAACAGGCGATTTTCAATAAATTTGAAATAAATTTTGGTCGTATTAAAAATAGAATTTAGCACCCTTTCGAATTAACATTAGTTGAAGCGAAGATTAGCGTTTAGAACTGTTAATTAAAAGGCCGTTTTCAATATTCTCTAACTATATTTTTATTATCAAATTTAGTATTTTTTCAGTACTCAGATTATATTCAGTACAAAGATTATTATTATTGTTTTATTGTTTTTCTCAACGACTTCTATTCTCAGAGTTCAAAACAAACTAGATATGCATCAACGCATTCTATTGGTGGGTATTGAAAGGGACAGAAACACTTTCTTAACACACCTCCTTGATTCTGTTCCTTGAACAATCCTCAATTCCTAAAAGGTTTCTAAATTTTTGAAATTTAGCTTTGCACAACGACTTTGTAAAAACATCAGCAATCTGATCCTCAGTAGAAATCTTTTTAATATTAATTAGACCCTTTTTTTCGAAATCGTGCACAAAATGGTAACTGATATCTATGTGCTTAGAATTCTTACAGAATTTTCCATTTTTAGCTAACGCAATAGCTCTACTATTGTCCTCATATATTTTTTTCAAATGCTCTTGCATAGCGGCCACAACATTCTTCGATGGGCCTTTTCGTGACTTATCCTTCTCTTCCTCATTTTTTACTTTGGCCGTCTTTTCATTTTTATCCTTTTTCTTCTTCTTTTTATCATCAGCTCCACTAGTTTCCTTTGTTTCGGGTTCATTAGTGTCAGGGGTTTCTGCAGGAGGCTGTGGTACGAGTTTCACATCAGGTTTCACTTCCTTCTCAACGATAGCGGCTTCTTTGGGTTGCTCTTTTTGCATAGCGGCTTCCCGTTTTTGTATTTCTTTCTTTTCTTTTTTCTTCTGGGCCGCACTTTTGACAGCCGAGTCATCAGATCCATCAGTTTTTGCATCTCCTGCCTTGGCAATTTCTAACTCTAGCAGAATCTTATCAATATCATCATCACCTTTATTATTGGCTTTCTTTTTCCCATCTTTTGCCGCAGCCTGTTTCGTTTTCTTATCACTTTTTGCGGCTTTTTGAGGTTTAATTTTTGTTTCAATTTCCTCTTCATAATCCTCGTCCACATTAACATTCATTTGGGCATCACTATCGTAATCATCATCATCATCATCCATTAAAGAAGCGAATCCTCCAGGGCGGGCTAGTTCCGCTACTTTAGTAGAACCACTATCATCATCCTCATCTTCATTATCAGAATTCACTTGAATTTTTCCTTTACCCTTTGATTTCTTCCCCTTGTTGGCAGCTGGTTTAACAGAATTCTGCACTTCATCCTCATCGCCGCTTTCACTTTTCAACGATAAACTTTGCTTCAAATTTCCTGTTTGTTTTACGTGTTCACCATCATCGGTACTATTTATTGCTTCCTCATAGTTTTCTGGTATACATGCATCACAAAAATTAACATATACTATATGGTCATCATATTTCGCTGGCAGCTTCCTAGTTCGTTGTGGTCTTTCCCTCACTTCTTCATTTTCTTCATTTCTTACATTTTTTTGTTCATTTTTCCTCTCATTGTCTGTCTCGCCTTTTTCTTCTTCGCCCATATCATAGTTTTCCTGTTCTGTTTCACTTTCTTGATCACTTTCATCAGTAAACTTAACGTAATTTTCGGATTTTTCCACAAATCTCACATGACGACTTACAATAACGTTATTTTCCACTAAAACTCTATATCCCATATCTGTGTAACCTACAAGTATACCTTTGGCAGCTTTTGGATTTAGTTTTGATTTTCTACACTCATCAGGGATTCTCACAAAAACTGTACTCCCATAAATTTTTAAATTGGACACATCAGGTTTTCTTCCAAAAAATATCTCAAAAGGTGTTTTCCTGATCATTGTATTTGTCAATAGTCTGTTTCCTATATAAGCTGCAGTTTTTATACATTCTGGCCAGTAGCACTTACTGATCCCTGCTTCAGATAGCAAACACCTTGCTCTATCCATGATTGTCCTATTAAATCTTTCTGCTACGCCATTCAGCTCGTAAGTATATGGGGGAGCCGGATTTAAATATATGCCTTCTTGTTTACATTGTTGGTAGAACTGTCCATTAAGGTACTCCTTTCCGTTGTCGCACCGTATTTCCTTAATTTTTTTTCCAGTCTGATTTTGTACGAATTTTATGTATAGAGCAAAGCAGTCAAACACATCACTTTTTTGTTTAATACAGTATACTGACGCGATTCTACTGAAGTCATCAATGAAGCTCACAAAATATCTTTCACCTCGATAGCCTGTAGTATTTGCCGGACCATGGACATCTGTATGTATTAACTCCAACACATCTTGCGCCCGTCGCCTATTGTTCTCAAATGGTAAATTGCACATTTTATTTGCAAGACATATTTCACACTGCACAAACTCTTTTCCAATATTACTAGGTAATCCATCTAATAATTTGTATTCACATAATTTCTTTAGGCTGTTGAAGTTAGTGTGACCAAGAATTCTATGCCATTTCTCTTTATTAGACATTTGAGCAACACTTACGTATGATTTTGAATCTGTTTTGTCTATGCCTATTTCACCTGTCAGCTCAAACAGTTTATTTTTCTTTACAGCTACAGCGATTAAATTATTTCTAGGCCCATAAATTTCGGCACCGTTGTTATTAAATATTATTAAATTATTTTGATTGGCAATACTTGAAACACTTAATAAATTTTGTTTCATACTGGGTACACAGTATACATTGCGAATTTTTGTTTTTTTCCTGGTTCCATTATTATTCCAGAACATAATAATATCGCCTATCTTATTGGCTTTTAATGAAAAACCGTCACCAACCTTGATGTCAACGGAGTTTTCTAACATTTTATATTCGCAAAAATATCTCTCATCGTTTATTATATGATCGGAACACCCACTGTCTAGTAACCAAGTCACTATTTTGTTATCCGCCTTATTTTCATTTTCATGCTGTGCTTGTGACGTCATTACTTCTACATTGAATATGTTTGTGTCATCTACGGCTTGTACTGTAGAATTTCCTGCTATTCTGGATGGTCCGTATGGCTCTCTTCCTCGACCTCTTAAGGTCGACGTATTGTTGTTTCCTCTCCAGCTGCGTCCTTTCCAGTTGTTGTTTCCTCTCCGGTTGTAATTTCCTCTTTGGTCATCTTTATTCCGATTCGGGCAATCCCTTTGTATGTGTCCTCTTTGTTCACAACCATAGCATATTATATTGTTGTTGTCTGTATTTTTATTTTTAAATTTGAACGATTCGGTATTGAATGATTGTAGGCCTCTTGAATGTTCTCTCTTCTTGTGTTCCAAACATAATTTCGATTTTATATATTCGATGGATTTTTCTTTTTCTGGTAGTGCATCTACAATATCGACGATATGTGAAAAGCATTCAGGCAAGCTAAGCAATAAATAATTTAGCTTATCATCATTATTTACGTTTTCACCGGCACTTCTTAATTCGTTTAAATGTTTTTCGAAAATATTAAAAAAATCGGTGGGATTATCACTTTCGTTCATTTTTAAATCGAGTAGTTTCCTTTTGCAAAGCAATTTGTTCGCACTACTTTTAGTTAAATAGGTGTCATCAAACCTCTTTAACATGCTTCTCGCACTTTCTTCTGAAATTATTAACTCCAGCTGTGAGTTATTTACACTGTTCACGATGTAGTTCTTCGCCCTGACTTCCATTTTTTTCCAATCGATTTCTAATATATCCTCCGGTTTCACTTCTTGGGCAATTACCTCGTAACAATTTTTCATTTCCAAATATAGCTTCACTCTGAATTTCCATTTATCGTAATTGGTGCCATCAAATATTTGCAAGGAAAAATTTTCTTCTTTTTTCGCCATCTTGTTGCGAAGCACCTTCTTTTATTATATTTAATTTATTTAAATTAAATTAAACTACGGACCTCTGCTACCATGTTAATTAAAAGGCCGTTTTCAATATTCTCTAACTATATTTTTATTATCAAATTTAGTATTTTTTCAGTACTCAGATTATATTCAGTACAAAGATTATTATTATTGTTTTATTGTTTTTCTCAACGACTTCTATTCTCAGAGTTCAAAACAAACTAGATATGCATCAACGCATTCTATTGGTGGGTATTGAAAGGGACAGAAACACTTTCTTAACAAGAACCAAGACATATTTAATAAGTATCCGATTTTGAATTACAGTTATTGTACAAATAAACAGCTAGGTAGATAAAAAAAATCCCCTTACACAAAAATACCCATACTAGTTGACTGATACGTCGAAATCAAAAAAAATTCATCTAACTTATCTTTAAAAAACACTCGAACCCACCAATTACCTCATTAAAGTTACGACTTTATCAGTTCATAAATAATCTTTTTTTTTTTTGGAATGGTGTGAAACTACACTGATCGTCAAAAAAATCTTTTTAAATGTTTTTTTTAATGTGAATATTTTTTTAGCTCTAGCTATAATCTTAAAATCAAATTCTGGGCTATTCAAATACATATAACCGAACAAGATAGATTCATAAAACAAAAATGAAATTCGGCATTAAAATCACTTTCAGAAAGAATCGATACATGTTCTAAAATGCCAAAAAAATTAAAGCATAACGGCTCATCAGGACTCACAGTGGAAAAATTCAAAATTAATAGGTAAATAACGAGGAAAATGTCCACTCAATGTCGCTTCTTGGCGTAAAAAAAACAAATTAGGTATGTCCAATTACCACTGAAATAAATATTTACTAAAAAATTAGTGTGTTTTTGGCAGGGCTTTTAAATCTAATCGGAACCTGTCAAATAAAAAATGTAAAACGCTGAGAACCAATAACAGGTTATCAATAACTTTCATGTATTGTTTTGCCATGAAACCAACCGTTTGACCGTTTTGACAGAAAATTTCCCATTAAATTTGTTTATTTTTATTAATTGGTGTATCTAAATACAATTAACTATTCAATCTTTCAATTTTGATAAGCTTTTGTTCGTATAAATTTTATACCAACTATTTAAATATTTAACAATTAGAGATTTTAATTTTGTGTGTTTTTGTTTGTATTTTCGATAAGGAAGATTTTTTGAACTCAAAAAGAATAAATTATAGGTCTAGCTACTTAGACAATAAACAAACTTTTTTTAGAGGGCCGGTGTTTTTTTTTATTGTTGAGCAGTGTATTTCAACTGTTGACTCATTTTATGTTTAATAATGTCTTACCTTAATAAAATTCTTTGTTTTTAATATTGTTGTATTCATTGTTTTTAAGGACAATCGCTACCTTTTGTTGCCTTGGCTCATCGGTGGTATGACATCTATTATCTTCGCAACTATCACCTTATTATCTTCATTCCACATGGCTGGTGAAAACCCTGGAACGTACATTGTTGCTTGGGTTGCAATAGGTAAGACAAGTTTACAAATAAAATTTAGAAACATTTACAATAAATTTTATATTACTGTTTTTTTTAGGTTTTGAATTCTATTTATGGCTGTGCGTATATTCACTATTCCGTGAACTCCGCTTACAATCAACAAATGGCCAACATACATCATTACTTAACACCGGCAATAAACCCCAACATAGTGCTTGGAATTATCAAGCCATTTAAAATGTCAAAGTTTCTAATTTTTAAAATTTTTTGTTTTTTTTTTTTGTACATTATATTATCTATGTTGTTTGAAATCCAAATATGAATTTTCGTGACAAATTTATTAAAAATTAATTATACCATCATAATCATAAAAATGTTTATGTGAAAGAAATTTTAGAAGACTAAGAAAATATGTCTGCTGTACGGCATATACTCATAAAATACATATTGATGTTATGTTTATTTTAAAAATGAGTTCAATAAATATATCAATACCATTTTGAATATTAGGTTATGGCTTTGTTTTGTATAAATTGTTTCAAATTCCTATTAATTCTTCGATATTTTTGAGATGATTCCTTAAATCCTTTATTTATTCACTGTATTAATTTCTTCAGTTACTCGTTACTTTACTAAAAATATTCACCCCCATTATGAATCAAGAGTCGATCGACAATCGACACGACACTGTATTGCGTTTTCGTTTTTTTTATTTGATAAAAACAATACGAAAAAGGAAAAGGCAACAGAGAGTCGTGTCGATTGTCGATCGACTCGACAGTCATAATAGGGGTGATTATTTATAGGTGGTTTATCTATCATGCGTTTACTTAATGATTAGTCTAGTCCTACATGTTGATCGTGGAAAGGCGCTGGAGGGAAATCTAAACAATTGATTTCAGCTGGCGGTACAATAGTGGTGGTTAAATTAGCTTTACTCAAGGATATTGATTTTGAACATTATATATAACACAGTTAGTTGGAAGAGCGACCACTGTTAAGACCCTATCTCGAAATAATCTTATAGAGGCTTTGGTTTCTGTTTTCATGTCACGGCAGCGGCGCAAGCGAGAAATTGGGGATGGTGATAAACATATCGAGCTATCCAAAACTAGTATTTTTTAAGAACTTTAAAATATTCGATTGAGCAGAAATGAGAAAAATTGAATTGAAAATTTGTTTTTTTATAGAAAACAATTCTTTCCTTGTAACATTTTTCTTACTTTGAAGTGGCACAACTCCTGGTTAAAGTAAAGTTTATGAGTGTAGCCTGTAGCGTGAAAATCTTGTAACTCGTCTATTTTTTAAAGAACTGTTTTTGATAGGATTGTGCATCGTTTTTGGAGGTGCAAGAAAAATTTTGGAAAAATTAACACATTTTCTGCAAAAATGTTGATTTCAATGTTGATTTCAATTTTTTTTCTTTTAATTTTGTTCAAAATATGTATGTTAAAATGACCAATTTTAACAGATTTTGATGTTATGCCCTAGACGGACTGCGGTTTATTAAATCCGATTTTGCTAAACTCATTAAAGTACCCTTTGCAAAAAAACTTGTTTAGTTAAAAACGAATGAACTCGAAAAATTCATTAAATCCGCTTTATTAAACCACAGAACATAGGGCATTAGGAGTGTAGATCTGTAGTTTTTATGAGGTTCAACTTTTAATTTTCCGGGATTCTTAATTTGTAGTCAGCAGCCCCCATCCTCAGTAGCTCCGGAAATATCAGTCAACAATTAAAAGATAACTCAGTTAAAATAGTTTTAGACTAAAATGCCTTTTCAGAAGGAAGTTCAATCATAAAACTAAGAAGAAGTACAAGTCAAAACTTTTTAGACTGACTCAGTCAGTCTAAAAAGTTTTGACTTGGAACTCAGTCCAAAAAACGTGTTTCGGTCAGAAATCAGTTTGACTGAAATATATTTTGTATATTTGGACTGAACAACCTTCTTGAAAGGTATTTCAGTCACAAATTTTTAGACTGGAATATCTTTTGGTTGGTTAATTTTTTTGACTGAAATGCCTTTGTAGAGCTGTACGTTGGCTCCGGGACCCAGTCAAAATCAATTCAGTAAAACACAAAGGCTTTTTAGATTTTTGACTGAAATTCTTTTTGAAAAGGAGATTCAGTCAAACAATTAAAAAGAAATTTAATGACTAAAACGCTTTCCGTTTTTTGGCTGAAATGTTTTTGACAGGCATTTCCGGAGCCATCTTCTATACATAAAGAAATTATTATTATCGCAGAAAAAATTTATAATTCGTAATAGAAACGCCCAAAAAATAATTGTCCGTTGAGTGCGAGTTTAGGACCATTTTCTGAAGAAAAATTTTCAGCAGATTCAATATACTACCTTGATCAACAAGTTCTCGGAATAACCACCGTGTGGCGCTTCCATCGTTCCGATTTGAGTTCTGTTTTTTTGTTAAGTTGGTAGATCTGTTGTTGATATTCCCTCTAAATCTTAGCGGCATAGCTTGACAATTGCAAAAGTTACGTAGTCAAGAGTACATCTATCTCTGTGTGTGTTGGCGATTTTTTACAATTTTAGACATGATTTGCGAGGCTGAATCCGATCCCACATTCATCAAAAGGATCATTACTGGAGACGAGACGTGGGTTTATGAGTACGACACGCAATCCAGACATCAGGCAAGTGAATGGCGTTCACCAAAAAAAAACCACGTCGTTTTCAGTCAAACAAGAAGGCAGACATCATGAATTTTTGCCAGAAGGCTAGACCGTAAACAAAGAGTATTATTTATATAGCAAGCAATTCGCCGAAAGAGACCAGGGACCTAACTATGCAATTCGACGACTATTTTCGACGGCTATCGTTTTGTATAAGAAGATGTAAGAAGGAAAAAGAAAACAATAGTTATTGTTTTCATTTTTCTTCCTGTACTTTCTAATACAAAACGATAGCCGTCGAAAATTGTCATCGAATTGCATAGTTAGGCCCCAGAATTGTGGGCAGGCAGAAAACTCGTGGATTTTGCACCATGATAACGCACCGTCGCACAGTGCCATCATTATTCGTAATTTTTTGACGAAAAATGCAACAAATACCATTCAACAGCCACCGAATTCACCTGATTTGGCTCCCTATGACTTCTTTCTGTTCAATCGAGTTAAAAAACCATTACGGGGAACGCGTTTCAGAGCCGAGAGGAAATAATGGAAAAATCGCCAACACACGCAGAGTAGATGTACTCTTGACTACGTAACTTTTGCAAATGTCAAGCTATGACGCTAAGATTTAGAGGGAATATCAACAACAGATGTACCAACTTAACAAAAAAACAGAACTCAAATCGGAACGATGGGAGCGCCACACGGTGGTTATTCCGAGAACTTGTTGATCAAGGTAGTATTTTAAATGGAAAACAAAAGAATTATGTTCGGAAGGTGAAATTTGTTTACAAAATAGACTACGTCGATTGGTTGCCTGTTGAAAATTTTTCTTCAAAAAATGGTCGTAAACTCGCACTCAGACAAAATAAGTATTGACTTATGCAACATTAAAAATATTTTTGACTACAGAATTCTATAGCCGAAGGCTGCCAATAAATTACAGAAAAACTTTGTCTAGAAAAAAATTTGTGTTGTGCAGACCTTAAACTTTGGTTATAGATTCAAAATAGGCCAACAAAACGAAACGAAACAAAAAAGTTTAGGAGTTTTACGGATCCGCAGAAACCTATAGCGGGTGAAAAGGGGTATTTTAGTTTAGAACAATCGATTTTTCTCTATTTTCTGGGGAAATTATAGCATTCAAGAGATTGTCAACCAAGAGACTGAGATTGGCATACCAAGAGATTGCCTTTTATGATTTAACAATATGAAAAAATTATATTGTGTCATAAAGAAGGATACCAATAGTATAACCGCTGTACTAACTAAATAATTAATTGTTTTGAATCAAATTATTATAATTATTTTGAAGGTAATTTCAATCCAACTGGTTAATGATACTATTGGTATCCATCTTTATGTGTATCATCTCTAAAACTCGTCTAGTGGTATGGTTCGCTTCTTTTTCAAGAATTTTAACATTTTTTAAATAAATTTCGTGGTTAGTTTCGTGTAAATGTGTTGACAAAGCACTCGTAAGATCAGAACTCACTTTATTTAGATTCAATCTTTAAGCGTCTCTTTTATGTTGACAAAACCTGGTGTTTAAAAGTTGTTTTGTTTGCCCAATATATGACTTATTACACTCATACACAACTTTGTATACAACATTCTTGTTGTTTCCTAACGATGTCGGGTCTTTAAGAGATGAGAAAAGTGAATTACCAAAACTACTACATGCCTTTCCAACTGTTTTGAAATTATATTTACTTAAACAGAACCTTATTTTTTCAAAAAGTGATTTCACGTAAGGAATTGATACATATCTGGCACGATTGTCTTCTAATAGTGGCACAATCTCTACGGATTGGCTATTTCCGTGGAATTTTTATGAATCGTTGAATTTATGATAGACCTTATGAACGAATTTGGATAGCCATTAATGAGAGTACTTTTGAGGAGCCGAAAATTAATGCGGTGAAATATTGGGTCAGAAAGTTCAAGAATATTATTCGATAATAAGCTGACAGTATTTCTTTTATATGCTAATGGAAGATGAGAATGGAAATTTAGATATCTACCAGGCCAAGTTGTTTTATGAAACCAATCCGTATACAATGAACCATTTTCGTTACGTACAATAATAAGATCTAAAAATAGCAAATTGTGGTTATTCTCTAACTCTCTTAAAATTATTGAATGCTGCAAATAAAATGTCTATTTTATCTATAGGAATGGCTGTGACTATATCATCAACGTAACGGTAATAAAAAACTGGTTTAAAGTTTAGAGAATTCAGTACACTTTTTTCAACAAACTCCATAACTAACTCCGCAATGGCTGGACTGGTCGGTGAGCTCAAGGGGGAACTAAATAGTTGTTTATATGTCTTGTTGTTGAATATAAATTCACAGTTTTGGAGAATTAACTCCATTACTTCAATATACGAGTACTGTACTTTTTTCTTTTAGTTTATTTAATCACGAAAATTTCCATCATGCTAAACATTCTATTTTGAGCATAATGAGCTCATTCGTAAAGGAGTGTAGAGCAAGTGATCGACAAAATAATCAACAAAATATTAAAAAAAAAACATTAATCATGAGTTTTAACGAGGGGATGTTGGATGTTTCTTCATTTAGATTCTTCTTGGTTACTTTTTCTTCTTGGTTAGTTTTGTAGCGGCATATTTCCCAAGAATCCGTTATTCTACCTTCATTATGCCAAGTGATTACCATAGAATTTAATTTCCTCTGTATGGACGCTGTATTATCCTTACTGATTAATTTGTAAACATCCCTATTTTCTAACATGGACTGTATTTTATTGACATAGTCACAACGATTTACAACTCCAGTAGAATTGCCCTTGTCAGCTCTTGTGACCAAAATTTCAAGATGGTCACGCACAAATTTTTTAGAATTTCCAACATCTTTCATGAAACTTATGTCATCTACCGTTAAACTCTGTCTAAGTCCACTCCGAATTTTAAAATTAGTTAAAATATTCACCAATTCATTACGTAAAACTGGCATTCAACATTCGCAATAATCTGGATGTATGGTACAGACTTTGCAGAAATTGGCGGACAAAACTTCTCTCCGACCTTGAGAATATTTCATACTTTCTCGGGAATTGACGGAATTAGATAAATTAACTAACCATTCATTGTTAATGTTAAAATTATTGGAAAATGAAACATTGTTACCTGTTTCTGCAACATCTTCAGTTTCTTGCTGACTGCATACATTTGCCATATTGTTATATTTTCTAATGTGAATTAGATCGTTGAAGGATGAGCTGGCGAATCTTGACTTCATTAAACCTACTCTACGCTTCGAGAAGCGATTTCGGACCTCCTTCCCTTCAAGGGAATCCTGGAGGGATAGACCATTATCGGAAACCGAAGCGTTGCAATTCTTCACAGATGGCTTCAAGTTAGACGGCAAATGGGAGCTGGAGTATTCTGTGACAGATTAAATGTAAACATTTCTATTCGTCCCCTGATTACTGCAGCGTGTACCAAGCTGAAGTCGTAGCGATTGAGGAGGTCATGACGTGGTTGAAGCATAATGTGGTATCCTCAGCTGATATCGCAATCTATGTGGACAGTCAAGCGGTGATCCGGTCGTTAGAATCGGTGTCTTTGGCGTCACGGGTGGCGTTGAGTTGTTACTCGTCTCTAAATGAGATGGGTGAGCATTTCAATATCCAGGTAATCTGGGTCCCAGGTCACTCGGGCGTCATGGGGAACTGCAGGGCGGATGAACTTGCTAGGCATGGTACGACACTCCAACTGCAACCGAAAAGGGCAATTCTGGGCAGACCTATCACAGCGCTGAAACAAGCACTTGGGAAGCAGGCGCTATCCTCAGCGGGGGAAAGGTGGTCTAACACCCTCACCTGTAGAGTTGCAAGACAAGTTTGGTCAAAGTTGGACTTGGGGCGCACTAAGGCATTATTATCCCTACGCAGACGTGAATTAAGAACGGTCGTAGGAATTCTCACGGGACACTGCCTTTTTGGAGAACATGCAAGAAGGTTGGTTCTGGAGGCAAATGACTTCTGCAGAAGCTGCTTGGACGAAGAGGAGGAAGAGACGTTAGTCCACTTCCTTTGCTCGAGTCCAGCATCGGCACTCAGAAGGCACAAACACTTGGGTAAGTTCAGGATGGACTGCCTCTCGGATCTCGAAAACATTAAAGTGCGGGACGTCTTGCACTACATAAATAGCTCGAAATGGTTCCAATAGGGGTAAAGGGGATATATTTATGCGGCATGAAATCACAAATAAATAGAAACGGGAATGGATGTTCGGAGACGATTTTACCCTGCACATATCATCATATAATCATTCATTCCTGCTTCTTTAACGATGTTAAACCCGTTTTGTTGCATCTGTTTTGTTGCACCTATTTCCAACAATTCACCAAGTATTGACCCTCCATGATTCGATGACCGGCTTATAAATCTAAAAAATCGTAAATGTAAGGCTTATGAATGATAAAATAAGTTCGGAAACAGACAAGCTATCCTTTAATAAGTTCGGAAACAGACAAGCTATCCTACAACACAGCTAGGATTTTGATGCCTTTTTCTTGGTCGCCAGCGAGCTAAACAATGGTTTCAAATAAAAGTTTTAAGTTGGCTTTCTCAATCACCAGACATAAACCCCATAGAGAACTTGTGGCGGAAGGTCAAAGTGGCTCTAATAGGTAAAAACCCAACAAATGGTAATGAATTGGTAATGGTAATTTGTAAAGGATACAGGGGAGTCTATTCCGATCACCACCTGCCAGAAATTGGTTGATTCTATGATGCGGCGTTGTTTGGCTGTAATCAACAATAAACACACGTAATAAAAACTGAATTATTATTTTATTTTATCAAGTCAAAATGGAGAATTTATTGTAATTTTTTTATTCATTAGTTTTTAAAGAACACATAAAAAATAATATTAAATTATAAACGCAAAGTATTTTGTATTTACGTAGCTTTAAAGGGAATAGTATTCGGAGTTGGCTACTAAAATCTTACTTTTCAAAATGTTACTTTTCCCAAAAATCTTACTTTTGTAACTCGGCCGCACCTTTTGGCGAAGGAAAATTTTAATGGGTGAATCTCATGGGGTTGGGTCTAAACATGTATCTTGGGTTGTGGTTTGGGGAAATTAAGATTTTGATACGCTCCCTAGTATTCGCTGTCCTATTATTTTTCACATGACTGTATATCTGTATTTGGATTTTCATTGGAATACATTAATTGGTTCAAGTCATACTTAACAAACCACCTACAATATCAAATACGACAATATGTAATAAAGTAGTTGGTAATAATTAGGATCACATATTAGACCCTGGATTTATATTGGTTTCATTGATCAGATAACCAAGATCATAAAAACTCAAATCTTCTAATATTTGCTGTTGGCGTAAAAATTTATCGTACTATTGAACAAATTTGTGATGCTGACAAACTGCAAGATGACCTCAATAGACTTAGTGAGTGGTACGACCAAAACTTATTACACTTAAACATCAATAAGTGCAAAATTGTCTTTTCATCGTAAAAGGAATCCGATAATAACTACATACAACATCAATGACAACGTAGTTCAAAGAGTACAAGAGATTACTGATCTAGGAGTCACCTTCGACGAAAACGTTAGTTTTAACAGGCACATCGATAACTGTATTGCTAAAGCAAACTCTATGTTTGGCTTTATCAAACGATGAACTGGAGATGACAGGGATACACGTTACAAACTTTATTTACACTATATTTCGCTTATGTAAGATCTCAAGTGAAATATGCTGTAATCGTCTGGAACACTTATTATGATGCGCACATCAATAGAATTGAAAGCATTATCATTATTATTGAAGGGCCATGTGGGCGTTCAGTCACCTCGCACTGCGACCTAAAGGATCTTTTGTGCTTGGGCCCTGCTTAATTATCCGTCCAGTCAATATTCAGGCTCTTAATGAACCTGATAATACTGCCGGCCGGTACGCGATACATACTATCTGGGCTTATTGCTCTACCTCCAAGATGTTTACTACAGTATGTAGTTCTGCTAGAAATACGGTAGCATTGTACCCAAGGACTTCGAGAGGGCTGTCCCACTCCCGTTTTTTCGTCCACGTGCACCGACTTCAGTTTGATTTTAGTCTTACGAGTTGCTGGGAATGGAAACTCGCATGTAGGTCACCCAGTTTTACTACAGGAAGGCTAAATAAAACTGGAGGTTGTCTGGTATCGAGTCCGCATACTTTACCGAACTGATTAACCTATCAGCCAGGTTGTTGGGGGAGTAGTTTTAGGAGTCAAAGCTTTCTAGGATATGCGATTCTCATAAGACTTCTTCCTAGTGTAGTTACGCCTCCTCGTGGCGACAACCGGGCAATGCATCCTAGAATGTAGCCAAGTAACTTACACGACCGTGCAATGGCGGTAAATCCATTGCCCCAAGCTTTGGTGGGACAACATACGCTGAGAGCTGCGTGGCTAAGGGGGAGCTTAGTCTTTAGTATGTGAACTCCGGGTACCAGGCGACCCCCGGTTTAAAGTAGCCTTCCCACAGTATACCGATCTCTGCTGTGGGTGACCTTCATTTCTCGGATACTCGTGGGATTCAAATGGAAACCGAATTTAAAAAAAACATAGAGGGTGATGCCTCTTTAAAAGCATCAACTTCACCAGCTATTGAGTTGGGTCTCCTAAGCTATGATGGAATGGTAGATGCCACAAGGGCCACCACTCTTGATTATCTTAACGTCCGGACCAAGGAAAAGGTGGAACAGTCCACCTCTTCTACTACGGACACCTTCTGTGATGACAACATAAGTGTAATCTCTCAGTTATCGGGCACCTTAACCATTGGTGTTGATATTGGGAACATGTCCCTCAACGCCGGGGAATGGGTTAAGCTCAACTCCTTCGAAAGAAGGCGTTTTAAAAAGGGGCTCAAGGAAGGCAAAACTAGAGAAGAGGCTCTAGCTGCTGCTAAGTCCGCGACCCCTCTGAAAGCATCCTCGGGGCCTGTTGCTCCTACACTAAACAAGAGGTCTGGTGGTAAGCGTGAGAGGTCTTTCGAGGTTGCTCCGGAACCAAATAAACCACCTGCCAAAAAAGCAAAAGAAGGGCCTTCTCCGGTAAAGCCCTCTTTCAGCCAGGTAGCAGGCAGTGTTAAGCTGGGCATCGTACCAGGTGATCTCAGTGGCAATCCTCTTAGTATGGAGCAAATGGCAAACATACAGGAGTATGTCATTGACCTCATTATTGGGATGCAAGGCTCAAACCACAAGCCGCAATTCCTTGGCTGTTTCCGGAGAACAGGTTGGCTATTTTTTATATGTTCCGATCATTCCACAGCGGAATGGATGAGGAACAGTTTTGTAAGCCTAAGGGAAAAAATTGGTCTGAACATAACTTTGGTGGAAGGGAATGATTTTCCTCGGCCAAACATCGTTAGGGGGTTCTTTCCACAGAGCCTTAGCTTAACTAGCGAGAAGATTCTCGCTACCATGGCCGCGCAGAACGATGGTCTCGCGGCCAACTCATGGAAGATACTGCAACGGACGACAACTGGCGCACTCGTCCATTTGGTTATGGCCATAGGCGAGTCTTCCATGAAGAAACTACGCGAATCCAACGGGAACATCGCATACCGCTTTGGTAGGATAAAACTCCTTCTCAAGAAGGATTCCCCCTCTACCAACCCAACCACTGGAGTCAGCTCCAGTAAGGAGGGTACTTTACCAGCCCCAGTAGTAGGCACAATCACAGACGAAGAGGCATCCAGGAACAGCAGCGCTATTGAGCATTCTGTTCCTGCTGCCTCTTCGTCGGGAGCACGATCAACGGATCTCTCCGCAACTCCTACTGTGGGATCGAGTAAATCAGCACTCACCCCGAAAATTAAGCATATGGGCGCTCGGGGTGTTACTGGGAAAAGTGGCAGAAACAGGCCAAATCCCGCAAAGCAGACGGCTGGCAAGCAGCCAGGAGCGTAGAGCTCCTTTACCCTAATCATCCAGTATGGCTGGTACTATTAGGGTACTACAAGCGAATCTGCATCACGCAAAAGGAGCTTCGGATACCTTTTGCAACAGGTTCGCGAAACAACACTTAACCCTTGGCCTTATCCAGGAACCTTGGGTTAATGGAGGAAAAATCAGAGGCCTCCACCTCAAGTCATGTAAGTTGATTTACGATCGAAGGGAGGAAGTTCCCCGAGCAGCAATATTTGTTTCATCTAATATTAACGTTCTTCCAATTCCAGAGTTCACCACTAAGGATTTGGTTGCAGTAATCCTGGAGGTTCCGACTAGCAGGGGAATGCAGGAGACAATATGTGCCTCTGCGTACTTCCCTGGTGAGTCGGTTAGTGCTCCACCTGTAGTTGTACAGGATCTGGTGGATTACTGCAACCTAAAAAACAAGCATTTCATCATAGGCTGCGATGCTAATGCACACCATATCATTTGGGGCAGCAGTGATACAAATGGCAGAGGTGAGTCCCTTTTAAATTATCTTATGAGTAGTCACATAGACATTTTAAATAAAGGTTCGAACCCCACTTTCATAAACTCGACTCGGCGAGAGGTGTTGGACCTCACTTTGTCAAGTCAGTTTATTTCCAACTCTGTTGCAAACTGGCATGTTTCAAGCGAAGCTTCTCTGTCGGACCACATGCACATCAGGTTCGATATACCGGGAGTGATCATACAGGCAACAGAGCGTCGTATCCCTTGTTTTACAAATTGGAAAACATAGGGATATTTTATTTATCAAAGCAGACATGCTGCCAACATCTTTGAGTTCAATTAGTGACCTAGAAACCGCAGCTGGTCTGCTTAATGACGTGCTCCTATCTTCCTACGAAAGCAGCTGTGTGGTGCGTAACGTTGTGGTTAATCGCAAAGTTCCATGGTGGAACGAACAGCTGGCTAAACTTCGTAAGAAGGTTAGGAAATTATTTAATAGGGCAAAGCATTCCAATGAGTGGAATGAATATAGGCAAGCCCTAACCAGTTACAACACAGAACTAAGGCGTTCCAAACGCCTCACGTGGAGGAAAAACTGTGGAAATATCGAGGATATACCTACAGCTGCTCGACTCCATAAAGTTCTAGCTAAAGATCAGTCCAACGGGATTGGGCTTCTTCTGAAATCCGATGGTAGTTATACATCAGGTCGCAAAGAGTCGCTCGAAACCCTGCTTCAAGTGCACTTTCCGGGCTGCACTGTTTGCGACACAAATACAATCACTAACTCCATATCTGGTACACACATGGGTGTAAATATGGGTTGGGTTAATAGTTTATCCGGTAAGCTTTTTACTCCGGATAAAGTCAAATGGGCCATTAACTCTTTTCAGCCTTTCAAGGCTCCAGGAGGGGATGGAATCTTCCCAGCCCTCCTCCAAAGGGGCCTGGACTTGATTACCCCTGCTCTGGTAGCCTTGTTAAGAACTAGCTTCAATTGGGGTCACATACCACAGGCTTGGAGTCAAGTAAACGTGGTTTTTATCCCAAAGCCTGGCAATCGGCCATGTGAACTTCCTAAGTCCTTTCGACCTATCAGTCTTACATCGTTTATTCTCAAAACCATGGAACGACTTATAGATCTTCATATCAGAGACTGGTTAACTGCAACCAGACCTCTAAATCCAAATCAATTCGCCTATAGGAAAGGCAAATCCACAGAGGGTGCGCTGCATCTACTTGTCACCAAGATTGAAGCAGCCTATCGCTTGAAAGAAATTGCTCTGTGTGCATTTCTGGATATTGAGGGAGCTTTTGACAATACTGGATACGACTCAATTGCTAGGGCAATCAAGCGTAGAGGTATTGACGATCCGACTAACCACTGGATTAGTTCCATGTTGGTTAGTAGGAAGATTACATCTAAATTAGGTAATGAGTCAGTCACGATTACGGCAGCAAGAGGGTGTCCGCAGGGCGGTGTCCTGTCCCCTTTGCTGTGGTCACTCGTGATCGACGAGTTGCTTGATAATTTACATCTACTTGGGTACGATGCCATTGGTTATGCGGACGATTTGGTTATCATAGTCTCTGGAGGGCATGAACGTACGATGTCCGCCAGCATGCAACAGGCTTTGCTTGTTATTTCGAATTGGTGCACTGGGGAGGGCCTTTCGATTAACCCTAGCAAAACAGTCCTGGTGCCCTTCACCAAAAGACGTAATTTGAACCTTGGTTCAATTAGTCTTAATAATATAAATATCGGATACTCCAATGAAGTCAAATATCTGGGTGTTGTCCTAGATAAGAAACTAACTTGGAACTCTCATATTACTTCAACTACCGAACGCGCGGCCAGGGCCATGTGGGCCTGCCGGCGTATGTTCGGCAGGACCTGGGGCCTGAACTCAAAAATGATTTACTGGATGTACATCATGATAGTGAGGCCAATTGTAACATATGGGGCAATAGTTTGGTGGCCTAAGGTACAGCAAAAAGTTATTATGAACAAGCTGACCTCATTACAGAGACTAGCATGTCTCGGAATTACAGGTGCTATGCGCACCTGCCCTACGGCGGCAATGGAAGCTCTCATCGGGCTCACTCCACTTCATATCCACGTCAAAAAATCAGCTGCTACCTGTGCAGCTAGATTGAAGCTAGTGAATCAATACAGTCATGATGACCATATGGGTCACCTGGACATTTTGAATGAACTTCCAGACCTGAATATGTTCTTTAGTGTCCCGGACGTTATGCCGAAAGAACTCTGCTTTGGCAGGAATTTCGTGGTAACAATCCCCGATAGAACAGACTGGGATACTGGGTTACCGCAGATGGAACCTAACAGCCTAGTCTGGTACACTGATGGATCAAAAATGGATAGTGGAGTCGGCATTGGTGTCTTTGGACCCAATCACAAAATATCGAAATCACTGGGTACTTACCCCAGTGTTTTTCTAGCCGAAATTCACGCCATCGAAATCTGCGCCTCTATTATTATGACCAAAGGTCTTAAAGGCGCATCCATCCACATTTTGTCTGACAGCCAAGCAGCACTGAAAGCATTGGCTTCTAACTGCTTGGTTTCCAAGTCGGTTCAAAGTTGTTATAAACTGCTACAATCTCTCTCTTGTCAAAACAAAGTAAGGTTGTGGTGGGTGCCTGGTCACATGGGCATCACTGGAAATGAGATAGCCGACGAACTTGCACGGGCAGGCTCGTCGACTACACTCATTGGCCCTGAGCCTTTTTGTGGTATCCCGTGGGCTTCTGCAACCTACACAATCAGTAAATGGGAAAAAATACAGTGCTTGACTTATTGGAACTGTATTCCCGGCCTTAGACAAGCCAAATCTTTGATCAGACCATTTCACCACAAAAATTTGGCGATCAATTTCAGCAAAGAAAATATTAGGAAACTTGTGAGTTTTCTCTCAGGTCACTGTAACCTGAGATATCATTTGAACAAAATGAACCTGTCCACAGAGACGGAGTGCCGACTCTGTTTGGAAGAGACAGAAACCGCAGAACACATACTATGTGAGTGTGTTGCTCTGTGCACACGGAGGTGGATTCATTTTGAAGAGAGGTATCTGACCCCGGAGAAATGTAAATTGGCCTCTATAAACAGCATTCTCGCCTTTATTAGAGAGGTGGAGAAGCTCCTGGAGTAACAGTATCCAATAGCACAAAAGATCTTTTAGGTCGTAGTGCTAGCCGCTTTTGGGCAGGGACGAAAAAAAAAAAAAAAAAAAAATGTATCAGCCATTCATCCATCGGCATATGCTGTTCCACCTTAAATTAGGGTTTTTGTCAAGGGTTTCTACTTAAACGCCGTACTTTAGCCTGTGCCAAATGGCCTCAGTTGCCAGTGGTTGCCACGAGGAGGCAGCACGTACACTTGCGAATTGTGACCAGGGCCCGAATTCCGGATCAATGACAAATGAGAATGAGAAATGACTTTATGTTTTATTTCGCCTACTCTAAATAAAAATGCAACCGACTAGTTGAAATAAAAAATCAAGTCATTTCTCATTATCTTTTGTCATTGAACCGGAATTCGGGCACAGGTTACCCCTTACACAATTGTACCCATCACACAGCTGACTAATACATGACCAGAACAGCTCACGTGATGCGCACCCTACTGAAGGTTACGGAGCTGGTAGATTAATCTACTCAACTATGGTCTCCCCTCCAATAGACGCCAATCCACCGAATTGAAAGCATACAAAAAAAAACGTTTTTGATATTCCTTTTGAAAAAAAATCTGGCTGGGAATATGACTATAACGTACATCAAAATGTGTCTTGATTACCGCCAGATTCGACAAGGTGCAAAGAATATAAAATTTGCACCGTTGAAACCAGTCGTCTTCTTCTGGATGCTGCATTTATCGGAAACGTCCTACTTGGCCACATCGATTCAGCTTTTGTATTGGAAAACATATCTATAAATGTTCCAAGCAGAACATTGCGTAATCACCGATTTTTGGCGCTAGAATAATATTAAAATTTGATAGCTATCAAATCAAAATGTTTTAGGTATTTTATTTTTCCTATTACACTATCAAAACCTCGGTTTTACACCAGGTAGCAAAATAGTATTACACTATTTTGCTATTATACTATCTACGGTGTACAGTAACGAGTTCAGCTAAATCGGATTTATTAAACTGTTGTCTGACTTGACTAGGGTATTATAGTTTAGTTTTAGAATAAAGTTGCATTGGTTAAATTTGATTCCACACTGCTTAAATTAAGTTTTAGCCGCATGGTAACACCGCCAATTTTCGAACCTGCTAAAGAATACCACAACCAACCCTCACAACATCGGGCATAAAGCATACCTCACTTTACTTCAGACAAAACCGCACAACACATAAATAAGTAATTTTACAATTTATTATTCTGTTTTACAATACATACCTAATTACCATAAGTAACTAAAAATTAATTAAATCATTATAAAAATAATAATATTCCGCTTTTATGATTACAATTTTATATTTTTAACGATTAATATTAAAATACTAGTAAGATCTCATAATTATCCAGACTTTTAACTTCTCATCAAAAATTATTAAATTAAATTAGAATTATTTTTCTTGTCAAAAAAAATAATTTAATAATCACAATTTTATCTTGAAGACACACTAAGCGGTGGACGGGTCATCTGCTTCCCGATTTACAATAATCTCATTTGTCATTTCACCGTAACGGCGTCGAAGATATGCGCGCCGTACGGCGCCATAAGTTTGTAGAATAAATACATTATTGTAAAGACACATGCCAAATAATAAACTTACAAATCCGAGTACTTGAAGTGAATGGAAATTTTGCCACCCCAGAGCCAAGGCAACAACCCATATAACGAGTGTGCGTACCGAATCCAACACCATACGTGTAGTGGCGGATATTTCTTTTGTCACACTTATCCCGGCAAAATTAAAGAAAGCAATCGAAACAAATGTACCAATGAACGAGAGTATTAATTGCCAACTATTTTTTATTTGGATCATGGCATCAACAAAATCTTCTAAATTACCTTCTGGACTGACGCCAAACGGAGCACCCACTTTAATATAATACATCGGAACTAAAAGTATACTAAGTACAAAAAACCCGTAAAATCCTTCCCATCCCACTGCTTGTAAAGCGGGTATATCAAGCCCGGCAACATATCGTTCTTCGTATACCATTTGCACCGATTGAATAACTTGCGCGATTATAATCAACAGATCTCCCGTAATAATGCTGTTGCGTGAAAATGTTGATCCTGAACTAGAGTCATTCGATATAAAATCTGAAACACCAACAACAGCCAAACCCATAATAATAAAACTTATGCCGCTCCATTCCCGTGTTGATAGCGTCCGATTAAGGAATGCAACACTTAATAGTCCTGTAAAAACGATTACCGAACCGCGTAACATTTGAAAGCTTGAAGCATACGTTAAATTTAAGCCAATGTACATAATTGATGTGGCAAGCATATCACACATAGCGGGTATATACAAGAAGAATGGATTAAAATCACGATTTCCTTTCACCAGATCATTACTGTCGACGGAACCATCCTGGAAAAATATAATTAATAATTAAAGAAAAATATTTGAAGTATTTGTGAGTAGCTTACCGCTTTTCGACGATAGTAGAAAAATAACATTTTAAAGAGTATTAAGCACATCAGTTCACCCAAGAACATGGCACAAGCTTGCACAAATGGATGGTCAAAACGACGTTTGACATCATCTTTACCGACCGAATCCACTTTATCGGCCCATCTGTAAAAATAAAACAAAAAATTGGTTTATCAGAACTCAATTGATCGACTAAACCAGCCAAAAGTAATCGAGGTTTTTTAGTGGGAATAATGTAGCATTTGTTTAAAACCACCTCTTTGACTGTTGAGGGAATTATTTTGCCGATTCAAAAGCCACCTTTTGAAAAGGCTCAATAATACCGCCGATTTGTTTATCAGGTGATCAATAGATGTTGAAATAGCTAAACTGCTTTATTTTACTATCAGTAGCTGAAGATTATACACAGGCGGACGAAAATTTTTAGCAAAACCCTTTCTTAAAAGAAATCACATGGACAAATCAAGTTGATTGTCATGTATGTAACCAGTAAGAAAATATTGAATTATCAAATAATTTTCACTAAAAACCAGTACAGCGGTGCGATAATTGAAAAATGTTGTTGATAACTTGTAATTTATTTTTTTCAAAAACTTAGCGTATTCAACGATTCCGTGAGGCAGGACAACATAATGGAAGAGCTGGATCGGGTGTAGGAGGTCGACAAAAAGGCAAGATTGATGATTTGCATCAGGTGCGAGGTATGTTCAATAAGAGTCAGGACGGTTCAAAGAAGGTTCACCCGCCGCATATGGATTAAACTCAAGAATACCCGCAAATAGCCCAGAATTAACCCTACACTTTGCAAAGGAGCTCCAATGCTAGGGGAATGAGGAATGGGCCCGAATCCTGTTTACTAACGAACTATTTTGTCTACAGCCCTCAGATCGCAGTAAAAGAGAGTAGGTGTCATGGTAAGGGAAGGCATTATTACTACAGCCAGATAAATTACACATATACTGGAACCACATGTAGTCTCTTTCGCCTCATTTATTGGCGAACATTTTTTGTTAATGAATGATAATGTCCGTCCTCACGTTGCAAATATTGGAAAAACTAGTTGAATGAAGTTAATTTTGAACGCAAGATTTCGCTCACATGCATCCCAGATCTTAATCCGATCGAGCACATCTGGGATATGCTTGGGAGACAGATCCGAACCCGAATTCCGTTTCCTGCTGACTTGAACGCATGAGGGGTTGCCACGACATGCTCGTGGAGCACACAAATACGCTAAAAATAAAACTGGATTTAATCAAATGGATCGCATTTTTTGTCTGCCAGTGCAGTTTTCTTTGAAACTTTATTTGCAGAATGGCTAATAGGTAAAAACTAAAGGTATTAGCCAAATAATAAGCTGATTTACTCATTATAATTTCCTGATGGATTGTGCTTTATTTATTTGTATTTTTTTTTATACTCATGAAAAAATTAAATTTGAAATTAAGCCGATTGGCAGTGCGTGTAGCAATTATTAGTAATAAAACATGATAATTTGTTTTGTTAATACTAAATATGTACAATTTTGGGCGTTTTGATCAAACAAATTTTCTAGGAAAATTACCCACATTGTTAAATACAGGCTTAGTCGAATGGTTAAGCATCAATATTTATAGATCGTTTAAATTGTCTAGTTTATCTGGGAGGAACCTACTTTGCAAGAGTCCAGGAACCAAAACGGAAAAAACGGAACTCTCAAAAACTTCCGACGGCTCTGTTCCATAATAACTCGTGAGATCTCATCCGATAAGAACATTTGAAGTTTGCATCAACAAAATTTTCACGTGTTTCGTGATTCGTCAACTAAATAAACAAGATTTTTCAGAAAGCGTTGGGCGTGTGAAGGCCTCCACGTGTACGTAACTGAGTTGTGCAATCGCTGTGTTCACAAGGCTTTCGAAAGGGTTTGGCATGATGTATTATGGCTAAATTGAGGGTATTTGTTTGTCAAATCGTGGACGTTCGGCTATAGACTCGTTTTTCTTTAAACCACCTGTATATTGCATTGCTTCATGCCCATAGCCTAAAGCCTATAGTGTTGAGATGAAAGGTGGGTCGGCCCGCACTCTCAATAGGAGGTCATAGATTTGTTCATCTGCATCACCGATCGTAATCAGATGACGAAAAATCCCTTTTGCATCCCGCCCCTATATGTATTCGAACCTGGTTACCTCCCGATCCAACCGCGTTAAAAATTGAGGGTATTCGGGCTACGTATTTCATTAACCCATTGGATTGAGAATTTTTTAGCTAACCGTAAAATCAAAGTAGATGTGGATTGTCTAACTTCTCGTTCACAATTAATGCTGGTTTTCTCAAAGGTTCAGTTTTGTATTCGACTCTTTTTTAATTTTTATTAATGATTTATTGTCACCCCCTAGCAAACGGCCTTCTCAATACCTTTTTAAAATCAGGGATCTTGCTCTTCCTCATCAAATATCCATCCTTCACATTGGGCATGAATTTTTCTAGTAGACTCACTTTTTGACTAGTTTTGAAAGCCTCAGTTAAAGGTTCAAGACCGCATCAGTACCGAACCGCCTAAGCAGAACACTTACTTTAAAGAGTTGTATATATAGACCACTCATAGGACTTCCATGTTTTGTTGAAGAGAAAGATTATAAAATGGCAGGGAAGATGCTATTATCACCAATCAATCGGCACGCGTTGAACTAGGTCGAGTATGGCCAAATAAGTATACGGAGGACCAAGCCCAAATACGTAGGTTGTATTCCAATCATGCTCTCGTCTAAACTTTATAAATTTTTTAAATCTCTGATAAATTAAAATAAAGCTTGTATCATCGTAGGTAGCCGAGTCACCTAGTTGCACTTGCCGCAGATGGAAATTATTTTTTCCCAAAATATGAACAAAATACCAATCGCTCGGTATGCTTTGGAAAAAGAAAACCAAAATACACTAAAAAGTAACAATAAATTAATTCCCAATTCGCAATTCCCTAGGAAAACCAGAATAGGGCCACAGTGGTGAAATAAAGGAAAACTTGTACACTGCACAGAAAACAACAACAAAAACTGAACTAATTTTTGTTTTAGATCAAAATTTTGATCCAAGTAGTTGTTTGCATTGCTTCTCGTTTCATGAAGCATGATCTGATCCGGATCAGATCGAACATCAAGAAATACAGCTAATGTTAGACCAAGCTGGCCAACTGACGGAATTGTTGTAATTGATTCACAAATCCACAAATGAAGTTATGTATTCTTCAGTTCTACCTGGGAACCATGGTGTTACCAGATTTTAAGAAAAAAAAGCACAATTTGATATTTTACCGTGAATTTGATGGTTTAGAATAAGAGTTAGTACCAAGTGTATGGGACAATCCCAAAAAAGGTTAACAAAAACCTACCAGTAATTTATTTTGTAATAAATTCTACAAATTTTTCCGATCCCATCCTCAGGAAAAAACATCCTACATGACCAATGACCTACCGCTATGTTTTATTGCGATTGCGACCTGTCTTGCAATCCCTACTTAATTAATGGAAATATAAAGTTTGACTATAACGTAAACTAAGAAAGTTTAGTTAAATACCTAGTTTAAAATCGAAAACTTTAGGATTATTTATAGTTGGTCACAGCAACAGGTAGCAAAGAATTGGAACCAGTAGGCGAGATCATCCGCAGTAAAGTAAAAGCAAAACAGACTACATTCTACACTGAGTTTAGTTTTTTTGGTCAGTCGAAATCGACATTAATTACAAGTTGACCCCTAAACCGAAACGTATTAGTCATTCGCTGAATAAACATAAATTAAATCAAACACTGTACTCGTCTGCAAGTGCAACCTATGAAATGAGCAAACAACCAATGACGATAAGCATACAATGTGTAAACATTTCATAGATAAAGTAGAATACTATTTCTTATCAACCAAACATTGAACTTAATTTAAGTATTATATTTTGTTTTTTATCTCTATTTTGAGTTATATCGTATTTCCAAAATTTCTATATTTGTTTAATACAAATTTAATTACCCAATTCTAATAAAACCCGGGATTATAAGGATTTCATAGTAAATTAATGACTTACTCATTTACGAAATGATATGCAAAATGTTTGTATTCATTTCGATTCGAGACAGAAGAAATCAAAATGATATATTATAACAAAAGAAATTAAATCAATTACATATATACAAAAACAAGATATTTACTTTGTAGTTAATGTATTCAATGAGCCCGTGACCACAAGCGTAAGCGCTAATATATATTGATACTTTGTCCAAGCCATGTCTTAATTTATCTCTGGTCTTGCGACAGGCTAATCAAATTATTAATAATTTTAATTTTAACACTTCACTTTTATAATATTACGCTATATTCGCGTTTGGGGAGTTCTACACAAAAATTACAACAATAACAAAAAATAACAAAACTTAAATAAAATAAAAATAAACAATTTGCTTAATCCAATTTACTCAAACTCCAATCATTGTTTTTTTCATCGACACTGACGTTTGATGATGACAAAATGTTTGTGCGCGAGAACGAAAACAAAAATTTATATTTGTGTAGGGTTGGAGTTTTATTATTCCGAAAAATTTCGGGTAGTTTTTGTCTTGGATTAATTTTAGTTGTTTGTATATAATATGTAGGTGTCAGTAAAATAGATTAAAAATAATATTTTTCGTTAGATGGCGGATATTCTCGCAACAAAAAAAAAAAATTGACGATTGTTCAGAGGTATTTGGTTCAGCTTCAGACTTAAAAAGTGTGATACCATGTGCATTCAGAAAATTAAATCGGATTGAATATTTGAAATAATTAAGATTCAGGGAAACCAATTGAAAGAATCGGTCGAGTAATTATAGGGAGTCCTTATAGGAAGTGCCTACGCTAAATTCTCTCCAAAACTCAATTCATGTTCCGAATCTCACATCGCTTTTCGATTTTTCTAAGAAATCTAACTTAGTGCTTCGATTTCTATATTTAACTTTGAGAAATTCAAAAAAATAAGAAATTCGGATAATCTGATGAGAATTAATTGGATTTGGGAAATTAAATGAGATTTCGAGAAACAGTAGACATCTCAATAATTATTAGTGATTTCGACAATATAGTATTGTGAGATTTTTATGGTTTTTGCAATTCGTACTATCCGAAAATCCCTAAATTCTACTCACAAAATTTTCCCAATTCACCTAGTTTATCGATCTCATTTAATTAATTGTAAAAATCTTACTTGTACCTTAGTTTCCAATTATTGCATAAAATTTGAAGATCTTCTTAGATGTAGAAATCTCACTTAATTGTAAAAACCTCCTGTTATAGGGATGTAGTAATTGTTTTATTTTTCGAAACCTTAAGATTTCCGCCCTAAGATATACAGAAAAAAGGTAGTATATTCCCGTGTCTCATTTTCGTCTTTTTTGCGCATCACGTCCATGTAGACAAAAAAGCAGATATTTATGTATATTAAGTTTGGCGGTTTTTTGATTCATTTTTTAAATAAATCAAGAATAAACGTAATTTTTTTTACAAACCGTATTTACAATTGATAATGATAGTTTACCAAGACCCTTTTTATGCTTTATATTTTTTCCAAATATATCCATAATATCCAAAATATTTGAGAAATAATTCCTTCGAGTATATAATGCTAAGATAAATGGAAAAAAGGGTAGACAAAATTATGAGTACATAAAATAAAACAATTAAATTATTAAATGTTTTCATCATAAATTCCGAAACTTGTTATGCAATGTGCTCAAACAGTCTGTTCTAGACACGAATATTAAAACACGCCTCTTTCCGCGATTTAATTCCAAAGGTATTGCAGTATATAACTAAAATAAAAATTGAAATGTTTAATTTTAACATAAAGTCGAAAAACAATTAATGGCAAGAAAAAAAAAATTCATTTATTTTCCATTTATTTAAAAAATTAATAAAAATATTACGAAACTCCATATTCAGCATTTTTGTCTACACGTGACGTCAAATTGCGAAAAAAAAAGATAGCAACAGCATGCGCAATATTATACCTTTATTTTCTGTATATCTTGTCCCCGCCCTGTAGTGGAGAGAGAAAGAGAGTGAGAAGAAAGAGAGTGAGAAGAGAGAGAGAGAAGGTGAGAGAGAGAGTGAGAAGAGAACGAGAGAAGAGTGAAAAGAGAGAGAGAGAGTAAGAGAGTGAGGCAATCAGCGGCATAACCATTAATAGAAATTTTTAGAAGTTAAGTGAGATTTGTACGAATAAGTCAGATCTT
The DNA here is from genome assembly GCA_958295665.1 of Tipula vernalis. Classification (NCBI taxonomy): domain Eukaryota; kingdom Metazoa; phylum Arthropoda; class Insecta; order Diptera; family Tipulidae; genus Tipula; species Tipula vernalis. The sequence continues at coordinate 86,458,847 of OY282559.1, read as the reverse complement.
CACCTTTTTGAGTTTTCTACAATTATGATTTCTAATACTATTAAGTAAAGGCTCAACCAGCCAAAAATTATAAACTTAAAAATTTTAACGACACTAATTTTTTGGATTCACGGAAAATTCGTAGAAAAGCAATTCGTAGAAAAGCAATTCGTAGAAAAATAATTCGTAGAAAAGCAATTCGTAGAAAAGCAATTCGTAGAAAAATAATTCGTAGAAAAGCAATTCGTAGAAAAGCAATTCGTAGAAAAATAATTCGTAGGAAACTTATTCGTAGAAAACTTATTCGTAGAAAAAAATAATGGTCGGAAATCTTGCTTTTTATAAATTCTGGAAAATGGGGATTTCGGTTATGAAACGAAAATAACCAAAAATATAAATTTTGGAAAATGGGGAATTCCTTCGGGGGACGTAGGAGCCGGGATCAACAAACATGTCGCACTGCGTGCCGCACTTAGGAGCCGATTATATAGAATCTATTAATCCGGAACTGTAGAGGCTAACGGCTTCGGTAACTCTCACGGGCACGCAATTTTTCTATGAATAGCTTTTCTACGAATTGTATTTCTACGAATTGCTTTTCTACGAATTAGCTAAATTAGCTTTTCTATGAATTGTTTTTTCTACGAATTGTTCAAAATTGCTTTTCTACGAATTATTTTTCTACGAAATATTTTTCTACGAATTGCTTTTCTACGAATTGTTCAAAATTGCTTTTCTACGAATTATTTTTCTACGAATTATTTTTCTACGAATTATTTTTCTACGAATTGCTTTTCTACGAATTTTCCGTACACCAATTTTTTGTAATTTTTTTTGACATTCCAGCCAGCGAAAAATTTTAAACTTAAGAAGTTTAGTGGATCGATTTCATTATTGATTGTATTATTTTTCGACATTTGATTTCCACCAAACTTTTTTCCTTCTAATGAAATAAACTTGAATATTTTAAACTGTTTTATTGTCACAAAATAAAAAAAATATTGAATTACAAATTGTTATCAAAATGGCAACCAAAATGGGCCCCAATGGGTTTGTAATTCATAAACACGAAACACAAAATTTTTTCATTTTTTCCATTTACAAAAAAATCGGCAGAAAAATGTTACCAAATTAGCAAATAAATTAATACCGCCTAAAATCGCATGAAATACAAATCTTTCCATCTACCGCATCAAAAATTTATTTGGATTTGACATTTATTTCTTAAGTTTGGACGCAAAATCGCTTAATTTTTCTTAATTGACAGATCTAATTTAACGAAGCTTCGTTAAATTTCTGAAGTGACGTTAATTTTTCGCTAGGCGAGAATACAGAAATCCTATCTACCGCATTCTTAGGTTTTGTTAATTCTTAATTTTTAAGTTTATAATTTTTCGCTGGTCACCACTTAATGATTATACAATTAAGGTTCTATCATCCCGAGCGTCGGCGGCGCTTATCAAATTTAAATACACCTATATTTGCTTATGTATTGATTAAAAACCATAGCTTGTATAAACTTTTTTATAGAAATATGCAAAAATATCCTAATTTTAATACAAATATTTCCAAAAAAAACAAAATGTGGATTTCCTTTTTTTGCAAATTTTTCTATTAAATTTAGAAAGCAGAGAAAAAGGGCCGTCCTAAAAAAAACTTTTCTTTTGAACTGCGCTAGCTGGAAACCTGAAACAAAAACCAAATTCAAGATCATTCAAAACAATCTTAGAAAATTTTACCATATCATACTTTGTTTAATCATGTGAATGAGTTCTTTTACTTATCTCACACGGCTTTTAACTAAATTTTTAAATGTGAAAACCTCTTGAACCGCGCTAGCTGGAAATTTGAAACAAAAACCAAATTCTAGGCTACAAGGCTTGGTCGGCTAGCGGCTACAACTTGCCAGGGAACATGAAAATTGGACTGAACCTGATTGGAGCCAAGTCTTATTCACCGATGAATCGAGATTTTGTTTGCGGTCTCTTGATGGGCGAGAATGAGTACAGCGGCAACCGCGGGAGCGTTACGCTCTATATACTTTTAATTTAGCGAAAGGATTCGAGTCGGACCAGTCATGGCAAGGGCGGGAATTTCGATGAAAACACGCATCAAACTTTACCTGATTCCAACTAAAACTACGCACCGTTTACAGGCGAAAATTTCATGCTAATGCATGAAAATGCAAGACCTCAAGTTGCCAGATTCGTGATTTAACACTTGCCAGATGTACATTTTTAAAGATGGCATAACCTGCAAGGAATCCCGATTTGAATCCAGTAGAACAAGTTTTGGCCCATTCTCGATATATGAATTCGGTCTCATATTCCAGCTCTGATTACGATGGAACTACTCCGAAGCGCGCTCTTAGAGGAATGGGAACAAAATCTCACCATATCCAACAGATTTTGAAAAGCCTATGGGACCGGGTGGAGGATGACAGCAGTTAATCAAGGTCGGGGGGGGGGGGGGGGGGAGTGCACGTTACTAACATTTTTTTTGTTGGTTAATTATGATTTTTTTGATGTGTTTATGTTTTAAAATTTACATAAAATTTTCGAAATTTTATTTAAATTTTCACAAACATAAACACAACAACAAAATCGAAAAGTCGAAAAACCTCAACCAAACGAGTATGTTCTATATGTTTAGACAAAGTAAGTCTTTCCCACATTTTCTAAGATTGTTTTAAAAGCCCTTAAATTTGGTTTTTGTTTGAAGTTTCCAGCTAAGTAGTGCGGTTTAACAGATATTCACATAAGAAAATATTGTTCTAGTGTGGCCCGTTTTCTCTGCTGGTGAGTGTAAGAAGCGCTCAGTTTTTTTTATCTGGGTTCAGTTTTTGTGAAAGCCATATGAAATGAAAGCCGAAGAACTAAGAGAAATTCAGAGAATTACTTAAAATTCGGGGAGTTACGTGAAATACAGGAAGTTACGTGAAATTCTGATAATTTCGTGAAATTCGGAGGGTTATGAGAAATTCGGAGAATTGAGTGAAATTCAAGGGATCAAGTTAAATTTGGCGAATTAAGTGAAATGTGGAAAATTAAGTGAAATTCGCAGAATTAAGTGAAATTCAGATGATTACGTAAGATTCAGATAATTGCGGAAAATTCGGAGAATTAAGTGAAACTCGAAGAATTAAATGAAATTGGGGAATTTTTCAGAGAATTATCTGAAATTCAGAGAATTACGTGACATTAGAAAAGTTGCGCGAAAATCGGAGAAATATGTGAAATTCAGACCACCATCCAGAGAATTAAGTGAAATTCGGGGGAGGAATTATGGAAATTCGGAAAATTTTCAAAAAATTACATGAAAATGATGTGAAAAGATGAAGTGAAATTAGCTAATAAGCTACAATTCAGAGAATTAAGTGAAACTCAGAGAATTAAGTATAACTTATGTCTTCTTCGTTTGCAAACAACTGACCTATGTAAAGCAGATTAAAGAGGAAGACATCCTTTCTTTACTAGGAGGAGTTCAGTTGTTTTCTCTAAGTTCAGTTCTTGTGAAAGTCGAAAAACTAAGGGAATTTCGGAGAGCTAAAAATTCTGAAAGTTAAGTGAAATTCAGAGAATTACAAGAAATTCAGAGGATTAAGTGAATTTCAGAGAATTAATTGAAATTCAGAATATTAGGTACAAATCAGAGAATTACTTGAAATTCAGAGTTACAGAGTTTAAATTTGAAGAATTAAGTTAAGGACGTGTCCGATTTCTGTGCGAAATAATTTTTTTGTGATAAATTTGACAATAGTGAAATAATTTTCTCTTCCATATTTGAAATAAGTTCATTTGCTGTCCGAATACTGAATTAATTTTGACATAATAAAATTGACTTTTGGAAATACAACAAACGACAAATTGTACATAGAGAGTTATTTAAAGGTGTATATATAAAATGATAGAAGCAGAATTTGATCCAAATATGGTATTATTTCTATTAAGTTCGGGTTACATGTGTTTAATGAGAAGAACATGGAACTTTACGCGACCTTTAATAATGGATCTCCTAAACTCCCAGGTATGATTCATTTAAACTTACAGGTATGTATGTTAGGTATTGCTCTCTAGTATTTATAAATATTAACAAAATTCATTCTTTGCAGCGACCAATAATCTACACAGTTCCCTCAACAAACAGTATTGTTAATTCAATACTTGGTTATAATCAACACTTTCATCGCTATTAGCAAATTCTTGCCCAATAAAAACCATGGTTGGGTACCGGAAATGGAACTAATGATATTTTTGCTGTGGCTAGTAAGTGGGACTAGTTTTAGAATTGTAGGTGCAGCAATGAACATGTCAAGATCCACAGTTTGTGATATTGTTCACAAAATGCTGGAACTTATTATATTATATAAATAAAATTAAATTATATAAAACTTATTTTGTTTACTTCACCGGCAAAGCAGAAACAAGAATTATTACGGACATGTCAAAATTACAACACACCGGTGCTGTGATAATTTGGTTGCGTACAGTTTAACATTAATTTATCACAAAAAAATTATTTCGCACAGAAATCGGACACGTCCTAACTTCGAATAATTACGTGCAATTCAGAGATTTACTTCAAGAGATTATGGAAAATACGGGGAATTATTTGAAAATCGGAGAATTACGTGAAATTCAGAGAGTTACTAAAATTCAAAAAATTAACTGAAATTCAGAGAATTATGTGAAATTCGGAGAATTAAGTGAAATTCGGAGAATTACGTGAAATGCAGAGAATCACGAGAAATTCAGAGAATTGCGAAAAATTTGGAAAATTAAATTAGGTATATTCGAAGAATTTTCATAAAATTATATAAAATTCATAAATTCGGAAATTTTGTACAGAAAATTAAGTGAAATGCGGAGAATTAAGAGAATTACGTGAAATTAAGAGAATTAAGTGAAGTTTGGAGAATTAAATGAAATTCAGTAATATTACGCCAAATTCAGAGAATTACTTGAAATTTAGATTAACGTGAAATTCAGGGGATTAAAAATTCGGAGGATTATGTACGGATAATTACGAAGAATTACACGAAACTCGGAGAGTTACGTAATTTCGGAGAATTAAGTGAAATTCGGAGAATTAAGTGAAATTCGGAGAATAAAGTTAGATCCAGAAAAATTAAGTGAAATTCAGAGAATTAAGTGAAATCCAATTTTTAATTAAAAGAAATTCAGAGAATTACATTTAATTCAGAAAATTAAGTGCAATTCACCGAAAACAGAATCTCTTAATTCAGAGAATTAAGTGAAATTCAGCAATATTACGTCAAATCCAGAGAATCACTTGAAATATTTGAATTTGAAGTTACGTGAAATTTAAGGAATTCGCAGTATTACGTGAAATCCGGAGAACTACGTGAAATTCGGAGAATCACGTGAATTACGTTTTATAATTATTCAGAAAATAAAATGAAATTCAGAGAATTAAGTGAAATTAGAAGAATTATACGTGATCAGAGAATTAGGTGAAATTCAGCGAATTAATTCAAATTCAGAATATTACCAAAGAGAATAAACACCATGGTCTTTATTCTCTTTGATATACTTCAAATTTAGAGAATTACTGGATATTCGAAGTTACCTGATATTCAGGGAATTTAATTCGGAGAATTATGTGAAATTCGGAGAATTATGTGAAATTCGGAGAGTTAAATTCAGAAAATTGTTATATCCTGAAAATTAAGTGAAATTCAGAGAATTAATATTTCTAAATTCTAATTACATGATATTGAGAAAATTAAGTGAAATTCAGAGAATTATGTGAAATTCAGAATATTTTGTAAAATTCAGAAAATTCAATATAGTAAAATTCGGAGAATTGAATGAAAGTTGAAGAATTAAATAAAATTCAGAAAATCAAGAGAAATTCGGAAATTAAGTGAAGTTCGGAGAATTACCTGTGAAATTTGGAACGTGTTACGTAAAATTCAGAAAATTAAATTCAAATTCGAAGAATTAAATTAAATTTGGAGAATTAAGTGAAAATCCGTGAATTAAGAAAAACATGTAAAATTAAATAAAATTCAGAGAATTGAGTGAAATTAAAAAGGAGAATTAAATGCAATTCGGAGAATTAAACGCAATTCGGAGAATTAAACACAATTCGGAGAATTATGTTAAATTCTATAAAAAATGAAATTTGGAGGATTGAGTTCGGTAGAATTAAATAACGTAAAGAGAAATCCGGATAATTGACCTGAGACTTGGGGGGAATTAAATCTTTAAATTATTCCAATACTAATCAAACCTTGATAAAGGACGTAAGAAAAGGGTAAAATGTCCTTTGGACATTTACCTACACATTATTATTTATTATTATTGAAGGGCCATGTGGGCGATAAGCCACCTCGCACTGCGACCAAAGAGATCTTTTGTGTTTGGACCCTGCTTAATTATCCGTCTAGTCAATATTCAGGCTGAACCTAATAATACTGCCGGCCGGTACGTGATACATACTATCTGGGCTTATTGCTCTCCCTCCTAGATGTTTACTACAGCATGTAGTTCTGCTAGATTGACGGTAGCATTGGTACCAAGGACGAAAAAAAGAACAAGGATTTCAACGACTTGCCCCTTATAGGAAGGCTAAATACAACTGGAGGGTGCCTGCTATCCAGGGTCCGCTACTTTGGACTTAGATAGATTAGAGTTTTTTGTCAAGGATTTCTCCATTAGCGCCGTACTTTAGTTTGTGCCAAATGGCCTTAGTTGCCAGTGGTTGCCACGAATACACTTGCAAACTGTGAACAGGTTACTCCTTACAGAATTGTATCCATCATGCAGCTGCCTAAGAGATGCGCACCCTACTGGAAGGTTACGGAGCTGGGAGATTAATCTATTCAACTTTGGTCCTCACCCGCCCCCCTCCTAGCAGTAGACGCCAAACCACCGAATTGAAAGTATACAAAAAAAACATTTTTGCTGACCTACACATTCACTTTTATGTTATTTGATCACAAATTCATAACAAATAACAATTCATAACAAATTCATAACATTAACTTTTAAAAATAACTTTGTCTCCAAACTTTTTATTGAACGGAATCGAATTATTGAACATAAAAATTCAAGAAATACGTTTTGTCTACATTAAAATTTGTTCGCGGTAATGCTTTTGCAATTTATTAGCCTTACAGCCCAGTTGCATGTGCCATTTAGATTGTTGCCGCTTCATAAAATGTATATCTCTAGCTTTCTTGGCGACCAATTCTTGTTGCGTTGCCGTCCATCCCAACGAACGATATTCGGCTAAAACTTTATGTAATTTTCGATCGGATTTTTTAGGTGCAACAACAAGTGCCCGATTTGGATTTAATCTTTGTTTGTAGTAGCGTAGAAGTGAACGATGTCCTATAACAGCTCCAGAAGGTAAAACTAATTGATACTCTTCACCATCTTCGTTTGTGGATAATTTTGCCTCTTCTAGTTCTTGATCAACATCCATGCCTTCTTCCTGTAAAACAAATAGACGCTAAGTAATAAGAAAAGTAAAATAAAGGAGTAATCAAATACGTACATTATCCGGGTAGCTGGAACTATAGTCGTAAAATTGAGCATATTCAGCTAAAGCAATTCCTTCGTGCAACATTTTACAATGTCCTTTATCGTTCATGTGCTTCCTAATCGCATCCAACGAGAAGAATGTCCTTCCCTTTTCATTACACCATATACAAATAAAATCCCGAACAATTTTCTCGCCCAAATAGCACATTAGCCCTTTAACATCGGTACAGTATTCAATATCCGGAATGAAGAATGAATGCTGTAAGCTCATGTGTTTAATATTTGCCACCAAATCCTCACTGTGATGGTCACAAAATATACAATTATCCTTTTCTATCGGATTATTAGTCAGCTCTTCCCATTCATCTGAATCAACATCCTCAAAGTCTTCGTCAGCTGCCTTCACCTCGTTTACTTTTTTGACCACAACATCACCCCCATCATCGAAATCATCATCCAGCAAGCAATCCTTATGCTTCTTACTATTTAAATGATTATAATAAGCATTCTGTGAATTAAAATGCTTACGACATATACTACAATAGAGAATCAATTGATTTTCTGGTAGTGCTTGTTCCTCGGCACTTTTTTGCTGTAAAACACGTTTTGTAAAATCCTCTGCGGTGACTGGCGCCAATTGCGCAACTTTACGCTTCAAATTATAACGGTGCCAATCGGTTTTGTAATGTTCCCTTTGAATTTCAGCATTTTGAAATTTAACACTACAATTTATACAAGTAAATTCAGACATAATTTGTTTAATTTGAATTTAAAATTTATATTCCCCAAAATATTTTTTTTTATACGTCATATGTCGAAATAATCACGTTCACACAAGACACAATGGAGTTTGGAAAATACGAAATGACAGTGACAGTTTTCAGGGTTGCACAAGATAATGTGAAATTTCAAAATTAGGGCTGCCCGATTTATATTTGCTTCGAGTCCGAAATGTTTATAATTGCCCAAGAAGCAACGTAAAACGAATTTGAAATGACTTATGATAAATTCTTTCGGAAAAAAAAAACACCCTGAGGGTAAAAAATTTTACTCGAAGGGTAACAATTTGACATTACAAATTCTTTCTGGGAAAATAAAGCACTTTATTTTTTGCTCGAGAGCATTTTGCTTTACTCTAGATTTTTTCATGGATTTGCTTTACTCTTTACAAATACCACAGAAGAAAGATTAACCAGAATAGACATTGCGTGGATCAAATTTTTTTTTCATCTTACCTTCTTTTTTGGACATTGAAGTATAATTATTTTCGAATATTATGAGTTTTTTGAATATTTAATACAAATTATGCTGTCAAAACAAAACTTGTCAAATAATTTCACTAACTATACTGTTAAGGATTCTCAATTTTTATTATTTCAAATAAAAACCAGTAAACCAAAGAATACATAACCCAACTTTCTCTTACCTTCGGCAAATCAAGGTCAAAAAAATGAGTCCAAATTTTTCCATACAAAAACAGCGTTATGACTATTCTGGTTAATCTTTCTTCTGTGCAAATACATAGAAATTTGAAATGTCAAAGTGAATTGGAAACAAAAATAAAACTCCATTTTGATATTTCATTTGTGGTTTATTGAATATTAATGCGCTAAAATTAATTGGTTCCATCTTTTTGTTATCAAAATAAAAAAAGTTTTACTGATCTGACTGACAGTAAAACATAACCTCACTTTATTTTGCTCTTTTTACACCAACACAACTACAAAAATATTTTCATATTCTTTAGGAGATAAAAAAGATACTTTATTTCGAGTAACCCGAAAGAATTTGACATTAATTTGACGAAATAATGCTTTTAAATATTTATTATCTTTAAAATTTAAAATCTTTGCTTTTGTAGCACCTTTCCCCATAACGTGGTCTTAACAGTATTTATTGAATGATTGCCATCGATATGAATTGCCTCTTTACGATTTTCACAACCTGCCGTTATGTCACGAATATGAAGGTTAAAAAATTCGAATTCCTTTTTGATTTGATCAGGGGTGTCAGCAGGCATCGGATAACGCGCCCTTTGTCGTTTTCTTTCCAAGCGTCTCAAACAAACCCTTTCCCGAGTATGCAGGAAGATAATTTTATTTGGCGGCACAAAGAAACCTTTTGCAACAAGTAATTTGAAATCGTATAAGGTATGAGGAAATCCAACAATAACCCAACCATTTGTCAAACAATCCGGTTTCAGCAATCGTTTCAGTATAATCGATGTTATTAGTTCTGAAGTTTCATTTTGGGTTGGATAACCGCAACGTAACGCTCTGCCAATCGGACAGTCCCAATCCTGTACATATTTCAACAGTAAATATTCGACGTCGATGTAAACCAATTTAAATTCATGAGCCAATAGATTCGCTTGTAGCTTACGGCCAGATCCACGACGACCGATTATCACAACACGCGGTACAAATTTACCACAAGGTTCTTGTGGTTCATTTGAATTCTTAAACGTTAAGTGTATTTTCCTTGAAATATTTTTTAAGGTTTGTGGCATTTTTAAGACGCGATATGCTTCCTCAAAATATACTTTCAGTTGATAAAAATCTGGAGCAGGTGGATTACATGTTGGCACTTCCTTTGGGGGGGATTTTAATTCCATTACAAAATTGGGATTAAACTCTTGTTTACGACAGGCTAAAATTTCATCTCGATCTTTTGGAAAATCTGCAAATAAAGCCTTAGTGTTGTAGAGATCTGAGAAATATTAGATATGGTTTGGTATTACTGAAAATTACAATATCCTTTTTATTAATTTCATAGTGAACCAGAAAGTCACGTAATTTTTTAATAATGTGCGGAATATCGCCTGGTTTTCTCTCCTTTGTGTACTGGATCATAGGAGAATTATAATTTTCATTATAGGCTTTTGCGACTTCGTACGGATCTGTAAATAAAATAATAATTTTTAAAATCAAGGCACTAATTTAAAAATATTCTTACTTAGATTCGGTGGAACTAGAATCACTCCAATATGCCTCAAATAATTATTCACAATATCGTATAAATTGTCGTGTATGAATTGTTCAAGGACATCTTTCGACGGACGATGTTTGTCTATAAATTTTATGATTTCGATACAAATTTGTGTTAATTCATGCTTTTCGGCGTACACCATAACCTTTGGTGGCATAAATGCTGTATGGAAAACATTGTAACCCTTTGGATCTTCCATTTTTCGAAATGTCTAGTAATTTTGATAAATAAATTTTTTATTGGTCTGAAACTAGTTAAATCTTTGACTTTTGACAAAATTCATAAACAATTCAACTGGAATGCTGGGGTTTTTTTAGGGAAGGAATGATTTTTAATAAAACATACTTTCAATATTTGAGAAAATTTTGTTCGCTTCTTGCTTGACTTATGACTTGGATACCCTTTTCTTCCACATATCATTGATGCCTAATCCCCATATACTACCCTAACCGTCCACAAGCCGCTTATCGTAACACATCTAGAATAAATTTAAAATCGAAAATAAGTGTGGGAGGTGAAGTATAAATACAAAGGCGACACGTGCCCAAAATGCTGTTTTCAGGTGTTTTCGGTGTTTTCATTTGTCCAACGTGAATAATTAATCTGAAGAATTATATTGAGCGTTAAACATCTGAAGATTTATATTGATGTCAGTCTATATTCCATAGTATAATCGATAATCCTAATGATGTTGGTGTTTTGGTGAAGATGAATGGTACGAGTATATGACTCTAGTTGCAAATAACCGATGAAGCGTTGATTTGTGATCGGTCTAGTTTTTGTCTCGTTGAAGCCAAGTAAAAGAAGGTTTAACAAGAAAATATCGACGAATTCCTTCCTGCAACTTAAAAAATTATAAACTATTTAACTAACCATCCGGCTTCTACAAAAAATTAACAGTCTTTTTTTATGCAATAACGGATTTTCTTAGGTATTGCTTCCTGTATAAGTGTCTTTACGCGCAATGGTAAAATACAATTAAATAGGATCGAGAGTTCAACTCTTCATAAATCTTATTTTTGAAATTGGGTTTGAATTTCTGTAAGTTATATATGTCAAAGAGAAAGCCTCATCGTCCAGCCTATTACATAAACGCGCACTTCGAAGAAAGAAAGTGTTTTGAAACTTATTGGTCCAGTGTTCCTTGCAATAGGCAGTTTAAGGTTTTACCACAGAAGAAAGATTAACCAGAATAGTCATAACGCTGTTTTTGTATGGAAAAATTTGGACTCATTTTTTTGACCTTGATTTGCCGAAGGTAAGAGAAAGTTGGGTTATGTATTCTTTGGTTTACTGGTTTTTATTTGAAATAATAAAAATTGAGAATCCTTAACAGTATAGTTAGTGAAATTATTTGACAAGTTTTGTTTTGACAGCATAATTTGTATTAAATATTCAAAAAACTCATAATATTCGAAAATAATTATACTTCAATGTCCAAAAAAGAAGGTAAGATGAAAAAAAAATTTGATCCACGCAATGTCTATTCTGGTTAATCTTTCTTCTGTGGTTTTACGTATAAATTGTTCGTCCTGACATACATACGTGTTGGCCTGGCATGAACCAGGCATAAGTTCACAGAACAAACTCCATTCTGACCTTGACCCCCCGAATATGTGAATTATATTCCAATTTTGGTCAGATATACGTCTTGTAAATTTTGAGTAGTTTCCAGAAACTTTGAAATAGGAATGGTATAATTTTTATAGCATCTAAAATCATAGAACGCAAAAACACAATATATGTACATAGTTGGCGCGACGGAAAGGAAAATGCTTTTTCCATATATTTTTCAGTTTGCAAAAACAGTTCGGAAACAGTTCGGTTTAAAAATAAATAAAACGTTAACGAAATAAATGTTTGTAAATTAATCATTTTAATTTTATATAAATTATTAAATAAATAACAGAAATATTGTAAAAATATTGTAGTGTAAATAATGTGAGAGTAAATAAAATCTAAGTTTGTAATTTGGTATTATAATTGCCTAATTTTAAATTAATCAACCACCCTGTAATATAAGCGAACACGCTAAACACCTACTTAGCTGCACCCAATGCTACCCTATTTATTTAATCGGCTCAAGAAATCTTATTAGATATTGTTAAACTGACCATTTCAGAATTGCTTACACTGGTAAAATACCAATCTCAAAATACCGATGAAAATACACGTTTGCATCTTCTTCGTTTTAAATATAACCCTGTTTGTTTGCCTCACTCCCATTTGAGGATCGCAATAAGATCATGCTCCCGCCGTCAGAAAGGAAAATTTCTCAATCCAAGAAACCAGCAAACAGGTGTATCGAATAGCTCCCAACTTGCATAGCAAACCCTCTTGCACCATACACCATCAAACGTGCATCTGCTCTATTGTTCGGTAGTGAAGTTTATTAAATCACAAGTCAATCGTCCTCATCGTAATCTGTACTGATTGTCTGAAAACAGTTGATATGTTCCAGGTATTTCATCAGGTGGAAATTGATTATTGTCTCGAGAACGTTAGAGGGTACCGAGACAATAGCTTTGCTGCTCTTCTTGGGCACAGGATGGAAATTGGCTATTTTTCAGTTAGAAGGGAAAATGTGAAAGATCGGTGGATAAGAATAGGTAAAGAGTTGAAACAATTTGTTTGGTGGAATACCGCCAGGACCAGTTGATTTGTTGGCATCAACGTCTGGAAGAGTTTTAGCAACTACTCTAGTCGGCGTTTTCCTCCCGAAATAAACTGTTCATTCCTGTCCAATCAGTACCCTTGTAGTACCATAGTCGCGTCGGCGTTTAGTTGTAAGCTCTTTGGACAAGAGCACGAAGAAGGGTAGAGTGTCAGAATGAAACGGTTGGAAACCTAGATCTTACCGCACTTGTAGAATTTGGAGGGGCAAAATTATGGAACTTTTGGCCAATGGAATTATTTGGTGTTGGTTTGACTTCCATTTTTCGAATCCACAATTAAAACCACTGGGCACTTCCAGTTACCGTAGTCATATGACGAGCTTAACGCTGGGCCATTATATCTTAAAGACAAAAGGAAAAATTCCCTTGAAGAGTATTTTTTTTTTCCTTTATCTCCAATTTATTTAGGAGCATAGAGCGTCTACAAGGCTGGACCATCTTACTCTGTTTGGGGCTACTGCTTCTACCCATGATTTTCCGACTTGTTTCGCTACAGCTAGCAGTGTTCTCTTCCATGTCATTGCTGGTCTTCCGACTTTCCTTTTTCCCTGCGGGTTCCAGTCCAATGACATCTTCGTTATATCACATGGTGATTTTCGCAGTGTGGCCAATCCATCTCCATTTTCGTCTCTGATTAGTTTTCCTATGCAGTCCGATATTCGTTATGGTGTTAGGACAGTAGCATTTCAGTATTCGTCGAAGGCATTTGTTTACGAACACTTATAACTTCATTTTGATTTTTCCTGTTTGCTTCCATGTCTCATAGTATCGATTTCACACATGAGTTGAACATTCGTATCTTGGTCTTGTGTGACAGGACGGAAGTATTCCAGACTTTGTGTAACATGTTGAATGTATGTCTTGAGACCAACTTCGTTAGCTGTTGTACTTTCTGCTGCATGTCTGAATGTTTGTGTGTGAGCAGGCATATATCATCTGCATAGTCCAGATCATTGAGTTTACCTGTTAATCCCTATTGGATGCCGTTAGGGGAAGTGATATCTAGTTTTTGCATCACACTATCCAGCACGATCAGAAACCGCATTGGCGAGAGTACGCATCCTTGCCTTACTCCACGAGTGTTTATAGTATGTTTCACTATGTTTGCCTTTATATTGAACTCGGTTTCCAGCATCCCGATACATTTATTGTATGAAGTTCGATTAATTTTTTTGGGATGCCCATTTCACAAAGTGTCTGCCATATTGCATTTCTATCTATCGTGTCAAATGCGCCTTCGAAATCGACGAAGAGCAGGTACAGTGGTGAATTCCATTCATTGGATTGTTCAGTGATGATACGGATTGTGTTGATGTGATCAGTGCAACTTCTTCCTGGTCTAAAACCAGCTTGCTCGTCCCTTAATTTTGCATTGATCGTAGGTGAGATTCTATCAAGGATGATCATTGCGAGTATCTCTATTGTTGTATTGAGTAGATAGATTTTTGTGGTATTTCACCAGAATTGGAATTCTGGTACTCTAACGTCTTGGATTATTGGTGTTAATGCGTCTGCAGCTGTAGATGAGTTTCCTTTGAATATTTCGGCGATAATATTATCTGTTCCAGCAGCCTTATTGTTCTTTAGCCTCTCAATGACACTTTTAACTTTCCGTTTCATTGGAATTTGGGTGTTGCTAGTTACGTTATTGTGTTCAATTGATGATGGGAGATTTCTGGTGCTGGTGGTGGCGTCTTCTCCGAAATATTCTTTCCATCTCCTTAACTGTGCTTCGTCCGTCGTTAAGACTTGACCATTTGCATCCCTTATAGGTAGTATGTTTGTAATTTTTCCCGTGTCTTTTCTTACACACTGGTGTAGTGCTCGCATATTTTGGGTTGCTGCTGCCTCCTCAGCAGCTTTGAGAATGCTCTCTGTATATTTTCTTCAATCATTCCTTGCAATCTTTTTTACTTCGCGTGCTGTTTCTTCGAATCTACGTTTCACCTTTGCCTTATTTTGTTGGTGCATTTGTAACTTAAGTTGACGGCGTTAATTTTTCTCCAAGTATCATCGCTTATCCAGACTTTCCTATTATATTCTTGATAGCCGAGTACGTCCGTGGCAGTCTTGATATAGGCTTCTTCAGCTTGATTCCTTTTTTGTTGTATACTGGTGGCATCATTACTGTTACGGCCGTAAAAGGAAAACCATAGAGTAGTAGAAAATAATATAATTTGCATTGTATAAAAAAGCAGCATCTTCTATGCGATCCTGTAGAGATAAATGTTACGTTTAAAATTGTAATAGTATTTGTGTACATAGAAAATAATATAATTTGCATTGTATAAAAAAGCAGCATCTTCTATGCGATCCTGTAGAGATAAATGTTACGTTTAAAATTGTAATAGTATTTGTGTACATAGAAAATAATATAATTTGCATTGTATAAAAAAGCAGCATCTTCTATGCGATCCTGTAGAGATAAATGTTACGTTTAAAATTGTAATAGTATTTGTGTACATAGAAAATATGTATGCAAAAGAAATGTATATAATATGAAAAGTATATAAGGAATATGTATGTCGTGGTAATAGAAAAAAGAAGGAATATAAAAAATGTGGAATTAATAGAAAAAAGATCATAGTGGTGTAGAGATCGAAAGAGTAAAGTAAAATAAATTAATTAATCGTGAAAAAAGGGAATTTTGGTTTTTGTATTGGAAAAAGGGGTTATAGTTTCGGACTAAAGGATTTTGGGAAATTTCTATTAAGGAATCACGCGGGTTTGTGGAAAAGCAAGCGGATTAGGCAGAGTCGTATCAAGGTGCCAGAAACCGGGACGAGCCGGGACCAGAAATTCAGTCTAATAATCAAATAACAGTAAGCAAGTGCAAAGTTGTGTGTCGTCGCGAGGAAGGAAAGTGGTAAGCGGAAAGTAATAGTAATTAATAGTGAAATAAGTAAAAGTGATGTGCAAATTGGTTAATATAAGCGTGTTGGATAGGAAAAGTATAGTTAAAAGGGTGAGAGAGAGATAGGCAAACGTGAAACCGCGCGGAAAATCGGTACCGTGGAGATCAGGAGTACGCATCTTAGATGCGGAAAATGATATCCACGTGGAAAATAAGTACAGTGGGAAAACGTGAATGATAGTGAAGAGTGGTTAGGAAGGAAATACCGTTAGACGGTTAGGAATGAAATACCGTTAGACGGTTAGCAATAAAATACCGTTAGACGGTTATGAAGAAAGGTAGTTATTTTGAAAATGTGCTCGATTGGGAAATCGAGAGTAGGTACCGATATTATAGAAAATGTGCTCGAATAGTAAATCGAGAGTACCGTTGATTTAGAAAGGTCGTTATTTTGAAAATGTGCTCGATTGGGAAATCGAGAGTAGGTACCGATATTATAGAAAATGTGCTCGAATAGTAAATCGAGAGTACCGTTGATTTAGAAAGGTCGTTATTTTGAAAATGTGCTCGATTGGGAAATCGAGAGTAGGTACCGATATTATAGAAAATGTGCTCGAATAGTAAATCGAGAGTACCGTTGATTTAGAAAGGTCGTTATTTTGAAAATGTGCTCGATTGGGAAATCGAGAGTAGGTACCGATATTATAGAAAATGTGCTCGAATAGTAAATCGAGAGTACCGTTGATTTAGAAAGGTCGTTATTTTGAAAATGTGCTCGATTGGGAAATCGAGAGTAGGTACCGATATTATAGAAAATGTGCTCGAATAGTAAATCGAGAGTACCGTTGATTTAGAAAGGTCGTTATTTTGAAAATGTGCTCGATTGGGAAATCGAGAGTAGGTACCGATATTATAGAAAATGTGCTCGAATAGTAAATCGAGAGTACCGTTGATTTAGAAAGGTCGTTATTTTGAAAATGTGCTCGATTGGGAAATCGAGAGTAGGTACCGATATTATAGAAAATGTGCTCGAATAGTAAATCGAGAGTACCGTTGATTTAGAAAGGTCGTTATTTTGAAAATGTGCTCGATTGGGAAATCGAGAGTAGGTACCGATATTATAGAGAATGTGCTCGAATAGTAAATCGAGAGTACCGTTGATTTAGAAAGGTCGTTATTTTGAAAATGTGCTCGATTGGGAAATCGAGAGTAGGTACCGATATTATAGAAAATGTGCTCGAATAGTAAATCGAGAGTACCGTTGATTTAGAAAGGTCGTTATTTTGAAAATGTGCTCGATTGGGAAATCGAGAGTAGGTACCGATATTATAGAGAATGTGCTCGAATAGTAAATCGAGAGTACCGTTGATTTAGAAAGGTCGTTATTTTGAAAATGTGCTCGATTGGGAAATCGAGAGTAGGTACCGATATTATAGAGAATGTGCTCGAATAGTAAATCGAGAGTAGCGTTATGCTAAAAAATAGGCTCGACTAATAAAGCGAGAGTAGCGTTATGCTAAAAAATGTGCTCGACTGATAAAGCGAGAGTATGGTTATTTTGGAAAATAGGCTCGACTAATAAAGCGAGAGTAGCGTTATGCTAAAAAATGTGCTCGACTGATAAAGCGAGAGTATGTATTGTTATGTTATAAAATGTGCTCGGCTAATAAAGCGAGAGTATTGTTAAGTTTTGAAATATGCTCGAATGGTAAATCGAGAGTACCGTTAATTTAGGAAAGTCATTATTTTGGAAATGTGCTCGAATGACGGTTATGAAGCGAGGTGGTTATGTTGGAAAATGGGCTCGATGGATAGGTCAAGGCAAATAATAGTTATAGCCGAAAGTACCGGTATCCAGGAAAACGTGCTCATTAATGAGGGCTAATGCAAACGATAGGGAGAATGGGGCTGAGGCCGCATATTAGATGCGATGAGTAAACTCAACCGTACCAGAGGTAGAAAGAGTTGAGTCCGCATGTTGGTTGCGATGGTTAAACTCAAGAGCATAATAGTTAGAAGGAATCGAATCAGGGAAAAGTAGTATGAAAGTGGGAAATATTGGAGGAAAGGTTGAGCTGAAAGTAAAGGAAGAAAAGAAAGGTCGTAAGAGAGAGTGTGCGAAGTAGTGAGGAGTTTAGAAGAAACATGAGGAAATGCAGACCATTGGATTAGGAATGCAGAAGGAATGTGAAGGGATATACAGGCGAATACCAGGATCGTAAGTGGTAAAGGATACGATAAATTGAAGAGAGGTAGTAAGGGAGTTGATAAGTAAACATAGGCAGCATGGAAGATAATAAGATATTAAGAATAGCATAGTAGATTCAGTGAAAGAACTATTTAGTTTAGGGTATCATTGCTGAGAAGGAAGTTATGAAGGTTGAGCGTGTTTATTTTATATTGCATTTTTTTTGTTGTCGAGTAAAATTAATTATGATAGTATGGCCATACGTGTTACCGCTCTTCCGGATTGGCTCCGACTCATGTGATAAAAGTGGATATAGGTTCATAATAGGGTAATAATGCTAGTGAAAGAAAGGGAGAATAGTTGTAACAAGGAACTAAATAGATAGAACGGAGGAAGCAAGGTCATGAATTTAATGAGGAAAGAGAGGGTCGAAGGTTGAATGATATTAATGTGTGATCAGGAAGAATGGTGAAACTCAGTATAAGCAATGTTGTAAAGCAAGGAGTTTTTTAGAAAAATGGCCAGCGGAAACTCAGAGCAGTTTGTGGAAGGGTACATCAGGGCCAAGATGGATCAACTGGAAGAAATACGGAGCAAGGTAGTGGGCAGGCTGTATAACCAGAGGGAGCTGGGGGAAATAGGCGAGGAAGTGAATGGCATCCGACGAAGTGTTGCCAGACAAGTGGAAATGACAAGGACCTCCAATATAGACCGGTTGTTAGTGGAATACAGGAAACTCTCGATAGAGATCAGCAAAGCGCGGTATAAGGACAAAGAGAGGAACGAAAGGCTGGCGGTAGTACTGAGATCCATCTCACCAAAACGATGGTCAGCGGTAGATTGGGACACCTTTCCAAAGGAAAAGGGAAAACCAGAAGAGGCATCGGCATTGGGCGGGTCGACAACTTCCGTCAAGGAGATCCAAGTGGCGACTAGGACACCGGTAGCGATGGGGCGATTACCCTCTGCGGTGATCCGGAGCAACAATTTTGTACCGATGGGAAGAAAGTCCGATCGGAGAAGCCCAGGTAGAAACAAAGGAGCTGTGCCCGCACAATATTTATCGGCACCCCAAACAAGAGCAACGGGCCCACAGAAAGGAGTAGCCTATCCGCCAATGGCTTATGCGCTACCTTACCCACTGCCACGTGACAACAGCAGAGTGATAGGATATTCCGAGATATTCACGAGCACGAAAGGAGATCACGGCCGATGCGTATTATGCGAAGGGTCCCATAAAATGTATCGGTGTCAGAGGATGATGGAGCTTGGGTTGGGTGAAAGATGGAGGCTGGCATTGAGTAAAGGAGTTTGCTTACATTGCTTGTATCCAAGGCACTCCTCGTTTACATGTAGTGAGCCAGGCGCATGTAAAAGACGCGGTACTCGGCACAACAGTGTGCTGTGCCCAAAGAACCCGGGGAATCGGGGTTAGTGCGCGAAGGTAAGCAAAGTGGTACCAGAAGAAGCAAGGTTGTATCAGAAGAAGCTAAGTTGTACCGCAAGAAGCAGGGTTGTATCGGGGGAGGCGAAGTTAGGAGAAGAATTGGTGATATCCACTAAGAATAGTTGTATTTTTAGGTTTTATAAATAAAAAAGAAATGGATTATATTGATTAATAGAGTAATTTTGTTAAAAAGAAAAGAGCAATTAGTAAAGGTTTGGTCAGGAAGGGTAAAAATAAGGAAGGTAGGGTAATCACGTCCTCAATGCGAGGAAGCTGTAAAATTGAGAAAAGGAAAGGTTGAGAAAAGGAAAAAATAGGGGAACCAACTCACCAGGAGAATGGTGATACGGAAAGGGAGCATCGTAATGGAATATTTAAGATTATAGTTACAGGGAATCATGGAAAGGAAGGTCGGGAGACCACCCCAGTTGAGAGATGCAAAAGAGGGAAGGGCGGAGAAACAAGACAGGTTATACGCCCGAAGGGAACAAGACATCGAATCGTTGAAACGATTATCGAGCCAGATAATGGATGAAGAGGAGAGTGGAGCGATGTCCACCTCAGAATTGAGAATGCGCCAGGAAAGATTGCGGCAGCATTTCACGTCGTTCGAGGAGACTGACCGGTTGTATACAGAGGGGAATCTCTTAGTCACAGGGGGACTGTACCATGAGATCGAGGATCTATTCATCAAGGCAATGGTGCGAGTCCAGGATAGACTGGATAAAGAAGGAAGTACTCGGCAAATTAGTGAAGATCAGAGCATAATTGAACCATTTAGCCAGCCTTCGACGATAATAAAGGTGGAATCGGTCCAGCCGCCACGATTGGATAAGTTCAACGGTAACCCGGCTGACTGGCCGGCCTTTCGCGATTTATTCTTAGCGGAAGTCCACCACAAAGGCTACGACCCGATCAATAAGCTACTGTACTTGCAACAAGCTTGCATAGGCAAGGCGGCGGTAACATTGGGTCCGTGGCAACTGACGAGCGATAACTATACGGCGGCATGGGAAACATTAATGAAAACATACAACGATGATTACCATGTCATTCACAGTATATTGGGAAGGATGCAGGCCGTGAAGAAACAAGAAAGAGAGACATACGATTCCCTACGACTCGTATTAGACTCGGTAACCAGCGGCACGCGCCAATTGGAAACAATCGCTCCTCAGTCTCATATATGGGATCAATTCTGGATCCATCACGCCAAACAGCGTCTCCCTAGAGATACCTTGGATGCATGGGAACAACACCGGAATAATCTAAGTGCAACCCTACTACCAACACTTGACACCTTTAAGAATTTCCTGGAAACCAGAGCAAAGGGTCGAAGGGAAGTAGAGAGCGAAGTAGTAGGGGGAAGTACCCAAGGTGACCAGGAATCATCACGTATGAAGGAACAACATGGAAGACGTACCGAACGATTCCAGAGTCGGCGATTCCAGCCATATAGTACAACGAGTAAAGATCAGCAGATCCCGCGATATAACCAGGCAACACCGAATAGACCCAATGAAAGCTTCCCACTCGGGATCGCAAGACCCGAATTTCGACAGCGAAGCTGTGTTATGCAAGGTTGTATGAACAATCACAAACTAGAGGAATGTCTCATGTTTAAGAGAATAAGCTTACCAGAGCGATGGACCGCAGTCCACAGGAGCAGGGTATGCCGCTGTTGTCTAAATCCAGGCCATAGAGCCGCAGAATGCAGCCAAGAAGGCTGCACTGGTTGTCCAAAGGGAAGAGCAACCCATCATTTCATGTTGTGCAATAAAGCGAGGCACAATCAACAGCCACAATCTAACGCCTACAATTCAGGCAGAGGAAACAATCAATAGCAATTAAACCCACTGAAGGCCTCGGAACACAAGATTCAGTCGGTATGCCAGGTGGTGAGTAAAGTACCGCAGGTTGTGTTAGCCACGGTGTGGGTAAGATTAAGATTTGGACAAACCTTCTCCCGGCCAATCAGGATGATCTGGGACACAGGAGCCCAGGTTAATATAATAACGAATAGCGTAGTAAAAGAACTAAAACTAGTTCGATCAGCGGCAAAGGTAGGAATAAAGGGTATCGATGGCAAAGCTGCTAGGACGAAAGGAGAAGTGCAGTTGGAGTTGTGGCATGGCCAGTTGGGGCAGACAATTACTACAAAAAGGTTTGTGATCATAATGAATTTGATACCAGATCACCCGCAGAGATCATTCCAACCGGGGGAATTTAGCGATACGGTGAAACAGGATTTAGCCGATCCGCGGTATTTCGAGCAAGGTAGTATAGAGGGGGTAATTGGAACAGAGATAGCCGCAGCACACATTAAGCCAGGCATGGAACGAAGTTCAACAGGATTGCTTGCACAGAGCACTTCATTGGGATGGATCATTTCAGGTGAAGGAGGGTTCGCGAGTCCAGAAGAAGAACCAAGGACTATAGGAGTGGTAGTCAAGGAAGAGATAAGGAGTTTGATCCAAAGATTATGGGAAGTCGAGGAAATGGAGGAGAGGCCAATATCTATGGAAGATCAATACTGTGAGGACAATTTTAGGGAGACAGTTATAAAAGAAAACAACAGATACAGCGTTACTATTCCATTACGCCCAGAGGCAGAATTGGGTGAGTCAAAGGCTATGGCGGTAAGGCGGTTTTTCAGTCAGGAGAGTAAGTTTAAACGAGACCCAGAATATAGACAAAAATACGTCGAGTTCATGGAAGAATATGAGAAGATGGGGCATATGATGCAGGCTACACCAGTAGTACAGGGAGAACTGCATAATTACATCCCACATCACGCGGTTGCGGT
Source organism: Tipula vernalis (assembly GCA_958295665.1). Lineage (NCBI taxonomy): Eukaryota > Metazoa > Arthropoda > Insecta > Diptera > Tipulidae > Tipula > Tipula vernalis. The sequence goes on along the minus strand of OY282559.1, from coordinate 86,436,399 downwards.
GGACCGCAAGTTTAGGGTAGTGTTCGACGGATCAGCCAAGACCAGCAACGGGAATTCATTGAACGACATTCAATACATAGGACCACGACTTCAAAAGGACCTGCTCGACATAATAATCAAATTCCGCACTGGGAGAATAGCAATATCGGCCGATATTTGTAAAATGTTCCGACAAGTACGAATTCAACCTATTCATTGGAATCTACAGCGAATTGTGTGGCGAGCGGACCCTAACGAGCCACTCCGAGATTATTGGCTAACAGTAGTGACATATGGGCTAGCCTCATCACCATATTTGGCAGTCAAGGCCTTAAATCAATGTGCCGTTGAAGCAGTTAAGAAGAAGCCGAAGGCAGCTCAGGTGGTGAACGAGGATTTCTACATGGATGACATGTTAGCATCAGTGGAATCGGAAGGTGAGGCGATGGAGTTAAAGAAGGATGTAACAAAAATACTTCGAGGAGGTGGATTCGAATTAACAAAATGGCGTTCCAATTGCTTGAAGGTAATGGAGGAGGAGATGGAAGCAAAGGTTGTCGAACTACAAAACAACACGAGTGTACTAGGGGTCATTTGGGATTTCGTGGAAGATGAATTCCGATTTAAGGTGCAAGAGCGGGATCAACCGAATCTCATGACAAAGCGTTACATAACAAGCGAAGCAGCGAGGGTGTTTGATCCACAGGGATGGGTGACGCCAGTTACAATGAAAGCAAAGTTGTTCATTCAAGAGCTGTGGCGTATGGGCAGCAGTTGGGACGAATCCTTGCCGACATCCTTGAGGCAGGAGTGGAAGATATTCTATGACGAACTTAAGTTTATCAACGAATTAAGGATACCCAGATGGCTGGAGACATCTGCTAGCCGCAGGATGCAGATTCACATATTTTCAGACGCCTCGACCAAGGCATATGGAGCGGTGGTCTACGCCAGAGTATGTGTCGGAGATCAATGGTCAGCTAAGTTGTTATGTTCCCGGAGTAGAGTAGCCCCTATCAAATTGGTCACAATTCCGAGATTGGAGCTATGCGCAGTTGAACTGGGGACTAAACTAATTCCCAGGCTAATGGAAACACCCATGTTCAAGGAAGCCAATATATATATATGGACGGACTCGGAAATTGTACTATATTGGTTGAGGAAACCGGTCAACGAGCTAAGGACATTCGTGGCTAATCGGGTGAGCCGAATCCTGAGGGGAACGATAGTAGAGCAATTCCGGCATATTAAATCGGAAAATAACCCAGCAGATTTAATCTCCCGTGGAATAAAAGCGGAGAATTTGATAAACAACAAGTTGTGGTGGCAAGGACCAGCAATGTTGGAAGGTACTAGAGAGGAATGGCCAGACTGGACCCCCAGAAGGATTGATTTGGAAACCCACAGCCAAGTCCGAACGGAATGCAGAGAACGATCGACAGAAGTTAGTAACGTTTTCATGACCGTCCGATTAGAGGAGGATGAAACGAAGAGTCTGTTGGAAAAGGTGTCATCTATAGAATCTGTCTGCAGAATTACCGCATATGTGATTCGATTTTGTAGGCAATGTTTCGCACCTATATATAAGCGGAGAGGTAATGATAAAGATACAAGAGGGGGACTATTAAATACGCCCGAGGTGTTGCAATTACCAGGCAACGGGAACGAAATAATTATAAAAATAAAGGAAGTGGAGATACCAGTGAAGAAGCTAACCATTGAAGAAATCGACAATGGCTTGAACTACTGGTTGATTGCCTCTCAGAAGCAATCTTTCCCGGAAGAATACAAGGCAATACAAAATGGGAAGGCTATATCGAGATCCAGCCGACTATGGATGCTGACGCCATGGATGGACGAGAAAGGTTTGGTAAGAATAACGGGAAGATTGGGGAATGCACAGTTGTCAGTAGAGCAGCGCAGACCAATAGTATTGGATCCAGGGGCCTTAATAAGCAGGAGAATAGCCGAAAGGGCTCATAAGGAACTATGCCACGGGGGCGCGCAACTTTGTACACAATATTTAAGGAAGAAATATTGGATATTACGAAGTCGTGTATTGATACGAGGAATGATACATAAATGTGTGACATGCTGTCGACACCGGCAACAGGCAGCTCAACAGCTAATGGCCGACCTACCAGGATATAGGTTATCACCAACGCCAGCGTTCTACCATTGTGGCGTCGATTATGCGGGACCAGTTCAATTAAAGCAAAGTCGGAATGTAACAGTCAAAGGTTATATCGCAGTATTCGTATGTATGGTGTACAAAGCGGTACACCTCGAGCTAGTAAGTAAAATGGATGCCCATTCATTCGTCGCCTCCCTGACCAGGTTTATAAACCTACGGGCTGGTGCAGTCCACCATATGTATAGCGACAACGGTACCAATTTCGTGGGGGCGAACAGAATATTGCGAGAGGCATTCGAATTATGGCAAAATTCAGCAGTAGCAGAACACCTGCAATCCCACTCCATTCAGTGGCATTATAACCCACCCAACGCCCCTCATCATGGCGGGTTATGGGAAGCCGCCGTCAAATCAATGAAGCATCATCTCAAGCGAGTTGGAGGAGCGCAGTTGTACACATATGAGGAGCTAGCCACGCTACTGGCGAAAATAGCAGCTTGCCTGAATTCCAGACCATTGACACCAATAAGCGATGACCCTACTGATTTGTCAGTGCTATCACCAGGGCATTTCCTGACGGGTCAGCCCATCATATCACCGTACGAAACGTTGTTGGTGGAAGTACCCATGAACAGGTTGTCGGCATGGCAAAAAATACAGCAACTACAGCAGCAATTCTGGAACCGTTGGACCCAAGAATATATATCGGAACAGCAACGTCGTAACAAGTGGGCGGAGGTTGAGCGAGAGTTGAAAATCGGAGACCTAGTATTCATAAAGAACGAGATAACACCCCCAAGCAGATGGATGATGGCCAGGATAATTGAAGTTTATCCGGGACGGGATGGGAAGATACGAACGTGTAAGGTGAAGACGGAAAAGGGTGAATTAGTGCGACCCATCACCCAACTATGTCTGCTGCCCGTCGATTAAGGGGTTCGTAACATTCGACACTGGTTTTCCTCATTTTTTGCGGAAAGGTTTTTTTTGGGGGTTTTCCCAGTGTCGTCGAGCGAATGCTGAATGTTAAGAACGAACCAAGCGGAAACAAGAAAAGCAAAGTTGTAGAGAACACCAATAAAGAGGTTGGAGGAACGTCGTCCCTCAAGGTGGCCAGGTTGTTACGGCCGTAAGGAGAAGAAACTATAGTATGACAGAAGAACATCAGTACAGGATTTTGAGGAACTCCGTCCCTCAAGGTGGCCAGGTTGTTACGGCCGTAAAAGGAAAACCATAGAGTAGTAGAAAATAATATAATTTGCATTGTATAAAAAAGCAGCATCTTCTATGCGATCCTGTAGAGATAAATGTTACGTTTAAAATTGTAATAGTATTTGTGTACATAGAAAATATGTATGCAAAAGAAATGTATATAATATGAAAAGTATATAAGGAATATGTATGTCGTGGTAATAGAAAAAAGAAGGAATATAAAAAATGTGGAATTAATAGAAAAAAGATCATAGTGGTGTAGAGATCGAAAGAGTAAAGTAAAATAAATTAATTAATCGTGAAAAAAGGGAATTTTGGTTTTTGTATTGGAAAAAGGGGTTATAGTTTCGGACTAAAGGATTTTGGGAAATTTCTATTAAGGAATCACGCGGGTTTGTGGAAAAGCAAGCGGATTAGGCAGAGTCGTATCAATTACTATTATTCAGATTGAGTTGGATCGTTTCATTGAAGATGTTTCTTGTTTCAGCATCTTTCAATCTGTTTGTGTTCAATTTTCTCCTATTTATTGTTGCATGGTTTTTACAGCGGCTTGGCTTCATTTGAAATTGTGCCATTACTAGTTGGTGATCGATGTGTATGTCTGCGCCCCTCATTGTTCTGACATCTTGTAGAGATATGAGGAATTTCTTATTCACCATTACGTGATCAATCTGATTTTTGGTTCTGCCATCCGGTGATGTCCATGTGTATTTATGTATGTTTTTGAGTGGAAATCTACTGCCGCCTATGAACAATTGATTTGTGATACAGAAGTCGACGAGTCTTTCTCCATTTTGGTTTCGCACAGAATCTAATGCATTTTTATCCATGATGGTTGTTAGGTCGGTGTTGTCTTTTCCAAGTTTTGCATTGAAATCTCCTTGTATGATTTTCACGTCGTTCCTGTGCGTTCTTGCTATTGTGAATTGCAATTGTTTTTAGAATTCACCTTTCGTTATTTCATCTACATCTTCGGTTGGGGCATAATACTGAATGATAGTTGCGTTTCTTATTTGCGAATGGAATCTTGCCATTATTATTCTGCTGTTAATTGGCTTCCATTCCATCAATGCTTTCTTCGCTTTATTAGTGATTAATATGCCCATACCTTGCTCATGTGTGTCGTCTCTACCTGAGAATATCATATAATTTCCATTGCTTATATTAATTTCACCACTATTTTCCATCTGACTTCACTAAGGCCTAGAATCTCAATGTGATAGCGTTTCATTTCTTTCTCCACTTGTGCTAGCCTTGATGTTTCTAATAGAGTTCTGACGTTCCAGTTGCCGATTCGTGTCCGTGTACGATAGCCAAGGGTCGATATTTGATTTTGCCGGTTTGTGTTATTAATTCTTCTAGTATTCGTTTCTGTAATCAATTTTATTTCAGATTAATGAATGATTAGTCCATTGAATCCTAGCCAGTTTCCAGGGTTGCTGGATAAGGTATACTGGCATACCGGGGGGAGATTCTCATTTCATCACTTTTTGTACCTTTTCTTTACTGATGTTCATAAGCGGGCAACCAAATTTGTACTAACCTCTTGAAGAGTATTGGTTAGCATGAATTTGAATTAGTGACACGTTGCCAGAAGAAGAGGCGAGGATGCGTTGCCGCAATACTCTTATCTATCCCTAATAAGACAGCTGGCAGATCGGTCTCTAATTGGTTCCTTTTGTGTTAGTCGTAGCTTCGGTTTATCATACCACTTTATTATTCTCCAAAATATGAAAAAATTCGGTAATTGTTTTTATTTTCAGCTCTGTATTTAGAAACTGACATTTCCCACAAGACTGATTTTAAGATTGATCTTCTCTGACCATCTTGACTAATTCTTCCGGACTGATCTCCCAGAATGATCTTCAAAGACTAATCTTCAACTCGTCTTTGGTTGGCTGCCCTTTTTCTCCGACGATTTTTCGGCTCTCTTTTATACCATAAGATGGTAAAATGAAAATCACTAAATTCATACGATTTACAGTTAATTTCAGAAAACAAAATGCATATGTCTGTAAAATATCTTAATTGAGAATTGTATTGCCTCTGTTCCGTATAATTTTTTTATTCTTTTGTTTTTTGTGATGATCTGTTTTTTTTCGGTAGTTGTTCCCCATTTCGAATTTTCTCTGCACGATGTTTGGCCACATCTTTGATCAATTTATATAAGCCTGCATGGTGGTTTCCAACAAGCACTTTTAATCTCCGGTGCCATGCCTCGACACTATTTTCTGCGTTCCCAACCGTCCAAAATTTGGGATTATATTTGGGGCGCACATTCAAATCACCAATATAATTATTTTTGAACCAGCTCCCTATCTTTTTTAAATCGTTGTCCTCAGCGTGCTGCTTAAGCTCAAATAGTAATTGGCGACTTCGTCTGATGATACAAATGAGAGACTTTTAACCATCCGGATTTTTAGAGAGAATTCTTCAGAATTACCATATTATGCGGCTACTCTACTTTTTTGGACCTTCCGCCAAATTATATGTCCAAACAGAAACTGGCAGCCTTTGAAAGTTGATTGAGGGAAAAAGCTTTGGCGGACGAAACAATAACCTTTTCAAAATCACATAATATTTTTTCTGGATTAAGACTCAATTCATATTGAAGGCATATTTTCCTCAATTCGAAAAATAATTGATCGTAGCACTTTCTGGATTTTTTGCTCATTATACAAAAAACAAGTGGTACTATCTCCCCTTCAACGTTTCCATGTATAGAAAAGAGTTGTCGCATTATGTGAGGAACTACATCGAACGTTCCGTCCATAATCCAACAATTGAATTCGGCAAGAAGCGTTAAAGAGGATTTAGTACCGAGTAAAATAATTTTTTCTCCCTCACAACAATCTTCAGACAGAACGAACAACTCTCCTTCCATGTAGCGTATTTCTTCAGGTATATTAATTGCCTCCAAACTGTTTGGCTCCTTTGTTGTCTTGTGAGCATGCGCACGATGGATCTTGTTTTTTTGAGATTCTTTGCTTGGTAAGTAAACCCGCGAAATGCTAGGTATATCCACAATTGGGTCAGTAATAATACAAGATGGCGGAATGTCACAATTTGTAGCTATGGTTTTCAAAATCATGTCGATTATAGAATCCGCGGGAGCGAATCAATCGCGGATCGAAAACTGCATATAAAAAAAATAAGAAACAATTATTGCAAATCAAAGTATCCTGGAAAACTTCTATTGATGAACAGCAATTTGGATTTTTTGATTCACCGTACAAACGCGTGTAGCGCTTCTAAAACAATTTCTTTTTAACGATTTGTAAAAAAATCCAAAGGGATTTCAATGAAACTATAGTATATAAAATTTTTGTTTCCAATTTTTTTTATATGTAATTTTCGATCCGCGATTGATTCGCTCCCACGGGTTCTATAATCGACGTGATTATGATTAGTTTCACAAATAGTTTTTTTGTGCGTTATAGCTGCATAGGAATGCACAGATGGTGCCTTAATAATTTCGTGTTTCTCATTTATTAAACGTGTTCTACATGCGCATTGCATGAACATTTCTTCAGCTGGCTACACACCCAATTGTATGATTTTTTAGTTTTACGGGCTAGGTGGAAGCCAAACCCGTCAATGATTAATTTGTCTTGTCCTTTATTGGAAACCACTGTAGAAATACTCATATTCATTTCTAGAAAAAATATTGTTATGTAATTTTAATATGCATTAGTACTTACTTGTATATTAATATGAGCAAGACTATGTAGCGCTATACTCTTGCAAAAATGCCATTGGGAAATGATGGGGCTGCAGCCCAATCCCCCGCATCGTATATTGGCTTTATACTGCAGTAGTCAGACCCACACTTTTGTGTGGGGTAACAGTCTGGTGGCCTGTTCTGGATAAAACTGTCAACCAAAAGCTGTTGACGAAATTTTAGAGAACATCATTGGTGCACTGAAGAGCACATCCACTCAGGCACAGGAGACTCTGCTATTTTTGACTCCTCTAGATATCTTGGGAAAACAGTTGGCAGCTTGTACTGCCATACGACTGAAATCCACCTTAATGTGAACCTGCAACAATTCAGGGCACTCATCTATATTGTGTAACAAAGAGCGACTATACTGTCCCGTCACTCTCTTTTGACACAAAGTTCCGCACTAGGATCCCATCCAGAGAAGACTCGATGATGGATGCAGGTTTGGAACCAGGAGTTATAAACTTCTTTACTGATGGGTCAAAACGGGATGGAAAAGTCGGGGCTGGGGTGTTCTAAACACTCATTATCTACAGATGACGCTAAGATACTTGATAAGGAGTAAAATCTCAATAAAATATTAATTTTGGAAAGCATTTACATCAAAAAGCATCAAAATTTATCTCAAAATTTGTTATATATCCAGGAAGTTTCAAAGTATTTCTTAAATTATTACGACATTTTATAGATCTTCTAACTTGAAAATTGTTTCACTCTAATTATATAACTTAAATTATTTTTCTGTTAAACTGAGTATTTTATAAATTTCAAATTGAACTCTAGTTACTTTAGAAAAACAATCGTTATAAAATAAATTTCTTTGAAATTGTAGCATAAATTGTACCCTTGAAAATGACGGGATGTGCCGTCGAAACGTCGGTTTTTTTTATTAAAAAATTAATAAAAAAATTAACTAAGCTAAAAACCAAAAAAAAATTATTTTATTATAAACATAAAGCTTAAAAAAGTGAATTAAGTAATTGTTGTGCCAACTTGCATTTGGATTGGTTGATTATTTCCATTCATTTAATAGAAAATTCGATTTTTTTTTTAAAATCACCGATTTTTTATGAAAATCACCTACTATAAATCAGCAAATTCTGAGAAAAAAAAAAATCCAAATTCTACTATTGTGCTCCCCTCCGATTGCAGTTCTTGATACATCTACAGATAGGTTTCGGAACCTGTAATTGTAGGGCCAAGCGCAATTTGTTGTTTTGTTTGTTTTTGATCAACATGTTTTATTTGTTTCCGATCTCTGCTAAAAGCTTGAATTTGTTAGGTTAGGCTTTGTCACTCAGATAGTCAAAAAATAAAAAGTTTATATAACAATAACAAAGGAAACACAAGCTTATTTAAATTTTCTGCATTTATAATTTTTCACATTTATACAAATATAGTTACATTTTTTTGTTTATAATTTATTGTTTGTTTTTTTTTTAAATTTAATTTAATTTAATTTAATTTTAATTTTAAATTGGTTTCATTTTTAATTATAATTTTATAACTTTGTTTCATTTCTCTTACATACTTTTGTATTTGTGTTATGTAAATGTGTGTGTATTTGTGTGTGTTTACATATTTATATTTTATAATATAAATTATAATTAATATTTTATATTAAGACAATAATAATAATAATAATACAATATATTATACAAATCAAACAAAAACCAACAAAAATTAATAATTTTATAAATTATACAAAACAAAATGTGTTTAATACTTTTTTTTTGTTTAATTTATTTCTTGTAAAATTAATTAATATTTTTTTTATATTTAATAATAATAATGGTGATCATAGTAAATAAGTGATAGGTTTTTATTTAATTTCAAATACAATAATTATTTGTTATTTGTAAATAATAATATATAGTTATATAAGTAAATAACAAATATAGGTTTGTGTGGTAAAACAATATAATTAATTACAAGACGATATGTTTTGTTGTTGTTGTATTTAAAAGTTTATTTAAATATATCGGTGCTTATAATTTTATTTATTGTTGTAGTGGTCCCTTTTTATGTTGTGTATAATTGTAGTGTAATTTTTTTAAAACATTAAAATTGATTTGATATTATGTATTTGGAGATGATCTTGGACGAGGAGTGTTCATGTAAATAAGCTTCATTAGTATAAAGGTATAAGTATAAAAAAATTTGTATACAAAATACTTTTTTTGATATGGAATGTGTTTAAGAATTAGGACGAATTGGTTTTAGCAAGATTAGCGCATTTCTGTGTTAGGATACGTTTGTACAGAATTGGTAATTATTATTCAATTAGTTTTCTCTAAATGGAACTGAAACTTGGAACTACAATTTATTATTATATTTTGGCTTATTATTTTATACAATTTATTTAATTGTTTGTTCGACACTAGATGATTTATGCAACTCGAAAGTAAAACGAAAATCTAGGCAAGTAATACAAAACTTGATGTTGAAGAGCTGTACCAAATCGGTGCAAATTAACTTTCGGTGAGGCATTTACCACAATAAAATAAATAGAGGAACAAGTTGTTGAATGTTTTTAGTTCCTCTAGTATTATGCAGCGAAGTAAACCACTACACTTGAATCAACCTGCTTACCAAACCCAAACTAGTTTTATTTTTACGATATACTTGAATTGGGTGCAGACGGGCGATCGACGGTAATAGCCCCTGGTAACTGTCAGGGCGACCTTCCAAGTTTAAATTGATAGCTACCTTGAGTTTATTAATTTTATAATTCCAACGGAAATTGAAAGCGTTTTAGCGAATTGTCCCGAACTTGATTCCGATTTTAAAAACTGTAAGGCGTGACTCAATTTGCATCCTGATCCGAACAAGGCGTCAGTAAAATATTTTATTTATCAATTTGACAATAATTGCTAATGCGAACTAACAGCCAATTTGCAGCCCTACTCCCTAGTCGTGTCACTTGTCAGTCGTACCTGACAAATATTTTTTAACGTCGCATTTTCTTATATTTTCACTTCGATCGACCAAGAGAATATCAATTTAAAGTTGAAGTGACACGACAAGTACCACTGCGAATGAGTGACGCGACGAAGAGAATAGGGGTATTACTATCGGTTCCACAAATTGTGAACAGACGCAATCAAGTGACATTCGACAATGACGTTTGCATAAGGCGGTCTTACAACGGGGACAAGAATTGCCAAATTGAATGTTTCCCAGTTTTGATCTCCTTTGCTGTATGGTTAAATTGTGGTCGTATTTTGTTCACCAGACGTCAGTTAGCAGTTACTTTGTTGGAAATCGAGTATAATTAATAAAAATTATAATGAGTGTTTGTTCAACCGAAAAACAATCAATGGTGTTTACAAATTATTCGGCTCTGAAATCAGGTGTTTGTCGTGTGCAAATGGGATACAAATTCGTTCGCCATTCATTCAGACATGTTTCCTTAATTATCAAAAATATCTGTGGGCCAAAAATAATATTGATACCTTGTTTTGTCAGTTTTAATCAAACAAATTAAATTCTTACGTTAATTTTAACTTTACAAACGCTTTTGAAGTATGGTTTAGTTGTTTCCCAAAGAATAATTAATTTATTATTGGATCTACAACATTAATTTTTATTTGTTTGTCCTTTGGATCGTTGAGTTTTAAGGGGATAATTATTAGACCTTAAGCTCTATCGTCGAAACCATTGCAAAAAGCTCTTTCTCTGCCACATATCGAAATGACGCTTGCCCTACGCCTTCGACTGTCAATTTACATCATTTGACATTTGAGGAAAAAGGTCTATAGTGATTGCTGAAAATGGGTGCTCTGGGGCCTATTATGAAAAAATACGATTTCCAATTTTTTATGCGATATCGCATTTTGATATTACGAAACGATATTTTCGCAAATATGCGCTCTTGGTCGATTGATTATGAAATGTGAAAAGCGAATTTTTGCGAAATTAAAATTGACAAATCCGACTGCAGTCGGATATCGCATTTCCGAAGTAAATATGTCAATAAATAATTTTTTTCGGTAATAAAATTTATTTTATTCTTTGATTATTATAAGATATTCGTTAAATGGAGGTTAATTTTAACAAATTCGTTTACCACAACCAACCAATTTAATTCAAAACAAATTAGGAAAGACACAAATTGCAAAATTAACACAAATTACAAAAAATTAAGACAGAAAAATCATTCAAAATATACTTCCTTGAGGGAAATACGATTATGTGATTAAATAATACGTCGATACCAAGCGGATCGCATTTGTTGAATCGCAAAACTTGTACTAGATAATGCAATCGAAATTATAACAATACCGGCAGTATAAAAAGAATGCAAAAACTGCTTATGGCGCTACAGAATAAATTTTTATTTTTTCGTTACAAAGTTCGCAGAAAGATGGATTAAACTATAATGGAGACCTAATCACCTGCAAGATTGAAATCAAAAGCTGATCAAATGAATGCAATTACCATATTTCTTCATATAAACTTGTCTGAGGAGATTTATCTGAAGCAGCCGACAGAATAAAACGATTTACGGTTTAAAACAAAGTAGCTATGAATGGAATTAAAATGCTGATTTCATCCGGGCTGTAGAAAGCCCGTAAGAATTCGGTTATTTTAAAGATTCAGATTTATTTTTGCCAAGCAATTGATTTATACGAAGAAACGGATTTCAAACATACTAAATATGTTAATGAATTACCGTAACAGAGGATTTATTTTGCTAAATTTATGTAGCTCTATTTGAATTACTAATTTGTTTATCAAACATTTTTAAAGGGTGTTGAAATATAATTCATTCGGTGGACTACAATGTCGATGTTTAGCCGATGTTAGAGTTTTAAAACTACATACTTTCTTATTAGGTGTTTCTCACCTTAGTTTTAATTATTTTTAGTTTTTTAAATTTGAATGATAAAGTTTATTAGTAACTATCGATTGGCATCAATAAAAAGTGTGACCAAATAAAATTTAAATTTATCAAATTTTGAGAAAATAACGATCAATTCTGTACCAAACTAAACTACACAAATTATACAAAAAAATAGTTTCACCTCCAAAAATGCATATTAAACTAAAAACTTCTATGGAATGGCATAAAAAGAAAATAATTTTCGGTATTTATCTATTACATTGAATATTTAATAACTCTAGGCGGATAAAAATCTGATTACTACTTATATTTTATCATACGTTTAAAAAACTATAAACTATTTATATTTATATATATATACAAAGAAAGAAAAAATATTAAAAACAAAATAATAATTAAATAATAGATAAAATAGTTTAACAAAAAAAAAAAAAATGTTACAAATATTAATGTGAAAGTATCACAGGTGATTTATATATGTTTTATGTATGCATATGTAAAAAAATAGTTTTTTCCATTTATATAGATTTTTAATTAAAAGTAATTTTTTTTGTTTTTTTTTCAATAATTTTGGTTTTATATAATATTACGTTGAGATAAAAATTAGAAATATACATTTAGTTTGATTTAATTTTGAGGTGTAAAATATTATTGCTTCTAATTTGATTTTATAACCTCAAAATATATATAAATATAAATATAATGTATATTGTATAATGATATTTAAACATTTATTGGTGTTTTATTTAAATTAATTTATTCATTTTTTTATTATAACTATTTATTTATTATTAATATTAAGAATTACAATTTATTATTAAAATTTACTTACAAAAATGGCATCGAAATAATGTTGCTCAATATGTCCGACTATTTACTTAATACATCTTTTTAGTACACACATATATTTCTAATTTTTTACCCATAAAATATTTTTATTTTTGTTTAACTACGTATTTTCAATATATATATATATATTTTAAATTCAATTTCAAAACAAAATTAAATTAATAAATTATGTAAAAGATAGATTTAGTTGCTCCAAAAAAAAAAATCGCAGCGCTCAATTTCAATATATGGCCACCAATTTATATTTAAACCGAAAAATATGTAATTTGGAATTACAATTTTTTTTTTTTTTTTTACATAAATTTACAAAATGGACATGAATTCTTTTAAACTATTTCCGTCTCTCCAACAAATTATATAATTTCTAATTTTTAATTCTAAATTATATAATTAATAAGGAAATTAGGTAAATTAATAATAATTAGAAATATATTTAGAGAATGATTTTTTATTTATTTATTTACTTTTTAACTGTACGTTAAGGTAATACTTCCACATAATTTTCTGGAATCAAACCAGATTTACCACCGAGTGTTCCTTCAAGCCATCCCGGCTCATTTGATGGTCGAACTAGATAAAACAAAAAAAAAAAAAAATATTAAGAATAACTGAAAAATGCAGAACTACCTAGAAGCAGTCGACTCACCATTTGTGATGATTTGATTTGGTTCGAATGATAATTCACCATCGTTTTCTGCGAGGCATGCGTACAACGTTCGAACTCTGCTGCAAAAAGGATGAATTAAATATTTTCAAAATTTTAGTTGCTCTTATAAAATATTGAATAAATTTGACAAAGAAAAGAAATTTAATTCCGTTTAAATGTGGTTAGTCATTAGATAGGATCACCAGATAAATTTTCCACACCCTAACCAAATTTTTTTTAGATTGCCCCATGATGGGCGCCAAATTATTTATTTATTTAAAACAACCATCAATTCGAACAAATTCCCATTTTTCTTGAAATCGATTAGTTGAGGTTAGCAAATAGAAGAATGTGATAAATAAGTCAATTAGTAGGCGTAACAGTAAATAAACAAATTTCAATAGCCCAATGTTGGGCGAAGAAATCAGTTTTTCAGTCTTTCCCAAAATTCCGTTCATTATTATTTGTATACTTTTTATTCCTAGGTTAAATATAATTATTACCAGCAGCCTAATCCCTAAGTAGTCAGCTTAAAATTATATAAAACAAATTTTTTTTTTTAGGTAAAAACTGTCATCACTTACACATTCTCACGTCCCGCATGAAATTTCGATTTACCGACCGGTTTACCACGCTGAATTTTTTTCGGCGAAAAATTTTGACTAGCATCATTATTATCACGTATCAATGACGCGTACGTATTCGTATTGTATAAATTTTGTGTCGTCACCGTTGTCTGATTATTAAACCGATTATATGGTGATGATATTAGATCGCGACTCGATGACGAACAAACACTTTCGTTTGAGCTACTCGTTGAATTGATACGATCATTTATCGATTGTGTATCGACCGCCGAAATACTATTACCACCACCGCCAAGTTGGCGTTGCTGTTGAATTAAATTTGTTTCGCTATATGTCATGGGATGATGTAATTTTTGTGCCCCATACAACCCTTCATTATGTCGGTTTATGAGCAGCGGTCGATCGTTATTATTACGATTCGCCATTGTATAGTTATTCTGTTGCTGTCCACCCGCCCGTATCAGTGATGGAGACGTTATGTACTGTGATTCGTTTGTTGTGTTCGCACTGATTGTGCTGCCACTGCCGGCCACGCTCGTTAGTCCCGTAAGTCGTGAGATAGCGGTTAATTCGCGCGGTGATAAATGTGCATCCTGTATTAAGGACGGTGTCGATTGATTCATATTATTTAAACTTTTTTTTGTATCATAAATGGGGTGATGATTATTTTTTGTAATACCCGTGCCCCCATTACTCGTCGTCGTCGTTGTCGAATGTATCGACAAACCGTTCGGAATATTTTGTAAACTAGACGACATTATCGGATCGGTATGTTTTGATTTTGTTACCACTCTCATTACCGGTTGTGTTGTGTTACTGGTGTTCGACGTTCGTCTATGATAGCTGCTGTTGATATGATTTCCGCCCATCATTTGTTCGCCCCGTGGTTCCGATACTGTCGAATAGTCTAGATAATCGCTTGGCTTCATATTATTTGGCGGATGTCGAAATATAACATCGTAATTTTCTATAAGAATTTCTATTACAACATTGTTAAATTTAATATCCAAAATGGATGCTATTGTGTCTTCAAGTGGCCGGAGTAGCGTTGGTCCGAACACAACACCTAAGTTGAATACGGACATTTTATTTTTATGCGATTTCATTGAAACTCTGAAATAAAATTCCGATTTAAGCATCGTATTCGATTAATATTAAACCATTCGAATACTTACGCTTTTAAATGCCTAACCACCATTTCGAGCATATCAAAACTATTTTTCGGCAACCGATGTATTAACGTGTGCACATCACTAATTCGTTGCATTCGTGTCTCTTGTTTCGCCGCCGCTAAAAATCCGTTATGATACCGGTACGTCATTAGAGGTTCACTTAAATGCCTTAGAAATTGTTTTAATGCACTTGCAATGGTTTTACTTTCTAGTAAATCGCTGTAACTGTCGTCCGTAAAAAATTGGAAACGTTCTTTTTCAGTCTTTTTCCGATCCACACCTAAACCTAATAGTTTATTAATTTTTGTATTCACCCCACCTACTCGATAGAGTCCCTCCTCCTCGAGTCCCCGATTCTCTAATATTTCAATACATTTGCGTACGAACGCAAATCCTACATCATCTAGCTGAAAATCTTCATTATGTATTATAACACCAGCTATTGCTAAACTAGTTGGTTCTTTTCCGTCCATTGCATTCACCCACGCTTTACGATCCTCCTCGCTTAGAGCTTGAAAAGTAAAAATTTGACCAGGTTTTTGTTCCAACATGAGATCGAAACAATATCGCTTCTCGAAATCGGACGCTCGACGAGTACACGATACTAAATTGTAATTATCGCCGTTATTGTCAGGCCGTCCAGATATTTGGTTGTATTGGACCATGGAAAATATTTTGTCTTGTTTTTTGTATGTGCAATAATATTTTGACCATATTGCTGTGAAGGCCTCTGGAATTGACAAAGGTTGAAACATTAATTAGTATGTACATAGTGTGCTATTCGAATTGTGAGATAAAAACTTACTTTTTTCCATCAAAAACAAATAACCTTGTTTTGCATATTCAGTCTCGATTTTCTGGAAAGTAAATGGAAAATATAATTTTCAATTAAATTTTAGGAGTTCGTTATGAAGTTTCTTACCATTTTACTATCCATGTATTTTGCTTTTAATTCTTCTGCTTTTGCCTGTGTCTCGGTAAAATTGTCTCTCGTCTAAAAAAGAAGTCAGAAAGAAAATTGAAAAATTATTAAAGATATGAACAAGAAATATTAGTACGTTATCGATTTCGTCTAAAGGAAGTAAAACTTTATGACATTAAGGACCTAATATTGCACACAAAATGCTATTTCTGATGTCCTCAGAATCGAACTTTTAAATCGTTATACAACACTCATAAATCTGGGCAAAACCAAACGTGGCATCTTTAAAGAGTTTATTAGGTCAATGGTAACCTTTTGTTACCAATGGTAACACTGGTTTGCTGTGAATGAGATGTTTGGACCGATTGAAGTAACCAGGAATAATTCTAATAAAGTTAAGACCATCGGATGCAGAAGAAGAAGAAGGTTAACATTGTTAGAATACGTTCTACTTTCGAATAATCGAAAACTCCATACTTGATGATTGTGCGATGCTGAGAGCGACATAATAACACTCGGTTGTCGGTTATGGTGTCATTGATGGCGATTTTTATGGCCGCCAGACATCTTCTTGATTTGTAGCGAAAATTACAGGAAATATTTTCGTTTTCATCTAGAAAAATTGCAATTGGTTCTGAGGCTCAAGGTACTCCCAACCCTTTTTCTTTTTCGTCGTTCTTTTCTTTTAATATTTTTTAAGGACGCACGATCCTATTCCCATTTTAAGTACATTATCGGCGAGTTATTTAGCACAATGCCAGTCTATAGTATTGAGTCACGGGTCTATGATTCATTGATTTGTTCATTGCCGTCACGCGTCAGTCGGTGAAAAGTCTCTTTTGAATCCTGCCCTTAACGGGACCCATACCCGATATCTATTCAAAATTTGGAAAATCCAGATGTGCTTGAAATAACATTTCTAACTGTCAATGGAAATTTTACGGTTATGAAAGAGGAGCAACGTAAAGTCAATACAAGAATTCACACTGCAAAATCCAGTTCAAATTCGAAACGTTGAAATTTGTTGTGAAGGTCAACTTTACTCGATTGTCACATATAAATGATTTCGATAGAGTTAAATTATGGTCACAAGGAAAGCCTATATCGGTGTGAGGTTCCAAAGGAAGGGTGTTTTAGAATTGAAGCCGTACTACCGATTTCTTAAATTTTGCTTTTTGATCACAAAAGAGGGCGCATGCCTGCAAATTTATGTTCATTTGAATACAAAGTGATGAAAAAGTTTCTATTTAACTTCTTTTGTGTAATAAATTACTGATGATCAAAAATGATTAGTTCAGTGTCGGTCTTATTGTCGAGAATAAAGGAGCCTCAAACGTCCCGAAAATAATGTGATGGACAGTCTCGCATAACTGACCAATTTTCCGCGTCTCTACCAATCAAAATCCGTCAAAATTTGAAAACATTTGAAAGATTATGGTAAATGATATATGGAACTTTCAAAAGCACAAAAATTGGTTCATTAATTTTAATTTGGAATTTTATGATGATTAAAAATTTCAAATTGAAAATGAATATAAATCTTGGATTGTTCGAGGATTATACGAATTGTATTTATGTGGTCAGTACAGCATCTTCATGGTCTAAGCCTAGCTGGCTCATTACTTAAATGGATATTAATGGTTGGTGTAATTCGCTCTAGAATGATCATTGCTAATACTTTCATTGTGCTCTTGAGAAGGGAGACATCCTGCCAGTTCTTGCATTTTACTAGGTCACCTTTGCTTGGGATTGTTATGGTTAAGTCCTCTTTCCATTTTTGCGGAATTCTTCCATAATTGCGTCGCCATTAAGTAGTACAGCCGGAATGTTTTCAGTGCCAGTGGCTTTATTATTCTTCAGCTACTGTATGGCAGCTCTAACTTGTCTCTCAGATCGTGGGTGGATGTTAATTGTTCGATTGTTGTTGCTATCTCATTACTTTCGACGCTATCTATGTAGTTATTCTAGAAAAATTATTCCCATCTACATCGATATTTTGTTTGTCTTTGGTTAGGATTGTTCTTACACATTGATGTAGTGTGTATGTTCTCTAGAATGCCGAGTTTATACGATCACTTCGCTTCAAATTTGAGTTGAGGGCTTTCTTTAATTTTCTTCCATGTATCATCTCTTACCCACACCTTTCGGATGCTTTCTCGGTAGCCAGGTACACTAGTAGCAGCTTAATATAGGATAATACTGGTGTCGTTGTTTGGTGGATTGACTTGTAGCGATTTGATTATGAATATTGCTATTTCAAGCTGACGTTTACGGTGTTTATCAGCTCCTTTCGTTGCTCCGGCATCTTGTAACGAAGACAGAAATTTCTTGTTAACCAGTACACGATCGATTTGGTTCTTGGCTCTGCTGTCTGATGATGTCCAAGTATATTTGTGAATACTATTCTGTGTTAACTTACTGTCAGCTATGAATATCTGATTTGTGACGTAGTAATCGATGAACCCTCTCCATTGTTATTTTGCGTAGAATTCAGTGCTTGTCTATCGATTTCAATTTTTTGCATTGAAATCTCCATGGATGACCTTAATTTTATTTCATTGTGTACTGGATATTACGGTCATCTGCTTCTTCCGTAGATGCCTAGCACATACCATACAATAGTTGCATTTCAAATATGAACTTATGGGTTTACAATCCAGAAAAGTTTTCTTTGCTCTAGCTGTTGTTTGTGTCCATCTTGATGTTTTCATTCGAGCTCTTATCGGACATGATAAAGAATAGTCAAAGAAAAGAATCAGGAGTGCAGGAGAGTAAAAGTCTTTCTGGTGTATAACCGAAAAAACGCAACTTTTTGAGTTGTGCCAGTTTTCTATGTCATGCCATTATGTTCCGGTTTCCTATTAGTATCCGGGTACGTTCGAATATCGCCCTTCTATTCTTTAAGTGTTTGATCAATATTCCTTTGGGAGCTTTTTGGATTACTAAATATCCCTTATGGCCTACATAAACCGAATTGAGAGGTAAAAATAATAGTAAATAACTCTTATCATTATCAGTAATTCCCACTTGGTGAGAACCACCAGCCCAACTAGAGAACTACGTGTAACTGCAACCAGATAAATTTCCTAAATATTTTTGGAAACACCCGTGCCAATAAATCTTCAGCAGAATACTAAGTTTTACTTACTAATTGTTAATATATGAATATATAAGGCCGCGAGGGTTAGGCTTGTGTATATATTTTTAGAGATAATATTTTCAAACCCGCTCCGATCTCAAAAATGTAAAATGTGTAGCTTCAAGTAATAGAAATCTAAAGAAATTAAAAATAATCCTAGAAATTGTCGATGCAAATCGTATAAAACCGCTTGCGATGCCTTAATAGTTGGGCGCAAGCTGTACATTCAATTTTATCAGTGGCAATAAAATAACAAAATCCAGGGTTCTCCAATAATCGTTGAAAGAAGGCGACTCTGAACGAAAGAGAGAGAGAGAGGCCGAAAGCAACCCTTGAAAGAGAAAAGCTGCAGAACTTACTAAAATGGTGCTGTAAATATGTGATAGCCAAAATCAAAAAGAAGCCATTGGCTTCAAAAATTGTTCAAATTTTATGAAACAGTCTACATTTAATAACGAAACAAAATAAATAAATGGTCGATATCCTTGTATAAAGAAATTCCTTCAGAGAAGTGCGTCAAAATAATTTCACAAAGCAATTTAAGCAAAGGCTATGCATATGCTTCATTCAATAACATCCTTCCGTGGAGATGTTTTATAATCTAGAAATTATAAGAACATAATTGGGGAAAATATTTTGACGATTAGAGCATTGATATTTGAACTTTGGAGAAAGTTAAGTGCATTAGACTCAAGTTGTCGGCAAATAAAACCAGAAGGCTCCAAATTGAATTTGTTCGAGAACAAATGGATCGTACGGCCGAAGACAGTCTTCTAAGCAATATGCTTTATAAAATTAATTTGTAATACCGCTTTGCTTTAATATAATTATAACTATTAGAAATAACCAGCTATATTAGCACTGAAAAACAACTGGCAAAAGAAATTCTCTAAGCGATGAATGACAACCAAAACGGGCACAGAGCAAAATTATTTATTTTAAATATTAATTGGCCTGAAGCTCTTTTTCTTGTTAAGTACATAGGTGACCAGCAGTTTGACGGCAAAACCGATCAAATAAGCAGTTTGCTCGCCCGCAAAGATCAACACTCGTCCAACCGTAGGGTTGGTACCACATATTTGACATTCTCTGGAGTCTGAATAAGGTACAGACCTTAAACGGCATAATATAAGTAAACTCGGACATAAACAAGTTCTTCAGGTTATCGGGCATTTTATAGAGAAAAGATAATGACTGTCTAGAACTACTCAGATTGAAATTTCTGATCAAAGCGATACTACAGTACCAGGGAATTTCGGTTTTCAGAAGTTCTGAAAATAAATTTATAGGATATCAGAAAATTCAA
Source organism: Tipula vernalis (assembly GCA_958295665.1). Taxonomy (NCBI): domain Eukaryota; kingdom Metazoa; phylum Arthropoda; class Insecta; order Diptera; family Tipulidae; genus Tipula; species Tipula vernalis. Next base: position 86,415,883 of record OY282559.1, on the reverse strand, counting down.
AATTCTATCCAATTGCTCTTCAAAAAAATTCAATTTTATTTGAGATTTTTTAAGTTTTGAGATTTTTGGAGCCTAAATTTGTTTAATATTTCAGCAGTTGTCAAATTAAACTTCGAAATTTTAATCTACATAGTTCAACATTTTCCTTGTATTTGGAGGATTATATGCATAGTTTGGTTAAATAATTCACTGTAAATAGTTATCGGAGTCAAGACAAAGCTTCAAAGGAAGCCGTACAGTTTTAATAATGCTTAAGTATCGTCAATTTTAGTTCCAGACAATTCGAATTCTCGAAGTGAGTACTGGAATGAATTATTACAGAGTATAGGACACCATTGTTTCCCTTCCAAATAAAATTTTAATGTATTGTTAATGTATGTTTTAGTATTCACTAAAAAAAATTTAAAAGTTCATTGATAATTTTCGTAGGGTCGGTCGAACGATTTTAAATACCGGCAGTATGGTGAAAACTTGGGTGAAAAATTGAATTTGACAGATGTCTGCTATGTTAACGATATGTTCGAATAGTCGTTTACATTTCTTGATGCAAAAGATTTCGGAGCCCAAAATGTTTTAAAGTATGTATGTATGTATGTCGAATCAATTTTCATAGACGATAATATGATTACCAGTCAATGAAAATGCGTTAGACGCGAAATTTCCGAGTAAAAATGTAAAAAATTAATTTGTACGATTATGCTTCGTGGAAATAGAATCCTTCTATTCCTGAAATGTTTGCCGATCGCCGCTTTTACGTTCTCTGGAAAAGGAGGATTTTTAAAGCCTCTTCGAACTGGAAGTTAGCCCAATAAATATTTAACTTCATGATGGCCCTATGTTGGGTCCCTGCTTAACGGGAGCTCCGCGGGGCTTTATAAAATATCTCCCTGTTCCAAAGGATGTACGAGATAATATCGGGGCTTCTAAGCTGTCTTAAAGCATCGGGGGGTATTTTTTTAATTTCTTCTATTAAGCATTATCGGCGAAGATAAATCGTTACCGTGTGGTTTAACGAAAATGTTAACTTCAAAATTTTCAAGAATTCGAAAGTTTGGTTTAAAAACAAAATTACTTTTAGAAAATTTATTTTTGCAGGCTTTCCGTGGACTAGTAGAAATAAGTTATCTTTTGAAAAATACTAGTCTATACGATGGTAGAATGAACTGAATGAAGATTAACTAAAAAAGGTCAATTGGAAAAATAAAACAAAAAAAAAAAATGTCACACTCGAAACAGTCCAAACATGTCGAACGGCAATGTGCTCATAGACTGTGGGCGGCAAACTAATAGAACACTCTCTGGGTACTTACTAATGTGATGATTCTAAAAATATGAAAATCTGCTGATAGCAGTTAAACCCGAGTTTCCATAATAAAAATATAAAAAAATTTTACAGTCGAATAAATATGAAATTAGAATGTTGTCGGTTCCATCTTTTAAAAATCTGTTCTTGTAAAAGTAAATCCACTTTTAACAAGAGCCATTGCTGTAATAAAGAATCTTTTCGCCTGAAATCGATTTACGTTAAGATCTAATACGGACAAAAGACCGAATCCTCAATTATCGAAATCTTAACAATAGTGAACAAACAGTGGTGTACTAATCGGTATTGCATATTGCACTTTGATTGGTTTGCCTTCTTCTCGGGAGATCCGTTGAGCCTATTACCGTTTGTTTTCTGACCGAAAGCAGTAAAAGCTGGTTCCGTCATCTGTTGCTATGATGAAAAACACTGTGTAACCGATCTCATATGAATTTCTTGATCATTTTTTACTTGCGGTATCCAGTGGACACAAAGATTCCTGAAGATCATATATCAATGCACGATTGTTTTAATTCAGATCATGTATATGCTCAGGGGTGCCTCAATATCCGTGTAAGCGCAGTGGTAATATTATTCTACCATGATTCTTACAGCGTCGATGGTTTCTAGTGTAATGGCAGTGGAGCTTCTTTCAAAATGACTGCCCTTGATAAAAACATCTCCTTGTGGAAGCTCGTCGAACCACCGTCCTAAATACCCATTTAATTTTTGCGAGCCAACCCTTCTTGAATATCGTATAAAATCATGGCTCAATAAATCTTCCTTTTAGCACCTACCTACAAGGAACACATAGAACTTTTTACTTAATAAAAAATTGTAACATCCTACATCCTAAAACATAAGCACAACCAAAATAACCTACCCACATATTTTATCGCCCCAAAAAGCAAACATTTAATCCGTTTTAATAAATCTAATTTTTTTTTTGTAAGAAAAGATACTTTTTAAAACATAAAATCTTAAAAATAGAACCAACTTTGTGTGTCTTAATAAATCGTGCGTGTGTTGCACCTTTTACATAAGTATAATACACACCTTTTGAACTTTGAACTGTAGATCTTTCATATATTCTTTGGCATCCTCATATATTTCATGTCCACAGTGATAAAAAACTAACCATCCCGATATAAATTCTAAAAATAGAACAAAAATACAAAACCATATTAAATAAATGTATTAAATCTAGATTAGATTATGAACCTACAAAAATATATGACAAAACATAAAAAATGCACTTACGTAATAATGTTTCAACAAATTCAAATTTTATTCGTTCTTGAACTTCCTGTATTCGTAATACATAACCTAATGATTCGCGTAAATATTCACGTTCTAACATTCCTAATGATGCATCGGCCTGGAAATAAAGCAAAAACCAAAAAAAAAATAAAAAATCAGAAATCTATATGATAAAAATTATGCTACATGTGTGTGGTGTGTGTGTGTACACATATAAACATAAAACGTACATTTTACATAAAATAAAAGAGTGAGAAATTCAAAATGTTATAAACTTATAATTCAACAGCACAAATTTATTTTTTGCTAAAACGACAGAAATATGAAACCGCACAGAACGGAATGAGCAGCAGAAAAAGAAAAAATAACAAAAAGGTTAATGCAATTTAATTTTCTATAAGACGAAATGATTCGCGAATGTTTTTAAATGGCATTGATACTGTGCGCGGTTTTCTTCCAATATGGTATAATATGCTAAATTTTTGTTGATTTTGTACATACAAAGTTAATGGCCGTTGATTTTTTTTGTTGTTGATTAAATCAAGCTATTTTTGTGTCATTTTGGCAATAAAATATGTTTTAAAGGGCTGTGTGCCGTTTGCGGTGGAATGTAGGTTAGTAATTCATGATTTGCGGCTAGGATATTTGTAGATTCATTATATAATATGTATTTGAATTAAAAACACGCTCGGCTTTTGTAATTTGCTGTTACTGCACAATTGAAATACATAATGTAATATCCATTTACATTCTACACTCTATCCACTATGACCGAATTCACGAAACTCTATTAACTTTAATCGATCATTATACCCTTGTTTTCCACAAAAACCAATTTTAATTTCTATTTAAACAATTGACTTTGGTGAATACGATCACTAAACTCTCATTCAAATGTCAAGTAGTAATCAAATCTTAATTAACTGGACTCCAATAAGCCTCATACAATTTTGAATTTTTTGTCAATTCTGTTGTAGCTCGGTAAATTTAGAAACAATATGTGTTGAATTTTTTTAATTTTGAGCATTTCATTAAAATAAATCAAATAGGGAGGAGTACATGAAAATCGTAACTCTCAATTCTCATTTCACGACCAAAATCGTACTCCAATTAGAAAATATTTCTTTTACAGTATTATATTAGAGAAGTATCCGTATATAAATAGTTGTACTTCTAGTTTTGATAAAAGCTACCTTGATTGATTTAGATTCGTAACATTAGAATTAAGCCGCTTTTATGGTTGCTTTCATTCGTTCTGATATTTTTTTTAACCAATCGTATTCCTTCTAAAAAAAATAACTTTGTTTGCGAGGAATTCGATTCAAGGCAACCAAAAAACGACTTTTTGTTGCCTTCCTTCCGTCGGTCACTCATTCTGATAATTTGCTTAACCAATCGAATTCGTCGCAAACGAAGTTATTTTCCTTTAGAAGGAATACGATTGGTTAAAAAAAATACCAGAACGAATCAGAGAACGAACGAAAGCAACCATAAAAGCGGCTTAATTCTAATATCACGAAACGACTTTTTGTTCAAAAATTTGGTTAAAATTCTGTCATTCTATTAAATAAAAAAAAAATATTTTTTCTCCGAAATCAATCTTGCCTCAATGTTTTAGAATTTCATAAAAATCTTAAATCCTGAACATTTTTCTTTATTTACAAGTTTTAAGCGGTTTTATTTTCAAATTTTGGTCTACTGCATTAAAATACATTTTATTTAACAATAAATTTGTATTTTTAGAATTCAAATTCTAAATTTTAGTTCGACAAAGCACAAACATCATACGACCGATTGGAAGCTGTAAATATTAAATATTGCAAATTAAGATACATTCTTAAAGTAAAACGAACTTCATGCGGTTACAGTTGAATTGAATGAATCCCGCAGCAAAACACAATCTGGGAACCAGTTTTAAAATGTTGAGTTTTTAAAATGTTATAATTCAAAATACTTTATAATAATCACATCAAATTTTTAAATATTTTGCAAATTTTGGCATAAATTCCAGGAAAAATTTCTCAAAAATGTCAGAAATAACAATGCCAGGAATGTTTTTCTCAAAAAATTTGAAATTTGTTTTCCAAAATCGTTCAGAACGTGAAACAATCTTTAGAAGAATTCCTTTTTATTTCAAATGATAAAATTAAATGATCGGATAGTCCAAGGCCAACATTTCAACCCTAAGTTATTGCCGGAATTTTTTTTTGAGACAATTACAATTTCAAAATTTTAACTGAATGATTTACCGATATTACAATCCTCAATTATCAACGTATATCGAGACGTGAACACTTAAAATTTTGACTCTTGGATTAGAATTTTGATCCAGTGTTTGAGCGTGGATCAATTAAAATGCTGATTGATTTTACTTGCAAACTGTAATATTTAGAACGAAAACAAAATAAATAAGAAATAGTACTAGAGAAAATGCCTGGGAAAAGGATGGAAACAAAAGAGATTTTTTAGCGAAAGCTAGAATTACGAAAAAAAAATTGTTGGGGTGTCGAAAATTTCATGTTTATCCTGGCAACGGTTAACGAATAAGTTTAAAATTATTGAAATTTTCAATTATTATTTATGAAGTTAAAGAAACTTTCGTCAAAATTCATCGTTTAAACAAGAGTCGTGATGAGCTGATCAATCAACTAAAAAGAAAATTTCCGGAAGAAGTATAGGTTTACACGGGGTTTTTAATAATGCTTCGATCCGTTTTGATTTGGTAACATCATAAAAATTCTAAAGTTATACCCAAGACACACAGCGATTTAATAAAACCGATTTAGTGAATTTTCGAGATTAGTCGCAGTGTGTCAACATCGATTTTAGCTAATCCCTTTGTTTTTGCATAGAATACTTAAACTAGTTTAGCTAAATCGGATTTATTAAACCGCAGTCCGTCTAGGATATTAGATAATAATTTTTGTTTACCTTTTATCACAAAATTATAGTGGATGTGGAGAATGGTATTGCAAGATTAGATGAGAAGGCTCATAATAAGATTAGAAATAGATTAGTAAATATGTTGACAAATTTCAAATCAAACAATTATTTGGGTAAAACATTTGTGAGTATTGAAGAAATCCAACAGATTATGAACAACATCAAAGAATTTTTGAATGAAAACCCCGAAAAGTATGTGTTGAAAGTTTCCAAGGATAACATCACGGTAATAACACTTACATTGAAATTCGTAATGTTGGTATTTCTTCAATGCGCAATCAAATTAAATGTAATCATTGGCTCTTTGGAACTTGTAGGAAAAATTCAGAAAAATTTGGTAAAATTTCTTAAAATGTATCATGTACGAATGTATGGTCCATCGCTAGCAAAAATCACGCCGGAAAAGAAACCGTATCATGAAATCCGTTCGGTAAAAATATTGAGTAAATTAACGTTCAGTGTATATTTGTCTAATGTCGTTTTCGATTGATTTTTTACCCCTCTTTGAAAGTGTAACCTCAATTTCTTCGTCAATCAAACATAAACACCGAATTGTGTTCTGTCATCTGTCAAACCATATTAAAACGACAAGTCAAATCGAAAATGACAGCACAATGACAGCACTGTTTAATGCTTTTGTAAAAAGAGGGGTAAAACCACCAAAAAAACTGGAGTAGTCGAAATTGCACTAGTGTAGCTGTCAGCGCAATTTTTTTTTGGTCAATCGAATATTTCCAGGGTAAAAAAATTACACTTTTTGCACTGAGTGCAATCCAATTTGCTGTATATTTTGCTATGCAGTTGACATTTGCTGCGTTCCATTTAACATAGCAAAGTACATACGTACTTCTGACTGCACGCAGCTACTCTTGCTAAATTTTATGAGTAGTTTGCTTTTTAAATTTATGGCGACTTCGTTACCAGAATATTTAGTACAACTAATCGGTAAGAAATGGCTGATCAGTTTTCAAATTAATAATTAATTTTCCAACTTTCCATGTTGCACGTAAATTTTGTTTAATTAAATTTTATTTTCGCAAGTAATTTTCTGAGTTCCATTTATCATCTACTCCCAAGTACTTATTTGTACTTTGCCATGTCAAATGGAACGCAGCAAATATAATAAATAAAAATAACAAACTTTTGTTTATTTTACGAGGTTTTATTTTAGACGAGGTTTTTTGGGTTTCTTTCTCGGATTTCAATTGACTTTTTTAAGCAGATAATTTTTTTTTCTCTTTTTGTCTTTGTACTTTTTCCTTTGTTGTGTTTCAATTTGTTGTTTCATTTTTTTGCGGACGTCGAATGTCGTTGAATGTAAATCAGCTATAACTTAGGTATTAATTTTTTTTTATATGTATATTAAAATGGCCCTTAATAGGAACTATTTCGGTAATCATAATGAATCATCAGGTAACCCTCATGCCTAATTTTAATTTCGTTTGTATGTTTATCCAACTCATTCATAACATCGGCCATTAGGTTTTTATAAATGATGTTCATCATTGGAAGTATTAAATTATTCTAATAAATATTATTAAAAATCTCGAAAGCGCTGTTCATGATACCATTGTTTGTAAAACCCGGCGATTTCCGTCAAAATTCCAACGATACCGGATTTCATGATACCGCCCCTGGTGTGTGGCTACCTAGTGTAAATTATTTTAATAAATATTATTAAAAATTAATGTTTTTATTCGATAAACATTTTTAAATTATTTTTTGGTTTGCAAATTTCGAGTTTTAATAACGGAAAATCACCTTTCATCCATTTATCGACAGATAAACTTACACTTCCATTTTTTCATATTATTAGGAATCTCTAGTAAAAAATAATGATCCGTATTGAATCAAGTTATAATGTTTCAGGAACAACTTTTTTGTTTTCTAAGATTAAATTACCCCAAAAATGCAGTAAACATTGCATGAAAATTTGGGAACAAGTTTGCAAGCATCAATCGTTCCCGATTTTAGACAAAACTGGTAAATTAGGCTGATTCACAAATATTCGTATACAAGTTTTTTTTTGTCGGAAATGATTGCCATAAGAGATCCAGCCATTTCAAAATGCTAATTTTGATGTCTTTGTTTATACATACAATTTCGATTCTTTCCTAATAATAATTATTGGGGGTGTTTACATTAGGCATTTTATTCCGGATTCTTCGGCAACAAAATCCCTCATCGTTTACACTAAGCATTAAAAAACCGGAATTTTTTCATATGTATGTGTAAAAAATATTATCATTTCGTATTTGTTCTTCAAACCTTTAGGCCCTTTCCGAAAGTTATACTTATTTATTTAGACATACTTATTTGCCGCCATCTTAAATAAGTATGTAAAATCATCCGAATTGATTTCACATACTTATTTTTTATTTTGACTATTTTGTAACTATAAAATAATTTTTAATTAAATTTTTTATAAAACTTAATTACTACATAATATCACAATATGTATGCAATGAAATTAACAGAATTTTGGTTTTCGTTTAAGATTTTTTTTTTGTAAGAACATACTTATTTTAAGTTACCTAAAATGCCTAGTGTAAACACTGTCATTAGGTTTTCTGTGAGTGCTGAACCTGGATTTTAATCACTAAGGCTATTTATAGTCGTAACTATTGTTATTACGATAGGCGCATTTTATTTGACCATTAAAGCCTGGTTTCCATTATGAAACATTTACTGACAGTATTTTTTACTGAATAAAAACATTAAAGTCGAAAATTTCATTGAAATGACACAGATCATTTTTTGTTTTTAATTTTTTTTGGAAAAATGGAATTGAAAAATTGAAATATTTTTCCAGTACTGAAAAAATATACTTTGCTTCATATATTTTTCAATAAATTTTGTCAGTATACTATAAAAATGTCAGTATACCATAATAATTTTTTCAGTACTATAAAACTGAAAATGTGTTTTTTTTCTCTCACACAGCACGCGAATATATATTTTGATCCCATTTTGTTTATACTGTCAGTAAATATTTCATAATGGAAATCAGGCTTTAAGCCTGAATTCCATTGCGAATAAAAGTTTTTCAGTCAAAATAAAGGGAGATAAAAATATGAAATCGATGGTTGTGTGAAAGAAACGCAAAACGTAGTCAGTCAAGATTTTACTTACATCAAATGTGTGTTTGTATTAGTGGATCGCCATAATTATGGTCAAAAATTATTAAAATCGATGTCATTTTATGGTTATCCAACTAATGTACGCACACAAATTTTGTGTACGAACGCAAATTTTTTTTCCGCACACTAAGATAATTAAAAGTTTATTATTTTTATGGTAAGTGTAATCATTTTTTTTGGTGGTTGCTTCTAAAATAGCTGTGATAATAAAAAAATATAAAGTTTGTGTACAGTTAAATTGTGATAAATTGGGATCAATTGTGATAATATCGCTAAATACTATTATTGGCAATTTAATAAAGTAATCGTTTTTTTTTTTTAAATAATTTATTGGTGGCGAAAAAGCCAAATTAAAACTCCAAGTGATAACCAAAAAATTTTTTTTTTAATTATTTTTTTTGCTGTTGCTGTCAAAATTTATCAATATTTGTGCTATAAACATAAAAAAACATGCTTTATCTTTGTCACTCCAATGGATTTTTTTTTTGTCTACTTTCGACTTGAAGTCAGTTCAGTCAATTATTCACAGTGGAATTCATGGCTGGTCTCCACTCTCGTATTTTTCTCTTGACAAAAAAAAAATCTAGTCCATTTTTTTCCTCGTGACAATTTTTAGTACATTTTCTAAAATACATACACAAAAATTGATTTGAGCATGCGCATTGAAATTTTGTCAAGAGAGGAAAAGATCAGAATATTCAATATTTTTGTCATGACGTTGTGCCATTTGAGTATAAATTGTATTTTATGCTCAATTTAATGTCATTTTATGTTGAATATTTTGACAAATAAAATGAAATTTTGATGTTTTTTTGGGAAAATTGCTTTATAATAAATTGTAGGTGAAAATATAATAAAATTTGTGTTATTATAATAAAACATAAATAATAAATTGTGGAATACAAAAGCAATTTGCCAAAAATTGTATTATTCGAAAAACGAACCAAATTCAAATTTTTTTCTTATTCTCAAAGAGAGAAATTAGGTATATTCTTTATGTTAGTAGTTGTATAAAAAATGTCACGACTCTCACGAGCCGTTTGTCATTTATTTTTTGTCAAGAGAAAAATATACAAGTGGAGACCAGCCAACAGGCTTTACAACAACAATGCCATGAATCTAATACCATTTTGGTATTCGTGAATACCCGATGTCTACGTGGTTTTCAAAATCCAATAATATTTTTTAGTTATTGTGTTTAGCACCAGGCATGGAATCTTCGCTAAATTTTATTTTTAAAGTTCTAACAGTTGCCTGTCATGTACATTTAATTTATTTTGACATAGGTAACAAAAATTTTTGTTTGTTTGGTGAATGTTGATTTTTTAATTTAAGACCCAGTATCTAACGTAAATTATAAAATAATTATTGTAAATGAAAATTGTTTTGATTCATATGTTTAGCTGTGATTTTTTTTTTCGAAATTCAGCGGGGACGCGATTTTGAAATGAATACCAATTTGAATTGGTCAAATAAAATGCGCCTGATATAGCAACGGTTTTTGAAAATCGTTTTAAAATCATGTCAAAAATTTGATATGAATCTCGAATTTATTTTGTTCTTTTCGATATTTTGTAGCAATGTTTATAGTGATGGATTTTGATCACTATAAACGTTGTTACTACCTTAAAGTGAGGTTTATAAATACGATAACTGTTACTATAACATGAGTTATAGTTGTAGTCACGACTATAAATACGGGCCTGAGTGTGACACCTAAGGCGCATTCTTTTCGTACTGTGTTTAATTGAGAACAGCGATATCCGAAAAGAACAACCATAAAAATACTTTAAGTTTTTAATTTTAGGACCAACAGTATTCATAAATTCAAATAAATTTTAATTGTTTTGTTTTCCGTATGCCGAATTATATGAAACGACAGCAAAATATTTACGTAGTACCAACGTTAGCATATTGCTAAGAGCCATTTCTTTTTCAAAGGAACTCCTAAATTACGGAATAGAATATTCTTGTTCTAATAATTAACGGAGTAACTTTTTTCAAATTTTTATTCGGGTGTTTCGATCAATGTGACGAAAAAATTATAAGATGCCTCTCTCATGTTGAGAGAGAGTATAGGTTAAATTTTTGTATTTACATTATCTATGTTTATGTAAATCATGGAATGAAATAATTATTTTATAATTATAAATTGATTCGTCAACCCTTGCTTATTTCCTGACGGCCGGAAGAAAGTCGAAGTTGGGGGCTGCGGTCCTCAAACGCCCGCGTTTCTAGAATAGGAAATGACGAATTACTACTTATATAAAGGTTTTTCATTAAGGGCGACGGATTTTCTTAATAAATTTTTTTGTGTATGTCAGTATCTACCATTTAATCATGGAATAGAAGAACCATTGAATATCTTCGCTTAAACGAAGGGCTGAGAATATTGTGCGCGATGAGATGATTTTGTACTCGAGAGTGTGAATGAGAAGCCAAATTAGACAATTCCACGCCGTTCGCAGGAATTAGGAAGTCACTATCACGAATTTTACGCAAAGACTTGAGCCTATGCGCCTATAAGATCGCTTTAACCCAAAAACTGAAGCCGCACGGTTCTAAACAAACTTCACGAACATCCTGATTTTCATCTTAAAATCATTCAGGTAATGAGGCTCATTTTTAGCTAAACGGCTTAACATTTGGTCAAGCGAGCAACCCACAGTAAAAATTGACTGTTTGGTGTGGTTGGATTTCATTTTGGAGGCGTCATTGGTCCATATTTCATGTTCAACGAAAATAAACAATCCGTTACGGTTAATGGAAACTACTACTGTAATATGCTGACTGGTTTTTTGTGGGATAAATTGGAAGAATTGGACTTGGCCAAAATGTGGTTTCGGCAGGACGGCGCCACATCGATTTATTGAAATCGAAGCTTGGTGAACGTGTAACGAGTTTTGGTGCGTGTCGTTCCGGGGGGGGGGGGCGTAAGTCACGGTTAATAGCAAGCATCGCGTCAGGCCATAGTAGAGACACTGGTGCCGCAATGAGTGTTCTCGAACCTAAACAGAGTGTTTGGAAATATGATAGCCTTTGTAAAGGCTTACGTCAAGAAAAATCCAGAAGAAATTAGTGATACGTTTATAATCAATTAGTGGCGAATATAATTGTTGTGGTATATAGGAACTATGTCAATTTGACAAAAATGATACACAATTTTACGTGAAAATAACACTCTCGTACACAAGTGTAAATTGTATTTCTTAACTAGAAAACTGCAGTAGGTTAAATTATATTTTGTAGTAGATTCCTTTAAAACTGGCCAAATCAAAACAAAAGTTCGGTTATGAGTGCAAACCAAAGGAAAAAGTGATATAAATGCATTATTGTGGTTTCGACAGTAACTATATTATTGTTGCCGGATTCACAATATTGTGTAATATTGTACACCACTTTGGTGTTACAGGATACGAACATTTGTGTTCGCGAATAAGGCCTCTGCTGTTTGGTGATTTGTACGGTTGTATTAGTTCGTCGAAAAGTTCACCGCAAGATTCATGTGGCCGATTGTACGGATCCTCCCCGAGCTACGCAGCTGAGTTTGCGAACGCTTCCAGCCATTAGAGTCTTGCATGTTAGTCGCTCTGCCCGGTGAAGAGAACACAGACAATCAAAAATGTGCAACGGTGGACTTGCAGAAAAAAAAACAATTATAAACCAAATTGTGGTCAAGTTTGGATCCTACACTCTTATCGATGTGGTCTAGTGGATTATGGTAACACGGTTAGTCGTGTTACCGCATCCGTGTGGGCCGCGAGACACATTTATTTTGGGGGGACAATTGGCGACAATTTGAAAATCGCATCCAATCGCAGCACGACAATCCTGGATAAAATTAAGTCCAGGCTGGGGCGCTCCCTAAAATCAAATAAAACAATATTTTAAATTTATTTCTGTTTGTGGCCTTTTGTTTAAAGTTCTTCCCTCACATTATATAATTATATTTGTCCTAATAAATCAAATACTTGGTTGTTTAGTACCAAGTAATAAGTAAAAACAAAAAAAAATATCAATAAACTGACCAAAAAAAACCAAAACCGAAGAGTTGACATCTGCATGAATTTGCTTTCTCGGTACAAGGACCAGAATTTTTTTCATAAAATCACTACGAGTGATGAAAAGTGGATTTTGCACGACCATCCTAAACGCAGAAAAGCATGGGTTGATCCAGGCCAGCCATCAACGTCAGTTGCAAACATGAATATTCACATACATACATGAATGAAAAGGAGTAATTTACAATGACCTTCTGGAACCTGTTGAAACTGTTACAGCAGAACGTTACTAGGCGCAAATAATCAAATTAAGTCATGCTCTGGAGGAAAAAAGACCATTTACAGGTCGAGGAAGGTGGAAGGTGATATTGCTGCGTGACAACGCTCTTCCGCATACAGCAAAATCTACTCTGGAACTCATATTCTCCTTACGCTGGGAAGTTGTACAGCATGCGGCATATTCTCCAGACTTGAGTGCCTCTGATTACCACTTATTCAGATCGATGTTGGTTCCAACATTGGTAGGGGTTGTTTGCGAAATGTACATACAGGTCATCGATGGATAGTAAGAATTAAAATCGTGGTCTAGGGGAGAGTATGAGCTGGACCGTGGTTATTTGTTGGCGTTATGAAATTTTTGTAGCTGCACGTTGCCTACCTACAGTATAGGTACTAGTATAAGGGTATTGACCCTCAACGGCAATCCTGTATCTTCCTTTCCCGCTCCAGGTCGTACATACCAGGGCGGTTGGTCAGTCGGCGTATAGGGGTGATTGAGCGTTAGTAAAGAGAGCCACGCTCGAGGGGGTATTCTCTCAGGTGAGTCCGCTGGAGAATGGAGTGGGGGTTCCGGAGTGGGGTTCCATGTGTGTACTAGTCACGCCTAGGGAAGTTCGACGTGTCATAAGGGCCTCACCTGATCTGTTAACCGAGGTTGTGACTATAATTAAATACTGTCCGTCTGAACCTGGTCCGTTAGCGTTATCTCCAGAAATGGACCAGTCAAATTTAACCCCTTTATACTTTTTTCTTTGGTTCTATGTCAAATGGTCTATATAAGCCACAGACTTTAGAAACTCTAAGAGCCAACATCGAATGCAAAATTGCTAAAATACCCACCGTGCAAAAAAGTTATGGAAATTTTGTGGTGCTGAGATAAAGTCACCTTAGCGGAAAGACCATATTATCATCTAAATTCTGATCGAGAATTTCAATATATTTAAGGACATCCATTTCCATCGATTTTGACGACAGGCCAACTCCGCGGGAAGTGAAACATGCCCAGACCTTTACTGGTTCATTGTATGATCCATTGTTTTTTTTTTTTTGGCATACCGTAGGTTATGCCTCTGGTTTAGAGGTCGTCTTACGTATAATCTCTCATCACCTCCAACCACGTTAGATTTACTCTCATCGCTTCAGCTTTTGCTAAATGCTCTTTACCAAAAGCAATTATTTTGTCTAGGTTCCGGTTGCTTCATTGTGATTTCCTTTGCGCTTTATTGCTCTGTGGCTTAATTATAATGCTACCATTGTATGCTCAGCTACCTTGTTTGGAAATAGATGCTCCACATTAAAAACGTCGTTTTATTTTTATTGTTGTTGTTTTTCGACTTGACTCTGTTTACAGTGCATAGAGTTAACTTAACTCGACTTCACAATTTTTTAGGATTAAGTAGGGTTAACTAGGAGAAGACTCGACCTCGTTTTTAGTGAAAGATAACCTAGGTTTAAACCAGGTTGAACCTAAGTAAAAACTAAGTACATATTTGGGTTTCGATGCTTTTAGCACTAGCATTTTCATCGATATAGTGTAATAACTTATTTGAAAATGGACCAGCACAATTGTACCCTAATTACTTAACTCATAAAATAAAGTAAACTTTCAGATATGTTTACAGTAAGCGAAATTTGAACTCTTTTTTTCTATATTTGAAATTTCCAAAATGTTAAGGGAACTACTGGGAAATGAGTTTTCTACACTCATAAAATTATAAAGAAACTAGCTGTAGAAAGAATGTAACCATAACACCGATTCGAATCATTTTACGAACCTTATTTAGTCCTCCTTCCCTGTGTTGAGCAACGAGGTCAGTACAGTTTAGTAAGTCTTAGCCAAAGTGAGTCATTATTCTTTAAGAAAATATCGATCAAGTAAGTCAATGCCGCGAGTAAAATCTAAAGGTTTGACAAAATTGAATTTCATGGTGTAATAAATCTCTCACAAAGCAAGGAAAATCATTTGTAATCTATTTTGGCAGAGCTGTTAGAGGTTAACGAAAGCTTAGGTAAAATGCTGGTTTTTTAATTGGCATAGTCCAATTGTAAAAAGTCGAGAATATATAATCGAATCGAAACGGCTTTGGCATCATTTCGTCGAACATTTTAAAACAGTTGATAAACATGAAGAACAACTTGAATATTCTCCATCAACATCTAAAGATGTCCACACTTTTAGTTTCGAAGAACAGTGGTGAAATTTTGAACTGGAAATGAATGTTAGATGAATAATTTTGAGCCTGAGCGGAACGGAAGTCAATGCTGACTTTTATAATGGGCATTAAATTAAAACGAGGGAATAAATTTACGGAATAATAAAACGACTTTTATAGAGAGGAGGGTTACATTTTTTAGGGTTAAAATGTTTTCTATTTTGAAAAGGAAAACTAAGTAATAAATTCTCGTTGTTTGTTTAGCTTTCCTGAAATTTCGTCAATCTAATTTCAATAAATAAAATTCTCTAAAACTTTGAATCCACGTAAATCAGAAAGTATTTTAATTTGGCCTAGGTCAAATTTCATAGAATTTTTTGTAAATTATTATGAATTAAGAAAGCAATCAGTCGCCCTCAGTATTTTATACCATATTTGAATCTTAGAATTAATTTACTATTTTACTTGTTAAAGTCAAATTATTCAAAAGAACCAAACTCGAGATTTCTCTATGAATTACCAACCGAAATGAATTTCAATGTAGTCAATGACAAAGTCACTTTTGTGCACTTAAATTTTCAGTTTCATTTAATGACTTCGCCATTTATGTTGAACTAAATTAATGGTAGGTGGGTTTCAAGGAAAATTTTGATTAAACTTTCCAAATTGTTATCCAAATTATAAAATGGGCATTTATTAACTCAAGGATTATCTTCAAACTGTTGTTATTATTCGAGCTTTAATAAAATCGTTCAATAATTGCTCAATCAATCCGGACAGCATGCCTGGCAAGAAAACCTTTTCTGTGCAATAAAGACTAGAAGAGTAAAAAGCTTGCTTTTCAAATTTGGAGATCTCGTTTTCCGAAAAATTGAACCTTAACATAGTAATGTATAAGGCAAGTTCTTTCACAATTATAAAGTTGAATCTACACTTGGGTGCAAAAAATTCGTACATTGATAAATTTTCACCAGAATTTCAAAAATATCAAAAAATCCAATGTTTGTTTAATTTTCTTGAATGCAGATTCGAAGCCTATTTCAACACCTATCCAGTGATTTTTGGGGTCAACATCTGAAGTACACTGATTTTTTTGTGAATTTATTCAGTATGAAAATTAGTGGTAAAAATCGAATTAAAACATGGAAATCAGCAAAAAAACATTTTTATTAAAAAGAAGTATTCCCTCCTCTAGCCCGAATGACAGCTTCCTTTCGATCGTTTCATCGATTTTACCAAAGTGTTCACCAAATCTTGAGGTATCGCCTCCCATTCCTCTGCGATCGCCTGTTGCAGCTCCTGGAGACTCGTTGAAACAACATTTCTGGCTCGAACCCATTTTTTCAGGTCGTCCCATAATTGTGGCTTCAGAAGGCGACAAGGATCTGGCCGACCTCGTGGTACAACACAGCGTGATGACAACTTTCTTGTAACTACTTCGTTGTGAAATCGTCGATTGAATGCAGTTCAACTGGGACCGCGGCCCCAAGAAGTTCGTGAATCCGAATTCATTCGGTGGACAGTTAGAATACGACTTCCAAAAGGTAATCTGACTGCACACAGAACAGCAAATTGACCCCAGCCCACCGGCGAGCCCGCCTTCAGTTCGCTCGAGAGCATTTGGATTAAAAAGAAGAACAATGGGGAACAGTCATGTTCTCTGACGAGTGCAGGGTGTGTTTATATGGCAACGATGGGCGAGGAAGAGTGTATAGAAGACCAGGAGGCAGTGGATCATTCATGTTCTGGGGAGGCATGTCATTGGAGGCGAAGACAGATCTTGTGTTCATCTCCGGAGCGAATACTGGCCGTCGATCAAGAGGATTTACTTCTCAACGGTACATCTAGGAAGTACTCGAGGACTACGTCGTACCTTTTGCCGGTTTTATCGGTGAAAATTTCGTGTTAATGCAGGATAATGTGAGACCACATACGGCTGGTATAGTTTATCAGTACCTTCAAGAGGTGGATGTGCATGTTATGGAGTGGCCAGCTCGAAGCCCGGACCTCAATCCCATCGAACATTTATGGGACGACCTGAAAAAATAGGTTCGAGCCAGAGATGATGTTTCAACGAGTCTCCACTGCAACAGGCAATCGCCGAGGAATGGGAGGCGATACCTCAAGATTTGGTGAAAACTTTGATGAAATCGATGAAACATCGAAAGGAAGCTGTCTTTCGGGCTAGGGGAGGGAATACTTCTTATTAATAAAAATGGTTTTATTGCTGATTTCCATGTTTTAATTCAATTTTTACCACTAATTTTCATACTGATAAATTCACAAAAAACGTGTACTTCAGATGTTGACCCCAAAAATCACTTTGTTGACACGGTATAAGTACAAAAATGGTACCACTTGATAGGTGTTGAAATAAACTTTGAATCTGCATTCAAGAAAATTAAACAAACATTGGATTTTTTGATATTTTTGAAATTTTGGTGAAAATTTATCAATGTGCGAATTTTTTGCACCCAAGTAAGTGTATAAGCTCGTACCTATGTTATAGAAATAATTAAAATAAAAACAGTTTACGCATAAGAATCAAATTTTTTTCGTGAAAACAAGTTCAGCAAATTATTGATAGGTGGCCATTTCATTTATCATTTGGTACAAACATACTAATTATATAATATACCGTGGAGAGGTGATATAGGTAAGAATGTAAAGGGGGTGGTCATAGGAAATTTAATTTTTAGGCTCGGTTCGAAACGAAATTTAATTTTAGTAAAAGACGCTCCTTAAGATAAAGATTATGAAAAACAAAAATGAAAATTGAAACCTCGAAGGCAGGAATTATGATACTAGGAGGTTGAAACGCAAAGAATACAGAGGCATTTTTGGCTTGTCGGATGCTAAGAATTGAAATGTCGACATTTTAGGAAAAAAAGGAATTTCGTTTAAAAATGTAATGTATAGACAACAAAAACTGTAAATAGAACAATATAAAACTAGAAAATACGTTCGTTGATCTTTCAGAAATTAAGCCACTATACTCTGGTCAGACATAAAAATCAACTCATCACACGACAAACACCCATAGTCATGAATAAACAACTTCGTTGGTTTGATTTTAGGATTAAAAAAACAAGACATCATAATTTAACATCAAACTGTTTAAACACAAATACCAAGCGTAGCGAAGAAAATAAAAAATTCACAAAGCTCAACGTCATAACAACCTTGACCTTGGTACGCTACTTCAAATTAAGGTGCCCGCCTATCAAAAAACGATTTAATAATTGTATATGACACCTGTAAATGATAAAAACAAGGTTAACGCTTATTCACTTATTGTATCAACAAAATAATCTTAATATAGAATGAATGTATGGCCTACATCTGCCCTTGGGCACGAGTTATTAAAAGTTTATAAACCGCACACACATTCTTAACACAAAAAAAAAAAAAAAAATTAAACCAAAAACAATTCAATGGAACTTCAAAACAATTTTATGTTTATCTTCCACGAATTACACACCAAAGACACAATCTATATAAATATTGAAAAAACATAAATTTCGAACTTGACTGTAGTGTATATACATAATGAATATGTGGCTCACCCACATCAATCACACAAGAAATCCAAACATTATTTTTTCAAGGCCATCATACATCCATGTCGAGAAGAACATACAACATTTAATACCAACAATTTATAAACTTACAAGATATTAGAATCACTTCTAGTCGCATTTTGACGTCTTAACCTTTAAAATTAATACATTTGTGTTGATGACGTCATAGATAATATTTTCTTATTTGATGTGCATTGTACCATTAAATAATTTTTTTTAAAGAAATAATGGTGACAAAAGTTAAGAGAATCACCTTATTCCATTCAACTTTAAGATTTTTTTTTTTTTTTTTTGTTAAAAAGTTTATTAATTACACATTCGTAAAACACATAAATAAAACACAATCCATTTAAAAATGGGTCACCTTTAGTTCTCTAATATACATCGTTTTCAAAACACAAAGTTTCACTTGATGAATGTGCAAGTACACGTAAGTAAAACACTAATTAAAAACGAAATGTGATAAATTCGTGATTTGGAAATTTATTTTATAATAATTCTAGCATTCAGCTTATAATTTGTTTAAAGACAATTTTCTTGTTTCTATATTGTCATGTGTGGTTTATACAGCGCGCACAAACACATTTATTAATTTTGTTTATATTTGATCGATAATATAGGAAAATAGTTATTCAACAACACAAAAAATCATGTCGGTACAATACAAATACACATAGGCAGAAAATATATTCTATTTTCCAATTTTCCACCTTCACCACAACTGTGGCGCCCTTAGTTATGGACACTTTTGCGTATAAAAATCACAAAACATAAAATTCACAACACAACCATGAAGCACAACAAATACATGTATGTACAACACCATACAAATGAAATTTCCCACTTTGCGCGCACTCAATGACGACACCACTCCATAACATCAAATACAATATACAAAAAAATGATGACGTCGTTTAGAAAATCTACATTGTATACACAATTACACAAGCACAGACACAAAATAAAATCCAATATAAGAATCCCTTATATAGAATAAAACTATTGCGTCACAAAATTTTCATGAAAAATTTCAAACCAACTTTTTTTTTTTTTTTTTTTTTGTTTAATTAAAATATTAAAAACTAATTAATTTTCCGAAAGCACAATTTAAACATCATTCCGCGTCCGCGATCCTAACATTAGAAAATCAAAAAAAAAAAAATTAAAACGTTTAAGAGCAACCAACAATAAGCAAAATTATTACTGAATGAAGTGCGGAAAAATGTATGATGATGATGATGATGATGAAAAAGTATAATCACGACTGAATGTATACATCACAATCATGTTGTTGTATATGGTACATAGTACATTTATATCAGAGGGGGGACGGCCGAGGGGGTGGAAAACACATAAATTGGTTTGTGTTGTGCGCGACACACAGTTAGAATTAGAACCATACACAATATACTTGGTATATTTACGAACGAGAATCTAAGGGATGAAAATTTGTATACGAAGAGTATATAACATAGGGGTGCGACGAAAGAAAATATGATTCTATTATGAAGCGAAATTTTGTGATGAAAATAGAATAAAAGAAAAAGAAAATGTTTTAAATAAATTTATCATCCATGCTGTGAGTGTTCGCGACAAAGAGTGTGTACGATGGGTGGTACACACTACAAAATATGTGTGCAAGTCGTATATATATCACGCTTTATTATTTTATTTATAGTGTTTGATAATATGCTCAATGGGCGAAATAAAATTTGATCAAATTTTTTGTTGTCGGAGCTTTGCAAATACTGAATAAGGTTTAATTTAATTAAATTTTTTAATTGCAATTAGGTACATGGTTTCAGAGTAACCAAAGAAAGACACCACCGGTCGGTCTGGCCGAAACCGGAATGATTAACGCAACACTTAACTAGTTAAAGCAAATAATTCGAAATGTCTACGCAATCTTCCAATTTTAATAATTTTTGGGGTTATCTAACCCCCAAAAAAAATTTCAACGAAGTAAAATAAAGTTTTGGAATCATGAAATTTTCCGTTTTTTTTTTGTCGATTTATACGTTTTAAGGTTGACTGAGTTATAAAAAATGATTTTTCAAGTGGTTCCTGTATACTTTCTGTATCCCAAACAAATTAACGGATCGGCCTGAAAACTTATAAATTTCGGTGCAAATCGGTTCACTGGAAGTGGCATTTTATCTCATGTCGGGAATTAAAGAATTTATGAACTAGAATGGAACGCTATTTTTAAACCAATAATGATGAAATTCGAGATGGAAATGAAATTCTAAAATGTTTTTTTGGGTTTAAAGATGGCCAGAAGAAATAGAATTTCTCTGTGTCTTAGAATATGGCTAATTATTATTATTAACTTTTATTTCAGTTTATTTATATTAGACAAAAACAATTGTCGCAAGTTACAAGAAATAAAATCAAGCTCCATTAGATTACATTATTACAACGAACACCGGCAATTTATTTGGATTCCTCATATTGTATGTGTTTACAGTGTGAAGGTCGTTATACGGCTCCTCGTTTTACGGCGATTCGCTATAACAGCTTTTACTTCGGTCTAAACAGAGCAAAGTATTGAAATCCTGTCAAAAATGATCAAAAATTTAGTTGGTCCAAAACCACTTTTCTTGACGTTTTGAAAGTCCCTGAGTCTAAAAAAGCAAAAAAAAAATGTCCATCCGTCTGTCTGTACCCATGGTATGCCGAGAACGGCTTGTTCGATTTAGAATTTTTTTTGCCAATCTGTTCCTTTGGTCAAGGCCGAGATTTGAAAAGCTTTTGGAATCTGTGTGTCAAGAGGGTCGGGTACCTGCTATAAGAATTGACCCAAAATACCTGGTTTATGGTAAAAATATTTACGAATTTTTTATTTATGCTGGTTTAATTATTGAATTGGGTATTGAATTTCGGGTTGATTTGAAGTATTGAATTTCGGGTTGATGAAAAGTTAGGGGTCAATTTGCGGGTTGAGTTGAAGCTGAGTTGGGGTTGGATATACAAATATTGCTGATTTGTTTATTGAATTGGGGTTGATTTGAAGGTTAAGTTACTAGTCAATTTGCGGGTTGAGTTGAAGTTGAGTTGCAGTTGAGTTGGTGTTGGATAGGATACAGTGAGCTGTTCAGCAATTTTTTATATATGCTGGTTTGAGGATTGAGTTTGGCGTAGAGTTTGTGGTTGAGTTGAAGGTTAAGTTGGGTTCCGTTTGCGAGTTGAATTAGGGTTGAGTTGCGATTTAGTTGGGATTGGATTAATGTTTAGTGAGTAGTTGAGCAATCTTTATACAGGGAAACCTCACTACAACGGAAATCGGCGGGACCAAAAAAGTTGTCCGTTGTAGTGAGCTGTCCGTTAAACTGATGTTTTGTGATTTTTTTTTATAAAAATTTATTAGGATTCTATATCTTATCCGAAGTTCTATCTTATCCGAAATTGACTTTTTCTTAACTGATTATGATGAAATTTGACGTGGGTGATGGAAATTGGATTCTAAAATGATTTTTGGATAAAGTTCTGGAATACGCCCCAGTAGGATGGAGCTTGGCTGTTCCTTAACCGATTATGATAGAATTTTACATGTGTGCTGGAAATGGGATTCTAAAATGTTTTTTAGATAAAGTTCTGGAATATGGCCAAGTAGGATGGAACTTGGCTATTCCTTAACCAATTATCATGAAATTTGACATGTGCGTTGAAAATGGGATTCTAAAATGATTTTTAGATGAAGTTCTGGTATATGG
Organism: Tipula vernalis; assembly: GCA_958295665.1. Classification (NCBI taxonomy): domain Eukaryota; kingdom Metazoa; phylum Arthropoda; class Insecta; order Diptera; family Tipulidae; genus Tipula; species Tipula vernalis. The sequence continues at coordinate 86,393,510 of OY282559.1, read as the reverse complement.
ACAGCTAGGACGGAACTTGGCTATTTCTTAGCAGATTTGAGTGAAATTTGACATCTGCCATGGAAATGCGATTCTAAAGTGATTTTTGGATAAAGTTCTGGAATATAGCCAAGTATGATGGAACTTGGCTATTTCTTAACCGATTTTGATTTAATTTGACATTGTGCGATTCAAATGGGGTTCTAAAATGAGTTTTAGATAAAATTGTTGCCAAATTCCATAACTTCATCTAAACATCATTTTAGAATTCCATTTCCAACGCACATGTCTAATTTGATTTATTTATTTTTTTTTTGGCCATATTCCAGAATTTTATTCAAAAATCATCATCGTCACAAATTTCACTAAAACAAGCTAAGAAATAGGCAAGTTCTATCCTAATTGGCCATACATATAATTTTCTGAAGGATCAATTTGAAATGTAAAAACTTCAATTTGAAATGTTAAAGGTTCAATTTGAAGTGTAAAAGGAACAAATTGAACCTGTATGATGGTTTGTATATAAGAATTGTGTGATGGTGAAGGTATTGGTGTTGGTGGGGTGGTATGATGATGATGATGTTATGATGATATAGTGATATGATGGTATCATGGTGATGGTATGATGGTACGATGGTATGAGTTGAGCATAGGGTTGAGATTTGGTTCGAGCTGAGTTGAAGTTGAGTTAGGATTTCGTTAGCCTGCATTGGGATTAAGTGAGCTGTATGGTGGGGGAATCATTTAAGAGTTGATTTGGAGTTAGGTTAAGGGTTAATTTGAAAGTTGATTTAGGGTTGATTTGGTGATTGATTTAATGGTTTGGTTGGCGGTTAATTTGATAATTGCGTTTAGAATTATGTTACGATTGAGATGGAGATTGATTTATATATTGAGTTGGAGGTTGAGCTGAAGATTGACTTAATAGATTCATTTCGGGATTGATTTGGGAGTTGAATTAATCAAGACCGAAGTTCTGACCACCTCATGAGGTATCAGCCCTTTATATCGATTATGTATCAAATTTGTATATGAAAAATTTTCGGAACCGGTCTAAGCCGTATAACGAGGTATGAGTGTAATTCTTTTTTGTGCAATAAATAAATTCGAAATATATACGTTACTATTAATTCTACTACGACATGGTATAGTTTCCCTAGTGTAACCATTGGACAAATTTTTCTAAGACTATAAAATTTATGTATGGCCCAGATTACATTCTTCCTAGTTTTATTGATGTGATACTTTCAATTAAGTTGTGAATCTATTGTTAAACCCAGCTATTTAAATTCATGTCCAAACTCAAGCACAAACACTGAGGTAGACATGTGATACGTTTGAGGATGTGCTAGGGAAACGGCGTCCCTTTGCCCAAAATGCATGATTTTGGATTTATTCACAGATCCTTGTCAAGAATATGACTAATGTCCCAAGTACTATCAGTCATAGGAGTAGCGTAACTAAGGGTCAAATCATCAGCAAAAGCAGTCAGATATCCTATGAGTTAAACATCAAAAATCAAATTAAAATAAATCAAAAATAATAATGGACCCAAAACTATGTTACTTAAAGTTTCGTCTATTATAACAATCTAACTTGGAACCCAATCTAAAATTTTACCTCGAATACCAATATTATATAGTTTTGCTAGCTTTATACCATAGTCGGCTACATCGAAAGCTTTCGAAATGTCAACAAACATTGCTGCTGTAGGCTTCTGCGAAGTGTTCACAGCTGTATATATCTGACTAAGGAAATCAATTAGTACTTTTTCATTAAAAAATTAATTTTACCAAGAGAGTTTTATTATTGTAGTTTCTCAAAGTCTTTAGATATGGGGCTTAGAAGAGAAATCGGCCTATACATTTTAAAATGCAATTCGTCGCCCTTTTTTAAGATTGGAATTACAATTACTAATTTTAAAATATTTGGAAAAATACCATTATCAAGGCTCAGGTTACACAAGAATTTTAAAACATCCACTAAGTACCAAGCGCAGTTTTTAACAACCAAGTTAGAATGTACATTCACTTTTACCTGTTACTTTTCCAGTTTCTTATTGAAAGGCTACCGTTTTAACTTCTTTCAGAATTTCATTAATTTGTTCATCTTACACAAAAGATAACAATTCATCCACTGTTTCATATTTGTTATTTTGGCACTATCTGTGAGGAAAGTGGATGGTGGTATGTGAGATCTTAGAATATCGACCAAATTTCCAAAAGCAAAATTATAATTGGATTGAGAGTACACAGAATTCAAATTTTCAAACATTAAAAGATGAGATGTATACATTCTGTCAAAAAAGTAGCGGGAATTGTTTAATAAAACACAAATTTTAAGTTCAATCATAAAAATTTATTTTGTCGCTCTCAAAGTATTCCCCATTCGAGGATATACACATATGTTAGCGTTTTTCCAATCATCGAACTTTTTTTATAGGCACTTTCCTGGAGGGCCTTCAATTCCCGCGCCGAATTTTGTTTTATGGCTTCAATGGAATGAAAACGGGTGTTCCACAGAGTAGCAATTTGAGTCTGGGAAACAGGAAAAATTCACCTGGCACTAAATCAGGCGAATGTGGTGCTTGATCGATAGTATTTATTGAGTTGTTGGCCCTAATTCGTTCACAATCAAAGCTCGTTCTGATGGCGCGTTATCGTCGTGTAAAATCCACGAGTTTTTTTCCCATAATTCCGATCACTTTTTTCGCATCAGCAAAAGAAATTTCGTTTGCGACACAAAATTTAAGGCAAACTCTTTGTTCAATAATTTCGTTCATCGTAAAAATCGCCGTACACTGGTTGACAGATCGCACTCAACGTTGGCATCATAATGAAAGACAGTCCTACCAATCGCGGGAAGAAAAAATTTTAAATTCCTTCAGCGCGGGCATTTTAAATTAACAATTCTCGGTACTTTTTTGACAGAATGTATGATGAATAATTAATAGTACCTGAATTCAATATTGATGTCGATATATCGACAATATTTAATGAAGAAACTTGGTTATCTTTTAACCGATTTAGAAAAAATTAGTTATTTTCGATGGAAATGGGAATCTAAAATGATTCTATTGATTTTGATAGTCAAAAATTGCTAACCATAATGAAACTAGGTCACTTCATAACCGATTTAGATTCAATTCAAGGGGATTCAAATGATTTTTTGATAAAGTTCTAGAATTTGGCCAGTTGTAATGGAAACCTGCCTATTTTTTAACCGATATTCTAAAACGATTTTTGAATATGGCCATCTGGAATAGATTTATGTAGGCTGTTTCTTTAGATAGATATATTTAGATAGGATTTAGATATAGATCCGATTTAGGTATATTTTCGATAGGACTAGGGTTCTAAAATGATTTTTGATAAAGTTCTGGAATATTGGCAAAATTGGTACAGTGATATTTTTTAAACGTTTTCGAAGAAATTCATTAATATGTTCGTTGGAAATGGGATCCTATAAAATAATTTTTGGAATCAAGTTTAGTTTGCAAAAAAATCAACGTATAGAATAGTGAAGGAAAGTACTATAAAAATGACATAAACAAAAACAAATTCAAGGTTAAAATGTACAAGTTTGTTGATATTGTAGATTATTGTTTATCTTAAATCCAGCTTTCGTCTACTCGTTTTTTGTCATATAAGAAGGCGAATTAAGAAGGAAGAAAGGAAATTGTGGAGACCTTTTGTTTTATAAAAAGAAGTGCTTTTTCCGGAGTCAAATACCATCAAGCTTAATGAAAGGGATATTCTTTTGCTCTATGAATTTAACCGAATTAACATCAAACATTCAAAAGTCTATAATCGATGTGCCACGATGATAGACTTTTGAATTATTAATGTGAATTTTGAAATTCGAAAGTGTTTAGTTCGTAAAGTCCTCGAACATCGATTAATTGCATGATTAATTTAAATCGACCCTTCTGGTATAGTTCTGGTGTAAACGGTAAGCTGAATGAGCACGATCTGTTTTTGGGAGGTATGTATTTTAGATGCTTTTATGTAAGTGTTATGCTTTTGTTGAACAATTTTGCAAAATTGGTCAAGAAATTTTATTTTTCCCTTAAATCTTAAACTGTAATTCTAAATTCAGATTTCCTTTAAATTCCTAAATTTCTTTTTTTTACATTACAAGATTTAAAAAATTTTAAAACTAAATTTTTGTAAGTTTTAATTTCAACAGTAACTTGGAATTATATTTAAAATGAAATATTAACTAAAATTCAAATTCGAAATTTAATGAATTTCTAAGTACTTAGTTAATCATTTTTCAAAATTTGAAATTTCTCAAAAGAATCTACTAACTTTTTAAACGAAAATTATTCACTGCGATAATTCTGTAAAAGCTAATTTTAGTTAAGAAAATTTAGAAATTTTATTTAGTTGAAACAAGCTTAAAATTGCAGCAATTTGTCTTTCTACTTTCCTAAATTATCGATGAACTAATGGATTTGCTCATAATTTATATAAGTAATAATCATTAAGAGGAAAAGATTTGACAGCAATATGCGGGTATATGTACATATCTGGGTTAGATAATAAATGTGATTGATAGAATTTAGTAAACAGATTTGGAAGGATCTTTAATTATGTATCTTAACGGAATTTAAATTTTTGAATGCCTATTTGCATTTTCGAGTTTGAGATTTAAAGTTTAAATCAACTTTTACAGGAATTTCAAGATTTTAAATATTTTAGGTATCGCGAAACTCGAATTGTTTAATTAAATAAAACATTCATTCTACTAAAGAAAATCAATTTACCAAAATATTCTAAACATCGGAATCGTCACAAACATTAATCGAATATGATTTAAAAAACGAAAAATTTCGTTTTCGTTAAACTGCATCGAAATCTAAAAATCGAAATCTTCCTAAACAATGATTAAAATTGAAAATTTTAAATTTCCGAATTTCGAATTTAAATTTTAAGTTTAAACGTGTAAAATTCGATTAAAATGCACGCTTCATTTTAGTTCTTCATTAATATCTGCCGATACCTGTTTGAACGATTTCAGAAATGTTAAATTCGGTTATCTCTCTCAAAATTCAAACTTTTTAAATTTCCATAAAGTAATTAATAAACAATTTTGTGAGGTGAGAAGTTCTCTTTGGTCATTGCAATAAATAATATTAAATTTTTGAAAAGTAGTTTACAAATTTAGGAATTTCCATTTTCAAGATTTAATAATTAAAAGCGAAACCGTGCGACATAAGGCGGAAAATTTCCTGAGAAAAGGAACGGGGATTAAATAAGGAGTACACTTATAAAATTTAAATAATCACTAATCGTTATTAAAACTTCATTCAAAGTTCAAAACTCAAGAAATTCATACTCGTCAAACTACTTAAAAGTTTACTCTTATTGTATCAACATTTTACTAATAAAATCTGAAAGCAAAAACTAAGATGTTGCAGAAATCCAATCAAATTAAAACTTATAATATTGAAATGAAATTACTATCACAGGCTTCTGAAACTCTCGATCACTTTTGTATTTCAGTTGAATTTCACATTTCAAATTATGAACGCTAATAAGTAATAACCGGTTAAACTTCCGTTCAAACTGCTTCCGTACTCATATTATCGAGTGGTATTCATGTTTGATTGATATCGGTTAATAATGCCGATTTCGTAATAAAAATAAAACAGAATAATTTCAAGAGAAACATCAAAAGTATTTTATTCAAAATAATATCCATCGCTAGCTATACATTTCCTCCATCTTTTATTTTGAGGCAAATCATTCAGGGACCCAATTTAACACTTTGTCATACGTTTTGAAGTGCTGCTAAGAAAGTGCGTCTGCCATGATGTGTGGCTCAAATTCTACTGTCGGTTTTCAAACTTTTCCGATTGACGAGTACGTTCTTTATCTTTCACTTGATAATCACCACTTTTAAAGTGTTTAAAAGCGTTCATAAGTATCTTGAGGTGGAGCATGTTCAGCATAAGCTTCCCAAAGAATACTATAACTTTCAGCAGTACTTTTCTTCAAAATGAAACAATGAATTAAAACTTCCCGCAATGATTCCAGAAAATGACGTACCTGTCGATTCGCATATACATATGTATATCAAAACATGTGTAACTCCATTTAATGAACAAAATCCGCATAATTAACCGCGGTAAACCTCTGTATTAACAGAGTTTGGTTACAATTTAGCTGGCTGAATAAAGCCAATTAGTCGAACAAATTAGTCTATACATCCTTAATTTAAGTTTAAGACAGTTAGGCTATGTTGAGTTTAAATTAGTAGAAGTGCTCATACCAAATCAACAGAAATTGCTAAATTCAAATTAGACGTCCATTCGCAACAAAAAACTCCGAAATATTCGTGTATTTATTATTATAGATTCGGCATCGAGCTGCATGCAACCAGAACGTGAAAAATTTAAGAAAAAAGAGCTGAAACTTAAGGATAGAAGACTGGATTTGCTGAAGAAAGAATTATGGCGACAAGGAGCAAATCAATTTTCATTTCAATATTACAATGAATCTCTAACCAAATTTAACGGCGTTAGTAATAAATTGCTGTACAAATACATTCAAGCCATTGAAGTGGCAGCTTGTTATGCCAAATGGACAGATTTACGAACAAAGGCCTACGAAGCGAAATATGATATACTGTGAAGACAAATGTGAACACACACTATTACTACACGTTATTTTAATTGATTGTTGCTACGTATAGATGCCTCATCGATTTGATCAAATAAATGGTTAGCATGAAACTTTTTTTTGGGATGTTTTCATTGTTCCGGATGTATTGAGGGATTCCAAGCAATGGCAGTGCATTCAAGTTGGGGTCTAAATACTTTTAGTACATAATCTTAATTGTCTTGATCTGTCTTGCTGTATCTGCCAGTGGGAATTTCTATTCACATATGCTTATTGTCAGGAGGTGTTTTAAATTCAACGATACAATTGTAGTTAAGGCAACCCATATCGTTTTTTTTCCCAATAGAAAGGTAATCTGGATATCCTAGCATTCATATTTCCTTTCCTGTATCCCAGATTATGAAGCCCAATTTTCGTAATTTTTGGAAATGCTAGATGGAATCAAAGTGTTTCGCAGAAAGTATACAACTGTTCAACACATTCACTTCCTTGTAATTATCAATTGCTTTAAATGAGTTCCTGGTAAATTCAATAAGGTTGGTTGACATTATTCTTTTAGGCATGAAACAATGCTGTGATTTTGCAAAATTGTGTCACCATGGTAATTTTTCATTTATGAGGTAATTCTGCTTATTTTACTGATTCACTAAACCGTAGGCACAGAGGAAATGCCAAATTTGAGAAATCCTTTGAGAGCTCCTTCAACTCTATGAAAGGCCTCGTTTGCAATGATTAGATTAGATTAGGTTTAGCTGGTGGTCCACTAGGGCCAGACATAGACACAAAAATGGTCCGTAGCCATACCACGAATAATTGTTTCCTCCAACTCATTGGAACAATTTTGAGCTGTTAACAAAGCGCTGGATACTTCTGACGTTCATCCTACAGAGGTCCGTCAGGTTTTCGTGCCAGACGAGGGCAGGTGCAAAGAAGGTGAAGTACTGTCTCTCCCTCCTCTTCGCCCTCGCAACTACAACAGTAGTCATGTGAGAAGAAACCAAGTCTACTCGCATGCCTCCCTATGAGACAGTGCTCCGTAATTACTCCGACAACCACACTAATCTGACTTCGCTGAAGTGAGATCAGCTGTTTGGATTTCGCCAAGTCCAACTTTGGCCAGACCTGCCGAGTTATTACGCAAGAGGTGATACTTGACCATCTGTCATTCGTTAGCTTGCTAGCTTCTTCCTGAAGCAGCAATTTGCATACCGCAAGAGGCATTTCAATATTCTTTCTGCTTTCTGAAAAGTGGTCCGTTGTACCACGTCGAGCTAGTTCATTAAAAATTAATATTAACGTAAAAAAAACCAATTGTGTGAATAAAATTAATAATAATTTTAATAATCAAATTATAATTCAACCTAATAAAATCAAATCATAATTATAAGTAAAAGAAAAAGGTTTTGTGTGTTTTATTATTTCGCGTAGCGTCATCGACGCATGGACACAACGGAAAACACACATAGCAACCTTATACATTACAAGCTCTTCCGTGAAGTGTTGAAACATATCCAAATTCATACGCAGTGCACCAAGGACAATCGTATTATTTTGCTGATGGACAACCATAATAGTCACTGCTCATTAGCTGTAATAGATTTTGTAAGAACGTGGGGAATCGTTCTCCTCTCATTTCCACCATACTGTTCACACAAGCTACATCCACTAGAGGTCGGAATTTTCGGCCATTTAAAACCGCTTTGAAGATAGCTTTCAATGATTGTATGCTAACTCGACCTGGTAGAATTATTACGATCTACGATATAGCTCAGCTTGAAAAGCGTGCTTATGAAAGTGCTTTTACCGCAAAAAATATTATGTCATCATTTCAAAAACCAAAAAAACCAGTATTATTTTATTTTAATAAAGTTATGTTAATCAAGTATATCTATTAGAGGTTGTTTAGTTTATTTTTACCCCACAGGAAAATTTTACTTGCTTACACTTACCCCAATATAGGGGTAAACGTAAGTGGACATACTTTGTAAACTGTTTTTTAAATAAATCAAAAGGATTCTTTTTGCTTTGGACAGACCCATTGTATAGGCCAAACTTTATAAAATAATCTATGTGCTGCTATGTGCTACCCAAGTGTTTGTGCCTTCTGAGTGCCAATGTTGGACACGAACAAAGGAAGTAAGCAAGCAGCTTTTGCAGAAGTCATTTGCCTCCAGACCCAGCCTTCTTGCATGTTCTCCAAAAAGGCAGTGTCTCGTGAGAATTCCTACGACCGTTCTTAATTCACGTCTGCGTAGGGATATTAATGCCTTAGTGCGCCCCAAGTCCAGCTTTGGCCAAACTTGTCTTGCAACTCTACAGGTGAGGGTGTTAGACCACCTTTCCCTCGCTGAGGATAGCGCCTGCTTCTCAAGTGCCTGTCTCAGCGCTGTGGTAGGCCTCCCCAGACTTGCCCTTTTCGGTTGCAGCTGGAGAGTCGTACCATGCCTAGCAAGTTCATCCCCCCTGCAGTTCCCCATGACGCCCGAGTGACCTGGGACCCAGATTACCTGGATATTGAAATGCTCACCCATCTCATTTAGAGATGAGGGGCAACTCAACGCCACCCGTGACGCCAAAGACACCGATTCTAACGACCTGATCGCCGCTTGACTGTCCACATAGATTGCGATATCATCTGAGGATACCACATTATGCTTCAACCACGTCATGACCTCCTCAATCGCTACAACTTCAGCTTGGTACACGCTGCAGTAATCAGGGAGACGAATAGAAATGTTTACATTTAATTTGTCACAGAATACTCCAGCTCCCACTTTGCCGTCTAGCTTGGAGCCATCTGTCAAGAATTGCAACGCTTCGGTTTCCGATAATGGTCTATCCCTCCAGGATTCCCTTGAAGGGAAGGAGGTCCGAAATCGCTTCTCGAAGCGTAGAGTAGGTTTAATGTAGTCAAGATTCGCCAGCTCATCCTTCAACGATCTAACGATAGTAGATTGTCCTGTACTAAGACACCTCCACTGAGAGACGGCTGCAAGTCGTACAGCCGTATTTGCCCCCATCTGTTTGCCAAAAGTGTCGACCGGAAGAAGGTGCAACATAACCTCTAAGGCACTTGGCTGTGTCGACCTCAATGCCCCGCTAACAAGCATACAGGTCGTTCTATGCACCCTCTCAATCCTACTTTTATAAGTTGTCTTGTCCAGAGCTGGCCACCAAACACCCACCCCGTACATGAGTACAGGTCTCACTACAGCGGTGTAGAGCCAGTGTACCAGCTCCGGCTTCAGACCCCATCTTTGACCAATGGCGTTCCTACAGAAGTACAAAGCTATAGTAGCTTTGTTTATTCTCTCCAACATATTGGGCCTCCAACTAAGCTTACTGTCTAAGATAATGCCCAGATATCTAGCTCTATCAGTAAAAGCATGTCTCGTCCCATTTAAGGTAGGAGGGACAACTACCGGGATTTTGTATTTCTTAGTGAAGAGTACCAGCTCTGTCTTGGACGGGTTAATACCAAGTCCACATTTGCCAGCCCATTTCGTAACGATGGTAAGCGCATTCTGCATTACGTCTACAATCGTGCCCAGTAATTTCCCGGTAACAGCTAAAGCTACGTCGTCTGCGTAAGCGATAACTTCAATACCCTCTCTCTCCAATTCTAGTAGTAACCTGTTTACCACTATGTTCCAGAGAAGAGGGGACAGAACTCCCCTCCTGCGGGGTTCTCCTAGTTACTCGCCTGTTGATGGTGGAGTCCCCTAATTTCGAGCTAACAATCCTGCTTCTCAGCATATAATTGATTAACCTTCTCAGAGGAACGTCCACCTCCAAAAATGACAATCCCTCCTTGATTGCCTCCGCTTTCACAGTATTAAATGCGCCCTCTATATCCAGGAAGGCCACCAAACAGAATTTCTTCGAATTAATCGATTTCCCAATCGCACACAGCAAGGCGTGCAGAGCAGTGTCCACAGATCTACCCTTTGTGTACGCATGCTGAGACGGTGCCCACTTCCTGGCACCTATTTTATCTTTCCAAGGTTTTCAAAAGAAAGGATGATAGAGTTATTAGTCTTAGGTCCTTAGGATAGACATGTGAGCTTTTCCCCGCTTTCGGTATAAACACCACATTGACCTCCGTCCAGTACCTAGGAATATAGCCCAGCTTCAAACACCCTTTGAATATAGCTTCCAGGTAAGGAATAATAATTACTGAGTTGTTTTGAAGTTTCGCTGGTATAATTTGATCCGGACCAGCCGATTTAAATGGTTTAAAACCCCTCAGTGCCCATAGGATCCGCTTCCTGGTTACGATATCCTCTGTGAACACTGACAGTGATTCCTGATGATTGCGATGCACCAACAGGTCTTCAAAGCTCTCTGGGAAGTGTGTCTCGAAGATAAGCACCAGAGATTCTCCACTAGAAGCTGTCTAACTGTCAAATATGTTGGTACCTTCCAGTAATAAATGTTTGAGAGTTTTTTTTTTTTTTTTTTTTTTTTTTTTTTTTTCGTCCCTGCCCAAAAGCGGCTAGCACTACGACCTAAAAGATCTTTTGTGCTGTTGGGTACTGTTACTCCAGGAGCTTCTCCACCTCTCTAATAAAGGCGAGAATGCTATTTATAGAGGCCAATTTACATTTCTCCGGGGTCAGATACCTCTCTTCAAAATGAATCCACCTCCGTGTGCACAGAGCAACACACTCACATAGTATGTGTTCTGCGGTTTCTGTCTCTTCCAAACAGAGTCGGCACTCCGTCTCTGTGGACAGGTTCATTTTGTTCAAATGATATCTCAGGTTACAGTGACCTGAGAGAAAACTCACAAGTTTCCTAATATTTCCTTTGCTGAAATTGATCGCCAAATTTTTGTGGTGAAATGGTCTGATCAAAGATTTGGCTTGTCTAAGGCCGGGAATACAGTTCCAATAAGTCAAGCACTGTATTTTTTCCCATTTACTGATTGTGTAGGTTGCAGAAGCCCACGGGATACCACAAAAAGGCTCAGGGCCAATGAGTGTAGTCGACGAGCCTGCCCGTGCAAGTTCGTCGGCTATCTCATTTCCAGTGATGCCCATGTGACCAGGCACCCACCACAACCTTACTTTGTTTTGACAAGAGAGAGATTGTAGCAGTTTATAACAACTTTGAACCGACTTGGAAACCAAGCAGTTAGAAGCCAATGCTTTCAGTGCTGCTTGGCTGTCAGACAAAATGTGGATGGATGCGCCTTTAAGACCTTTGGTCATAATAATAGAGGCGCAGATTTCGATGGCGTGAATTTCGGCTAGAAAAACACTGGGGTAAGTACCCAGTGATTTCGATATTTTGTGATTGGGTCCAAAGACACCAATGCCGACTCCACTATCCATTTTTGATCCATCAGTGTACCAGACTAGGCTGTTAGGTTCCATCTGCGGTAACCCAGTATCCCAGTCTGTTCTATCGGGGATTGTTACCACGAAATTCCTGCCAAAGCAGAGTTCTTTCGGCATAACGTCCGGGACACTAAAGAACATATTCAGGTCTGGAAGTTCATTCAAAATGTCCAGGTGACCCATATGGTCATCATGACTGTATTGATTCGCGAGCTTCAATCTAGCTGCACAGGTAGCAGCTGATTTTTTGACGTGGATATGAAGTGGAGTGAGCCCGATGAGAGCTTCCATTGCCGCCGTAGGGCAGGTGCGCATAGCACCTGTAATTCCGAGACATGCTAGTCTCTGTAATGAGGTCAGCTTGTTCATAATAACTTTTTGCTGTACCTTAGGCCACCAAACTATTGCCCCATATGTTACAATTGGCCTCACTATCATGATGTACATCCAGTAAATCATTTTTGAGTTCAGGCCCCAGGTCCTGCCGAACATACGCCGGCAGGCCCACATGGCCCTGGCCGCGCGTTCGGTAGTTGAAGTAATATGAGAGTTCCAAGTTAGTTTCTTATCTAGGACAACACCCAGATATTTGACTTCATTGGAGTATCCGATATTTATATTATTAAGACTAATTGAACCAAGGTTCAAATTACGTCTTTTGGTGAAGGGCACCAGGACTGTTTTGCTAGGGTTAATCGAAAGGCCCTCCCCAGTGCACCAATTCGAAATAACAAGCAAAGCCTGTTGCATGCTGGCGGACATCGTACGTTCATGCCCTCCAGAGACTATGATAACCAAATCGTCCGCATAACCAATGGCATCGTACCCAAGTAGATGTAAATTATCAAGCAACTCGTCGATCACGAGTGACCACAGCAAAGGGGACAGGACACCGCCCTGCGGACACCCTCTTGCTGCCGTAATCGTGACTGACTCATTACCTAATTTAGATGTAATCTTCCTACTAACCAACATGGAACTAATCCAGTGGTTAGTCGGATCGTCAATACCTCTACGCTTGATTGCCCTAGCAATTGAGTCGTATCCAGTATTGTCAAAAGCTCCCTCAATATCCAGAAATGCACACAGAGCAATTTCTTTCGAGCGATAGGCTGCTTCAATCTTGGTGACAAGTAGATGCAGCGCACCCTCTGTGGATTTGCCTTTCCTATAGGCGAATTGATTTGGATTTAGAGGTCTGGTTGCCGTTAACCAGTCTCTGATATGAAGATCTATAAGTCGTTCCATGGTTTTAAGAATAAACGATGTAAGACTGATAGGTCGAAAGGACTTAGGAAGTTCACATGGCCGATTGCCAGGCTTTGGGATAAAAACCACGTTTACTTGACTCCAAGCCTGTGGTATGTGACCCCAATTGAAGCTAGTTCTAAACAAGGCCACCAGAGCAGGGGTATGTTTGAGAGTTATCCGGCTCAGTTAAAGTATCCACAATATAATGCAGGAAAATGTTGTTTAATGACCTTGGAATACATATCAAGAATGTTGTTCAATGCTTTTTGAGGACCAAGAAAGCTAATATAAAATTTACGAGTAGTTACAAGAAAATGGGATATAGTGCAGTCACTATAAATAAGCTTCCGGCATTAGAATTTAGAAAAATTTGGGAAATTTAAAGACGAGCAAAGAAAATATTTCCATCAGGACGCATCATTCCCTTGAGACCTTTGGAACAACGGTACTAAATCCCTGCGATGATGGGCGATTTTGCTAGTTCTAAAAAAGAAAATAAGATGGAGCATAAAGATTAAGACAATATAACTGATTTTTAGAATTAGCATACCAAAATTGTTTTAAATCACTTGAAGCCGTCTTCGTCTCTAGAAAAAATATCGGCCTTATTAGTTTATGTAAAACAAGCATTTTCGAAAATACATTGAACATATTTAGATGAGTTAACTTAGATGTTTCATCTCTTCAACCGCCTTAAGACAGTTCTAAACTCACAGAGAAACATCAACGTGTACTTTATCAAAACATTTCGAAACTTTTTTGTTTTAATAATTACAAAATACGATTCAGTACCTCCCATACCTATTGTATATATCCAACTCAAAAAAAAACTTTTCACAATACAATCCGCAAAAATACACCATATCTCAAACTACATAAATCTATCTCAATCTCAACATTTATTTAGTCCATGACTTTAGTCATTTCTGTACAATAAAAAACGATTCGCTATGAACCTGCCCAAAATCAACAAATTTTATAAAAAAAGTGAGAGTCACGTGAAATACAAAAAGCTTTGACCCCAAACAAACAAAACTGTATTTACTTTCTGTGTACAAAAATACGAAACTAAAAGAAAAAAAAAAAAAAACTAGAACGCAAAATACAAAATATTTTATAATGAAAACTAGCTTTATATATAGTTTTTAAATATTTTAATGTTAATTCATTTTTTTTATTTGAATTAAAATAAATTTTCAGTTAAGTAATTATGTCGCAACAACATTTGTTGCGTAAACAAAAGCACAATGTGCAATAAAAATTACGGTATGGCGTCGCGATTAAATAATTTCATTTTAACTGTCAACTATAAATTACACGATTGTCATAAACGGTAAATAAATTATTTTTAACGTCACTGTTGGCTTATCAAAAGAACTAGAAGTGTGGTGAGAAGTGTGATAAGATTGGAATGACCTACTGAATAAGCCTATGCTCGCATAATTGGATATTTAACCTTGTATAACTCTATAGGCTCCGTAGATAGATACAAATGTATATAATAGTTAGCTCAATTAAATTCAACAGTTTTTTTATGACTTCACGATCGTATTTCAATAAAGTACATACACAACACACAAACATTGATTTCTTCTAATCACGTAACATTTTGTTGTTGCTGCTGCTGTTTTTAGATTGAGGACCTTGAAGTCACTTTTTTCGATTTTTTTGTTAATTTAATTTTTTCATTAGATTATGAAAGTTAATCAAGTGTTATTCAATTAGTTCTATTTACATAGTATACACATACAGTGTGATTCTAAAAATTGTAAAATTCGACAAGATTATAATATGTCTCAAACTTCACTTGAATAAAATGGTATAACTCATTACATGTTCACTCAAATCATTTTCAAATTTAATACATTGAGACTACCAGTCCATCCAGCAGTTAAGTAATCCTAGGGATATAAACGAATTTCTCAACCAACATTTTCATCGAACTCTTTGGACTATACACACAATGAGTTTCGTAACTAAGGTTTCGAGTAAACTTTGGTTTCAGCCAAATATCCATATTAATTTCAACTCAATTTGAATTCCCTTTAAAAATGACATAATTTTACACATTTCGTTGCATTTTAGTGTGAACAGCGCTAAAACACTTGTCCAAACCCTTGTTTTACATACCTTAAGCCCGACGGACATATGAGTCGTTTCGTTCCGGATTCCGGTCCTTTTAATTTTAAATAACTTTCTCTTAATAGCTAGGCTCGTTTCGTTTCTTATTTTTATTTTAGGCCAGTAATTTGCAGTAATGATGATTTTTTGTATATTTTCGATTATTTTGTCATATTTCAGTTTGATTTTTGTATTTTTCACAAATTTATATTTGTTTGATCGATTGGGTATGAAATTCTGCTTTTCATAATTCTGTTTTATAAAATTCTGTTTTACGAAATTCTGTTTTACAAAATTCTGATTTTCAAAATTCTGTTTCATAATTCAGTGAACAATCAATTGTTTGGAGAATTAAGAACCTTTCTCCAGCTATTTATAGATATTTTGGTGAATTCATGTGTGTGTTTGTGTCTGTGTAATACTATAATTTCAGAAGGATTGTAACCTAGCCTACGCCCTTCGCTATCACAGGCTAAAAAAGTGGTCGCTTGTGGCGCTAAATTTAAAGGACACCTAGTACTAGTAAGTACTAGTAAAATTCAACAATCAGAACAATCAACACAATCAGATTTATTGTTGACTTCGACGCTCTGTTTAGTAGAAGTAAGGGATGAGGAAATATGAAGGTCGAAAAAAATAGTTACCGTTAACTGTATTAGTAACCTCATTAGTAAATGTTCCCTGTAAATCTAACAAAATATTATATGCTAGCTGTTCTACTGATTCTAGAAATCTAGTGAGAAACCTGGTGCTACAGGATTTGACAGAATCGTGCCATAGAATAGATATTCTTCAATTCATTCTCGCTTTGATCAACTCCCCCATTACAAACAAAAATTAGGAGTCTTACATTCAATATGAAAAGAGATTTAAAACCAATAATTATAATCTTGGACGAACAAACCGTCAACCAATGATGATATTTCTCCATTCACCAACTCACAAGATAATGTACTCTACGCAATACCAACATTACAAATAAATACATTTTTTATTTATAATGTTGGTATCCTGATTATAGCATATTTTCTTGGAAGAAATTTCATCATTTTCTAGATTGCCAGTTAAAGCGTTTTTGTTCGTCAGAATTATTCAGAAAGACTGAGCGAACTCAGTTTTACATGTTTCCTTACATTAGACCCATTAAGTTTTAATCCATTTTGACAAAATGCAGCGTGGCCTGATAAAATCCACGTTTGTTCAAGTTTCTTTTGTTGTAAATTATGGAAAACGTAAAATTTAATTTTTGAAACCAGATCAGCGAGCACAACGGGTTCGGCTTGCCAAAATTGTCTAAAACAATTTTTTTATAATTCTCATCATCTCATCTCGCCAAAAAGTTCAGGGGTTCATATGTTTTATGCGGGTTTTATGTTTATTTAAATAGGATGTAAACTTTGATTTTTGCGTGAAACACTTTAGTATTGGTACAATGGGGAATATCACGAATTTAAAATTATATTGTTTTTTGCAAAACACATGGTTGTATACTCGTATGTACAGGGTGGGCCATCTGTTAGTCCTTTTTCTATTTCTAAATAAAACACACATTTTCGAATGAAAAGTCAAAATTTTTTATTGATAATGAAAGGTGGTTCTATGCCATTTATGCATGAAAAACAATATCGTTCGTATGCCCACCACGGCTTCGTCTACAGGCCGAACATAAAAATTGTTGATGACTTTTTCCAATAAAAGCGGATCAATTACCTCAATTTCAGCTCGAATGTTGTTTTTAAGTTGTTGAATTGTTTGTGGATGATTAGCATAAACCTTTCAAATAACCCCATAAAAAAAAATCAAGTGGTGTTAAATTCGGGCTTCTTGGTGGCGAAGAAACTTCACAATTTCTTGAAATTATGCGAACAGCAAACTTTGTTGACAATAAATGGATTGTTGCACGATTTGCGTGGCATGTCGCTCCGTCTTGTGGAAACCAAAGGTCGTTGATATGCAATTCATTCAATTTGGGCCACAAAAAACCAGTTAACGTGTTGCGATAACCTTCCTCATTCACTGTAAGGGCATTTTCCTGTTCGTTTTCAAAGAAAAACGGCCAATGATGCCACCAACCCATACACCACACCAAAAAGTAACTCTTGGAGGATGAATTTCTGCTTCATGAATAACATGATGATTCTCCACTCCCCAAATTCGATAATTTTGCTTATCGACGTAACGATTAAGAAGAAAATGTTTTTGATGAAAAACCTTCATTTCGTTCAAGCATCCAATTAACAAAACGACGACGATTTTAATGGTCTGGTGGCCTCAATTTTTGAGTTAGTTGAATTTTGTATGGATGCAAATGAAGATCAACATGCAAAATGCGTCATAATGTGGTTCGAGAAATGTTTAGTTCTTGTGAACGATGGTTGATGTGCTTGGTTCATTACGAACACTTTCACTAACATCAGGAGTACGAACTGGATGAACATGTTGATACGGTCTACGACATTCCACTGAACCAGTTTCTTCAAAACGATCAATAATTTGGCCAATTACACGCTCAGTAGACGATAAATTTGGACAATCAAAATACGTTGTTGTGTTGTTAGCGACTCCATGATGATGAATGCAATATTTTTGACTTTTCATATGTCAAAGAAATTTTTAGAACAGATAACATTAAGGACTAAAATTCATTGATTGAAACAAGGACCAATAGATGGCCCACCCTGTAAATGGCGGCACATCATTAAACACTACAGGCTAGCGTATACTTCCTGCGATAAACCACTTCATTCATCCTCGTGATGACAGTGTAAGGTCCTTCCCATGCTGGTTGTAGCTTCAGTGATAATCCTTTCTTTCGTTGCGGGTTGTGAAGCCATACCAATTGCCCTTCCTGGAAGCCGTGGTTATTTGCTCGTATGTCATATCGAGCTTTCATCCGATTACTTGACATCCGTATTTTTCCCCGTACAAATTGATGAATCTCATTAAGTTCCTTTTTCATCTGGTCTACGTAATCCTGTCCACACAAAGCCACTGATGGTACAGCACCAAACTTTAGATCTCCAGGTAATCGTAGGTTATCTCCAAATAACGTTTTAGCTGGTGTCATTCCGGTTGTGTCATGTATTGCTGATCGATAGGCCATCAGAAACATCAGTATATGCCGATCCCAGTTGTGTTGGTTTTTCTCAACGACCTTTGCTAGATATTCCTCCAATGTAACATTGAATCTTTCCACCATACCATCAGACTGTGGATGCAAAGGCGCTGTTCTCGTTTTATGTATACCGAGCATCTGGCATATTTCTTGAAATACGACCGATTCAAAATTCCTTCCTTGATCGGTATGAATCTTCATCGGCACTCTAAATCTGCTAATCCAGTTGTTTACCACGGCATCAGCTACTGTTGTCGTCTCCTGATTGGGAATGGGGTACACCTCCGGCCATTTGTTGAAATAATCCATTATTACTAGCACATATTTGTTGCCGCTCTCGGTGGTGGCACATATTGGAAATGGCCCCGCTACATCCGTTGCAATTCTTTCGGATGGTGCTTCGACGTTATATTGTTTCATGGTTCCACGACTTTGGTATCACCAGCAACAATTGCTTCACTTTGGACTTTGCCATCCGTGCTTTCCCACAATCGTTTTAAACACCAATTCTCAAGACGGAGGCTATCCCATTGAGCCCAATAAGCTTGGTATTCCTTTCCTTTCATTCCATGATAACTGATAAATCCGTGTCATCCAATTGCTCTTTCTGATCATTTCGTCGGATCATATTGCGTCGGCATTTCCGTGTGCACCCTTCCGATATTCGGTTTGTAAATCGTAGCTTTGGAGACGTTCGATCCAGCGTGCTACCTGTCTCTTTGGATTCTTAAATTGCAACAGCCACCGTAAAGCACCGTGATCTGTCCGTAAATGGAATTTTTGGCGCCGTAAAGATACTTATGGAAATGCTTGACAATGCTTGGTTTTGATAATGTTTTGGAGTAGTACGCAATAACTCATTCTTGGCCATTCGTTTTCTGCGATGACACACCTCCTATACCGCCATTACTTGCATCGATGTCCAAAATAAATTTCACGTTGGGTATAGGGTACGCGAGGATTGGCACGACACATAACCGTCTCCTTAGTTCCACGAATGCTTCCTTCTGGTCATCCTTCCATTCGAATACCTTGTTCTTCCTGGTCAACTCGTGTAAACTCTTGGCGATGTTGGCGAATCCTGGCACGAAGCGTCTATAATAGGTGCACAATCCCAGAAAGCTTCGTAATTCGTGTACATTTTTAGGTCTTGACCAGTTCTTTAACGCTGCGATCTTTTATTCGTCGGTGTGAATTCCATTAGTCGTTACCAGATGACCCAAATAGTTTACTTCAGTTCTGAATAGCTTACATTTCTTTGGGCTTAACTTTAATCCGGCAGCCTGTATCCGATTCAAAACTTCTGCGAAGTACCTTAGATGCTCGTCGAAATCCTTGCCCATGACGATGATGTCGTTCAGATATATTAGGCACGTCTTCCAATGTAATCCCTTTAACACGCACTCCATTAATCGGTCAAAAATTGCAGAGGCATTACATAATCCGAACGGCATAACATTAAATTGCCAAAGTCCGTTACCCACACTGAACGCTGTTTTCTCGGACTTCCACCTGCTAATAGCCACTTTGTAGATCTAATGTCGAAAATATTCGAGCATCTGATAACGTGTCTAACGAGTCATCGATCCTTGGCAGTGGGTAGCTATCTCTTTTCGTCACAGCATTGAGTTTTCGATAATCAACGCAGAATCTCATGCTACCGTCCTTCTTCTCGACCAATACTACCGGCGAGCTCCATGGGCTGTTAGATGGTTCGATTACTCCTGCTGCCTGCATATCTGTTACCATTCGATTGACTTCTTCTTGTTTTGCCAATGGTAACCTCCTGGGTGGTTGACGAATCGACATCTCCGTTCCCGTATCAATTTAGTGCTTTATCATTGAAGTCCTTCCGTTATTATCCGATGTACTGCTGAATATGGAAGTATACCGTTTGAGTAGTTGATGTGCAGAATTTTTTTGTGCCACGGTAAGAGCTTCGGTCCATTTCTGCATAAGTTGTTCTGCCATTTCTTTCTGCCCTTCCATGTCGGCTTTTCCAATCGGACTTTTCTGTTCACACTTTACTATAGTCGAAACCTCGTTACATACCGATGACTGTTCCTTTCTTGATGGTTTTCATCTTATCCGAGAGATTTAGACTCCTAATTGGTATTCTATGGTCGTTCTCTTGTTTAACTAGGACTTTCCCGATTATAATTTCCTTGGCTTCGTTCTTCTCTTCCGTTCTCCGAGATAACTGTTGCGATCTTTTTCCGGAATTGTTTGTAAGGCCTCCGCTGCTTCAGCTTTAAGGGCCACTATTAACGCTGCGACAAGATGTTCATCATTCCAACGGTTTTGATTGGCTGCGGTTTCAAATTGAAATTTGAAAATGCCGAAAGATGTTGTTCCGTCGAATGTTGGTGACTTTAACTTCATTGAGTGAACGGTCTGAACTGCTTGTGTTGTTGTTTCACTTGCCTTGATGTTATTTAGCTCTTTCTCGAGGTGTTGAAATTCAGCTTGTAATTTATGTTCCACCTCTTGAATCTCTGTTTGCAATTTTTCTTCACCATGTTGAACCTTTGTTTTGACAAGTTGTACTTCCGTTTCCAGTTTCTCTATTTCAATATGTACATTTTTAGACAGTTCTAGAATTTTCTCGTTCATTATCTTTTGACCTTCGGCAATTGCCCCATCTGACGCTCTATAATTTGGTTTGACTGCCTAATTTCGCCCAACTGTTGTTTCATTTCGTGTTTAATTTCTTGGTTAGACTGATTTTGTTGTTCCAACTGTCGTTCGTTTTGTTGTTCCATTTTTAGGTTTGACTGCTCAATTTTTCCATTTGTCTTTTTATTTGGTTTGACTGCTCTCCTTGTTGCGCTATCATCTGGTTCATAGCAGCCATTAACTGTGACAAATAGAAACTTCCAGATGGTAGTTGTGTTGTTTCGACCGACGGTTGTTATCTCCAGTCTTCTCTACGGTTTCCGCATCCGCAACTTCCACGCCAAAATCTACTATACTAAAATGGAATTTTCCATTATAAAACTATTCTAAATGTTCCTAGACTCTTCTTACTGGAAAAGTCATGAAATTTCTAGAAGTTTTGGTTTGAGCATATTAAAGGCGAACGAGATCGTATTGGATCATTAGTATTTGGTAAGCGACAGTATAAGGATTAAGAAGTGAATTAAACGTGCTAAGTGATTTTGTGAATTATTATTAATAAATTGTGTTGAATTAATTTTTGGTGCAAACAACAAACCGAACAAGAGCTAGGAGAAATTTAAAATCAGATGGCGCAGCAAGAAGAGCAGTCGAATCAAACAACATTGCCGAAGGCCAAATGAAAATGGACGAGAAAATTCTAGAATTGTCTACAATTGTGCAAGGCGAAATAGAGAAACTGCAAACGGAATTGAAAATGGAGATTCAACAGGTTGAAGAAAAATTTCAACGATTTGAGAAAGAGCTAACTGATGTTAAGGCAAGTGGAACAACGACGGAAGTAGTTCCACCAACATTCGACGGAATAACATCTTTCGACATTTTCAAATTTCAATTTGAAACGGCGGTCAATCAAAATCATTGGAATGATGAACATCTTGTTTCAGTTCTAATAGTGGCCCTTAAAGGTGAAGCAGCGAAGCCTTACAAACCATTCCAGAAAAAGATCGCAACAGTTATCTCGAAATTATGAAGGCGCTAGATCAGACGTAGTGCAGTGACCATAAGCGGGAAATCTATCGCATGGAACTGAAAAGTCGCTACCAAAAGGGAGGACGCACTACAGGAATTTTCATCGACAATCGGGCGACTAGTATATCTAGCACATAGAAGTACGCCGACTGATTATATGGAAAGGATCAAAATTGACGCATTCATCTAAAGCTACCTTCGCGGAAACCGTTGCTTTTGCGTTAACGATCGAGGCTGTGCATACTATCACCAGACCATCATTATTTAGGCGCCAAATGAATTCAGACACCAACGGGTAAATCTCAAGTGACTGTCGGAAAGTAATACAAGTGTCGGGACAAAGGTCTGAAGGCAGCGAACTAAGATGTTGGGTATGTAACAAGTTTGGGCACATATCACGAGATTGTTGCGAAGTAAGAGAAAAACGGCAAGGATCGGCAACTTCTATGGAAAGGACATCCAGCATAGAGCAGAAATCGGATGAACGAATGGCAACAGTCGGAAAAGTGGAAAGATTGCAAGTCAGTTTGAAGGAACGGAAGCTAGCTTCGCCATCTGGTTGCCCCATAACATACATCCCCATTACGAGTGTAGCACGAGGCGGAAGCAGCGTAAAATCAAAGGCGATGTTGATGGGAGGAAGTGTATCATTACGCTGGATACGGGAGCAACCGACACGATTGTTCCGGAAGACTTGATCGGAGGAGCTGTTAAAGGTAAAAGGCGAACGAAATCGCATTGGATCATTAGTATCTGGTAAGCGACAGTATAAGGATTAAAAAGTGAATTAAAAGTGATTTAAAAAGTGAATTAGTGAGATATAAAAAGTAAAAGTGATCAGTAAAATTTGTGCGAATGTTATAAAAACTGACTTTGTGAATTATTATTAATAAATTGTGTTGAATTAATTTTTGGTGTTAAATAAATAAATTCGTTTGTATTGTACACAATCCAATGATACGAACCTTGATTGACAAGGCGAAAACGTAAAAATATATTGGAATTCAAACATTTATGGAAATATCTCCGAGACCAGAGAAACATTTGTCTTACGAGAGAAAGTGATTTCCCATATGCTTTATATGAAGAGTTTGTTGTTTTCCTCGTTTCTAATTCCTTTATAAAAGCTTTGTTTTTTAGACTACGGCTTTCTTTGAATAATCTAGGAAACTCTTTCGAACTTTCTTTAAATAAAGAGAGAATCTATTTCAATAATTTTTCAAACTGGTTTACCCCTGGCCATTATAACCACCCAAACAGTATGAATCAATTCCGAAAAATAAAAAAAATCACAATTTTTCCGTACAAAAACAATAAAATAATGAATGGGTTGTTATTAGTCTTTAACTATTACCAGCACGAGATGATTGTTTAGTTTTCATTAACGAAAAAACGCTAACATATTGGTAGTTTACGTGAATGAGAGTAGGAGAAATATGGATTCCTTTCCGTGTATACAAACAAAAACTTAAAAAAATGACGATGTCTAATCGAAATTAATCGACATGCGCACAACAGTATCCATAAAATCGATTTTCCTATATTTCCTATAAACTGTGCCACCATCTCACGGCCAATAGTAAAACTCCAAAATATAGTAGTATATATTTACTCACCTCTTGTATAGTATTGTCCGGCTTTTTTGATGACATATTTAAAAAACGTTCCTGTGCTTGACAAAATTTCGCCGTCTTCTTATCGAATTTCTTTTTATTTTCGCGCACCCCATTTATGTGCTCCTTGCGAAATGTCTCTAATGGTAACACAATTTGATCGTGTGTCCGATCCAACATATTATCACGTTCATCTTCTATTGCCGCTATTAATTTACTAAATTGTTTTAAACTATTTACAATCACATGTTCATCATCGGTTTGTGTTGTGCCAATGCATTCGAAATTAAATTCATCTAAACTTTTGGATAGTATACGCTGTGCTTTTGATAAATCTGTGAATGATAGAAAAAAAAAAACGTTAAAAAGTGAAAATAAATAATTTTCACATCATTGTTTTGATGTTTTGTAATTTACTATAGAATTTGTAATTATTGGATCATCGTGCGGTTTCATCTTTATATATACGACCGTATAATGTATTTTTAATGTCATTATTTTGGAATGAAAGATTTGCAAATATGTGTAGACGCGAAAACCTTCATTAATTTCAGTATTATTCAATAAGAGACTAACACGCAATCATGTACCATAGTTATAATTATACACGACTTATTCTTGGAATAAAAATAATATTCAACGTTAAATAATCATTGAGTTTTATTCAATTTAGGCATATTACTCACAACAAAATTTTGTATTTTAACATAAATTTAGATTCAACCCAAACGGAGTTTTATCAGAGGACTCCATTAGTTATAAATAAATAACAATCTCGAAAATTCATTTCATCAATAATTTAACCATCAATAAAACATTTCAAATTTGTTTTTAAAAGGTTGATACAAACTTTTATAAATTTTGACATTAAAATAGATCGATCGCATATTTTTAAAACATATTGCGATCATTTTAAATAATATAACACCGACGATCATTTAACCTTGAATATTTTAAGGATCACTAACATCTATCGAATAGTGTTTTTCAAATCATTGAATTTGTTTTGTGTATCCATAAATAATAGTTTATCAAAATGATCGATCACTAACTAAATACAAGATCCTTTAAACCCCAAAAAAATAATTTAATAAAATATCGATTTAATCAAAATTCTAAAGTGCGATAAAAAACCAAAGATAAACCGTCACAAATTATCATCACCTTCTTAAATAACTCACACAAAAAAAAAAAAATTAAATATTTATGAGAGGTACGAGAGGGATTTTGCCTTTTTCGGTTTGTTATTATGTATTGTAGTTGAAGAAGATAAATTTCATATTCGACAGATAATGTCTTCGCTGTATATAGACATTTTATTTGACAACTATAGAAAATGTCAATATTAATTTAATAAAGACGAATTTAGTTACATACATACCTATTCCTAAATGCAGGATGTATGCATAAATAGGACATTCTCTTCGAGTACGTGCAATCTTAATGATTTTTTATATAATGTATAAATTTATAATTAACTTAACGACTTTTTTATTTCCAATCAACCGGCGTATACATATTGATTAGAAATGAATTAAAAAAAAAAATTCTGCAATATGAATTACGTACAATTGGATTTGACCTTAATTATCTCAGAAACCCAATCTTTCATATTTTCACTTTCACATACTAGTTGTGTGTGTGTGTAATATACGAGCTTTTTATTTTTAATAATGCTGCAATTATTATATGCACTTGGAAAACCCTATATGTCGATCCAAAATTGAAATTGTCTCCGTTTTTGTTTCTTTAAAAGTGGATTTGAATATGCAAATTTGAACGGTTGGCAAATTTCCGATAAATTTAGAATTTAAATTTAGGATTTGTTTAAAATGGGGTTCCTTAAATAGCTGTCGGCATAACAAGGGTTATAGGAAAACATTTTATAGCTAAAAGAAATAATAAAAAATATAAAAACACTTGTCTATCTTATTATTAAATGTGGAGTACATATTTAAGTGAGCAGTAAAAATATATTTTCCTTTACCCAATTAAAATCGTAGTCCAACGTAACTGCGTACCAATTCTTAGATAAATCATGTACTATGGTAAAAGTTGACTTTTCGCTTTGTATAACAAAGTTTTTTTAATCTGTTTATAAACGGGGTTTGCAAAGGCTTGCAAAATATATTAAATCTGGCTTGTATACCTGCATATAACTTAGAAGGTAGAATTTTTCAGAGTACGTTTATGATTCTGAGTTATCCCTTATTGGCTAGAAATTTTTAATAAGTCTTGTTGGGCAACTCTACTAGCACAACTAAGAAAACTTGCATTGAACGGAGAGTTCTAGAAGTTCCGGAAACTGTATATTTCCGTTTCAAAGGGTACTTTGTTGTTTACTACTTTTGTAGAATTCCCTTTATGAATCTCCCAAACGAAACCAATTTTTAGGAAATCGATCACAGACAGTTGGCTAAAACCATACATATGAAAGAGCCAGCTTTCCCGAAAACGAGTATTTTTAAAAATTACACAGAAACTGGCATTTGGAGTTGGTTCATTATGAATCTTGGACAAGTTTGATCTGAATCGATTGAAAAACCGGAGCAGTGTCCTAACAATTTGGGGCGTTACGAAATTTTACTCCAAGAAATGAAAAAATGCCCGAAAAATAAATTAAATAAAGCCATAATTACTTGGGGGCATTCTGAATAGTGTAGGCTTCGATTTAAATTTTGAATATAAAATTCAATTTTTCTGAATATTCTGGAACTTCTAGAATTTCTGAAAAAGTAAGATTTAATTTAAAAATTTTCTGGAAAAGGAGATTTCTATTTTAATTTTAAAAATGAATTCCCAATTTCTAAAATATTTTAAAATTAAATCTTCCTTTATCAGAATATTTTTTTATCATGCACGAATACTCTAAATAAGGAGCTTTACTAATTTATTTTTGGGCAATTTTTTTCATTTCGTGGGATACTACTTGATAATGCAAAACCACCCCCAATTTTATGTGCTATTTTTGCCTTCAGGTGTAATTGTCACCGTATACCTTCTACACCTTTTCATTTTCAAATTGGAAAAAAACATTTTTAATAGGTAATGTGGGGCTTATTCATCACGAAGTAAGAATAGGAGCATTTAAAACCCCGCAAGCGAATGAGTTCATATGCAATTGTTTACGCAATGCTCTAACCAAATATCAATCATCAGTCGTAATGGTAATTGATAATGCTCTGTGTCATGCGTCTATTGAAGCTGTGTTTCTTGAATGTGAATTTATCAATCATCGGTTATTAAGATTAGGCCCATACAGTCCAATGTTAAACCCCATAGAATTTGCTTGGTCGGCTCTTAAGGCCTCTATTAAACGAGATTTAACAACATTGCATTTCACCACAGATTTCAGCAGGTGAAAATATGATATATTTGACCCAACCCGAATTTCGTTTACAAATCAAGCCTTTATCAATATTATACAACGGAATTTGCCAAATTTATCTATTGCAAATTGTGCTAAATATGTTGAATATATTCAAAAATGCATACCAGATGTGTAGGCGTGTGCACTCGTTTATTAGGCTGAATTATGTATTAGGCACCACAAGGTATGCACTCGGGACAAATCCAACTTGGTTTTCTCAATTTAAAAACACGCAAAACAATTTTCTTATAAATACACTTTATCCACTTTTGATATATAATAGCCCGATAACTATGCTGATTTCAAATAAAGAAAATGTAAAATAACCCATTGTTATTGTATAACCCACGCTGCTAGGGGCAACGTGAGTTATATTTGGTATAAGAAAATGTTGAGTAGTCATCACTATGATAAAATGTATTTCAAAATTCAAGGCTCCATTGTGAAAACACAAAATGGAACTATTTCTTATTAATTTACGAAATTTATTTCAACAAAAGTGGATAAAACGTTGTATGACACTCGTGAGCAAAGAGATATTCTTCTCGGCTATCGCCTCGTGGGACAAACTTATCCCTCATGGATAATATCTCGTTTTGCTCACTAGTACCATAAATAACTATTATTTTCTTTTATGTCGTCACTGCGACTCACTGATTGCAATTAAAAATAAAAATTGAAAATATTGACACCACTCAATAGAAATATTGTCGTGAAACTTCATGGTTATGTGTATAGATGGCGCGAATACTTTATAACAATTTGTCGACCTTAATTCGGCCAGTTTTATGGTTCGAACAGTTTGTGTAGTTCATAATTGTTTTGAATATTTGACAGCACTAACGTAAACAAGAAAAATTGGGTTGTTCTTGCGAATGAACAACAAACAAATAAAAACATTAAATTTGTAAGTAAAATTAAATCTATAATAAGATATTTAACCATTTTTGATCATTTTCCTTCCTTTTTAGTGTACGTATTAACTGGTGTTGCGGATCAATTTATTTAAAGTTAAGGATTGGTGGCATCAAATAAGTATTGGTTTTTTTAAGATCTGTTTCTTTGTGTTGATCTAGTTTTCTTCTCTTTCAGGTGGACTGATGAATGCCAGATTTTTGGTCTCTATTTTAGGGAGAGACTGGTCTTAAAGGTAAGTTACAAAACTGGATTGGGTCAACGCGATATGATCCAATTAGTTTGAACAAGATGTTTTAAATTTAGTCGATATGATTTTTTAATTTACTGTATATATTAATAAAGTTTTGATCATAAATATTGTTGTACCCTGTGTCAGTTTTTTATTTTTAAATTTAAAAATGGTTATTTCCAATTTGATATTGATTATTTCCATTTTGGAAATAATTATTTCCATTTTGATATTGATTATTTCCAATTTGAAAATGATTATTTCCAATTTGAAAATGATAACTTCCAATTTGAAGTTGAAAAGGTATAGAACTGCTTCTCTTTTTCAATCGATTCAGGTCGAATTTGTCTAAGATTCATAATAAGCCAATTCTCAGAGCCATCGGTCTAAAAACTAAATCTTTATTTTCTAGAATTTCTGGAAAAGAAAAATTCAATTCATTCATTAATACGAGAAATAGCCTGGAAAATGGAGATTTAAATTCAAGTTTTAAAATTAAATTTCATTTTTCAGAATATTTTAAAATTAAATCTTCCTGTTACAGAATTTTTTCCCTTCTTTTAACTAAAATGGGACATTATTTCATTTAAATTTTTTGGGGTATTTTGATATTTTCGGTTACTATGTATGTATATTAAAAAATAAATAAAAAATACCCCAAAAATGAGCCAAATGTTGGGGCATTTTTCTCTGTTCTTCAATAACCCATTCCCATACACATTTTTGGGGTATTTGTTCTTTTTTGGAGCATTTATGTTGGATGTAATTCCCATAAGCCGTTCTAGAAATGAATTTGTGTTTCCGGCTATTAAAAATGCCTTATTATGGATGACATTTGACCATAATAAAAAATCAAAACAGTAAGCAAATATTTTAATAATGCGTCTATTGGGCAATTGCAGATAGTCTGTTAGTTTTATTGTCAAATTATGGTATTGATGGTTTAGTTTCCAAACCAACTAAACGGCACCTACAGGCTCCTCCACAATTCTTATTGACAATGTTCTACATGGATTTGACCAAAGATACTTCAAACAACCATTATAGAATAAAAACATACATTCTGAAACTGTGCGATAACCAGATGAAATAATACAAACCGTTGATTTAAAATCGAAACGGTTATGCAATCTCTGATTCTGTTCTCATTGCCAACTGCTAACAAACTAAACAGTTAAAAATAAGTGGAATAATAATATTATAACAGAAATGTTTTCTAGTTGCCATTCTATCACTCATGTTCAACAGAGCGTTTAAAGAAAGTTAGCATTATAAGCTTCTGGATAGTAATAATTTTTACCGCGTCAACAATTTTGGTTTAGAAGAAATGTAAATACGGGTCCAGCTATTTTGCCGCTTTTGGAACAGATTTGCGTGAGTGTTGATCAAAGACTAATGGTATTTTCCTTCTTTATAGATTTAACAAAAATCTTCGATAGAGTAGAGCATTCAACCCTTTTAAAAAAATCTTGAAAGTAGTCGCTTGTTTAGACGTTTATTTCTTAAAAGTAAAGTTTTACCAATTAATGTAGGAGTTCCGCAAGCTATTTTGCGATTCTCTCATTGAAACACTATACAGGCAACACCTAAATAACCCGATAATTAAGCACTGTACCCAAAAACCTTCCAAAACCAAGTTGCCAAGTTAAATTAATTTTGATGAAGGTCATTTCTAAAATTACCTCAAAGATAAAAGGTCGATAAAACTTGTAAGTAAAAGTTGTAACTGATAAGCCTATGTTTATGAAAAAGCAATCCTCTCATCCAGGCTATGGTAAATGCTGTTCTATAATGAAAATATTTTTGTGAAGAAAAAAAAATCTCTTAAATTTTGAATTAAGGTTGCTTTCTCTATTAAAAGCATTCTTTATGACGAATATTCCCTATCATGAATTTTTTGGCCACCATTTTTAAAGCATTTAAATAAATTGAAACTCGAAAAACTGTGTGGAGCAAGTGCCGACGTTAATTTAGAACTGGTAGACCAATGAGTACGGCAATTGCCAAATAATACTGTGAATTATCTCGAAATCGTAAAGTTCATTTCAAGATCAAACTAGTCTTTTGAATAGGAACCTAAATTTTTTTGAAATAGCCATGTACATAAATAGATCGATGAGTTCGATTTTTGTTTTGATGCCTTTCGTTGACAACAGATGCCGTTCTTTGAGCTCAGTTAGTTCATGAAAGTTAGTTCGACTCGTTTGTAATGTCTTGGTTTATATTACAATCCCTAGATTTATTTAATTTACAACTCTATTCCCTTACTCGTATCGTTTGTCGCGCCAAGTAACAGTCAAGTTTTAATATTCCTTCTATAAACACTAGACGGATACCATGACAAAAACCGTATTGCACTAATTTGTTTGCGGCAATAGTCATTTCAAGTGACTAAGACATTCTCGCTTGAAAATTTGTCATGACAAGACATGTCAAGTCATTTGAAATGACTAACGCCGTAAAATATCAGTGCATAGGGTTTACAGAAGGAATATTAAAACTTGACTGTTATTTGGCGTGAAAGCGATACGATTAAGGGAATAGGACCATTAATTAAGTCTCTTAGTCCAGATATTTGTTTTGGTTTTCCAAGATAGCTTTGATAATTACGAAGCAGTATGAACAGTGTTTTACCATGAAATGTCAACTTTCTAGTTTAATGTAACTTTGCTAAATATATCTTGAAAAGTGAACGTCGAACAAAAAATGTTTCAAATAAAAGATGTTCAATTGTTTACGTACAATACATTGCTGCTTAAAAAAGTAAAATAGGTTCTGATTCAAAAAACTAGTTTGACCTTGAAATAACTTTTAAGATAACCGCAAAATATAAAATAAATAATATTATCGTACTTCCGCCTCAAAACCATAAAACTTTTGTATGGAATACATTTTTCAGAAACATTTTCGAGATAATTCGGGAGGAAACTTTTCAAATGAACAGACGGTATAACATACGTGAAGCCGGGTAGTTTAACAAAGCCTTCCTTACAAAACTTTCACTTGTACTTGTTTGTAAAGTCTGATATTTGGTTCGAGTGAAGTTATTTATAAATTTAATCGAAAAGCTTAGATGACTAGAGACTTGTTCCAAGAATATTGACTTGAACTGGACGGAAAGTTTGTCAAAAATAATAGAATCGTTACATTTTTTGTTGATAACTGCCAATGCTTATGCAGATAAATTAAAACCTTTACATTTGGTTTCCTTCTCAACAAACCTGACCTATTGTAAATTTGTAGCAAAATTCTAGTAAGTATGTACTTGTTATTCAGGCGGAGTTTTGCTAGTAAAAGCATTAACTAGGTATAATTCAATGATTTTATTACAAAATGAAGGTATGATCCTCTATCATGAAAAGCATTCTATCGTGAGGTTTTTTTTGAACCGAAAGTTAGATGCAAATTTCAAGGTTAAAAAATCTATTAAATGGTAATATTCAAAGGACCTTCGTCAATGTCAACTTTAAAAATGTTCCTTTTGAAGCAGTTGCTCTGATTTTTAATAAATTTGAAAAACTTCATAACTCGAGTTATGTTGTTTTTGGGTTATTGCCAGCGAAACATATTACTAATAGAAATATTTAGCGTCCAAAAGCTTTTAGAAGCGACTTACAAATAATATTAAATTGCTGGGAAATCTGATCTGAGACTTTACAATATGTATTTAAGATGTCCTGAATATACCTGTTGTCCAATCAAAAAATGCCACCCTTCAATAAACGGTTTAAAAATTATTTTATTTTTTTAATTTTTTTCAGCTGTCGACTTGTGGTTTCTCAGTGTTAGTCAATTAAATTAGCATATTTTGAATATTTGGAGATTCTTGAAAGGCATTTAGTTAGGAACAAAATTATTAAATTTTACTAAACTAAAATGGGCAGGGACGAGTACAGCGCACAATATCTACCGGAACCTGCGGTTTTTACCATAGAAACGATAGGAAATAAACCATTTGTTTAATAATAATAGGCTCCAAAATTACCGCAATCCAATTGTTCCTAAAATCTGATCCATTTGCAGAAAAATTCGTGCGTCACTCTTTTTGGTGCTTCTGGGCAAAAAACACAATTATTTTTCGGCTGGCTTTTGATCTTTGAATAACAGCTAAATTTGCTAATTATAAAGGATGGTCTTTTAAATTGCACAATAATATTGAAGCATCTTCTGATTTTTTCAATCTTCAAAACTATTAATTGCAACAAAACACATTTTTACATCTGTTGTGATTCACTATATTATTAGAAGGTCGAAGAATACATTGGAAGAATCAAAGGTTGAAAATTTAATATTCCGAACCATGAGACTAAGTTTAACGAAAAGATCAAAGTTAAGCAGCAGCAAGCTTTACTATTGGTTGTATCAAGAAAGTTATTTATATTAGAAGAGAATGGAATTCTAATTTTTTCAATGAATGGAATGCTTAATACTTGAAGATGGTGCGATTTACATTTCAACTTGTTTTAGGCAGTACATTTTATTAATATTAAAAAATTGTTTGTTAATTTTGTTGTTTTATCTAGAAAATAGAAATGAATCCAAATTCCAGAATAACGGTATTCGATTTGTAAATGATTTGAAAAGAAATTTGGTGTACTTTATTCCAGAAAGGAGTACATCTGGTCACCCAAAATATACAATCAACTGAAAGTGAAAAAGCAAAATTTATTGATATACAACTCAATTCCTGCTCTGCTCGTACAAACCAAATCTCTTTATAAACACATAAAAAGCATACTTTAAAGTCATACACATAGTATGTGTATAACGTTGAATCTTGAATATAATAACAATAATAATAAAATCTATAAAGTTGTAATAATTTAATAATAATTGAAAGGGAATATTTTATATATTATTGTTGCTGCTATTTTAAACATAAAATTGTACTTTTCGTAAAAAAAAGTAAATGCTATTTACGCTATTGTAATGTGTAAGTAAACTTACCCGAAGGCTATCTAGCTGTAGGGTCGAAACTACACAAAAACCTCTCTTGAATAATAACAATAAAATTGAAAATTATATGTGTTCTGTATATACATATGTAATGAGTGTGTGTGTTGATTAAATTACACGAATCTTTACATTGAAAATTAGAATACAAAAGAAAGTTGAAGTAACTTATTTTTTATTTTATTTTAGTAATTATGATTGTTGTAACGTTTTTTTTTAAACAATAACAGCTTACTTGCATTATTAAACGATAAAATACATAACGATAAAAAGTTGTTTAAGTGGAATTGTTTGTTATAAGTTTCTGGTTATGTGACGGAATTTCAAACCAAACATAAGTTGTCTACTTCACATTCCTTATAGATTAGCGGTGAAAGGATCAAATTTAGTTTGCTTGCAAGTTTAGTTTGCTTAAAAATTTCCAAACACTCCTATCTATTATTGACCCAAATTTTAACCGAAAAATCCTTTGAAACAAATGGTCAAGCCAACGTACCAGCTTCATCAATGACCAGCATATATTTTCTGAACTATTCTAATCTATTGGTTAAACATAAAATAGTAAGGCGCTCGCTTTAAAAAATTCTACGCTTATTTACCAAAAGACATCTCGAACCGTCCGATGATATTTCTGTAATAGAGACCGGAAACGACGTTTTACAGGTCTTTTTGTTTCCAAAACTATTGGAAGAATTTTAAAAAAATTTTAAAAGACAAATTTAAATCTTAAAGTTTGAAGTTTTTAAAATGTTTGTTCCCTTGATCGAATATTTCGGTTTATTGACGACAATAAAAAATGGAGGTGTGGCCAACCCACGACTTTCTTTTACGAACAGAAAATTTTGAGAAATTTAATTTTTTTTTTTTAATTTTTGGAATTTGGAAACATTTTGTATTAAGTAGTTTTTTGGAAACCTTTACAAATATTTTAAGATATTTGCAAAATAAATTTTGTGGACCAAGGGAGTGGCCACTTCCGGTTAGCCGATTTGGAGTAAAATTCACTGGGACCTCCCAATTTATAAAAAACAAGTTTAAATCTGAAGTTTCAGTTCGATTGGTTAAACCATCTGGGCTGTAGAGAGGACACAGACTGACAGACAGACACAATTCCGAAACCCACTTTTTCGGATTCAGGGGGTCTCAAAACAGATAAATCTCTAAAAACCTCAAGGTCCAAAATTTTCATGATTACTATACTTTATTTTACTAGAGAAAAAGAAAGTAAAAAATATAAAGGGCTGAAACCTCAAGAGGTGATCAGAACTTCGGTCTTGAAAATTAATTCAACTCCCAAATCAACCCCTAACTGAACCTCTTAAGTCAATCTTCAGCTCAACCTCCAACTCAATCGCAACACAATCCTAAACGCAGCCACTAAACTAACAGCCAACTCAACCCTCAACTCAATTACCAGATCAACCCTAAATCAACTTTCAAATCAACCCTTAACCTAATCGCAAATCAACCCATAAATAATTCCTCAACCGAACAACTCAATTGACCACAATGCAAGCTAACTATTATGTTTGGTAGTAACTGATCAACACCGTAAATAGAATGAATTTATTTTCTAAAAATGACAAACAAAATGCAATACATAACAGTCATTGCAATATGTACTAGTAAGTATGTATGTTGAAAAGTACATTAATGTTACGATGTACAGTGGCTCAATACATTACATTCCTCCACCTGCGGATGGAACATTACCAGATGATTGAATTCGAACGTTTTCAGATTGACGGATGTCATCAGCGCATTGAGGATAGTTCGACGATAACACGATGGAACAATTGTACGCTGGCTCTACAGAAGGCACTCCATGATGCAACTGAATTCATTTCGCCTAATCCAAAACGCTTTAAAATGATCCTCTACCTTCTCAGGCCATCCTCTCATACACCACGAGAGAATACGTGAAATAATGGGGTCTTTCTTCGTCGATTTTGCTATGTCCTCTGCCAGAACAACTGGGTGCTCGAACGATTCAATTAACATCACTTCCTCTACTTCGGTGATGATTTGTGCCGGATTGGGTAGTCGACTAAGACCATCAGCATTACTGTTCTCTTTTCCTGGTCGGTGGATAAGTGAGTAATTGTAAGTGTTGAGGAAAACGCTCCATTGCATCATTCTCGGGGACAAAATATGCGGTGTTGGTTTGTTAGGGTTGAACAAACCTAAGAGCGGTTTGTGGTCGGTCACGATGTCATGGAAATTCTTGACGCCGGCGATAATTGACAGAGCCTCTCTATCAATCTGAGCATACCGACGTTCGGTGGCAGTTAGCGTCCTAGGAAAAAACGAAATCGGACGTTCATTATAACCCACCTTGTGTGAAAGGACCACACCGATACCATATGGAGAGGCATCACAGACCAACAATAATGGCAGCTTCTCATTGTAGGACATGAGAACATTGCCGGTCGATAGCGCAGACTTCAGCTCGTCGAAACTTCTCTGGTGGGCAGTGGACCAAAAACCATTTGGTGTTGTCGTGCAGAAGTTGATGCAGCGGCTCTGCGATAGTAGCTTTCCCTTTAACGAATGCGTGGTAAAAATTTAACAGCCCAAAAAAAGCCTGGAGTTGGGCTTTATCCTTCGGTGGCGGTGAATTACGGATGGCTTCAACTTTGGCTTCAGTGGGGCGAAGACCATTGACGTCGATTCGGTAACCGAGGAAATCAACAGCTTCACATCCGATAACGCATTTATCTTTCCGAAGACGAATCCCCGCTTCATCAAGTCGTTGAAAAATCTGGCTCAATTTTTCATGAAGTTCGTCATCAGAAGCAGCAATGACAATAACATCGTCGAAATATGGAATGACCCCTGAAATTACACGAAGTAAATTTTCAATAAAATTTTGAAAAATACCTGGTATCGTTGAGATTCCGAACTGGAGACGTTTCACTTTGAAAGCCCCCTTGTGAGTTGCGATGGTTTGTACCATGGCGGTGTCATCATCAACTGTGAATTGCTGGTAAGCTGGCGCCAAATCCAGCTTGACAAATATCGACCCTCTTGGCATCGTGGACAACAAATGGGTAGCTGATGAAATCGGAAATGCGTGCGGCGAAAGTGTTTTATTTACGGTAGATTTGTAATCTCCGCAAATCCGTACTGTTCCATCAGATTTGATTACAGGAACGATAGGTGTCGCCCACTCAGTGTTCTCCACTGACTCCAAAATTCCCTGGTTTAACATCTTCTGCAGCTCCTCTTCTATTGGTTTACGAAGAGCGAGAGGGACTCGGCGAGGTGGTAGTCCAATTGGTACGACTGTCGGATCCAATTTTAATGAAACCGGTGGACCACGAAATTCCCCTAACTCAGCTGAGTGTTGGTATTTTTCCAATAAGTTCGAAAATTTCGTTGGTCGAATTAAATGCACTCCGTGGATGGAGATTCCCAATGGTCCGAACCAATCAAGACCCAAGATGTTGGTTTTATTTCCCGTAGTGACAAACAATGGCATATTGTTGATGAATTGGCCATTGTATTCGACGTCGACCTCAGTGCGACCGAGAATTTGGATCAAATTCTGTTGAAAATCTCTCAACTTAAGCCCAGATGGCTGAAGAATCGGTGGTGATATCTAGATTAAACTAAGGGCTGGCTCCGAAATAAAGGTATATCGAGAGCCCAAGTCGGCTTCAAAATGGCAAGGCACCTTATTGATAACGATTGTTGGATCCGTTTTCATTTCGCTGGACAAGGATACCTGCTTGACAGAGTTTGTACTTC
The DNA here is from genome assembly GCA_958295665.1 of Tipula vernalis. Taxonomy (NCBI): domain Eukaryota; kingdom Metazoa; phylum Arthropoda; class Insecta; order Diptera; family Tipulidae; genus Tipula; species Tipula vernalis. The sequence goes on along the minus strand of OY282559.1, from coordinate 86,356,595 downwards.
GTTTGTAATATCTTTTCTTAGACTTTGTTGGTTTTCCGGCACGGTTAGCAGGATCAGATCGGCAGACCCACTGTAGATGACCGATGAGTCCACAGAAATTACAAGCACTACTTCGATATTTGCAGGTTGAACGTAAATGATTCTTTCCGCAGCTTTCGCATTGAACTAATGCACGCGGATGACGGTGTTGTTCGCGGCTGACTTTCGTGGGCTGGGCACGATTGGAGTTGGATGGTTGGTGTGATTGCTGAACAATCTTTACTTGACCGGACTGTTGATGGGCGTCGGTAATTCCTTTGTGATCCTGAATGGCAGCCTCGGCGGCAACGGCATTATCACAAACTTTCTCCAAGGTCAAAGTCTCTTCAGCTAAAAATTGTTGTTGCAAGGCTGAATTGTGGATACGGCACACTATTCGATCACGGAGCATGCGTTCAAGGTTTCCGGTTGGAAAATTGCATTCCTTGGCTAATAGTCGGATCTCGGCGATATAATCTGCGACCTTCTCCTCAGGCATTTGCTCTCGTTTAAAGAATTTAAACGAGGTCGCGATTTCCGATAGTGTGGGAGAAAAATGGTCAGTGAGACGTTTAATAATGTCGGCAATAACCTTGCCAGCTGGATCCTTTTCGCACTTCAAAAGGTTCCATCGTTCCGATTGATGCCATTGCAACTCGTACGCGTACACAATTTTTTTTTTTATTTAAATTTTATAAAATACACGCGGTATTTTGTTATAATTAACAAAAGTTAAAAAAAATATAATCACACCACTTTTATTTGAACGCGGTATTTTTTAATAATAAAAAAATAACAATCTCGAGGTTTTAATTTTTATTTATTATTTTATTACTTTGATTTGTAAATAGAATAAATTTATTTTCTAAAAATGACAACCAAAATGCAATACACAACAGTCATTACAATATGTAAGTATGTGTGTTGAAAACTACATTAATGTTACAATGTACAGTGGCTCAATACATTAAACTAACTAAACCCTAATTCAAGTCTAACTCAACTTAACTGGAACCAAATCTCAACGCTCTGCTCAACCACATTTAATGGTTAACGCAATCCCAAAATCTACTCGATTCGAAAGCTAGATGCAGTATGAACTCAACTCAATCTAACCTTCCACTACACAATAAACTCGACCCAAAACTAATCGCTAAACGAATTTCTTCTATTCAGCATTATACCATAATAGCAACAAACAATCATACCAGCAGCATACGTACCGTCGTACCACCGTAACCTTAAACAATCATTCCATCATACCATTATTCCATTATGCCATCAAACCATCATGATACTATACCATTAAACCATCGCACAATCATCATCATTGTCACCATCAACATCAACGTTAAAAGAATTATGATCCAAAAAACAACCCAATTGGTGATGTTTTAGAAATTCCTCCGTAGTAACTATGGACCTGATTATCATTGCTCAAGAAGATGAAGGTTTGAGATATTAACAGTAACCTTTATTAAGTATTAAACAATATTTGTGTAAAGTTTTATTAAGTATAGGGGAACAGCCGATTTCAAGGAATCTCAAAACAGAAATACTTTTTTGGAAATAGTAAATTAACCATGAAACGAATTTGGAATAACTGCAATCATGTTGGTTTCATTTTGCCTATAGTTGTTATTCCTTTACCTGAGTTGGAGTGCACAGGTAATCACACTTCTTTCTCGTTTAGCTGCATAAGTGAATTTGATATTACCAAGACCGTTTATCTTATTAAATCGAATTCATCAGGTCACGATAAAATCAACTTAAAATTTCTTAAGAATATTTTACCCTATATTATATCACCTTTCACCTACCTGATCAATAACTGATATTTGGAAAATGAATAGTGATCCCGGTACAGACATCCAGACATCGAGACAGACGGACAGATAATTTTTTGTTTGCTTTTTCAGTCCCTGACTTTCAAAACATCGACCAAAGTGGTTTTGGACCGACCAAATCAACTCTGGTAGGCTACTAAGTGGGCGATAAAGAGCCCAGATAGACAGACATTAAGTATAAACTTAGACACATTTAGCAAATTCTTAAATCAAATTTAAATTACTTGAATTTTGATGATTTGAGGATTTTTTAAATTCGTCAAACTTTTTAAATTCGTAGATTTGAAATTTTTAAAATTATTGAATCTGATGAAACTGTTCTTAAATTTTTAAAATTTCTGAAAATTTACCACACAAAACTTACAAAACTGCAATTATCTTAAATTTACTTTGATAGATTTTTATCTGGATTTTGAAGGCAGTTATCCAAAATTTGGAAATTCAACGAAATGTATTGATACATTTTGATCTGCATTAGTAATTATAATTTGAACAAACTTTTTCAGGATTTGGCATTTAAATCCAAAGTTTTTAAAACTAATGCCGTTTTCGATTCGCTTTTATCACCTCTTTCAAAAATCAATCCGTGAATCGAACAAGAAAATCAAATTGCAAGGTTATTTTTATGTGTGTGTGTGTGTGTGTGTGTATTTTTGACTTCTTGAAAAATATTATTAAACATAATATTTGAGTAGGCATAGCAACAAAATGACAGTTCCAGTTAAAATGACAGCGAAATGACAGTATTTGTTGTTGGTATTAGTTAATGAGGGGTAAATCTGACAAAAAATCGAGATTTATAACCGAGCAAAAATTTTGCTCGACCGATTGATTTTATTGGGCGAATCGAATAACTTGACAGCAGACAAATCAATCTATTGCGTCACAGATTGGTTTTATTTAGTGAATCGAAGACGACATAAATAATGATTGGCGCCATAAATGGCCTATTACACAAAATCAGGATTCTACCATATTTGTCAAATGCACGCTGCTGGCTTGGCAAACGGAGTTAGTCTAAGCCAAGGTTAGAAAGACGACTAAACTACATGATAGACCTACAGATTAATATTGACCTAGAAACTAGGGGTTGAACTATTTTGAAAACCGGACAATCGCAGATGACCTGACCTGTCCCTTCAAGATAGCCCCCTGGATTTTATATTACCCTGGGCTAGTGAGTCACAATCAATTGAGTAGAGTATACTTAATCAGCCTTAATATATACCCAGTCGTTTTTCCTCGACTAGCGGTAACCATCCGGCATCACAGTAATGTGGTTTCAATCACAAATATAACAAATTCAACAATCTGAAAATTTTGTGAAAACTATTTTCTTTTACGAGATAATTTCCTAGGAAAGGTAAAACTTCTAAACTACACCAAGCTTTACTAGCCGTATACTTAAACTTAAAATTTAAGCTGAAAGTGACGGTCTTAATCTGGGCTCACTAATAAAATGTTTTGCCTTACGAGAGCCATTATTAGTGTTGAAAGGCAAGGAAGTCGTTGGTCCGGGCCGATTAATGTTAAATCAGCAACCGCACATCTATTGTTGGAACAACGAAGACTAATGTTTGCCGTTAAGACTAATGAAATGTTTAACAAGTTTGGAAAGGCTCAAGAGATTATAACTTTAAAAAAAAAAAATAATAATTCGAGATTACACTAACAAATCTCTTTGATGGATAAACCACTGAAAATAAATTGATGAAGTTGATCTCTGTCAATAACCCATTATTATATTTCTGGTATAAAGTGTTTTTTTAAGAAGTTCTTTGTTTATTCCTCATGATCTTTAATTTGGCCGCCAAGCAAAGTATCAGTACCATTGGTTGACGACTCTTCTAAACTTTACGTGTAGTAACTGCAAAATCTTTTCAAACTCTGTTCTTATCTGATTGAAAATAGATCTAGCTAAAGAATATAATAAGGTGCCCTTCTTTTGTAAGGAAATTATACAACCAAAGTATGAATGAAATTTGAGTAAGGTTAGCGGAAATGTTGTTAGTGTTGGGAAATAATTATGTATTTAGTTGTTCTACGTTCTTAGATAGAAATATTCATTTAAGAATGTCAAAAAGAGGCCAACGTATAACGATTTGATGTAGTTGTTATACGAACTTCTTTACCTTCGACGTAGACATCATATTTATCTATTCAACAACCAAAACAATATGATCAAACCCAAAACTATATTATCGCACATTTATGTCAATGACCAATATATGGCTATACAACCGACACAAGACTTCATTTTAGTACAAAAATTGATGTCATCTGCTGTAGCATTGTAAAGAAAAACTATAGGTTGATCTCATCATACGCCATATACGCGTGTAGGATTTAACATGACCTATATAATGTTTACCATTTAATATAAGGCTCATTTAGAAGAACTCTCTCTCTCATTTCTTCGTTTAATCAAATCCAATTTCTTATATATTCACCGTATATCCACCACCTTCATAAAATTTCACTTATTTCAGCTTAAATTACAAAAAAAAAAAAAAAAACACATGGCGAACACAAAATAAAAAGCTAAAAAACACATTAAAACAGCGGCATCATCAAATTAAAAAAAATCATTTTCTGGGTCAGCTGAAGGTTGTTTCCTCATATTTACATTAAGAATATATTAAGAAATCAACTAACCTAATGCAAATTACTAATTTGACCCAATGAGTGACTGAATAAATAAACACAAAACATGCACAATACACACATACACACAAAATCACACAAAACAATAAGAAAATGTGTAAAGAAAACCAATTACAGTAATCACTCGATTTGATCGGTATGCGCTCATATAGATTTTATCGTTAACACACAAATAAATGTTAACCATGTACATTGAGGTGTATATCCGAGATGCATACATAATCAAATCTTGGTGGTACACCTCTTCTGTATATATATATACATTATATACAAACAAAAACTATTATATGGCAAAACTATCGCCTACAAACGTAAATAAATTAGCATAAATTGGAATTGTTGTTTTGAATTTGGATTTTATTAAATCAGAGAACATGAAAACAAAACAATAATACGCTGTGTTTTGATTTTTTTTTTTTTTTGTAAGTGCGAATTGATAATTTAGGAAGCAAAATTTGTGCGTCATTTGACTAAATATTGAAGAAATTTATATTTTGTTGATATCATTGAATTTGATCATTGACTTCGCCGTAAGTAGTGGTAGAATTACAATTAGTCAAAAGATTAAACAAAAAATTGGATTGCCAACACAGAATACCAAAAAAGGGTGAAAAGGAAAGAGTGCGGAAGGAAATATGGAGCAAGAGATACTTCTAAATTGTCCGTCTTAATATGGACTGACCAGAACAAGGAATGTTTCATTATAGCAGAGTCTTCAGTGGACCTGCCGAAATATGTGAATTACGATACAATTTGGAGGGTATTTCCGGATATTTCTGACTTGACGATAATTGGGAGAATAGATTAATTGCCCTGCCCTTCTTGGAAACAAATTCTAAGAGTAATAGAATCGGTGCAATAAAACAGATAAGGGTTTAATCATAGATTTGTAACAGTTTTCTTATGCCTTGCAACTGGAGGTATACATACCACCACTTTGTGATTTGTTGGCGTGTTTTCGGATATATGAAGAATTTTGCTGACCAAACTCTCTAAAATAAATAGCAATAAAAAATTTATAGAAGTGAAACTTTTTATGCGGTACCAATGACTTAAAAAAAAAAATTCAAATGAAAATTAAGAATGGAAATTGTGTGACGAAATAAATCAACAAAACTGCTTATTGTTCGGGGCCAAATCGTTTCGATCTTTTTAAAATTGTTGATATTCTTAAATTTTTGAAAGCATTTTAGACCATTAATTCTTAAGAAATTTTAAATTATTAATAATTTGGAAATTTTTGAAATTCTGATAAATGTTTAACTGTCAAAATTCTTAGTTATGTTAAATTTCTTAAAAGCCAAAAATCAAAACATTTTAAATTCTTAAAATGTTTCTGCTCAAACTCTGGCATTCTTTAAATTTGTATGTATTCTTAAATTTTAAATCCTGGAAACATTAAACAATTTTAAAATAAAAAAAAATAAATAAATAAATTTCTTAAAATTCTGTAAACTTAATTTATATTTTCGAATTTTGCAAATTCCAAAAGATACAACAAATTCTTCAAAATTTTCGTGTTCTTGTAATTCTAAAAACTCTTCCTTGAGCTCTTAAAATTGTACATGTTTTTGAAATTTTTAAAATTTCCAATTTAATTAAATTCGTAAATATCCTTCGTAATTTTTAAAATTTCTTCAATTAGTTTGTTAATTTATTACATATTTTAAAGAAACTCTAAAATATATAAAATTCTTATAAACGTTGATTTCTAGAAATTCTTAAAATTCAGGAAATTACCTTAAATATTTTTCAATAAAATTTTTTAACTTCTTGTAATTTTTAGAATTATTAAAAAATCCTGAAATATTCTTTATTTTAATTTATTAAGTAGAATCACACAATTCTTAAAATGGTTGACTTATTAAAGCTGATGAAACATTGAAAATTCTAGAAAACTCTTTAAATTCCTTAAAACCTTAAAATCAAAACATTTCAAATTCTTAAAATGAAAAACATCCTTTTTCTTTCAATTCTGGTTTTATGACATTCTTTAAATTTGTATTTATACTTCATTTAAAAATTTTAGTGTTAGATTGCTTAAATTTCTTAAAACTTAGAATATTTTTACGTGTCTTGAAATCAAAAAACTTTACATTTGTATTTTCAAATTTTGTAAATTCTTAGAGTTATAAAAAGTATTATTTATTTAAATTCATAAATATCCTTGTAGTTTGTAAAATTTAGGATTCATTAAGTTGGTTACCTTGTGGAATATTGAAGTTTAAAAATTCAGAAAATTCTTGGTAAAATAAATTTGTTTATATGTATAAGTGGACTTTAGGAATTTTTAAAATTCAGGAAATTAACTAGAACATTTTTAAATTCTTGTATTTTTGAGGATTATTAAAAAATTTTAAAACCGTAAAATTCTTAAAGACATTTTAAATTATTAAGTAGAATCGTAAAATTCTTAAAATGATCTGAATTCTTAAAGCTATTGAAAATTTGAAAATTGTTTGAATGTCAAAAACCCTCAGTAGGAGCTTGTTAAATCTCTAAAGGGTTTAAGAAATCAAAACATTTTAAATACTTACAATTTTAAAAAATCCGTTTATTCCGTCATTCTTCAAATTTGTATTTATTCTTAAGTTTTAAATTATGGAAATATTTCTTAGAATCATAAAATTCTTAAATTTAGAATATTTTTTACATTTCTTGAAATTCTTTCAATTTTATTTGTATGTTAAATTCTGCAAATTCTTAGACAAATAAACCAACCTTAAAACTTTTTGAACTTGAACTACTTGAAATTCTTAAAACTCTAGTACTAAAATTATTCAAGTTTTTGAAATTTCTACTTTGGCGAGGCTGACTTCCTACAAATGTATTTCGTGTGAAAAATCATCTTCAGGCTTTTGAATGGATGGCTTTGTCAGTTAGCAAAATTGCCCAATTTGGGGAGATGCCAATCCCTAGTTAAAAGCCGATCGTTAAATCTCCGAAAAATCTGGACTTAGTAATAGTGAGCTTTATCATACGATGATTTCATCTATTCTTTAGCTAGAATCCAGATTTGTCTGAGATGGGGTGTCGACCCTTCTGTGGATGATGAAACTGTTATACATTTTCCTAAGGGATAATTTATCCGGGTTTCATTTTATTTCAATTCGATTTTATTTATTTTCGGTCTTATCTGAAAGGATATACATACATTTTTCATAACTTGATTCAGGAATTCATTTGGTTTTGAAATTCATTTAATTAAACAAAATAAATCTAACAACTGAAAACTTAAACGCTTAAATTTAAAAGACACAGATGTTACTAGAAACATTTGACAGATTTCGACAATTTTAATAAATTTTTAATCATAAACAGCGGAATTTCACAAAAAATTTTGCAAATTGTTTAAATAAACTTGGCACTGAAATAACTTTTCTTTGGTAAAAATTGATATTCAAGAACTTGTGACCAAAACCTACCATTTTCTAGTAAATTTATATAAATTTTGGGGAATTTTAGTACTTTTAACCGTATTTTTGTTTTTTTAATCTTTGGAACATTGAAAATTTGATAAACTGATTCTGGAATTTTTTAGAATTTACGAATTAGTTATTTTCTTAAAATATAATTAAATTTGCAGCCTGGAAATTCTTCTTACGAGCGTTTACGATTCAATTTTACAATTGGAATTTTTGGACGAAACAACAAGTGTGTCCAATGATAATTGTGTTGACAACACCTTAATATATGAAAATAAATTAAAACCATTAATTTAAATGTTTTACAATACACAAATAATTTTTTTTCACCCAGCAACCGCTTACTCATCCACTCATCCCTACTTACTCACTAAACCGCCAACCAAAGTCCTTTTTAATCGGCTGAAATCGGTTTACATGTTTGTTTCTTAGGAATTGACTTGATATTTAATTATAATGCAGAGAGAGTCAATGAAAAATAAAGACTAGGAAAGCCATATTTGTTTATTTTGGTTGGTTCTTCAGTTTGTTGCTGCAATTTGTGGTGATTGGTGGCACTTGTACGATGTTATGTGGACCTGACCTGAGCAAGGTTGTTTCCTGTTTGTATGATGACGATATACATTTTTTTTATTTTTAATTCTTTTTTGTGCACGACCGATTACTAGAAATTAATTAACTTCATTAAAATATTATTAATATAATTATATCAAAAAATTATAACTTAAATTCCTTGCAAAGAAAAGTGTGACGTGTCATATGTAGTGGCTTCCTAAAATAATTCTAAACCGAAAAATTTGAATTATTTTCGAGACATTTTCGCTGCGAAATTAATTCATTTTTAATATGGTTTAATTCCGTGGCACCGATTTTTTAAAGACTGAATTAAATCCGTGCGATAATAATTCAATTCAAGCCATTTGCTGAAGCAAATCTATAGGGCCGTTGTGTTATTGACATTGTAAGCAGCTCCAAGAGGCTTCACCTTTCCAGGTTGTGAAATTTTTCGATAGACTGGTGGAAATTGACGCCACGGAGCCTATTTTAAAATTATAAAACAATATAAAACACATTTGAAGACTGATAACTTGAACTGTTTGACATCATTCCTTTAAAATAATTATTTTTCAATATTTGCTTAGAAAACGCTAAATAATTTCGTCAACGTTCAAACGTGAATTAATCATTCAAGAAAATCTTCCAGAGGAGAGAATATATAAACGAAAGAAGCAACTGGCAAATGACACAACTGCAGTCATGTTTTTAATAATCCGTCAGAAGAATATAAAAAACAAGTGTTTAATACAATTAAGCTTCCCTTTGGAATCTGAAATATTTTAAAGATAAAGAAATTCATAGAAATAATTGTTAATTGCAACATAATTGTCAGAATACCAAATTAGACCTTTTAAAATATCGGTTTATCAAAACATAGTTCTTTCAGGAAATTATTATTTTTTTTCAGTACGCATCTCGAAATCTGCAATTCAAAGCAAAAGCAAGTTGAAAACAAAAAGAAATTTGAAAGCAAAACAGGACGGCTAGGAGTTTGATGCTCCCCGTCAGCTTAATAAAAACCGTTAAATTACAATACCATGTAAAAACAATGTAATATGCAAATTCTAAATTTTGACCGATTTTACAATCAAAAATAATCCGATTGTAGAAGTGTATAAACATTTCTACTGCACAAATTTCTTGAATTCCAAATTTTATCAGAGAGATATATGTACATAAATACTGAACTAATTTTTAATTTGCAAAATATCACGTTGATGAATTGCGAGAATTTCAATTTGTAAGATTGAAATTTTATCAAGGTTAAATAATTTAGTTTGACTTTATTCGGTTCGTATGCAAGATTTGAAATTGGAATCTTTAAAATTCAAGCTTTATGTTTTTAAGCTTAGGGAGAAAACGAAATGTCTTGACAAAATATAATTTTAAATTTTTATGAAATCCTAAAGATTCACACTAATTGTTAATAAATTCTGAAAATTTTATTTTCAACAAACTTATTCTTTTCATACTCTGAAGTTATTTAATACTTTCACTAAAATGAATTCACTTTTGAAATTATTCGAATCGAATTCTGAAGTTTCGTCAAATTCTGCAATATTATTTTGACGCTAAATTCACCAAATTACATTTTGTTATTAATTTTATTTATTTCCTAAATTACTAACAAAACGATTAAAAAAACTTCCGAGATTAACACATACTTGCTGCTGCAAGCCAAGCTCCTCTTTGATATTCTCTTTTCAGGATTCCTTTGACCAACGCAAACTGCTCGTATGAGGCCAGCTTGCAATTCTTGCTGGTGCTCAATATACTGAACTAAACTTTTGCAGTTTAGATGTTTCAGCTCATAAAGTGGAAAACTGTCTGAGGGTCTTACTGTCTTTTGTGCAACATCTTTGTGTAATGTTATCACCGTTTGGGTATTTCATAAATTTTGTTCATGCATGTTCTATTCGGCATAGCCAATAAAACTTTAAATTCTTTAATTTTGGTAAGCAAACCAAACCGGTTCTTTCAGAAGTAAGCCAATTACCAGCCACTGTTTCCTAATTCCCAACGGAAAATAGGAAACAAAATAATTAAAATTTTCTCGGAATATCCCAATTTGGAAGAACCGCCAAGAAAACTTACGGTATCCAAGTAAAAACACTTTTGAGAAATAGTAGTAGTATTTAAAAATCGATTGTAAATTCTGGAAAAGGGGAAATTTAAAGCTCAGGTAATAAGTTTTGTGAATAAGTCAATAAATAAAAAATAAGTATAGGTTTCGGAAACAGCCTAGATGCCTAGAAGTTGGGGATTTTGCATGAAAAATGGTCTCAAATTTTGACAAATGCTGAGAGTGAAGAATTTAATAATCAAATATCAAATTTCACAAAAATCATCTTAAAGCTTATTTCTGCCAATAAACTTTGTAAATGTGTATTTATGTTAAATACACTACATATTGACGCTTTTTGAGTTTTTTTTTTCGGTTTACTTAGAATGAACGGAATTTAAAGTATACCGAATTCTAGTACAGTTCTCATTGAAAACACGACTCCAAATGTTTAACATCATACTTTCCTCTGAATCCAAATAAATTATGAGACTTAAATTTCCGTCAGAATTTGAAATTTTCTAAAATTTCTAAAAATTTGAATATATAGGGTTTTCCTATTGGATTTTGTAATTCTTGTATCTGGCAACCCTATGTTTTTTTGGCATGTGTATATCACTATGAATGTTCAGTAAGCGTTGACACTTCTTGGTGGAAAGATACACGGTTTAACGCTTTTACGGAAATTCATCATCTAAACGAACGTTAGTTATATTCGCCGCCTCGTTGAAAAGTTTGAGTCAAATGGCTTTTTATTGGATCAACCAATTGCAAAACAATTCCCTAGATTCGTATTTTCACGAAACGGTAAAGCCAATTGGCCGCCAAGATCGTATAATTCGACATCTTTAGACTTTTTTCTCTGTAGGGCGTCACTCATCATGATTTTAACTAGTCGGCCGAAGTATCTTCTTGTTTTGTTTGAAATCAAATATTTTCAAAGTGTTTTAAAACACATAAACATAATTCTAAAATCGAAAAAGTATTTATTTTCATTTTTTACTCTGGTATTTTGCTTTATATTTAAAGCTGCAATTTTTCAGAGCGGTATAGAAAATCTGCATATATTATCTTGGAGGAGAATAATCGGATTCCAGAATTATAGAACTCAAAGTGAAAATCCCTTTTAACAAAATGTTATCCCCTTCTGGAAGCTTAAATTAATTGACCCGTAATGAGAACGTATACCATCGCGATACAAGCGTTACTCGTTTAATTAGAAATTAAACACACATTTTGTTGTGTTAATTAATCGAGACCATACGACATATACGGTATTTTAAAAATATTACAAGCGAATGAATCATTTTTTGTAGACTTAAACAAAGTCACATATTCATACAGAGTGTTAAATTACCAATTAGTTTTTTTTTATCAAAGTCACGGCTCAAATTAGCAAAACAATATTTAGAAATACAATATACCGAGCGCAACAAATATATAACAGAACAGACTACCCACATTTTAAATTAAAATTAAAAATTGCATATAATTAGCCACCAAATATGGCAAAATTCTAAAATGACATCATAATATGCGATACGTGCCTATAAATATAATGGAGAAAACAGGTGTTTACATCGTATGCGAGCCAATTACAAAATGTGTCAAGGTGAGATAATCGAATATAATATAGAGTCCCACAATCCTAAGTGTTTGTCGCATGATTACACATGAGATCGCACCAACCCAAATTATATATTCAAACCAAGAATTTCATTAAATTGAAGTTAATTAAATTTATTTCGATTTCAATTGAGCCAAATTGAAATGAATTTATATAAGTTGTGTGTACTGTCTGATGTAATTGAAGGGAATAAACATTTTTTTTTGTTGTTTTTTATGATATATGAAACATGAGGTCACCTTTTGTGGTTTATCATTTAAAAATATTAGTTGACCTCGAATTCTATGAATCAATAACGTATCCACGAATTTTTAATTAAGATGTTCCATACCGTTCTACATGCGTATATAATCTCGGGTGCGCAATTAAATAAATCATCATCGTTTATAATACTTAATTCCGCAAAAACAAATTACAAAACCAAATCTTAATCAAACGGCATTGAACAACAACACCCCGTCTAAAAAGTAATGATTAATTAGATTTTTTCTACTATAATATATTGGCTACCAAGTTTCCACGATCCAGGAAATATGGATAAATTACAAATAGTGTGTATGCGGTGTACCATGGTTTTTGGCGGATATTGAGTTAAAAAAAAAAACGTATATAAGATTAAATCATTAAAAATCACATAATTATAATTGTCTTAACCCTATTCGGCTGGAATATAAATTGGCCATAGTATATTAAATATCCAGCAGCTCAAACTGGTTAAAAACAAAACAAAAACAAACGAAAAATTAAAACATCATCTTATTCTTAAGACATTTTACAAAAACCATCTGGAAAATTTTCAATTAGCTAAATTTATATTAACATTTTTTATTATTTTTTTTTTTCTAATTCTATTCTAATTATAGATTTATTTTATATAGTATTATATAGTAAAATTAGATAGATGTCTATCTAATTTTACTATACAATATACAGAAACGTATGCGAACCCTATATAGCTTATAGATGAATGAGGGAAATACCAGATGTGATCTCGGTTTTCATCAAAATCATCTACATCAGCGTGCACCGTTCGTTGTTTACTTGTTAAACATTTTTTTTTTACTCGCGCCATATAATTTTACTCACCATTCAGTTGGGCACGATGATTATATAAATGGAGTTAAAATTGATTTTTTGTTTATATATAAATTTTAATTAAGTTAATTAAGAATATTAACACCTTGCATGTTTCAAGTGTAGCTCTTGAGACGAATTTTATTGAGTTTATTGGGATACATTATAGAGTGGTAATATGTGATAAGAGAATTATGTAGAGGATGTTGATGATAGATAATGCGGTATCTAATACAATTTTATGTAATATAATCATTTCAAGCTGGATATTAATGTTAAGAGCAGAAAAAGTATCCGGGCACCCAACATCATATTGCTGTTGTTGAATCGTATGTGCTCGTAATGCTTGCTTAAATTTTAACCATTACGTGAGTTGGACAGTTTTGTTAAGAACCAAAAACAAATAACAAACAACTAAAATTTGGTTAAACACGATTAAAATTTGGGTTAAATTCGGTTATAACCGAACAAGTCGCTTAAAACATTTAAAATTAATTCGGGTTACATTCAACTAATTTCGAATGAAGTTTCGTTAAATTTTTGACATTATTAATCAAATTTAAAACAGAAAAATATGGACAAATAGAATAAACCTGTTCAGGTTTGTTAATACATTGAAAACCGGCAATTTTACGCAAAAGCTTAAACCTTCAGTACAAAGTATAAAGGTGTACTGGTATACATTTTTGTATTTTTGTCAAAGTTATACGGTTAAAAATTATAAATTACAACATGTAGGCCCTAAATTTTAAAAAATTTAAATAATTAATTCAATGCAAGTGCAAACACAAGTTAACTCGTGACTCGTCAACAATGTGTTAAGTGTTAAGAGTCAAAGTAAAATTAGGCTATAATTAGGATGTGATTCGGTTTCAAGTTGGTGATAACAAACGTATACATTTTTGGTTGGAAATCGAATTTTTGGTCAAATTTCATTAGAATTCAACATTTTTCAAGGTGGCCCAACAAAGACTCGCTTTATAAAAATTCATAATTTTTTCTTTTTGACTTTTTTTCTGTAGTATTTTTTTTGTTAAAGAGAATTTTATGAAGCGTCAAAATCATTGAATTTTTTATTCTTCTGGACGTTCTTTATCGCAAATCAACCGTTAGCATTTTAATGTTAGAATAATTCCCAATATAATCATAGTTAGAAGCATGGTCTCTCGGTTTGAGAGCGGGGCTCAGTGTGGCAGGTCGCACTTGTAAAAATTGAATTAGGTAATATTGTGATTAAATTCGATAAAAATAAATTTTTAAATTTGGTCAAAATTTGAAAATTTATTAAATTAATACAATGACCACTAACCAGCTAAAATTTGGTGTTATCTACATCAATCAATTAGTATTCAGTAAATGATTGGTTAAAATTTTGGTTCATTTTTTGTCTCACAAATTTAAAAATTTCATTTTAAAATTCGTTTTTTTAACATTTAGATTTTAATTTTGTTATGCTCGAAAAGAGCAAGCTCTTAATTTGGTTTTAACTTTTTTTTTTGTTTAACTAAACCAAGTTAAATTTGAAAAACATTGCGGAGCAATTCGGTTTGAATTTTAATTAAATTCGATAAAGTTATAATTTGAATAATTTAGAATCAAATTCGGTTAAAAGTCGGTAACACGTTGGTATACTTTGGATAACAATTAACAACTACGTTTAAAAGTGTTTAGTTTCGGTTGGAAGTCCAATTTTGGTTGAAATTTGGGTTTAATTTGCTCCTGAATAATTGGCACAAAAATTATAATCAAATTTCAACCAAAAATCGACTTCCAATCGAAACTAAACAATTTTAAGCACAGTTGTTAACCAAAGTAACCAACGTGCTCGTAAGTTTCAACCGAATTTTATCCGATTTTTTTTTTTTTCAAATTATATTTTTATCGAATTAAAAACCCTTACAATTTTCTCGAGTTTGTACTTTAGATCGGAATTCGAAAGTATTTCATTTCAAATTTGAATTAAATAAAAAAATCTTTGTTACAATTCAGGGGGGCTGTGATCGAGTCTTCGATGTATTATATTCCTATTTGAATTGAATCAGATTTATTCATTTCTTATTTAAATCAAATGTGAATCTTATCCATCAAAGACTCGATCACGTTCCAATCGAATTCCGAAATAGCCCTGCAGGTTTGCGCTTTAGCCGTTTGGTTACTTAAACATTACCAAAAATAATCTTTTGATTCAATATCGATTACAATTCGGATAAGTTCGGTCACAATTCAGTCAGATTCTGTTAAAGTTTCGTTCATTTCTGTTAAAGTTAATTTCAGTAAAATTTCGTTAAATCCTAAGTATGGAAAATATAAATTAGGTTATATTCCGGTTACAAGTTGGTAACAAACAGGTTGTTTCGAATAACTGCCGTTTAAATTTTCGATTGAAAATCGCATTCTTCTTAAAATTTCGTTTAATTTAAATGGATTAATCCATTAGGTTAAATTTGAAAAATATTCGTTTAAATTTGGTAACACATGGGTGATTCGAGAAAATTTTAATTTGTGTCAAAATTAGTGTATATATCCTTTCATAAAAATTTGGATTAAATTCGGAAAATATGACTGAAATTTGGTATGGATATTCAGTTACAAATCGGTTAAAATTATTAAACGGGTGAAATTTAATAAAAAATTGGTTTGAAAGACGACTAAAATTTGAGATAAATTCGGCTATATTTGATTTGAAAATTGTGTTTTTGTTCATTTTTTGGTTGAATTCGTTAAAATTATTGATTAGATTTGATTAAGTAAACAACTCGGTTTATACATTTGAGTTATAATAAGTTAAATTTTTGTATCCACCAAAAATAGGGCAATTATATTTTTGTAAAATTTTGTAATACATAATTTGAATAAAATTCGATTTTGTTTCAATTGGAAGTCGAATTTTTGGGTAAGAAGTTGTGTAAAAAGTTTGTGTAAATCTACTTTATGTTACTTACTTATATTTAAAAAAAGTTAAAGTTTAGTTCTCAAATTCAATATCGGTTACAATTTAGAAAAAGGCGGTTATAGTTCCGCCAAATTCTGCTAAAGTTTGTGCAAAATAAATCTGAGTATAACACAGTAAAAATACTGCTTATATTTGGGAAAATTTTGGCTTAAATTATTATAAAATTTTGATTTAATTTAGTAACAAACTAGTTAAATTTGAAGCCTGATAAAATATGACTAAAATTTTGTTATTAAATAAGTTTAGAGAAACCTCAGTTAGAACAAATTAAAAAGTTTTAATTAAATGTTGGTAAAATTAATTAAAAATTCGGTTATAATTCGGTTACAAATGCACAACATTTGTTAAAACCAAAGTTAAAAATCACCAATTTTTTATTTACAAAATAAATTTTTTAATTAAATATTTAATTAAAATTTAGTTTTACTTAAAAACATAAAATTAAAAAAACTGTTTTATGCAAAATGTATTTCGTGAAAATATTTGACATCATCAGTTGCTACTTGATTTTAACCAAACGAATAACGTAATGGTTACCTTCGGATAACAACAGTTTAGATTTTCTTTTGGAAGTTGAATTTTTGATACGGTTCGAATTGATTAAAACTAATTTTAATTTATTTAGGTAAATTCGGAAAATATCTGTTTAAATTTGGTAACACCGTGATTAAATTGAAATTTTTAAATTGTGTCAAAATTACTGTATAATTAGTATTAAATTCGGACAATCAACAGTTAAAATTTAGTGAAGAAATTCGGTTAAAATTTTTAATTTTTGTCAAATCCAGTAAAAAATTGATTTAAAAATCGGGTTGCAATTTGGTAAGAATTTTACTTTCAAATTCGTTTTTTTAAAGTTAAAGTTTGTTTTAACTTTTTCGTTTTTACTTTTTTTGTTTTTTCGAAACATTTACAATCAATTAGGTTTGAATTTTGATGAAATTTGATAAAGTTATAATTTGAAATAAATCCGGGTAAAAATCGGTTAAAAGTTGGGTACATTGGACCTTTGTTTAAAATAGTTTAGTTTCGGTTGAAATTTCCTTTTGGTTTCAGTTGAAACTCTTAAAATTTTCTCGACGTTTTAATTTAAATCGGAATTGACGTATATTTAATTTAAAATTTGAATTTATTAAAAAAAACTACATTAACACTAAACCTACCACGAGCGGTCAATTTTTTTTAAATTTTCTTTATTAAACCATGACTTTTCCAATAATATACGTACAATAAATTTTTCAATATTCACTTGGTTTTTTTATTAAGAATGTGGGGACTATCTTATCTACCACAACCAGTCATTTGACATGTCACAGTAGGAATAGGTATAAATCAAGTGTCCACAAAATACGTCAAAATACAGTACAAAAATGGTTAAATTAGGTAACCTATAGTTAAATCCAAATTCGGTAAAAATTGACTAACATTTTGTGATTGATTCAAATTTTAGTAAATTCGATAAAATCAGATTAAAAATTGGTTAATAGATTAGGTTAAATTCGGAGAAACCCCGATTACAACCAGTCTAGATAAATTCGAATTTTCAGTTACATGTTAGTAACAAATATGTTGGCCAGACTTGTTTAAAAATCCATTACAACTCTGTAAAATTAGGTTATATTTAGGTATTAAGTTATATTTCGAATACAAGTTGTTAAACTGATTGCTTCGGAAAACACTCGTTTAAACTTTCGCTTGGAAATCGAATTTTTGTTAAATTTCGTATAAAATTAGGTTAAAACTGGATTAACTCATTTGATTATATTCGGACAATATCCGTTTAAATTTGGTAACCCCGTATTGAATTCGAAAAACTTTATTTTAAATTGTGCCATAATTAGTCTATAAATTATTGTGGAAATTTGGATTAAATTCGGACAACGACCGAAATTTGTTGTAGATAGATAATCAGTTACTCGGTTAAAATTCCGAAATTTTAGTAAAATTCAAAAGGAAAAAATTGGTTAGGCTAAAATTTTAGATAAATTTGGCTACAATTTCATATCAAATTGCCAAATTTGATTTCAAAATTGTTTTCATAATTTTTAGGTTCAATAATTCGGTAACAATTTTGATTGAATTCGATAAAGTTAATAAATTCGAGTTAACTTTGCGGAAAAAAATCATTTTTGGATTCGATAGGCTATGTTTCAGTATAATTAAGCTTTATATATTTTCCCCGCGCAGATCCGACTTGTAGTTCTGGTTTTTGCCGCTAAAGTTGTGTTAATGCAAATTCTTATTAATTCGTATTTTGAGCTATTTAGTTATTTTCAAATTAATCTTGGTAACCATCTGTGCAATTATAATTTGAAAAAATTTGGCTATACATCTGAATAAAATTCGGTTAAACTTAAAATTGATAACTTAAACCTATTGGTTACTTTGGATAACAATCTCGTTTAGAATTGTTTAGTTTGCGTTGGAAGTAGAATTTTTTAACATTACTGTTAAATTTGGAAAATATCTGCCTAAATTTTGTAGCACCGTGATTAAATTCTAGAAACCTAATTTTTATATCAAATTTGTATAATTAAAAATCTCTCAAAATTTGGGTTAAATTCGGATACAATTTGGTAAATAGTTTAAAAATTTGATTTTAAAATGTTGTTTTTAATATTAAAGTTCGCAATTCGGTTAATATTTCAGTTATGAGTAAGATAAATTAAAATAAAATTAAATTGTTTTATTCAACTAAATTTAGGGGTTAAATTTTGTGAAAGTTTAACAATTCGGTCTAAATTTTGATGAAATACAACAATTTTAGCATCAACATTTGTTGATAAACTCGAGTTATTTCCAGTTATTTTCTGGTAACCGCTGCTATTATAATTAGAACATCTAAAATTGATAAAATATATTTATTACTTCAGATAACAACCGTGTTTAAAACTAACTTAGTTTCGGATGAAAGTCGAATTTTTGTTGAAATTTGGTTTAAATTTGGTACCAATAAAGCAAACTCGGTAAAATTGTAATTTTCAAAGATAAATTTCCTGAATTTGGGTAAAATACATTTTGGCAATACAAATTGGCTAATTAAGTAAAATTTTGGGTAACATTAAAATAAAGTTTGGTTACTTTTTGGTACCAAATTAGTGTTACTTCCAAAGACTGAATAAACTCGGAGAAAATCTGGTTAAAACAAAATAAAAATGAGTAGAGTTTAGATAAAATTAAGGTTCCTCATTTAAATTTTGGTAACAACCTGTTTCAGATTTTATTCAATTTTGGTAAAATTAATGTGAAACCAATCTCATCAAATTAGGTTTCAATTTGGTTACAAATTGGTAAATCGGTTTCTACAACCGTTTAAATTTTTGGTTGGAAATCGAATTTCTGTTAAAATTTCATTTAAAACTGGATTAATTCATTTGATTATTTATATTCGGAAAATATCCGTTTAAATATGGTAACACTCTCATTAAATTCAAGAAAATTGTAGTAGAAACACTGTATCAAAATTACATTAGAATTTAGATTAATTGGGATAATACACAGTTAAATTTCGGGATTTTAACATTTAGGTTCAACTTGGTTAAATTTTGAGTTAAATTCTGTTACATTCGTTTTATATATTTCTGTTTAACTAAACCGAACAATTCGGATTAAATTTTCGTTAAATTCTACAAAATTAACAAATTCGGTTTAAAATTACAGTTAAATTTTGGTAATAACAGCAACGGTTAAAGTTGCTTAATTTCGGTTGGACGTAGAATTAATGTTGAAATTTGGGTTTAATGAATCTGGTAAAAATAACCGAATAGGACGTTTGAGATAAAAATCTATTTTGAAATTTTGGTTCACGGCTGATTTTTCAGCTGTTACTTATATTTTAGTAAAGTTAAACTTTTTCTAAATATCGATTACAACTCGGATAATCTTGGTTACAATTTTGTGAAATTCTAGTAAATTTTTGGGTAAATTTGAGTGACTACGGTAATAAACATTGGATAAATTTGGTAAAATTTTGTGTTAAATTAGTTTATGATTTGGTTACAATTTGGTAACAAATTAGTTAAATTCGAAGCATGGTAAAATATGAGTATTATTTTGTTAAAACTTTAAATGCGATGTATTTTCAGTTAAACTTTGGTAACAGGATGTTCAGATTTAATTATTTGTTGGTAAAATTGATTTAAAACTAAGGTGCAATTCGTATATAATTTGAATAAAATTGATCAACCATTTAAACAATTGAAAACAAACAAAATTTGGGTTTAATTTGGTTATAATTCGATTAAAACCGAGTTTAATTGGTTTCGATAAATTCGGAAGGGTCGAAAATACATATGAAAAATAGGAACTCCTGAATTTTCTGAATTTTACAATTTTGCATTTAAATTTTAAAAATCCGTACATTTTTTAAAACCTAAGTTTTTGTAAACTCTCTGAAACCTTTGGAACTTTTGACAAATCTAATTTTGATTCCGAAATTGATATTTTTCCTCTTCTTTGAATCTTTTTGTATGTTACAGATTTCGAAGAGGGGGAAAATGATCGAATTCAGATATGACGTGTGCAAATAAAAACCACATGCCATACGTATATAAACCGTTGATTCCGTTTTTAATCATTTCGATTTTTAAATATTTCTAGTTATCGCATCTGATTTTTTGTTAATCCCACACTGCAGAGCATCCATCTATATTTTACATTTAGAGTGAACAGGAACACAAATCTGCGGCTATATCCTAAAATTCTAGATTTACATACTTGAATTTTGATCCAAAGACTCTTACATACTCGTTGTAATCCCAATAACCCAATTTATCTTTGTATTCAATTACCTGGAACAAAAGAAAAGAAAAAGTTTAATAATACGATTTAAACAACTTTATAATGGGTACTCGATATTTAATACGACCAAAACATATAAATTTCTTACGGCAACAACGACAAGCACATTATAAATCTTTCCATATTTAGTCAAATTACGCATCAGAAAATAATATTCTCAAGCCTAACACCTTTACTTTAAGATTGTCTTACATAATTTCTTAATTTTCACTTAATACTGAAAAATTATCGAAATTAACGTACCTCATATATATATGGTATACAAAAATAACCAACATAACTAAATACAAATAATAATTCGACTTTCTTAAAGTGTCTTATATGTACTGCATGCGTATTGTTTTTAACAGACTTAGACTAATTGGTTTAACGGTTATTATATATAATATCAAAAAGCACAAAAAAATGAAAAATAAAAAGTAAAATCCAACAAAACTACGAATAACTAAGAATGATTAAGATGAACTCGCGAGAAATCGTATTATTATTATTGTCTTTAATCACGGTTTTATGAATTAGGTAATGCTAGGTAATTTGATGTATAATTTACCTTAATTTTATTGTTAAGATCCCAAAACATGCATTTAAGTGATTAATATACAGAAACAGTAAGTTGTGATTTATTTCGCTGCGCATATATGGGTATGTATGTGTTTGAAATTAGCAGTAGGTCAAAATTTGCTTTCCCACATCAACAAAAAAAAACTCCGCACACTAACATATGGTTTTGTATATTTAACCAAAATCTAATCAATTGTGCCCCGGTCTCAAACAAACGAGGGCATGGTTACGTGTATATCAATTGTATTTACTACCATGTATGTATATCAATTGACCAAGTAAAACATAACAAAACCCCATTTACAATTCAATCATAACAATAACAAGTTAGATATTTCGATTAATGAATTTAACCTCCAAATAATACGTAAAATTACACACAAAAAAAAAACTGTTTGTTTCCACAAGTGAACGAATTCAACCTTGATTTGATATTCATATTAGCGCGATTTATTTATTAGTTTTTATTTTTATAATAATGCTTTATAATCGCCGAGACCATTCAAAATTTGTTCGTAAATTTGAAATGCAATTTGTGTCCGGTGTGATTCGTCATTTCTATTTACTTTGTGCACAAATAATTGGCTCGAATTAATAGCTATGTAAGTATAGAAGAAAAATTACAAGTCATTAGTGATACATAATAAAGATTGGTTAAATATTTGGTGGTATAAGACCACAAAAAAAACTTTGGTGCTGCAAATATAAAAATAGGCATACACAATCAATCAAACCAAAATTCTCCCAAAATACAAAGTATCAAAAAACAGCACAGAGAAAATTAAAAATAACACCGGCACACAAAAAAAAAAAATTCTGAACCCGAGGTCTGACATGTCAATTCTTGTGCTGAATACGAATCCGATGTCCGTTTTGCTCCATCACCCACCAGTTTGCCATAAAACCCTAATTTTGAGTCAAAATTGCCCAAGAAAATACCAAAGTCTATTATTGTACCGTTTACTTCAGATATATCGATCCGGAGTGTTTTTAACTGCAAAAAAGGATTCCTTAGTTCAAATTTAATTCTGACTCTTCATTATCCATAAAAACACGTGTCAACAGCAAATTAACGTGTGGCTGCACCCAGTGCATCTCGACGTGGTGACGGTGGGCAACGGAGTTGTCCCACTATCCGGCTAAGTCCCTGGGTTACGACTTTCATGCCGTAATGGCAACCACACATAAAAATGTTACGATGCAGGGGAGGGCTGGCTTCGTCATCATGCAACCGTAGCTTCTCAAGGGTAGGCAATTTGGCCTTTGAGGAGTATACGGCTGCAAGAAGACATCAGTGTGATACGGACCCGAATGTGTTTTGTTACATTTGTGGTAAATTTTAAATAGCTAAATGTCGGAAGACTATATATGACTCGACTAAAAATATATATCACTTTCGGTAGAGAGATCCTTGAGGAAAATAAGTGGACTCCAAATATTAAATGAAACGCATGTTATACCATGCTAAAGCAGTGGAAGAATACTAAGAGTACTTCAAATTTAAAATATACAACACCCGCAATATGGAAAAAACCTCTATCGAAAGAGGAATGTTACTTTTGTAATACCGAAGTGAAAGGTTTTAATTTAAAGAGTTAATCAAATATAAAGTACGCAGATGTACATATGTACAATGACGAAACCTGTAAAGTCCAATTACTTCAACTCAAGTTTTTCAAACAATGAAGTAATGTAAGTTTCAAAGGATAACATAGGTGAGGAGGAGAATGAAGAAGAGTATATGCATATAAAGAAGAGAAAGTACCAATACTATTCACTCATAATAACTTCAATTAGGAATTTGATTAGGAGATATGCATTACCAAAAGATGTATCTGAAGACTTAGTTAGTGAACTGAAAATTTGAAAGTTGGTAGTCCTAGAAACAAAATCTTCAATTTATCGAGAAAGAGAAAAGGAATTTCGGAAGCACTTTACCAAAGATAAAAAAACTTCATTGGTCTATGGCACAAATATACCAGCACTGATCAATGATTTAAAACCTAATATTTACAAACCTAACGAGTGGAGATTATTCATTGACTCCTCAAAACTCAGCCTAAAAGCATACTACTGCACAATGGAAATAAATATGCCACTGTCCCAATAGTCCACTCAATCTCTATGCAAAGATTTTTTGCAAAAAATCAAGAACTCGGAGCACAATTGGGAAGTTTGTGGAGATTTACAAATTATAACAAAACTGCTAGGGCAGCAGCCTGGCTTTGTCAAGTACCATTGTTTTAAATGTCTCTGGAATAGTAGAGATTAAAAAACAGTGGCCGCTAAGAGACTGTATTCAGCCAGGAAATCCTAATGTAATTGAAGAACCTTTATTAGATCCCACAAAAATTTTCTTACCTCCACTACACATAAAACTTGGGCTGATGAAGCAAAACGTGAAGGCATCAGATAACAAATGTCAATGTTTTCAATAAATAGCAGAACAACTTCCAAAACTGACAGAGACTAAAATTAAAGAAGGTATTTTTAACGGACCTCAAATACGAAAACTATTACAAGACAAAAATTTCGTTAAAACCATGCAAAAAAAAAATGAGAAAGCTGCCTAGCTCAGTTTTAGAGAAGTTTGTGAAAACCAGGAAATACCAGAAGTGAGCATTACAAAGATATTGTTACAAAGTTGATAGAAAATTACAGGCAATTGGGATGTCTTAAGAACTTAAAGCTCCATTTTTTGGATTCCCATCTTGATTACTTTCCTGACAATTTAGGGAAATGGAAAGGAGATATCAGGGAAGGTGGGATGTTAACATGTTAGCGAACTATTGTTGGATGCTCAAGAGAGATGAAAAACAAATCTTAGAAAAAGACGTACAAATCCACTTCATAGGTTATTCGAGGACAAGAGAGTAGGTTATAAACGCAAGAAATAACATCAATAAAACTTTACTTGAATGCTCGTGATAGGTCAATGAACAAAAAGTTGTTGAAAAGCAACAAACTGTAACTCAATCTTGAGCAGACAAACTCAAACTGCAGCAAGGTCAGGGAAACTTGTTTCAGGTAAACTTTCTTAGTTAAGTTTCACTGTCCTATTGCCAGTACCTTTCTTTCAGTCACACAAGTCGCGAATTTGTCTTGTTGTCAAACGTGAGTTTTGCGTCTCGGTTTGAATAACAGTTTGATTGTCTGAGTTTCAGTGTAAATTGTGCATCAGTGTAAGTTGTGTTGTCTGACTTTCTAACAATGGTTTCGTCAAAAGCCATTAGTAACCAAAACAGAAAGGTAAATTACTTTCGAATTTTTTTGGCCATTTTGACTTAAAGTTGGGCTTTTTTTTGGATTACTGAAGTGTCACAAGTAAAGTTGGACTACGGAATCCTTTTTTGCGGTTAAAAATACTCCGGAAACTATATATCTGGGGTAAACGGTACAAAAAATAGACTTTAGTATTTTCTTGGGCAATTTTGACAGCGCACCAAAATACATAAGAATTGGCATGTCATAGCTCGGGTTCAGAATTTTTTTTTTGGGTGCCGATGTTATTACTCGTTAAAACGAATTCTGCGATGATTATGCGATAAAACGAACTTTATATTCAAATTTTGACCATACTCTATTTATGCGACAATACAAATTTGTATTAACAAATATTCGATAAATCAACTGTTCCGTTTTATTATTTGATTTTATTTGTCTGTGTTCCAAACGAAAAAAATATCGCATAAAAAATTAAAAAGTTAAATTTTTGACATTTTAATCACTACAAATATTTTATGTGGTCGGCGACCAGTTAAAATTTGTTATCTTTTGTTTATTTATGTATACTGCGAGTTCATGTAAAATTTCTTCTGAAAAATTTTCAGCAGGCTCGTAGTCTATTTTAAGTGAAATCTGCTCTAGATTACCTTTACAAATTTTACTGTACTGTAATATTTTGGAATTAAATTCAATAATTGCTTGTATAAAACATACAACTGAATTATTATCGGTATTCATTTTAAAATTAAATTATTTTTACTTCACAAAAATAAATAAAACTAAATGTCAAAATTTTAACTTTTTAGCTAGTTGCATTTGGAACAGCAAATCGGTTAAAAAATGAGGTAAGTTAAATATTTCTTGCCACAGTTAAAATATTTAAGTTTTTAACCAATTGGAACACAGCCTAAGAAACAGAAAATTTCAAAAATATACTCGTAAATTCCGAAATACCTAGTAGTTAAATTCAATGCAAATATTTAGTTCTTAAATCTGAACTGAAATTTAGAGAAGTGTCAGCACGCAAATCTGATTAAAAACATTTAATTCGAATTTTAAAAATTTTTGAATTACGAATTTGTATTGTTTCTGGGGCCCTATCTCGAATTCCACATGTGGACATCTGTCAAAATTCTCTTACAAATTCCACATGTAAATTATACATGCAATCTAATACCGTATTCTTGAATCATTCAAATTTTTATTCACCACGTTGAAATTGAATTATTTCGTAGTAGGTTGAATTTATTTTTGTTAGTTTGTTTATGTTTGATTTCTCAGTGATACATAAAATTAACAACATTTTATTTGTTTTGATTATGATTGTCAATAAGATCACTCAAAATATGAAAATATATTTTTTTTTTTATATTTTGGATTTCATCATTTTGAAGTTAGTGCCGAAAAATTTATTTAACACGAAATTGAAGAATAAGGGATTTACAATTTCTGGGCGTGTTTATATATTTTGACAGAATAGGGGCCCTATTCTCGAATTCCACGTACATTTTCCAAATATGGGCATCTGCCAAAATTTCATCCCTTGGTATAAGTAAGTATATATTCCACATGCAACCAAATACCCTATTCTTGAATCATTCGGAATTTTTTATTCACCACTCTGAAATTGTATCAAATTTCGTAGTATGTTGCATTTGTTTTTGATAATTGTTTATGTTTGGTTTGTCAGCGAGACATAAAATTTACAAAATTTTGTTTGCTTTGTAAACCAAATTTAAGTTGTTTTAAGCTATTTTAGAATTGTCCAAAACAACAGCAACAATTTTATTTATTTGTTCTATATATTGTACTTTATTAGTTTTGTTTTATGTAAATCTAAAATTGGTTTTTCCTACAATCGCCGTGAAAAGCAGGCTTTTTTTCTCTGTTTTCAAAGCCCAAAGTGTCTGTTTTTTTGACAGTTAATAAACAAATTACTTTGTCACACGTTTCTCTTAGAAACGTGTGACAAAACTTGAAACCGCACGCTAAATTTGAACATTTTTAAGAAAGACTAATGTTTGTATAAAACATCAAACCAAATTTTTGTTTTTCTTTATGAAAAATAAAAAAAATCTTTGACTACTCGATTGAACAAAATGTCGGTCCTAAAATAAAATCGTATTGTCAGTATAGTAAATTTTACTACAAAATTATCTTTTTATTATATTTTTTAAAATGATTGTAGGAAAAATAAAGTGTGAAACACGTCCGCAAAGTTGTTTGTCACGCTCGAAAGGTTGCTGGCCTCCGTCCCGTCGGCCAGCAATTTCCTTTCTCGCGTGACAAACTGGCACTTTGCGCTCTTGATACACAAATAACTATTGTTTTAGCTAAAACTTGTTTTGTTTTAGTTTATACAATGCAATTTTGTAAATTTATCGAAGCAATACAGCCTTGTCAAGGTTAATTAAAAATATTTTTAGGAATTCTTTTTATTTTATTATGAGTTTTGATATAAAAAAAATTTCGAAATGATTTTAATTTTGTAATTCTAAAATCTAAGTAAACATTGATATTTTCTCATAAGGGGAATTTTTCCACCTGCAATACATTCGGAAATATTTCAATACAAGAATTACAATTTCCGAACGTTTTTAAGAATTACCATTAGCATGAAGTTTGTTCTGAATTTTCATTCAAATTAAACAAAAGCTTCCATCCCTGTTTAGGAAAGCACGCTTCATAAATGAAACGCTTTCTTTATTCTTTAAATGAAGAAGATTTTTAATTTAAATTATGAGAAACTAGATTTACAATTTTCTCTACCTGTTCAATCGACCAAACGCTAAACAAACCACGGTTTAATAAATGGAAGAAAGAATATTCGATGTTGATTTTTGAAGTCAACTTCTGACCAAGAGGAGGGACCCTCATAATTGGACTTAAGTAACGCAAAAAAGAATCAAATTAACAAATATTCAATATAACAAGGCGAATACAATGGCTTGTACAATTCAGCCGGTGGTAGGATTTTCAATGCCTTGATTTGGCAAATAAAAAACATTTCTGCGATAGTGCAGATTATAAGCGATGTTTACGACGATAATTTTTATTTAAATTAGTGTGATACTTTACCGAGCTAGAGTTGCAAATTTATTGCCGCACGATATTTACATTGCGCGCGGTATGTAAACAAAAACAAAATCAAAGATTCCATAAACTTAAATAAAACTAAGCTCAATTATTCGTTATTAAAAATTCTCCGATGATTAATCACAATATTTTTACACAACGAAAAAAATTCGTATTAACGAATATCAACGTGACAATTTCGTTTTAAAAAGAAACAGTACCATAAATTGGGAAAGCAATTTTCCACTAGCTTTCGATTTTTCTTGGATGAATTGAATATTATGTTGTCAGCATTTAGGAATTGAACGACTTTTTCTACGATGGTTTGGTATTACACCGATGCTTACATTTTACGTCGAATGTTGTGTTTTTCGCGTGATCCTTATGTTTCACGAGAAAGTGTTTCTATCCGGGAAGAGACCCTTTAGACTATTTGAATTAAAGCGGTGAATTCTTCTAGTTTTAGTGACTCGTTCATCTTGTTTTTAGGGATGAGTTGAAACGAAGTTAACCGGAAATCGTTAAAACATTTTATTTCAGTCAAAACATCTATCGTTTAATTTGTCATTAAATATCGTATATAGTTGCATTTTGCTTGCCTTACCCGTTTGTTTTGCCAGTGAACAAAAATGAAGCTTGTTGGTGAGGGAATGTTTATTGCGTTGAATCCAAAAAATGAATGAACTTGTCGTGCATCACTCCTCGTGAAATTTGATCTCTGGATTGCAATGGGATTTAAAATTTGATCTCTGAATTGCATTCACTAAATTTCACATGAAAATTTTCCTTATGAAGAGACACGGCTTCATCCAGACAAGTGTAATTATTAAATCGGGCCAATAGGATATATGGCCTATGTTAAAATTGGAGTTTCCACTAAATTGAAGCTCTTGACGAAGAAAACGTCACTGTAGCTTGCCCTGCAAATACATCACATCAGCACGTCAGCTTCGATAAATCTATCGGTAAATTTTTGCGATAAAGCAGTAACTGGTAACAATACGAAGAAGTCGATTCGTTTGTGTTTTATGGGAATGTGTGAGTAAATTTCCCATGCGGAGTATGGATTTTGGTCGTAAAATGAGAGTTGAGAGTTACGATTTTCATTTACATACTAGAAGCACAGAAAATCGGAACTATAATTTTTTAAGTTCCTATTGTACTCCAAAATTATAGTTTTATTCTACCAATATTTTAGAATTTTGGGACAAATAAAATACAATTAAATCAGAATTAACAGAACGTGTAAAAATTATCTCAGCCACGCGCAGAAATCATTGTCGTTATTGTCCTTAGTAAACGAATTGAATTGTTCGATGTGTTCGATGAATTACACCTTACACTTAACCGACCCACAATGCTACACAAACTCTTGAGGTTTTATGAAACGGTTGGCAAAACTAAATTTAGTTGGGCCAAAGCCCGGCATACATGACACATGATCCGAACTGTTCATTTCATTCGTCGGCCATTCTGCTATAAACAATAGTAATCTTGAATTTAGCTTAAAGAATCCACACAATCAGTACCACAATTGGTCCATGTTACATATCGAGGATCTTTCGTAATTCGGTATTGCTATACCCTTGGCAAACTAGAATAGTTCAGAACGAGATGGAATAGATAATCAATCTAATTAAATAATTTAATTTTATAATTTAAGAATTTTCTAAAGTATTTGAAATTTTTGGTTATTTTTCAAGTTTAAGATAAAGTGTGAGTTGTGTATAGATTGGATTTGCTCTAAAAATAATTATCTTATAGCGTTGAATTGTGATATTGAGATTATTCCAGAAATTTCTCGAGATTTCCCAGATTGTTTGAAATTTCATTTGATAATTTCAAGATTATTCGGGGTTTGGGGTTATTGAATTTCGTGGCGTTGTTTGATTTTAGATTTAAAAGAATTTTTTTCAGGATTAAATGGTTATTTGAGCTTTTCGATTATTTTTTAGAGAATTCAACACTGTTCCAGGTTTTTGATGTCATTTGAAATTTTTGAAATTGTTTAAGATTTTCGAAATTATTAGAGATTATGACGAGATTTGCATGTAATTAAAATGCACATAACGTTTAGTTGTTGGGCGGCGCGTTTGTTGTGTAACAGATAATTTGAGATTAAGCCTTTTCGAAGGATTTGTCTAGATAAGTCTGAATAAGTCAAAAAATCGATTTTTTTCTATTCTGTGAAAGATGATTCTTATTGATCGGAAAAGGATATAAGCAAATCAAAAAATCCAAATCTCTTCGGATGAGATTCTTCGAAATTTTCTTGCAAAGGAAATTATAGTTGAGATTTTTCTAGATCTTCGAGATCGTGGAGCAATTTTAAAGATAATTCGTTAAATGTTTCAAATAATTCAAAAATTTTCAAATTTTAGGAATTTTTGTGAATTTTTTGATCGAATTTTATTGTTGCTGGAATTTATAAGATGATACTGAAAACTGAACACTAAGCACATCATATACTACTCGCGAGGTGAGAAAGATAAGACAGTAACTGTGTAGATATTGTTTCGAAGAACTAACAATTTTTCTCAATACGAAATTTAGCGGATGGCGGTTGCCAAATTTTTTTTTGAACATCTAGGTAGTGTCAGCAAACCAATTTCTTAACTCCATTTCAGCAGTACAAGCGCGGTAATAAGCCCGACGGAACTTTCGAAAGTTCGAGAATGGTTATTAAATCGTTAAACTTAAGTTATTTAACTAACAAGCTAGAATTTGGTTAAATTCCCGCTACCGTAATGTCCAACTAACCGTCGGAAACTAGACATTTATGTCGGTAATAATCTCAGTTACTATGCAGTTGGATTGCGATGGTTAAATAACCGAATGAAGCTAACTTTGACTTTAGACAGGCATATTAGTTCAAATAGGGTTATTCCTTAACCGTTTAGACCTTAAGCGAAACAGAGGCGAAAATGAACCTTAGGAAAATACCTAAATCTAATTTTGGCGACTTATTTTGTAGTCATCAAAAACTTCAAAATCACTACAATAATAAATCAGGATTTACTGATTGTAAAACCGTATTGTTACCAGTATTGGAGTCAATTAAAATTAAGTTTTGGTTAAAATGGAATTTAAGGAAAGTTTAGTTTGAACCAAAGACGAAAAAAGTAAATTCAAGTTCGGTTTAAGAAAGGTTGCAAATAAATCCAAAGTAACTTTGAAACTCATTTTTAGCTCAATCAAAACTTTGCTAGATATCGGGATTTGTGGAGGTTAAATAAACCGAAAGAAAACTTCAAAAGGTTATAATAAACTAAATTTAACTTAGTTTATAAAATGGTAAAGAAAGATTGCGTTAAACTAATAAGTTATTAAATTTTAGGGATTAAACCTGATACGCAAGCGTTTTCAACCTGAATTTGATGGTTACAAAATTCTCATTAAAAACTAAATATAACCTTAAAGTTGTTAATTATATACTATGTGCATTATGTAGCCATGTAAATTAATCCTTCGGAATGATCCAGACGGTAGATTTCGCCACAAAATAAATTAAACATTATGAATGACGATGATGATTATCATTGACTAAAAAAACGCATAGTAAAATTGTCCATGTTTCCAAGCTCAGCTTCCTTGAACGATGAACCGAAAAGAAAACTTCAACAGGTTACAATTTATGAAATGAAGAAGATTATCGAAATGAATAATACTCCATAATTTCCCGATTTGGTCATTTATCGTGAACAAACGATGAAGGAACGGCGACTTCAGAATTGTGTCGATCGGCCGGCCAGAAAACAATTGTTACACAAAAGGTAACTTGACGAAGTTGAGGATGAATTTTGACTTTCTCATAGATAAGCTCGGGAGACAGCTAATTTTGGTCCGGGGATTCAATTTTGACACCATAATTTATACTTTCGGGTGATCCAAACAAAGAGATGTGAATTTCCAGCCCATTTTTTAAATAAAATGTTTAAGAAAATTATAATTTATTTCGTTTAATAAAATACAATTAAATTTAGGTTCTTTTACAATATTCTAAAGGTTTTTATGACTTAAATGCTACAATAAATCAAGTGATATCCAGCTAAATGGTTTAGTTATTATATCCCATCATTAAGTATATGTATGTTTTTGCGAAATGAGCATCTAAATTGCTATCATAAAACCGCGAATACCCGATTCGCCGGAAATAACTAAATTTATGAATGACACAAATTAGACATAAACATAAAAATTTCACTTTCATAGCATATAACCATTGAGTTTCTTAATGCCTTTTTCTATATTTCTCTTTTTATATTTTCAAAGTCAATTAGCAAAATACCCACACACGCCGTATATACACATATGTGTGCGTTTATGTGAATGTTATAACGAGTGCGACAAGTTCAATAACATGATTACTACTTGACTGGCACGATGACGATATCCATCATAATAGTAAACGGAACGATCATTTATAGGCAAAATAAATATTTTCACAATACTCGTAGTTTTTGTTAAATTAAATCCAATTTAATTTTAATTTATTCATCATAATTTTTATTATTAATGGTTTTTATAACACATTATAAATGATAACTTGTTAGGTTACAGTGGCTCGAGTTTATAGCGGGTTAAAAGATGATTTTAATTAGGTTTTGTATTGTCAATTTAAAAAAAAAAAAATGTAAATATGAAGAAAAAGAGAAAATCTAATTATCTTCCCTTTTCCAATTTCTTTGAAAATTATTTTTCTTTTTCTTCATCTTTCTAGCTAGCTAATTTATGATTTGGTACAGAGTGGCCTAGAAATTGTTTTAAAAACATTGATCTTTCTAATACTTAAAGTCAGCCTGTAAACAAATTATGTTTCGTCTTCCAATATAAATTAATTAATTAAATTAATTAGTTAATTAAAAAATGGTAAAAAACAAGTTATACATTCTTCTTTTACACACTTATAACGTAACAAGTTATGGTTTAAGAAATTGTTTTAAATTTCACTTCACTTGACTTTCTATCACGTGTTGTTGACATTTTTGTTATTATCAAAACAAGAGGTGGTTGCTGTTTAAGTAGGTTCAAAATGCTAAAATTGAGTGAAAGGAGATACCAAATATTTAACTACACCAACTATGCTTCTATATCTATCAAATAATCATTAGAAAATGAGTTTTTTTTTTTTTTTGTGATTACTTTCACAATCACTAATGTACGATTACAAAAAATAATAAATAATAGCAAATCAAATCAAACAAAAATTATTTTCGCCAAGCGGGCACAAAAATGTCGATTTCTTTCTATACAAACTAAATATTCATAAAAATGCGATTATCGTATTAAGTCAAAATGACAATAAAAGAATTTAAATATAAATTGATTAATCTGTCAAAAATTTTGTACACTAAATTTCTCCAGTGACACGGCATAATTTCTGTGTATTTGTAATAAATCACCGATTTATTAAATATTCCATTAGAAAAGGATTAAGATGCCGAATAATATTTGGTACATCCCTGTCTCATACACAACTAAAAAATAAAATAAAATACTTTCATGTTTCATTTAATTCTCAAGATTTTTGTCTAAGAAATGGAATTATATTTTCTCATAAAATACGTTTCGAAAATTTCGAAGGGTGCGAAAATTGTGAGAAAATTCTATTTATTTTTATTACGTTTACGAATTTATGGGTCGTGACATAAGATGGGAAACAAATATTTTGTTCTTATACCAAATATGTATATGTCAGCAAATTTTATGCTTAAGATCGATTTTACATAATTTCTCTCCCGGAAAACTTACATACAATATATTTGATTGCCTCGAAATGGTACATGCATCAAAAGTATAAATCGGTCCCGCACCATGTACAACAATACCGAACCGGAAATTAAATAAAACAGACGTGTAACCCTTTATATACAATAAACAACAAAAACTCTTATTGTTGGTATATCATAATTTTATTGGTTGTATGTTGACATTTCAAGTGACTGAATTTTTTTTTTTTTTTTTTTTTTTGTATTTGATATATTGTATCATACACACACCCATTTGTCATTATACGAGTATCATGATTATTTTACAATTTAAACAATACACATTGTATTAAATGTGAGATGCTCTTTAACAATTAGTTTATATACATCATTGGATCATCTTATATCCATCCATTCAAACTATAATACAATAAAACCTTCTTAAAACGATGCAAAAGATAAGGAAACTTTTTTTTGCCATGCTTAAACTCAAAAATTCATGAAATGTCTTATTTGATAAAAAATTTGGATTTTATTAAATTTTTTGAAGTGAAGACGATAAGATAGATTAAATTAAGATAAGATAATTTTTATAGTTTGTTTTGATGTAATTGTTTAAGGTGTTGACCAGGGTGCAGTCACACACTTGATTTATACCTAAACCATTTATACCTAATTGTTGTTTCCAATGTATTTTGTAAATTTTTGAAAAAACTGGTGCACATTTTAGTGATATTTGGAGAACTAATTTTAAATGGCGATAAACAATTTTAAATATTGGTGAACGAATTTTGTTTGCATGATACAACAAAATTTATTTCTAACTAGCATTCTACCAAATATTTGAAAATAGTTGGGCATTTTTTTTTATTTAAAAATTGTTCACAATTTGCATATGTATTTTGTATTTATGATGAACCAATTTGTATTTGTGCTGGGGGGCTATTTATGAATTCGATTCGAACGTATTCGACTCTTCGAAGAATAAGATTCGAATTTGATTTAAATAAGAAACGAATGAAACTGAATCAATTCAAATAAGAATTTAATTCTTTGAAGACTCGCATATATGTTCGAATCGAATTCACAAATAGCAACCCCCCTCCCGATTTGTAAATAATTGGTGCACAGTTTAATGATTTGTTTTGACGAATTCAGTTTTGTTTGCATTAAGAAAAACCCAGTGTCTTTGATTTCTAGGGAAAAAATTGAACTACACAAATAGCAGCCTGGTGGTGAACAATTTTAGATTGTTATGGTGATCGAATTTGGTGAATAAAATAATGAAAACGATTTCTAATTATAAATCTAGCGAAAATTCGTTCTCAATTGACCACTTTCTGTATTTTGGTTTAATTTAGTATATAATTTGATGACTCGACATAATGATTTTTGGCGAACGAATTATGTATTTTTTCGTTCCCTAACTTATTGAACATTTTATTGTTTGTACGAGTATGAATAATTTTCTACTTTGTCTGTTTTCCCGGGGAAAAATATAGATTTTGTACAATTTGTAATATTGGTGCACAATAACTGTTTTGATTTGGCAAGTTTCTTTCTTTTTTATCAGAAAACTATTATCTGCGTTGAATAATTTAAAAAATTGGGGAACCAATTAATTTTTTTCATTTATAGCACAAGTCGAATGAAATAACAAAACTGAACGTAATTCGATTTTTAGGAAAATCTTGAATATCCGTCCCCAATTTTAGGTTTTCTTCATTACAGTTTTAAGATCCCAGTAAAAAGTTGTTTATTTTTAATTTGTTGCATGCATTTGATGATTTCGTATTTTGATGAACATTTTCCATTGTACTCCTAGTATGAGGCAAACTATAATACAGGCACACAAAAAATAAAAGTGCACTGTACTTTTGACAAGACTCGCTTTTCTTCATGTAAATCGACACGCTGAATTAGATTC
This sequence comes from Tipula vernalis, assembly GCA_958295665.1. Taxonomy (NCBI): domain Eukaryota; kingdom Metazoa; phylum Arthropoda; class Insecta; order Diptera; family Tipulidae; genus Tipula; species Tipula vernalis. The sequence continues at coordinate 86,321,071 of OY282559.1, read as the reverse complement.
CACTATCAGAATCACTCCTACACCTGAATCTGATCACAGATTTTTCGAATGCAGAAAAACGAGAAAAAAGGAACACAAAAAATGTTTATTATAGAGGCCTTAGCTGTGCATCCCGATGTATTTTACAGCACTGAAATAGAATCCGAAATCAAAATTGTCTCAAACACATGTAAAACAAATGTGACGAATCCGATAATAGTGATGATGATGAATATATTCAAAGTGGTCATAAAAAGAAAAGTTGGCCAAAAACTCATAAAAAGAAAAGTTTGCCAAACGATCTTATTCGAGACTTGGGATTACTAAAAGATGGTGTAGAGTTTCTTACGTCTATGATATAAAAGAAAAATTTATTTGAAAAGGGAACACATTTTATCGGAATAGAGATGACGATTTTAAACAATTTTTCTCTCGTGATAAAGACTTTTCATTAGTATACTACAATAACGTTAAGGGTCTGATCGATAAATTGATGCCTGATATTTACAAAGATTGAGAGTGTAAAATTTTTTATTGATTTAAGTAAAAGGAGTCTCAATGCAGTTTTACTTCACAATAATAAAGCTTTATCTGTTTGTGGAATAGTAGGGATAATAAAAATCAAAAAAAGTGATCAGTTAGAGTTTCTTTCAACCCAGGCTCTCAAAATGTCGTACAGAAGTCGTTGCTCAACCCGAGAAAAAAAATGTGGTTACTCCACTACACATAAAACTCGGACTTATGAAATAGTCCATTAAAGCATTAGGTGAGGAAAAGGGATCTTATAAATACTTGAGATAAAAGTTTCCGAAATTAAAAGATGCAAATTTAATGAAGAATATTCGATGAACCGAAGAATGTTCAGAGACAATTGAAGATGAACAGCACTGAAAAAGCTGGCTCAGTTTCAAAAAAGTATCTGACAATTTCTTAGGAAATAATAAAAGTGAAAATTATAAAACTTTGGTAACGGAAATGGTGGAGAATTTTAGAAAATTGGGATGTATTATGAGTTTCAAACTACATATTCTAGATTTACATTTGCATTACTTTCCAAAGAATGTTAGAGATTTCGCGAGGAACAAGGTCAACGATTTTACCAAGATATCAAAGAGATGGAGCGTAGATATCAAGGTAGGTGGGATGAGAACATGATGACCGATTTTTTGTTGGACTTTAGAAAGAGAAACAGAACATCTAGAAAAAAGAATTCGGTATAAAAGAAGACGAGATGATTAAGAGAATAAATACGTTCTAAATTGTTATGTTAATGGGTTATGAAAATTTGTAAGTTTACATTACAGGGTTATGTGGACCCAGAAGTTCACGTTACGGGATTAGGAGGATGTAAGTCTATATTATGGGGATATGGGGTTTAAAAAGTTCGTATTGTGGGGCCAAAAGGGCTCACCGCTATTTTTGCAATTTATGCTAAATCTGTGGATGTAGGAATGATTCATACATGAAGAAAAGTGGGTCTTGGGAAAAGTAAAGAGCACTTTTTTTTTGTATACCTGTATAATTAATTATTTATAATGTTGACCATAGCGCAGTCTCAAACTTAATTTGACCAATAAAATACAGATGTGAAAATTTATTTTCAGTTTCTTCATGAAATTAAGATTCCTATTTTGTGTTTTAATTTGAGTGGAAAAATTTAAAATTGGTAAACGAATTTTGTTTGTAAAATGCCAAACTTGATTTGTATAGCTCAAAATTGGTGCTCAATGATAAGAAAATTGATTTTTTTATACATTTCGATAAAATAATAAAAAATTATTAAAATTCTGATTCTTTTAGTTAACATTTTGTATTTTCAATTTTGTTTATGTCAAATGGAACACCATCTAGCTTTTGATTCTGAAATATAATGAGGTGTTAAAATAAAATAGTTAAATTTTCTATATGACATAATAAATGATTTGATTTGATTTGACGATTTTGAATTTTTCATGGAAATTTCTTATTGGTTGTTAATATTTTTAAATTTGGATATAATAGAACAAAATTGTCGAATTATGTTAATTTTATGTTAAATAATTGATGTGGTGCATGGTTTCATATATTTGGCGATTATTTTTTTTATTTCGTGTGAACAATTTTCCACTTGGTTTTCAGCTAAAAAAATGACTGATTTTTAAATTTTATAAAATTAGTGCACAACACATTCAATGTTATGATTTCACAAAGTTTCCGTTTTTTATTTCCAGTGAAATTATATTTCCAGTGAAAAATATTTTAACGATTTTGTATTTCGACGAACTAGTGTTTATTTGAAGAGAAATAATTTTAAACATTGATTAAAGACTCTAGGTAAGTTTAAGACATACTTTAAAGACCAATTGGTTATAATTATTTACGCTGTTGACCAGTTTGCCGTCCCGAGTTGAGCACCCACAAAAAGTATTAAGATTCGATCACACAATTTAACGATCTTGTTTTATTGGTGAACAATAATTTGTGAAGAATAGTTTTAACTATTGGTAAAGAAATGTTGTTTTAATTATAAATAAATTAACGAAACCAATATCTGATCTAAGTTCGATTTTTAGAGAAATTTTTTAAAATTGGTGCTCAATTTTTAAAATTGGTGCACCAATTTTTTTTTCTTTCATTCAGCAGAAAAGAAAAATTCAAAATTGTTACTAAATACTTTTTGTTTTTCCAGTGAAAAATTAGTAAATTCTACGAAGAGGAGAAATATTTAAGATTTCTGCAAATTTAGTTTGATCTGACGAGGACTACGAAAAATTGATAATTTTTCAATCATCTCATAAGACTATAGCGAGTGAATTGCTAACTTATTAGCTAACTTTTTTTTTGTATTTGTAGTGAAAAAATTATTAAATTTTATACGCCAGATTATAAATTTGTTGCACTCCTTTAGTTCGACGGAACAATAAAATAACAAAAAATAATTAAATTCCGAGTACTTTAAAGTTTTTCTTGTTAATATTTTGAAAATTTGTGCCCATAATTTTTTATGTTGTTAAATGAAAAACTATTATGGACGTATAGTTTTGGAAAATTGTGTGATGCCGAAATAAAATTATTAGATTTTATATAATTAGTACGACATTTGATAATTTTGTTGTTTTGATGAACAATTCCATTGTGACTAAAAAGCCAGCGGAAGTATCGTGTTCTTATTACCTTTCAGAATTGGTCGGAAACCCTTTCAGAATTAAAGTTAAGGTACCTTCTTTGGCCTTTATTGCACTGCCCCAGAATTTCATTATAATCGATTTTGAAATAGCACCGGTCCATTTCAGATGGGTCAAATAAGGTACATAACAGTTTGAGTATCATAAATTACTGTATAATACAAACCCCGAAAGCTGCCAAAACTAAAATTACACAAGCACTGTTTTGTACCAGATATCGTTTTAGAATATAGCGTTAAAATATATAGTATACTATTTGGTGCCGAATCTTAATCCTAAAAAGTATGAAATTTGCAATTTCTCGAGATTAATTCTAAATCCTTTCCAAGATTAATTCCAAATTAACAAGAAGTGTATTTTGTTGACCAAAATTGAATTCGAATTATTTTGGGTTTATTTGTTTTTCAAGAAAATAGCCAATTTGATTTAATTGACAAAAGCCAACCTTTCCAAATAAAATATAAACTTAATATGTATTATGACTCTGGTAGCAGGTATCATAACTAAGAATTAGAATTATGTTTAATTAAACCCAATTTTTTTTGGGGTTAATGTTATTCTTGCGGGGATTTATCCTATGCAATTGTTGTTGTAAATTTGTCAAGGAAATACGCTAAAGTTTGATTCCACTTTTTTTTTTGGAACTAAAGCAAAGCAATCTAGATTATATAAAGCCACAGCCTAAGAATCGAAGTTTTTATTGACGATTGGAGGCAGATTTTTTACCCGATTTTTGTCACATTTTTTTTAAATGATGTATCCAGCCCAATTTAATTTTTTACCGCGAGAGGCGTTTTCCCTACTTTTACAATGGTCAATAAATAATTAGAAACGAGGAAAACCCCAAACTTTTAAATGAAAACGTTACAAATCCTTAATAATGATCTCAACATTAGGAATATCGTTTAAGAAAATCGTTTTCATTTTCTTGTATTAATTGAATTATTTAAACCAAAATTTTTAAAATTTTCATACAATTTCATTCTGGTCAAATTGAAGTAGAAGCTTACTACAAATTGTGTGGTCACTAAGTCAATATAATTACATAGATGACAGGACAAATTTGGTAAAATAGATCCAAAAATTACCACTTGGAAAAATTTCAAGTTCAAACTAAAGATAACTTTAGCAAGTATTATTTTACCTCGTCAGAGCCAACTTTGATGTATTTTTCAAAATGAAATTTCGAAAAAAATATTATAAAAAAAATATTTTAGACCGTTTAGTTGCACAAATTAAACTATTCAGATTATCGCTCAGGTCTGGACTTGTACAAGGGAGCACCTAGCCAATATAAACTATTGTTGCAATTTTAGCTCAGTTTCGCAAATATTTCATTATTAAATAAAATTAAATTTAAATGTGTCAACGTGGTAACCAATGTGCTAATATGGCAACGATGTGTCAGCGGACTAGCGCAAGCAAAAGCAAAAAAGTCAAAAAGTTTTGTCTTTCATAAGTTACATGCACAATATTTCAAAACTGTGCCGTTTTGCCCCCACATGGTCAAGTAGGCTTGCAACGATTGACTTGTGCAGTTGAATTTGCGCAGTTAAACGTTTCGTCTAGGGTCAGCCCTAGACACACGAGTAATTTAATTTTAATATTTCTGCAATTAATATTTATTTATTACTAATACGGCCTTCTTGTATGTTGTTTTAAAGATGATTCGTGGAGTTTTGGTCTAAAACAATTTAGCTAAACCAATTTAACTAAAGCAATTTACCTAAAATCTATTTATCTAAAAACAATTTACCTAAAAACAATTCGTCTAAAATCTTTTTTTTTTCTTGTTTAAATATTTGTAGTCTTACTTTTGGAATTTTACAACAACAATGCCGTTTATTTTCATTCTGGAATGAATAGTTTCAAACCAAGTTTTTGTTGGTACAGAATTATTCTAGCAATAATTTTAAAAAATTTTATTATTTTTTTATTTAATTTTTAATCTCATCTGATAAAAGTAAAAAGAAAATGATTATTGGTTTTTATTTTGAGCGCAATTTGCATTTTTTAGTACTATTCCAGCTACCAAAGTAAGAAGGCTATTGATAAAATTGAGTGAGGACACATTTTTAAAACTTTTTTTGGAATGGCCAAGCTTACGTCATTATTTTTTTTAAATAAATTTAGATAAATTGAGACGAATTGTTTTAGACGAATTTATCTAAAGAATTTGTTTTAGGCAAATTGGGTAATTTGTTTTAGGCAAATTGGGTTTACGTAAATTGTTTTTAGTTAAATTGCTTTAGACGAATTGTATTTAGCCAAATTGTTTTTAGATGAATTGTGTTTAGACGAATTGTTTTTAGGTAAATTGTTTTTAGTTAAATTGTTTTAGATAAATTGTTTTAGACGAATTGCTTTAGATGAATTGTTTTTAGACAAAGTGTTTTTAGGTAAATTGGTTTTAGTTAAATTGTTTTAGGTAAACTGTTTTAGACGAATTGCTCTAGATGAATTGTTTTTAGATGAATTGTTGTTAGACGAATTGTTTTAGATGAATTGTTTTAGGCGAATTATATTTAGATTAACTGTTTTTAGAGGAAATGTTTTTAGATAAACTGTTTTAGATAAAAAATCCGTTTTCCGTTAAAGAAATGTAGAAGACTGTGAGTTTTATAAGATTTTTGTTGAAAAATTTGAAACTATGGATTCTTATGGGGAATAGTGAAAAGTTAATCCACTAAAAAAGCTTCTAAAAAAATATGACTTATGATTATGGGTCTATACTCTATGTAGAAGGCTCCGATTAAACATGCAAATTTTTCCGAACTTAATTCCAATTTTTTGCCAGTCTAATTTCAGTTTTTTCGTGAAGAAGTTACGTAACAGTGATGTGCTAAATCGATCTGTTTTGTTGTTTTTGTGTATTCTCGTAGGCTTTTTAACAAGAAACATCGAATTAGCCAATCACTATTATGTAATGAATTATGAATTTATGATTGATGTCGTATTTGATAATAAATTTGAAATTTGTTAAATTTTTTAGTGAAGACGATATGATATCATCGGTTAAATTACGATAAGATAATTTCTATAGTTTATGTTAATGAATATTGTTTAAACGTGCAGTCGTGAAACTTTATAAAAAGAATTCAAGTCAATTTTGTAAATTTTTTTATAATTTTCAAGAACAATTTTAAATATTGGTGAAAGACTTTTAAGCAAATTGTACGATAAAAATTTAGCGGTTTTACCAAAACCTAAAATAACAAATTTTTATTTAAAAGTTTTATTTTTAAAAAAATAACGTTCTCGACTACTGTGTGTCATCTTCAGATTGGTTTTTTTTGTCTTATACTCGAAAACGTTAATATTTTTGAAAATAAAACCAATCATCTAAAATCCTTATCTAAATTGTTAATTGGTAAAGTGATCAAAAATGGCATGCACTAAGAGTATATTTTTTAGGGGATGTTTGCTGAGGTGTATATTTGGGTGTTAAATGACTGGTTGGGTTGTGAGAAATACCCTTGGAACCTTATTTAGCTGCTATTGAATTTGTTCCAGATAAAATCTAAGCTGGCAATGATCTTGTTAGGCATACTGGACTCCTAAAACAGTCATTTCTAACTAGTTTTTTAAATTATTTTTAAGTTGCCTGAGACTGATGCTGACGTAATTTTAAATATATTTAGATCAATAAATACAAAGGTTTGTAGGCATAAGGAGTTGTGTTGCGCTGGGCATGAATCGCTCTACTGGCTGTTGTAAGGGTTTGGGGCTGAGCCGATCTAAGTCGTATTTCAACAACAAATTTCCAGAAATATGTTCTGAAATCTGAAGTAGCCAAGGAAAACAGATTATTAACATTAAAGTTATTTGTAGTACTTAAAGATTAATTCATAACATGTTTCTGGAAATCAAAATTAAAATTAAATTTAGAGTATGATTAGTTTTTTAAAGAATTAATGTAGATTTGATTTTTAGGAAATATTTCGAAGAACCTGAATCAACTTTACGGAAACTTAAGCAGTAATTGAACAAGTAGTTAGAAATTGTGTTGTCCTGTGCTAACTTTTATACAAAAAATAAATTACTAACAAAACATTCTAAAAAGAGTGTACACCGCGAAACTTGCCTGGTCGTACATACTAAATCAATCAATTTGAAAGTTGCATATTGTTGGTGCATAATTTGTGGTTTTTTCACTTCAATATTTTCACTTCAATATTTAAATTAATTATCTAGCGAAAATATTGAAAATTAGTATCCAAGTAGAGTATTATTAGTAAAAACTTGATATATTAATTAATATTATGCTTTTTATTTAAATAGTGCACAGTTTAATGATTTGATTCAATTATACTGATGCATAAAAAAACAATATGGTTAATAATTATAAATATATTATATATGGTGGAAGATTTAATTTTGTTAATGTGATATACTGTATATTGTAACTAAAGAATAAAACAAAATTCTTTTGTGTTTTTGAAGAATTTGTTAAATTTTTAAAAATTAGTATAAAATTGCTTGATATGATGCATAAATTTTGATGATCAATTATTTTTGCATACGAGTAACATAACCAATTAATAATTGTTCAGCACGTAATTATTGGTTTATTGGAAGAGTTTTAAATATTCGTGAACAAAGTGTTTTTCGTGTTAGTTGATTAAGTAAAGTGAAGAAAAACAAAATTCGCAAGTTCGGTGCATTTTTCACTTTTTTTTGTATTCCCAGTGAATAATTATGTTTATTCACAATTAGTTGGTAACATACAGCGTTTCCAACCTCTTAAAGGTTAGAAAGTGAGCGGTTTCTACGTATAAACTTCAAGCGGTCAATAAATAAAATGAATAGTAATGAAAGCATTACTAACCCGTGGGGGCGAACAATGCAAATTTGGAGTAACTTTTTTTAATATTTTGCCAAAATAAACGATAATTTTATATGAATAAGATTCTTTCGGCTTTTTATAGACAAAATATATTAACAATAATGGCATTCACAACATTTTTCGATTGGTTAATCAGAAAAAAATGAAGGGGCCAATCATTTATAATATATCTACCAAAAAAGTAGAAATATCCATCCCCCCGTAATTTACCCCAAGAGTTATACAAAGTGTATAACCCTGAACAAAAAATAAGTACTTTCCTTGAGCTCATTGTGTTGGTAGTTTGGTTTCGTACTGAAAAAGTTGGTCTACTCATCAGGTAGCTACGACCAAACTATAAAAATACAATTCCTACCTAACACCGATAATATCAAGCATGAACCTACTGATTTAGCGAATTATATTCACTAAATCAAAAAAACTCAAGGAAAACTCTCATTTCTGTGTGTTTTATGCCCACACAAATAATTAAGAGAAAGAGAAGTTTGTTTGTGTGTTAAATCAATAAGATGCTTTCGGCTTTTTATAGACAAAATATATTAACAATAATAGTATTCACAACATTTTTCGATTAGTTAATCAGAAAAAAATGAAGAGGCCAATCATTTATAATGTATCTACCAAAAAAGTAGAAATATCAATCCCGCCGTACTTTACCCCAAGAGTTATACAAATTATATAACCCTGAACAAAAAATGAGAACTTTCCTTGAGCTCATTGTGTTGGTAGTTTGGTATAACATATTTTGTCTATAAAAAGTCGAAATAATCTTATTGATTTAATACACAGACACATTTCTCTTTCTCGTGATAATTTTACAGAGATTGATTTTTATTTATGTATGTTATAATGTTGCTTGTTTTATTAAATGCCTCTGATTGTGTTAAAATAGTACACAAACCTCGGCGAAAAGTATCACTCCCGTCTCGAAAACTAGTTCACCTCCAGACTACGCCTCTCGGTAAACTAAAGTTCTCTCGACAGGAATAGAATACTTTCCGCCTCGGTATGTAGTCAGAAGTGTTATAAAATTGGAGCACAATTTCACGGTTTTTGTTATATGCTTCACTTAATTTATAATACACCGACCGCAGAGAAAACGGGTTACTCTAAAATACAAGTTTTTTTATGCGAGTATCTTTTGAATCGCACTAGTTGGAAGCTTGAAACAAAAATAAAATTCAACATTGAATTCAAGAATAAATTATGTGGATGAGTTTTTTACTTTTCCCACAACATAGCTTACAACTAAATTTTCAAATGTGAATATATCTTGAACCTCACTAGTTGGAAACTTGAAACAAAAACCAAATTCAAATTGGTAAACCACATATGTACATATGTTGAAACGGTTTACGTTTCAGAATTATAAAATATTTTAATAAAAAAAGATAGAAATTGGTGCTAAAGTTGTTTAGTCATTTAATACAGAAACAAAAATACCAAAAAATTATTAAAATTCAATTTCAAATTTCTTAGTGAACATTTTAAAAATTGGTGCCCTTAAACAGAATTCTTGAAATGCCCCACTCAATTAACACAACACACTAGTTATTCCACTGTGTATTATTTAAACTGTCACTTTCTTATATCGCACTATTCAACTTTCAACTTTCTAAAAATCATTCAACATCAGCCTGCATTTATTTAACAACATAATCGTTCAAGATCGCATAGATGCAGATGTTCTAAATGTGAATATTCGAGTGCAAAAATAATTCGCTTAAATATTGATCAATATAACAGTTTATACATTTTTTTAACAACGATATAAATTTGTAACTTTCTATAAAACCTTGAAAAGCAGGACCATTAAAAAATGTTATACTATATTGATGAAAAGTAACGAAGATTTCAAATTCGATAGTTTTCTTCGACATTTTTTTTTATTGTAGGTTAAATGTTTTTCTATGTTTGGCCAGCCAAACGACCCCTACTCTAATTATCTATTTAAATTATTTCTATCGTATAGAATGTTTTCTTCCTTCTTAACACTGTCACGATCAAATTTTTTAATTCGTGGGCAATTTTTTTGTTAGACCGTAGGGTTTTCTTAACTTTCATTAGGCAACGTGGGGTCCGAGCGGACCCCAGCTATGTATCTTGCAATATAATTGTGAATATAAGGACCGTAGCTGCCTACGATTTTTTGACATTATCTATGAAATACGATTACCTAATGTAGAGTGAATAAACTATTAGAAAACAGATTGTGAAATAAAAAAAACTGTTGAAGAAAATTGAGCTCCATACCGGACTCCATACTTTTATAAGAAATATTCCTTTAGAAAACAAATTAGTTTTGAATTTTTATTTCAGAAAATTGCAATACATCAAAAAAACTTTTGCAAATTACGTGCGTTGCGGTTTTATATTTATTTATTATATAAATATCCACCGTATGAAGGACAACTACATCTTACTCTTACAGAAGACATAGAAGACAATTTTTCAGATTCCGAATTTGAATGTGTCTCGCCCCCTGGATACTCACCCCCTGAAGATTCAGAAAAAATTGCCGAAAATGAACGATTCTCCGAGGATGTAAATCTTAGTGATGAAAATGAATCTAGCGATGGATCTGATCGAGAGCTCCAAACCAAGGATTTGACAACTTTTATCAAGTTAAGGATGGCACAATTCGGCGTAAAACCCCACAAAAACGAAATATTGGACAAAGAGCCGCTTACAACATTTTTACTGGAAAGTCGGGATCAATTTCGTGCACGAAAAATATGGGAATAAAATAAACATTTGGTTATAAAATGCTACGACGCAGGTGTCGTACGTTCCAGAGCAAAACAAATCTGTCATATTATTGTCCACTACGCATTATGCTGACAATCGTATATCAGGGCCAAATGAAAAACCTGAAATAATTTCAGTTAAACCAAAGATATACAGTTGACACTTTTGATCATTTATTAGAAGTATTTGCATCAGGGGAAAGACTAGAAGATGGCCCGTTGCACTTTTTATAATATCTTAGATATTAAAAGGCGGCAATTTATCATTGCATTGGGCAAAGAGATATTTCATTTAATACTTGACGAAAGAGCACTTAACGTAAGAGCAATACAAAACAACGTCAAACGTTTATTGCAACTTCTTGGATATTCTTTTGACAACATGATATTACCTACAGATGAACCTTGCCGGTAAAAACAAAGATATTATTTATACGAAAGATTTAAAGACATAAAAGTAAAAAGGTGTGTACAAAATGTGCAACAAAAATGGTTGTGTAGATCATTTACAGTCAAAATAAATAAATAAATTATTAACGAAAATTATATGGGGTTCAAACGGACCCCAAATGTTCTGCAACGAGAAATTTTTAACGTGTTCTAATGAAGGTAAAAAACAAAAAACATCATTCTGTGCTATGAGTTTTTGGGACAAAGATTACAATCGGAGCTCATGGATAATCTTTGTCCCAAAACTCATCTCTTTGCACTTTCGAGCTTTTGTTTTTCGAAATTTTATTTTCAAGAAATTTGTTAGCCAGATTTTGTTTTTCTTGCTATCGTTGTAAACTCGCACAACCACTTCACCAATGCAGAGCCTACTCTATAAATAAGAGCCTCCACATTGACTGTATTTTTTACTAAGCTTAAAATAAAGTACATACAATTTTTTCTTTACTATGAAACTATATGGGAAAACGATTGTTTTCATTTACATTTTTAGTCTATAAGAATTATGAGCTTTTACATTATTTTTATACGAAAATGTTCATAAAACATGTAATTTTATTTGATTGAAAAATCGAATCATGAAAATGTTTATTTCTTAGTGAAAATCCTCTTGGAATATAAACTATTGCTAAACTTTTTTTAAATGTTGTTGTTATAAAATACGTCATAACATAAAATTTATAAACAATTATAACCATCTCTTTTTAGTCTCCTTTTAAAAGCATTGCCACATGACAAAAATCTACCCGAATACAGATTCATATCATGTGGCAATGCTTTATTAACGACTTTTGTTTAAACCATAGATGTCGCCTACAGTTAAAAATATATTAAAAAAAATCAAATAGGTGATCGAACCGGTCGGGTTCTAAAATCGGTTTGATTTTTGATTCGGTTAAACATTTTTTTGGTGGCTTCCCTCTATAGTAATAACTAAATTGTAATAATAATTAATTTAATATAATTTTTTTATAAATTTACTAAAATTAAACCATTGCTATGAAAGAAATTATGTTAATTTTACGTAAAAAGTTTTCTTTCAAATCGTTTACTCAGCCCGAATCCCTGTGATTTTTATTTGTGTATTAAGTGACATCTAGGAATGGGAATAATAAGTAAGAGCTATTTTATTTTATACACCGCTCTCAAATGTTATGACAAATATTATTCAAATATTCTAAACAAAAACTTATTTTGAATGTGTCATTAATTTTTGGGAATAAAAAACGATGCCAAATATTAATCATGTTGTATTTATTTTCAGCTGTGACTTAATTTAAATAATATTTCTAATACTTGAGAAATAAATAAGGCATTTGTATTACAGTTAATGTTTGTTGGTTATGTCGTTTATTTGTGATGCATAAAACAATCTGGGTTGATTTGATTTTTTTGATTTCTTCTCGCTCAATGCATATTATTATAATTTTTTCTCTTTGACTCTCTTTGATTTATTTTAATTTTGGCTGTTCAACGTATTGTCTTTTTTTTACCATTGATTTTAGTTGTGAATAAAAGATGACGTCATTAAATAGAATATTCTCTTTTTAATACATATTGTTGTTGTTGTAGAACGTTTTTTAATTTAATTCCCTTATTTTCTTTTGATTATATCTGAAAAATGGGGAAGCTTGAGAATCTGTGCTTTAAATGAGTTAGTTGTTAGTCATTGAGTTGTTTATTAGTGATATCAGAAAAAATTATTTATCTAGGTTTAATTTTTAATTCATATTTTTTCATCAATCAAAATCGCGTTTTTTCATACAAACTCTATGAAAATAAATTATTTTTTAGTGCTTCTATGTCCTTTATTTTAAGTTCATTTTTTACATGCCGGCTCTATTCATATCAAGATGGTTCTGACCAATGCTATGAATAACAATAGATAGTACAAATTTGGGTGGTTTTTGGAGTTTTTTAAAACTTTTAAATTTGATTTAAAAATTAGTGAATTTTGTAAATTGTATAAAATTGGTGCAGAATTTGGCAAATTGGTGAACAAACAAGTTTACTTTTTTTCCATTTCCCGTGACAAATTATTCAGTTTTGTAATTGATGATCGATGTTCGATACATAAAATGTTGTTTTTGATGAATATTTTGGAATTTATTAAGTGGTGAAGACGATACCATCGATTAAATTATGATATTATGATAAGATAATTTTTATAGTTGTTTTGATGTATGTATGTATTTATTAAGGTGTGGCCGCGGGCCGTATTTATACCGAAAACAAAAATAAAATTTATTCCACTTTTTAAATTTCCAATAAATTGTCTAATAAAAGCAATTCTTTATTTACAAAATACGAGTACATATCGATATGGTGAACAAATTTTGTTTGTCGTTTTCGTAAGTGGTGAATAAAATAATAAAACCAATAAAATTGGTTCTCAATTTACAAAAGGACTCTTCAGGAGGTGTTTCAAAATTGCGCAGCTTCGCTTAACTTCATAAGTTGAAGTCTTTAACTATCGGATGAAATTATTATATGAAAATCGTGACTGGCCATTGCAAACTCGTACTCAAATATTATATTTTAGATTGGCGGGAACATTTTTGTTTGAAATACATTTTTTTTTTGCCAGTTTTATTGATATACAATTTTGGCGTATCCAAAATACAAAAATCTTAAGCACAAATTTTTAAATTTCATACCAAAAATACCCTCGCCATTCCATGATATAATATTTTAATGCGCGTCTGCGATGCCCAAATAAGCAGGCTGTGACAGTGCTTCTTTTTGAAGTTTGTTAAGCATTTTGTCACAATTTTTATAAATAATTTCAACCAATAGCAAAAGTCGTTGTCCAAATGCGGAGATACTCTTGAAGATATCATGTTTTCGTCGGATTAGTTCAATTTTATATAATTGATGATTTGAGGAACGAATTATGTTTGTCATTTATGTTTGTAAAATATGCCGACTAAATTAGACTTATGAACCAAGTTTATCAAACAATTGATTAACGAAACAAAATTAATAAAAAAAAATAGCGAGTTCCGTCTTCCCTTGTTCTTCGCAACATTTTGCAAGTTATCATGACATTTATTTTTCAATTTTCTTTTTGTATTTCCAGGGAGAGTTTATTGAATTTTGTTGATTTGGCGAACATTTTGAAAGTTGGTTACAGTTGATTTCAATTCAATTTCAATGCAACAGATTTGTTTTGACGATTTTTTATTTTTGGTGAACCATGTTTTATTCGAATTATGACATTTTTTGCAATAGATGATTTGCTGCAAGCGGTTTTAAATTTTTGGTAATCAATTTTTCTTTGTTAGCTTAATTTTCTATTTGTGTTTCCGGGTGAAAAAATGATTACATTTTAATTTTTTTTATAAAGTTAGTCCACAATTGGCCGTTTTGATGTGAAATGTTTCTATTTTTGATGTATAATTGTTACTTGGTGCACCGAATTTAATATGAAATAATTTTTTTACTAATTTGTATTTACGACTAATTGGAGCTTATTTTATTAATTTTTATCTGCAAAAATTTTGAATTGTTAAAGTCTTTATGTATAAAAGATGATTATTTGGGCTCGATTTTACAGTTTTGCTGGAAAATTTATTGTAACAGAAATAAATATTGGTGAACTAGATTTATTTTTATACAATTAAGATTAAGTGAAGGCAGATTAAATTTAAAGAGTGGAAGGCTGTATTACAAAATAATACAAAGCTTGCATTAAAAAAGATTTAATACAATTTGCATTAATTTGTAATACAGCAATTACATTAAATTTTAGGGCAACATTCCATTAGAATGTAAATCAAGTTGTAGAAGAACCGATATCAACTGCATTAAAATTTATCAAAGACTGCATTAATAAAATATTTTAGAAGTACATATTAAATTTTAAAGACAGTTGCATTAAAAGTTGCGTAAGTTTAGCCCTTTTTTTCTGGAGTTTGGTCATTTGGCCTTTGTTTTTGATGCCTTGAGGGTCGAAATCTCAGAGAGAACATTCATCTTTCCATTAGCGGGCTACTTCATTTTATAGTCGCCTAAGGCAATAAATTATAAATTAAGAACTGAAAAGCTTACCTTTAACAAAATAGACATCTTCGAATTCAGAAAACCCAATTATTTTATTTGTCATTTAGTCGGTTTGATTTAGCGAATTTTATATCAATAAAGCAAAACACAAGCATGAATTTATTATTCATATGTACATTTAAGTCCGCTTATTTTAGCGAATTTCATTTTGGTATAATTTTTCAATTTAAGCAGGTTGCTTTAAAATGTTTGATAGTTTTATTAAAAATATTTTTTAATGCAAATACTGCTTTAAAAATGTTCATATTAGCGTTAAAATTCATTTTAATGCAATCATTACTTTACAATATAATAATAACTTGTATTACATGAGTCATAATGCAAGGCTTGCATTAAAAATTAAAGTTATATTTTTAAGTGTGTGGTACATGGTTCAAAAGATCTCTTTTAATATTACTGATTGAGTTATTTTTGCCGATTATGCTTCAGCATTTAGCCCTTTTACTAAGCGAAGAAGATCAACAATTTGGAAATATTGGTCAACAATTTTGTAAATTAGGTTTGGATATTTAGTAAGCTACAACCTTTACACGGAAAAAACTAAGCTTATTATCACGAAGAAAACGGATTTTTAATTGAAGAAAATGTACTTTTCTTCATTTAAAAGCTAATTTTCATATTTCTTTCGAGTTTTTCTTCATGTGAGATTTGTGTTTCTTCCAATGATAAAAAATTTCTTGAGTTAAAATTTGTTGCTTAATTGTAATCTGAGATTTAGTTTTTTGCATCTATAACTGCCCCAAATTCTTGATTGAAGAAAAAATAATAAAATATGATTGTTTTGTCTCCAATTTTAATTGCAATTGTATATTGTCCAATTTTCTTGAAATCTTTAATTTTAAAAATACAATATTTTCTTAATATGTAAATATACGTAAGGATATACATAGGTTTAATATCAAAATTTAAATTTATTTTATCACTAATTGTATGTAATTTTTCATTTTACTTTCCGATGTCCCGGAACCAATGGTTGAAATTTTTGTTATTTTTCAATATCGAACTAATTGCTCAGACTTATTACCTCCAAATAAAAAATTAAGAGAAATAAAATTTGTATTTTTTTATTCAAAGATAATTTTTTTGGTGGAGAAACTTTTACGAAAAGTACTATATTCAATGAGAGATTAAGACGTTTTATACAGATTCTGCAAACTTTGTTCTTTTCAATAGCTAAAATTTTTTACATTATATTGGCATAAAACTTTTGTTTAAACATCATTTAATAAAGATTATTATTATTTTATAAATATAACATTTTCGAATAATTTAGATTATTTTTAATTAGGTGGCACAACAAGACAAATTTACTTCTCTCTTCGAAACAACCAATTTTTCTATGTTACTCTTGAAATGAGAAAAAATCTTCATTTGAAGAAATTATTTCTTAATAGGTAATAACTCTCTCAACAAGAAATTATTTTACGTCTCTCAGGATAAGAAAACATTTTCTTCTCTTAACGATCTTATTTAAAAATCGCATTTTTTATTTGAACAAAAATTTCTTAATCTGAGAAAATATTTTTAATACAAGAAAATATTTCATAATATGAAAAAATTATTTCTCAAAACAAGAGAACAAATTATTTCAACTGAGAAAGCCTTGCTTGACGGGAAAATTATCGTTAAATTGTTATAATTGTACATATAAATACACTGCAGTTCACTTGAATAGGAACGACAGTTTTTTTGGAATATTTCGAAATCGATCCAACTTTTTCAAGATTGTCTTTTACAGGATTAGCACTTGTTCAAAATGACAAAATTTTTAAATAAAAAGAAATTAGTAGGCCAGAAGAATTTTATTTTATTTTGTTTTTTTCTTAAAAAGTGTGATTTTTGTTTGTTTCACTTGAATAGAAACGATCATAATTATCAATAAATTTGAAGTGTTAGCAACTTAAACTTAACTTAAATTATTTTTTTTTAAAAACGTTACCAATTTAACATAAAAAAATAAAAAATAAAAATATGGAATAGTAAGGAAGAAATAGCCCAAATTCAAGTACTACACAGCGAAAATTATTCTCTGCAAGCAATTGCAGATAAAATAGAAAGAAGTAAGACTGTAATTTTCAATTTTACAAAAAATCCAAGTAAATATAGCTCAAACAACAAAGGCCGAATTTTTGAGGCCACATCTGCAGCCGACAAGCGGGCTATACTAAGGACAGCATCCAATTGCGCACTGCACATCTTGTGCAAAAATTAAAGCAAAAGTTGGTGTGGAGGCGAGCCGAATAACAGTATGGAGTGATTAAAAAATCAGATCACCTTATTCGAAGAAAGCTTCAAAAGAAACCACTCTAAATCAGGAGAGGAAACAGAAAAGGTTGGATTTCTCGAGGCAACATATGACATGGGATGAAAAATGGAAACGTGTCGTTTTTTCTGATGAGAATAAATTTAACCTAAGTTTAATTATTATTTTCACGACCTTCGAAAAGAGGGAAAGTTAACAAAACACCATAGCCGGGAAGGAGGCGTTATGGTGTGGGGGCGGTATCATTTTATGGTCCGGGAGATTTGTCATTTCCAACCGGAAAAATGACCGCAGCAACTTACAAGGGCATCCTTGAAGATGCATTTCTTAGATTCAATGATACTTTTGGGCCATTGCCATGGATATATCAGCAAGATAACGCCTCTATCCATACGGCTAATATAATTAAAACATGGATATCGCAGCAAAACGTAGAACTTTTGCCATGGCCACCGTATTTTCCCGATCTTAATATCATGGAAAACGTGTGGGGTTGGCTGTCTCGGAAAGTTTACGAAGGTAGTCGACAATTCGATAACAAAGAAAGCCTTATTAAGGCGATAAAAGAAGCATGGAAGGAGATTTCTTTAGATTATTTAAAATCTTTGTATGACTCCATCTCCAGCAGGTTGTATGAAGTTATTTTTAATAAGGGAAGTAGTACGCATTACTAAAACCATGTAAACTAAATTAATTTTTAATAATAAATCGAACTCAATTGTATTTATAGTCAACAAAATAACTTTTTATTAAGATTAGTTAATTCGTTCTTATTCAAGTGAACATTCAAATTTATCATTTTCTTAGAAAAAACAAGAAAGCAAAATTAATCATGAAAAAATAAATTTGTTTTTCCTTTAATATTTACTGCTTAATCAGAACTTATAATCCTGCAAAAGACAATCTTGAAAAAGTTGGATCGATTTCGAAATATTCCAAAAAAACTGTCGTTCCAATTCAAGTGAACTGCAGTGTATATGTATACCATTATACAGGGTGTCCGGGTTTGGGATGCTGATCCGTCATGGGGTGATTCCTTGGTTCATTCTGAGAAACAAATCGTATGTGGAGGGGGGATCCATTTTTGATATCCTTTGAGATACAGGGTGTTTAAAAAATTTGGTTCAGAAAAAAAGTACACCCAAATATTAAACTGTAACTTCCAAAATATTTATCGGAGAGCAACCGTTAGTCTTATTTGGTTGGTAATCGTATAGGCTATTATTAAGGTTTAAGTGGTTATCTTGTATCTGCATCCGTTTGAGAGCTATGGTGATTTAAAGTAAAAAAAAAATATTTGTTTTTTATAAAATCGAGTTTTTCTCAAAAAAAACCGTTATAATTTTTTCTTTTGTTTATTTAATTTTAATTTGTCATGATCTCATCTCCTCTACAATCCCCCAATACATTACTTGTACCCACGTGCCATAGTTTTCTTCGTATTCCGTTTATTCTCAATCTAATTAAGAGATGTTATAGTGTTAATATTTTACCAATTTTATTTTGATCTGTAAAACAGTAGGCGATGATTATCAACTCATTTGTTTAAATGTTGAAAAAACAAAACCTAAATATTTTCAGATTCAGTCATTAGTTTCGAAATATTATCTAGTGTTGTATCAGTGTTGTGAATCAAAATTTTAATTAATTTAATAAAATTAATATTATAATGGCACAGTTCTCAGGTGAGGAGTACATTGATATCCATTTTGTTTACGGATTTTGCGATGGTAATGCAGCACGAGCTCGCAATGAATATCAACTCAGATTTCCAACACGTCGCATTCCTGACGCAAGAGTATTTATAAATATTCATAGGAGACTGCCAAATATCGTAACAAGATCGAATACCCGGGCGGAGCCCCATTCAGTCTCACCAAACCATTTGGATGTCGACGAAGGTATAATCCGTAATGTAACAGCAAATCCTTCTATTAGCATAAGGAGGATCGCTTTACAATTAAACGTCTCTCGCTATCGAATTCATCAAGTATTGCACAAGGAGAATCTTCATCCATACCATACAACACCCGTTCAATAACTATTACCGATAGACCGCACTACAAGATTGGAGTTTTGTAATTTGTTGATGGAAAGGAATTTGGACAATGCAAGTTTTGTGAAACGTATCCTATGGACGGATGAATCTCAATTCACAAGAGATGGCATAACAAACTTTCACAATCTACACACGTGGGCTGCTGAAAATCCTCATTCGAAAAAACAAATATCATTTCAGCACCGATTCAGTGTAAACGTATGGGCTGGTGTAATTGGCGATAAATTAATTGGACCATTCATATTACCACCTAGATTAAATGGTGAACGTTATTTACAATTTTTACAAAACGATTTGCCACTCCTTTTTGATGATGTTCCCATTTTAAGTAGATTCTCGCATACATACCAACATGATGGTGCACCTTGTCACTACCATAATAATGTTAAGAATTTTTTTAACGAAAATTATCCAAATAATTGGATTGGAAGAAATGGTCTAATTAATTGGCCTGCAAGATCCCCCGATCTTACGGTATTGGATTTTTATGTATGGGGGAAGGATGAAGGCGCTTGTATACTCCAAAGAAATTGAAACAAAAGAAGAACTTATACAACGAATACACACAGCAGCACAACAGATAAGGGAAGAATTACCAATAATTGAAATAACCAAAGGCATACTTAAACGAATAATAGCATGTATTCAATCACAAGGAGGACATTTTGAGCACCTTTTATAACTCCTATATAATTGAATTATTTTAAATAACCACCATTTCACTCCAAAATAATATAAATTGAAGAAATATTTCTGAAACGAAGAATTATTGCATAACCACACCTGAAGAAATATTGCGTTGTCACAAGAAAAGCGTTTCTCTAGTGAAGAATATTCAAGTTCCCTGGAAGAAGTAAACCAAAGAAATTCCAAACAGTAGATTGGTAAATTCTTACTGTACTCAAGAAAATACGTGTTTTCCAGCAAGAAAACATCTGTTTATTAACAGAAAATGCTACTTAAATAAAGAAACGTGATATCTCACCATAAGAATTTCTAGTTGTCAATCAAAAGAATCGGTTTCTATAAACAAACCGATTTCGTTAAACTTAAGAAATAAGAATTAACCACGAAGAAAAACCATATTCTCTATGTAGTCACGTTTACTTGTATCAAGAAATTATTTTTCCCATATCAAACAAATAAAGATTATTTTAATATTCTAGAAAAATTTCAAATTGAGAAACGTAAAGTTTGTGGTGAGAAAAATTTTGTTTAGCTGAAAAATGATATACCAATTTTCTTGAATTAATCCGTTTTTTCTTCTTATTAGAAATTATTTTTTTCCGTCAAATTAAAGTTGAGTTCCAAAAATAAGAACTTTATTCTCGTTAAAAGATTCTAAATAATTCATACACTTGATTCCACTAACCTTGAAAACTAAACTTATATCATCCGGAAACGCCAAACTCAATTTTATAAACACATTAAATTATCAAATTTTAACCAATTTAATTGGACAACAATCTTGACATTCAAAACAAACAAACCATCTACATGAAAAATACGTTCATTGCTTGCGTATTTTTGTGAATCACACAACATACCACACAGTCGATATAAATTTTAATCGATGTTCTTGTAATGACACAAAGACAACAACAAAGAATCTAAAAAACGGTTAAGAAAATAAACAATCGAATCGAAAAAACAAAATCGTCTACTAAAACGCGGGCATATTAAAATAATCAAGTGTACAAGTATTAACCACTTCAAGTCGTAAGTCCAAGTATAAGATGAGTATAGTAATTATGCAACTGTTCGGCACGGGTTAGATTAATCTCGAAAAAAAAGAATAAAATACAAAAAAAGATCGTTTTCTAATTTATCAAAAAAGAAAAATAAACTAAGATGCGATGACGCATTAAAAAAACGTCGAAGCAAAATTGGTTTTCTGTATATTATTATTATGTATATAAGACAAGACACATACACACTGATTATTATTAAAAGATTATAATAAGATTAATGATGATTAGTCATCGCATCAAACACGCATCATTACAATTGTTTATATGCGAGTTACATGAATATTTTTTTTGTGTATTGTTTTCTGCTTGGAATACAGAGGTGTTCCAAACCAACTTTTCATGACAGTTGACACTTTCAGCACATGGATAAGTGCGTGTGCACTACACCATAAATCATTATCCATCAGCATATTTTCCTAATTCGGAAATACAAATAATAGTTTATCCGTTTATGGCCACTGTGGCATTGTCATTCAAAACAAATAAAAAAAAAACAAGAGACAATAAAAATTAAATTATTTAAAAAATTAATTTCACTTTATGTCTAATAAAAGATTCACTTTTTTTAGTAGACTTTTAATTTTCTTAAAGTGGTTTGTTTTTGTTATTTTTTTTTTTGGCAGCATTGTATTGTCTGCGCGATTCTTCCTCAAGAAGAAGATTGTTTTTGTTTAATTAAATGAAAAATAGTTTTTTTGGTTGTTTTTGGTTGTTTCGGTTAACTGGAACACACTACATTATTATATAAAACTGTAATAGTTTTTTTTTTCAGTTTTTTAAATAATAACAATGTAAATATTTGAATTTTTTACGTACTTGAAATTTTTAAGAAAATTGATTGTACGAGTAGTAACTATTTACTTTCGCTTATTTAATACTGATTAATGGAATTTTTGACATGAACTATGCGTAAAAAGGGAAAGTTTTTATTTTATAGGCTTCTACAAAAATTTGATTTAACTATATTTAGAGAAAATCTCTTGCCAAAAATGATTGAGATTTTCTAAGCTGTAAGACCGAGGTGATATACGAATGGCTTTCAGGAATATTGAGTGTCGAAAACCAAATCTTATGTAATCAACTTATCATGATATCCACTGTCCATGACAGAAGTGTTTGTCTGGTAAAATAAGCCCAACACGAATGCACGGGTTTATATTCGATACGTAATGTTCCTCAGGACGATTAAGCTCTGTCTCAAATAGTACAATAATTACAACAATAATTATTTTGAGTAAAAAAATAAAAAAATGTAACTATCAAAAGTAAAGAATTTTTTTTGACTTGCTTTTCGCTCGATAGTTGCAACGATTTAAATCCACAGGAACTTAGGCCGATTAAATGGGCCTTACATGCTCCTATATAGCGAAAATATATATGGATTATCTTAAAAATTTTCTAAACAGTCAGATTCGAAAAATTTTTCTAAATTAAACCAGAAATGCAGAGACCTTTGAACACGTGTAACACGTGTAAATCTCAGAAAATTCTATGAATTTTAGAAAATTTTAATCAGATCGAATTTACTCCCAAAATTTTAAAATGTATTCTTGAGCCTTGCAAATCTCGAATGCTAATTCAAAAACAAATCTAATTGGGTATTACTGACAAATTAGAAACTACAAAAATCTTTGCCTAATTCAATTATATTATAATACTTCCAATTGTTGTCTAATCTAATCCTACATTTTTGGGTAATTGATTGCCGCAATTACTTGTGGCTACGTTATGTTGCTTACTTTTGCAAGGACCGGACTATTCCGGAACTTATGCTACGCGTAACCAAGGAGGAATCGTGGAAGAGAATAGAGGAGGAAAATTGGAATTATTGGAACGGAGATAATTGACGTACAATAGAATAAAAAGTAGTGCATTTAATTTTTTGTAAATTATTGTATTAACTGTCATGGAAAATTGCGGAAGCTAAAGAACTCCAAAATGTGGTTATTCTAGGGAAAAATGACGAAACATATTGAGGCCCTATTCGTTTAAGTAATAGTTCGAATGATTTAATAGTTAGCTGGTCTTACGGGAAAAATGACGCCGTGGAGATATTAGTTCAATTGGAGAGTACACAAAGATTTCCAATATTTCGTGTGTATTCGAGTAAATCTAGAGAGTTTGTGATGAATCTACTTATCAATCAGATGACAAGCTCGATTTCGATTTATCTAAAGCAAGCTAACATAGAGATCCTATAGTAACATACTCAGGATGAGTGAAAATAAATTTACTTCTTCTTAAATAACCCAAACATTTGAAAAATCGCTATGTTCAATCCAGATGAATCTGCTTATATATAGAGAGTTGTCAAGTGGCTATATATTATGTTTATGAACTCTACGAACTGTTAGCTTTCCCCCATGAAGCAAGTGTACTATGTCATGTGACAGAACTTAACAATAAACGAATTTGAGAAATACTGGAACCTTGGGGGAAGGAACAACGGCTTTTAAAAAATGGAAGTCGGAAGTTACACCGTTAACTACTACGTGAATTTTACGAGTGAAAACTCTTAATCCATGTGTCCAAAAACTGTCAAAACCAGACACGGTCGAATTCTTTTGACATTTCCAGAGCTACTATTTGAGTTTCAATTAGGCGATCGAAAATCTACCATTCTGAATTCCTGTAGGTATAGTTTGTGCAGAATGGAAACAATAGAAATTGGCCAATAATTTGAAGGATCCGACTTATTTTCTTTTTCGGGTATGGGATGGACTATGACAACTTTATAAATCAACGGAAAAATATCATTTTCATTGAGATTTGAAAAAAGTTTTGTGAGCGGTTTTGCTAATGAATAACGACAATTTGGGCTGGTGAAATACCGTCGGAACCCGCTGCTTTGTTTCTTTTAAACTTTTGAGAATTTTAGAAACAAAACGGCTACGGAACAAATCTGATTCAACAAAGAATAAATTGTGTTGTTTGTGCTGAGCGGGACTTGAAGTGAAGAAACTTTATTGCGGTTTATAACGGTTTTTGGACGATGAAAAATTTATTATTGAAATAAGCACGATGATTTAATGTTACTAGAACTATTCAAGGCGGTTGTCAATTATTTCTGCGAACTAAGCGGGCTCTCGTTTGACAGGAAAGGAGGTGGGTCATTTTGAAATTGGTTATAGTTGGATTGCTACGATGGAGAAAGGCGAGTTTTTCTCTTTTTCCGTAAATTAATTAATTTGATTTGCTTAATTTAATTTCAGTTATTTTTGTTTAAATTTAGTGATACAAGTTTATTGAATTCCGGCAAACTTGCTTAGGCTTGGTCGTACATTCTTATCTAATCAAATCAATCAAATTACACTACGACATGTTACGTTGAACAAGTGTTAAAAAAAAATGTTCAATGCATATGACAATTCGAATTCCTATAAAGTCACTGAGCTCGATGAAGTGAACAGTCTAAAGTTGGATTTTTTAAATTCGGCGCTTACGAGATAATAGTTAGGAATGGAATCTATAGACGAATCTAAAGAAATTGCTTATTTATCCGGATGGCTGTTAATGGAACATATCTAACAGGCTTGGTATATATTGTATGTAGTAGAAAAACGAGTCTCTGGCTTGCCTTGTTGGGTGAGCAAATTTAGTTCAGAAAAAATTTCAAATCCGTTGAAAACCTACGGGATTATGAGGTTCAGACTTGTCTTTACAGTTGTTGAGTTGATTGTATAATAGCGAGACGCCCCTTTTGTTTTTATATCCTTTATATTAACTTCACCTGCTTGATTGCTTGCTTGAGTGTCCTTACGATCTTAAAGTTCAAAATTGACCCACTTCCCGTGATCCTCTCGCGCTGAAATTTTGCACATCGACTTTTGTCACCTAACAATACTTTTTGGCAAAATTTCAGTTCGATCAACATACTATAACTAAGTTTTTTCTTTAATTTTCAATTTAAAAAATTCAATCTAGTAGTGTTCCAAACGTTTCTTCAAGTAAAGGTGCTATTCCATGAGAAATTTTTACTGAACAGTAAAATTAAAGCAAGAAAAAAATATATATTTGGTAGAGGCGGAATGAAACAAAAAATCGAATCAGTAAAAAAAGATTTGTGTCTGTAGTTGTAACACTCCTCTAAAAAGTATCAAATCGAGAACATTTTATAGGAGTGTCACTAACACACGTATATAAAATTTGTATATGATAGAAAATAATTCTCGCACACACTAATAATTTTAATAGGGGTACGAATTTATGGTGGAGATATTTTTTAATTTTTTATTCTGTGACAGAAATTGTTCGAAAAAATGAAATTCTGATATGAGTATTAATAATATTTAATTTTTTAGATAATTTAGAGACGAATAAAAAATCGAATAATACTTAATACATAATTTTTTTTAGCAATTATTGGTTATGTTTTGGTTTAATGTCAAGTTTCCCCTTAAAACTTTTGCTATAAAAAATAAAAATAAAACACACCTTGTCTTGGTCTATTATATGGTGTTTGATTTTTATTTTCTCTTTTTGGCGTATTTTACTATTCAGTAAAATTTTCCCATGGAATCGCACCTTAAGTTTAAAATTCAAATTTGTTTTTTGAATGACCCTTACTCATTGAATTTTAAATTCTAGTCATGGTGAAGAAGGTCGAAACTGAATTGCAATCGACCGAGTCCTATATATATAAAGGATATATAGTCAAAAACTTTGTTTTTACGGGTTGTGTGTTTTTTTTGTAATGAATATGCAAGTTTTCGAAGTTTTTTTAACTAATTGGTATCAAACTGAAAATGTTGGCGTTGTTTGACATTCATGAAATTTTCAGATCTAATCGGCGGTCCCGCGGTTCATGGCCGAAGACAGGCGAGTCAAACTGTAAAAGTTGTGAATCTCAGGTGACTAATTGGTAGCACGCTTAAATTTTATTTACCCATTACTCAGTACTCGTGAAGTATGAAAATCCGGTTGGTAGTTATTTTTCACAGTCCAGTGCCGAAGGCAGCGGAGCCAAACTGTAACGATAATAGAAGTGATCTGACAATATGGTATGTTTTGTATGCCTTCTTCGAAATACAACTGTACCGAAAAAATATGATCGGCAGATATTTTCCTTGGAAAAACTAAAATGCTTAAAAATTTCAAAAATTCAAAATAACTTGAAATTGGAGTTCGAAGTTAATTTTCAGACCGAAAGGACAGGCATAGCAACGCTATGGTTGAAAATTGATGACACTAAAATTACATATGGAATCCTCAAGCATTTGAGCATTTGATTTGAAGTTGGTCATCGTCTTCAACAGTTTGCGATGAATAAGGAACGGATTTACCAAATACCAAAAATTTAAACCAGAACATTAGGAGCTACAGTATTAAAATTTCAAGAAAATTTGTGTTTTATTACCCTTTTAAAGTTAAAACAAAATTGTTTTCGCAAAATGTCAAAAATTACTTATAAAGCGTATTCGAATTCAACGTATCCAGTTCAACTCAAACATGAAGCTAATCAAGCTTTAGCTTAGTTGAAATATTTTTAGAGTAACACAAATCGGAAGACTTACCTCCAATATTGTAATAAATGGCATTTGCCTGCTACTAATTATTTGAAAAGCAGTTTCACTTATTGATTTAATTAATATTTAGGCCAGAATTATCCGATATAGTTTCTCGCCTCCTGTTCATCCTCTTTTATTTTAATAAAAAAGGGGTCTGACTGTATTTTCAGTTTAACCGCAAATAATCTCTACGAAGTCAACTTTCGCTCGGTGAATTTATTCCGCCGAGAAAATAAATTAATTTCGCGACATTTTCGCTTTAAGTTAATTCATTTTTAATTATGAATTAATTCCAAGATATCAATTTTTTAAAAACTGAAATAAATCCAATTAATTTAAATTGAAAATGGATTAATTTCGTCATGCATGAATTTTCATGCGAAATGAATTCGGCTCCCTGGAGCCCCTATTCTTGAATTTCGGTGGAAAAAAATTCACCGCTATCTAACGACCGTTTCAGTCGAAAATTTATTAAATTCCCATATTATGAAACTCGTCATCGAAAAATGTTGATCAAAAAGTAGACGAAATTTCTCGTTTAGTATGAAATCGGAAAATTTCGTTTTCGCAAAAGTTTTCCTGCTAAATAATGATTGATAGAATAAAAGAATAATCTTATTAAATAATTCATATTTTTGAATTTTACAGAATGTTGATCCTCAAATGTAAGTACTTAAGTGGTAGTTAATTTGTCAAATAATAAAAATTAAATAAAATTGAAAAAGCATTGCCACATGCAGAAACCTCGAACAAAATATCTAGAGTCCTTCTCCATTCGGCCGATTTCTTTAACTATAAATTTGAAATTTTAACAATTTTTCTTACTATTGTATTTTGATGCCACTCATAAATACGAATCGTATTTTAACAATTTTGCCATTGTAGAAATAACAATTTTCACTAGGATCACCGCAATAGTTATTCCAACTTACGCCATGCGGCTCACGTTGTCCAGTTGACTTATTTATCTAATCGAAATTTTAGTGCTTTATTTATTTTCAAAATTTGTCAAAAATGCTAATTTTGTTCGCCCAACACTGCCTTAGAGAATAAGGGCCGCCGCCTCCAAACCCACGCTTTGACGGTTTAAAATTCCAATATTAATAGAAATTAGAACGTTTTTCAAAAACTTGTGTTTTTCAATAATTATAATTCACATACTAAAATAGAGAACTCTCCAAGGCAGGCCGCTTAGCATTAGAGCCTTTGCGCAAGGATGACAAGAAAAGGTGATAATTTTACTTTACTTTGGGTTGGCATCGTTATACAAAATAAAAAAATCCCAAAAAATCAAGTTTTTAAATATAACAAATTTTTGAAATATTATTTTAATTTGTATTATAGCTTAGAGGATGGGGGATGCCGCCCTCCAAACTGCCGCTTTGGCGATTTTTTGAAATTATAATATTCATATAGATTGAAGCATTTTTGATAAATGTTTTTTGTTAATTATTCACATACTAAAACATCCGAACTCCCCAAAGCCGCTTAGCATGGACCCTTTGCGCAAGGATGACAGGAAAACGTCAGAAAAATTTCAAAAATATTTACATTTATAATAATATTTACGTTTGTATTTCACACACTAAAATACAAAACTCCCCATTGCTCCTTTCCGCGTAAGCATGGCATGAAATTATGTAGTTTCCTTTTGTTCTCATGTTGTAGTTAACAAAAATTTAAGGGGGTCTTCATTTCCGATGGGGCAGTTTACTTTGTATTTTTCGGTATTTATTTTTGGGATTTTTTCGTTCGGTAATATGATGACATCCCCTCTACTTTGTGTTTTTCGGGATTTTTTTGGGGGATTTTTATTGTTGATAAATCGAAGTGATCGCGATTGGGCTAGTGTTGTTAGCCCGGAACTTAAAATCCTCAAAAACGAAATCTCAAAAAATAATATCCCGAAAACAAAATGCCGAAAAATAAAACACTAAATAATCAAATCCCAAAAAAATGAAATCCTGAATTACCAAATCCCCGAAAAATATTAAAATCGGATTATTTCAACCGCGCGGTTTATCAACTTATAAGGAACCTTAGAAAATTTTGGTATAATCGATTAACCTTCGTAAAATTGTAAATTTACCTGTGCCACAGTGGGCCTTGTGACATTAGAACCTTATTTAGAACATTATCTTTAACATATTTTCCATAAAAAATTCATGTATTTACCTAATATACAAATGTCAATTTCTAAATCAAACGACGTTGGTCTCTCCACGCATTTTACTCTAAGAATTAAATAAATGAATGTTGTAAAGTGTAAATGAAATAAGTATTTATATTTCGGGTTTTTCTTATGATCCCTGTAGGGATAACTCGAAAGGCATCTTCACAATTACAGAAACGAAGCAAAATTACAATTTTTAAATAAAGCTCAAGTATCATGAATTCTAAGAATTTTCGCTGGTTTAAACCAATTCTTATTAGAATGAGTCTTCTTATAGAACTATGTGTGAATGTAAAAAATGAAAGAGATCAATTATTGACCAATATCCGGCATGTTTTCTTATTAGATCAAAGAGAGATCAGGGAGATAAAAAAGGCCTTTTGCGATTTTTCATTTTCTTGGATCAATCCGTTAATTTCTTTTTCTTATTTTACATCTGAACAACGACAGATTGCAGTTTTTCGAAATTTATATCCGATAGTACAAAGAAATAAAAAGTTTGACGTTCAAAACAATGAGCGCTACAAGGCTGAGACAACAACAATGGTAAATTGTAAATAATTTTAATTAATTTATTAAAGTTTTCTTATTTATTAATGTTTAATTTTATTTTTGTGTACTAGTTATGGGTGAGTAATCAATTTTCTTGGCCGTAGTGGTTCATCGTGTTGAAATTTGAAAAAGGACTTTTCAGATTAAAAATTTATCGGATATATCAGATAAATTATCTCTCTGACCTCAATTACAGAAATCAGAAAGAAAGGCAAACTGGAAATGCTTTATTGAACATTGTATGATTAAACATTTATATCAACTCAATAGATAACAAGCGATAGTAAAAGTCCATTTATTTTATTTTGTTGTGAGAAGTTTTAACTTTTTATAGTTATATTGTATTAATTAAACATGTATTTCAATCTAAACTGCAGTATTTTTTGCAATGGAAAGGAAATTTTGTGAATAGACAAATTATTTACGAAAAAAGCCTTTTCGGGTTGAAAATATATTTCTATGTACAATAAGTTGATTTTAGTCCAAATCCAACGTTACTATCCAAACTTTAGAACAATTCCGAAAATTTCGACATTATGATGTGATTACTTTTGAGAAGTTATAACGTTTTCATCCCCAAAAAAGAGTTTGCGCCTTGGCTGCAATATGCGTAAGGAAATATTAGTGCAAACCAACAAAAAAATTTCAAGATAAACCAAATAAAATGTATTTCACTCTGAAAAGATTAAATAAATAAATTCACTTTTTATTTAACAAGATTCCCAACAACATTAAAATTGATGAAATTTCGTAATTTATCCAGCTGAAAGTGTATAAGTTCACTGATCTAAATTTTTAGAAAAATTTGAAATCTTGCAAATTTCTAAAAAACTGACCCAAATGTCTGTCATCTTCAATTTATTCTTAGTAAAAAAAAATCTTAGAGTTAACAGATTTTGTATTTGAAACATAACTTTGCGACGCCTGTCAATTTACGAGAGATTACGTATTACTTGAAAATAACTCGGCCCGCACCCGGAAGACCATCTCTTAAATGTATAAATTTTGAAAAATAAAGGAAAGTGAAAGAAAAATATTAATTAAATCCAATCGTAATATGCGCGTCATTTCGAAAATTCTTTTTCGTTGTTTTTTACTAAAATGCAAAATCTATAATTTCATAAAGATAATAAAGCACCATGCCCCTTTCTCCTATAATGAATTTGTCACCATAAATTTCCTTGACAATTTCGACCAGCAAAAAAAACTGCTTATCTCATGAACAAATGTGGGGCCATGTGCCGATAGCCTAGAAATTTGCTGTTATCAATAAATTAATTCTTGAAATAAAATAAAAATAGCATAAGTCGACAAAAATAAACGCATCAAGCGCGTTCTTATACCAGTATTTACGTATATTATATATACATATGGCGAAAAGCAAACAACCATAAGAATAAGTCAACGAGATAATGATGGATCAATACATCAAAACCATACCAGAGGGGGAATCCTAACAGCAACAAACATATAATATAAAGTCGTACAAAATGACCGATATATTAAATACATTTTTATGTCTTCTTCATCTTCACCCCGTTTTCTTATTTCAACAAGACGTGAATCACATAAATTGAATGATTTTTCTCAGCATTATCTCGGCGATTATTATTGTTTTTGTTGTTGTTGTTATTTAATTAATTAATTTTGGATTTATAAAAAAATATATTCCATAAATTATTAGTTTTCAAGGTCCCGCGCGCGAATGCAGCTAAATACAATACAAAATTAATCGGTAGTAGTAGTAATAGTAACAACAGTAATAAAAAACCATTCGCGATTTTTGTTTTTTTTTTATTTTGATTGAAAGAACAATGAAAGTTATTATTTTTCTTTCGAACCGGGAATTTATGTTTTTGGGGCAGCAGCAGTACCAATTAAGGAATGGCATTCGGTGACAATTGATTTTATGGGTTTGTTTTAAATTACACTCATCGGAAGTGTGTATATGTCTCTCTGCTGCGACAGACTGCGATACACATAATTTAATAAATTTGTGTATTCGTCTGGAACTGATAAAGAAAACTTTCTTTAAGACGCGTCCGGTTCATGATATACATTAATGCAACATAAAACAGATATCATAAAATCATATACTAAACTTATGTAAATCAGCGTGCGGACATTACACGTAAACATCGTGTTTTTAGTAATGAGTTCAGTGCACCTTTTGTAAATGTCTTTCGGCACATGCCCCAGCGATGCTGCCTGTTATCGAGATAAATATTTATTTAGTTTATATAAAAACTATAATTGGTTGTCGATTGAAATAGACTTTTGTATATATGTATGTATATAACGATTGTGTGGTTATCGTCTCGTGTGGCTGTATGCGGTCGTCGAAATACAAATAAATATTTTTATAATGATCTTAATATAAAATTTATAAGAACGTACATGTCACACTGTGTCTCGCTTACATAAGTTTAATCAATAAATATTCGATTTTTTAATAATCATTCATGGCAATTGATATGCTGCTGCTATATATAGGGAAAATTGGATAATTGCTGGTTCTACTGGTACCGGTATCGATCAAAAATTTTTAAGTCTGCCCATTCGAAATGTACGAGCGAAATCAGCTGATGCTTCAAATCTATAACTATAAATAGTGAATATTTTCTAATATAAAAAATTCAATTACTTCTATAATTTATTAATTATACTGTTGTTGAGGCACAAAACCGCAGCTTGGTAAATTTTATTGAACATTTTTTTGTTATGTTTATAAACCGCGGAATTTTGATCTATGTATTGTTTTAACGCTGAAAATGGGTGGTGTGCGGTTTGATATTTCGAACGAAATAATAATCTTGTATATTTATATTCCAAGTGTTAAATTACATGTTTTAACAAATCACCAACTGCCATTAAAATTAGTATTTCTTAATTCAAATTTTTGACCGATCTGATTCTCCATTCAAACCTGAACAGAATATTAAGGTTATTTGATCATTTTATTAGATTTTCAATTTCAGAATCTTAAAGTTATTGCAAATTCTTTAAATTTAAAAATATTAAATTTTGACATAACCTAGGATATAAGAAATGATCAAATCACGATTCAAAATTTACTTGAAAGTTAAAATTTTGTAAACCAATCCGAAATTTGACAAAAAACCAATTTAAAATTTGATTTTTAATAACTTACATTAAAATTCTAAATTTCTAAGTACTCAAAAATTAAAAAAAAAAAAAAATGAATACTCCAAATTATCCAAAGATTCAACAGTTTCAATAAATGACTAGCCACCGTGCAAACTTTTGTTTAGTATTCAAAAATTCGAGTTTGGAGGCCTTTTTTATTCCTGAATAGCAATCCCGTCTTGCAAGAGAATCAACAGAACTACATCATAAGATACCCCACTCTCCCTCAAAGTCTGCATTAACATTTAATCTATTTTGAACCAGAAGGAAAATCCACGAGTTTGGAAACCATAGTTCATCATACTGACAAACTTATCATAAATTGCATTGCGAAACCCTAATAAGACTCACGAGTTTGGGCGTCACCTACGAGTATGAAAATATAAATAAATTTTTAGAAGTATGGACAATTGATAGTCTAGAAGGTCCAACAATATTATTGATAAATATATTTGTAATTATGTAGCAAAACTATTTCAAAACGTTTCGCTAATATTTATCTAAATTCTGTCTTCATCTGGCGTAGGGTTCGCAAATATTCGAGTTTTGAAATATCCGGTTAGCGAATATTGCTTTTATAAAATACCCGGTTAACCAGTTAATCAATTTTTTTTAATAATCGTATAATAAATACATAAAAACAGATGTAAATAACATGAATTACATATTTTTTACACAACGTTGGGATGAAGCCAGGCTTTCTACTAGCGAAATCCTGCTTAAATGTATGTGATACTCCGCAAATTTGTTGAAGTCATAGTTTAAAATTCATTGTTCTTCACTATGTTAAAACTTTACCAATAATGGAACTCTAATTCATATTTTCTCTCTGAAAATAACACTTCAGGAATTCTAAAGTGCTCTTTTTCGTTCCTTCTAAATTCATCTTTCTGTTAATAAATTACGTAAATTAAAATTGCATGAGCATGAAAGGAAACTTTTGTCAATTATTGTCGTAATTTGGCAATTTTAGCCATTTGTCTTTTATTAGGCGATTTGTCTAATGTATCCATAAGAATTCTAATATGAATTAATGTTCAAATAAAGTTTCAATTCAATAAAAGATGGTTAGAGAAATTTCTAAAACCTGTTAATTTTATTAAATTAGGCGGGTTTCGAATAACTGAAAATTCAACAAATTAACCCGCTATTCGAAAACCGTATTTGCGAACCCTAACTTTGCCAAATGTATTAAAAATTAAAAAAAAAAAAAAGAAATTCATTAATCGGATAGTTAGTGTGTGCTGAAGGACCGTACCAGATCTTGGCTGAAGGACCGTACCAGATTTACACAGGCACTATTGAAAGTAAAGGCTCTCACGCTTTAATTATCATCTGTCAGCATTTATCGTTGCTTTACACTGAAAAAAATATAGTGCATTTTATTTACGAATGGCATTCATTAACCATAATTCGTACTATTAATGTAAAAATTACTATATTTACGTAAAAAAAACAAAATTTAGAAAAATTCATGAAAATTCGTACGTTACTAAAAATTGGTTTAGTTTATTGTACTATACGTATAATTCATTCACATGTTGTATGCGTATTAGTGTAACTTGCATGATTTTATTAAAAAGACATTTTTATGAACAGTTCATAATATTTATGAATAAGACTATGATGAAAATTTATTTTAAATACTTATTGTTCATCATATTAACGAAAGTGGCTCTATAAAATATTACGAATAAATTCATATGCGAACGTATAACGATTCCATTACATTTCTATTTGTCCGAAAAGATCAAATTTCAAAATTGCATAATGCATACGAATTTGTTCGTATTATTAATGATTGGATGCATCTATTCTAGCATCTACGAAAATTACGTAAAGTGGGATGATAATTGAAAAATATATCATAGTTTGAAAAATCGTGAGACATTAAAATAATTTTTGTGTGTTGAAAATCAGGTATATATGGTATGTTATGTCCGTGTTTTCGTTTTAATAAGAACTTAAATAAAATCATCGCTTTTGTGATTGATGATTAATTCTTATTTCGTGAAATTAAAATGAAAACACGTTTGTGTGAAAAACCCTAAAATTCATTGTATAAATAATGTGTAAATTTATAATTTATGTGATTTATTATTGTGTTAGTAATACCTCTGCATTATTATAGTGCGCTTGTAAGAAAATGTCTGCTATTTCAAATTTTGCCGATCCTGCAAATCGAGATATTTCAGCAACACTTGCGGAGAAAATCATGAATTAATCTCGCTTTGGAGTACTTATTTGGATCAGATCAGGTAACAAAGATAAGCAAATAAAAGTACCTACATTTGATTGTAATTTAATTTATTGATTTTACAGAATAGCAAATTACTATCGAATTTCAAGAGGAAAATGGGAGAAATCAACAAATTCGAGTGTAACTTGTCAACGCCAAATAAACGCCATGTTTATTAATCCTATTATATTTTTTAATTATTAATTATATTTATTTTAAAATTAAAGTTTATTTTTGTGAGATTAAATTGATAACATTTTAAGAACAGAAGAAACCAAAAAATAAAGAAATTACAAAACGAAATTTTTAGTTTTTTATTTCTTTACAACTGTGCTGTATAGATTTTACGAATTTAGTCATCAAACAACCCAAAAATGTACATTCTTACTATGAACCACTATATATAAATAATATGTAATTTTGATTATCAATTATGAATCCGTTCCTGCATTTTATGAATAATTTTCAATATATTTATGAAAATAATCATCATATTTCTGAATTATTCATAACCACTGAGCACTTCATTCTTCATACATACGAATAATGAATTTCTAACTTAAATGTATGAATTTTTTCGTTAATGTGGTTAACCATTTCATTAGTATTATGAAAAATTTCATATTATCTTCTATTTCTTACATTAATAATAAGAAGTTATTCATCCACAAATGATATTAGCCGCATTAAAATTATAACGTTCTTCGTATCTTATACGAATCGAATCATAAATACGACAACTTAAGTAGTCAAGATTAAAATAAAACTTTTTATGTGTTTCACTATATTAACGTATGATTTTCGTTCTATTAACGAAGGGTCGTATCGGCTCAGTTTTACCGAATTTTTCTTACTATTAATGCAGTATTTGTCTACATTGATGTAGGATTTATTTCAGTGTACGTATTAGCCAGGAAACATTTAATTTTTGAGATCGTCGCATAATTGACAATTTTGTTTCTTCTCTAACACCTTCAGCTTCAAACATTCTCTTCTGGTAGTAAAGTTCTTTCTTATCAAAATAAAAAATAAAATAGAAGAGAAGATTCGGTTGGTCGAGAATGTTTAAAGCACGAAAAGTTGCTCTAATTGAACACTAATTTTGATAGTAAACTTTTGTAATTTATAAATATTGTTGCAGCGCCAATCTTTCCGTGCGGTGAAATGGCAAAGTAAGTGAATAAAGATGGCTTAGTACGAAAAGGAAAGCATTTCCAAGATGGCAGCAGATATCGTTAGAACCAATTAAACTTCATAAACATATTACACGATTTAAGTATTTGTAGTTTTGAGCAAATTTCTCCTTAAATTTTTAATGTTTAAAAATTTCTTGTACGATTTAAAACGAATTTTTTCCTTGTAGGCAAGACAAGCATTAATTTAACCTTAAATGTTTCCTTATCCAACAAGTAAATACTGAAGACATTGATCAGTTATCAAATAAAAAACTTGAAAAATTCAAGTTAAAGCATTTTGTTTTTTATTCATTTCACCCATTGTGTTGTCCAACCAATAAAACTTGAAGATATTTACTTGCTGAAATCACTCACTTAGTAAAATTCTTCAGAAAATTTAATTAAAGCTTTTACGTTTTTTATTCACATCACCCATATTTGAACTAATAACAATAATATTACGGGTTTCACAAACCACTGCTGTCCCAAACTATGTCAACAATCTGGTACTGTCGATTTCGTTGACTAACCAGCTTTTTCTATTATTCTAAATTACGTGAGGGCCATTTTTCAAGGACAGGAGTCACTATTGTCTACAGTGACCTCTGAACCGGCTAAATGGTAAATGTTAAAATTCGTTACACCTTTGTACAGACAATATTACAAAAACATAGATCAAACAATATCGTCCCGGTCGCCACTCTTTTACATAAATATGTTTATAGGTTTATTCTGGTTCTGTCTATTAGCTGATTGGCTACCGTTTTCAGTTTGAAAGAAGTGTCATTAAATGTTCTTTAGAAGTGTCATTAAATGAATCTCAAAATTGCATCGAAAACGAATTTCTTAAATTTTATATTTGCAATTTTCAAGTTTCTTATATTTTGACAGATAACCCACAAACATAAAAGAGCAATGACAAGTTCGTGTCATAGAGGGGTTAACAACAGCATTATGCTTCTATTTGAATTTGAATTTAATTTTTTCGGGATTCTATGCGATTAGACTTTCATTTATTTAGTACTTTTTGGCTTTTAGATAACGTCTGCAACATGTGCTTCATATTTTACGAAGTAAGCAATACATGTATATGTATAAATAAATTCAACATTGAGAAATTAAAAGAACAGGATAACCTGTAAAAGTTTCAAATAACACACAAGAATGGTTCCGAATTATTTTTCAAGAAAAACTATCCTAATAATCAGATTTGGTGAATTTTTTGAGTTCAGTCCTATAGAATGTCAACCTCGATTTAAGCTAAACAAGTTGCGTTTGCATAGACTAGTTAAACGAGTTTAGCTAAATCGGATTTATTAAACCTGTCTAGTGTATACAATTTTAAATGCTGAAAGGGTTTAAATATTATCGAAAATTAAATATTATTTAAATACCATCGGTTTGAGGGCAGCAGCCCCTTCCACTAAGGTACACACCGAATTAAAATAATCGTTCAATAATTTTTTGTAATTGAAAAACATGATTTTTTCGGATTCATATTTTTTGGGAATTTTTTTGCTTGAGATATCGAGAGTAATCCAAATTTTATCTGTAATGGATCACAGGGAACAAAAATTGATAAAATAATGGGAACCTTTTTTTGCAGAAAGAACAAAATCTCAAAAAACGGTTTAACATTTTTTTCAATTTGTCCTGAAAGAAAAGATCCTCGAAAATAAAAATTTCGTATAGTTAAATGCATCCCCATTTAACCTATACGATATATTACTAAAATTTAAAGGTTTAAAACATCTCATTTAAATACCCGGGTAAGGATTAATTTCACAAATACGTCGCTTAGCCGTATTATCGGGTTAAAATTAAAACAACAATTTTTACAGTTCAGACTATTCTCAGCTATAGAAACGTTTAATACTATTCTTGTTCAGTTTTGCCTTTTTAATTTTTGAAATAAGAACAAACAGTTTAGCTTCTTATAGACAAATAGTTTAAGTTTTTATTGATTTAAGACATCTATGTCATATATTTCGAATTTTTTAGCCATTATCAGTGACTTACGTGTGATATATTAAAACAAATACAGTAGAAATCGGATAACACGAAATCGAAGGGAACTACAAAATATTTCGTGTTTTCAGAATTTCGTGTTAAGCGAAAATAATATGAAGAAACAGTGGAACTGGGGACAAAGAAAAGTTTGTGTTATCCGATAATTCGTGTTATCCGTTATCGTGTTAACTGAATTCCACATTAAAACTTATATATGCAAACTAAAATCACAACTGAACCATTATAAATTAATTTAAACACCAACACGGAATAGCCATTAAAATGTGAATTTACTACCTTCGGAAGTAATTTTCATTACTTTTTAAACGTTTGACGAGATCACTTGATCCCAAGTAGTAAATTCACATTTTAACATGTTCGCCACTCAGTGTCACACATACAATGGCACATGCTAGTTTTACCAGAAACTCATGTCACACATTTGTGACACAAATTATATGAAATTTATTTACGATAACATTGCAGTAGTTCTTGTTACGATCATTTGCTATATGGATGATTTTCTAGGAGTATCTATCACTTATTTTTTGTCGAGTAGTTTCACTGGAAGCTTAGCCGTTAGAGAGATTTTCACATTAATATTTTAATACGTGAGTTTTTCCTGAACACCATAAAAATTGTTTGAGTTGCGAACGTGTTAATGTCTATCCCGTGTTGATGCTTAAATTTAAGTTGAGATTATTATTTGCATATACATGTTTTATATATTAGTTTTAATATATCATAAGTTACTAATGATAGAGCTAACGAGCCGAAATATATGACATAGATGTCTTAAATTATGCCCTAGACAGACTGTTTAAGTATCTATACAAAAACAAAGCGATTAGCTAAAATGGAGGTTGACATACTGCGACTTAACTCGAAAAATTCACTAAATCGGTTTTATTAAACCGCAGTATGTTAAGGGTATTAATAAAAGGCCTGCCACTTGCCAGATGCTTAATAACCTTCAGACAACTTTTGAACTTGCCGAATGCTTAATAATTTTCAGACAATCCCATACCAGCCTTGACTTAACCGTACAAGATCTAAGAACATTTAAGGCCGATTGGCGGTCTGATACAATATTTATCTTTGCATGGTTTAGACCTTTTGCTATGCCTGTCCTAGCGCAAAATTCTATAGCGTATACTTCTGGTTGAAAGACGGTAGCATTGTTACCCACTCCCATGAATTCCTACCCCCGCCCAATCTTCCATTTTTGATCCATCTGTAAACCATACCATTGACCCTCGGTCAAAGGATGGTCCCACTGTACTCCACATAGCCCGGTTAGGTAACCCAAAACAAAATGGTGGAATTCTAGTTTAGCTGGCATACCTATCGTAAAGGGTCTGTCTGAAATTCTTTAAGTATTCCCAGAAGGCCCACCATATTGCCTGGTTTAATATTTCTCTCCGCCTGCATCTTAGGGGCCATAATTGTAGCATCCTTTTTAACATGCAGATGCAATGGAGGCAGTCTTAGAAGTGCCTTCTTCGCTACGGTTGGACATGTTTTCATTGAGCCCGTAACACCGATGCAGGCAATACGCTTAATAAAGTTTGCGCTGCTCTTTGTTCAGTTTTAGGCCAGCATACTACCGATGCGCAGATACCGATGCGCTATAGGCCTAATGATTGTTAGAATTGACCAGCAGATCATTCTTGGTTGTAGTCCCCAAGTACGGCCATAGGGTCTCTGACAGACCCAGAAAGCCTTAGTGGCTCTATTTGAAACTTTCAATAAATGTTGTTTCTAGTTCAGTTTCTGAGCTAGGCTCATCCTGGATAATTAACTTCTTTGGAAAAGAGAACAATAGTACCATTTAACGAGAGAGCTATAAGCAAAAGCTTTTTCCGGACAATGACAGTTTTATTTGGATTGACACTGAGCCCATCCTAGTCACACCAAGGCCATATTAAATCGAGTTCATTTTCCATGAAATCAGAGATGACCCCATCAAACTTGCCTCTAGCAAGGCAGAAAGACCAGTCTATTAATAAAGTAGTCTGTTAATAAACCGTTCTACGTAAAATTCAGTATAATACAACACCAGAGCTGGTCAAACATTCCGTTCTTCCCCAATAAATTAATGGTTGCAGAGGTGAGATATGTACACTATCTCAATTGTTTGTGTGAATCAAACCGCTCAAAATGTGACCAAACTAATCCAAAAATTAACCAAAACTTCAAACTTACTTAAATTTTCCTGAATCTAGAAACTAATACTTGTTTAATATTGCCTCATTTTAATCTAAATGAACCCACTTGTGTACATTAGTTCGTTAGTCTAATCAACTTAAATGCACTAAATTTAAACTAAATTTGTTATTTAACTTTGATTTAAGATTAAGTTAGCCTGAAATGGTTAGAACTAATAGTCTATAATCAAAATTTCAAATTTTTACTAAATCAATTGCTCAAATTTGCCTAAATCTAATAAAATGTTATTATTGCCTAATTTTAAACTAA
This sequence comes from Tipula vernalis, assembly GCA_958295665.1. NCBI lineage: Eukaryota > Metazoa > Arthropoda > Insecta > Diptera > Tipulidae > Tipula > Tipula vernalis. Next base: position 86,280,469 of record OY282559.1, on the reverse strand, counting down.
ATGTATCTTGAATGGACTAATGAAGTCACTACATTTGTACAAACTCGTCAAAATTAAAAAAGACATTTCTCTGATCTACATAGGGTTAAACTTGTCTACATTAGACTATTTAATATTAAACTTGATAATTTTAGTCTATTTGAAAATGCTAAATCTGTTAAAATTTAATCAAAAAAATTGAAAACATAGCTCAATAGTAAAACATAAACGGTTTATGAAATTTTTGAAAAATGTGAAAATGTATCTAAATTCGAGGAATTGTGAAACGACACCTTAGCGGCGAAGAATAATAGTGAAAGCAAAATAAAGTTAGCATGTATCGAAAAATTCTCCACGAGTGATAGCGTGAATACCTTTAAAAGTTGAATAAGATGCTTCATATTACAAACATAGAATTGTGGAATAAAAAATTGCCTTAAAAAGAATGACCCTAAATGAAAACGGGTCATGGAATACCATATACCATGTTGAAGAAGAGCTGCCCAAATCGATGAAACGGTAAAATAATGCCCTATGCGAGGAGCAAGGCGCAGCTAAATAACAAATCTATATTAAAAACTAAATATTTCATTTAAGTACATCGAACGATCAAACAATTGGCCAAGTCACCGACTATTAAAGAACTGAGAGAAAAGAAATTTTCTCTGAAGAAATGGACAAGGTTATTTTGCGATATTGCAGATTTTAAGACGCAGAAATCAATTTAAAACTTTTTGACAACATAAAGCATATTCTTAACAATTAAACGATAAGCGAAATAGTGGAATACGTTTAAAAAACGAGTTAGGCCAAACAAAACCAACCCTACCCTACATAAACGGAAGCGGTTTGAAAAGGAGCTTTAAAGGACCTATCAAACGAGGATTTAACAAATCCATGGTTGCAAAAAATAAAAATGTTTAAGTTCAACTAGGTATAGACAAAAAGAGAATAATCTGAATCATCTGGTAATGTGATATCTTTGTGAGATTTTTAGTGCATCGATCCTTTTGGATGAAATTTTGTTTCACCTTATTCTACATCGATAAATCCAAAAATATGTCCAAATTGGATGAAGTCTTAAGTTAAGTTTCTGTATCAAGATAACCATATTTTTATAGTTTACAAGGGTTTCAGAATAATATGCAATTTAACGAGTCATTAAAATTTGGTTTAATATGCGCTTATGATAATTTCATATTACTTTAAGACTAATATACGGAATACTTGGCTACGATCCAGTATGCATTTTACTTACTTAATAATACCCCGACGTCAACAACAATTATTTTTCATCTCATACTCTTACCTGAAACGACAAAAAAACATAAAAAAAAATAATTAAAAAATTAATGTCCACATCAATTTAAATGCAAGTTACATAAAATAATTGTATACAACAGTTGTAAACTATCCTCGACGGAGGCGCCACACGAGTACATATATTATTAACTTATGCAAACGTGCAGACTCGAACTTCACACAATCGTTCTTTGAACCCATCATACACTCGTAAATGTACATATAGATAAATAGAAGTCGGGTAATATTTCACATTTTTTTTGATATAGAAAACGGCGTGCGCGTAACTTACTCGTATACACTATATACATACTATGTTCGCGTTATATACATATGCACCGTGATGCAATCGGATTAATTTATGCGTTCAAATAAAATTTATGTGTTAAATGTAAAATGAAAACTATTTTTATCATAACCGAGTCGAAAATAGAAATGTTTGTAAAACATTTGTTCCATTTTATAATGAATGGCGCGGTATATTCTATCATATACAATATAGAAATGCATTGGATATATGATAGATTGGTCTTACATAAGGTTCATGGACCGGAAACGGCTAATTTATTTTATTACTGCGATCAAATGAATCACATTAGTTTGTTTTCCCATTTTTTCCGATGAGCTAATTGCTGCATTGCATGATCACGATGTATTGTTTTTTGTGCATAACACCCGCACAAACAACTCAATCCACAAAAAAAAAAAAAAAATAGTTTTTCTAGTCCGTAAAGCGATAAGGACTCGATTTTGCTCTAGTTTTTCGAAATGAGAAACCTTAGTATCAAGTTCATTATGATAAGGAACTAAACCAGTTTTGCGTAATTAATAAAGAAATTATTTGTGAGCAAAAAAAAAATTTGCGTAACTAGCAAGTTACTTATATGTATAGTCATTCCAAAAAAATTCAATGTCGATTATCGATGTATGTACTTACAAAGATATGTTTTCAAACCTAAAGCACAAATAATGACAAACCTTCATCGAAAACTGGAAAAAAATATTTATCTTATCACTTTAAACGATTTTGTTTTTGTCCATTTGCACCACGTGACTGTTTTGACTATTTATTTATGTATACGTTGCTTGATAACAGAAAATATTGATTTTGTGTTTCGAGTATACATAAAACCAAATAAATCTATTTTCAAATTTCTAAAAAACCCTACTCGTGTACCTATAACCAATAAAACGTGAGAATAAGTCCGTGTGGGCTTTTTTGTTTTGTATTGGATGATGCGCGGCTTCGGTATTATTGAAAGTAATGCGTCCATCCAGCCAAGAAAGGATGGAATGGAAATCATTAAAATTGAATTTATTATTTTTTTTAGTAATTAGTGATAATTTGGATGACCTTTCAATATCAAATATAATAGAGTAGGTTGATTAGACGTAGGAAAAAATGGTATAAGATTTATGACGGTCGGATCATAAAAAGGAAATCAAAATTTTAACTGAATTTTAAAAAATGTATCGAATCAAAAATATCCGACTTAAGTTTAAACGGTTTTTAGCTTTTTAATTCGGAAAATAATTAACAAATAATTCGTCCAAATTCAACAAATTGCAATGCGTTTACAAAATTACACAAATTAATGAATATAACTCGAAAGTCAGCCAACTTTAGAAAAAATAATACATTACAGATACATTTAGGTAAAATTTAGGAGAAAATAAAAGATTTAAGATTTTAATAATAAAAGGAATTTAATTCATTCAAAATCTACAAATTCGCAATTTTAAGTTAGAATTTTGTTAAGAAAATAATCCGCCGAAACTACACCAGTGCCGCACTATTCTGGTTTTTCCGGGGAATTGTGAATTGGGAATTGATTTATTGTGAGTTTTTAGTGTATTTTGGTTTTCTTTTTTCCAAAGCATACTGAGCGATTGGTGTTTTATTTGGGGACAAATAGTTCCATCTCATAGAAATTATGTTGTTTATTTGTCCCTAAAAATTTGGCTGGGAATTATTTGGTTATAAAAAATACATGAATATAACACCAATCGCAGTATGCTTTGGAAAAAAGAAAACCAAAATACACTAAAAACTCACAATAAATCAATTCCCAACTCGCAATTCCCCGGGAAAATCAGAATAGTGCCACAGGTATTATCAAAATTTATTACACTAAATCATAATATGATCTATGATACATTAAAACTGAGCCAACAATTGTTTCAACTGAACTAGTCAATAATAATTCAAGATTCGATAATCTTAACAATAAATAAATTTCCACAATTCATTAAATTTTGTCAAAATTCATTAATTCAAATTTGAAATTTTAAAATTTTTTTTCTTAATTTAAATTTTCTGATTTCTTTAGAGAAAAATTGATTTAAGAAAAACCAAATTCAATGTCGAAGCATTTCAAAATTAATCAACAATTTGAAAAATTAAATTAACTGGATTATAATTAAAATATTCTGTTTAAAGAAGTTAATTGAGGATTTTCTTAATTTTTAGAATCGATTTATTTGAGAAATGCGTAATTTCTGTCCGTGCTGAGCCCTTCCTCAAATTTGCCGGACAAGGATTTAATTTTAAATTAAAATAGAATCATTGACGAGTTTCTTGAGGCAAATTGATAAATTTCATATGGTTAGGAAGGAAGTACTAATGGTGCGTGGTATTCGTTGACGGACATCAATTTAATTTTAAACTAAGTTTACAAATTTTTCTCAAGAAACTCAAGAAATACCGAACCAAAGAAATTATGCTAAAAACCATTATTCGTGCTGTGTTTTTCGGTTAATTTTTTATTACATATTACATTTCGTTTGGCAAACAATAATTCCAACAAGCTTATTCTTGAAATTCATCAAAAAAATAGTCGCCAGTGACCTTACTTAAAAGCAATTTAAATGTTCGACTGAAATAACGTATTTTACTAGAAACTCACCAATCACTTTTTTCGGATGATTTTCAACAATATCCCGTATTTTTGAAATTCACCGAAAAAAAACGCCGGAAACATTAGTACAAAGCAATTTAAATTTTCGACTGAAATGACGTATTTTACTAGAAAATCACGGGTGACTTTTTTCGGGTTAATTTCCAGAACACGGGCCCTGAGACTTACTATGCAATTCGATGACTATTTTCGAGAGCAATAATTTGTAGGCAACAGAAGAAAAAGAAAACAATAGCAAATTTATAATATTATTTTCCTTTTTCTTCCTTTACCTTTTAGCGTAGAAGGATAGCCGTCGAAAATTATTTTAGCAAGGTCCTCGGTTTAAATTTTTGATTAAAAGTGCCAAGTGAACATTTAAAAAAATTTCGTACATTTAAAAAAATCTCCTTATCGGCGAAATTGTGAATAAAGATCAATGACCATTTATTACAGTATTGTTGGAATGTAATTCCAATGTAACGTAGGCCTTTTCCAAAATTTTGGAATTTACAAAACTGAATGTTGTTGTTTAAAGATCCCTATAAAAATTTGAAATACATCAGAGATAATTAAACAAAATTTAATTTATTTGAACTTAATATTTCCGAAAAATGTAAGAAAATGTAATCCAGTTTCGAAATGATGAGAATAATAAAAACTAAAAATTCAACATTCGCATTAAAAATTAAACTAAAACCAAAAATTTGCAAAATTTGACAGTTCAAAAATTTGTTAAACTACTAGTTCAGCCGAATTAGACAAAAATCGGGTTTATAAAAGAAATAAATTGGTCAACATTTATTTTTTTTTAATTAGTGATTTTCCCAAACTTAATTCTCATATTTGGCATTAGAGGCGCCACAATCCACAAACATATTTTTAAAAAATGACAAACGCACCATATATTAGATACGACATTTAACAAGAAAACAAGCAAATATGTACAATATATCGATAGGAAATTTTCTGCAAGCAACTTTGCCAGTTCATATTTTTTTCCTAAAATGCAAAATAACCGAGTTGTTTGCGAAAACCTTCTGACCCCAAAAAGCTTCTGACCAATTCATTTATTTGAAAACCCAGTATTTTGTTGTAATTCGGCTGGACTATGTCTTTTTACTCGCATTCCTTTGTTTAAAAAAATGAATTAAAGTATTAACCACGTTTATCGATAGGAAATTTTCCGTACAAGATTTTCTATATTTTTTCTCAAAACCCAAAATAACCCAATTATTTGCGAAAAAGTGACCACAACAGCCCAAACCGGGTAAAAAAACCCTTTTTCAACCCTTTTTCATTCGTACGAGCTCGAATTCTTAGTCTATTATTACAAAATTTCCATTTAATTCAAATCAAAAACTTTGGAGTTTTGGATTTTTCAGATATTCATTGCAAAAATAAGGTAGGCTTTTGAAATTAGGAATAGTTACCAAAATTCCTTTAATATCTTGAGAATAATGTTCTGAAATGATGCAGATTTCTAGAAAATTAACAAAAAGGCTAGAAAATCGTAGGGTAGGAAATTAACTAATTTTAAAATATTGTTCAATGTTGTTGAATCGTTTCTGATGCGCACAAGATAGATAGACAAGCGTTCTCTCATTTCACTATTCTAAGAAAATTAATGAAAAGGAACAACATACCCAATTTCGCATATTCTAAACAGATTTGGCTGGGCTTACTAATAACTGTCTCCAAAATTGAAAGACTCGCATAATAGAAATCTTTTATTCAGAAGCGTACCGAAAAAAGCCGAAATTTTTGAAAAACCGAAACGGACAGGAAACAAATAAAAAATGTTGAACCGTAACTGTAACCGGTACGATATTTTGATTCGGTTTATTTTGTTCTCTTTCGTTTCGGATTTTGATTTTTTTTATGTTTTTATTATACGATTAGTCCACGTTTACTTGCGCAAATCCGTATACTTACGTACAAGTACAATTTTGGCATTTCAAACATGATTGGAGATCTAATCATACGAAAGTCTCCCGATTGAAACTATGTTTAAGACGGAAGAATTAGAATAGTTTAAGCTGACATAGAAAGGGAGATGAATTTATTAAATTTAAGCTAAGGTTTTCCATTTCTAAAATCTCTTAATAAAAGAAGCTTTTGAACCAATTTTGAATGGGTTTCGCACCCGAAGCGTAACTGGAACATAAAAATCAATAAAAATCGACACTGAGCTGGAATGAATAATAAAAAAAATTATTAAATTTATTGAATAATCTTGAAACCTAGAATAATCTGTAAAATAAGTACAGGAACATCTCGAATGTTGCGTCGAACATTTCAAATCCTCTCGAGGTTGAGCATCACGTCTCTCAATGCCAATCAAAAGATGAATAATATCGAAAATCTCGAATAAACTCGATATCCTGAAATCCTGCATAATTTCGATGAAACTAAATTTCCAAATGTATACAAAAATTTTGAATAATTTAGAATTACATACTAAAACTCCACCACCTCAAATAATATATAATATAACCACGCTTAATCGAGCGTCAACCGATGCAACATTGTGCAAATCAAGCTAGCAAAATCGATAATCGGTAAGCGTGCTGTGATGATCAGAATACCGTTGGAAAAATTATTAATTTTTATAGTTCGAAATTTATTTTCAAATTAAATTTCACAATAAATCCTAATTTTTAATTTAACGATTTTCTACTGAACAAATCATCCCAAATCATATATAATTTAAAGAATATTATTAAAAACATCTTGTTGAACCTACACATTTTAAAAATATTAAGTTCTTTAGTTTTATTAAAGCTTTTCTCAATATAGAATTTACGATTTAAAAAAACACCAAATTACATAATTTAAAATTTGGTTTAGAAGTTTTGCCAAGTTGTTCCTTGATTTCTTACTGAAATGATTTCTTACTGAAATCAAAATTTTAGAAAATATACTGGTTGCAAGATCAAATTCCAGCAGGGTAGGGTTTGTTTGTAACGTTGAAACAAAACCAAACCGCAGCAAATTTAAGCCCGTTTGCTGAACAAATCCATACTTGTACACGTGTGACAAACACTAGTGAATAAGATCATCCTTCATTCTGAAGTATCTTGTTTCCACATGATACAATTCGAGCCAACTGTTGAATTAAAAGTGATAATAATTTTTTTAATAGTTTCCTCGTCATTTTAAGTGTCACTGTTCACCAAAATGTGTACCAAAGGGGTAAACTTCAATTTGTGAATTAGAGTTTGAAGTAGCTAAATGTCAACATACCCCATTTTAATCTCATCATTTAATTAATCAAAATTAATATTTTTCATGAAAAATGTATTACTAAATGTTCGCCTAACTTTCTTCAGGGAGATGGTAATATGAATATCATTGAAAAATGAAAGGCATTAATAAAAAATAAACAGACCAGATTCATCTAAAATTTCTCGCCAATTTTACTGAGGAATAAATTCCTGGTTACGTCCCGCTCCCGCACTGATATTAATAAAGGTGCTGGTCTTGATGGAATTTTCCCGCCCCCCCTTTCCCCTCCTCCTTAATATTATTAAGGGTTCTACAACTGAACGATGAATATCTTAGAGATTCGTTTAACAATTTTTCCTGATTCGTGGACATTCTTAAATCGGATAGAAGGTATGAGATTATAATAAACATAACAAGATAACATTGTAAAACATTTGGTAAACACACTTTAAGGCATGAGCTTCAGCTCATTCAATGCCCACAGAAAAAAGTCCACACAGAAAAATTCTCACATGAAAAATGGCGCATATGAAAATATGCCCACATTGAAAAAAACGCACAAGAAAATAACACGCTAAATTTATTAAACCTAGAAAAATTATTTAATATTGTTTTAATTCGTTTTGTATCTTAGAGAATGGGGACGGTAGCACCCGAACCATCCCTTTAGAGGGTTTATAGAAATTTCAGGATTTACGGAAATCGGCGCGAACATGAGGATTAAATTCTAAAAATGGCCCAAAACCCCACTTATCGAGAATTTTAAGAAATTCAAGAATTTATAGATCATTGCACTACTGGCAAACCAAAATGAAAAAAAATTTCCCATATTTTGTTAAATTTTTAAAGATTTCTGCAAATCGCTTTGCCATTTTTTTTTTTGTGTGCGTTTTTATATATGTGGGCATTTTTCCATGTGCGCAATTTTCCATGTGCGCATTTTCCTTCCGTCGGTAAGGTTTTTTCTGGGCGCAAATTTCGTGTGTGATTTTTTTTTCTTATAGGCTTTTTCTAGAGATCGCCGCTTCATAGTTTTCTTCATTTTTGAAAATAAATAAATGCTGCAGAGGCGCTGCAATCTCGATTTTTTTTACAATTCTGATCGTTTCCATCGCCGAAAGAAATGAAGAGCTTATCGGAAAGACATTTTAGAATTGTTTTGGGGATTGAGAAAACCGTAAACATGTGTATGTTGTTCGCAGGCATTTGTATAAATTTCGGAATTTATTTGGTCGAGGCAGCTTCGTTCGATCACTCATAAAGAATATATGTATGTACCTTTCAGTTTGGGTATCACCATTATACCAATGCAATTCAGAAACAATTAAGAGCGTGGACGACATGAAAAAAATGGCGACAGAGGAAAGGCCGTCACGGACAAAAGGGTTTAATGCCAATTTATAGTCAAATGATGTGCTACCGATCCTAATCGATTTTGATGAAATTTGCTTTGTTTGAAAGAAATTTGTCTAATTATTACGTGATTATAATGAAATCATTTGTAATAGTATTTTCTGTTACTTAACAAGATTTTGCTTTACATAATAAATTTTTCCTACACTTGATATACTTTTCAGTCACTTACAGAATTTTCCTTCATTTAATAGAATTTCCTTTCACTTAGACTGTGGGCGAAACCTATGATAAATATTTTTTAATACCTAATTTTTGGCATTTATTTGAAAAACCGCACAGAACCAAATTATCACAGGAGTGCATTCACGAACTCTACATTGGAACAATATTGCCATTTTCATAAGTTAACATTGTAATTTTCTACCCTGCTAAATATTGCCTTTCTAGCTGTCATTGTTACTATCGTAACGATGTAGAGTTCGTGAACCAACTCCAACTAAATCCTATGATAATTTTTGATACCTACAAAATAAATTCATTTTGTAATTGATGTTGTAGTCGCCCTAGCATTTTATTTCAACGAAATTGATTTTCCTGGGTCAGTTGTTCAATGATGTGAATAGTTCAATCTCTGGTTTCTATGAATATTGATCATGAAGATGGCGAGGCCAATTTCCTATTTCTGATGTGTATGTCGCTTATCTGCATGTTCTATTCTCTTTACATAGCCATATTCAATACCACAGCCCAGTTTTCAAAAATATGACCTTTGTTTGCCGAGTATTGCTCCGACAACGCAATGATGTAATAACAATTAGCCAGAATGTCTTTTTTCGACCGAATTGCTGGACAAAACATATGCTATTAATTAGGAAAATTCAATAGCTTACGTTAAAGTTTCAGAATTATTCGACATTTCATTAATTTTTCCTTTTTTATGAAATTAAAAATACCTGTAAATACATTCTGTAAATATGCTGTTACCTATCTTACTAAATTTACTTTAGCGTATCATTAGCGTCACTTTCTATCCGAAAATCTCCGCATTTTTTGGAAATTATTGTTTGTAAAGTGAGATAACAAATATATGGGGGATTTTAATTCAATAAATTTATTTTTATTTTTTTTTTTTTTATAATGAATTTTGAATTAAAACGCAACCAAAATTGATGATTATGGAAAAAAATATTGGGAATAATGAAATTTAAATTACACCAAAAAATTAAAGCAAAACAAAAACAATTTTATTGGTTAATACTTTGTATTGCCCCCCTTGTGTCTACAACGGTTCGAATGCGGTTCCCCATTGAACTCATTAAGGTTTTGACAAAGACTTGGAGGTCGTACCCGACTCCTCGTCCTCATCCAACGCAATCTTGAGGTAACTGATGGTTGATGGTTCCATGGTCTGGGCTGGCCATCTCATCGTCTCAAGTCCAACCAAATCCGTGAATTGCCGAGTGGTTCGAGCTGTGTGACACCGAGCATTGTCATGCATCAATACGAAATATTCCCCTATATATCCTGCGTGGGGCACTAAATGATCGAAAATAATGTCCTCGATATAACGTTAAGCGGTTAGACCTCCTCTACGGCCACCACCAGGTATGAAAGTAATATCTGTTTTTCCCTCAAGCGATATGCCAGCTCAGACCATGCACGAATCGCCGCCGTACGAGACTGTTTCAACAAAACAGCACTGCGAAAATCGCTCTGTTGGACACCGGTACACCCGGTCTCTCCTATCACTACCATGGAGACATATTCTGCACTTGTCAGTGAATAGAACGGACCTCCAATGCTCGATGCTCCAATTGATGTGTTCGCGAGTAAATTCGAGTCGCTCTTTGCGATGGTGCGCTATCAATTTTGGGCCTCTAGCGGGCCGTCTAGGAGTGAAGTTGGCTTCCTTCAAGCGTCTTCTGACTGTCCATGGACTAACAACTACATCTCGAACTTATCTTAGGTCCTGCTGCACATCGACGCCCATGAGATGGCGATTTCGCAATGGAGTTAGGATGATAAATCGATCGTCCCTCTCAGATGTAAACCGATACCGACTGCTATGTGGTCTCAGATTTAAGGTACCAGTTTCCTGAAACCTTCTAGATACCCTTGAGACAGCAGATTGGCTCATGTTTAGCTGACGAGTGACTTCTCGTTGATTGCGTCCCTCTTGCAATAAAGCAACAACTTGTGCGGCTTTTTCTGGAATAGAATCCATGATTTTGAGGAAACATCGAATGAAACTGGTAGAGATTGGTTCAGGTTAACGTCTGATAAGTGACTGATGGCAAATATCGGTCAACGTGGTATTATACAGGAGATTGCAGCACGCCAATTGTTTTCACCGATTGCTTTAATTTGAAAAGTAATGTTTAGATTTTAATTATAAAGGTGTCCTTTTAAAGATAAAATACTAGGCTGCCAAAAAAAGGTTGTTTTAGGAAAATCGGTGAAGCCATTTTAAAAAAAATATGCCTTTTTGTACGCGAGGAGGTTTGAGTTGATTTAGTTCCTCAGTGCCACTATTCTGGATATACCCGGGGAATTGGGAATTAAAATTTGATTATTGTGATTTTTTTAGTGTATTTTGGTATTATTTTTTCCAAAGCATACTGTGGCGATTGTTATTTTTTTTAAATTTTGGGAAAAAATAATTCCATTTCATAGCAATTTTATTGTTTTATTTTTCCCTAAACCTGCATTCACAGTATTGTTTTCGCTCTGCGTTTCGATCTTGTTTTGGACTTATCGTTATACAACAACAACAATTATTTAAATTTTTATTTTTTTTAAACTGATCGTTTTTTGCGACGAATGACATTTAGATTTGTTGTTGTTGTTTTTATATTAAATACTTGGAAAATCGTAATTTTAGTTGAAATTTACATCCAAATGGGCATATAAAAAAGCAATTGTAAAAAAAATCTATTGGAACTTAAATTTGGTCGTAATAAATCATTTCACAAACGATGAGCGATTGTGATACATGTTCGTCCCATGTTCGAGCGCCGATGTTGCTTCGTCCAGCAGTAGAATTTGTGGATTACGAATTAGCGCACGTGCAATAGCGATACGTTGTTTTTGGCCACCTGATATTTGGGAAGCTTTCTCGCCAACTCGGGTATCGTAACCAAGCGGAAGCGCGACGTAATGAAATTATGAATATGCATTTTTAGCCGCTTCAATAACTTCGGATTGTGAAACTTCGGCTTTACTGCTACACCATAAGCAATATTATCGGTAATTGTTCGATCGAATAAGGCTGGCTCTTGAGACGACACAATAGACAATTGTGATCGCAGTTGTCTAAACGATGGAGATGATACTTCTTTACTGTCGATTGAAATACATACATACTTCCATCGATCACATCGTAAAACCGTTCAATTAATTGAATACATGTAGATTTGCCGCATCCAGATTGCCCGACTAATGCAACCGTTTGTCCTTTGAGCACATTTAAATTTTATTTATTCAACACTTTTACATCAGGACGTGATGGATACAAGAAATCAACGTCTTTATATGATATATTTCCTTCTGCTTTCCATTCATCTAAGCTTGAGTCGATTTTCTCGGGTTCCTTGATTTTAGGCTCGCGTTCTAAAAGCTGGAATATTTTAGCGGCCGATGTTAATCCCTTTTGGAAATTTGGAGCAAACGCTTGGCTATGTATTGGCTATTGAAACTGTACCCATAATTAAGGCTTGGGCTACTTTAAATACGTCAGCATAGTACACACCGTTATTGGCGACCAAATATCCACCGTAGTACATAAAGGCCGCGAAGGCAAAAAACATAATTGATTGGGCTAACCCATAAACAAGCCAAGATGTTGCCATGTTTGGATACCTTTAGCGCGAGCGCCAGGATATCCATATATTTCATATGGAACATTTTTATTTTCCCAATAACACTACCGTTCTGATGCTTGATACAACTTCTACATACAATATTTTTTTATGAAAATATTTGTTCTCAAAACCCAAACATTTTTCATATAAATAAATGTCTGATTAGCGGCGTCTATGTGGTTGCAAAAAATCATAAAGGCGCAGAGAAGCGAAGTCTGTTATCTGTTGAGGCATTAATCATTAATTTTGAAGTTTGCAATTTGTCAAAACAATAAAAAAAAATTATTGACAGTTTCTCATTTTTAAAATAAATATCGACGTGTCGATAAGTTTCAAATTTTATATTACGAAAACAACCAAAAATTACTATGGTTGACAAATTTTTTTGGATTCGATGTTGTTTTCACCGCCATAGCCACTATATTTTGTTAGTGCCACTAAATAATATTGGTAGAAAACTTGGATTTTTTCCACGGGAACGATAAGTTTTGTATATGGTAAAGGAGCAATTCTTTGCTAATATCGTGAAGAAAAACAACAACAAAAACTAAAATCTGAAAACAAGATCGAAACGCAGGGCGAAAACAATACTGTGAATGCAGGCTAAAAATTTTGTTGGGAATTGTTTAGTAGACAGTAATGTAAAATGGAATTATTTTTTCTCAAAATTTGAAAAAAATGACAATCGCCACAGTATGCTTTGGAAAAAATAATACCGAAATACACTAAAAAAATCACAATAATCAAATTCCAATTCCCAATTCCCCGGGAAAACCAGAATAGTGCCACAGGAGTGTATAATTTTCATTCACGTCTTTAAATGGGTTTTGGCAAAACTTGGTACATTTCTCATATTATCAGGTTGAATAAGAATGTGATATCAACATCAACCATTGCGATGATTGTATGATGCTTACGTCTTCTTTTGAACCTGAGTCTTTGGTTAATATTCCTACAAGAGTGACAACATTATCATCTACGTGTATCGATCATTTCTTTGCTTGTCTCAGGTCAAATGACTCATCATCTAATTGAGATTTTATTTAAGTTTACTAATCTCTTGCCATCTAATAACATGAAAATTGGACATAAAAAGAAGCTCAATTTTACGCTGTTAAATGAAGTTATTGGGCAAGTGGATTGGAATATTATACTGAACCTTAAAGATCCGTCTTTAGCTCTTGATCAAATTCTAAACACTATTTCGATCATATTAGAGTAATGTTACACTCACTTACGGATAACTAACATCAAGCTAACATTCACTTGCCAGGCGAATTAAAAAAAAGAAACCAATTGCGGAAAAAATTAGAAAAACATCTTAATAATTCATATCTACGTGAAACCTACGAGCTTACTTGCAATCAAATTAATCTGGACATAAAAAGAGCGGCGATGTTAAAAAAAATTGGCACTTAGAGAATGAAATTTTAACTAAAAGGCCTAAAATATCTTCGATTAAAAATATTCTATCAGACAATGGTACACTTCTCACAAGTGATATAGATATTTCAAATGAACTTAACTGTTATCTTACAAGTATTGTCAATGACATACGAGCTAAATTTTTGCATATTAACTTAGCAGCTAATTACTATCTACCTTCTTATTATTGTTCGAAAAAAATTTTTATGACTCCAGTCTCTAACAATGAAATATGTAATATCTACTATTGAGTCGCTAGAATTGAACCATTCGCTTGATAATGAAGGACTCAGTAGTCAGATTTTGAAAGCTATCTCTAAATTCGTCAGTCCAGTCCTGACTCATTTATTCAATCTGTCGCTCGATCATGGATTTGTACATGCAAAACTTAAATTGGCAACCATTAATCTTATTTTTAAAAAAGGCAGTCAAACCATTAAAGGCAATTATAACCAACTGCACTCCAGCCAATCATTTTGAAAGTTCTAGAGAAAGCAGTTAAAAACAAACAGAGTTATTATTTTTTTAAATCACTTTAACATACTTAGTGTACATCAACATGGCTAGATCCGTGAGTGTAGGCATTCCCCAAGGATCGGTGTTGGGTCCATTTTTGTTCCTAATTTATACAAATTCTATTATAGGTTCTGCAAAAATGGTTTGACAAGCACTGCCTAATTCTGAGATCGCAATATATCTAAACCTAATAATAACCAAGTTATCATAGCGTTTCGAAATGTACTCCCACAAATTGTCATACTGATTGTTTGAATATTGAATTAGTTAACTCTATCTTGGAGTTCACTTGGACACTAACCAAAATTGGAAAACTCATGTCACGAAAACATTATGTTACATCCGGATCTAGAAATGTTTACCTTCTTTACTTTATCCTGCTGGGGTGTTTGTTATCCATATTGAGGGAAAAAACGAATTCATCTTGGCCCTCTTTCAAATTTACCAATATCCTGCAACATTTGTATGTTTATAAGGTTTTAAAAATATTTTTTGCACATAATAAAATTTGATGCCCGATACAACTTCCGTGCAAACCTATGTACAGTATTCCCAGATTTGATAACGATCGTTTCCGCCCGGATTAGAAGGCTAATTCATTCTGGTCTCGATTAATGGCAACAAAATCCAGAGTGACTCTAACTAGGATGTTTATTTGCTGAGGCTGAACAATTTTCATTGTTCAATTTTAATTAAACTATTGTATCAATTAGCAGAGACAACCTATTGTATTTTACCAATTATTTTTCATTTTTACAAAATGAACGAAAAAATGTATTTCGTATTTAGCAGTGTAGTTCATAGTGTAGTTAGGAAAGAAATGATTGTAGTCTATTTTCATAGTGTAGTTAGGAAAGAAATGATTGTAGGAAGTATTGCATTTATAAAATGTACCATATGTGCAATACAACGATGGATGACATTGGAATTATCAGAAGTATATTATTTCGTTCATTTTAGTAAAAAATGAGAGGTCTATGGTAAATACGTTGTCTCTGCCATTAGTAACCAATAAATGGTTATTTATAATTAAATAAACAAAAGGAGGCGATCTAAAGTGAGAAACTAATTTTCATGTTTAATTATTACATGAACTCGACCATAAAGTAGTATCAATTTTATTCCAATTTTCCAATAGCGCCAACCAATATTATGTTAAAACCAAGTAAAGTAGAGTTGAAAACCAACTAAAGCAAAATTCAGAAGAACCGTCTGAAAATAAAAGCTTTTACCATTAAAAAATGAATAAAACTTTAAATTTTTTAAAATCTAATAATTAATTTAAGCAAACCGCCCTCCTCTGTAACATTCATTAAAGATTATTTTTCTAGTCCCCAATATTTCCAACTCCAGTTGCTTTGCGTTTCGTCTATACACATGGAAGTTACTTCCATTACAAAAAAAACTGCATAATTTTCCATTTTCCTTTTTTTTGTTGCTTTTATGGAAAACCATGAAAAATATAGTGAAACGCAAAAAAATCGCGTTCATTGGCCCCATTGCAAAACAAATAAAAAAAATGAAACAAGTGTGGAAAACTTGCTGCTTTTTGTTTGATCAAAAAAAAAAAAAGGATTTTTTTTGTTTTGTTTCCATTTCATTCCTCGGCTAGACAATAACAATTGATTTTTCCATCTGTTTTTCTTTTTTACAATTTTTTGCCCACATAGTTTTGTAAACGCAAGAATATTTATGTTTCACAAAAACTTTACAACGATTGTATTAGATTAGAGAAATTTTTGAAAATAACATACATATGTACATTGTACATATAATTGATATAACAAGTGCCATGTTGCCATCGTCAAAATATTTATAAGACAGACTTATCTATTCTAAATCATTTAAATAAATAAAACAGTTAAATTTATACTTTCTCATACATCAAAAAAAAAAAAAAATTAAAATAAAAAATGGAAAATTAAATATTTATTTTGTGCGCTAATAAAGCGCGCTAATTGATAACACAAAGAAAGAAATTGTGCGCGGTGCAACAATTGGGCGATCAGATGATGTTGATGATGTGATCGAATCACACATATCAAATTAAAAATTATTAATTTTTGGCGGTTTGCAAATTGGAGAGATGACCACACCTCACACCTAATTACACTGTCACATTATAAAATATTATTTATTATTATGATGACGAAGATGATCGGTGATGATGACTACAAAAAAAAAAAAAAATGACGGTGAAACAATGTCAAATGTTACACTTGACAAATTCGAAATCTAATTATTTTTTTTTTTTTTTGTATTGTTAACTTGTTTGAATGTCAAATTTAGTTGGTGTATGCATTGTACGTATGTGTGGAAAAAAAAAGAGACGACACACCACGAAAAAGAGAATTTTATAGGTGACATCAAGATTTTCATGAAAAAGTTTTTAGAGTGGAAAATATTATTGTGGCATCTCACGATAATAATACGGGATTGTGATGTGTATATTAGATATTATCGTTACATAAAAGACACATTTAGGGCGTTCATAATTTATCTAGTTTTCTAGTTTGTGTTGTATTCTATATATTTTCTTATCAGTTTTAGTTTCGATTTATTTTTTATTTTGTATAAAAATATTTTTCTTATCAATATTGCTAAGTATGCGCTATTCGGAATTATTGATAACTTTCCAGAATAGAATTGTTTTTTTTATATATAATGTAGTTAAACAGGGAATCTAGAGTACATAATTTAGACAGTTATATGTAAATATTTTGATCGATCTCCACCCTGTTCTATTAAGTATGAATAAATTCCTATTGCATTCCTCACATTTAAAATATGGTCAAAATCACTAACAAATCAGGGAGAATGTCGGAATACATAATTCAATTAAATGCGAATATGGCTTTTGTACTAAATAATAATGCAATTTGTCGAACAGCTAATTGTTTTTTTATTTTTATTGTACGTAAGTACTCTACGTAAGTATTGAAAAATCAATTTTTTATTTTCATTAACATTTGTTGTCAAGGTTCGATAGGTGAGGGGTATTGATTTTTGTAATTTATGTACGTTTAAATTGTAACAAAAACCAGGAATAATTATTTTAACGGCAATTGTTGCAATTGCCTGCACTGTTATATTGTTTCCGTCGCTTTTTTCAGGGATGAAAATTTAACTTTCTTGTCATAAGACTGTTAATACTACCTTGATCAACAAGGTCTCGGAATAATCACCGTGTGGCGCTCGCATCGTTCCTATTTGAGTTC
This sequence comes from Tipula vernalis, assembly GCA_958295665.1. Taxonomy (NCBI): domain Eukaryota; kingdom Metazoa; phylum Arthropoda; class Insecta; order Diptera; family Tipulidae; genus Tipula; species Tipula vernalis. The sequence goes on along the minus strand of OY282559.1, from coordinate 86,262,688 downwards.
TGTTTTTTTTTTTTGTTAAGTTGGTACATCTGTTGTTGATATTCCCTCTAAATCTTAGCGTCATAGCTTGACATTTGGAAAAGTTACGTAGTCAAGAGTACATCTACTCTGTGTGTGTTGGCGATTTTTCCATTATTTCCTCTCGGCTGCTGAAACGCGTTCCCCGTAATGGTTTTTTAACTCGATTGAACAGAAAGAAGTCACAGGGAGCCAAATCAGGTGAATTCGGTGGCTGTTGGATGGTATTTATTGCATTTTTCGTCAAAAAAATTACGAATAATGATAGCACTGTGCGACGGTGCGTTATCATGGTGTAAAATCCACGAGTTTTCTGCCCACAATTCTGGTCTCCTTCGACGAATTGCTTCACGCAAACGTCTCATAACGCCCAAATAATACTCTTTGTTTACGGTCTGGCCTTCTGGCAAAAATTCATGATGCACTACACCGTTGTAATCCATGAAAACCGTGAGCATTGACTTCTTTTTTGACTGAAAACGACGTGGGTTTTTTTTTTGGTGAACGCCATTCACTTGACTGATGTCTGGATTGCGTGTCGTACTCATAAACCAACGTCTCGTCTCCAGTAATGATCCTTTTGATGAATGTGGGATCGGATTCAGCCTCGCAAATCACGTCTAAAATTGTAAATAATCGCCAACACACACAGAGATAGACGTACTCTTGACTACGTAACTTTTGCAAATGTCAAGCTATGACGCTAAGATTTAGGGGGAATATCAACAACAGATGTACCAACTTAACAAAAAAACAGAACTCAAATCAGAACGATGGGAGCGCCACACGGTGGTTATTCCGTGAACTTGTTGATCAAGGTAGTAAGTGATAGATTTGTGGATTTTCTTAGCGGTAGATTGAGCTAAATTTCTTCCTCAATTATTTCTTGCTTGATTACAGAATACTAAATGAAGAAATGTGTTCTTATAGTTTGCTGAGCTTTGTTGAAGCATTATTTCAATTTAAGAAGAGACCTAAGGAAACAGTATTGAGGAATCTTTATAAAACATAAGGTTCAAGGATGAAATTGGCTAATATTGTAAATTCTTATTTACATAATTTACAAAAATCAAATAATTTACAAAAGCGTTAAAGAACAAAATAAGCGAACGTTGAAATTTGAACTTGACTCAGAGCCAAAAAGACATCAACTGTGCCACAAACAATCAACTGTACAATTGAAGGGCGTTCATAATCTAGGTTTCATTGTACCAACAAGATACATCGAGTTTGTCAAAAAATCATGTAAGAAAACCAACATTACTAAAAAAAAACCAAGAGAAGATCTGATGATTGTCATCCGGGAGAAGGTTTGACGACGTGTAGTAACGAAACCCCCAACAATTACCGACCCTCAATTTTCATTCATTTGTTTCAGAAGAAGCTTCGAGTTGACGAAAACGATGACAGTGCAGACAATCACATCAAATTCTCATGTTGGAGGCAAGCCAGCATCATTCATGATGTATACGTTGAATCCGAATTGCAAATAGAAACTTGATTAACGGCCAAACAAGAAGGTTTTTACTTTAATTAGGCTTACATTAGTAGCGTTAATGACTGACTGCCCATTCAATGATAAAAATCTTAATTAATTTATCCCCGATACGAGTACCTTGGCAGTCCTGTGCTTTATAATACAGAATGATAAGAGTGCTTTGCTTCTTAAGGTCTTGTACACCCAACTCAGTATTGAATCCTGCCAATCGAATATCAATCAAGCAAATTCTAAAATAATTTCATAAATCGAATGCCTTGAACCAAAGTAAATATATCGCTCAATCATGTGATAAGGGTGTTGAAAAATCGCTGAGTAAATAAAGCAAATTGACGATTTTTTGTTTTTTTTATTCACGAACAATTGCCCATTGTCACTGTAAAATAGTGTATTCAGAATTTTTCTAACAAAGTCTTCAATTGTCAAAAACAAGGTAAAATTCTCCATCAAAAATTTTAATGCTCATTAATCACGTCAAATTAGTGATTCTGCCATCAACACAAACAGAAAAACAAAATATGCCATCACTTAGGCTGGTTCTGGAGGTAACCCGTCATTATTCATCATCAGGAGATTGGATTACTTAGCTTAGATTGGCTTAGTAAATTTTTGTACTTCTGATGAGAGCCGATTCATTCAACGCTAAAAATGTTAATTAAATTAATCCTAATATCGATAAGAGGCTCCCAGGTTGGTAATTGAAAATATGAAAGAAGATTATTGAAGTGCTTTAAATTGATAGTCTCCACGCAAAAATTCCGTAAAATCAATCAAGTAAATTCTAAAACAGGTTTGTAATTCACACTCAGAGCCTTTATTTGCTTAGAAACAATTTATAAGGTTGTGTGCTCAGAATTGTTCTAGGCGATACGGAGATTTCAAAAAGGCATATCTACAGGGGTCAAACAAACAAAGTCTTCAACAGATTAATGTTTACTTTTATTTGCCAATCTGCTCTGAACCGTTATTCAGGTCACATGCGACACTTATTTTGTCATTTCCTTGGCATTAAAACCATTAAAGAACAATAGTTAATATGTATACCGAAAATCAGAAACAGCGGAATCTCATTCATCAACCAAAATTTGAACGCATTTTTCCTGCATCTTGTCGCCTTGAACCTTCAACCATTTCCGAAAAGAGAAACTGTGAAGTTCACTGAAGACAATTTTAAATTTTGAAGCTGTTTGCTTTAGAACAAGATCATGACAACAAGTAATATAGAAATGCCTTTGGTGTCGACAAATAGAGTAATGCCGTATATTATGAGCAGATATTGTAAGCAAATCAACAAGCCAGAACACACAAAAATTGCACTAGCTGCATCAAATGTTAGGCATCATTAACGGTTTCTCTCGAGAATTTCAACAAATGAACCTAAAAAAAAAAAAAAACAAATGCCATAGGAATTTTGTTTGAGTAGGGTTGAGGAAAGTTATCTGATTGGTGGTTCTAAATTCTTTGAGTATTTTGTTTTTCAATTGAACGCATAAAACGCGCTCTCGGAAATTTGGACAATATTTAGCTATATATGTAGAACGATATGCTTATTTTTATTTAAGGATACTTTTCCGGAAAATGATTTGTCCTGACGGTTGATTTGAAATATTGTTATTGAAAAGCACTGTCGGAGATTTGGGCAAAGCTGCGCAATATTGACTGGTTTTTGACGGGCTGGTTAAACAAATTCTAAAATTCTTAGTAGAAAAATTCAGGTCAAATAAATGTTTTTGGTTTTGGAATCGCTTAACCTTAGCTTGAATTGAAACTACCCAGGATAGAAATCATAATATTGAATTTCTGTCAAATTTAACAAGTTTCTCTGAAATATTTTCAAAATTTGGACCTTAGATTATGAAACAAAAATTTGTAAATGCTGTAAATTTTCTTTTTAAATAATTACAGACAACTTCTTGCATAAATGTCCAAACTGGAATATTCATAATACTTTCCATTTCAATAAAATTGCAAGAATTTTAAAAATACCTATGGTGAAAAATACGTCAAATCACAAATTTGCTATATGGGACCGGAAGTCGTGTTTAAAATTTTTATTTTTTATGTTTTCAATTGGTAGTACTAGTTAAAAAAAACATTTTGTAGAAAATGATTTTTGTTGTTGTTGTTTAAAATACAGGGTGTCAAATTTTAAGAAAAATGATAAACATGATGTTGTGTTTATGGCTATAAAAGGAAAAATAAATATCCGATATGTATGACATAGGGCTCGTTTTATAGGTAAGTTAATGCGGATTAATAAAAAAATATAAAAATGGTTTGAATTTTCTCAATGATCGTCCAATTTTTTTTTTATTTTTTTTTTTTAAATTTTACGTCCTTTAATTCTATTGAACATACTTAAAACTTGCGCTAGTAAAATTTTTCGTTTTCGTGCAAAATACGTTTAAGTATGACGATTTACCCGTTTTTGGAATCCAAAATTTAATTGTTATATGTTATTTTCAATTTTTAACTAATTTACGCTCGACCTGATAATGTAATGGTTTAAAATTATTTCATCGATCTTTAGTATATTCTTACTTCTAATAGAAAATTAAAAAAACAAAAAGGAAATAATTTGTAACAGTCCGTTCATAAACTACGTCAAGTTATTTTGGGCCATTCTTAACTCCGTCTCTCTCACTCCTTCATCACAAGTCGTCACAAAACTGAATATGTGAGCAATGATGTAATAATTTAAGAACATGAAGTAAGTGGTATATTAAAGAAATACGCCTCTAATGATATACCTGCAAATTATTGTATTATGTCATATGTAATATCCCATAAGTAACAGTAACTTCTTATAATTACATGACGTCATCTTTTATGAAATACTCCCTAAATTTTCTCTGGTACGTCCTAAAAACTGTGTTCAACCAGGAAGCAGCGGAACGCATACAGTTTGCGTTTGTATAATACATCAAAATGTCAAATTAATTATTCATGGAACTAGGATATAAACTGTCACCAATGGAAAAATTTCGCGACACCAGGACTTCATTTCATTAATACTATGTAAAGATCCAAGATCAACATGTTATCTTCTGCAATGCGATAACTGCGCAGGATTGGATAATTTTCGAGAATATTTGAAAAACGCATTTTTGGACAATGATTGTCTGGATGCTCAATTATCGTTTAGTCAGTGGGTTTCAACTGACCGATGCAACTTGGAAAAATATTCAAAACCATTAGACGAATTTCTGAATTACTTCATAATTAAGCTGAAATTGATTTGATTGCTCATTGCTTTGTATCACTAACACAATCCGATTTCATAAAAAATAAAAAGTTAACTCTGGAGCCAACAGAGGTACTTGTTTCTTGTGATTTTGCAGAAAATTATGCGTTTATAATGCAAAATGCCGCACAGGGTTTCCATTGGAACAACAAATAAGCGACTATTCATCCATTTGTAATTTACAAAACTGATGAGGGAGGGATATTGCAGCACTACAGCTTCATTATAATATCAGATTGTCTTCATCATGACGCTCTAGCAGTTCACTTGTTCATAGAAAAATTATTGCATTTTTTAAAAACAAAAATTCCGGATTTATCTAAAATTTATTACGTCACAGAGGGTGCAGTAACACAATATAAAAATAAAAAAAAATTTTTGAATATAACTAAACACAAAGAGGATTTTGGAGTTGATTGTGAGTGGCATTTTCACTCAACTGCTCACGGGAAGGGACCATGCGATGGAGTAGGAGGTACTGTTAAGAGAATGGCATCCATAGCCAGTCTCACCAAAGAATACGATGGTGACATAACCAATGCGGAGGAACTTTTCAAATGGACTAAAACGTTGAAAACTGATATGGTTTTTGAATTTTGTTCAGATACTGAATATAAATTGAAACAAATCGAACTAGGCAGCAGATTAGAGAACTTGAAAATAATAAAAAGGACTCGCGATTTTCATGCAGTTATACCTTCAACAGAAGGCTACTTAAAATGTAAAAAATATTCAAATAGTTAAGATTACATAATATGTAAATTTTAACCGTATAAATATCTTTAAATTTCTATCCTTATTTTGTAATAAATTTTTTTACTGTCAATATTTTTTTGTTTTAAATTTAATTTTGAATCACAAAAACGAGTGAAAAAATTAACCTGGAAAAATTTAATAATATCGAGTTTTTGTAAGAGGATCAAAAATCTACCATTCGATTTTTGAAATTTTCATAATAGGTAGAGTCATACTTAAACGTATTTTGCACGAAAACAAAAAATTTTACTAGCGCAAGTTTTTAGTATGTTCAATAGAATAAAAGGATGTAAAATTTAAAAAATAAAAAAAAATTAAAAAATTGAACGATCATTGAGAAAATTCAAAAATAAAATTTTGGCGGGATATTTGAAAATGAAGAAATTAAAGAACTTACCATTTTTATATTAATCCGCATTAACTTACCTTTAAAACAAGTCCTATATCATAAATATCGGATATTTATTTTTCCTTTTATAGCCATAAACACAACATCATGTTCATCATTTTTCTCAAAATTTGACACCCTGTATTTTAAACAACAACAACAACAAAACACGTTCTAATTTTTTTTTTTTTAATCAAGACTACAAATTCAAAACATAAAAATCATAAAATTAAAACATGACTTCCAAAAATTTGTGATTTGACGTATTTTTCATCGTATAAAGAAAGCTGTAACTCTGATAGTGACAAAAACAAACTTTTAAACACCCAGTAGCCTTATTCTATAAAAAATAAGATAATGTTTACACGTGATAAACAATGAACGAAAAGAGAATCGAAAAACAATTTAATGTAATTTTAGTAAAAAATCACAAAGTTTACCCGTTTTCACGTTTACACATTATCTTATTTTTTACAGAATAAGGGAGCAGGTCTCAAATTCGGATCCTTTTATAAATAAGTTTCAGTGTATTTACTTGAATCAAAGCATTCATTGCTTGCGATCGCATCCTTAGAATTGCTCTATAATATAGCGGTATCAAAGTATCCTAAAACGCCAAACAAACAAAATTTTCAATTGGCAAAAATAACCAAGCCAAAGGCCAGCAAGGTTTAAGGCTTTTCAAATTGTGAAATGCTTGACCGTTTTGATCTTGAAGTTTGTTTCAATATGCTTGCGATTATTAAAAAAAAAAAAAGAAGAGCCTAACTGAATGTAAACGTGCAAGAAAGTTTATGATAATGCGGTTGGCTGTAATTTTAATAAAATTTAGAATCAAACTGGCAGCAGAGATCTCAGAAGAGGGATAAATCACCAAAATGGGATAGAACTGAAAACTTCGGTGGTAATAAAGGCTAAATATAATAGAAATAAAGTTGCAAAAAAAAAAATTGAGTTTTCTAATGTACCAGAATTGCCTAAAAGTTTGGCAGAGGCAAATCGAAACAGAGTATAAGCGTGCATACTTAAATTCACATGACGATGAGCGGATCCCGCACGTGATGGCGACGCGAAAAACAAACAGAACGACAGACGAAATAGAGCCTCTCAACACTACTTTGCAATCGAAGCAGATTTTCGGCATTATCTTGACTGATTTAAGCCCAAAATATACTTATCGCATTTTATTTACCAGAAGCTGATTGTAACATGCTATCTTAGTGTTTTTTGGCCTTGATTTTTTACCAATCCTTTCTGCTTGATTAAAAAAATATTTTTCCTCAAATTCTTCGAACCAGTCAAGCCAAATACTTTTTAGGTATGAGAATTGCTTGACAAGAAGAAACTGCCCAGGTTGTCCTAAAAATTCAAATTAGGCTACATTGTTAAATTAAACTTATTGAATCAATTTTCAGATTATCAGATACGTCTTAAATTCCAACCATTTTACAAATTTCCTGTCATGCCTAGTAAAAAGACCAAACTAATCATATTGAAAATGTCGAATTCTAAATAACGAAAAGGAAATAATCATATTGGAGAGCTGAATGATGAAATTTTGGTATCATTAATAAATAAATGTAATATGTTTGGATACATAATGATAAAGATTTTTAGCAAAATCTCTAACCGATAACGACTCAACTAGAAAGAAGAAGTCTTTGCAAATCGGCTGGCATCGAAATCACCCCTACAGACGTAGAAGGAGTTGTAGGCAAAGGAAGGAAGCTGAGGTGGCTTTTGTTGTCAAATCTACAACCAGTTCTTTAATGTCGCTTGTAAAAATAGAATAAAGAGTGAATAGTGAATGAAAAATAAGTGAAAATGAGCGGATGATGAATGATTATTCACTCATTATTCCCTTATTATTCATTCATTAATCACTTATTATTCTTTGACTGAAATAATCAGTGAATAATGGGGGGGAATAATGGGAGAATAATGAATAAATTTACCAATCATCACTGTATAAAGAGTGAACAATCTGTCAATAAGGAGTGAATAATGAGTGGGTAATGAGTGAATAAAAAAAGCGCCTGACACGGTAAAAATAAAATCAGAATTATATACACACAGAAATCTGGTAAGAGTTGAATTATTGTATCAATCAGTATTAGGCGTAAGACGTATTCTTTACGTTAAAGCTTGCGACCGTGTCTTGAGCACACCCTACCCATTTTATAAATTATAATTTTATAGAGGAATTTTTAAAACTTACTCAAATTATATCAAATTTCAAGTCAAAAAATACTCCATTCCCCTCAATCTAATTGAGCACATCTGCCCATTTCAGTCAATCATATTCCATAAAAATATAAAGCAAAACACACCACTGTTACATAAAAACATAAATATAAATGCTGGTGAATGGATTGGGAAAAATAACTTTAGAAAATGCAACAAGTGTTTTTATATTTCTTTAACATTAACGATGTTCGCGTCGTTGTTGTTGTTTCTTCGTAATTTAGTTTTGTAGTTTTTCGTTATTTTTTTTTATTTATTTCTTTCGCGGTTGTAGTTTGTGTATATGTACATAGAAGCTAGCGTGGTATTTTTTTTTCTACATACCGTGTTATTATTTTGCCTTTACACAACTATACAGTTAAGTCAATGTGTATTTCTTGTAGTATAGTGTACAAAAAAACTATTCGAAAATGTAAGTTATACTAGATTTCATAGTGAATTATACCCGCGGTTTTGTTTCGTGATTAAAAATTTTTGTTGTACTGTGTCGCTATCAATGATTTTTCGGTCTAATTAATTTGAGGTTTTTTTTTGTTTATTTTGGTTTGTTAATATTAACACGCGGAACCAAAGGTCTATACCTTCGAAATTTATTAATATACACATAAAAGTATAAATTGTATAAAACGAGGTCAGCAGTTTTACTTTATATCAAGAGAATTTGCACAAAAATTTGCATACATTATTTGTCTGTACACGATTTGTAAAATGTGCTGCTGGTTATTTGCGTTATGCAATTTATATTTAAAAATGGTAAAAGCGATGAATTGCGGACATGAAATATGCAGGCACAAGGTTTTTTTTTTTTATGTATGTACACACAGCTTTAAGCGCGTATCAAATTGAATTCGTTAGAATTTGTATACAGTACGCGGTAGCACAACACTTGTCAGTTACTAAACAGATTTCCCAGATGCATTTTAAACGACTTATGTTAATTTTAGTAATTCTCACAGTTTTATACATATAAAAAATAACAACATATGATTGACATATCCTGCTTATGGTCTATAATTTTTACTTTTTTAGACACCACGTGCGCTGCATACGCATACTTGACTTGTGTGCTGGAAATTATTGGAATTTTTGCACAAAAACTAATTAATAATCGATCGTTTCGTTCATGCTGAGCTGATCACGGCTGTTTGGGAAAGTAAAAAACAAAAGAAACTAAATAAATTTCCAATTGCTTCGCTAGATTTCTGAAGGTAACTAAATCATGACACTTGACATTCAACCTTATACTAGATATTTTGTTATATTTATATCAAAAAGTGTATTTTCAAATGCCATTCACTCGCCTTTTCGACTACCTTGAAATATATATATATTGACCGATCTCTCTTAACATAATTTACATAATTTCAGTTTACATAAATATGATTAATGATGAATTTAATTTAGTGTCATAATAATACTTAAGAAATTATTCCATTGTAAAAACGACAGCAAAAAAAAAATTAAAAAGAAAGTTATTTAGTATAAGCAGATATAGATTGAGATAAAATCAGTGATTTATAATTAATGTCACTAACCTTTCACGTATATATGTTCGTAAACAATAACAAAAACTATAAATTTTGCAACATTATTGGTGCGCGTGCGCACACCGACTCGCGTATATCTCATTTAGACGATAAACATCTTTCTCTTTAATTATATTTTAGCGCTTTCAAATCAAATTTGTTTTTCGATATATTTCTATATGTGAATATATACATGACGGTTGGCGGGTGTTTGATGTCGATTGTAAAAAAAAAAAAAAAATCTCTAAATAAATTTGGAATTAAGGAAATTTTTGATATTTAATTAATCTGTCATTATTCGATTATTAAATTTCTTTACGCTTAATCGTCAAAAGCATGTTTCAGCTTTTGAGACAGGCCCCGCGGGGGTGCTAGACTATTTGATGGCCAAAATGCACATCGTCTCACTGCAAAGAAATCCTAAACCAAAATCAGATCTTAAAATTAAACTTTCAATCAAAATGTCTCTTTTCTCGAAAGTGGATGGGGCCAAATATAACTGTAAAAAGGTAAAAAAATATTGAAATTCCAATTTGATCGTCAGGCAATATGAATTTATGGCAAACCATTCGTATTTTATTTTTTGGGTGGAGTTAAGCCAGAGTCAAAACTTGTTTAACAAAATTTTAAATTTTATTAACAGAAACATTTAATTAAGAACAACATTATTTGAATAGGTTTCGTCCATTTTTTTCGCAAATCATTTCTAATTCAATTCCTTCGAAAATATCGAAATTTACAGCTGTTTAATATTTTTAAATTTCAGAATCCGCTAATTTGTCATATTCTAAGTTCCAACATTTTCTAGATTTACATTTATTAAATTTTCCAAGTTCCAGAAAATTATACAAAATGCTATTACATAAATTCCTGAAATCCAAAATTTTGGATTCTCGATTTTAAATTTCCAAATTACCAAATTCTTTTTTCTTGAATAACGCTAATATCCTTTGCAATTTCAGGCTCTTTAAATTTTAACTTCCTCAATAAATTATTAAAAATCCATTAAATTCTGAAACCCTAAATCTCTAAATTCAATAATCCTGAATTTTTAATATTTTGAATTTTCTAAATTTATAACTTCCTAAATTCTCCAAAAAAGTTTACACATTTGGAAAATTTACCACTGAGTTGCTGTGTAGAATTCCCACGCAGAAAATGTTCACAACTTCCGACATGGCAAATAAATGGGCTTCCAAAACGATTTGCAAATTGTTCCAACGATTTTTGACAATTCAGGTTGAATAACCTGGGCCAGAAGGTTATATTAATTCGCCAAGGCAAAACTTTCTAGAATTAAATCAGAGTTATAGCGAAAAGGCAGAGTAAACCAGATATATTCTTTTAATAAACTGTACTCTTCACTGCAGTAAAATATTTTAAAAATTCTGACACATTGTATTTTAAACGGAGTTGATTAACGTAAGTAAATCTTGAGACACACGAAGTCACAATGCCGATATCTGCCGTGCGTTACTAAAGATCTTTAAAGACATGTTACGTGTTAATTTTTTTCTTATCCAAAATTTATTAAATCTGTCTTACCAGCCTGAATAATCCTTGTGCTATCTGGCAACTAGTGGTTTATCGAAGAAGAACCAAGAATCAAGATTCGATAAAAATGTTCTTGAAATTTAAAAACGAAATTTCTACTAACATATTTAAATGGGGCATTATTTTTATTTCTAGTTGAGGTACAATTTCAAAGTGTTGCTGGGTATACATGCAATTGATACATGCCAAATGCTAGTTGGGTAGTGATACATCCAACTTCAGATTAAAACGGAACTTCTCTACTTACTTGTATGTATACTTAAACATTATATCACAAAAACCTGCTACTATAAACATTATAAGTTGTGCTTTGTGTGTGTGTTAATATTAATTGAACCAATTTCTTAAACATTTTTTTTTTTTTTGTTGATCTCGTTATTTAATTTAGTTAATTCTTAATAATTTTTTATTGCTACATAATGGTTTTCCATAATGACCTCGTTGATTCCATTTCAATTGTAAGTTATTCATATAACTATAGGATAACTCGTTTACTTAAACAGATTTTGTAATTTTATATAATTGAAAGGAATTGTATGCAATGTACCTACTTATATTTATACTCGTACTTAAATTAAGTGTAATCGGTGTACACACTTAATTCAATTTGCGTTTCTTAGGGATCTTAGTTACTTTGTAATGTATCTTATCGTTTTTTTTGGGGTTTGTGTCCATAAAATTATGGTAATGAAAATGTAAAATAAAACGATTGCACAATTACGGGTGTTGCTATATGGTGGTGCGCTGATGAAAGTACAAAATCTTACGTTAAGATTTTGTTAATTTTTTTGTTTTTTAATGGATCATTTCACCGATTTGGTAATTTATTACTTTTAATTTCTGTTTTGGCAATTTAACGATCTATCTCGACACTAGTTTCACTTTAAAATAATTTTTAATATTCGCACGCACAGATGTTTTTGAGGTGATCGATCTAGCTATACGTATTATGGTATATATATAAAAACTTTAGCCGCGAACAGGGTAGAAAATTAACAAAAATTACGCGACTTATTATGAGTCAATTTGGAAAGTTTATTTACACTTCTGTTTGTTGTTTATTGGTTAGTCAGTCGCCGACTCGCGGCAACTAAAAGGTAAAAGGTGATGTATTGTTTACGGCGTACAGGTGAAATTTTTTATGCGTCTCATTAAAATACAAAAAAAAAAAAGTATAATTGAATTATTTGCATAATTTGACAATGGCATTGTGACGAACATTTGGTACTTCACTGGAATTAAAATAAAGTATGTAATGTCATCCGCTTCACCTCTGTAGTACACGTGATTTATCCAACAAAATTTTATTTTATTTATCGTAATTGCAATCGCGAAATTACAAATCATTCAGTTTTTATTTATCTAGTATTTGTGTACAAACCCTGTCAAGCGTGACGCTTATTATTTAAAAGTCATCGTATTGAGCTGTCGAGCAACGCCATTATTGGTTAGTAAATGACAAAACAATTATTTGGTCGTTTGTTGCAAATTGTAAATAAACAATTTTTAATGGCGTTTCAGTAACCTTGGGTTGGTTTGGTTTTTTATATTATTTTGCAATTTTAAGTAGCGCAGAGGTGGAGTAATTTTTAGGTGTACTTTAACGTGCACTTGATATACAATTCAAAATGGTGCGCACTACAGAATACTTCTGACAATATGCACTCTTTTACTCATCGATCATTTACTATTGGATTTATAATTTCGGATTACTTTTTGTGACAACGTGGTCAATTGCAGTAAAAACGAAATCTTAACGCTCTTACCGTGAAAGGAAACATCGATTATGCAGGGACTGAAGTTGCAAGAACTGATTTATTATCCAGTTGAAATTTGTGGTCTTAATAAGAGAAAATTTGCTCCTTAAGCCTTCCAGCTGAATGTACAATAAGAAATGGAAAGTGTTGTCCGTGGCAACAGGTTAAAGCACACTAAACAAAAAATCCTTGACAAAAATCCTTAATTCATGATGTAATACCCTAGACACACTGCGATTTAATAAAACCGATTTAGTGAATTTTTCGAGATTAGTCGGAGTGTGTCAACCTCGATTTTAGCTAATCCCTTTGTTTTTCCATAAAATACTTAAACTAGTTTAGCTAAATCAGATTTATTAAGGAATCAGTTTTTAGTATGCGCACTCCGTGTACTAAGCAACCCTTAGTTTGAAGGAACACGTTTTCCTGTTGAACAATATTATCTCCTTTCTTATAAAACTGGAAAGAGAGAGAGAGAGAAAATAAAGATGTTCACGAAAAAAAAATAATAAATGTGAAGCAAGAAGGTGATGGGAAGCCTGGGAAGCAATAAACATTTCAAACTTGAAAGAAGCATATAAGCGATTCATCAATACAGGAAACAGAATCATTATAGCGGATAAGCTTTCGTCATAGAAGCAGCTAAGAAAGTTCTGATGCTCTAGACTAGCCCAGTTAGCTGTTGCGAATCTTATAATCCAAAACGCGTGAGGTTAACCGAAGCTCCCCACTGCAGATGAAGACGAAGTCCTTTAAAGACCCCTTAGAACCCCTTGTGTCCTTTAAAGACCCCTTAGAACGAGAGCAAGGGAGACAGTAATGTCCTGGTATTCCCCAACACATTGCTTGTATTGCTTCCATTGTGAATTCAACATATAATTTTATCTCTATAGACCAAGAGACGCCTCAGGCAGGGTAAGGAGGACAGGGAGACTTGGGAAGAGAGCAGACGGAGAGGAGCGAGGGGGATATTGGTAAAAATGTCAAACCATGGGAAGGCGCAGAATGCGAGAAGCGTTTAAGAGGGAACGAGTCTTTCGGAGAAACAGCGGCAGAATTCTGCGTAAGCTCAGAGGAGATAGATGTGCAAAGGATCATCTACAGGATAGAGGCAAAACGGTGGCCTCCAAACTAAAAACTGGCGGGTGATGAAAAGATAAGAAGTGACTCTGCGCCCTTTCTGGTCCTATCAAACCCCCCCCCCCCTCGTCTAATACACAAGCAGGCAACAGATGAAGCAAAATAGGTCTAAAAGTTGTCCATGTTCTTCTGCTTAAGAAGATGGAAACGTCGGATGATTATTACACTTGAGGTATTATGTGCCTTTCCATTGAATAAGATGCAATTCACTTATCATAAAGGGAAATCCACTGATATAGCATTTCATAAAGTTGAAAAAACACGTTGCGACAGCATTGGATAAGATGGAAGTTGCTCTAGGCGTCTTTTTGAATATAAGCATATGAATTAATAGTAAAATTATACCTGAATTAAGAACATGTTGATGACCAGAAAAATTTCTGCCAAACTAGGCAAACACGGCCTCATTACACGTAAGTCATGCAAAGAGCACTTGATCTCACACAAGAACTGGTGCAAAAAATGGCACTAACAATAAACCGAAATAAAATAACAACCTTTTATCAAAAGAAAAAACACTCTTCAGCTACGATAGAAGGTGAAGCCCAAAACCAAAACCACCATTTGTTCTTGTTGTTGAAGGAAGAGTAAAGAAAGAGGAAATTGTTGGAAGCGAGAAAACAAAACTGCAAGCCAAACCGATGGCCAATTTCGTTTTACAGTTCTATAAATTAAACTCCTTCAGCCAAAAAAAGTTTCTGAAATTTGATAAGATCAGGGCTAAAGAAAACCTAGAGCTAAATATCAGGTATCTAGGATTGCTTTGTGGAGATCTGGGACACAGTCCTTGCAACAAGAAAACTTCTAGCCACTTGAAGGGAAGTATAGTTTCTCATTTACTGGAGGTTTTAAGTTACCATTAAACGGCAAATACAAACGAAATTTGCCATAACCTCAGTAAAACCGATTTATTTTGAAAAAACCTTATGAAATGTAAGGATAATATTAATTCCTTATATAGTGATGGTGTTTTTTGTTGATTTTAATCCAGATATGAATATCAAAACCGACTTACACACACCAAATGGTACAGGACCGTACTGTTGCTGGCTTGAAGGAATGCAATGTGCAGGTAGTCTCCGTAAAACAAACCTATAGCGTTATGTCCTCGTTTTGGCTTCGACGAAAGGTTGAACGTTGAAAGCATACTACAAAAAGAGTTGGGAGCTCCTTGAGCCCCAGAAAAATTGCAAAGAAAAAAACACATTTACCGTTTTCGTTTTAACACAAAAACCCTTCAGATATTTGACGATCTCTAAACGATGATTCTCCGAAAAATGTCGAATATTATTTCAATATCCCGAAATTCAGAGAGTTTATTCGTATGTAATTCGAAATTTTCAAAATTTCTCGAATTTTGCGTGGAATTGAGTTACGTATTACAATATTATTACAGATGATTCGATGTGTTTCGAAACAGTCCCAAATTATAGAAATTTTTTCAATTTTTTCAACATTTTTTTAATTTTTTGAAACCGTTGAAACTTATAACCAAGTTTGAAATTTTCGAGATTATTCAATAAAACTCTACTATTCGAAGGATTTGTTCCTTATTTTCGGAATTATCAGATTCTAATTCAAATTTCCAATGTTATTCGAGTTTTGATTCGTACGAAGGGCCGAATTTCAAAGGGCCGAATGTCTAAGGGCCGAATGTCGAAGGGCCGAATGTCGAAGGGCCGAATGGGTCGAAGGGCCGACTATGTCGAAGGGTCGAATGTCAAAGGGCCGAATGTTGAAGGGCCGAATGTTGAAGGGCCGAATGTGTCGAAGGGCCGAATTATTTTTTTTGTTTTTAAAAATATAATTTTTAAACTTTGTTGTTTTAAGGAATATTTTGTAAATTTTTTTATCAAATATAAATTAATTTTTTATGAATTTTTATAAGTCCATTAAATTTAGTTTAATTTTTATTATATTTCTTCAAACATATCTCCAAGAAGAGAAACTAACTTCTGAAATTATAATTTTAAATAAAATTTGTGTATAAATTAATTATTGACTAGCATTGGTTTTAGCTGTCTCAGTCAAAGTGGCGCCATTTATTTCTTGGTGTGGAAATATTAATAACTAAAAATCGCTGTATTAAATTTTCCTTTTCCAAAATTTGCCACCGTCGCCTGTCAAGTGAGACAGCTAAAACTAATCCGTGCCTAATTATTAAAATTTGTTTCTTATTAATTAAATCTGAACCCTCTTGATGTACATAAATGCCTGCTCATGTGAAAAATCAACTGAAATTGGGTATGTAATTTTGCATTACAAAATTTTGCATTACAAAATATTGCAATTACAAAATGTTGCAATTATAAAATATTGCAATACAAAATCTGGAATCACAATTTCCCGTACATTTTTTTCTCTATTCTGAGGAAAATAAATTGAAGAAAAATGACATCGACTAATTTAACTTAGAATTGTAGAGACTAACGGCTTTGGTAACTCTCGCGGGCACACGGGAGCTCGCTGCGCTCCGCCCCCCCCCCCGCTTAGCCCTCCGAGGGGCTTTAAATTTGAACTTCGGGGGACGTAGGAGCCGGGATCAGCAAACATGTCGCACTGCGTGCCGCACGTAGGAGCGGATTATATAGAATCTATTAATGACACCTACTAAAAAGAAAAATACATAATTGCACTATTTTGTTATTCAAGATTTTGTAATTGCAAGATTTTGTAGTTGCAACATTTTGTAATTGCCACATTTTATAGTTGCAAGATTAATAAAAAAAGCAATATTATCTTAATGCAACATTTTGAAATGCAATATTTTTTATCGATAAAATACATAAATTCATAAGAAATTAATTTATATTTGATAAAAAAATTTACAAAATATTCTTTAACATACCATATTTAAAAAATCATATTTCTAAAAACAAAACAAAAAAAAATTAAAAATTGGGCCCTTCGACCCTTCGACATCCGGCCCTTCGACACTTTCGGGCCTTCGACATATTCGGCCCTTCGACATTCGGCCCTTCGACATTCGGCCATTCAACACATTCGGCCCTTTGAAATTCGGCCCTTCGACATTCGGCCCTTTGATATCATTCCGTTTTATTGACCTTCTCAAATAGGAAATACTTATGCGATAATTTAAAGATTTTTCCAGATTTGTTTGTTATTCTCGTAATTTTTCGAAATTTTCTTGGATTTTCTGGATTTACAGACTGTATTCAGATGATTCAATTATTTATCAAAACCTGGGAAACCACCCCTTTATTCAAAACCTGGGAAACCACCACACATAACATCGTCTTATAGGCCAATTTCGCTATTGCCAGTCATGTCCAAAGTCTTTGAGAAGCTTCTGGTAAAAAGATTAAATCCGATAATCGAGAGTAAAAACTTGATCCCAAATCATCAGTTCGGTTTTCGCAACCAACACTCAACAATTGATCTAGTACACAGAATAACCAGTATAATTGAGAAAGCATTAGAGGAGAAAAAAGTCTGTTCAACAGTATTTCTAGACGTTGCACAAGCGTTTGATAGAGTGTGGCATGAAGGACTTAACCACAAGCTAAGAAATCTTCTACCAATGCAATTTGCTAAGATACTAGAATCATACTTGAAAGATAGGTTCTTCAGTATTAAGTTAGATGATACATTTTCTGAATTGAAAGAAATCAATGCAGGAGTTCCACAGGGCAGTGTATTAGGGCCGGTTTTATACCTACTATATACTTATGATCTTCCTACATTAGAAAACAACACAGTGGCAACTTTTGCAGATGATACGGCGATCTTAGCTGTTGGAAAAAGCAACGAAGAATCAACACAGAAGTTACAATCAGCTATAACTCAAATATATAAATGGACAAAAAGATGGAGAATGAAACTAAATGAAGCTAAATCAGTTCACATCAACTTTACAAACAGACGAATCGAACATATTCCGATTACCATAAATCGGGAAATAATACCGCATGCGAACACAGCTAAGTATCTCGGCATGACCCTGGATGCTAAACTACGATGGAAAGCACACGTCAAGAAGAAAAGTGAAGAATTAAGACTTAAATACAGAAAAATGTATTTGCTGATGAGAAGGAACTCTTCTTTATCAACATACAACAAGCTTCTACTTTATAAGCAAATATTGAAACCGATTTGAACTTATGGTATTCAGCTTTGGGGTTGTACCAAGATTTTATATAATAAAACACAATATTTCGGTTTTGTTACTTTCTTTAACGTGATATTTATTTTATATATTTATACACTGCCCTGTGGAACAAAAACTCCTCAAAAGCAGGGTGTTGCTATTTACAAAACATTAAATGTCACAAATTCATTCAAAGCTCAAACTAAGGGTTGAGTACAATTATTTTATAAAATAGTATGTAGCGCCGAGGTTTAGTGAAAAATGTGCGAAGTAAGATTTAAATTCTTCAAGGAATGAGGGTACACAAAAAGCTTTTGTATCCCTTACCTTGGTTACGATAATAATACTAATTGCTATACGAAACGTTATGAAACCATCACTTAATTTATCCACTGTATAAAATCGTCAAGTAAAATGATGAAATCTTTAAGGTTTTCCTTTTGAATCAAAAATTTATATTAAAAAAAAAGAAAAGAATCATGAATAAATTACGTTTAAATTACTTAAATACAATTTTTTTTGAAATTATGTATATTCCATTGTCACATAAAGACAGATAGAGAAATGAGAGACATTCGAGTATTTGGTGGGTAACAATGACATTTTAATAAGCATATAAAATGTGAATTACACTCAGTTCAATACAATACAAAAAAAAAATCGTTCGTAATACAAAAATGACTGCGAATTAGGCAAACATATTACAGAGATGTGTATAAGTATAGAGGCGTGAAACTATTCTTAATCTTATCTTGGCTCGCTGTGGCAAATAAAAATTCCCTCATTCTGGATCGTTTGTTTATTTCGAAAGCTGATAGCAATCGATTTGGAAACATCACGTCCTTCCCTTTATGTGTAGCGTTTTTTGTATGTTGATTCTATATACAGCTATATCGCCTATAATTTATAGCAAAAAGACGTGACAGCGGGGATTTTCTCTATTGTATACACGTACCTATATTTTATTAGTCGCGTTCGACTGGGTTATGAAACACTATGACCTAATTCGTTTTGTTTTATATAGCTCATCTTTACCCTCGCTCTGGGTAAGCAAATTAATCATATATCGCAAATTTATATTTTACCTTGAAATGAGATGAGCGCGAAATATATGTATATACGTTTATTAAACCGCACAATAAAATTTGAAATACAAAACTATATTTTTGTATTATTATTGTTGGTAGTTTTGTTATAAACAAAACCAAATCTATCTTCTATATACCATACATATAATTAACATACACAAATAGTAAATAGTATTGGAAATTTTCTAATTTTATTGTTTTTATAATTTTTTATGTTGCCTTCGTGTTTGTCATTGGAATGTCAATAGATTTGTTGTTTTTTTTTTTATATTAATTTTTTGCTCAACCTAGCTTTATCTAGCTACGAGTTTAATATACCTTTATATTTACAAAACAAAGATTTTGATTAATTGAATTGAAGAAATAAAATCGTAAAAAGAATTTATGTGCACAGGTATGGGGGTAAGGTGGCACAAATTAAGAAACTGTATGCTGAATCGAATATTAATTTAATTTATTATGAAAACCCTTTCTAAATTCTGTATGTGTCTGTATGTGTGTGTGTGTAATGTTTATATAGAAAATCAATTTCCCTTTTTTCTAATTAATATATAAAAATAGGTTTCATCGGTGTGGAAAATTAATTGTTTACCCAAATTGCACAGTCCCATTGTGTGTTGTGAGCGCGCGAAATGTTTAGGTAACATTTTGTGACAATTTGTATGTAGAAATTTCCCACGTATTGTTTACAATATTACATTTATACGTATACCTACAATAGAGCGATGGTGGGGTTTGTTTTTGATATGAATCACGATTACAGATGCTGTTTGATTTTGATTAATTTACTTTATTATTTTTGATAAATAGGGGAGCATTCATCAATCATTAAGAATTAGTATTCGATACTGTAGACAAATTGCTATTTTGATTCAACAAACTTTGATTAGGGCTGTACGTTGTTATTGTGTTTAAATTATTTGGCAGTTGAACGTATTTATTCTACCTCCTCAAAACTATCCAAAAGTTTATGTTAATATTAGAGCTGAGTGCTTACTCATTTTTCTTAATATGGATTTGTTTACAGCAATTTTGAGTTTAGGTTTTATAAGTTACAGATGTAAGTTGAATGTTTTCCAATGTTTGCCTGATTCCAATATTTTCTACTAAATCAGTAAATCACGATTCTAAATTGTCACTTGTTGAAAAATTCATTTCAGCCAATAGTAGTAGTAGGGTCAGTAAAACATTCAAGTTAATGTCACTTATTGTGAATTACTGGCAATTATTTTGAAATTCCACGGTTATGGTAATTCGCATTTCCACGGTTATGGTAAGAGCAGCATACGAGGTCATCAAGTGTATTCCTTCCTACTGATAAACCTACCATTTTTAACAGAGTTTTATTATCCCGCTATAGAAAGCGGGGTTTATTACATATGTTAGCATTTGCCCATCAGATTCTTGCCTTTTGAAAGACAAGTCAAGCCGATTGATTCTCAGTTTGTACCAACAAATTTCAAAATTCTTTTTTTCTTCACATTACACGGTTATGATCTCGTGGAACGGGCTGAATGACGAGGACAAATATCCAAGCGGTTCAGAATTGAATGCAGCGATGTTCGACGGTTTGATATTGACGATAATGACAGCATTATGAAGCTTTGCTTCAAAGTTTTTAACAGAGCGCAGGATTGTATAGAAGACACAGCCCCAGGTATTTTGAGTGGGCTAATGGCAACAGTAACAAGTACTCTGAGTCAGAACAGGTAGTTATTCTTTTTTGTACGAAATTTAACAATTTTGCTCATTACTTCCTGTAATAATTTCCTGTAATATTCAAATCACAGCCGTTAAACAAAATGTATTCTTAGAAAAGGTTGACAATTTTAATGAAAAACTTTTGAACTGTAAGTTTTAATAAACGGACCAATGTAACCTTCACTAAGCTGAATCACTTAGGTCATTCGGTGTCTCCACTTAGAAGAGGCCTTCTTGACGGATTTCCGTGACAATTAATTTCAAGCAATGCAAATTCACTCTTTCAAATCCTTTTCTGACAAAGTCAAAGAAATTAACTAAGGTTCCCTTAGTAGCGGCGGACGGAATGGGAAAAGTCTAGCATTAAGTCCTTTTACTGATAACTGGTAGAATAGAAATCCAATGTAAAGCAATATCTATGTCATCTTATGCATTTTGATATGTTCAAGTTCATCTTGAATGGGACCATTTACCCATAGAGAGTGCCCGGGCCATAGTGACTATAATCTTGTATAATAGTATTTGACCAGGATATTCACACCAAGTTTTATAAAATTAAAGTTTTTTCATTACTCATATGACCATATAATAAGTGCTAGGATACTGACGTGTGGCATTTTATTTCGGTTCGCTACGCATTCGGCTTTATTTTAACTATTGTTACATATATGTAAATCGACTAAATCTCGGTTTAATTATAGCATGTAGTTGGGAATTCCAGAACCTCCAAATAAATTGTTAAATTTTGTAAATTACCGTTTGTCGTTGGCGTTGCAAATATTGTGTTTTAGCTACACCCAAATAATGTATCTTGTCTGAATTGCAAATTTAAATTCGAATATCAAAAATTTTAAATATTTTAAATAATTTTCAAATTATGTTGCTGTGGAATTTCATTTTTGGGTTTGAAATTTCAAATAAAATGTCGCTTACCATCTACAAATTCAAAGGTTGATATTTAAGGCTACCGGATGAAGTACTTCGGAATGAATGAGGCGTTTATATTCGAAATTAAATGGATCAAGTCAAATGTTTTTTCCTCACGAGATACTGTAGAAGTCTAGGCAACCGTCAATTATGAAACCATCAAGATACTTTGATAAACTTAGCTTAAGCTTCATAAAAAGTTTGACAGTAAATTTACCAGGATGGAAGCAGCCTGAAAGCTAAATGTTTAATAAGGTGTTTAAGTTTTATATCATATAAAATATTACCTCAATTCTGATGCTCGGCTTAGACAGGTTTTAGCCTACACTGATCTCACCACATAAACTCAACTCTAAAACCTACTTACTTAAAAAAATCTGGTATAACTTAGAGCTAAATCTAAATCTCTAGCCTTAATCAAAATACAAAAAAACGGCAAGAGCAAACACAAGGGTTTTCACCGATTTGGCTACTGCCTCTTGTAACAATTCAAAACACGAAACGAGCGGCGGCGATCACAGATCACATCAGTTTGCGTAAAACTAATTAAGAGACACACGTCGACTCTAGAGCCGCCCCGACAAGCGCTTTGTTTGTCATAGCTCTTAATATTCAATTACTTAAGTAAACAAAAGTTGCGATATAAAATAGAAAAGCTTAAATTTTAAAAATAATACAGAAATTCTAAATTTCAAATTTTAAAACTTAAGTTTTGGAAATTTGATTCCGAAAATGTTAAACCTTAATTTTCCGAATTTAGGGAGGAAAAATTTAATTTGAAAACCCGAATATCTGAATTTTAAAAATGGTCATTTTAAAATTTTGTAATTTTAGGATTAGTTCATCTGAATTCTGAAGGTTAGATTTAGATGTTATACAAAGAACTTTGATTCTAAATGTTAACATTTTTTTTTAATTTGTACCTATGATATTTTGTGTTTTTGAGGTTTTTGAAATTTTATAGCGAAATTTGACATTCACTTTAGACATTCAGTTTAAATTTTGAAATTTTCGAGTCATTTAGAAATTATAAATTGGATTGGAGTTTTAAAAATTGGGTACATGAGTTTTTTAAGCCGGATCCGAAAGTTCATCGTATCCGTAAATAGTCATCAAATTTAAAATGTTTTATTTACATTAAATTAAATATAAATTTGAATAAGTGGAATTAGACTCCAGCAAACCATCAATTTTTTTAATTCTGTTGTTTTTCACACATCGATCAGGCATAAAATATATTTTAAATTTATTATTAAATTAATTAATGCTAATTAAAACGCTTTAGCTTGGTGTCTGACGATATTCCAGTTCACTGTAAGCAATGTTAACGTAACCAGGAACTAAGCATATAAAATTATAAAGCATTATACTATTCACTCCCCTATCGGCAGACATTCTAACTACGCAACACATATCATATCTAATTTAAACCGATAATCAAGATCATCAACTGAAATAAACAAGACTACTGGTAAGACGACCGACCGTATATACAAGAAATATATATTTTCTTAATATATCATGTTACTCTTTTGTAACCAATCTTAAAAATTACAATAACAACAAATGATATAAAAATTTGGATTTTTATCTCATCTCACATTATGTGTGTACAGTAAGTACTAAGGACAAAAAACTAATAAATTCATATTCAACATTGTCTTCCTACATTAACTTTATATTTATACCAGCTACATATCTTCCAAAATGTTTGTTAAGATTTGCGAAGACAAAAATAAAAACAATAAGATCACACTCAAAGTGTACGGTAGGTATGTTGTAATTTAAATGTAATATTTTGCACCACACGATTCGAGGAGTTTCGCCATAATACATGACATTTACAGTTTCTCTAGTTTTTTTTTTTTTTATGGTTATTTGGTATGAACAACTTTTTAGAGATTGTTTATAAGTTTAAAGTTTTTTGTTGAACCTGTTTCATCATCATCTTATGTGAGAAATTGCACAACAACTTCTGAAAAAATCAAAAAAGTCCAAGATGACAACGAAGAAGAAAGTCTATATTGATTTTTTTTTTCTTATTATTTTGGCGAAAATTTCATTGATAATAATTAATGGTTTGTTATGTTGCAATATGCCAATTTTTTTGGTTTTGTTTTAATGGTAAATCTGTGTCATTTTCAATGGAAATGTGCAGTCAACACATGAAACTGGTATGTCGAATCCCTTTATCATGCGTTTTAATACGTCATGTTCCACACCTACAATTTTCGTGTACGAGTATACCCGATAGTATGCAGGGTCGTTAATTTAATACAAGACAAGTACCACCGCCGCCTTCCGCGTAATAATGGTTTAATCAGACAAGAAATATATTGAATGCCATATCACGTATCAATTTTTATTAATTCTTATATATTTTTATATTTACTTTTATATAAATAATTAATTCCTTAATTAAATGATCTCAAACGAACATAACACTCTTACACTTATTTATACAACAAGATCGTATTTTATTATAAGATATGTTCGCTTTTGTTGGTTTTTTTCTTACGGTTTGTTTAGTTCAGTATTTAATAATAAAAAAAAAAATTAGAGAAGTATGAATTGTAAAGAAATACGTATATCCCATGACCTAATAATACATTTAAATAAGGAAGTGAGCTATTAATTCGATATTAGTTTACAATAGAGGCGACGTAGTAACTGACGTTTAACTTATTTGTATTTGGCATATAGGAAATTTGCGTTTTGTGCGAATTATTGATTGTTTGTTCAAAAATGGATTTTTTGAAAGAAATTAGTTAAGCCAGGCGATAACCGATAACTAGTAAAATAGTTTATAACTCCTATATTGGGAATCGCCAGCTAAATTTTATTTTTTGAGATTTATCAAAAATTGTATCGTTAAGAAAATCGAATGTTACAATAGACAATTAGATTTGTGGAACCAAAAATTTCAAAATTTTATTATGAAAGAATCCAAATTTGTGGAACACAATTTAAGAATTGTGAAATTTCATATTTAATATTGCGAATTTTTGTCAGAACTTTAAAATTGTAGTTAAAATAAATAATCCAATTCAACACCAAAATTTTGACAAGATCCAAATTTACCAGAATTGTAATTGAAATTTTATATTGAAGAAAATTCAGAAGTATAACATTTTACAAGATTTATGTTGAGATGTTCAAAGTATACCAAATTTTAATTTAAATGATTAATTTAAGGATTGAACTGGAAAAATATAGTTTCGCATTATTAAAATTTACAAAATTTCTCAATATACAGTGCTGGACATATTTATAAAATATGTAGCTATAATTATTTCACAACATTTTCGAATACAGTCAGCAAGACTAGAAATTTTTTTATAAAAGATTAATTTTGTTTCACATCACTGTTTAACTGTAAAAATACTGATGCCATACTTGTTTCATACTCCAATTTTGGTGGACATATTCAAAGTGAATTTAAGTGCCTACAATTTGATCATATAAGCCTTCTAAATATCTTAAAAAAAAATGGAGGTGTGGCCAACACACAACTTTCTTTTACGAACAGAGAATTTTGAGAAATTAAATTTTTTTTTTTTTTTTTTCAATTTTTTATTTTTTATTTTTATTTGTGTTTAATTTTTGGAAAGATTTTGTATTAAGTAGTTTTTTGTAAACCCTATACTTTTTAAGATATTTGCAAAATAAATTTTCTGGACCAAGAAAGTGGCCACTTCCGGTTAGCCGATTTGGAGTAAAATTCACTGGGACCTCCCAATTTATCAAAAAAGCTTAAATCTGAAGTTTCAGTTCGATTGGTTAAACCATCGGGGCTGTAGAGAGGACACAGGCAGACTGACAGACAGACAGACTGACAGACAGACAGACAGACACCATTTCGAAACCCACTTTTTCGGACTCAGGGGACCTCAAAACAAATAAATCTCTAAAAATCTCAAGGTCCAACATTTTCATGATTACTTTACTTTATTTTACTAGAGTAAAAGAAAGTAATACAAATAAAATAAAATCAATTAACAATTTCATTGGTTAGAATCATGCCACGTGGAAAATCTTTGTCAGCTGAAGAAAAGGGAAAAATCGCTGCATATTTCGATTCTGGATATTCTATGTATGAACAATATCGCAACGAAAACCAATAGGCCATTTACGATATACGGAATTGCATCATTTTGGGTGAAAATTTTTAACACGCAGAGCTGATCTGGAAGGAAATCTTCCATAAGCTTCCGAATGAAACTAGAAATTTCAAAGAAAGCAACGATTTGCAAAATGACATCGATAAAAATAAAGAACATTTTATATTTCTCCATTACCGCAAGATACGTAACGAAGAGTTTTATCAAGTAACGCAAGCGTAAAATGGACGAAACGAGCTCAGAAACCTAAGTTAACTGAGCAACATAAAAAAAGCAAGATTACCTTTTGCAAAAATAAATGGACTGTGGTAATAAGTGGAAAAATTTTGTTTTCTCTGATGAGAAAAAATTAAACTTTGATGGCCCAGATGGCTGCCAATATTATTTGGCGCGCTCTCGATAAGGAACCAGAAAAGTACATTTCACGTAATTTTGCTGGTGCCACAAGAATGATTCGGGACTCGTTTAGTTTTAGTGGTTAACTTCCGACAGCTTTCATAAATACCAGAATGGTTTCCAAAAAGAACATAAAACTTTTGAAGACATCATTAATTGATCTTGAAGAATCTGGTGAAGCTTTGATTCACGTTTCACGGCTAATAAAACAATGGTTTGAATAATGTGTCATTAACTTATTAGGATGGCCAGCATTTTCACCCCTACAGAAAAGCTATGGGGGGGGGGGGTCCAAACCCCATACAAAATCTGTGGGAGCTACTGGTACGTGACTTATATACCATTGGTAGACAATTTTCTAACACGTATTTATTTTCTAAATATGTCCACCACTGTATTGTTCAATATTGAATTTGATAAGATTGAAATTAAGAAATGTAAAATGCATAATAGAGTTAGATAAAACTCCTTGTTTTTTAGAATTTCTAGCAGAAATTTAATAAACTTTAAAATATTGTAGTTTGAAAAAAAAAACAGATTTTGCAAATACTTGATTGATATCAAAAATCACTTCCAGACCACGTGAACTGTAAAAAGTTATTTTAACTCGTTTCATACTTAAAGCATGAGGCCTGCCGTTCCAAACCTCCGTTTTTCCTTTATTCTGGTCACTCTTACAAAACCTCTAAGAATTGAAAATTTCTATCGAATTTCAAAATTTGAAAATAATTTAAAATCGAATTTTTTAATTTATTTATGCAAAATTTAATTGGTAATCCACAATTTAAAAATCATTTTCTATTAAGTACAGTCATACCCCGCCTAACGTTGTTAATTGGTTCCGACGTTAGGCGAAACAGCGTTATAAGGGGCAAAATATGTATGCAGACGAATAGACGAGAAAATTTCATTGTTTTTTGTTTTTTATGTTTTTTGCCTTTTTTCTGTGTTTTTTTGCTTTGTTTATTTTAAACGACGTTACAACGAAACACAGCGACGATAGAGCGAGGTTTGTTCGCATTTTACTAACGACATTACAGCGAAACGACGTTATGAGGGGGAACGTTGTACGGGGTATGACTGTATTGTATTGCTTCAGTCGACTCATGGCGCGTTCCCCGGAGCGGATATTTGAGTTTCGGAAACAGGAAAAAGTCACAGTGAGCCAAATCTGGCGAGTACGCTGGCTGAGCGATGACTTTTGTTTCGTGTTTGGCGAAAAATTCAGTCACAATCAGGCTGGAATGTGACGGCGCACTATCGTGGTGAAAAATCCATGAATTGTTTGCCCACAAATCCGGCCGTTTACGACGAATTGCTTCACGTAGACACCTCAACACGGCCAAGTAGTATGATTTATTGACCGTTTGACCCTCTGGAACGAATTCATGGTGAACCACACCACGGTAATCGAAGAAAACGATGAGCATTACCTTGATTTTCGACCGGGCAGTTTCGACGTCATATTCATAAACCCACGTCTCGTCACCAGTAATAATTCGTTTGATGAATATAGGGTCATCAGCTACGTTGGCAAGCATCTCTTTTGCGACCTCTACTCGACATTCTTTTTGCAAAAAAATTCAGGTCTTTCGGCACTAGTCGAGCGACAACGCGTTTCATACCTAAACTATCAACCAAAATGTGTTGAGTCGATCCATAAGAGTTGTTGAGAGACTCTGATATCTCTCTAATGCCAACACTACGATTATCGAGCACAATTTTCTTCACTTTTCGATGTTATTGTCGTTAACAGAGGTGAATGGACGACTCGCATGAGGCAAGTTTTCTACGACCTCACGACCCTCACTGAATGCTTTATGCCACTCAAATACTTGTATTCTCGATAGAGTAGACTCCCAAAAACACTTCAGCAATATTTTCAATGATACCGTAACCGTAATTAAATTGGAAACACAAAATTTCGTTACTCCTTTTCGTTTATCGTTTTCCAAAACTCGTTATTCAATTTTTCTTTCCATAGTAGAAATCGCCAAACAAACTTTTCGCGTCATAAACAAATGGCTGCCAAACTGACACCAGTTTAAATGGACCAGTCCGGATCAAATTTGATGAGATGATATAATAGTAAAATTTAGTCCCAAATATGAAAACATTCAAAATTTTCTGATATTCGAATTTTGTAGTTGAAGTTGTAAAATTTTACTGAAAATCCAAAACTCAAAATTCAAATTGATACATTGAGCTGAACAAAACGTATCAAACTGCTAAGCAAACCTGAAATTAAAGTACATACCATATGTTTACAAAATTTCATGATTCGCAAATTTGAATTTTCAAACCTAGAATTGTACAAATTTATGTTTTTTTTTTAAATATGATGACAACGTTTTTGCCGATTTTGAGTTATCTATGATTTTCATTCAATTCGAATGATTTCAGCTCGACAACTCCCCATCTTTCAAAAATAAGTTTCAGTTTTCCAATATTTTCCACCATTTTTCCGGAAAATCTAAATAAAAATGAATAATTACTACTAAAACCTACTTCGACTTTTTATTTCAAATGCGTTTTCTGAACAATAAACATTTTGCAGTTATCATGTTTTTAAAAAACACACAGATTTTATTTATGGGTTGTATTGGTGAAGTTTTTTTCAAATGCAATAAATGGTGAATTGAAAATTTTGTGTGGTACAAAATTTTTAAGAATCGTAAATGTAAATCGAACTTTCAACTTCATAATCGAAAAATTTTAGTAGAAATTTTCCAAAATTAGAAAATTTTCAATTCAGAATTGTAAAATTTCAATTACTAATCTTACATTTTGAGAAGGTCCCGGATAACTGAATTACCACAAATTCCTTAATTACAAAATTTATGAAAATTCGATTTTCAACTCAGAATTGTATCATTCAAAATTTCAATATTGAATTGACTTAAGATCCAAAATCACAGAATTGAAATTTGAAATTAAGGCTTACAATAATCCACTGTAAAGGAATTCACACCCCATAGTAAAAATCTCAAATTACTCAAGATTCAAATTTATTAAACTTCTAAAATAAATAAATTCAAAAATTCTAATTGAAATTGAAAATTAAAAATTGGCAAAAGTGTGTCAAAAATGAAAAACCGCTGAGTTATAATAGAACAAAGAAATTTTGGAATCAAATTTGTAAATTCAAAATCCTAAATGGATCTGAATAGATTAGTAATCAAAATATAGCCCCTTTACATAATTTCAAGATTTGCAAACTGAAATTAAATTTTTAAATTCAGAATTGCATAATTTTAAATAAAATTCAAATTTATTAAAATTCTAACTCAAAATTTAAAGTTATGAAT
This sequence comes from Tipula vernalis, assembly GCA_958295665.1. Classification (NCBI taxonomy): domain Eukaryota; kingdom Metazoa; phylum Arthropoda; class Insecta; order Diptera; family Tipulidae; genus Tipula; species Tipula vernalis. The sequence goes on along the minus strand of OY282559.1, from coordinate 86,232,914 downwards.
TGTATTGGTAAAAATAAATCACTTTCAAAAATAGAAAAAATGTTGAATTAAGTATCAAAACTTCCAAAATTTCTAAGATCATAAACGTACAAGGGACTTTCAAATTCATAATATAATTGTAATATTCAGAACTGTAAACGACGAGTTAAACTGAATTATTAAAAAAACAAAAATTTTCCAAAATTACAAAATGTATCAAAATTTAATTTTAAGTTCAGTATTGTAGCGTTTTAATGCTCCACTATTACTGAAGCCCAGTAACATAAAAAACTTTCGATTCCAGTAAAAATGCTAGCATTTCATAACAAATTTCAACATTAAAAAATTATACTAGATGAATTTTTAAATTTTGAATTAAAAAAATTCGTTTCAAAAGTTCGATGAACTTTTCACAAATTGTATAAGTAAATGAACTAATTCCAAATTCCGAATTTTATGCATAAAATTTGGTTAAACAAATCCGTAAATTAGTTTTTCTAATTTTCACAACTGAGCTTGGATTTTGGTAGCAAACTAAGACAAGTGTTGCGGTTTTCCAGTACATAAACTCTACTTCTTGTTTAGTTTTACTTTAATACTTTTGGTTGAATTTTCGGCATTTTGTATAGACAAATATATTAATTGTTCATGGCAATCCCAATATTTTCGATTTGGTAAATCAGAAAAATACAGAGGCCAATCGCTCATAACATATACCAAATCGAAAATATTGGGATTGCCATGAACAATTAATATATTTGTCTATAAAAAATGTCGAAAAATCAACTGATTACAGACAGACAAATTTAATACTTTTGTGTGTCTAATATGTTATTGAAAGTCCTAACTCGCAGGTCTTAGTTAACGATCAAAATCCGTTATCAGTTTTTAAACCCACTTAAGTATCGCTCAAATTTATTTGACACGTTAAAAATTCGATAAAAATTTCTTAATCAGGATATCAAATCTAATATATAGCATGAAATTGCCATAAAAACAGACAACAAGAACAAACAAAAACAAACCATGTATTTGTTCCTACGGTTGCGAAACACTATTTTATTACTTTACCGTCCATCTATGTAATTTTCACATTAATATGTTTGTACCAACCTGTAAAGAAATAAAAACAAAATTAGTTTACATTTCAATTAACAAATTAAACCTAATTCTAATCTAAGCAATTAAAATCCGAATCAAGTTCACTCTCAAATATATTAAACAACCCCAAACCACACACCATTTCCCATAAGGGTTAATTAAATATGTATCCAACTCACATTCTAAATTACATATGTACCTTTCCAAAATTCTTAATCGAAAAAAATCGCATTTCATTCTCCATCTATCTCTCCTCTATCTACTTATTTATATATATATATACATAGAGCTACATAGCTAACTTACTTATGTATGTAAGTCAATCAATTCAAATTAAATCAATCTACAAAAAAACAACAACAAAAACAAAAAGCTGTATATTATTTAGTCAAGGTGAAAACTCGAACTCTATAAAGTATAATCAAACGATATAAAATAAAAAAAAATTATGCATGGGTTTCTTTTGGATTTGAATTCATATGTACAACACAGAATACAAGAGTAGCCAACAACAACGACATCGACGTTCGATGACCAAAATTGATTTTATTTGGCGTAAAGAGAACACAAACACAACAAAATTGAAAATATTTGTATCGATATGTATGTCACTTTGGGTCATGCTTAATCGGCATAAAATTTATGTATTTCAGAAAACTGCACACGACCGATAAGCAAAGGATTATAACCATAATCCATATATCTTTAAATTGTGTAGCCATTTGGTCTAAAGTGAATAATATGCGATACAAATTTAATATCCACAATACTAAAACAGTAAACGTTTTGCTATTTTAGGGTAACCCTCTTAATTCTAAGAAGTAAAAATATAAAATATCATTACTTACACATATGTACACACACATTTCTTAAAGGAAATCACAAAATCTGTAATTGTAATGTGGGCTGGACCAATGCCACTACATAAATAGCCGTGACATCAGTCTAAAAAGTCAAACCACTAATATAAAGAGGGGAATAAAGATTTTTATTTTCCTATGAAACGTAAACAAAATACTATGGGATTTTCAAACACATTTTTTTATATCGTCTCTATTTTCAATTTAAATAAATATTTTTATTTACAAATATAAATAATTTGATATCAAATATATTGAAATGTAAATTGTGAACAATTTTGATTGAAATTAAAAATCATTTATTAAGTAATTTTGCATTTTTATAAAAATATTTGTTTCGGCATGCTTCGTGTTCCTCTAATCTTAATAAATTTATTAAGATTAGAGGAACACGAAGCATGCCGAAACAAATATTTTTATAAAAATGCAAAATTACTTAATAAATGATTATTAATTTCAATCAAAATTGTTCACAATTTACATTTCAATATATTTGATATCAAATTATTTGTATTTGTAAATAAAAATATTTATTTAAATTGAAAATAGAGACGATATAAAAAAATGTGTTTGAAAATCCCATAGTATTTTGTTTACGTTTCATAGGAAAATAAAAATCTTTATCCCCTTAACACATACTACCACACATTTTTGTGTCATGGCTTTTTATGTAGTGGCGTTGGCTGGACAATTTTGTATTTCTAATATTGCACGGTATACACACACGCACACACATATAAGTACATATGTATATAGGAAGATGTCATATGGCGTTTATATTTCTTTTAAGTTTGTTACATCATTGTTTATGAGATGACCTTTTCAAATTGGAAGAAATCATAAGTTTATTTCCTTTGTACATACTTATATTGTGGACAAAAAAAACCAACATATGTAGGATCTTAAATTCATTCAAAAAGAATTATTGTATTTTTTGTCCTAAATGGATGTGACAAGGATATATTTTATGTACACGAAGAATAAGGATATGTGTGAATTTTAGTCGTTTTATTTTAGAATTGTATATTATGTTGGGTGGTGCTGTGGGAAATACATATGTGTGAATTAAATAATAGGATTTGCTTTCAAATTGTCATGATATTTGACACTTTGGATTTCAGAGTAGGTTGCATTAAGATTAGAAATAGAACTGTAGATTATGGTGTATATAGCGTGAGAATGGCATTTGGTAATGAAATATATTTGAAACTCTATGGTTATCGTAAAAAAGAATAAATTGATTTGTTTGAGAGAAATCATTTTAAATACACTTCAGCCAGAATTCGTGATTTTGGTTCGATCTTTAAACATTTGGATATGATGCGTCTATCGGCGTTGATCTGATTTTATCAGATTTTCGAACATGAAATGAATAATAAATCATCGATCGAACGAAACAATGCTCTTATTTGGTAACACTAAGCGCCTGTTTCTTTCTAGCGAGCTAATGAACGATCTTTTTGAAATAAATCTGAATTTAAGATTCATTTAATGTTCTTAATATCTTCTTTCTATGTTCACGAGTTTATCAATTTTGAAAACCTTAAAAAAAATATTGGAATTTTAATAAATAGAATTTTACTGTTTAGTCATAATTATTGTTGTATTATCGAAAAACATTTTGCTTCCTCTTTTATGCGATCTTCACACATGTGCATTATAAACATTTCATTTTATGAGTAGCAGCAAGTGAATGATTTCTTGTATTGTAATTTATTACGCCACAGCTAGTGAACAATATTTTGTATCGTATAAATTTGCACAAATCATTAATTTGTTTATTAATTTTTACTAGTAAAATTATAAATAAGTGTAAATAATAATATATAACTGTAAAAACTACTAAACAGTTGTTAGTACGGGGGCAACTAAGAAAACATTAACACAGTCGAAAATTCGAGAATGTTATCAATTGGAGTTATTTCAAAAATTGGAAAAAATATGAACTTAAATATCACAAAAAATAAACCCGGAAGAAAAAAAATTACTAAGTGACACAACGAAACGGACTATTTTTCAGGATATACGGAGTGGAAAAGTTGACACTGCAGCAGAGATATCACGTTGTCTAGCATGAGATAACAATATAAAAGTTTCTTCTGAAACTATCCGTCGGTCTCTACGTGAAACGGGCTTGAAAGGTAGAGCAAAAATTAAAAAATCTTTATTAACCCAACGGCATCGTTTACTTCGACTAAATTTCGCCAAAAAATACATATATTGGTCTCTTGCGATTTGGTGTAAAGTTATTTGGTCGGACGAGACCAAAATCAACCGCTTTGGCTCAGATGGAAGGAAGTGGGTATGGAGACGACAATTAATGAGCGTCACATTCAACCAACCCTAAAATATGGTGGCGAATAAATAATGATATGGGGATGCCTGATGGCCCACGGTGTTGGTGCGGTTCATAAAATAGATGGTAAGATGACCGCTTTATCGTTTATAAAGATTTTAGATGCAAATCTTTACGCCAGTTTAAGAAAATGGCGGTATCATTAGCCGTTATTATCTTTCAACAAGGTAATGAAATGATCCCAAACATACTGCCAGTGCCACTAAAACTTGGCTACATAAAAAAAAAATACAGATATTGGATTGGCCACCCCAATCGCCGGATCCCAATCCAATTGAGATGCTTTGGGAGGTTCTAAAACGTGATTTGGCAGATTTTTCAACTTCGACGGGAAGTTTGAATGAATTATGACAACGAACAGAAGCAAAATGGAATTCGATTAATCCAGAAACGTGCCAAAATTTAGTTGCCAGCATGCCCAAACGAATTGAGGCGGTTATTAAAGCCAAAGGAGGCTACACAAAATATTAAAAATTTATTTGTTGCTATTTTATTCCACACACAGAATTGTTCATCTGTATTTGAAGCATTTTTACTTTTTTAGTAATATATAGTATGACAAATATATTAAAATTTTATTTACTGTTTAAAAACGTGAATTATATATTAGTAAATGAAACAGACACTATTTTCAATAAAATGTTTTTCATTCAGGAATATAGGATTAATAATTAGAGATTTATAACTCGTGAACAAAATTGTGAGTCACTGTACATACTTATTGGATGAAGTTTGAATTTTATAGATTAATTATGTTTGGATACCATTGACATCAAACCCTTATAGAATGATCGGGTATTTTCTCTCAGATCGGTTTTCCAATTCATATAAGTTTTTCGAACATTGTCTGAATTCTTATGTTGAGCTTTTCGAAAATGTAGTTCCAATATAATAACAAGTATATGTAAATTTTTTGGAAACTTTTTAAAAATTGTTTTAATTTTTAGTATTTTTAAATTGTTAAATTCTTTTTTTACGAAAAGTAGTTCAACTGTGGCTTTAAAAATTATGAAACCATAAAATTGTTAAAGATGGGGATACAACAAAACCAGAATGTTCAAATCCATTATTCCCCAAAAAATAAAAATAAAATATTTTAAATCCCAAAATTGTGCAATATTCCAAATTACTTCTAAATTTCAAATCCAAAATTACAAAAAACTAAAATTTCGAAAACTAAAATTACAAGAAATTCCATCAATTTTACAAAATCCGCCAACTAACTAGCAGTTGAAAGTTGCCGTGTGTAATCGAAAAAATCCGCTACGAATTGTTTTTTCCGTTTAGCTGATTTTTCAATGTTGTAAAAATTTAAAATCGAAAAATTCCTTTAGGAAATTATTCGATTTCAGCATTTTACAACATTGAAAAATCCGCTCTGTTATGAAACGGAAAAAAACAATTCGCAACGGAGTTTCTCTATATATTCAGGAAAACAAATTCCAATGGAAATTTCTTAAGACTAACAACCAACTATTCGAAAACTTGCAATTTCTATGGGAAGCACCTCGAAATCTCAACAATAAAAATCCCAAAAAAAAAAATCTCGAAATACACAAATTAACGTGCCAGAACACCTCATTAATTTTTTTTTTAAATACAAACTACAATTTGATAACAAAAGGATGCTACACAATTTCTTGCCATCCTTGCGCGGAGGGAACCAAGCTAACCGGCTTTGAGGAGTTTTTTATTTTTTTATGTGAAACAGAAATGTAAATAATGTTATAAATATCAATATTTTTCAAAAATTATCACGTTTTTCTGACATCCTTGCACAAAGGTTCAAATGCTAAGCTACTTAGGGAAGTTCTCTATTCACAGTGATCTGGAAAGGCAATAAAGTTTGGCCACCATGACCCATCCGGGCAATAGACAAATTATGTTCCTTGGACCTTGAGAACTTCGAAAATTACCCCCCCCCCCCCCCCCGAAATCGCCGCTGATCCTTTTTTACTCTTTTCCATACATTTTGCGTGCTGAGAAAATGCGAAAATTCAATGATTTCGGGAATTAAAAGCGCGCAGAAATTTCCGCGTGTGCGTGTCCAGGAGTGACATTAACGGGTTTACACTCAAGTCTCTAGGTACGGGGACTCGTCCTACATGTATGTGTGTGAGTAAAATTAGTTTATTGTTATAATTCATGAGACATATATATAACACAAATGCAAGTAACACAGTATTGTGGGTCCAAAATATTATTGATTTTCCATCGATTCCAGAATTTCAAAAATTCATGATGAACTGACTCGCCCGCTTGCTCGGACCAGAGACAGAATCCGTGGCCTTCCCTTAGAAAACTAAGGTTTGCTTCTATATGACAAATCGCTACGTGAATCTTCAAGGTCTCACTTATTCCAGTTGCCAGGGCCGCTTTTCTCAATTCATCTATATATTTTGACAAATTTTCTTCAATTCTCATGATACTGAAACAAGCTTCTACAATTTTGTTCATTGCTTGGAAAGCAGAAACGTAGGGTATCATGATTAATTCACCACCAACTGCTCCACTAATTTCTTTATCGAACAATTTTTCTGGTTCCTTAAGAAGCTTCCTACAGGCGTTCCCTTCAAAAACTTTTCCGTGATAGTTTATTGTACTATTACTCCTTGAGGCATGTTTCTTAATACTGACAAGTGAAACGAATTTCTGGTAGTCTGATTCTAAATCTCCGTAAGTTTTCAGTCTATAAACATATTGCTCTAATGAGTATGAAACATCGCTTAAGTCTAATTCACGCTCATTGTTTAATTTCCCAATATCTAGTTCTTTTCGACTCCTGAGATCTTGAAGATGCACGAAACAATATGGGCAAGGAAAGCTCGATGTAGCCGTTTGTTGACCGTTTACTAGCAGAAGAAGCTTGAAATCTGACAAGAATTTAAATGGAATAGAATTTATTCTAATCAAATCAAATAAAATTTTTACGTTATCATATGTTTCACTGATTAGGGGGACGATACCCAACATTATCAACTTATGAATTCCTGTTAACTTCCCTTAATTGTTGTTTGAGTCTAATTTTTGTTTTTTAGAACCATCATCTGAATCTATACATAGATAATCTTCTGGAAGAATAGTCATACAAATCTTGAAGAAGCCTTGAACCTCGTCAGCCATAACTTTAATAACGGTAATTGCCAATTAAATTTCTTCTTACTAAAACACACTCTAATATTTCTTCGGCATCGGCCCACACTACTAGTCTTTCTTGTTTATTTATATTTTTATCGACTTCGAAACTCAAAATAGTACTTTTATATACGTCATTTAATGCCTTGGATTTTTTTGACGTTTCTGCTAAATAATTGCTAGGAACCGATTTGCGACCGATATTCTTTCTAATGAAAGTGCATAATTTTTTCATCTGTCTACCAGAAGTACCTGACTGAACTTGAAAATCAAATAAATTATCAGATGAAAATTGGGCGTTTATTCCTTGCTTGTTCAGATCTCTGCTTTTGCGTCCTCCCGTACTCACACCAGTGACGTACAAAACAGTTCTTGTTGTGTTGCAGGAAGAGTCTCAACAAACTTGCCATGTATGGGCAGTAAATGCAATCACAATTGCAATCATAAGCAAATGAAGACTTATAAATGTTAGAAGTAATATTCAACGGCTGACTTGGAAAACGCGAAAATTGTTTTTGTTGTGAAAACTCGATTTGAGCGCTCACACACACATACACACGCCTTCATGAAAAAAACTATCATAAAAATACAGTGTAACTTCATGAATTCTATCTGAAAGCGCCTAAATGGTTCATACACACAATCACACCCACACACACACGTTCACTCACACACATACATGTAGGACGAGTCCCCGTACCTAGAGATTTGAGTGTATACCCGTTAATGTCACTCCTGGACACGCACACGCGGAAATTTCTGCGCGCATTTAATTCCCGAAATCATTGAATTTTCTCAGCACGCAAAAAGTATGGAAAAGAGTAAAAAAGGATCAGCGGCGATTTCGGGGGGGGGGGGGGGGGGTAATTTTCGAAGTTCTCAAGGTCCAAGGGACATAATTTGTCTATTGCCCGGGCGGGTCATGGTGGCCAAACTTTACTGCCTTTCCAGACCACTGTGTATTAAACACAAATTGTTGAAAAATGTTCTAATTTCTGTTAATATTGGAATTTTAATAAATCGTCAACGCGGGGGTTTGGCGCTTTTTTGACGATTTTTTGGCTTGTCTAATAGAGGGTAATCCGTTTAGAAAGAAATATTTCGTGGCGAGAAACGCAAATTGCGTAGAAATCAAATTTTACAAACAAAAATGACACAAGCGAAATTGAAAATGAGAATTTACTGAATTAGAATATAGATGTCTCTATTTTGTCTCTACACATTTTTCACTGCAGTTTTATCTTCATGTACGATAAATGTGGAGCTAAATTTTGACATTTCATGACTTGAGTTTTTTGTTATTTGTTTCAAGCGCATAGTAGCATTCAATTTTACAATTTTAAACATAAATTTATAACTTGAAGTTATCTTGATCTAAAATGTTACGAAAATCGACAAACGGATTTGTTCACGACCTAAGTATTTTTCTTGTATCATTCACGTCAACCGCGTGCTGGGCTTAACGGGGAAAAAATTAGAAAGTAAATTAGTGTGTTCATCTATAACAGTACATATTATGACACCAGCTTTTTTTGCAACTTTTGCGCTGAAAAAGTATCACGAAAAAGGGAAAATTAATAAGTGTAGACAATTATCGAACGAATGAGTGTATGCACAATATATATAGGAGTAGTACATACAAATATAAAGCAAAAATCAATAGCTCACTTTAACAGCAGCTATCCTAGACACATTTCTAGCAAAACGAATCACGGCACAGTATATTTCAGCGCTTGTTGTATACTTTTTGTTGACAGATCAACAATTCAATAGTTTTTTTTATTTGGGGACATTTTATTCGAAAAAAATGTCTAATTATTTGACTTTTGTAAATAAAACAAACATTATTTGTGACGCACATACTAAGTTACTTAAAATTAATTCTGTCCAAACATTAGATAAGGAAAGAACGCCATAAGTAAAATATAAGTAAGTAAAACCCATCCCACGATGCACGAAATCTCTTTTTACGAATTTTTAGAAAATTTACGAAAAATTGAGTTAACGAAATTTCGATTTACGTGGGATTTTTTGGGATGAATTAATTCCTTAAGCGAATGATGATAGGTGTAAATCGTAGTTTCGTTAACCGAATTTTTCGTAAATTTTCAGAAAATTCGTAAAAAGAAGGTATATATGCGAAATTTTTGCGTAAATCGCCATATCGGACTAAACTACTTCTGTACTATTTGATATTATATCTATTGCTTTTAAAAATGTATGTAGATGAAACTGAAAAAATAATAGAAAATGTTCGGAGCCACCCCGAGTTGTTCGACATGCGATATATAAGGACTACAAATCCACTAAAAGTTTTAAAGGCGACATTTGGGCAGAAATTACTGTAGAATATCAATCAAAAAATTGTAAATAACGCATTTTTGTTTAGTCTCCCAAAGGAACGTAAAATAAACAAATTTAATATTTTACCGCTTCTTCAGTTAAAAAGTTATGGTAGAAACTTAGAAATTCTATTAAAAGAACAAAAACCAAAAGTGGCCAAGCAAAACTTAACACGAAGAAATAGAGGTCGAGAGGAATGGGCCAAGTGCCTTTTTTAGAAAAATTTATGACTAAATGCGATACTCAAATCAAATAACAACATATACACACAAAGAACCAGCCAACAGAGCTCTGCATAATTTTTTTATGTCGATGTATGAAACGAGCCTTACTTTTTACTTAGTAATTGAAATATAAGTTTTATATAACTTATTTTTGTTTTATTCATTTTTTGTACAAATTTTATTTATTACAATATTATCAAAGGAGTAACTTAATATTTCCCATTCCTAATAGCTTCAATTTGCCATGGAACAGACCCTTCTGCAGAACAGAAATAATTTGTAAACTCTGTTCCTACTTGAACCGCTTCATTAGTGCTTCGTACATTAGATGAGTCCGGATTATCTAAACCTGTTGAATGGGACTCGAGAAAATAAGGTACATACGAGCCCTGATTCAAAGGAATTGGCTCAAAGTAAAATTTTGCAGAGTCGCTTAGCTACGATACAAATAAAACGAAACATTAATTTTTGTTTTTTCAAAACAATTTTTTTTATTGAAATTCAATGTTTTTCATAGTTCACCAATAGTTCTGGCGGGTCTGAAACGCAATTGTTCATTCATATTATTATACAATGTCTTGATTGGCGACAAATCTGGACTACTGGAAGACCAATCGAGTAGTCGAATGTTATTTTCTGTTAACCAGACCTTAACTTTTTTAGCCGTCCGGCAAGGGGTACCGTCTTGCTGGAAAATTATGTCGACACTTGATGATTGGTGTGCAGCAATGGATGGTAAAAGATGGTCTTGTAAAATACCAATATATTTTTTCGCATTCACCATACCATCAACGAAGTGGAGATTACCTAAATTGAGTTCCACTGTCTAGGGACCCAGAATTTATGAGCTTTTGCCATTTACGTCGATTTTTTTTCTGTTTAATGGTTAACAGTGGTTTTTGTTTAGCCTAAAAATGTTACATTTCCGGACAGATTTAAATAAACAGCGACGCTTTACAGCTATTTAATATATTTATCTATATATTTTACCTTATAAATTCCGAACCCTATCTTTTTTAAGATCCTGTTACTTGATCGAGAAAAGCTCACTCCTATAGCGTCTAACCATAGTTGGGCCAATTCTCCATAGTTCCTTCGACGATTTGACTTTGTTATTTTGCGCAAAATCCGAATGTCGGCTGCTATTGCTTTGGGAATTTTTCCAATTTTAAGTTTAATGATTACGTCACCTCTTTCTTTGTGTTGCTTTATTATATTTTTCAATGTATGACGTGATAATTTTAGGTCTTTTGCAAATTGGCATCCACTTTTAGCCGAAATTGATAAAGTTATTATTACTTTGCGCAAATCGTTCGATAAGGGAGTACCGCGAACCATTTCGTTCGTAATAGTGATGATATAAACTTAAACAAATAAACAACAACAACTAAACCAAATACCAATATCATGGCTTGCTTGGTAAATCGTAAATATTCGAAAGAAACTGCTCAACAAAGAGTAGTTATAAACTGAGCCAATTGTTGTGAATCGCTTATAATTTTTTTATACGATTGATTAATTTAAATTAATCATTTACCGAAAGAGACTTCGAGAATCTTGCATTTTTGCATCAACATTTTATTTGACGGGCATTTCAGCCGGTTCCAAAGCCATTTTCAAACAGCCAAATATTCATTAATTCGCTAGTTTTTTAATATTTTGTTGAATGTTAATTAATTCATGTAATTTCTAATATGCTACCGGTGATTAGACCATTTTAAATGTGTTTTTATTAACACGTAGAAGTATATTAGTATTTACGAACGATAATTCAACGAAACCGACTAATAGACAACGTAAGAAACGACTGCGTTGAGTTGAAGAAGTATTTCACTATTTGAGGAAATATTGATTGCAGTATACATACAGAGTTAGCGGATCAAGCTGCGGATAATCTAGGGTGCGACAGCACAGTATATGGCATACAAAATTTGAACTCCAAAGTTCCAAATTAGATTTTTAAGTGTTTCAAATGTTACCATTAATTAAAATATTCAAATATGACTTTCAAAACTTCAAATGTGAAACACTAATGTAACTAGTAAAATTCAAGTGCCAATTTTCTTACTGAACGCTGATTTATTGAGCCAAATCCTGTTTGGAGAATTAGAAAATTTGAAACATTTTCAAAAATTTAAATGTGTAAATCAACGTCAAAAAATCATACAAAGGCAATATATAATCTTATCACAACGTATTTTACCTCAACAAAAATATTTGATAACAAAATACAAACACACACAATACATACTTCAATCTTTGTTTATTTTAAAGAATATTGTCTTGTAACAAATAATAATAATTCAAGACATTGTGGTCGGTGAAAGATAAAAAAAATTAAAAACACATTTTAACCAGTTATAATCATTGAATGATGGATGCTACAAAACAAATTCCCGGTGAAGGTGTTTGACAACAACTATACCAACAATCATCGAAACTACTTAATATTATATCACCGCGCGATTAAAAATCGACGACAACAACAACATTAAAAACAACTTACAAACTAAAAATGAAGTCTTAAAATGTCAATTTCTGACCTAAAAACTCAACAGTTAAAAAAGAAATGTATACATGCTTACATACAAAACAACAATGGTCTTAATAAAATAATAACAAAAACAAACAGTGACGTCAAGTTTATCTTTTATATGAATAATAACCGTTATAACTTTATACAGCGAATATTTGCGCCAACCGCCGTCTTTACATTATTATGTATAGGTTTGTATAATATACCATGCACATATATTCGTAAGACATTTTGTTGTTTTTATATATAAAAACAGAAAACGAAAAAAATGATATTCATGACTTGTTGAAATCGATAAATGTTAGAAGAAGGTTAGAAACAACACGAAGATATGAAATGTGCAAGCGCGCGCGAGATTCCATATCATTTCGTTTGTAATTGTCTTAAAAGTTGTTTGTTGCGGTATATGACTAAACACTAAATGTTGTTTATTGCATGAAATGTAATTAAAGGTTCACTGTTTAAGTCAGATAAATCAACTGTTTAAAAGTTGGATATTGAGTTTTTTTCTTGTTAATAATCATCTAAACTAAAGATCAGAGAAACCGTTTTATACATTTCATATAATATGACTTTTATATGAGAATTGAAAAAACGAAACTCCGTGATGTGAAGTTTGCTACAAAAAGCATTTTTTAGTTGGTTGAATGATGAGCGAGCGCTACAAAAATGTAATGTGGATTCAATATGTTGGCAACACAACAAAATAAGTCCATACAAATTACAATAAAATAATTTACTAATTTCTTAAAAACTTTTTAAATTTAGAATTTCAAAAGGCTGAAATTATTAAAATTCTTAAAAATTGTAATTCTAAAAATTTGATGAAATTTTAAGTAGGCACTTCTCAAATACTAAAACTTGAGAGTTCGATTTTGTACTTTTGAAATTTTTTAAATAATAAAGATAGAATAAATCCCAAAACCTGACGCAGTTTTCCAACAATTTTCAAGCATGGAAGTTTTTCCCTTACCCATGGAATTATGTATACGGTTTCATTGTAATAAAAAAAAAAAAAAATTAAAAATTTCGATTCTATGCAAGTATAACCAAATTCCTAAAAAGATTGTTTTTAAAAAGTTTTAACACTCTGCGACATTTTTGTTATAATCTAATTTATGGACGTCTAAATTACAGTGATTTTCACTCAGCGTGTTGCTTGAAATTCGAAACATTCGGATTCATAATTTTATTAACTACAAATAATTTAAAATTATTTTAAATTAGTATTGTATGAAGTTTTTACCAAGTTCTGGTATATTTTGAAATTTCTTGTCATTTCAATTTTTTATGAAACATAAAATGTCAGACTTTTTTAAAAATTCCGAAAATTTTTAAATTTATCAAATTAAAAATTTTTAAAGAATATTCTGACATCATTTAAAAATTCTAAATTTTAGAATTTTGAAATTTTCACCAAAAACTTCGTCAATTTAAATTTAGAACTTCTAATTACCGAAAACACTCGAATTATATTAAATTTCCAGAAATTTTTAATTTTTTTAATTTCTAGGAATTCCGAAAGTTTTCCAAATTTTGGTATGTTTTCTGGTATACATCTTTCAATTTTTAATTTTTGAAGTTTATCGCCTCATTAAAATTGGGGTTTTAATAAAATTCAAACATTTGTTAAAATTCTACAATTCTGAAATTTTACAAAAACCTTAAACAAATGCCAAGTTATTAAAATTGTTTTAGTTTAATGAGTCTGTGAAAGTTTCGCGAATTCTGAAGTTAAGTTAAATTTTCGAAAAATTTTACCAAATCCTAGTATCGTCGGAGAACAAGAAGAAGGACACAACTTAAAAAAAGCATAGGATTTAGTAGCATAGATATTTTTGGGGTTTCCGTTCTGTCACTCCTTCCCATAGAAATAACTCAAAAATGATAATTTTTGAGTTTGACTCTCTTCTTGTGCAACGAAGAAATGTCATCCATGTATAATATGTCACCCTTGCTATAGAAGGATGGCTGTTTTTGGAGAGAAATTCAAAAGTTCCGAAAATTTTGAAATTCCAAAAATTTAGAAATTACAAATGATATTCTGAAGTCATTTAACAATACTCATCAAAAAATTCGTTAACAATGTCTTTCTTAATTTTTAAGAAATTTAAAATTGAATTTCAAACTTTCTTACTAAATCTACAAATTGGTAAATGACTGAAAAAATAAAATTTTTTAAAATTATAAATCTAAAAGTTCGCAATTCCGAATTTTTAAAGAAATTATTGTTTTAAATTTCGCCAAAATAAATAAAATTTTAAGAGCGCACTTCTCAACATACACAAAAATAAATATTTTTAAAATTTGTTAATTAACGAGGACTTCTAATTCCATTGTAAAATAAAATAGAAACAAATTGAACAATTCCCTGCGTACCGTTGAAATTTTAATTTATGTTCGGTACATAACTAACACGTAACCTGTACAAACATAAACAATATTCGAGTTTTCATCATTTCTCTGTTCACAATATTATCAAAATATTCCAAGTTTCGCAATGTCTAAAAATTAGCTTCTACAGTTTTAAAGTAAATGTTTGATAAAAACTGATCGAGAAACTTTAAAATCCTGCAGCTCCTGCAGTTATTAAAATTCTTTAAATTTACTCTAATCCAGAAAGATCGATTGTAAAAAGTTTCAACACCCTTGGAAATTCTCGTTAAGCAGAAATTCCAATATATTATAAAACTCAGGATATAGAATCTTTTGATATGTCATCCAATTTTAAGGTTTTATAAAATTCAAACACTTGTTAAATCTCAAAAATTTGTTTAAATTCATTTTATAAATTTGTATCAGTGCTCTCGAACTATTAAATTCTGAAACTTTACCATATATGAAAGTCAACAGAAAATTTAATGATTTTTTCTTTTTAGGAATTTTTTCAAATTCTGAAGTTAATCTTAATTTCAAAGATGTTCGTAGAGTTTTATCAAATTCTAAGTTATCAATTATAACATATTATCCTCATTTCGTTTCTGCTTTGAAAAAGAAGGGTTCTGCACATCTCTGAAGGGTTATGCACATCAAAAAACTATGATTTTTAAAAAGTTTAGTAAAAAAAAAATTTGAATTTCGAAATTGCCAAGGGTTCAAATCGAAAATTTTGAAGTTGGATGTTGGCGGATGATTTTGTTTAAAAATTCTTAACTTCAAAAATTCCAGAATTTTCGTAACAAATTCACAACAAATTTTAAATTTTTTTAATAAGTCTAAAAATTTATTAATAATTTGCAAAGTTCTGGAATTTAAAAAAAATTAATATTTTAATGTTTGCCAAAATCAATAAAACTTTTAGCGCTTTTTGAATACTAAAACTTTACAAACCATAAATTGGCGATTTTACAAAGATTTTTGAAATTTGTTAATTAACGGGAAATAAATGTGTAAGAATCCTATGAGTACGAGTTGTATTGACTTAAAGCGTCGAATCTGAGGTTTTTAAAATTCGTTAAGTTTAATCATCGATTCTGAAATATTGTTTTTAAAAAGTTTAAACATTCTAGGAAATTTTTATCAGGCAGAAATTTCGATGTGTTATAAAATTTTAAATTTTTTCAAGCTTATTAAAAATTTAAAACTGAACAGAAATAAAGGAAAAATAGGAACTAGTTTGTAATGCTTATTATCTGGAATCGGAATTTTAACCTCCAGTGATTTTTAATGAGTACACAACCTGCAATTTTTATTTTATTAAATTCCAACAACTTATTGTCTCATCCAATTTTCACATTTTGAAGTTTAACTTTACAAAATCGGAGATTTAACAAAATTCAGTTCCACATAAATTTTGAAATTTTGTCAAACATTTAGGTAAGAAATGCTAACAAAATCGAATATAAAATTCTTTAAGTTTAATAATTTATTAAAAGTTTCACAAATTCTGAAATTAAACTGTAGCGACTCACAATTATATTGATTGTTCATCACTTCAATCAATTAATTATACGCATCAAATTAAAATTAAAACAATTTAAATTTATCGACACATATTCAACTCACTCAGCGTTAACGCAATCGCCGACACAACCACACTCATTATTGCCACACCAGCGCCGCGCACGTTAATACCCAAAACAACAAAAAAGTTGTATTCGGCGCCCATCTCTACCTTGTCATTTTTGTTACGAAGACATTTTTTATTATTATTAATTCGAATTCCGACCTTTTCACGTAATAAAACGTATAGTTTACCTAAAAAGTAGATAATATAAAAAAAAGAATTGAATAACGAAGTTAGTGTGCAGTTGAACTAAATTAAAGTAATTTTTAGTGTAATAGTTGGGTGATGCTAAAATAAAATTATAACGAGTTCCAAAATAATAAATATCTCGCTAGTGGCGAGAATTATACAAATTTCATTTGTGCGTTTTTTTCTACATACGGGAATACAACAACGGCACATAATTAGCCGTAAAAACGCAGATAACTCAACCCAGCATCTCGTACAAAACTAAATTTTGAAGATTGTAGCAAACATTATTTTTAGATTTTAAAAAGTTATCGTAGGTTTTAACAAATTCTAACAAATTTTTAACACTAAAATATTTTTATTCTCTTTTCGTTCTGATTTACAAACTCTGAAGAGTTGTGTCAAAAAATATATGATTTAAAAACTAAAAAATTTATTTAACATTTATTATTTAAATAAATTTCCCATTTTAGAGAAAAACCCGAAAACTTTTTATAAATTTTGAAAGTTTGATTTAGCTTATGTTGTATCTTAAATGTTGTACCAAGTGTAAACCTATTTGTATTAAATTAATTTTTCGAACAGTCGATGGATCGGTACAAATGAAAAACTAGCGAATTTGGAAAAATTCGAAACAGCAGAATTTAACTAAATATCAACGCCTTTCTTACATATCGCCACCCCACTTTTGGAGTTAGATCGGCTATCGCGCAAGGTGGCTATTTACGTAAGGTGGCTAACCTAACTCGTGACATTACATTGTTGAACTCTTACTATTTAGACAAAGCTAACTGTTACCTAAAGTGGAACTTTACACACCAGTTTCAATTATTCATTGATCGTAGGAATTATTACGGCTTGTGTAACGTAAATATTTTTTGTTACGATATTTATTGTTGGTACAAGTATTTAGGCTACCAAACCAAAGCCTAATTATCCTATTAATGCATTCCCTGAATAAACGTAAAATTATATTTCTGATTGTAGTACCTGGTTTAAAATTTTAAATTTTAATGTGAAGAATTATAGAAATTTGGAAATTTTACCTCTAGTCAAATTAAAGATATTTGCATAAAGAACCGAATTTTACCGATCTTAAGAACAAAAAACCCAAAATTTTCAAAATACAATACAAATTCTAAAGTTTAATTCGAATTTTGAAAATATTGATTGCTGAATTTAAAATTTTCTTCAAATGTTCACTAGTAAAGTTATCAGAATTTCAATTCAATGAAACAGGTTTTGCAGATTAAGGGATTTTAATTCTGTTACATAAATGAAATCTAAATTGGGTACTTAGTAAAATAATATTTGTATCCTAAAACCCGGCCAGAATCTCTACCAATTTAAGTGCTGAATAATCAGTGCCATCAATCATACAATTTTGCTAAAATTACGGTTGAAAGAATCGAAACAATAAAGAGACATCGAACGAGATATTCAAGAGTATTTTTACCGAAGAACGTGTGGAAATATCGAAAAAATATAAAAAAAAACTTTTTATGTGTGTTAGATTAAGAGGCGAGAACTTCGATTGCCAATTCCTGACACCCTTTAGTTCATTTGCGTTACATCTGAAAGAAGAAGGTAAATATAAAAAAAATTCAGGCAACAAAACTATTTATAAAACAGACTAAGTAAAAATAGAATGCAAAACAGCTGCTTCCTCTTGCATGTGAATACGTGAATACGAATCATACAAATTATTGTGATATTTCATTGTAAAATTTATAAGACGGCATTTGCCTTGATGCCAACAATTATTGTCCAAAGACCAGCACATGAAAAGTGATTGAATTCTTCTTTCTGTTACCTTTTATCATTATAAGGGAGAGAAGAGATATTGAGAAATGGAATTTTAACGGCCGGAAGCTTGCAGCGAACTGTTCCATAATTTAGTTGGAAGTTGCCAGATTATTCGGGATTGGCGTTTTAGGTTGTATAAACAAATTTGATAAACATGTAGAGTATAAATGGCCACATAAAAGCTTTAAAAACTATCTCATCATCTCTCCACTCCATAATATGTAACATTCTTACTAGGATGGTCAGTCCTACTTTGAAACTATTGAACACAATTCTATGAAGGAATTCTTGTCTTTCCTGCCTCCGTACGTTTACTAATGTCTCTACTAATGTTGATATCATCCTGGTCAAAGATGCGTTTTCTGTTTGTCTAAAGCTCCATGCTCTGCTTATTTTGGGAAAACGAGTTTTAAAAAAATGTGTAGATGTTTTCAGTTAAAACTAATCTAATTATTGTCCTAAGAGAACAAATACGTCACATAATTCATCACTCAATTGTCTTGGCTAAAAAACTGGTTTGGATAAACTTATGCTAAGATAGTTTATAAAAAGACGTTTATTTAGGGATAAATTCTTCCAAAATATTCTAGAAAAGGGCGAAATATTATGGAAAAGGAGGAGAAATATTTGGAAAATGAAAAATTTATTCTTTCCTAGTTATTTAAATCTCACCTATATACGAGGAAGGTTTAATGTGCTCTACACCTCGACGACAGTGTTGACTTCCTGGCTTAGGCTTAAACAACCCTTAGCAGGCACACTTTGCAGTATTGCCATTCAAAATCGAGCCTTTCGGAGAACCATATCAATCTGGCGAATACAATTTACGAGATAACTTATATGCCCGACCTAGATTAGTTCAAAACAGATTACAGCAACCATCCAAACCAATAAAAAGTAACTACTAGAAGATGGCGCGAAACATCAAATTCGCATCAAATTTACAAAACAATCCGATTCCAATAAGGGTGAAAATATAACAAGACTGAAAAAGTGCCTGTATGAGGGCGCCTATAACGCTTTAAGAACTGATTTGCTTTTACCCAGTTCACTGCCATGAGTACATTGAGGCGGCAGTACTTGGAGATCAACTCGCCAACTCTGTAAAGAAACAATAAACCATAACTATCACCAACCAAGAGTACTTATTGGTCCGACAGCGGCAACGTGTTTTATTGGATTCGCCCGTCACGGCCATTTAAACCTTTCAAAACCACCAAGTGAAAGCTGACCAGCCGATATTACATAAATGAGAGATGGTACTAGGGCTTTGTCTTTCTTCATAGGACACACAATGAATGGCCAGAGAACGAGCTTTCAAGCCAGAACCGGATGACGAAGAGCATGAGATGCAATGTCTGCATATCGCCGTTACACCGAAACCAGACTCTCTAACATCCGAGTTCGAGCGGTTTCGACCCTTGGAAAGTTAATCAGAATGCAGGTCTGGATGCTGCACTTCTTCTATCACAAAAAAAAAATCGAAACATCCAAAGATAAGCTTTAGGATGAGGCCAGAAACAGCAGAGCAACAGCAAATTGTTAAAGTGACCACCATTTGTTGATTTCCAATCCATCATCAGGAGGAGGAGTGCGCTGCAGAATGCAGGATATCATCAAATGATAGCGTAGATTTCTTCGGCCCAATCACACATTGTAGACGTATAAAGAATAAATGCGGTGAAATGTATATATATTGTAAGAGCCATATACCTAGGATTAGCTTCGGCCCTTTATATAAACATTGAAGACGTATAAAGAAGAAATGTGGTGAAATTTTTACGTGTTTGGCCATTTATAGGAAGAAGATTAATACCAGCTGAAATATCACTGTATATTCACGGATCGACATTTCAAGCTGCAGAAGTTGAGTTTAATGGCATTATTTGAAAATTAAATCCAACGACCGCACCTCATTTGGGGAGAGCTTGGGAGAGGCTCGCCAGCTCCATAAAAAATGCATTTAGCCACGTTGCCTAAACAAATTCTGTCAGAAGACCTGTTCGGTTGCTGTTGATAGAAATTAAGTTCATGGTAAATTCGCTGCCACTGGCGTATGTCGAAAAGGAACTCACACCGAATACTTTTTGCTAGGTTCTTCAAGCGAAAGCAAGTCTTTCAGTAGAAATATTAACAAGCAAGTGCTGAGTAGAAATGTTAACAAGCAATTATTTGCATATTCTGGAGCCGATAGATCTCTGAATATCTCCCAGTGATCTCGCGAAGGACACGTTGGTACGAAAAAATAATACCACTACAAGAAGAAGATGTTGCACCCGCGGTACATCCCGAGGCACAGAAATAATACGGATACCTGCGTCAAAGCAAAGCTAGCCGCCCTAGTGAGGGGACCTTTAAAATTCATTGATCCTGTCGGAGACTCAAGTACGGGGAGTGCTTAAGCACTTAAGAATGAAGTAGTGTTAGTTATACGATTATGACTTTTTATTTTAATTTTGAGTTTTTAGAAAAAATTCCATTCGAGAAGTCTTACGAAGAAGACATATCATACGTCTAGAAAGTTGCATCGAGTGAGAATTATATAATTAAATTTTTAATGTTACTGAATAATAATGTCAGGCGGGCTACTCATGAATATATTGTGCAAATAACTTTCAAAAATTGTGGGTTGTCACTCCGAAAAGTTTAAAAAATCTGAGACTAAACGATATGACGACAAATGTTAAATATTGTGTCAAAACCTTAAAACATCGATTAATCGTTAACCGTAAACATCGGTGTGTTTCGAATTAGGCTAAGTTTACAACAAGGCTCATATTTAAATCAAGTCAAATCTGCATTACACAAATCAGTTAGCTGAAATACCTAGAAGGCAGAAAAAGGAAGAAGATCAAATGATCAACGATTCAAATAAAATGGAACAATTTTTTTTAGGAAATACGCACAAATCAAGCGAATAAAATAAATTGTTTTGTCCGTAAAGGGTTAAAATCTAAAACAACACATTACCCGTGTGTGTGTGTGTGTGTAGTTTTGATAAAGAAGAAAGTATTTACATTTTGCCGCATATATACCTCTTTCCACTTCCTTTGCCCTTTTTCCGCACACATCCCTGATACACGGTAAATATAAAAGACAATTGACGAATAATTGGATGAGTTAAATTGGTAACGTTATAACCCTTTTTGTGATTTTTTTTTTTTTTTGTTTTAATTTTCCCAACGTTTCATGTATATTGTTATTGCTTTTGTAAATACATAAAATGAAAGCGATCCAACCGGAAACATTATAAATGGGTACACACATATCAATTCGGTCGGATTGTGTATAAATGTGTACACGTATATGTTTGTTCTCCTCGTACTGAGATTTTTGATGTATGATGAAAATTACTAAAGTGTAAGAATTGCAATTGGGGTTTATTATAATAAAAAATAAATAAAAAACAGAAAGGGTTGTTATCTCACGTACATAACGCACATAAATACTTTAGAGCTGGTATTGAGACAATGTTGAGAGGTACTTTAGTTTGCAGCATGATAATGGTTTAGGACTACATACATATAGTAGATCGTTGAACTTGCGCGCAAAATCATTATGATTAAGCGACAATGGCACAAGCGGATCAATTTTCTACATTCACATTTATCTCGCACCTAACCGAAAGTATGTTACGCTAATAAATAATGTTGGTCATTAATATTATTGTCTTTTTTTTTTTAATTATAGTCAAATCTATTGAGGCCGATGACATGATAAAACACAAACAAAAAATTTGCGTATTTTAATCACGTCCCAATATAAAAGCACAACACGGAATTTTCAAATTTCTGTTTACCGTCTGCGCGTAACCCTTATACCCAGAGATGAGTCGTAGTAAAACTTACATTCTAGAAATACGAGGTGACGGTGTTCGGCAAAGTGTTAATTATAATTTTATCACGATTTTACCTATGAAAATTATCACCATTAACGGTTTTTTCTTGTTGTTGTTGTTTTGTGTACATTTTTTCGGTTGGCTTGGTATTTAGATTTATTGGCAAGAGTGTGGCGTAAGTGAATGACAAAGTATTGTAATTTAAGAATGTTATTTGAATCAGGATATCTCGAGAAATCATCGGCAATTTAAAGTGTTTTAATGAAATTTACATGTAAGTAGTATAAGACATTTACAAAAATACATTAGAATCTTATCTAATCACGACGACTGGTGTGCGCTGTTGGTTTATAGACTGTTTACTTTAGTGAGAATTGCAATATGAGTCTAGATAATATGTTTATATTTTTGTGACATAGAATTTAGTTTACAAAATCGATTGATAATTATCAAAATCGTGACGAAATCAACGATTGTGAATGTACATTAGAAAATGGGTGTGGTGCCACTTGCTTAATCTTACATCTAATTCTTATCAATTTGTACTTATACCGATACCTGTTTAGTAACATTTGTATAGCTAACTGTTACAAATCTTAGCAATCGTCACTTTCGATCGTCAATAAAACAGTGCCCGCTGCATGTATTAAAAAGTAGATTGAACTCTAAGACCCCGTCCTAATAGATCTTCGTTTCGCAGTAACTTAATGTGTTTAATTTGATTTGAAAACTTTGATCGCCATCATACTATACAGTTTTAATTAATTTGAGACCAACAAAGTTAGCGGTCTTGCCTTAATCAATGGCATTTTTGATTGCCGATTGAAATTGAAAATAATTTTCTTGATCACCTCGAAATTTAATGATATTTTCGGAAGTGTGACGAAATTATTATTGTTAATGTACGTATAATAGATTGATGCGAATGATGATGGGTGTGGTGTCACTTGCTTAGCCGTAATAAGACTTGTTATCAATTTACACGTATTTATATTACGAACCGATATCTACAGAACATTTGTGTTTAATTTGACATAAAAGCAATGATCGCCAAAGTTTATAATCAGCGATCGGGATGATCATTCAAATACACATTACTATCATTTTTAATTAATTATAATTATCTTGTCGACTTTTAATAATATCGAAATCGTCAAGAAATTATCGATTGCGAATGAGTCGTATATGATGGGTATGTTGCCATTGGCTTAATAGTAAGTCTACATTTTATCAATTTGTACATTCTTATATTTATGTCATTGAGCGATCTACCTGGTAACGCTTGTAAACTAAATATTACAAATCTTAGCAATCCTCACTTTCGGTCAATGCCATCGTCAAACCACAACAACTCATACTTTTTAGTGCCTTCCTCGAATCCTAACAGATTTTCTTTTGAAAGTAACCTAAAGTGTTTAATGGAACCTCCACGCGGTGACAGCGGGCAACGGAGAAATTCCGTTATTCGTGTCAGTGCCTCGATCATGGTCCGCTGGCGTCATCATCATGCGATCGCAGCATCATAATGTAGAATATGATACGACAAGAAAAAAAAATCCGAAGTCCGATTACATAATTGTGATGTGAGTTATGACGTATAAGGAAATTTTTGATTTGGAGATCGATCAGCATAACAGCTGGGTTTCGTATATCATACTCTATTCTAGCGATTTAGAACTATCCTCGAAGTGAAGAGGATTGCTTCTTTTGTTCGAATCAAATGAAGGGTTTCAATATTAAAAATAAGAACAAAACTGTTTGTACCAGCATGGTCTCAGTAACGGCTCGAATTATACCTGAAAAAAAGAGCATAAAACTGATTTTGGTTGCGTATCTGAAGCTAAGAAAGCAATGGAAGGAATTTACCGAAGAATCTGCTCAAGAATATGAATCTGAGAGCGATTATAACGATGATAGCGAAACAGACTATATGGTTAAAGCAACAAAAAATCTGCAGTCCCATCCCTGGTTTCGCAGTCTGAATTGAATGATCTTGTTCGAAATTTAGGCTTGCCAAAAGATGGTTCAGAGTACTTAGCTTAATTCCTTAAAGAAAAAAAATCATCTAGGACCCAAAACCAAAATTTCTTGTTATCGTAACAGAAACTCAGAATTCCGCTCAGAATGATATTAAAGAACTTATTAATGGTTTGAAAGAAAATTGCTATGAAGCTACAGATTGTCAACGTTTTAAAGACTTCATCTAAACGAATTATAAAGGCAGTTTTATTCCACTAGGACTGCAGTCTCACTTTACCAAATACCCTTGTTATTTGTGCTTGTAAGATAGTAGAGGTCAAGCGAAACATTATAAGAATGGTCAATAAGATCATCGGTTGCATCTGGTTCATGTAACGCCATTCATGATTCGTTAGTGAATCCATCTAAAATCCTGATTCCTCCTCCCCACATAAAGCTTGGGCTCATGAAACAATTCCTTCAATTTTTGGATAAAATAGGACAATGTTTTCAACATATTGAAACGAAATTCCCGAAAAACTCTGAGGCTAAGATGAAGGAAAGAGTATTTGATGGAACAAATACGAACAGTGTTCAGAGATACTACCTCCAGTAGTAAAATAAATCGGCTCAGTTTTAAAGCAGTGGTACAGAACTCTTTGGGGAAAACAAAAAGTGCAAAGTATAAAGAAATCGTTGTCCAGATGATTAAAAACTTTGAAAAGCTGGGATATTTGATGAATTTGAAAAATCACTTTTTGCACTCTCATCTTGATAAATTTCCCCGACAATCTTCAAGTCGAAAAGATCACCCAAACAGTAACTTTCTCGAGTCCTCTCCTGGCTTTTGAGAATCACTTAAAGTACTTAATTTCAGTTAAAAGCTGCGATCGATAAATTTAAACGATTCCTGATAAGGATGTTCTTTTAACAATAATTTAAAGCGTTTATTTGCATTTTAATGTTAATAATCAACGATCGAGATGATCATCCAAATATTATCATCAAAACACAACAAATCATACATTTAAATTGGTACTCCTGACAGATCTTCCTTTGCTTTGACAACCATTGTATCTCGCTAATTTGAATCAGCGATCTGTACCTTTTTAATTAATATGAGACCGGCAAAGTTAGTGATCTTTCACTAACATAAGTGATTGCCGATCCTTGAGTTGTCGAAATTTATTGATAATTATCGATATCGCCGATATTGCGACTCTATCTTTTATCTATTTGCGATTATATTTATGTCACTGAGCGACATCAGTATTAATATTACAATCTTAGCGATCCTCACTTTCATTCATCAATTTTAAAATGTGACCACCGCAATCATTAAAATTATTATTTTATTATCGTCGACTAAATTAATTAGTAAACAAACTTAAAACTTACCAAAAGTATAAAATCTTCAAATTCTCAATTCGTTGTGACTTCCTCGAGTCTTGCAATGAATCATTCAAAAGATGAAATTGAAACCTCCAATTTTAATATTCGATCGAGATGATCATTAAAATATTACAGATAAAGTTAAACGGTCACGGTTGAAATTTATAATTCTCTAGATCACTCAACAAAGATGCAATTCAAATATTTTTTTAGAAGACCGACTAACATTCATAATTCGTCTACACAGGGTTAGCTCTGATTAATACACGCAAGTATGAGTGTATAAGAATAAATGCGGCATGGAGATAAGGTTCACTAATTTCAAAGTATTTTGCACAATCGTAATTCAAAATTAAAAATCGTACATTTAATAAAAACATATAAAGAACACCCTTTTTAGTGTGTACATACATATACTTATGTTTGATCATCACATTCAAAAATCAAAACAATTGTTATTGTTGACGGTCGACACACAATGTTATCTCGAAATCATCAAAAATTTTGCATTTATAAGGTA
This sequence comes from Tipula vernalis, assembly GCA_958295665.1. Lineage (NCBI taxonomy): Eukaryota > Metazoa > Arthropoda > Insecta > Diptera > Tipulidae > Tipula > Tipula vernalis. The sequence goes on along the minus strand of OY282559.1, from coordinate 86,206,670 downwards.
AGCAATACAAGTACAACGCAAGAAGGCAAAATCCAACACTTCCAGCATTTTCCAGCGAGAAATCTAATCGTATGCATAACATTTATTTGAATGTCGAAACCTAAAATCTCGTGCGAGTTTACCACAACTAACTTGACCTCAACTTTTTGTTTTGTTTTTTTTTGTGTGTGAATTTACAATTTACAATTTTAATTTTAAATGCTTGCATATCCGATAGTTTTTTTTATGTTTTGTAATCACACAACATTTATATAAGTAGTTTTGTATGTTTACTTTTCCAAAAAATAAAGATGAAATATGAAAAAAAAATTAACCAAACTATATACGATAACTTTCACTTAATGTATACATTAAATGAAAAGCTTCTACTGCATGGCGCACATGATACATACGTATATATGCTTGAAGCGGAATTATTTTGATGGATTTGGAATTTGGTTTTGTATAACCGAATTATTTTTAGAAATTTGATTTTATTACCCAGTAATTTGGCCACTATAGTTAGTATATACATAGTTAATTTATAAACACTTAAGAAACGGAGCGTTATTTGTTTTTAAACGTATATAAGAATATTACCGCCTGGCAGGTGCATAGAAACTCAAGTTTTATTTCAATTAAATTTAAATAACGTTTTTAATTTGTCATTCCTATTTAACGCAAATTCCAACAAAAAATTATCTCGCCAAAAGTTCAGGTCAAATGTGAACGTAACTTCATTCAAAAACAATAAAATTTTGAAATATTAAAATGTATTCAGCACCTGCGTATCGGCCAACTGCCAAATCATTAATTAAATTTCTGTCAAACTCGGAATACATTTTGTAATTTCCATTTTTGTTTTGTTTCAAACTTCTTTCAAACTAACCTCAAATTTCGTTCAAATAACATTCAAATTCAATTTCAACTATCAACAGTTGATTTGATTCGCCTCAATCAATTTATCTTCCAACTTAAGAATTCAACATTCCAAAAATTTCTTTAGTAAGTAGTAAAATATTAAACTCTTGTCAAATTTGACGAACTTACTTACTCTCATAGGCCTATTCAAATAATCCTTGATTCCTCCTAGCTTTGTAAAATAACCCTAAATTCAAAAAAGTTTTAATTAATTTCTATCAGACTCGGCTGGAATTTTGTTGTTTCTACAATTTTTCTTTTCAAATTGATCTCAAGTTTTACTCAAATTATTTTAAAATTCAATTAAATCGTGATCTTTGTATGAAGGCGAAGATTAATTAAATATCAAGCTCGCCAATACTTTTCAAAATATCAAAATTAAATTGAAATATAATTATCAAATTTATGGGAAATTATTTGATAAGTTTGAATTCTCTCAAAATCCATTCTTGTTATCAGATTCATTAAATAATAAAATGTAAAATATGTGTAATTCACAATTTGCTCAAATTTATTAAAATTTCTCTCAAACTTGGAATAACTAAAGTTGTTTTTAATATTTTTCTTTCAAACTTTGTTCAAACTAATCATTAAGTTTCATTATATTTAGCTATTTCTACTGTAAATGAATTATATTAACAATTAATTTTATTTGCCCAAGTTTATCTTCCAACTTAGATGAATCGATTTGTTTTCAGTTCAGTAAAATTTAGTTAATATAGTAGAATATCAAGCTCTTATCAAATTTGATGAATTTATACATTCTAAAAATTATTTTAAGTATTTTAAGCAATTCAAACCTAACGATATACATATATTTTGAAACTCGTCTTTAATTTAAGTATTGTTTTTACATTTTTCATTTCATACTTCATTCAAACCTCACCTCAAGTTTTACTCAAATTAATTTGCAATTTCATTTAATTCGCAACAAATTTATATTGGACAGCTGAACCAATTTGGTTTTGTAACAAATATTTTTACTTCATCCAACCCTTGGTAAGCTGTAGTTCTGTACTCTTGACTCTAACCAGGAGTTTACTCCAATATTAATCTCCAACATTAAGTCTGCTGTTCAGTACCTCTCTAGCAATATAAGTGCAGATAGTTTAGCGATATTAACGATCTGATCAAGAATTGTCAACAATGGGTCGTCGGCTCCATGCACGAACGCCCCTCTCCTGATTGATCTTGTGAAAACTTGTGTTACTGATCGCTTAACCATTTTGCTAATTCTAGCTAGGCTATTATTAATGGATCGATTACGCTGTACACGTGATTTCAAAATCACTCTGTCGGTGTAACCCTTTTAGAATAGCGGTTTCAATTGACCTTAATTATGGAACATTTGAGGGGTTACATTCTTTCGAAACAAATTTAATGTTACGCTAACCGAAATTGGACAACGTTGCTTTATTCAACGATCTTATCCAAACGAGCAGTTCTTTTTTAGTGCATAAATTTTGCTTCAAAAATAGAAATTCGGCTTCTAAAATGTTGGAAATGTTAAAAAAGGCTTTTGGTGACAGCCAGAGATAGTGTTTGAGAGAACGTGTTAAAGACGATTAACGTCCTTTCCGCCCTTCGACATCTACCGATGAACACCACATCAAGGAAATGAAGGATTTGGTGCTCAAAAATCGTCGATTGACAATTAGAGATCTTGTTGATAACACGCAAATATCGTTTAAGTCAAAATTTTGGGCACACAACTCTTGATTTTTCTATCAAGATAATGCCCCGTCATTGGTTGTACTTACGTGACTATTTTTCGCCTGATTTAGCACCATCTGACTTTTGGCTATTCCCGAAACTCAAAAATCCGGGGGACATTGTTTGGCTCGATTGAAGAGATACAAGAGGAATTGAAGACAGTTTTGAAGGCCATTCCGGGAATCGACTTTAAGAACTATTTCGAAGACTGGGAAAAACGTTGGCATTTGTCTTTGATTTAAAAAGTCTTACTACTTTTTCATCACAGCGTTAAGTTTCCAAATTCATCGCCGAACCCCTTTTGAAAATTATAGGATTGTTGACACCACGTTTACTTGCAGCTAAACGCAATATAACTTTTCGTGAAAACTTGGTTTTACGAATAAACCATTATACATTTTTATATTGAAGTAGAGGCGAAATACTTATGGAATAGTGCTGATATTCTTGATTTAACTACAGTTTTTTGAACATGTGTGCTTTGTGGCGGCTGGTGTGGCCTTTTTCGCTTTCCTCTGAATGTGTATACTTTGTAAATACTTTTTGACTGTTTTTGAAACCATTTCATATTTTTACCCATCTTTCAGTACGATTTTACATTGTATCCTACCGTTTCAGCGTTCAATTTATTTCGGATTTTGTTGTTTTGCAGTTGACATTTTTACCACATCTAGATTTTATTCAATTCCTTTTTTTATTCTGGACTAGATTACGTATCTTCGTCTTAAGATAAACTATTTTTTTTAATTCGAAACCTCTGAAATGTCACTACATGGTTGCTGCTCTGGAACGAATGGTGCAGTGAGCTCTGAGAGATGCATAACAGTTAGTATTTTTTGTCTAGAAAATTGTGAACATGGCTTAAATGTCTAAAGAAAATTTTAAAGATGTTTTAAAGTTCTTAAAGGCAAGACTAGGACTATATTCAACAAAAATGTAAATACAATTTCACCACAGAAAAGCCTTGGTCAGCGATCAACTTGCGGATTCTTCAATGTTATTACCCAATGTTCAATGTTTCACATTTTACTCAAATTAATTTGAAACATATTTATAATTTTATCAAATGATCTTTAAGCTCACCAACAGTTCAGTCAAACCTGTGGTCAAACGTAAATCCTTCAGTCAAAGGTAAATAATTCAAATTGAAATTAAATCAATATTTACATATCTACCACCCGTTTCCCGTGGATTATTCCAGATTGAAATCTATCATGAGAAATAGTGATCAAAGGGACCAGTCCGATGCAGGCTCCAAAGATTCAATTGAGACTGGAAACGGCACATCAGTAATACAGCCTTTCGTCTACGGGTTTTTCAGAACGGTATATCTTACAGACAGCGGACCTTCAAGAATAACTGTAGACATGTTTAAGTTCGAGATAAACACTGTATTTCCTTCTATGAAGCTGACCTCAAATTTTATGTTATTTAACATCGTTTTAAAGGTAGGAATCATGAATCTGACCATTTCTGGAGTTCAGTATATTACAACTTGGAGAGAATTTGAGAAGTTAAAAAGTTTATTCAAATATTAGTACCCAACATGAACTATGGCTCTTCACTTCCACACTGAATAAGTAATATCAAAACAGACAGTTTAGCAATATTATCTCTTCAAGACGCTACTTCGGACATCGATCCCTTCTTTAAAACTGTCCGCTCCCTCGTCACTGTCTGTTTTGTTACATAGAACTTGCACAGTACTTGCGTAGAGCTTAGCTACAGTGAATAATTTTAGTGAATTAATTGAACGCCAAACCCAATTTCAGGACAGCTGACACCACGTTCGCTTATCATCAGCCGCGACATAACTTTCCTGGAAACTTGGTTTTACGGATAAACTTCTGGTTTGTTGATGTTTCATGTTTAGGGAATCATAATAGTATTTTAGTTGCCATTCGTGGTAAAATAAGATTCGCCACGTTTATAAATTGAAGCAGAGGCGAAATACTTTCTTTTCTACTTTTTCTTCTGGTACTGCTTTCTGCTGAATATTTTAACTTTGCAAATACTTCCCAACTATTTTTAGATTCAAAACAAATTTTTTACCCAACTTTCTATATGATTTTGCACTTTTCTCGCCTTTTCTGCTTTCAATTTACTTCGGACTTTGTTTGTCTTGCATTTGACATTTTTTGCCAGACCCTAGTTTTAAGCCACGATTTAACACCGAGGTTTTGAACGATTATTTTGAATCCGAGGTTTCTGAAATGTAACGACCTGGTTGCTGCTTCGAAACGAACGGTACATTGTGCTCTGAGATATGACCAACGGCTGGCATCTTTAATCTAGGAAAATGTGAAGGTATGGCTAAGCCGATCTAATTTTGCTACAAGCTGTCAAAACTTTATAAAACGCTTACGCAAAAGTTGGGTTTTCAAGAATTTCAATTTTCATAAAGGCTTAGACTTTTTCAAATTCAAAAAATTCAATAATCTAAAAAAATTTCACATGAAACCAATTTTAAAAGACTCAAAAATTAAAACATATAAATTTTCAAAATTATAATAAAGAATTTCAAGAAGAAATTCGACAAATTTAAAAAGTTTGGAAACTTAAATCGAGAGATTCAGAATTTAAATCGTTTTAAGATTAAGAATTTTATAAGTCTTAATAATTTAAGGAATTTACATTTTTTTAAATTTCTATTTATATTTTAAGAATTTTAAAAATTATTAAAGAATAAACTAATTATTAAAATTTATTGAACATGAAGCAAAATTTTAGATTAATTTATTTTAGAATTACAAACAGTTTAATGAAGAGAAAGAAAGAAGGAAGATACTACAAATTTGTATGCTATGTATGAGAGAGAGGTGTCTCAGCACTAGATATAATTTTGAGCTTCTTGTAAAAACGGTTCCTGTTTCATGCCAAAATAGTGTCAAAAATTCCAATAATTTTTAGAGACCTTACAAACCTATCCGGTACCATACAACACCTAGAATGTGGAGAAATGAACACCTGCATCCGAGCAGATAAACATGGGACATATTCTCCCTGAAAGGCAATAAAAATACTAAGTGCTTAGTATTTTTTATAATTGGTGGAGTGAATAAAAATAAGTAAATGCTTTTACTTAAATTTTTTCAAAAAATTTCTTGAAAGCGAATTTTTTACTTATTACCTTGACCTTTAAATGTTTTCGCATCCAACAAGTGAATACTTGAATGCATTAATTAGTTAATAAAAACCTTGAAAAATTTTAAGTAAAAGCTCCATTTACTATTTTCTATTCACTTCACCCAATGAAGGTATGTATAGCTACACTTCTGAGATGATTTCGTCAGAAAAACCACTTTGTGCGACATAACGTTTGGTGACGCAACTTCGATTTAATACCATGACAGTCACTCAAACCGCATTAAATCATAAACATTTATTTTTCAAATTGAAATGATTGGAGAGAGTTAGTGGGGTTCGAGTACCTCAAACTCCCCGGAAAAATAAGTATCTCTAAGTAAGCCTAAATATTATTCGATACACTTAATATGATACACACCGGGTTTCACCACATTTCAGCCTACAAATTTTAGCTCTCAACTCCTCTTCAGGATAGATGCTAGCAAGCAAGGAATTTTTGTAAGTATAAGAAAAAATAAAATAATTTGGATTATATTGTATTTTATTCTTTCTTTCTTTTATCATTGGCTTGATTTAACGTGTTTTATTTACGGCCTCTTTGATAACACCCTTTTGAGGATGTTCGGAAATAAAAGAATTTTGTTGACCAACCTCTTGATAGATTGAAAATTAAAATTTTATTGAAGGTAAGCTTGAAGGCCAATTGCGGAATATACGATGGAAATAGAATTCTGAAATAAATTTAGATGAAGTTTTGAAACCAATGGCCAATTATGAAGAACTTACTTAGATAGTTCTAAGGATAGTTCTAAACCGATTTTGATAAAATGCATCGTGTGCGATGGAAATGGAATTCTAAAATGAATTTAGGTGAAGTTCCATGTTTTAGAATATATTAAAAATGTTTGCTTAGTTGTTATCAGCCACGATATACACTATGATTTTCGTATTTCACGGTTCTAAAGACGTAACCTTCACAGCTTAGCAAGGCTTTCATTCCATCATTTGGTAAGTATTTTTCGTCTTTCCGGTTCTTTCAAGCACGAAACACCTGAGAAAGACAACAAATTGCCTTCTTTTTAAGCTAACGATATAAAAATGTTGGCTTCCTTTAGACGGTTCACACCAAAAACGCAATTTGGAAAATTGTTGCATTTAGACTTTTGTTAACAATTTCCAATTCTATTATGTGTCGAGGGTTTAATCTATGTCAGAGCTCATAAAGGGTTACAATTATTTTTTGCTGAACTAGTTCTTTCATTTAAAAGTAAATGATGGTTACTAAATCGACAAAGAATTAATTCCAAACAAGAGGTAGCAACAATAACCATCATTGTTAATATAATTAATTTGGTTGGACTTTAACTGCCCACACACTTAAAGGGCCTCCAAGAGATATCTACTATTTCGGTCAAGAACTCAGCGATGAAATATATCTGAAAATAAATTCCTAATAAATCTTTAGACGAGACTACAGAATTCCAAGCCAATTTTTATTTAATGTTCCCTAGTAGGGTATAAGAAACCACACAATCAGATTTTCACCATGGCTCCCTTCAAAGTAAAAAATAAAACCACTAAAAACGAATGAAGAAAAAATTCGTATTCTCAACGGGCTAAGAGTTATCCACGGGTTAATAATCAAATTTAATATTTTACATTCTTGTAGTTAAACTCACAAATTATTCAAGGGGCGTTACCTACAATCAGTAGATCTCTAGAGGATTGAAACATACTTACAACAAAATGACGTCAATATTTTCTACACTCAAACAGTATTAACTAATCGTTTAATGTAAAGTTCCGTTAAAACATTTGATTTTTTTGATTTAAGTAAATCAAATTTTTGTGTTAAATTAGTTTTGCCGATTAGTTATTTTTAATTTTTTGGACTAAAGATATATAAATTTTGCAGTAAAATTTAAAGGACTTTTATGCAAGGAATGCCATGAGTCCAACAACCTATTGCAACTGCAAGTTAAAAATAAACAAACAAATAGAAGAAAATATTTTTCAAATTAATTTCAATTAAATTTGTTCTTAGGTCAAAAATGGAAGCAATTTTTCATAATTTTGGATAAGAATATTTCATATTGTACCAGTATTCCATTAAATCATGGTCCCCATTCGTTTGCCTTTATAATCATCGATTTTATTGTAGGCGTCTATACCAATAATAAAATTATTTTGGTTTTCTTTGCTCAAAGTTGGATGTGCCCATATTATTTTGGTTTTCTTTGCTCAAAGTTGGAGACTCTGAGCCACTTCCTCTGCTCATGCCCGGCGCTAGCTTACAGAAGGCATAAACATCTGGACAAGTATAGTTTGGACGGCCTTATGGATCTCGAGAACTGCAATGTGCGAGATATCGTACGCTACATAAGTAGCTCAAAATGGTTCCAATGAAGGTGTAAGGGGAGTAGGATCCCTTAATATCACAACGGACCGTCATCGGTCTAAGTGTGCATATTGGCAGCCACTCTAACCTAACCTAACCTAACCTTGTGACGAATTTTGAATTTGATAAAACTATAGAAAGCTAAGAATATCAATAATTTAAAAATAAATTAAGTAAGAATACTGAATATTTGCAAAAACATGTGTATTTTCCACTCCAAGATTGCGTAGGCTCACTCCAAGATGAGGATTATAATAGCTTCGGTGCCGTCAGATAAGGCAGATCCACTTAAATAGAGGATTTAATTATCTACCAAAAAAAACGGGTTGGTCTAAATCGGATATAACTCAAAAATTTAAATCATTCCCACCCTGCGGTCAAGTGAATTGAACAAAATACAGAACCTCGTCTATTTGACATATCAACAAGCTAATGATTTGGTACCAATAGGATTTTTAATAGGGTGACCATAAGTGCCACATTATGTGGTACTGAACCACATTCCGAACAAACGTACCAAATTATCAACTGTACCACATTTTGTACCAAATGTACCACATTTCATATATAAATTATCTATATAATTATATTTAAACTTACATAAGTACTTGTGTATGTAGACATAATGCTAAAAGTTATGGAAAGAGGTTATGTAGGAATCGGCAAGAGGTTATGTAGGAATCGCCTTGGCTGCCCGTATTACACATAAATTTAAACTGTAGCTGACCGTCGGTTGATTTGAAATCAAAATAAATAGCCGTATACATTATTAAGATATTGAATATCAAATACACCTAAACCTGTTTTTACACGGTTCTTTTTACACTTTTATCAGCAAATAACAAAAGATAAAAGTAATTCCGTTATTTTTCACTGCTTTTAGATACTAATAAATGGGTACAACAGTATCTACTTTTGCGCACCCATTTTTACAGGATTTTTTACACGACACAAACGTATCTACCGTAAAAAAGGTTTACATTCGTTGGCCATCGCCAACGCCGATGGTTGATGTTATCTTAAAATTTTAGCAAACGTTGCAAATCTAGTTTTTGTCATTTGAAGTATATTCAAAGTTAATCGAATTTGTTTTAACGATTATACCTCAGAATTAAGATTGATGCCGAGTTTACGATCATTTTCTGAAGAAAAATTTTCAACAGGCAACCAATCGACGTAGTCTATTTTGTAAACAAATTTCCCCTTCCGAACATAATTCTTTTGTTTTCCATTTAAAATGTATTGAATCTGCTGAAAATTTTTCTTCTGAAAATGGTCGTAAACTCGCACTGAAGGAAACTTAAAAACGTCGCAATGAAATTTCTAAAAGTAAGTACTGAGGCGTTAAAATTTCAATAAAACTTGTTTCAATGAAACTCAGTCAAATCAGTTGTAAATCAGAGGTTTCCTTAAAACTTGCTAGAACGTTCGTTGTGCTTGCCCACACAAATGCAAATTATTATTATTATTTTTTTTTAAATGTTGCCAGTGGCTTTATTCTTGAATCTTTCTACATAAGAAACTCACAAGAAGTAATCAAATCTTAAGCTAAGATTATTACATATTTTAAGTCTTAACCAATGTTAATACTTATTTTTAGTGCTCACAATTTAATTAATTTAGACTATACTTATATGTATATATCGAATTAAATTTACAGGTTCACAGGTTCATCAGTTCGAGTGGATCTGTTCTTCTCAGACGTCTAAATCGCGGCTGTTTTAGTATCTCCCTGGCCGAATGGGATGTGCTTCTAGTTTTGAGTAATATTTCGAACTGAATTCTTTAATTGTTTCTTTAACGGTTTTAATCCCAAGGTCGTGATGTATATTACTATTTCGAATGTACCAAGGAGCATTGGTAATACTGCTAAGTATTTTCGCTTGGGTTCGTTGCAGGAGTTCTCTGTTTGAAGCGCTGGTGGATCCCTATAACTGAATAACATATGTCCATATGGGTTTGATTATCGCTTTGTACAGTAAAACTTTAGCTGTGTTTTTTTATTCGATCCCGATAGCTGCTATCGAGAGCCGTCATTTTTTTTACGCCTAAATTTAAATTTGACGCGCTATATATTGGTAAATTAAACTTATTTAACATCAAACTATCATTTTTAATTCAATTGTTTAGCAAAAACTTCATATAAAAAATATTTGGTTCTACCTATTTATACGGAGCGCTATCGGGAGCCACTTTTTATATGACGGCTCTCGATAGCAGCTATCCGGAGCGAATAAAAAAACGCAGCTTTTATTGGCTAATGACAATTGAGATTTTCTTCCTATCAGGGCAAATGTAATTTTTATTTGATTGCGCTTTGTTTCAATATGATTTTTCCACGTTAACCTTCTATCCAGATGCAAACCTAAGTATTTTATCTTTGTTTGATGAGGAATATTATTATCGTTTAATTTCATTGGTGGGCAGGTGCGTTTGTTCAGCGTGAATGTGACGTGACCTGATTTGTTTTCGTTCACTTTTATTCGCCATGCCTTTAGCTAGTCCGCGACTTTGTTTAAATGATTCTGTAATTCATTTGAGGCAATTTCAGGATTAGTGTAAGACACCAGGATGGTCGTGTCATCGGCTAATGTTAATATTATTACTTTGTTGGTTACAGGTATATCACCTGTGTACAACAAGTATAATAGTGGTCCTAGAACGCTACCTTGCGGGACACCTGCATTAATATCATTTAAGCAAGTAGTTACGCTCTTTTGTTCGCCTTTGAAGAAGATAGTTTACCAAAACTGAGTGAAATTTTTTCGGTAGAAGCTCTTTAATTTTGTAAATTAGTCCATCGTGCCAAACTTTATCAAAAGCTTTTATTATTAATTTTTTTGTAATTCTATTTACCAAAATTTCTAAAATTTCAATTCTACCTGTACCACATTCACTTCAAAAAAATCTGGTCACCGTAATTTTAAACAAATATTTTAATAAAGACTAACGTGACCGATTTGCGAGAAAAACACAAGTTAAGTACATTATGTAGATTTAAGAAGAGCTAAATTTGGCAATTCCTTAAGATTTTAGAATTTCGGTATCTGAGTAACACATTATGAAAGAGAATTTGAATAAATTAACATCTATCCAATTTCAAAAATTCTTAGAATATTAAGATTCATCGGTAATGTAAAATTTGCGTAATTTTTTCAACCTACTTATATTATACTGTTGGTATATAGGGTGAATTTATGTTGTTAATTGGGACAGCTGATAAGCTGGTTTGTAGGCAACATTCTGTCAAATGAAATATATATATATATATATATATATATATATATATATATATATATATATATATATATATATATATATATATATATATATATATATATATATATATATATATATGTTACTTCCGTTTTACTCATAATAAGTATTGAAGACGTGTTTTATTTCCAATTACCAAGAATCTGTTTTCAACAGGTTATGGGCCCAGATTTTTGGCTGTTTTATTGTGGAATCGGGTAAAACACATAGTTATTAATTGAGTAATAAAGTAATTAGCGTAAAAAGTGTATCAGTACATTCGATAATTAAATAAATCATGGCATCGAATAGCGTTCCAGTAGAAAAATTAATGGGACGAGAAAATTATAATGAATGGGAATTTGCCATGAAAGCATATCTTAAGCATGAAGACCTGTGGTGTTGTATCGAAAATAAAGACGAAACAAAAGATGAAATGAAGAAGGCCAAGCGGGAAACACAAGCAAAATCGAAGATCATCATGTGCGTGCATTCAACTGTTTATATGCATATTCGTAGTCTAGAAACTTCAAAAGAAGTGTGGGAAAAATTAAAGAAAGTATTCCAGCATGATGGACTATCGAATAGAATCGCGTTAATGCGAAAAATGATCAACACCAAACTTTAAAATTGTTCATCAATGGAGCAGTATGTAACAACAATCATATGTGCGTCTCAAAAGTTAAACGACATTGGTTTTATAGTCGATGTGGAATGGATTGGGACGTTTTTACTTGCGGGTTTACCAGAAAAATTTCAACCAATGATTATGGCCATGGAAAGTTCTGAAACGAAAGTTACAGGGAGTACGTAAAATCAAAATTACTCATTAGTGAGTACGGTGATACCAAGAGTTTGATAAATACAACGTTTATTTCCAAAGGAAATAGAAAGCGATTTAAACCAAGATGCTACAACTGTAACCAAATTGGTCATTTCGCAAATAAATGCAAGTTTCCGCTCAAGAAAAAGGAGACGGAAAATAAACAGGCTTTATTATCAATTTTTGCGGTAAATGAAACAAAAATTCATGATGAATGGTATATTGATTCCGGCGCATCATCGCATATGACAAATAATATGCAAATTATTACAAATTGTTCCAAATTGTCGACACCTAAAGAAGTTATCATGGCTAACAATGAAAAGGTACCAGTCAACTGTAAGGGAACATGTAATCTGGACATTATAATTGACAATAAAAAGGCAACTGTCACAGCTGACGCACTGTATGTGCCCGAATTATCGACAAACTTACTTTCTGTTGGTCAGATGGCAAAAAATGGTAAAGTGATAGTTTTCGATGACCGCCAGTGTAGAATTTTTGACAAATGCAATCAGCTAATTGCAACAGCAACTCTTGTAAAGGATATATACAAACTTGATTTGGACAAGAGTGTGTGTTGTTCATTCGGATCAGTGGTCAAGGACAATTTTAAATTGGGGCATCGTCGTCTTGGACATATGAACGTCCAATATATGAAAGAATTACAAAAATCGGCGGGCATAGGCTTTGTCGAACCAAGTGACAAAAATGAGGTTTGTGTTGTTTGTTGTAAAGGAAAGCAGTCAAAATCACAGTACGGAAAATCAACGTCATCATCGAGCCATAAATTGGAATTGGTTCATGCAGATTTGTGCAGAAAAATCAATTAGTGGATCGCGTTATTTTTTCTCCTTGGTTGATGATTACACGCATAAGACGTTCGTTTACTTCTTAAAATCCAAAGATGAAGTAGTGTGTTTTTTCAAAAGGTTTAAAGCATTTGTCGAAAATCAATGTGGAGAAAAACTAAAGGTTCTGCGGACAGACAACGGTGGAGAGTTTTGTAACAAAGGACTCCAGAGTTTTCTTCAGAGTTCAGGGATACAACACCAGACGACAATTCCATATATTTAATCCACAGCAGAACGGATTGTGTGAACGCATGAATCGGACGATTGTCGAAAAAACGAGGTGTCTTCTGTTAGATTGTGGTTTACCGAAACGGTTTTGGGCCGAAGCTGTGAATACTGCTGTATATTTAATCAACCGTTCATCAACAAAGGCGTTATCAAGACGGATACCAGAGACGGTGTGGACAGGGAGACAACCGAATTTGTTGAACTTGAGGGTTTTTGGATCAAAGGCTATGGAAAAAGTTCGATCCAACAGCACAACAATGCATGATGGTTGGCTATTGTGAAACTCAAGAGGGCTATCGTGTGTACAATCCAGTGAATGATGAGGTTTTCTCAGCCCGTGACTGTATTTTTGACGAGTCATGTAAATATTTAAACAACAATGGAGATGTCCAATTTTTCCAAATGTTAAATAATGAACAATCGTTGGTTAAGGATACCACTCCAGCCGTATCTGATTCATCAGAAATTCATTCAAGTGGGAGATAATGACAGCCCAAGCGATGAAGATGAATGCTCTCTTGGTGAAACGATTGTTGACGCACAAGTAAATAATTCTGATAGCGATTATTGTCCACCAGACATTGCAGTAATTCAGAACTGTGAAAGTAGGCGTTCAGAAAGGGCACCAAAGTCAAACAGGAAAGAAGATTTTGTTTATTCATCAATTAAGTTATCGACGAATGATCCGCTTAGTGTTGAAGAAGCATTGAGTTGCAGTTATAGTAATTCGTGGCGACAAGCTATGAAAGATGAATATGAAGCAATTATGGCAAACGAAACATGGACTCTATGCAATTTACCGGCTAAAGGCAAAGCGCTTAACTCAAAATGGGTATTTAAAACCAAATTAAAAATAGATGGTTCAGTTCAATACAAAGCACGGCTCGTCGTAAAGGGTTGTGCCCAACGTGAAGGATTGGATTATGAGGAGACGTATGCACCGGTGGTGAAGTATAGCTCAATTCGCTATCTATTGGCATTGGCTGTTCAATACGATATGTATGTTGAGCAGATGGATGCAGTGTCTGCGTTCTTTCAAGGTGAATTGAGGGAAACGGTGTATATATTACAACCAGAAAACTTCGCGGATGGTTCAGGTAAAGTGTGCAAATTTAAAAAGGCACTTTATGGATTAAAACAAGCCGGCCGTGCCTGGAACCAAAAGTTGGACAAGGTGTTGGTAGAGATCGGCATGACACGATCTAAAGCTGATAAGCGTATCTATCATAAAATCGACGAACATCATAAGTTGTTTGTTGCGGTCTACGTCGATGATTTTTTGATTTTAAGTACCAACAAAGCACAAAGCAAGAGTCTGAAAGTCGAACTAGCCAAACGTTTTCAAATGAAAGATATTGGAGAGGTGCAAAGCATATTAGGATTCCGAATTACAAGGGATCGAGAAAAGGGAATTTTATCGCTGGATCAACAAGAATACATTACCAGGATTTTGGAAAAATTCAACATGTCGCAATCTAATCCTGTTGCGACACCAATCGACATAAACGTCAAGTTAGACCAAAATATGTCACCAACCAGCAAAGCCGAAATTGAGGACATGAAGAAAATTCCATTTCAAGAAGCGGTAGGCAGCCTTTTGTATGCAGCCCAGGGTACGCGACCTGATATTGCCTACGCAGTGAATTTGGTGAGTCGTTTTCCAAATAATCCCGGCAAACAACATTGGGTTGCAGTGAAACGAATTTTCCGTTATTTGAAGGGCACAATAAGTGCGAAGCTAAATTATCGGAAATCAGAACAGGAAAACACTACGGGATTTAGTGATTCCGACTGGGCGAGTGATCTTGATGAAAGAAAGTCCACCACTGGTTATATTTTTCTCAAAGGTGGTAGAGCAATAACATGGTTATCACGTAAGCAACAAACCGTTGCTCTTTCCACAACTGAAGCCGAATATATGGCTCATAAAAGGAGAAAGTAGCAGCATCTGTTATTACAATAAATGAAATTGGAACAGATCAGATAATTGCTGATGCGTTAACAAAAGGACTTCCAAAATTGAAACATCAACAACATCGAGAAGAAATGGGAATTAGTATAAATTCAAGTGGGAGTGTTGGTATATAGGGTGAATTTATGTTGTTAATTGGGACAGCTGATAAGCTGGTTTGTAGCCGTTTTACTCATAATAAGTAAGAGACGTGTTTTATTTCCAATTACCAAAAATCTGTTTTCAACATAACTATACAATAGCAAAATAGTTTTTGGTTAGTTTTGGCGGGAAAAAATAGATCTTCTCAGAAGAAAGCCATACGTTTTTGAATCGGGCCAAGAACATTGATATTAAGTACTCAGTTAAATCGAAATAACACATTGAACTCAAGAAGACTTGAAAATATTTAAGTTTGATCCCGGATTTGTTTCAACTGTTTTTTAATCAATAAGAACAAGAATGTTCTGTGTTAAATATAAAAAAGTGAAATCTTAAGAAGAAATGTAAGTAAGTACAACATCATTTGTAACAAAAAAAAAAAAAGTTTAAAAACAATAAAACGCACACACTTAAGAATAAAAACGTAAATCGTGAATCAAAGCGAAGACTTGAAAAATTCTTTTTAGCCATGAAAACCAGTATAGATTCCAATAACAAACCGAACCGAGAGTCTTAAGAAGAAGAATTTCACGGTCATATTTTTTAAACCAAACACATACACATACAAAAAAGACTTAAGAAGACACAAAAATTGTGTCGTTCGCATTAAGTATAAAAATAAATAAATAAGAAGATATATCGTCTTATTTTTGCTTACCTTTTGCAGCCGCCAATAAATCCTTCACCTCTTTGATGATTCGTTTTATCTGTTGGCTCGTCTTTTCCAATTCTTTTTCATGGCGCAACAAATTATCACGAAAATCGGGACTATCGAGCAGACAATCTGCGAATTCCAATGGTTGTAATCCAATAACCATTTTTTATCTTTTACTTAATTACTTAAGAGTTAAAACAAATATTTATAATAAATTTAAATATTTTTTTTTTTTTTGTTTTGTTGTAAGTCGATACCTTAAGACTAAGTAGTCTTAAGAAGTTGATATCGCAAACACTTTGGTATTTTCACCAAAAAAAAAAAAAAATTATGCACACAACTTTTTAATAAATTTTTTATTTATTTATATTTAATTTAACATCACATACATTTTTTTTTTATTTATTTATTTTCTTATTTCACAAGCCACACACAAAACTAAAGATAAAAAACTATAAAACATAACAGCAACAACAAAAAAATTTGTACAAGAGTAGAAATCTTCATGGAATGATTCATCTACCATCCACCAGAAGAAGACGCACGGCTAGAAGAAGAAGACAATCGATACACGGATAAAAAATCACCTAATTTTAATTTACACATTTTATTGTATGAAAAAAAAAAAAATTTAAACACTATAAATTTTATTTGCACACACTATATTAAATTGCACACATCAAAATTTATTTTCTTTTAAATTAATTTATTATTATTTAAGACGTCGTCAAACTATTAATTTCAAGTAAAAACAATGTTTTTTCAACTTTTCTCCAATCCGCACGCAACAAAACAATACCATTAAAACCAAGTGACGGTGTTGAACTGAAAAAATAAAAAAAAAACTGGAAATTTCAAATAGTAAAAAAAAAACGAAAAGAAAAAAAAAATAATTCATTGTGATTTGTATGTGCGTGAAAGAGGTGACTATATCGCGCGTTTTGAGTCGAAATCGAAAGAAAACAAAACATCATAATTTTATGACATTTTGTTGCTTGCGAGACGATAAATGCCAACATAACGACGCAAAAAATATAAAAAGTTGTTTATTCGTGCAAGAATTTTACAACCTGTATGATTTTTGCTCGATATGCGATTTGCTCAAAACGATTTTGGTGTACGGAGTGTTTGATAGGTGGCAGTAAAATTGTAGAAGAGATTTTTTGTTGAAAATTTTATTCGTTATTTAATAAACATTAAAATAAATCGCTTGCTACACATCTGTATTTATGTTTTACAATTTGTAGAATTCCTGGATCATTTAAATTTCATTATAGAACGTATTAAATTTTTGTTTTATATTTCAATTCAAATTAAGCAAGAGAAAGTATCTAATTATAAAAAAAAAATACCTTATCACCTGAGTCGACCATTTCACAACCTAATGCTCGTCACACTTATTCTACCTTGACATGATAACAACACAAAAACTAAATAAAACCGATTAGAACATAATAAATTTCAGTCATTCCATCCAAACCTCGTTTAGTAGTGTTTTAAGATGTTGCTTAAGCTTGTCGTAATCAGTTTGCTCATATATAAAATTCAAAGTGCTGCAATTATGAATGTGACGAGTATCGAGGAATCCGAAGAAGTATTCGTTAGTCGAGGAATTTTCACGAAATACTGTGGTCCTGAACAACTAAACATAAACATAAATGTAACAAATAAAAGTAGTTCGAATAAAATAGAAGTAGTTCGTACAATTGATGGGTGCTGCCAAATGCATGATGAGTGCCCAGACTACATATCTGCAATGGAAGATTATCAGCGATATCCTGAATTGGATCGTCGCTCAATACCATTCACCAAAGTGCATTGTGATTGTGACAACCAATTTCTGGCGTGTTTGACACACATCAATTCGGTGTATGCTCGTTCAATACGTCAAGTGTATATCGCGGTGCAGCAAAAGTGCTTTCAATACGAATACCCGGTTCAGAAGTGCATTCAGTCATCATTCTCGTTGCTGTTTAGATCACGCTGTGCCGCATATCTAGTAGATGTTCACGCATCAAAACGATGGCAATGGTTCGATATTCCAACTAAAGAAACAAACGAATTTCCACAAATATATTTTGCCGATTAATTTGGGTAAACATGAAATGGTATAATTTAGTTTTTCTATTCGACACCGTGTGTCAGTTTAATAAACTTAGTATATCTACTCACCGTAACATGCCGCTAGCATACAACAAAAAGACATATTTATATTCAAATTTTCTCAAACTTTATTTACAAAAAAAAAAAAAATATTTAACTTTTATACAAATTTAACAATTTCTTATATATTTTAATGAAAACCTTTATGTGGTGTCATAGCAATATATTTATCAGATGGTTGATATTTCCATTGTGAACATAGGCGATCGGATACAGTTTTATTATATCCAGCCCTAAAATTAGTAGAAGTACACAAAATAGTAAAGAAACAAACCACCAAACATTAAAAATTTGCTCAAAAAATGTAAAATAATCGTTTTTAATCTAGATTCTAGATAACAAATAAATAAATAATTACGCTTGTGTATTAATGGAAAATATGTATGTAATTGACTAGAAAATTGTGTAAGTGCTGATGATAAGTGATCGCTTACAAAACTAAACAACAAAAAATGTGATGTGACCCCATTAATTTGATGTATGAATAAAAAAAAAAAAAAAACCATAACCCAAAAAAAAACATAAAAAAGTTGGTTAGTTAGCCTCTCAAACACCAAAAAATAATTTAGCTACGATACGGCTGATGGAACACTTCGCAATAATTTTATTACTTTTAATAAATGATCGGCCGGTCGTGTGACTAAATATTTAAAAATACTTTTGGCTACAAGTTGATATGATTGCGATCGTAGATTAAGCTCTTCGATTTGGCTCAGCTTCGTTGCATTTTGATCGAATTGTACTGCTATTGTATTTTCTTCGAGCCGTAGAGTTTTCGAGACCATAGTAAAATTGATATTCGCCAATTTACTGAACAGTTGCGATGTCAATGAATCTATAAAATTATTATCGCCGGTCGTCGACATATTGAAAATGTAATAACCTGGTTTAACGAACTCATAGGGGCACGGGTCTAGACTAAATATTATTATTGTGTTGTGTTACAATTTTAAATTATTTATTTATCTATTATTATTATTATTCAATTTACTTGAATGTTTTATATTTACCTTTGCCACACTGAACAAGGTCGCCTTTCCCGGAAACATGTTACTTGTATAACGTTGAAAAATGCCGCGCCTAAAGTATTTGCCGTCTCTGTTTGAATATTTTGTAAACATCGTCGCAATCTTATGTCACAATCACAATGCGATCGTACAAATGGCCCAGAATTGCAGAGGCCGCGACGACATTCACCTGGTTCCAAAAAATTTGGACAGTAATCATGATCGCGACAGCATCGATCCTCGTCAGCATAGCGGCCGACATCGTCATAACCTGTCGAGATGTTACCTGTGTAATCAATAAACAATACGTTAGATTTGTACACAAAACGATGAAGGTTGGAATTTCAAAATTAACCATTACATCTTATGCATGTTTGAAAAGTACAAAAACTATGGGCTTGGTAATGATTATTTACATTTCTAAATATCAAATTTGTGTAAATGTGTGAATAGTTGTATTTTGAAAGTTTCTGATAGATTTGGTTTAAGGTTTTGTGCAGTCTGTCTAAATTTGGTACATTGTCGATCATTATTTTACGTTTTAAAACGTGAGGCTAAGTTAATTGCAATTTAATAATAAAACATCTAGCTTTGTACATGTACGTTACTTTCTTTACAAAAAATCTAACTTACAAATGAAAAAGCCTTGAATTCGCATTTTTATACATTGAGCAACTATACTCTTCAAACTTTGTATTTGTACATCCCTAAATAAAATTGAATATACAACGATGAACGATGACATTTTGAAACAAAAGAGTTCTCGTTAAGAAAATGTTGTGCCATTGATTTTCGCAAAAAATTATTAAATTTTTGTTGGGATATAATTAGTTCGGAGAGAATACAATTAGAATAAAACACAACTGTACACGTTACAAAATCAAAGATTATATTTTTAGGTTAAGCATAAACTTCATGAAAATAACAAAAGCACAGCGCAGATATACATATGTATATACAAAACATATCTATCTCTTTTACACGGATAAAAAAATTGTCTCACTCCAACACTCTCACAGCACTAGAACATATATTCAATTCAGTAAACCAAGTCCACTACAGCAGGATGTATGTTTGTCCTTACTTAATCCTTTGGTTAATATATCTGCAACCATCTGGTCCATTGAGATTGATGCAATCTTTATTTTCTGATCTTCAACACATTTTCGTACGTAATGATGTCTAATGTCTATGTGCTTAGTCCGTGCATGATAACCATAAGTTGCAGCAAGATCGAGGGCACTCTTATTGTCACAGAATCTTCACCGATTTCGGTTTACCAAATTGAAATTCATTTTCAAAATTTTTAAGCCACATGAGCTTCTTGTGTTGCAGCAGAGAGGGCCATGTATTCGGCTTCGGTTGTGGATAGGGCTACAGTTGGTTGTTTTTTACTATTCCATGAAAGTGGGTCACCTTGCATCATGAATACGTAACCAGTAACTGACCGCCTTTCTTCAATGTCACCAGCCCAATCAGCATCACAATATCCCATGAGATCTGAATTTCCATATTTTGAGAATTCAAGTTTCATGCTGGACGTTCCCTTCAAATACCGCAGAATTCTCTTAACAGCATTCCAATGTTGTCTACCAGGATTATTGTTAAAACGGCTCACTATACTAACTGCATACGCAATATCAGGTCTGGTACCTTGAGCAGCATACAAAATACTCCCAACACCTTGTTGATATGGCACACACTCCATTTCATTGATTTCACTTGTGTTTTTCGGACACATTTCTTTCGACAGTTTCAAATTTATATCACAAGGAGTAGATACAGGATTACAATTGGACATGTTGAATCTGATTAAAACTTCATTAATGTATTTTTCTTGATCTATCCAAAATTTATGCTTTTCACGATCACGTGTGATATTTATTCCTAAACAGGATTTAGTTTCACCGAAATCTTTCATCTTGAAATGATTATTTTAACTTTATCTTTAATTTCGGCACAGTTACTAAATAGCAGCAAATCATCCACATAAACTGCTAAAAATATGATTTTTGATTTTTCTATATTATAATAAATACATGGATCTACTTTTGATCGTTTAAACCCGATGTTGGTTAAAACTTTGTCCTATTTAATATTCCATACTCTGCTGGCTTGCTTAAATCCGTAAAGAGCCTTTTTTAATTTACAAACTTTTGTGCCATTACCATAGCCAACGGGTTGTAACAAGTAAATATCTTCATTTAAATCTGTGAAGATCGAATTTAGAAGCCAATGCCATTAGATAACGTATGGATATGTAACGAACCACTGGTGAATATGTTTCACTATAATCTATCCCTTTGTTTGAGCACATCCTTTGATTACAAGCCGTGCTTTGTAACGTAGTTTACCAGAAGCGTCAATTTTGGTTTTAGAAACCCACTTGCAATCAATTGCTTTTCAATCTGAAGGTAGATTCACTAATGTCCATGTTTCATTTTCGATTAGAGAGTCATATTCACTTTTCATGGCTTCTCTCCAGAATTTTTCGTCTGATCGACTTAATGCTTCTTGTACCGTCAAAGGACCAGATAATTCACTTGTATTTTCCTTCATAACAAAATTATCAAATTTCTTTGGTAACTCAGTTTTTCTTGATGAATGTCGTTGTTTTGGATTCTTTACGACATTTATATTCTGTTCTTCTTCATCTGAAAAACCATAGAAATCACTTTCAGCTTGAGACAGTTCACAACAATCATCTTCATTGATAATCTGACTCAGATTCTCATTCAAACAAATCTGAGAATTGTTATCTTTAAATTCATTAACTCCCACTTGCACCGTATTTTCTTCAGGTCTTATAAAGAATTCCATTTCTGATTCTTTTTTAGCATCGAGATCAGCTTTATCGTTACATACATTGAGAGTTAAAATGTCGTTATCAGTCTCAATAAAAACAACATTTCGGCTAAGAATTATTTTTTGTGTTTCAGGCACATATAACCGGCATCCTTTTGTTCCAGAAGGATAACCAACAAAAATACATTCTGTCGATTTGGCATCCCATTTCTTACGTTTTTGACTGGGTACATGAGCCATAGCTTTGCAACCAAAAATTCTTAGAAATTTCATATCTGGTTTTTTATTAGACCAAACTTCTTCAGGAACTAATTTATCGGATAATGCCTTGGTTGGTGATCTATTCATGATAAACACAGCTGTTGAAACCGCTTCAGCCCAAAACTGTTTCTATAACTTTGCATCAAACAACAAACAACGAGCTCTTTCCACAATAGATCTGTTTTGTCGTTCAGCTACGCCATTTTGTTCAGGAGTACATGGCACGGTTATTTGATGTTGAATACCAGATTCACGCAGTAATTTATCAAGTGGTTGATATTCAGTGCCACCATCAGTTCGTAGAATTTGTATTTGTTGTCCTGTTTCGTTTTCAACGGCATTCTTAAAATACAAAAATGATTATTTTACTTCATTCTTTGATTTTAAAAAGTAAAGAAAAGTTTTTCTGGTATAATCATCGATCATTGTTACAAAGTATCTGGAACCACTTAGAGAATCTATCTCCATCGGGCCGCAAACATCGGAGACAATTTGTAGCACTTTTGTTGCACGAGTTCCAGTATTTTTAAAAGGTTGTTTAGCTTGTTTACCCTTTAAACATACTACACATGGCTTTTTAGTATAAACAGATAATCAAAATTCATATGGCCTAAACGGCGATACCATAACATCCATTCATTATAAACATTATTAGCTGTCATACACTTATTTTTTTTTTTTTTCAAGTTGATCCGGAGCACGATTTAGTTTATACATTTTATCCTCTAGTTTAGCAGTCGCGACCAACACACTGCCTTCATTGTAAATTGTACAACCGTCTACATCAAACACTACTCTTTTGCCATTAGAACACATCTGGCTCACAGAAAGTAAATTCGTCGATAAATTTGGAACATGTAGAACGTTTTTAACATAAACAGGTTCCACATCATTAGTGTTTTTCGAAAATATATTAAATTGTACATCACCTACAGCGGCTATCTGAATACGATCATTATTCGCTATAATAATTTCTCTTTTTGGAGGAACTTTGATGTTCTGCAACCATTCACCATGTACTGTTATGTGTGATGAGGCACCGGAATCAAACTTCTTTTGCATTTTTTGCTTCAGTAATATGAACATAGTTCACCGGGTCAACAAGCAAAATAATTTTTGATTTTGCTAAAATATCTTTTTGTACTTTAGTATCATCTACTTTCAGGACGTACTGCCATAGGCCCTCATGTTCCAAGTACGTTTTGACTGCGAATTGCCACGTGTTATAATTTTCTCTTCCTTTCAATTTTTCTATTAAAGGAATATAATTGTTTGCCATGGTTTAAAAAATTATCTGCTTAACAAATTATATATTAAAACGTGTTTCTCTGATCCCATAACCTGTTAAGATATAATTAGTTCGGAGAGAATACAATTAGAATAAAACACGACTGTACACGTTACAAAATCAAAAATTATATTTTTAGGTTAAGCATAAACTTCATGACAATAATAAAAGCACAGCGCAGATATATATACAAAACATATCTCATCATCTCTTTTACACGGATATAAAAAATGTTCTCACTCCAACAATTTGACCTTTAAAATGGGTCACGAGTTGAAAGGTAAGCATTTAACATGTAATATAATTGAGTTTTGTTTTACGATGAGTATCAAATAAAATGAGTTATATGAGACGGCAGTGTATGGTATACCTATGCTGTGCAAGTAAGCAAGCTTCATTCCGATCAATCAGCTCGATGCAACGTTGAAAGAATTCGGGTAACAGAGTCAAGAGTATAAAAAAGTATTGCCGCTTACGTTAAAGATTCCTTTATCTAGTCCAATGGTACCGGTTAGGTAGCAGCCTAGAACGTATTATATTAAAATGGTTATCCAAGTAGAGAACTTGGCTGATTCAGGCTTAGGTTCTTATAATGGATACAATCCATCATCGGTCAAGGCAATCAAGGAAGAAGAGTGGATTGTGGCTATCAAAAGAGGTAGTGGCTCGAGTTCTAAACCAAACAAGAATATCAGTCTGGTTAACACAACCAGTAACTTAAGTAGTTGTAGCATCGCCACAATTAAACTATTAACTGCCTTATTATATCTTTCTTAAAAGATGAGTTCAAAATTGTCAAAACATTTGGAAGAGGACAATATTATCGTTATAGTTATTTGGAATTACCGTTATGTATTTATAGACTCACTCGATTTCCAGTTTCAGAACTAAAAACAAAGATGCACAAGGGAGCGGTGCTCTTAAAAGTCACCAGTCTATGGTTTAATCACAGGAAATGTGTTTAGTACAGGATAAAAATGATCAGGAATGGGTCGCTACAGATCATCGTTGCATTCACAAGAAAAGGCATTCTAGGTTATACAACTGATTAAGGCTATAGAGAACTACTTTATTACTCCAGTAGTACAGAACATCTATTGAATAATTGATAACGGAAATACAACCATCCCCAACCGAGACCATGGAAACTAAATATGGTTAGTTCCACTCAGTTAAACTTCAGCATTGAGTTCAATTGATGAATCATTTATCAATCCACATCCTTGTACAAGCAACTTTGCGGCAAATATTACGAATTTCATTCGTTTCAAGATCTATTCGAAGCATCAATTGATAATAAATCAAAAATATCAAATTACTATGTAATACATATATACATACATGTACGTTTCATTTTTATAGAAAGGTAGCTTAACGTGTGAAGTAGCGGCATTGATTTGGCATATTGCAGTACTGCAAAACAAATGAGAGATACCAAAAAAGAGCTGTTGATTTCTACCATTATTAAACTGTTTGCAAATCAGCCGACAATCAGCGGACTTTCGGCAAAAGCTTTACATGAAATGTCTGATGTATCCGATTATGGGATTGGTGAATAAATTGTTTGCGGTTACTAAACAAGCCTGGGCACTAAGAATGCTGAGGAAGATTTTCTCTCCTTGGAAAGGTTTTTAAAATTTTTAAACAAAAGGGGCGCAAAGCCTTAATTCCATTTCTGCGAACCTGTGTACGCAAGGTTTTCCGTTGAACAAGAAACTGTTTTAATTTTTTGTCTCAAGCCCGAGAGGCAGTTTTTGAGATCGCAGAGTGCTGCCCGACTATGGATCGCAGGCGTCATTCATAACAGATTCATGTATGCAGCGACTAAAACCTCCTAAATCAAAAGCAAATACCTCTATATCATTTCTAAATATGACAATAGATAGAATGCTGTCTGAGGACACAGTTTTAGAAACTATCCAGGCATATTACCAAGAATGAAGACTTACGACGGAGATCTACAACAAATTCGCCGAAGACAACAACGGCTAAAATCTCCAACCGCATCAGCTAATCCAAGCCTGGGTCTGTTTGTGAATTCGATTCGAACGTATTAGAATTTTCGACATATAAGAATCCAATTTTTCGAAAACTTGAAAACGTTCGAATCGAATTCACAAATAGCTCTCCTGAACCTAAATAACTAGAGTGAAACAATCAAGGCCTTCTCAGAAAACAGCAAATTAGATAAGAATCTGTAAACTACGACAGCTATCAAAGCATCAACATACAAAGGTGCGAGGCGTCTTTCAGCAATAGAATCAACAAAGGCATTGGTTCAAAGCAACAAAGCCAACAAGCCCTACAACTAGCCGTTAAGGATATGGAGAAAATGATGCAACTACACGAGGACATCTGTAACAGTCACCGTGGTAATCGAAAACAGCTTCAAATCAAAAGCGAGTTTGCATACCAAGTACAAACATACCATACAAGGAACTCACCAATACTCATAAAATCATTCATTTGAAAAATCACATCGGAGGCCAACAACAAGAAATTAACCTTTGGTGACACCAAACTAACGCAAGCCCTTCTAGTGGATCCAACTATCAACACCCGAGCCCCAGTTGATATTTTAATTGAGGCGGATGTATACGGAGAGATCACATAAGAAGGATTAAGAGAGACGTTCGCAAACCAGGGCATCGCACAAAAGAGGAGTGGATCATGTCAGGACGGCTAAATAGAAAACACGGGTGCGAATAATCTCAATAGCCTCTTTGAAAATAGTCGACATTGACTGATAGCTAAAACGGTTATGGTTATCAGAATAATTACATCTAGAAATAGTGCTAACTGCCGAAGAGATAGAATGTGAAGAACACTAACCAGAGAACTCACAAAAGATTTCATAATCGAGGTTATGATGTTAGGATCCTATTCAACACCCAACTAAATTAACTAGATTTAAAAAAGATACAGATTTTAAAAACGGCTACCAGGCTCTCACGAATATATACAGCTCAAGCACATGGAACTCATACGAGATGAATCGACATTGAACAGTTCCAGAATGTACTACTCGTACATACCCCTGATCCCGTCATAAAGGAAGACAGCAAAACATCTAGACTAAGAGTTGTTTAATGTTTACCGCACCAACTCTTCAGGGTGACCCAACGACAATTATAATGAGGTGGAGAGAACACCGTTAAGTGTTTACCGGACATAAAGAAAATGTTCCGGCAAATCAAAATAGCTGATGAAAACTCAAGCTTCCAATTAATACTATGGTGAGCTTCCGAAAATTGTCAAATGCAAATTTACAGATTAAAATGTGTAACATACGGTACTACATCATAGAGCTAGTTGCGAGCACTGAAAGAAAGACAGTCCAAGCGTTCATCACGACAATAAAGAACTTTACAATTGATTTCCGTAGGTTCTCTTGTTATCTTTAACTAGAAAATTTCCAAACATCAGGAAAAAAAACAGTCATCAAGACAGTTCGAGCAGTTGACTTCAAAAAAGAAATCAAGCAATTAAAAAATAAAAGGTCATTATCAACATCGTTTTGTTGACGGATAAGGGATATTTAGAGTTGGCGGAAGATTAAACAAATCAAACGTAACATTTAACGAAAAAATCCCTTAATACAACTGATAACTAATTATCAGAGAAGCACATCTTAAAATATTACATGGCGGGAATTAAGCTACTATGGCCTATTTAAGACCGAGATACTGGATAATAAAAATATTCGCCATATGATTCACAACTATACAATGTGTGCCAGACCCAAAAAATTGATCTCACAACAACTAATTGGCATTTACAAACAGCGGGGTAGATTACGAGCGATCAATCAAGTTAAAGCTAAACAATGGGAGAAAGTTTATTTACATAGAACTGGTAGCATTTTACATCCAGAAGAGGATTATACCATAAAATATTCAATGATTGTGGCACAAATTTCATTGGAGCCAGTAAACAGCTAATGCAAGAACAATAAAAAAAAATAGCAAATATGCGAGAAGTAGAACATGGTGGCATTTTATCCCCCCGGGAAGTCCCCAGTTTTGTATTTTACGGGAAGCATGGGTTAAGTCAACAGAACACTATCTTCTAAGAATCGTTGGGGGCAGCTTATTGAGCTTTGAGGAGTTCACAACCCTTCTAAATCAAATTGAAGTTTGTCTAAATTCAAGACAGCTATCCCGGTATTCAATGACATAGAGGATGATACAGTGCTAACGCCAGGCCTTTTCTAATAGAAAGACCAATAGTAGCCATGCCTGAGCCTGACGGGATCAACTTAAAGACAATTACAAGATGGAACCTCATACCAAAAAAAACATTTTGGAAACAATGGTACGCCGAGTAAATATCTATCAAGTCTCCAAAAACGACCCACATGACTGACAGTACTTACCAACATTAAGGAAGGGCAATTGGTACTAGTTATAGATGAACAACTTTCGCCAACAAAATGGCTTCTAGCGAGAGTAAAAGTTACACGTTGGCTCAGATGAGGTAGTAAGAGTAGTAACTCTAAAGCAGAACAACACTTAAAAACGTAACATTACAAAAATAATTCGCCTACCTATCAATAGCGAGCCTATATAAGACATAAATCCAAAGTATCTTCAAGGGTAACGAGATTAGAGGCATCGACGGCATAACAATAACTGATTGGCTCAGAAAGCAAAAAGCATCTGAATATGGTTCTAGCATCTATATATGGTATAGATTTGAAAATAATTTATTTGATCGAATGCATAAATCAAAATTTATTTTCAAATGTCGACACTATGACAAGTAGAATTATCCGATTTCCTGGTGGAGGTGATGGTATGATGCTACGGTTGTATGAAGATATGGTGGTATGATAGTATGGTTATACTAGGATGGTATGATGGTATAGCGGTATGATGGTAAGACGGTGTGATGGTACGAAGGACGATGAAATGATGGAATGCTGTTATGGTAGTATGATAGTAGATGATGGTAATTTTGACCCATAATATGATTAATAAGAAATCAACGAATAACATTGAATACCTTCGAACTGAAATCACTCAAGCATAAAATAGCATAACGCAAACAGCACACGGCTTGAGCCAACATTTCGATTACGAGCCAACCAATGGATTTGATCCAATCGGATACAATAAATTGTAACAACAATAAGAGAATACTGCAAAAGAGAGACCAATACAAGATATTACCTGGAAGCTGGAAGACCTGAAATAAGATCCGAAAGATTACGAATAGCAAGAGAACGAAATAAAAACAAGAACAAATGAACCACAAGAACAGAGATCAGAAATAGAGTTCAAAACCAAAGAGAGGGAATTGCAAGACGTCCGCAGCATGAAACAAGAAAGCAAAGAGAAGTGAGACTTGCATTTATACAATTATACTTCTTTGATACTGATAACCAGGTTTCAAGGATTCAACAAAACAGATTTGGCAACCGAATGAACGTCAACAACACCAAGCAACTACTCTAAATGTTGGTAAAAGAAAATCCACGAAGGAAGGATGTTAAGCTAAGAATAATAGCAAATCGAAATTTGGATTTGAAAAGATTCAACTTGCCAACAGCTGATTGGCATGGCATTATACTGTTAATACCAAACGATGGATGCGGACAAAGAGATATAATAATTGAATACCAACGTCAACGAATAAATGAGGCATATAAGCTTTACGATCCATTAGACTACCCAATTTTGTTTTCGAAAGAAAAATGTGTGATGTCTCATGGAGTGTTGAATAAAATATGGCAGTAAATAGAGAAGAAAATGAAATAAGGAAAGTTGCATGTCTCGAATGAGAAAAACAATCGGCTTCGGAAAATTATTTCAACAACAAATCGTGGACACGACAAATTTCATCAGATTTAGTCAAAATAAATTAAGAGCCGAAGTATACAACAGAGTAACAGATATAATATAAACAGAGCATGAAGCTGTAACGAAAAATATAATTCACGGCCCAAGTGACATCCTAACCGAAATTCGCCAGGTATGATTGAAAAGATGGCCAACATATTTGTTCCAAAGGCTTTCCGAAGAGATTTATTGAATAAGGATATCCAGATTATCTCAGAAGAAATAACGAAAGCGAAAATCTTATAAAAAGTCACACCAATACCAGTAATAAACGGGTTGTGCCATACAATGACTGTTTTTCAAAGAAAGCCAATGCTCACATTAATGTTGAAATTTGCTCAACAACAGACACGACAAATCCATAGTTGAAATATCGAACGATACCGACGGAATCAAGAGAGTTGGAGACTAGAACTGTGGCTTCCCAGGAAGGATTACGGAAAATATCCGACAATTAAATTATTGAAATCAAACCACCTATTGAAAGATTGAGTGTTCATCTCGAAGATCAACAATTGGTTACTTCTAATACAAATAGCACTATAGGACAAAACATCAGAACGATAACCACATGGTTACAATACAATATGGTTACAATACAATAGAGGTGACATTGATAAAAGGGAAATTCTGTATTTTGATTTTCCAAAACATTACACTTATGCGGAAGAAAAGGAAGGCGAACACAGAAGATATTGGACGATTGTATAACGTTTTTATTGCTCATGAAGAAAGGTTTTCACGTCCGAGCTACAAATTTGATGGATTTGAAGACTTAACGGAGTTATATATTACTTTTAAGAATACCGCTAAAAATATGGGATTACATGAAGATAAAAACAACAAATTTGGAAGATTACTTTAGCAAAACAACTTTGTGAATGGTTTGCTATTTTAGTAACCCATTTAACAACAAGTGATTTAAGATCACTCTGGATTGAGTTTAAAAACGAGCTTTGTGATTTTTTTTTTTTTTTAAATAATTTAGAAAATAAACAAACTGAAATTAATGTAACCGTAAAAAATCTTAGGGAAATTGAAATTGAATGAAATAAGCCAAAACGTAGTTTTTGCGATATTCATTTGGGACGAAGCTCCAATGATGAACAAACAGAATCACGAAGCCGTTGATATAACCTTAAAACTTTTAATGGACCATTCCATTAAAACATTCATTCCACACGGAACCAAGAGTGAAAATTTTGAAATTCAAAGTCAACCGTCGGTACCAACAAGTAGACATGGTAATAATTAATTCCCAAGAATTATTACTTAAAATTGGCGAGGGAAGACTTAACACTGAAGGCGATTACTTAAAAATATTTGAAGATTTTAAAAATGTTGATAATTTTATTCAAGAAATCACCAATAATCCCCTTCTACTCAACAATTGGGCTATTCACCAAGAATGATTTAGTGGACAAAATTAATACGAAAATTATAAATAAAATTCAAGACCAAATATTTGTCTATCGAAGTTTTGATTCAATTGCTGAACCGGAAAATCAACATTTGTATCCAATTAAGTTTCTTAACTCAGTAAACGACAGTGGGCTTCCGCCATATCGACTTCATTTAAAAAAAAAAACGGAATATGCGATATCTTAATGAGAAATCTTCGATTCTCGGAAGGATTATCTAACGGAACATAAATTCGTATCACAGGTAAGTCCTTCTACGGCCTTAAAATGATGGCCTAGAAGGAAATATCTTTCGATTAAAGAAGAAAATTCGAAGCTTATAGACGAATATTTAAATTTATATTAATTCTACAACCCATTAAGATCGATAAAACGATTCCAAAAGATTTTATTTGCCGGGTCCCCGCTTGTTCAAGGAGTCGAGTGAGATCACTAAATTAAGATCGATGCTTGATGGGCCCGAAGAACGATTCCCTCTCCCCCCCCCCTTACCTTAATGAGGTTTAGTACCATTGTTCGGCGGAATCGAGAAAATGTGCAATCAGGTTGCAGTTGCTTATCTGGACATTTTTAGCGAATATTTTAGAGAAGTGAAACATCGACCAAGCTCAAACATTACAAGCCCAATTTCGTCACTTTTGAGTTGGCTAGTTCATTATTTTTAGCTATTAGGACTGTCTGCATAATCAGCAAGACCATCTAAACATCGTTTACCATATGGTTGCAAATGTTGGGATTTGAAAGAAGTGTCATCCCCAGTTTTGTTAACTAGAAGATTAATTATACGAAATTCCGGCGTGAGTTAAAATTTCTAGAAAAAATATAGGTTATGTGACCCATTCCGCAAAATAGACAGATAAAGTCGTTTTCCGGATGCAAGCGAAACGGCTTATATTAAAGCAGTATATTAATAGGATCTAAAATTAGCGTGGCATCAATTAAGCAAATCTCACCCTAGATTTGAAGTATGTGGTGCTTATTTAGTTATAAAACTCCTAGGGCCGAATTTATAGTCATAACTATTGCTATTATTATAGCAACGATTTTCGAAAGTCATTTCAAAATCATGTCTGAAATTCGATACTAATTTCGAATTTACTTGCTTGTTTTGGATATTTTGTAGCATTGTTTATAGTGATGGATTTTGATCACTATAAGCGTTGTTACATTATAAACAAATCTTGGAGTGAGGTTTATGGTTATAGATTTAGTGACGACTATAAATTCGGCCCCTAATATTCATGAAACAAATGATAAAGTTTCCTGTGAAATGCTACGCGTGCGAACAGACCTTACTATCTACTATCTAGTGAATTTCGTATAATATTGATGTAGTCGAGAATGGTTAAAGAACGCTGACTTTATTTGCGCACCCCAAAACGAAGATATAGACAATGAAACTTTTCGTTTTTTATGCACTTCAACAAGGGGATTTAATCAACTATTTGATCCAAAGGATTTTTGCATAATGTATACCAAAATGATTTGAATCTTCGCTTACGTCAATCAATATTGGAAACTGCGCAATTGTTTGATAGTTACTTCGGACCGCGTAAGAAATTAAAAAAATCGGCGATATTAAATCCATTGGTCCATCGTTAAGCATAACAATTCTGGATATAGTTGGCGGAAGAAGCATCTTATATGAAATATTGTGAAAATATTCACATATGTCGTACTAGGTCTAGCGATTGCGAAGCTAAAAACAAGAGGACCATTTACGTAATGTGGTGAGGATACTCAAACATTTGCCCTAATTAGAAATACAATGGCACTTCGTCACAGTAAAAAAAAAAATTATTTCGGTCCGAAAATTGTTTGACTGAAATACCCTTTGCATATTTGGACTGAACAAACTTCATGAAAGGTATTTTGGTCACAAATTTTTGGACTGGAATACCTTTTGATTGATTAGTTTTTTTGACTGAAATGCCTTCTTAGGGCTGTACGTCGGCTCCAAGCCCCAGTCAAAAAAAGAAAGGAGTTTTGCGATGCAAAAATAGAAGGTAACTCAGTCAAAATATTTTTAGTTTGAAATGTCTTTCCGGAAGATATAAAACTAAAGAATAAAAAAACTAAAGATGTATTCAACTCAAAACTTTTTCGACTGAAATTCTTTTCCAAAAGGAGGTTCAGTCAAACAATTAAAAAGGAATCCCTTGCAAAATTGTTCTAAAAAGCGAAATTAATGTTATGGTTCGTCCAGACTATGGATACGTCCGAAACGTTTTTAAAATATTCTGAAAAATGCGGATTTCCAGTCTAATATTAAAAATAAATCTCCATTTTCCCCCTTACCTTTCAAGAAGGTTGTTCACTCCAAATAAACAAAAGGCATTTCAGTCAAACTGTTTTTTGACTGAAACACCTTTCATTCCTTTTTAGTTGTTTGACTGAATATTCTTTTCAAAAGGTATTTCAGTTACAAATCCAAAGAGAATTCCAGGGAAAAATGTTTTGACTTGAATGCCTTTTTACTTTTTTTGATTAAACTTCATTCTCAAAACGCATTTCAGGTCAAAAACTATTTTGACTGAGTTGCTTTTAATTTGTGACTGAAATGATTTTGACGGAAATTTCCGAAGCCAAACGAAACTCCAAATTTGATATTCCAATAGGCTGCCGAATCTATTCGAATTGTAGTGTGAGTTAAAAGATGAAATTAAAGGAAATATTGAACTCCGGAAGGGCGAATTTCTAGTACAGATTTGTTTGCCACATCATGAGCGCCACATACCAACCAAGAAATCCTTGAAAGAATTGATCGGTAAAAACGCGTAAATATCAAAATTTAAATAAAATGTTATTAGAGATTTTATTAAAATATTTATGAGATTAAATCCTTGAGCTAAAACTGAAAGTAACATATCATACAAATAAATCGCGATATTATGAAATATCTGTAAATGGTTTGCGATTCGAATATTTCGAGAAATATAGATGAGGAAATTGAAAGTGAATTGTGTAACTTGCCACAGCTTATTTAACGCACAAAACTATAGTTCACTACAACTTGAACTTAACCTACAATTGAACATTTTCCATTTAAATGATGTTGATGCGTAAAACAAACCATCATCAACAATAACATGACAAAAAAGTAATTTGATTCATGATCAACCACGTCGTTTATAGTTGTGTTGTTATGAAAGGAATGGTTCACGTGGTTCATGATTACGCGGCTACACAATAGCCCATTTCATTGCGAAGGGCAAAACAATCAAATTAGATCGTGTACAAATCTGCATGCGGCCACATAAAAAAACGTGTTCTATTGAATATATGCAGAACGATTTTGCAAATCGTGACCTTCATTGATTAGAAGCCTTGAAATGCAATTAAACGTTTAATTGTAAAGTAGTGTAATACAGATCGGCCTAAGGGGAAACGAAACAATCACATTTTTTTTTTTTTTTTTTTGTGGAAGCGTAAGACAAAATATTTAATAAATTTTAATAAACGCGATGTGTCAAATCAATTAGGCACGATGAGATCTGAACGATACAAGATTTACGATCAATATGGCGTAATAACAATTAATTTGTATTCGTCGCGTGAATCTACGATTTTATTGATCACATCTCTTCAAAAATTTGATCATGTCTTACAAATATTCGCATATATCATAAAATTAGCATATTGGGACAAATTTGCAAAGAAATCTGCTGATTTTAGTTTTGGGAGGTTTTGTAATTTTATTGGGAATTTTATGTTCATTTTACGATGGTTTAACAAATCTGAAATAACAAAATGTAAAACGCACCACGGTGGTGCACAATTGGAGCTGCACTTTACCAATTCATACATACACATATACACCGCAAAACAGAATATTAATTTTAACTTGGGGGGGAAAAAAGCCGTACTCAAGCTTAATAGCTCGAAAATTAATAGTCAAAAGCGTTAGTTAAATTGAGTGAAGAAGGAACTCCTTGTAATCGCAATATAAAAATATATCAATTGAAAATTTTAAATAAATCGGCTATTTTGAAGTTATCTACATACTCGAACATACACATGCGTATAATATATCAGCATATAGTATTACTTAAGACTCTCAACACTCCAAAATTACCAAACGTAAACAAATTGCAAAATCATGAAAAAAATTAACAAACTACTGTACACACACAGATTGCGCTAATCCAAAAAGAGAATTAATGCTAATCGAAAAAACTGATCGTAGGTCAGGAAAATGGCAACCATACAATTTATTTTGTTGAATTTCTGATTTTCTGGAACTTAGTTCTGAATGTCCCAATTATTTGTCGATAATTAACACATACATTTTCTGTATTACGCCTAAAGTTTACATGGTCATGAACCTTCTAATTTTTCTTTAAAAATGATTCTAGGCTGATTGAAACTAAAGTTTTTGGAGCCAACTAAAATATTATTGTCATTATGTGCGTTCTGACAAATTCGGAAGGTAGGTTTGATATTTGTAAGTTATCGTTAATATTTTGATTAGTGTTGTTGTTATTATCGTTATTCGTAGGACTGTCAGTCAGACCCAAAGTGTTTTCTCTGCGCCGAGCATCCAATTGGGCCCGAACAACTAAAACACGTACCCGGGTCAGGGGCTTGCAAAATCTTTTGGCAGGCCCTTGATAAAGCAAGAAATAGAAGCTTGAAGTGAAGGTTCTTCAGAGTAACCTTCATAGAAGTAAGACAGCGGATGCCTTGCTGGATCAACTGAGGCTAGACATCGGCGCAGACCTGCTGATTGTTAGTGAGCAATATCGTAATAGAGCGGAACCCGAATGGTACTCTGATAACCTTAGTATAGCTGCCATCTGGACTCCGTACCCGATTACAGTCGACGATCATGGAGGAGCCGAGGATGGTTTCGTGTGGGTTAAAATCCAATCTGTTATACACGTGAGTTGCTATTTTACCCCAAACGAGCCGATGGACGATTTCCGAGCTAAAATTGATGTATTAGAGGATAAAGCACGTGAACTGAGTGGTGCGCTCGTTATAGCCGGAGACTTCAATGCAAGAGCATTGGATTGGGGCATGAACACTACGAACCCAAGAGGACGGTCTATTCTGGATATGGCGGCTAGGGTAGGACTCACAGTGATGAACGAAGGTGGCGTATCGACGTTCAGAAGGCCGGGCTATGCTGAAACGATTCCCGATATTACTCTGGTATCTGACATGATGGCACAAAACTTCACGGGATGGGGGTTAATAGAGGATTACACTGGTAGCGACCACCAATATATCGTCTATAATGTACGGGGTGTATGGCGACAACCCGCTAGTCGCAATGACCGAGCGATAGGATAAGAATGTGTCAAAACTGTGCGAAGAAAATCTCTTGGCAACCATCGAAGCCGGAAAAGTAGCAATATTACGAAAAAACGGATCTCCCGAAAAAATTGCGAGGACCACCATGAAGCTAATAAATCAAGCGTGTGATGCGTCTATGCCAAAAAGACGAGGCACAAGGGGGAAAAAGACCGCGGTTTATTGGTGGTCTGACGAGATAGCGAATCTCAGGAAGCACTGCCTATGTCTAAAACGCCAAGTCACCAGAGCAAGAAGAAGAGACCGATTCGCGACAGAACAGGAACATGAGGATTATCGACTGGCGAGAAGAGCGCTTAAATTCGAAATAAATAGAAGTAAGCGCCTAAAATGGGAGAGCCTGAAACGGGACGTGGACAAGGAGCGCTGGGGCTTGGGTTACAAAATTGTGATGCGCAAACTTGGATCTCAGGCGCCCAGCCTTGTAATGGAGACACCACAAATATGGCATATTGTAAACTCCCTTTTCCCGAGTCACACAAACGACGATCGGTCACATTGCCCCGATAAACCAGAGGAAATACCAGCGTTCACGGTGGAAGAGATTCAGCAAGCCGCCACCTCTGTCCGCAATAAGAAAGCGCCGGGCCCAGACGGGGTCCCCATGGAAGTACTGAAGGTAATCGCTCGATCAGAACCTGAGATACTTTTAAACATGTATAACCACTGTCTTGAGGAAGGGGTTTTCCCTAAGGCATGGAAAAGCCAGCGGTTGGTGCTCATTAGCAAAAGCTAAGGCAACCCGAACACCCCATCAGCATAAAGACCCTTGTGCGTGCTTGATACAGGAGGAAAATTATTGGAACGCTTACTTAAGTCGCGGATCTTAGCAGCAATTCAAGCTGCAGGAGATCTCTCTGATAAACAGTATGGCTTCAGGAAGGGTCGGTCAA
Source organism: Tipula vernalis (assembly GCA_958295665.1). Taxonomy (NCBI): domain Eukaryota; kingdom Metazoa; phylum Arthropoda; class Insecta; order Diptera; family Tipulidae; genus Tipula; species Tipula vernalis. The sequence goes on along the minus strand of OY282559.1, from coordinate 86,169,650 downwards.
CTATTGGCGCTGTAAAGGAAGTAGTGAGAGCTTTCCATATGGCGCAACAAGGGAATCACCATTCGAGGAAAATAGTGTTGCTTGCCACGTTGGATGTGAAGAATGCGTTTAACTCCGCGAGATGGGCGGACATGTTGACGGCGTTAACAAACGACTTTCATATGCCAGACTACCTTCTGCGAATAATTCATAGCTACCTTCAAGATAGAAGGCTTATGTTTGAAACCATGGAGGGGAAATGTAGCAAAGAGATCACGGGAGGTGCTGCTCAAGGGTCCATTCTAGGTCCCGATTTTTGGAACGCATCTTACGACGGCATATTGCGTATGGAAATGCCAGATGACACCTTCATGGTGGGGTATGCAGATTATATAGCGGCAGTAATGATCGCTCGAAACATAGAGGATGTACAGCGTAAGCTTAACCAGGTTATGCGCAGAGCAAACTCGTGGTTAAGCAGCCGTGGTTTAGCCCTAGCAACGGAAAAAACAGAGCTTGTGCTGCTTACGAGACGACACATGGCGACCGATGTACTGTTCGAGGTGGAAAACTAGCAGTTACGGTCTAACACAGCAATTAAGTACCTGGGGGTCTACCTGGACACAAAAGTAAATTTTGGAGAACAAATCAGACATTCTGCAGAGAAAGCAAACAAAGTCTCTTTTTCTCTGAGTAGGCTGATGACGAATGTCGGAGGTCCAACGGCAGCGAAACGGAAACTACTGATGTCGGTCATAAATTCTATACTTTTATACGGGTGTGAAATATGGGCGGACACACTAAAGACGGATAAATATAGGAAAGTAATGGCCAATGTATAGCGTCGTGGGGCACTTAGAATCTGTAGTTCCTACAGAACGGTATCGGAACCGGCTGTTGTGGTCATTGCGGGTGTTATCCCTATCGACCTAATGGCTGAAGAATGGAAAAAGATCTACGATATTAAGGATGACCTTGACAGTGAAGAAGCAAGAAGTGTGGCCAGAGAATATACCATGCTGTGCTGGCAAGAGAGGTGGCAAACAGAGGACCGTGGAAGGTGGACTGCAAGGCTGATAAGAAACCTGGCCGAGTGGATAAGGAGGAAACATGGTGAAACAAATTATTTCCTCACCCAATTCCTCACAGGCCATGGGTATTTCTGCAAATATTTGTTCACGATGGGGAAGGTGGAAAACCCCTCATGCATTTATGGGGATGCAGGCCTTGATGACGCGCAACACACATTCTTTACATGCGAGAAGTGGGAACGTGAGAGAGAAGAACTTGAAAGGAAAATCGGCATCGCAACGCCCGATAATATCGTTAACATGATGCTCAGGACGGAGTCGAATTGGAATCTAGTGGCCCAGTATGTGGAACGGATCCTACGGCGAAAGAAAACAGCAATGGATAACCACCAGCGAGGATAGAAGTGAAATTAGTGAAATTATAAAAATGATAAATATGGTAGGCCGGCCTATGAAGGCAAAATACGAAACACCATCCCGATGTAATACGAAAAGTAGTTCCAGGATGGAGTCCCACACACCGTGCATAATGCATTTTCCTCCTCTACATAAAAAAAATAAAAAAAAAATTATCGTTATTCGTATAATTATAATATGTGAGCCATTTAGATGGCCTCAATGATGAAGGACCTCAATGATGAAGGACGGTGGTCTTCGGTGAAGTTCAACCCAAAATGACTTCGACCTGGTTTTTTTAGCAGATTATCAATCTAGAATGTTATGCGAGTTTTTTAGGGCCAGAACGAAAATATTCTGTCGAGCGGTTTTTTTTAAAGCCAATTTTATTTTAGCGTAACTATGACTGAATTTTCTTGATTTGTCTCTTTTTTGCCTTAATTAATAAATAATCCAAAATGATAAAAAAAAAAAAATTATTAGTTTTTTAATATCCTACATTAAAACATATTAGCTGTCTTCTACAATTTCAAACTTTTTTTTATTTCGGTCAGTAAAAAGTTGCACCAAATCTCATCCTGATATTTGATGCAATGCAGCTTCAAGATCCTCTTTTCTGACTATGCCATACAACCACATGTAATCCGTACGACTTTTCTTTCGTATGTAAAGATTCTAAAGTCGAAAGGGAATAATAAACCTTTTTTTAGCGCTTTATAGACTTTTCACAGAGCATTAGAGCATCATAGTTATTCTTGCTTACCCTACCCTTAATTTAATATTCTCGTCTCTTTCCTTACGACCCTTGTAACGACCAAATTTTAGGCAACTTAAATTTTTCGTTTCACAAAAATGTATATTCGATGTTTAAATAGAGAAAAAAAGCAATTTCAATTGAGCATGCAAGTGAGAATAACCTAAAAGAGGAAATTATTCTGGGCAGGGGAACTAAATAAATTCTAAATTAGTTAACTACATAATTAACTGATTAAAAAGAAACATTGTCCGGGGGACAATAACGCGGGTCTATTACCTGGAAAATTGCAATAAGCTCGAAATATTATCGAACATCTTCAACAATCTGTAATATAATGTCAGGAGTATCTAATTTCGAATAATCTCGAATCGAATAAATTTAGAATATTCGAATAATCTTGGAAAATCTAAAAATCACTCTTTAATACACCCAAAACCTTCTCAATGCTAACAACTCAAAAACAACAATCTTTTTAGGAAAAATTAACTGGAAGGTGTCGAATAATCTCAAACATTTTGAATAATGTCGATGCCAAGCAACTTGACGCTGTTCAAATCCAAAAATCTAGTTTAGAACAAAAATCTCGAATTTCGATAATTTCACCTAACTCATACCTTCGCTTAAACCAATCCAAACTAAACCTTGAATATCCGTAAAAAATTACATAACATATCGAACAACAGTTTCAAAATTTGAGAAACTCGAATAATCTCGAATAATTTCTGTTAAGATAATAGCGGTATTTTGTTGAAAAAAATTTAAACAAATTTAGTTTTGATTTACTTTTTTGTCCTATTCTTTCCTATCTACTAGCTACTACTACGATTTAAATAAAAAAAAAAATGTTTGGCTTTACTTAATTTCATGCAGCACTTTATATCCAATCCAACTGTTATAGTAATTTTGTTTTAATAACCTCCAAATCGGAACTGTCACGCTGAAAGCGCTGAATAATAATTGTGCTGTATAGTAACATTGTAAACATAGTACTAGAGAAGTGTAAACTGAAATAATAAACAAAGAGCGCTTTGCTTTACGTCTTCAACAATGATGTTTCTACATGGTGTCAGAAGTCTAAAATAAATAAAAAATTAATCGGGAATCATCGGAGTTATTATTTAAATTTTAATAGTGCAAAATATATAAATAAACTGATAATATCGTAATTTTCAAGTTTTTATACAAAGTTTCTCACGAAAACCAACATTTTATATAACCAAAAAAAAAAAGCGAAACACGTTTCTTTTATTAACAACGAAATAAAGATGGCTGGTGATGAAGAAAACGCAAATGCCGGCGTAAGTTTTTTGAGACCACCGAAATTCTTAAATATAAATGGACCGATGCCGATCACGTGGAAAAATTTCATGCAGCAGTACAAATGGTTTGCTGAGGCTGCGCAACTGAATAAAAAAACACAATCTATTCAGGTAGCTACGTTCATGCCATCGCTGGGAATTGATGCAGTAAATATATTTAATTCGTTCAATTTAACAAAAGACGACAGCAAAAATTTAGTTAAAATTCAAGCTAAATTTAACGAATATTTCGAGCCAAAATTAAACATAACATTTGAACGCTATGAGTTTAACAAAATGGTTCAAGATGAAACATCTTTCGACGAATTTTTAACTAAAATCCAATTGAAAGCAAAGTATTGTGATTTTAAAGATCTCAACGATGATTTCGTTCGTGATAAAATAGTCGTAGGAATTACTAATGGTGCTGTGCGCGAAAAACTTTTACAAATAGAAGACCTGACGTTAGCTAAAGCCATACAAATATGTCGAGTTAGTGAAATAACGACCAAACAACTGAATAAATTAGATAATACACAAATAAAAACAGTAGATAATATATTGTGTAGGAAATATAAAAATAACCCAAAATCCGAAAATACATCAAAAAACAGTGCAGTGAGCGAGAAGGTGAATAAAAGCCGAGTGTGGAACTGTAAACATTGTGGCACAATTCACGGCAGAAAATCTTGTCCAGCTTATCAAAAAACATGTGACAAATGTAAACATAAAGGCCACTTCGCTAAGTTTTGCTATTCGAAAAAAGTTAACCTCATTGGAGATGAAAACAAATCTATTCGAGATGACGCAACCGATTCGGAGTTAGAGAATGAATTATCAAACTTTTGCGTAAATTCCATTACGAATAAAGACAACGAAAATAGTTATTACGAAGCTGTCAAGCTAAATGATGCAATTAGCAATAATTTCAAGCTAGACACCGGAGCGCAGTGTAACGTGCTTCCCAAATCTATTGTTGATAAAATTGGAGTAAAAATCGATGAGTCACATACAAAAAGGATTCTAACGTTCGGAGACCATCCAATCGAGGTAGTGGGGGAAAGTTTAATTGATTGTATAGTGCGAAATAAAAACCGTAAACTGAAGTTTATAGTGGTAGATGCAAGTGTCAGCCCAATATTAGGAAAAACTGAATGCGAGAAATTGAAATTGATCGTTAGAGTTTCGGAGACAGAAGGAGCCATTTTTGAGGGTCTGGGATGTCTAAAGGATTATGAGTATGACATAAATCTTATTGACGATCCAAAATTTCAAATTTTTCCGACGCGAACATTGGCCATTACACTTCGGGAGGAAACGAAGAAATACATCGAGGAAGCACTTAAAGCTGGAGTTTTAATCAAGACTCAAGGAGCTACACCAGCAGTATCTCCTGGTGGTAGTTAGGCGAAATGGTAAACTGCGTGTTTGCGTTGACTTGACGCATGTAAACAAAAATATCCTTAAAAGATATCACCCGTTGTATACAATCGAGGAAATTGCCACTCGAATTCAAAAAGCTAAGTATTTCACTCTATTAGACTGTAAAAAGGGGTTTTGGCAAATCCGTGTCTCAGAGAGAACAGAAAAATATTTAACTATGGCAACACCTTGGGGGCGATATTCGTTCAAACGGCTACCGTTCGGTTTGGCTTCAGCACCGGAAGTGTTCCAAGACCGAATGAGTCAAATTCTGGAAGAGTTTGAAAACACTGAAGTTTCAATGGACGATATACTAATTTACGCCGAGACAAAGGAAAAGCTAAGGGACATTACAAACCGCGTTGTGAGGAAGTTGAATCATGTGGGGCTAAAATTAAATAAAGAAAAATGCATTTTCGAGGCTACTGAGATCAAATTCCTCGGACATCGTTTAAATGAAAACGGTCTATCTGCGGATCCGGACAAAATTCAGGCAATCAATAATCTGAAGGAACCTACTAATAAAAAAGGACTGCAAAGGATATTAGGAATGGCCACATATTTGGGTAAATTCATTGAAAATCTGTCCGGTATAACACAGCCATTGCGAGCGCTATTGCACAAGAATGTAGAATTTTTGTGGGCGGAGGAACAGGAGGCGGCATTTCGAGTGCTAAAGCAAAAATTTTCAACAACGCCTGTTTTGAAGTTTTTTGACGCTAAAGCGGAGGTCACATTGCAAGTAGATTCAAGCAGCAAAAGCTTTGGGGCCGTACTTCTGCAAAATGAGCAGCCAGTCGCATACGCATCAAAGGCGTTGACTCCTGCCCAGCTAAAGTATCCACAGATAGAAAAGGAGGCGGCTGCTATACGATATGCCTGCCAGAAATTCCATTCATATATATACGGTAAGAGGCTGACTATAGAGTCTGACCATAAACCTTTGGAAATAATTTCCGAAAGCCAATTCATACGGCACCACAAAGATTGCAACGAATCTTGTTTGACGTCATGCCTTATTCACCAAACATAAATTATAAAAAAGGGACGAGTCTTTATATCGCAGACATTTTAAGTCGGGATTGCAAGAACAGCATAGATCCAGATGAAGAGGAGTTACAGGTTCATATAGTATTGAACATGACAAATAAAGCGTTTAAAGACATGATTTCTTCGACGGAAGAAGATGTAGAACTTCAAAGCTTAATTTCAGTGGTACTGAACGGATGGCCAAACAACCAAAAAGAAGTACCTGCTAATGTAAAGCATTATTGGAATTTTCGGGACAGAATCTCGTACTATGGCGGAGTTTTGTTCAAAGGAACAGAAGTAATAATTCCAAAGGATCAAGTACCGCGCATATTACGCAGTATTCATTCTGGCCATTTCGGTGAGCAAAAGTGTCTCAGATTGGCACGTGAAAACGTTTACTGGAAAGGTATGAGTAATGATATCGTCGAATATATACGCAAATGTAGCATCTGCCAGTCTATGCAACCATCAAAACCTAAAGAACCGTTGATGCTAAAGGAAGTTCCCAGTCTATCATTTGAAATAGTAGGAGTAGATATTTTCTATTTCCAGGAACAAGAATATTTGTTACTGGCCGATAGTTATTCCGGATTCTTCGACTTTGAAAAATTGAAGCATAGCACAACTGGTGAGGTCATCAAGAAGCTAAAGTCCTGGTTCTCTGTGCACGGTATACCAGTCACTATAGAAAGTGATAATGGACCCCAATTTGCCAGCAAAGAATTCAGAGATTTTGTGAGAGACTGGTCGATAAATCATCGCACATCATCGCCTTAGTATCCAAGATCAAACGGATTAAGTGAGCGATACGTACAGATAGCGAAAAATATGTTGAAAAAATGTGCTAAGGATAGCTCAGACATACATTTGGCGTTGTTAAATTATCGCAACGCACCGAGAAACAACGAATTAGGTTCGCCTAATCAACGTTTGTTGAGTAGAAATACCAGATCGATGTTACCGGTTTCCGTAACAAAATTAACACCGAAAATTGTTGAGTATGACGTTAAAGAAGAGTTGACAAGAATTCGAAAAAATCAAAAAGTTTATGCTGACCAGAAAACAAAAGTTTCTAAAGAATTTAGACCTGTACAAAAAGTTCGTGTACAGGTTGGTCACCGTAAATGGATCGGAGCAACAGTTGAAAGCTCTACGGATTATCCGCGTTCATATAATATTCGTGCCAACAACGGAAAATCATATCGTCGCAACACTATTCACATACATAATGAATTGATGAGAATTTCTTGTTGTTCTTGTTAATATATTTTAATGTGCATAGGATATTAAGAAAATTAATAATTTTTTCCGAAGGGAAAAAATTGCTACTTGGAGGTACTTGTGAGTAGATGATACCCAATGGAAAGAGAAATTGAATGAAACAAGTAAAACAAAGCCGTTTAGTTGTTTTTTTGTCTTGTATTCACGGTAGTAAAGTACTGGCGAGTACTTGTAACTACTCACAACTATTCTTTCTCTTACGATGATGTAGAAAATAGAAGTACTTACGCATAAAATTTGCGCTAGGTGGATTTTAGTTGCGAAAATTCCAATAGATGGCTTTTAGATCTTTTTCGATATTTTTCGAGAGTTTTTTATTATATTCGATTTTTTTTGATTTTTGCTAATGTTAAATGTCAAATTTAATAAAAAATTATTTTGTTGTTAAATATTTAAGGAAAATGTATTTAAATGTCATTGCGGTGTATGTCAATGCTTCCCTTCATTATATGTCCAATTTTTTGTCATATTTTCAATCTAATTTTATTTATCGCCTTTACCTTTAATTTTCTATTAAATTTGATATTTAACATTACCAAAAATCAGGGTGGCCAACTCGAGATTTTCCCCGGAATCTCCGGTTTTTTTACGACACCTCCGGTCTTCGGTTATTGCAATAAATTATCCGTTTTTTTACGATTTGTATTTTTTTTTTTTTTTTCAAAATTCAAAATTGTCTTCGCAATAGTGTAGAACATAGTTTCTTTAATTAATTTTGTGGGCGAAAATTTTAAAAAATTCTTCGAATAAAAACATTTTTTGTTTATTACTATTAATGGTTAAATTGTATTTGGTTATTAGTTAAATAAATAAGTTTTCTTGGGTTGGTAGCGTTATTCAAAATACAAAAATCCCCAAAAGTTAATTTTTTTTTCAATATAACAAATTTTCGAAATATTATTTTAATTCGTTTTATTCCTTAGTGGATGGGGCTTCCACCCTGAAACCCCTGCTTTGACGGAAACGCAATTTGGTGCAAGCGTGGACTAAGTTAAACTTGATTTTTCCTTGAGAATTCCTAATTATTGTGATCCTGGAAGTCTAGTAGGTATAGATATTCCACAAAAAATGTTCCAAGTGTTGACAAAAGTCTAAAAACTTCTATAAAATTGAATTTTTCATTTTAATATTAACTCTTCAGGCACAAGATATTTTTTGTACATTAGACGGGTGCCTAGATTTTCGCAAACCATCATTATTTTAACATCCAATTGTGTAACAGTCCCGTTGAAGGGCCAGAAACACAGAAGCGCGGCTCGCTAATCACTTCACACCTACTTTACCAGCGAAAACATGAATTATATACGTCTGACAGACGATATGTTCCGCGTGAGGGTTAATGAAAAATTTAATTTTATAGACGTTTTTAGACTTTTTCTTACGAAATATTTTTTCTGAATTTTTTTATCGATTTTTTTGTGAGTAATGATCCCAATTTTTTTTTTTAATGAGGCTGAAACGGTTTATACTCGAACAATGAGCCCAATTCCAGAACGACAAAATTCATGTTTGCTTTTTTATTTTACCGCTTCCCAAATGAATTTGTTTTGAAAATTAAAAATAAACATTCAGTTTTTCAAGTAAGAATCGGTCCCAATAAGCATACATTAAAAGCATGTTGATCTGGTGTAGTGCTACACTACAATATTGATTTCTCTGAGTCTTAAAATCTAGTTTAAAACCAATTAAATCTGATTCTGTTGCTATGCCTAATTTTTGTCCAATAACAACTTTTTTCTGAATTATTTTTTTTTGGGAACTTAGAATAAGTTTCAGTAATAACTAAAAATAATCTCGAATAATCCAGAAACTCTGCAAAAATTTCGAAAATTTACCGAAAGTCTAATCTCAAAATCTCACAAATTTCGATTATTTTTAAAGAATGATCTCGATACCAAGCAACTCTAGAACATTTGAAATATCCCCAGAAAATGTCATCTTTCTAACTCAACATCCTCTAAACTTATCAGAATGTAGCTGACTGCTATGTAAATTTCCAAAACACCAAAAACAAATAAAGTGTCGATAAATCAACACTGTAACATAATTGTAAAGTTTGGCAAATTTCGAGAAACTCGAATAATCTCGAAATGGTCGAATAATTTTACAATTATAGAATACTGCTCGTTATAGGCCAAAAAACTTGAATAAATTTGAAATCCGTTAATAATTTTGAAAAATGTAGAATTCATCGAGAACCTTCTTTTATATCAAGAATATCAAGCAGACATTATAATAATCTCGAAAATATTTAATAATGGTTATAATTTTGATGTCATACGCCACTCGGCGCTATTTAAATTAGGAAATCTAATAAAACAAAATACTACGTTTACTTCACTCTAACCTAATTTCGAATAATCGAAAAATCTTTAAAATCTTACAATAGACTCAGTGCCAAACCAACCTCGAACAAACTCGAATAATCTCGATATTCTTAAGAACCAAAAATTTAGAATAAAATTAGAATTCTAGAGTAATCTTGAAAAATTTTAAAAATATTAACAAGTTAGCAATCGGTAATAAATGCTGTTAGCAAACGAAAAGCAACAACTAAACTCGAACAATATGGAAAATATATAAAATTTTGCTTGAAGTACATGACAGTCCAAACAAATCTCGAATAAACTTATAAAACTCGAAAAATCACATAAAATACCGATAACATCGAGGAACAGCGAAAGTCGCTATTATCTCGTATTCTAAGGTTAAGAGAAGAAATTAAGGAATAAGGTTATTAAGACAATAGAGTTTGAATAATATTATACTTTATTGGAAAAAAAAAAATTAAAACCATTTGAAGAAGCACCCTGCAAAATCAAGAAGCAAGTTTTATGATTAACCGTTATTTCTTTTTTCTTTATTTTATAAACTGTATTTTAACGTAACTAAAATAATAAAACTGGAGAATGTTCTATTGAGTCTAAATTGTAACTCGCCTCGTGAACAACATAATTAAAATTAAATGTAAAAGTAAAATTGTGTATTATAAAATTGTGTGGCTTTTATTTAAAATTTGAGTAATTTGTGGACAATTTATGAGTGTTGCTGCTGCTGCTAATGGTTTTGTGCTGCTGCTTATTTATTTTGTTGTGCTGCTGCTGCATCTGATCTAAGTTACTGTTGCTGCTGCGGTTCGGGGAAGAAATTCCTCTCCCGATTATTCACCATTAAGTCCAACAATTAGGACTACTGGTGGTGGATTATGCAAGTATTAAACAAGTTTCGAGAATGTTTCCAAAATTCCGACAAAATGTGATTATGTAAGACATTTTGAACTATCGTATCGCGTAGATACTAAATTCGTTTTCTTCCGTGTTACTAGAGGAGGTAAAATTGAAATTCGGCTGGATTACAATAACTAAGAATTGCCTTGTTGATTCTAATTCTTTTGAGAAACTATCATTTTCACAAAACTTAATAAATACGAGTAATCAGCGAAATATATAATATGGATACGGGATAGAACAAAATTTATGGAGAAACTGAAAAAGTATTTAGTGTGTGACAGAGAAAGAAAAAATCTTCGTCCTTGTCTTTAAATCCGAATTTTCGAATACCAAATTCAAATTTATATCTAGAAGGCGATAAAGCAAAGTAGCCGTCACCTAGAGACGGAAAAAATAAATGTTGCAAATTAAAAACAAGCCAGATACATTAATGGAAAAGTATGTTAATACATTTTTTAAGTTTTCAGAAAATATGGTTAGCGTATTACAAGAAAATGATGGTAAAAGCAGAATTTAGTGACATGTTCTTAAGATCGTATTAACTTAAAAGTTATGTCGATACAGAAATTTTAATTTTTTAAAGATAAATTTTGTGAATACTATATATTACTTACCATCATTTAAACTAAGTCCTTTATTTCTTTGGCTGGACGCTATTGTAAATTTGCTAGGTCATAAATGGTTATTGTTGGTTTAAGAGACTTGGAAATCAATATAAAATCAATCGTATCATTTCACATCAGTGACCCTATTCTGTTAATTCCCGAGGAATAGCAATTTTAAATTTTATTGCAGTATTATTCCCTTTTCCCCAAAGTGTATTCTGGTATTTGGGAAAGATTTTTTATTGGGAAAAAATTATTCTCAATTACAGCAGTTTTGACGTTTGTTTTTCCATACCGATTTTATGAAAGAATTGATGGGGAATAGATTTTTAACGAAAATGTTTGTTTATACTTAGTTGATATTAATAATTAGTAATATTAATATTGTTTGTAAGGGTTAAATTACCAAATAATTTGAAAGATTGTATTGTAATAAATAAGAGTTACTATAACAATTTTGATATAACTAAATTTATTTCTCCTGTATATTTATTCCCCAATTGACAGAATCCACTTTTGGAAAATGAGGAATAAAAAGTTGAAATATGTATCTGGGAATAACTGCTGTAAAAAAAAATATTCCCCGTTCCCCGGGAATTACCAGAATAGGGCTACAGGAATCGTTTATAATAAAACAACTTACGTTATTTTTAAATAATTTTAATTGAAAAAAATTTTTCCTTATAGTAACAATATTTTAAAAAAAATTTTTTTAGAAGATCGATTTCGGATTGACTCCTTCTTCGGTTCTTTTTTAACAACTATCCGAAAAGAACCGAAGAAGGAGTCAATCCGAAATCGATCTTCTAAAAAAATTTTTTAAAAATATTGTTACTATAAGGAAAAATTTTTTTCAATTAAAATTATTTAAAAATAACGTAAGTTGTTTTATTATAAATTTATAAGTGACAAAATATACACAAGCAAAATGGATATACACCATTATAACTTATATAGGAATCGTTTGTTGAAACTTCAAAGTTTTATTCATTACTGTATCACTGTCCACTTAAATTCAAACAAGTGGGTACTATGCTAAGGCAGAAGTAGGTCAAAATATAAATAGATTGATTGGTTGGTGTAAAGTTCATATCGGATCAGAAATGTATCCAGACAAACTCAAACAAAGCCAATTTCACTACAAATACCAAACGTGGCACTATGAAGATAACTAACTTTACCTATTTATTTCACCTATCATATTATGCCGAATAGTACCTTCAATACTATAATCTAAATGTTTCAAAAGGTTTACATTTTGTGAAAGTGTCACCACAAATTAACGGTTTTCTACTTAATTAAATATTAAAATCGGTAAATTTTTCACTACATTCATAAAGAATACTCTTGAGATTTGTAATAAAAAATTTTAATTTAAAATAATACCAAAATGTACTCGTATAATTTTATTTTTCAATGTTTGAGTAATTTTAATAACCGAATTTGGACTGCCGCTAATTATACTGGCTGACGTTTTTTATTTTTTTTTTGGAAACGGAGGCGGCATCAGATGATTTTAATCAATTTTGATAAGCTTCTGAACATCAAATTAAAATTTCTCCATCACGCCTCAGTTTCAAATAATGTTGTTTTAATCTTTTTGATTCGTCTTATCCTTCTCCTTAAGAAACAGCAAAAACCGTCCGTTTTAAGCAACTTTGGGTTTAATTTTTTTTGTGAAAATTGATTCATAAATGAAAACCTTGCTTCAGGCAGTAATTACTAATGATGCTACACTGCGCCAATTAAAACAAATGAAACAGAAATTTTCTTTGAAAAACCCAGATTTGAACGCTTGTATCTTGGTGAAATAACACCTTCAAAAAAATTGTTTGTTTCTAGTTGAAGTAAATTTTGTTTTCTTTTCGATACTGGAAACCGTTTTATTTTATTTTGTTTTTTTATGACTTTTTTGAGTAAAACAAAAGGTGTCTAAAAACAAAAAATTTGTTGCTGTTTGAAACTGTAAACGAACTTGCTCGATATTTCATTCAAAAAGCCAAATCGGCAATTTTATAGAGAATTTAGAAACCTTGCAAAATGAAACTAGAAAAATTTCTGTGCGGCCACTCCTTGTCGAGTTATTGAAGTTTTAGAGAAAACGTATCAAAAAGCGTATACACGTTAACAAGTATTTTTTCATCTTCTAAACTGAGCACTTCTACGATGAAATGTTGTAGTGTGGAACATAACTATGTATATGTTACGGTTAAAATGATAAATTGGTAATTATGTATAATCCTCGGTTATTATACCATATATAATCACCAGTATTTTGGTGAAGGTAAATTTATATAATAACCGGTAAATAATTAGAATTACTAATTTATCACTTTGACCGAAACATTTGTGTATGTATGTATATTAAAATTTTCATAAAACCTACGTTTCATTTGCAAACCATTGGTAACCGTGGTGACACATTTAAAACACATCTTGAAACATAAAAAATGAGAATTCACTTGACTATATCACTCATTAAATTATAAAAATCAATGTATGCCTGGTTTTTCTAATAGTTAAAATATAGTAACTATGGTTACATCGATTATATAAGCCTTTGTATAATCGATTATATAAACATTTGTAAAATGTAGTAGCATAATTAAAATCGTGTAGGCTTAGCAAATTTGAAATTTGACAAAAGAAAAAACAACAATTCTGTTTATATATGTCAGTTTCCAGTTATCGACTTCAATAAATCCAAAATGGATCGTTTCGGGAATTATCAAGTGCTGGCACAAGCGTTCAGGAAATAATAAAAATTACAGGCCACACCTCAGCCAATTCCATTCAACCATACCTTCAACTAAACGAAAAACATCACAACAGCATAATTTCAAATTTAAGGAAAGATACAACCTTAATTAAAGAAGAACCGCCTTCTTCCGTAGAAGAACCGTCTTCTTCCTTAAAAGAACCGTCTTCTTCCTTAAAGGAACCGTCTTCTCAACCGTCTAATGCAGCAACAAATATCTATAATAATTGTACATTTATTTATAATTATTAAAATTGTAACTTTTCTATTTAAATTTATTGTTTTCTTTATTCAAGATATAGTCTCCTGTATACCACACGACAATGGATAATTTTCTCTTATTTCGACGTATTGCCTTTGCAAAACACCACTCGACCTTCGGTCTCGTGGTGTTTCAGGCAATACGTCTCGTATAATCGAAAATTTTCGATCGTCTTGTGGTATAACATACGAATATATGCTAGATTTTTGACGCTTTACTCGCATTTTGTTGTTATTGTTTATTTTTCAGGGATGTACATATTTGAAATTTAAAGGAAGAAATGGTTATTAATTCTTAAATTAGTGTACGAAAGCTGGTAGCGCAATGTTTAACTATTAAAATTTGATATAATTAATTAATCATTTTTAAAATAATTAAACACGAAATAAAAACGAAACGAAATAAAATTTGTTCAAGTACGGCACTTATTCGGAAATACTTTTTTTGATAAAGAGGGCTGTATAAAAGAGTAGTAAGACTATAAAATAAAATTTTCTCCATTTTTTATGACGTAGTCAATATGATTTTTGGGCGATATCCTATCCATGTATATATATATCGCTGTAAATAATTGAGACATGATCAAAGCAGGTTAATTACTAGGATGCTTGGAAATTTAAGTCAGCAGTCGCCACGGCTTATTTTTGTTTTTCAATTCAAATTCACATAAAAAGCCGGGAAAGAAAATAGCATATCTAATATGAATTTTACCATTTCAGAGTTGGACCAATATGTACCTAATTTTTGCCTATTTTTGCTTGATTTAACTTTTTTTCGTAAAAAAATTCAAAAGTCTCCGCTTACGGCCAAACGAGAAGCTGGTAACCCTACCAAAAATCAAAAAAAAACTCGAACATACTTAAAAACTCTCGAAAAATATCGAAAAAGTTCTAAAAGCCATCTATTAGAATTTTCGCAATTAAAATCCACATAGCGCCGGTTTTCAGACGAAAAAATCGGAAAATGATGAAATTTGGTTTCCAACTTTCGACACATATAGCGTTGGAGTGCAAGTATAATTTTTTTTTAATTCTGTAGAGGCCATTTGTTGATTTTTTGTTGTTACTTTGTTAGTTTTAGTTAACTAACACAATTGCGTAGCAATTGCTACGCTAAATTTTTTTGATTGTAAAATAAGTTATTATTAAAATCATCCATAAAGCAAATACCTTCCTAACCTTGGTATTCATCGATAAGATAAAAATTTTGCACATACATGTAATTATTTTTTGTTTAACAAAAGTTTGAGGTTAAATAATGTATATACATATATAATATGGTATATATCAATATTGTTGTTGTAAAAGTGAAATATGTCCAGTTGTCAGGATATAACAAAAATTTTCCATATGAAGTTTAAATGGAAATAATCTCTATTTAAGCAAATTTAATTAACCCATTATGTAGTTTAAAGAGTAATTTTTGTATACTAAATCCATTTGGAACAATTTCATAATTTTAAATGGCAGAAATTTGTCCTTAGACCTGAGAATTATTTGAATATAAAATACAATATTTTTTTTATCGGTCGTGGACAAATTATCTTATTCTACTCGCAAATAATGGCTGTTATTCACTCAGATGATTTACGACACTCGCCTATCGGCTCGTGTCGGTAAATTTCATCTTCGTGAATAACAGTTATCATTATTATGCTTGTTGAATAATGTACTATTTTATACGACATCGAAAGGTGGAATAAAAAGACGTCATTTGACGCTTCGTAATTATACTTTAATTTTGAATGTTAATTAATTAATTCGTGTAATTTCTAATATGCAACCGGTCCTTAGACCATAATTAATGTGTTTTACAAATTAACACGTAGAAGTATATTAGTATTTACGAACAATCATTCAACGAAACCGACTGACGGACAGAATTCTTTAGTTTTTATCCCATTGGTATTTAATTTTAATTTATATGATTTTAATATGTTCCGAAGATTGTAAAAGAATTTAATTTCGTAATTATGTTCGATTTTTACAATTTAAATGATTTAATTAAATACGTATTATGGAAAATGAATTATTAATTATGATATAAATAACTGTTTAAGGCGTAAAATAATAAAATTTTCGAAAATATTTTTAGTTCGATTATCCTACACGATAATAGTTTTAAATTAGAATTAATATTACATTATGTGTTTTCAAGTACAAATTATTTGCAACTTCAATTAATTATAATGAAATTATTTATTTAATAAATTTAACTTGTTTCCTAATTTTAAAAATTTTAAAAAAAATCGTGCTGTGGAAAATGTATTCCATTTATTCTAAATCCGTTCTTTTATTACATTACGTTCGGATTATTCCGAGGTCACATGATCAATATTCTATTACTTCTGTTCTTTTTGTGGAATGAATAAAAGAAAACACCCCATGATTCATTTTGGATAACAAGTCAAATGTTATCTCAAAAAGTATGGTGAAGATAAAACCATTTGTTGGGGGAAGTGATTGGTCATGATGTGAAGATCGGGTATCGGAATATTTTATTGCAAATAAAGTTGCCGATACTGAGAAATCATCACATTTTCTTACCATGTGTGGTGATTTCGCCTATGTTACCTTAGCCGATCTAATCTTTTAAACTTTTATGGAAAAGTTTTAAAAAAAAACAAACGGGCAAAATTTAATAAAATGAAACAAGATGACGGTGATACCGTGGAAGCCCAATAAACTAGAATTATTGCATGCGGTGATTTCCTAAATAAAGAAAGTTATGAGGCTCATGTAGCACTGAAAAATTTATTAATAAGTGAGGCTTTATTAGATAGATTTATAGTAGGCATATAATACGTGATGAAAGAATTTATACATCTTTACTAAAGTTACCGTCGAACACACTTACTTAGGATGAGGCTTGTGATCACGCACAAAATATGTAGCTTGGATTTATGGAAAGTTCTGAACGAAAAACGGCAGCGATTAATGTTATTTTTACGATACCTTCAACAAAATCACAAGTGCCAAACAACTGTATAATTTTTCAAGGCCATATAATAATCAAAGGGAACGGCAGTTTGGAACGACGAATACGAATGCCCTGCGATTAAATGGACCTGTCACACGTGCAACAAAACAAGGCATACTTCTTCAGTGTGCTGGCAGAATCCAAGAAGAGCCATCCGTATTATTCGTTAACGTCGGAACTATTGATGGCGATGTAACAAAAAATTTGGAAATTTCAGTTCTGCGTACCAAAAGACCATTACGAGCAATTATTGGCAGAGATTGTTTGGATGAAATTGTGCCTACCTACTGGAATAATTTTATTTCTATTCCGGCAATTGTTAAATTAGTAAGTAATGAATGAACAGTCAGCTATTGTTGACGAAATTAAATCTAAATTAAGATTTTACAGTGGAAATGTTCTTAAATCAAAATTTTACCCCAATTTTTCATGCACCGTATTCGGTGCCTTATCGTCTCAAAGGAAAAAGTCGACCAGGAATTAGATCGGCTTTAGTCCCCATCTATTGGATGAGTCCTATTTTCACTGTTCTGAAAAAGAACGGAAATGTCCTGATTTGTATAGACTGCAAAGTTACCATAAACCAATTTGTTATGTAACGGAGCAAAGCAAATTGTAAAGTCTTCTGTGTTTTGAATCTAACGAGAGCGTATCAGCAATTATTGCTTGGTCCTCAGCATGTTATATAGAAATACACGATTAGTTTTTGGCATCTCAGCAGCGCCTTCGATTTTTCAATGTACGATGGATCAAATTTTAGTCAATTTAACCAAAGTCAGGTAGTTACCGCAGATGTTAGTTCATATGGCATTGGTTGTGTCCTCGCTTGTACAGTAAATGGTGTTGAAAACCCAATAGCGTTTGCGCCTATTACACTCAGTTAAGCAGAACGAAATTATTCGCAGCTATATAGGGAAGCTCTAGCTGTTATATATGCGGTAAAAAAATTATAAAATTATTTAATTGGTAAACAGTTTATAATCTGTACTGAACATCACAATTTGCAAGAGATTTTTAACCCTCGTAAAGGTACTTTAAACGTAGCCATCGCTCGCTTTCAAAGATGGGCAATATATTTGTCCATGTTTCACTACGAAATTAAATACAAGCTTGGTCGTAAAGTAGCACTTGACGCACTGAGTAGAGATGTTGATGAAATCCGTATAAGTTACATAAAAGATTTTGAAGATTTCCCAGTTGAATTGAATAAAATTAGAGAAGCAACATTTAAAGATCCAATTTTGTCGTTATGGTATATGAAGCTTATATGAATGGCTGGTCTTCAAGTGTGCCACACCACTTATAGTATTAAATATAAATTCTTATATTTTTGTGGTAGAGTTGTGGTACCGTTTATTTTACATCGTCAAGTATTAGATCTTATTCATTGCGAAAGTCATCATGGAATTGTGAAAATGATTGCTCGTTCCTGTAAATGGCGGAAAAAAGTTTACGAAGAAATTGAAAACTATATACAAACATATTATATTTGCTAGGTATCTCAAAATATTCCTCGAGAGATAGTGAATTACCAGGAATAATAATAATAAATTAGAAACCGAGAAAAATATGTTAAATATTTACAAAATAGGCCCGAAGCTTTTTCATAATGATCTGGAGACTGGATCTTTAGTCTCAGACCGTGCTAGCTGCCAATTAAGTTAAATACTTAAGTCATCTGTGGTCGGACTAAAATCCTAAAGGAATCGTGCGGCCATATTTCAAAGAAATACATGGATATATATTGAAGTGCCAAGTAATTTTTTGGGGATATTTGCCATTGCGAGGTTAATCATAATCGAGTACCTAGAAAAGGTAACAGGACAAAATTATACTCTTTATTCGATGAATTTTATGGTAAATTGATGGAAAACCGAGCCCATTACATATTTCACACTTACCTGGTCCACACCATTTCGTCCCCGGATATATAAAACCTAGACCACCCTGAACCTCGGTCGATGCTTCATCCACCTCGTTGCACACATGTTCGAGTGCTAGCACCGATTCTTTGGGCACGTGACGTATTTTCTTCGAATCCGCCGCCAACACCATTCTCTGTATATCGCCACGATCAGTGTGCAGCCGACAATATGGTGATCGTGGCAGCAGCTCAATCATACGGCTCATTGTAAAATCAGCTATTAGCACCGATGCATTTATTGTGTACTGAGCACATAAGGATAGGATAATGACTAGTATGCCACCTTCTTGCTTCTTCATCTGATTAAGTAGTATGGTGATCAATCTACAAGATAATATAATGATTAATAGTAATAAAATGTGACATATTTGCATTTGTGTAAGTAATCTGATTATCATCTTTGCGTGTAAATACAAAAACTACAAACAGATTGATCTTAAAATCGCGCGACTATATTTTCGCTTTTATTTCTTAACCCTGAAAATAATTTTAGCGTTTCTTCTTTCTTCGTTTACAATAAACATATACAAAATAAGCTTTCCTTCATATGCAATGCACGATTACTTATAAAATTATAAGACGGCCGATTATTTAATAAAATCGTACAATATGCGCAAACTATACAAAATAAACAAACGAATCAACGTTTTTGGTCATTTATTAATTATTAATTAATCGTTAACTGCAAGGTGCGTCGGCCGTGACAGTAAATAAATGTAATTAACGGCTATTCAGGGATCTTGTTCGCCAGCAATGATTGGCTATGAGATTTTAAATGGGACATTCAGTTCCGTTTCATTCAGTTTCAAGTAAAATGTGTGTGTCGTAATGAAAGTCGCTCTAATCTAACAAACAACCATTTAAATTAAATTATCGTACAATGTTTTTGTTTGTGTTGTTGTTCGCTTTCTAAATCGTTTTTTGATTTGTTTTATTTTGTTTTAGTTCCATGACATTAAAGATGCGCGCGGTTTATGAGAATATAAAAATGTTATTCTCAAGTAGTATTTAAAAAAAAAAAAAAAAAATCAACGATGAATTATCATAGTTGCATCAAGGACATGAACCAAAAATAAATGACGATTATGAAATAAGTGTGGGAATCATTCATTTCAATGCACTTAAACTATATTTTTAACAGCTTGGACGAATTCGTAGTGACTGAACTCATAACATTGTTAATTGTTTTTTTTTTAGATTATTGTAGGTTATCCAAAAAGAATGTACATTAATAACGAAATAGACAAATGTAAGAAATAGTAACTTATGTCGACAAAACCGCGAAAATTGAATCATATTGTTGGTACTATTCAGTTAGCATTGTAAAAAAGCGCATAGAAACAAAGTTACGAAAGCTTTCGACAAAATAGGTTAATTCAAGTAATTCTCTTAAGCCTAAAAAAGTTCAATTTCATATTTTAACCAAAACGCTGATGTCGAAATAAAATTTATTTTACGTCTTTTATTTTTAATGTTTTAGTTTCTTCATAAAATCTTAAGAAACCTTAAATTATTATAGTTGATTGTAGAAAAGCTTATGTAGTCTTAAGGTATTAGTCAAAATTTGATTTTTTCAAAAGCACTTAAGTAAAAACACATAAGTTTAATCCAAAAACATTTTTTAAAAAATTCAAAATCAAACATTTTTGATTAAAGTTAAAATTATGAAAAACTACGATTTGAAATTTAAGCTGTTACATCTTATTGACACAGACGTTGCAGTGCAGTGTACAATTTTTTCGATTCGGTTTTAGACAAAATATTTGTCGGCTCCACGACTTCAAAAAATTTCCACTATACCATATTTCAGTCGTTCTCCGAGCGCTGATGCTAATTTTTGGTAGGTGTTACAGCTTTATTTTATTCCGATAGGTGGTGCTTTCTCCCTATTTCCAATCGTCAATAGAAAACGAATCAAAGGGAGAATAGTTTACACTGCACATACTCACATCATAGGAGCAGCTGGAAATCACAGCATGCGGTTGTCTACTAAATTTTCACAAACTCGTGGCAGGCTTTATATTTCATTGAAGTTTATAATTTTCAATTGTCTTACACAAACTATTGTTTAGCAACAACGCGAGGAAAACTCAAAATGACGATGAACTATTATGGTGAAAACAGACGTGCGGAAAAACGCTTGCGTTTAAATTAGAAAATACTACTTTAAATGAAATGAAATACATGTATTCCGCAAGTTGTCTCTATTTATAAAAAAACGCGCGGCAGCAGTGTTGACAACAAAATACAATAAAATAATTACACTTCACAGCATAATTTCTCTTTTTGACATTTCAATTTCTATTCAAGATTTCAAGATGGAGGAGGAAATTATAGAATTTATTAAAAAAAAACGAATTTATTTTCAATAAGAAGCATTATAATTATAAAAATACACATTCGCGTGATAAAAAATTTAATGAATTAGCAGAAAAATTAAAAATACCAAGTAAGTAACTAAAATCTGATAGATTACAAAAATATATGTGTATATATGTACATATATACATAAGCAAGTTTTGTAATATTTTATAAATTTTAAAATGTATTGTTATTAAAATTGTTTATTTTCTAGCAGAGAAAATTAAAGTGAGATGGCGAAATCTAAGGGACAATCTCCAAAAAGAAGTAAAAAAATTGAAAAGTTGTACGTCTGGCAGTAGAGCTGCAACGCCTCCAAAACCATGGAAATGGTTTGACTCTATGTCATTCTTGTTGGATGTGGACACCGCAAATGAAAAGTAAATATCGAAATTAGTTATTAAACACAATAAGTATATAATTTGATTACACAGTCACAATCAAAATATATTGAAGTTGTGGGGTTATCCTGCAAACCGAAGACGTCGATATAATCAACTTCAATTTGGTTCATCGGGAAATACTTTTTTCAAAAGGTTTTTTTTACTTTGTTAATCAACTGTACAAAAAAGAAAAATCAGTCTCGTGTATAAAGCAAAAAAGAATAAACGTATTTTAAAATAGAAAAAGCATTCCTTTATTCTAAAAAAAATAAATAATAATAAATAACTTAAATAAATTTTAATTTATAATGATACATTATTTAAATAATCTTTTAAATTTTCTCTGATAGAGAATGCATCTCTAGCAGCATTAAACCGTCCGAAATGCCTGTACTGTGGTAAACGCTCAACTTCATTTCGCATAATGGTCAGCAAAATGATTAGGAATGTAGTTTGCTGAATCGTGGAGTATGATGAAGTTATGCAAGACCAGAGTTGCTCGTACAATTTTCTCCACGTTTCGTGGAAATAAATTTATCGAATTGGTTAACACTCGGAATTTTGCAGTTAAAATTCCAAAAGTATTCTCGATTTTAACTCTGGCACCTGATAGTTTCTTATTAAATTTTTCTCTGTCCGCTGGAAGTTTACGTCCTGGATATGACCGCAATAATTTTCTTCTTAAAGGAAAAGCCGAATCGCCGATAAAATAAAAGGGGAATTCCAAATTGGTATTCGGTAATACCATTGATTTTGGTATGTTTATCAAGCCTTTTAAAATTTGGTCTCCAAACGCGCTGTATTGTAAAATGCCACCATTTTAAACATAATAAATGATTTTGGATAATTTTAACCTACTTTTTGTATGATAAAAAACAGAGGTACAACAATATAATTTTATTCAAAAAATCGTATTTTATTAATTTCATTTTAACAACACTTTTATTCTATCGAAAACTATACCACAACTCGATAAGTCTATTAATAATAATGGCGGTCAAAAAAATAAAGCAAAATGTCAAAAAATTACGCACACAAAACGCGCATGTATTTTACTTGCGTTTTCGCATGCGTAAATTCCGCACATCTGTTTTCAGCATTAAGCTCTAAGCGGATTCCGCTGCCTACATCAAGGCTATTGAGATCACCCGCTATATTCCCTATTATGTTAATATCACCTCTTTTTGTCTGTTGTTCTTCTCGTTATGGTGGAGTATCTCATTCCTTGATTTGATGTCGGCTAAGCTGTGTTGGAAGTAGTTATTGATTGCCGAGTAAAGTTTAAACAAAGCTGGTTCTAGTTTCTCACCCAGGTTCGAAACACATTCAGTTCTCTGTAGTACATTGCCAGATTAAAATATGCGATGATTTTCTATTATTATTAGAGAATCGTGTGTTTCCAATGTGCTCGAAGTAAATTCCAGGTTCATGCGAAAAATTGGCTAAATTATGTGGAATGGCGTTCATTGTAGTTCCATTAAGGATTCTTGGCATTGTTACTAAGCATAACATAAAAAGTGGCAGTAGTTTGATGCTGGAGGATGTACAGATATACCTGTTTCGTGGTTCCTTCTATGCCTTATATTCTACAGTTCCTGTGTCAGTAATAGGGAGAGGGATAACCTTCGTAACTGGTCGTTTGAATTCGGCGTTGCTGCTGTTTCTGATCATCACTTCTCTAGTTAAATTATCATTACCGAGTAAATCGATAATACCTTCAAGAAGCCACGGCATATTGTAGGTGGCATATTGTTGTTTTTGATTAAGACGCGATGCCTTTTATATTGGGCTTAGGTTGTTTTGAGTTCCAATTTCCGTGCCTTTGAAGCCTTGCTAGAAAGTCGGTTGACCTCC
The DNA here is from genome assembly GCA_958295665.1 of Tipula vernalis. Taxonomy (NCBI): domain Eukaryota; kingdom Metazoa; phylum Arthropoda; class Insecta; order Diptera; family Tipulidae; genus Tipula; species Tipula vernalis. Next base: position 86,146,098 of record OY282559.1, on the reverse strand, counting down.
ACCCCAGAAGTCTTAAACAATCTTTTGAATCACCTTCCAATATTGGATTGGGCTTAAATTTTCCTTCAGTAAGTTTGCTTCTGGAGCAACAATTAACGAGTTTCCTATTAAAAAGTGGTCGGGCTTGAGTATTATATCATTCGAATCTGCTGATATTTATGTTAAGGGCATTGAGTTGAGACGTACCTTGATTTCAGAGGTTACCAGCTGTCTTTAAAAGCCCTCCGCAATGTCGTATTGAAGGTGGTATAAAATGCCATGTCGTACCGACTTTGACAAACATTTTCTTTAAGTTGTGGAATAGCTTATGTGATGGCCATAAGTTGTTCTTTTTCTAATATCGACCGAGCTCCGAAGCGACGAAGTTCACATCTTGAAGTTCGAGGCACAGGCTTCTACGAGCAATAAACCTTTTGAATACTACTGGAGAAGCGATTGAAGTCTGATCGCTTACAATCTCTAAGTATGTATATTGCTTTGGTTGAAAAGCATACAAATTCTGCTATATAATCTTTATAGAGTTAGTACCTCTACCCTTTGTTTGTGAAAATGACGAGAATGGACTATCGTTTCTTTTGATAGATATGCCATCAGTCGGAGCCTTGAAACGATGACATTTTACGCATTTATTTATTTTTGAGGAGAATACTTCATTCGGATATGTTAACAGCATCAGTGGTAAAAATTATTCACTTCAAGTAAAAGAGCTTGTGGCAAAGAAACGAAAAGCACGAAAGTCCTGGCAAACAGAAAATGAAACCGTGCTTAATATGTAAAAACCTTAAACCTCTCATCCTTATGGAAAGCTACGAAACTATTTAAGAGACCAACAATTTCGATGGCACTCATCAAAAATGATGATGGAAAATGGGATCGGAGCAGTAAACAAAAAGGTGATCTGTTTGCGTTACACTTCGGAGAAAGAATCTTTAACCAAGCAAACTGCTGATAAAAAGTCAATCCAATGGACATATCTGATGAGCTTGAAGTACAAACTGTATCGCTACATATGAGAAAGCCTCCTGGATATGACTAAATAACTAGATAAATTATTAAAGAACTACCAAATAAAACGATTCGCAAGCTTCTACAAATAATCAATGCTGCGTTTAGACTAGATACGTTCCAAGGCAGTGAAAGGTGGCAGAGGTAATCATGATCTAAAAGCCAAACAAAAAATATAACAATAAAAGGTCATTCAGACCCATATCCATACTCCCAACCAAATCGAAGATATTTGAAAAACTGTTTTTAAAAAGGATTAAGCCATTACTGGTTGAAAGAAATCTTATTCCTGCCCATCTGTTTAGTTTCAAAGAAAACCACTCGACTGTAGGCAAGTTCGTAGAATCACAGATGTTATAGAACGTAAACTGGGAACAAAGAATAAATGTTCAAGCGTTTTTCTGGATCTAGGACAAGCTTTTGATCGAGTTTAGCATAAAGGATTGGACTACAAGCTAAAGAGGGACCTTTCCAAACAATATTATGAATCTCTGAAATCCTGCATAACTAATAGACCCTTCCGTGTACGATACGAAGAAGAATACTCGGACCTGAATAAACTTTCAGCAGGAGTACCGCACAGTAGCGTATTTGCCCCCTTCTTATACCTCCTTTATACTCGGGACATACCACCGATGGAAAATGGAACCGTAGCATCTTATGCTGCAGATAAACTGCAAACATCGATTAATACAGTCAGCAACAGCTGGATGACAAAATGGAGTATCAAATTCAACGAAATCAAATCTGTGCATGTGAATTTTACTAATAAAACCAATTCTAACAAAATCTCAATTAAAATTAACAATAAACAAGTTGCTTATGCGGATATGTGCGAAATATCTAGGTATGACGCCAGATGCTAAGTTAAAATGGAAAGAACATGTCAAAAAGGAGGGCTGAACATGAAGTATAGGAAAATGTACTGGCTCATAGATAGACACTCTACTGAACTATCCATACATACTAAATTACTTCTGTACCGACAAATTTTGAAACTAGTATGGACCTACGGTATACATCTTTGAGGATGTACCAAGAAAACCAACGTCAATATGATACAGACATTCCAAAACAAAGTCCTTCGAAACATTGTAAATGCCCCATGGTATATTAGAAATGAAGACCTCCAACGAGACTTAAAGATGGAATACATCGATGAGGTTATTACGTATTATGCTCTCAAACATGATTCACGTCTCCGACAGCATAAAAACATAGAGATATGCCGCATGCTTGACAAATCGATGGCAGTAAGTCGCCTGCAAAAGATCAAGCCAATAGGCCTAGTGAATGGGATCTAAAAACTATATCACTATAGGAAATATTTATGGATATAAATTTGGGCTATATCTCAACAACAACAGCGGTAAACAATGTAAAATTTGATTTAACTGGAGTTGTTCACATGAAAAGTTAAAAATCGATGAATCGAGACATCAAAATTCATAAAATTTTCAAATTTGATGTTGTTTGAATGGATTTCAAATTTCCCGTTTGGATTGATCGTTTAAATTGAATAGTTTCATTCTAAAATTATGTCAAACTCTTTGCGGCTCTCGCTCTGAGTGCAGTGCAGCATTTGGCATCTACTGCCCTTTGCTTGGTCTTAGACCGGAAACAATTGCACTTACACATGCTGTAATTGAAGCCTTGAATTACGATGTAAGAAATAAAAATATTGTTTCCTGTATAGATAGCAAATACGCGGCAAATCCCTTGGCCATTTCCAAAGTTGTCAGGGATTGTAAAAGCTTCATCAATCTTCTTTCTTCGAACAACAGTGCTTCGATCATGTATGGGTTTCTGCTCATTGTGATATTGAGGGCAATGAGATCGTCAATTCGTTAGCCAAAGTTGGAGCTCAGAAGAAATTAATCGGACCTGGGGTGCTATTCTTGAAACATTACGAAAACTTTCGTATTGCGAGTTAGTGTCAAAGTATTACGAAAACCCTAAAATCGTATTCTTGAAATCGAATTACGAAAATTTTCGCAACGGAACGTTACTAAAATTTTCGTAATGGTTTTTTCGTTTCCCATTACATTTCGTAATGAAATCATTTGGATTTTTGTGTTAATTATATTGATAAGGATGTTCATAAAACTCAATATTTTCTATTCTCAATATTTTATAAAAAAAGTGAAAACAAAAGCGTACCTTTTTTTTCTTTGTTTCACGTGTTCTTAAAAATATGTATTATTTATTTCGAGATAACGATGTACATAACTATGCATTCGGTTTTGTTTACTACCTAACTAGAACAAAACCATATTTTCTTCTAAATTTTTGTATTTACATGTCGTATACCTAAATCTTGGGATATTTTTTTAAATGCTTGACCACTTTCTAATTTTAAACAATACGTGTAAGGGTATGAGATTTTTTCGTAATTGACAATTGGCTATAGCGGACAAAAATGGAATATGTGATTCAATACAACAAAAATATGTTATTTAAAGCTATATTGCCTATTTAACTTTTATATTTATTTGTTAAAATTGTAATGATTGGAAATTAATTAATGCAATGTGTAATTTAAAGTGTGATTTTTATCATTCATTAAGTTGATTTGGAACAATTTTGTTTTATCATTTTAAATGCCCTGTCTTCAAACATTACGAAAATTTTCGTAATGCACAATATTTTCGTAATCGTAATGGTGAAATCATAAATTAGTATTCTTGAAGCCATTACGAAAATTACGAAGAGAGGAATAAAAAACTAAGAAGATTTCGAAAGAGATGATTAAAAATGTTAGTTTAGTTTAGTATAACTGAGAATATTAAGCGAAGCGGACGCTTTCTTAACTTAAAATTATAAATTGTTGTGAATTTTTGTCAATAATGGCTTATTTATTTAATATTAAATTAAATATATTAAAAATGATTGTGTATGCTACTTTTTCGTTTAAAGGGAAAATTACTTCGGTCTAAAAGACCAATGTATTGAAATCTTGTCAAAAATGGCCAAAATCATTTATCTCGACGTTTTGAAAATCCTTGAGTCCGAAAAAGAAAACAAAAAATGTCTGTCCGTCTTTCTGGACGTCTGGATGTCTGTACCCATAATATCTCGAGAATCGTTTATCCGATTTAGAATTTTTTTTTCCAAAAATCTGTTTTTATGGTACGGCGGTACATATGATTGTATGATGGTACGATTGAACGATGATATAATGTTATGTCGTGTATGATGGCATGATGGTTTGATGGTATGGTAGTACGACGATATGATCCTATGCAATGCCACTACATAAAAAGCCATGAAAAAAAAACTTGTAGTGGTGTTAAGGCAATAAAGATTTTTATTTTCCAATGGAACGTAAACACAATCATATGGGATTTTGTGTTGCCTTTATTTTCAATTTAAATGAAAATTTTTATTGATAAATAGAAATAATTTTAAATTAAGTACAATCTGTTTCGTCGGCAAGTGACCCCTTGTGTGTTGGTGATAGCTTTTCACATTTTTCATCATATCTCCCAAGTTATGGGCTCGATTTTAATTCTGTTTGCGGTTTTTTAAAGCTTTTGAGTCATTTTATTGGTTAATTTGCACACTAAGCCAGGTTTTTGTAAAGAATGTAACAAATTATGGGAAAATCAGATTTTTTTACTTAAACGATTTTTTTATTTAAAAAAACCTCTACTTTTTAAAAAAAATGAACTGTAAGTCGAAAAAATGTCCCATGGCATGGTTATTTTATTTATAATTATTAAAACATTGTTACTACCTAACTCATAAAATATTCGAACACCAATTTGTCGAAAAAATGGCGTTTGTAGCCGTTTAGGTATAGTGATGTTATCTAACCAAATCTTTTAAATGATCGAAAACTCAAATTGGTAAGTAATATTAAATAGTTCAGTTGTTCGCTAACCAATCGTGTGACACTTTCACACATGTACTCTCAGTGTTCTGTGTTTTAACAATTTTAAGTTTGTGTGAAAATTAAAAGGACAGTTTGTGTTAAGTAAACGCTTAATCATTACAATGACACATTTGCGTGATCCACCACCTTCTCATGTAGCCAATATGCATTTTGTAAACCTGTTCTCTAATGGAAATGCACGCGTTGCTGTCGAAAAATACAGGCGTCGATATCCAACAGGCCAGTACTTGGGTATAGGACATTCATCGCAATACATCGACGTTTTCCCAAACAAGGATTATTCCAACAACAACACGAGTCCAGCGTGAATATTAACGTACACGTTGGAAGAGGATTTATTACGATTAATACGCGCTGAACCTACGACAAGTATCAGCCGCCTGTCTATTAGATTAGGCATATCGAGGTCAAGAAGGCCTTAATCCTTATCACTTCCGTCGTGCTCAACATCTAGGAAATGTGGACCATCGTGCCAGGTCAGTTTTTTGTAACTGGATAATTTCACAGCAAAGAAGTGATGTCAATTTTATAAGGAGAATATTGTAGACAGATAAAGCTACTTTCACCAGGGCGGGTATAACAAATTATAGAAACCTCCATGTTTGCGCTGTCGAAAACCCAAACGTCGTAAGGGAGACAGCTTTCCAGAGCCAATTTGCTATAAATGTATGGGCGGGAATGATCCACGATTAACTTATCGGACCTTACGTGGTAATAAACAGGCTTGATCAACATGTATTATTAGAATTTTCAGGAATCACGTTGTCATGGAAAAAGTGCCATTGTTGAGGAGAAGGCGAATGCAGCTGCAATTAGATGGAGCTCCAGCACATTTTGCAAAGATAATACGTGATAATTTGAATGAAAATAATCCACGGTGGATCGGTAGAGGAGGTCCTGTAGCCTGGCCGCCAAGGTCCCCTGATCTCACGCCCCTAGATTTTTATTTCTGACAGCAAGAATTTTCGCTGCTGCAGCAGAAACAAGAGGCAACCCTTAACAATTGCGTTGGACAACAACTAGTGTGATCAGGAGAGCCCTTGTTTGTTTACAAGAGAGTGGAGAGCATTTCGAACATGTCATTTAATTAAAAATGTTTAATAATTTGTAATAAAAATTGTTTTTATTGATTATTAATAAAATAGTATTATTTTATTTCTTTGACTTTAATTTAAATAACTTTTTTGTTTAATTTCCCTACTTTCTCTAGGTGACTTTTGCGCGATATTTTTAAGAGTTACATAGCTAGTAAGAAAATTTTGTCAATTTGTAGATATTATGCTGTAGATTAATAATAATAATTAAAATAATTAACTTAATGGGACATTTTCACGGTTTACAGTTCAGTTTTTTAAAAAGTAGAGGTTTTCTTTACTAAAAAAAAGTTATTTACCCGAAATTTTTTACATTCTTTAAAAAAACCTAGCTAAGTGCGCAAACTATCAAATAAAGTGACTCATAAACTTCATCTTTTCAAAAACCGCAAACAGAATTATAATCGAGCCCATAACTTGAAAATGAGACACCCACCTTAAAGGATTTTTTCCGATAATTTTACTTAAATATTCAGAATTTTCCGGCCGGTCACTTGACGACCAAACACATTGTATATCTTGCAGCTTGTACAAAATTTTAATTGAAATTAATAAAATTTTAATTAACAATCTTGCATTTTAGTAAATTGATTTTTAGAGAAATTTACGGAAATCGTTAGGCTTCGTGTTTTTTTAAATTTCTTTTCGTAGATTACTAGATTAGTTTTATTATAAATCATGGCTGTTTATGTAGTAGCATTGGTAAAGTAATAAAACTAATCTAGTAATCTACGAAATGAAATTTAAAAAAAAGCACGGAGGCTGACGATGTTTGAGAATAAAAATCAATTTACTAAAACGCAAAATTGTGAATTAAAATTTTATTAATTTTAATTAAAATTGTGGACAAGCTGCAATTCGATATATTTAATTTAAAATTGTTTATATTTATCAATAAAAATGTTCGTTTAAATTGAAAATAAAGACAACACAAAATAATTCCAATATGATTTTGTTTATGTTTCATAGGAAAATAAAAATCTTTATTCGCCTGGGGATTTGACTGTTTAGACTGATGTCACGGCTGTTTATGTAGTGGCATTGTCCTTTGATTCTATGGCGATATGATTTTAGATCGTACTGTCGTACGATACTATTATGGTATGATGGTATGATTGTATGACTTTACGTACCATTAGTATTAGCCGCCTGTGACGGTATATCAATCCAATTCCAATTACAACACGCGACATTTAAAACTACATCCCAAATTGTCAATTAGTATTGTAGCTATTACCCTTATTTTTAAGAAAATAATAAACATACCACAAACAAGTAGGTACCCTTTTTTTTTGTGGTAATAAAATAATAAATATTTAGCGAAACGTAAATACATATTATTTTTAACCATCAACAGAAATTATTGAGTTTTATGAACTTCCTTTTATGAATATAATTAAAACAAAAATCTAAATGATTTCATTACGAAATGCAATAAGAAACAAAAAAACCATCCGAAAATTTTAGTAACGTTCCGTTGCGAAAATTTTCGTAATCCGGATTTCAAGAATACCATTTTAAGAACTTACATTTTCATCTTCTCTCTCGAAATTTTATTATTTCTTTTTGCCTCTCTTCGTTATATTCGTAATGGTTTCAAGAATACTAAATTATGATTTCACCATTACTATTACGAAAATAGCATTACGAAAATTTTCCGTTACGAAAATTTTCGTAATGTTTCAAGAATAGCACCCCTGAACCGATTAATCTCTCATCACTCAATAGTGGTAAGAAAGCGATATTAACACCCCAATTCTCCTAATCGTACACGTCATTTTTCATGACGATGTTTTAAGCTTCAACTACACCGAATGAAGCTGACTCAGTTATTTATGCTCAGCTGGTTTATGTGAGGACTATCTCGATGATAAAGACGACTGCATGGCTTTTGATATAGTCAGGTAACAATTGTTAAACTCGAAATCTATTAATTTAGATCAGTTATTCTCGATTCTTTGGTTCAAGCTCATTAAGGTTATTAAGGCGGCAGGACACATTTCTGAATTATGATAGAATCTCCAGTTTCATTGGAAATTGATTCCATTAAATTGACTTCAATAAAACAAGTTAATGTCTACACCGCATGGTCCCCAAATTAAAAATAAATTATTTACATATCTCAAACCTTTTAAAAATTGGTAATGTTTTGCTGTCCTAATGAATTTGTAATGGGTTGAATGATAAAACATAAACGACCATTCGTCCAGTGTATAATTCTTTATTTCATATAAAATGTAATAATATTTCATATAAATTTGCTCGAATAAAATTTGGCAATTGCATTGATATTTATTTTTATTTCGAAATTATTACCCAAAATTACACCAGACTTTTGTTGATATTTAAAAGAGAAATTTTTCAACTCCATACTTACTAGTTTTTATCATTTCTGTGACATTGAGGTGTCACACATGATCTTTTCATAACTTTATGGTTTAATGATACCAATTAGCACAGTAAATAAGACTGTGGTTTCGTCTTTCATGGCAATACTCTAGATTGCCGACAATATGTTAAAATGGACCTTGCTTGCGTTAATGCTTAAAGTAGGACGTAAAAAGTAAACGAAAGAGCCAAAGCAAATAGAAATCGATTATTCCGCATATTGAAGAATTATTTATTTGTCAAACTGCTGGTCGAACAATTCATCACTAAAATCGAATTAATAGTTATGCCTACATCCAGCCTAAACTGTCAGATGTTAATTGTAATTAATTTACCTGCAATTTTGAAGGACCAAGAGTTTGATGAGAGCCAAATTACGATCATCATCTTTTTTTTGAATTCTTCTTCAAACAGAAAATAACCGACTTCTCATCCCGAATACAGTTCGGGATCAACTAGAATAAAACAGAACAGAAAAAATACACTAATATGAATACAAATTGCTTTGCCAAATTCGTTTAGATGAAAATGTTACTACATGAAAATGTGTATCTCATATAAGCCGCATTTCTTGACGTTTGATCTGATCTAGATCAGATCATGTCTCATAAAACGACACCAAAATGCGTAAAACAAAGAAACACAAAATTTCGATTTTTTGACTCGTTTCGTATTGAATCTGCCATATTCTTGGTCGCTTTACAAAATTATTGTTCAACTACATTTTAATGGCTGGACTAAATTTTAGATTACCATTTGTGATCCAAAATCAATGTTGGATCAAATCTTGTTGTTACTTCACATATAAATTTTGATCTGATTCGGATCACTATGCGCCAAGGAATGCAGCTATAGTAAACAACACAAACGAATGGTAAAACTTTTTTGTTCTAGTTGTACAACTTGTACCGCTCATTTTATATTTGCCTCACACTCTAAAAAGTTAATTCCGAAAAAGAGCCGTACTAGATTCGAAAATATTTTTTTAAACATTAAACTTACGCTATTCTCATTACACATACAAAGATTTTTAGACGGATTAACTAATTGAAGCATTATTTGAAATATTCAAACATTGCACTACTTATGTTCGGGAAATATTTAAATGATTTTTTACAATTTTTTCTTGCAGTTTTCAATACACACCTGTAAAATAAATCAAAACAAAAAACAAAAATCTAGTGGAACGTGAAACAAATAGTGGCGCAACTACAAATTTCGGGCCCTGACACAAAATTTTTCTTGGGCCCCTAAAATGCTTCTTATACCTATGAACAAGTAAAGCATTTAGTTAAAAACTTATATCGCTAGCCTCGCATTATTTAAAAGTATCTAATTTCGAGAGAATACTTATACGAAACAGAACGTGATTCAGTTCAATGGCTTCTTAAATTTCCGGCAATCAGCTCATTGCTTTGACGATTTCTAAATATATCAACTAAGCATCACAAATTCGAATATAATTTGAAAAATATCAAGAATTTCGAAATAATCTTGAATTTTCAAAGTATCTTAATTATTGTAGAAAGTTCTGAAATATCGATTATCCATAAGTAAGTAAAACTAAAGGAATTCCTATACGCGCTAATCACTACCATGTGAAATGTAAATAACCTGGACATTCTTGAATAATTTCAAATAACCTATATCGACATTTTGGCATAATCTCACAAAAGCTACTATCACGGTTCAGATTTCTATGTGTAACTCTGCAAATTCCCACAACTCAAAGCTAAGCGCAGAACGTTGCTTAACAAAATTCGAATAAATTTGAAAATCTTTAAAATTCTCGAATAATCCTAGGAATGTCAAAAAACTTAAGAAATTTCTCTCTCAGAAAAAAAAATCGAATTATCTCTATATTTTGTGAAGCTCGATTGATCTCGATCTAAGCCTGTAAAGCCTGTTGTTGGGGGAGTAGTTTTAGGAGTCAAAGCTTTCTAGGATATGCGATTCTCATAAGACTTCTTCCTAGTGTAGTTACGCCTCCTCGTGGCGACAACCGGGCAATGCATCCTAGAATGTAGCCAAGTAACTTACACGACCGTGCAATGGCGGTAAATCCATTGCCCCAAGCTTTGGTGGGACAACATACGCTGAGAGCTGCGTGGCTAAGGGGGAGCTTAGTCTTTAGTATGTGAACTCCGGGTACCAGGCGACCCCCGGTTTAAAGTAGCCTTCCCACAGTATACCGATCTCTGCTGTGGGTGACCTTCATTTCTCGGATACTCGTGGGATTCAAATGGAAACCGAATTTAAAAAAAACATAGAGGGTGATGCCTCTTTAAAAGCATCAACTTCACCAGCTATTGAGTTGGGTCTCCTAAGCTATGATGGAATGGTAGATGCCACAAGGGCCACCACTCTTGATTATCTTAACGTCCGGACCAAGGAAAAGGTGGAACAGTCCACCTCTTCTACTACGGACACCTTCTGTGACGACAACATAAGTGTAATCTCACAGTTATCGGGCACCTCAACCATTGGTGTTGATATTGGGAACATGTCCCTCAACGCCGGGGAATGGGTTAAGCTCAACTCCTTCGAAAGAAGGCGTTTTAAAAAAGGGCTCAAGGAAGGCAAAACTAGAGAAGAGGCTCTAGCTGCTGCTAAGTCCGCGACCCCTCTGAAAGCATCCTCGGGGCCTGTTGCTCCTACCCTAGACAAGAGGTCTGGTGGTAAGCGTGAGAGGTCTTTTGAGGTTGCTCCGGAACCAAATAAACCACCTGCCAAAAAAGCAAAAGAAAGGCCTTCTCCGGTAAAGCCCTCTTTCAGCCAGGTAGCAGGCAGTGTTAAGCTGGGCATCGTACCAGGTGATCTCAGTGGCAATCCTCTTAGTATGGAGCAAATGGCAAACATACAGGAGTGTGTCATTGACCTCATTATTGGGATGCAAGGCTCAAACCACAAGCCGCAATTCCTTGGCTGTTTCCGGAGAACAGGTTGGCTATTTTTTATATGTTCCGATCATTCCACAGCGGAATGGATGAGGAACAGTTTTGTAAGCCTAAGGGAAAAAATTGGTCTGAACATAACTTTGGTGGAAGAGGATGATTTTCCTCGGCCAAACATCGTTAGGGGGTTCTTTCCACAGAGCCTTAGCTTAACTAGCGAGAAGATTCTCGCTACCATGGCCGCGCAGAACGATGGTCTCGCGGCCAACTCATGGAAGATACTGCAACGGACGACAACTGGCGTACTCGTCCATTTGGTTATGGCCATAGGCGAGTCTTCCATGAAGAAACTACGCGAATCCAACGGGAACATCGCATACCGCTTTGGTAGGATAAAACTCCTTCTCAAGAAGGATTCCCCCTCTACCAACCCAACCACTGGAGTCAGCTCCAGTAAGGAGGGTACTTTACCAGCCCCAGTAGTAGGCACAATCACAGACGAGGAGGCATCCAGGAACAGCAGCGCTATTGAGCATTCTGTTCCTGCTGCCTCTTCGTCGGGAGCACGATCAACGGATCTCTCCGCAACTCCTACTGTGGGATCGAGTAAATCAGCACTCACCCCGAAAATTAAGCATATGGGCGCTCGGGGTGTTACTGGGAAAAGTGGCAGAAACAGGCCAAATCCCGCAAAGCAGACGGCTGGCAAGCAGCCAGGAGCGTAGAGCTCCTTTACCCTAATCATCCAGTATGGCTGGTACTATTAGGGTACTACAAGCGAATCTGCATCACGCAAAAGGAGCTTCGGATACCTTTTGCAACAGGTTCGCGAAACAACACTTAACCCTTGGCCTTATCCAGGAACCTTGGGTTAATGGAGGAAAAATCAGAGGCCTCCACCTCAAGTCATGTAAGTTGATTTACGATCGAAGGGAGGAAGTTCCCCGAGCAGCAATATTTGTTTCATCTAATATTAACGTTCTTCCAATTCCAGAGTTCACCACTAAGGATTTGGTTGCAGTAATCCTGGAGGTTCCGACTAGCAGGGGAATGCAGGAGACAATATGTGCCTCTGCGTACTTCCCTGGTGAGTCGGTTAGTGCTCCACCTGTAGTTGTACAGGATCTGGTGGATTACTGCAACCTAAAAAACAAGCATTTCATCATAGGCTGCGATGCTAATGCACACCATATCATTTGGGGCAGCAGTGATACAAATGGCAGAGGTGAGTCCCTTTTAAATTATCTTATGAGTAGTCACATAGACATTTTAAATAAAGGTTCGAACCCCACTTTCATAAACTCGACTCGGCGAGAGGTGTTGGACCTCACTTTGTCAAGTCAGTTTATTTCCAACTCTGTTGCAAACTGGCATGTTTCAAGCGAAGCTTCTCTGTCGGACCACATGCACATCAGGTTCGATATACCGGGAGTGATCATACAGGCAACAGAGCGTCGTATCCCTTGTTTTACAAATTGGAAAACATATAGGGATATTTTATTTATCAAAGCAGACATGCTGCCAACATCTTTGAATTCAATTAGTGACCTAGAAACCGCAGCTGGTCTGCTTAATGACGTGCTCCTATCTTCCTACGAAAGCAGCTGTGTGGTGCGTAACGTTGTGGTTAATCGCAAAGTTCCATGGTGGAACGAACAGCTGGCTAAACTTCGTAAGAAGGTTAGGAAATTATTTAATAGGGCAAAGCATTCCAATGAGTGGAATGAATATAGGCAAGCCCTAACCAGTTACAACACAGAACTAAGGCGTTCCAAACGCCTCACGTGGAGGAAAAACTGTGGAAATATCGAGGATATACCTACAGCTGCTCGACTCCATAAAGTTCTAGCTAAAGATCAGTCCAACGGGATTGGGCTTCTTCTGAAATCCGATGGTAGTTATACATCAGGTCGCAAAGAGTCGCTCGAAACCCTGCTTCAAGTGCACTTTCCGGGCTGCACTGTTTGCGACACAAATACAATCACTAACTCCATATCTGGTACACACAAGGGTGTAAATATGGGTTGGGTTAATAGTTTATCCGGTAAGCTTTTTACTCCGGCTAAAGTCAAATGGGCCATTAACTCTTTTCAGCCTTTCAAGGCTCCAGGAGGGGATGGAATCTTCCCAGCCCTCCTTCAAAGGGGCCTGGACTTGATTACCCCTGCTCTGGTGGCCTTGTTTAGAACTAGCTTCAATTGGGGTCACATACCACAGGCTTGGAGTCAAGTAAACGTGGTTTTTATCCCAAAGCCTGGCAATCGGCCATGTGAACTTCCTAAGTCCTTTCGACCTATCAGTCTTACATCGTTTATTCTTAAAACCATGGAACGACTTATAGATCTTCATATCAGAGACTGGTTAACGGCAACCAGACCTCTAAATCCAAGTCAATTCGCCTATAGGAAAGGCAAATCCACAGAGGGTGCGCTGCATCTACTTGTCACCAAGATTGAAGCAGCCTATCGCTCGAAAGAAATTGCTCTGTGTGCATTTCTGGATATTGAGGGAGCTTTTGACAATACTGGATACGACTCAATTGCTAGGGCAATCAAGCGTAGAGGTATTGACGATCCGACTAACCACTGGATTAGTTCCATGTTGGTTAGTAGGAAGATTACATCTAAATTAGGTAATGAGTCAGTCACGATTACGGCAGCAAGAGGGTGTCCGCAGGGCGGTGTCCTGTCCCCTTTGCTGTGGTCACTCGTGATCGACGAGTTGCTTGATAATTTACATCTACTTGGGTACGATGCCATTGGTTATGCGGACGATTTGGTTATCATAGTCTCTGGAGGGCATGAACGTACGATGTCCGCCAGCATGCAACAGGCTTTGCTTGTTATTTCGAATTGGTGCACTGGGGAGGGCCTTTCGATTAACCCTAGCAAAACAGTCCTGGTGCCCTTCACCAAAAGACGTAATTTGAACCTTGGTTCAATTAGTCTTAATGATATAAATATCGGATACTCCAATGAAGTCAAATATCTGGGTGTTGTCCTAGATAAGAAACTAACTTGGAACTCTCATATTACTTCAACTACCGAACGCGCGGCCAGGGCCATGTGGGCCTGCCGGCGTATGTTCGGCAGGACCTGGGGCCTGAACTCAAAAATGATTTACTGGATGTACATCATGATAGTGAGGCCAATTGTAACATATGGGGCAATAGTTTGGTGGCCTAAGGTACAGCAAAAAGTTATTATGAACAAGCTGACCTCATTACAGAGACTAGCATGTCTCGGAATTACAGGTGCTATGCGCACCTGCCCTACGGCGGCAATGGAAGCTCTCATCGGGCTCACTCCACTTCATATCCACGTCAAAAAATCAGCTGCTACCTGTGCAGCTAGATTGAAGCTCGCGAATCAATACAGTCATGATGACCATATGGGTCACCTGGACATTTTGAATGAACTTCCAGACCTGAATATGTTCTTTAGTGTCCCGGACGTTATGCCGAAAGAACTCTGCTTTGGCAGGAATTTCGTGGTAACTATCCCCGATAGAACAGACTGGGATACTGGGTTACCGCAGATGGAACCTAACAGCCTAGTCTGGTACACTGATGGATCAAAAATGGATAGTGGAGTCGGCATTGGTGTCTTTGGACCCAATCACAAAATATCGAAATCACTGGGTACTTACCCCAGTGTTTTTCTAGCCGAAATTCACGCCATCGAAATCTGCGCCTCTATTATTATGACCAAAGGTCTTAAAGGCGCATCCATCCACATTTTGTCTGACAGCCAAGCAGCACTGAAAGCATTGGCTTCTAACTGCTTGGTTTCCAAGTCGGTTCAAAGTTGTTATAAACTGCTACAATCTCTCTCTTGTCAAAACAAAGTAAGGTTGTGGTGGGTGCCTGGTCACATGGGCATCACTGGAAATGAGATAGCCGACGAACTTGCACGGGCAGGCTCGTCGACTACACTCATTGGCCCTGAGCCTTTTTGTGGTATCCCGTGGGCTTCTGCAACCTACACAATCAGTAAATGGGAAAAAATACAGTGCTTGACTTATTGGAACTGTATTCCCGGCCTTAGACAAGCCAAATCTTTGATCAGACCATTTCACCACAAAAATTTGGCGATCAATTTCAGCAAAGGAAATATTAGGAAACTTGTGAGTTTTCTCTCAGGTCACTGTAACCTGAGATATCATTTGAACAAAATGAACCTGTCCACAGAGACGGAGTGCCGACTCTGTTTGGAAGAGACAGAAACCGCAGAACACATACTATGTGAGTGTGTTGCTCTGTGCACACGGAGGTGGATTCATTTTGAAGAGAGGTATCTGACCCCGGAGAAATGTAAATTGGCCTCTATAAATAGCATTCTCGCCTTTATTAGAGAGGTGGAGAAGCTCCTGGAGTAACAGTACCCAACAGCACAAAAGATCTTTTAGGTCGTAGTGCTAGCCGCTTTTGGGCAGGGACGAAAAAAAAAAAAAAAAAAAAAAAAAAAGCCTGTAAAAATCTAGCAAACCCACAAAAATTTCGAAATTTTGAGACTAAGGATATAGATTTGAGACGATACTAAGATTTTTTTGAGACTAAGGTCAACAAAATGATATGCAATAAAGATGGAATCCTCAAATAGCACCGGATAATAATTAATAATTTTTTTCGAATAGGCATCGAACCATCAAGTACACCATACAATCTCAAATATACTTGAATAACCCTGAAAATCTCAATAACCTGACTCTTCCGAAACACCAATTAAGCCTTGAACATCATGCACCCCATTTCCATGCTACAAAAAAATGATTAAAACATGAAATCCCAAACAAGGGGATTTGAAACAGGGGAACTCGCCAAAAAGAAGCAAAAAAATACACCATCACCGTTTACCGCTAAATTTAGTTTTTATTAACTGTTTACCGATAATAAAAAAAAAATCGGTGAATGAAAAACTATAAATCGAACGAATTCATTATGGAGACTGACTGCGATTTGGCTCAAGTATCAGTTGAATCTCCTATCTAAAGACAAAGGCGCTCCTAACGAGGGAAACAAGAAATGTTTTCCGTCGCGGTTAGCAATTTTTCTAGGAAGAAGGTTTCAACAATTTCTTGTTTTTCAGATTAGTATTAGCTGCTTTTAACAAATCAGTTCATCCTTTTTCAAATAAAACTTAACTTTTGCAAAAGAAATTTAATCAGTTGTTACAACATTCAATCTTTTGCAAATCAAATTCAACCTTTTCTAATTAAAACATGATAAATTTGGAGTGCCAAATGCGTGTTACAAATAAATCAACCCAGCAAACACTAAAACCGTTATCATTTGATGTCGAAAGCCTTAATTTCAAACGAGTTTAGCAAATTTAAATATCTGTCAAAACCTAAATCCATTTTTATTTGGATGGGCACCTTCAGCAACCGAGTATAAATTGTTGGACCTGTTTTAAGAAAATATCTAATAGCGACAGGAAGGATTTCTTCTTTCTGTAAAAACTACAGACCACCGCCTTTTCTTAAAAATTTTCTATAGAAATGTACTGGTCTGCAAATTTCGTCTACTTTAAGCTTTATCTGAGCTACCATCTATCTAATCTTGACTTTGAACCAATATTCGAACGCCTGATAAATCTCGTGGGCCCCAATAACAGTGCCACCTCCCCTCCCCGCGGTTGCGGGTGCTGCGGGTACCTAGTTACGCCACTGTAAACAAACTTGTTTACTATTACTACGCATCATTTGTAAAATTTTTGGAATTGATTTGTTATACAATCGACATAAATGGCTGTTATTGAAGTAAAGAACAGTTTCATGTATTAAAATAGAAAACGGTGAATAAGAACATTCTTCTATCTCAGTTTCCGGACTAAAAGATGTAGGCGGACGCACTGATATCGCAGTGCTTAAATTAAAAGATGTGGATGGATAGTTTTCAGTCGAGCTTTCTGCAATTCTGAGGCACCCTTATTGTAGGTTTCCACTTGGGATGCCTTTGCGAATAATCGCAATCTGTTTCAAATTTTTTCACATGGATAGTATCAGAGCACCCTATATTTTATAGAGCCATAATCAAAAAATCTGAGCTTTTATAAGGGAATTAGAAACGAGGAAAAAACGAAAGTTTTTATAGTAAAACACACAAAACATATGGGAAATCACTTTTTTCCTAAGACAAATTTTTAAATGAAAACGGTACAAATTCTTAATTATGATTTCTGAGATACTTTCATAAATGTTTGAATTTCAACATATATGAATGTCGTTGAAGTAAATCGTTTTAATTTTCTTGTAATAATTGATTTATTTAAACCAAAATATAAGAAAAATTTCATAACAACAGCATTCTGGTGAAATTGAAATAAAAGCTTACTACGATTCGTTTGGTCATTAAGTCAATATACATTACATAGATGGCAGTGATCGCCGTAAAAATTTGGAAAAATCGTACCAAAAAATACCACCTGGGGAAATTTCAAGTTCAAAAATTGTAGGAAAAGCAAAACAAATTCACAAAATATAGGAACGTGTGTTAATTTTGCGATTAAATAATTTTTTTTTGTATTTTTCTGTAACCATTTTAGACATCTTACGTACACTAGTAAAACTAAAGATAAATTTAGCAAGTATTATTTTAATTTGTCAGAACCAACTTTGATGTATTTTTCAAAATGAAAGTTCGAAAAAACATATTTTAGAAATAATTTAATTTTAATTTACTTAATACTAATATGGCCTTCTTGTATATTGTTCTTAAAGATATGTAGAAAACTTTTATATAAACATTTTATAATATTTTTGCTTTTTTCATTGAAAAACTTGAAGCTAAAAAACACCATTTTTACTATGGATTCCTATGGAAATCAGTGAAAAGTTATACCACTAAAAAAGCTTCTTAAAAATACGTCATTAAGATTATGGCTCTATACTCTAGAAGGCTCTGATAGTATACATTCAAAAAAATACATATCGGTATATAAATTTGTCTATGCAACCATAGACAAATTTATAATACGGTTCGCCATCAAAAATAGTCATGCCTACAACTTTTTCCATTGTGAATTTTCCATTTACAAAAAAAATAATTAAAATTTCCCTTATTTTGTTTAGGAAAATTTTCAATCCCGCGATAAACAAAGCAAGCTGAAATATTTTTCTATGGCCTGTATTACATTTTGATATTTATTCTTTATATAAAAACATCAACATATTTATATGATAGTGTAATGGAGATGTATATGCTAGAAGCTAGATACTAGCCATATTTTATTTAATAATTTACAACAACAATTGTACTATTAAATTCCTCAGCAGGAATACGTCGAATTCCTACTAAATCGACGAAATTCAAAATCGAATTCATCGTTTAGTTTGCCTACTTTACGCTGGGTGCGCTAGACCATATTTTTTTTAGTTCTATAGGCTGCCTTTGCCTTATAATTGCCGTCGCCTCCGGGTCCACGCTCATTGAGCGGGTGTTAATAAGTGACCTAGGTATAAGGCGGGTCACGCTAAATGATGGCAAATGGGCCGGATTAAGGTGTAAAACGACCCGTGCTGACGATCTGCCAGGCTGGAGGCCCATTTAACAAAGCCCAGTCGTGAACGGAGCCCTCTGGATACCTGGCGACCTCCAGTTGTAATTGGCCTTACCTGCGTATACGGATCTCTGCGCAGGCGGGCCTCCATTTCTCCGGTACTCGTGGGAATCTAATGGAAGGATCAAACAAAAATAAATCAAAGGGCACCGGCTCTCCTCAAAAGGCGGTATCAGCGAAGGGAGGTACCTCGAACCAGACGGGTGGGGCCTCGAAGGGTGCAAAGGTGGTTGACTCTAAGGCACTAGTCCCGGGGGTTAGCGGTACCAACGCAGCGCAGGGGAGGGGGACGAGAGAAATTCCTCCGGCGAAAAGGCGGTACAGAAATCGCCGCTCGGCATTTAGAATTTAGCCCACGGAAGAACAGAGAATATCGGTAGCTTAGGCAAGGAACACTGTGGGCTGTGGAAGCTCGGAAAGGGACCATGTGTCGAAAAGACAGCGGTCCCAGGACGAGGTGGAAGTAGTAAACAGCAAGCGGGCCAAGTTGCTGACTGACAAGAAGCCGAGCTCCAACTCAGGGACAAAGCTGTTCAGCGCTGCCCTGAGGGAGCATGTGTTGATGCTAGTCGTAATTGACGAAAGTCAAGAAGATAGGAGCATCACGGCGGAAAAAATGGAGGTTGGTGTATAATGCACTCAACCTCGTCTTTTCAAAGGTACTGGGAGAAAATCCAAGACCACCCCCATCCTGCAGAGATGCGGGATGGTATCAAGGGCTTGTGAAGATGACTGCATGCTCGGACTCTAAATCTGTGGATCTTTATAAAAAGGCTATAGCCAAAGTAGGGGAGGTGTGGCCAGGCGCAAAGCTTGCGGCAGTTAGCCGGGAGGAAATTCCCAGCAGGCCGAGGGCACGTGTCTGGCTGCCATCCGAACCGGCTAGCCCTGCTGACGAGGCTTTGAAAATTATTCAGGCCAGTAACCCGAATCTTCCGACCGGAAATTGGAAGATCGTCAAGCAAGAGGAGGCCAAGGGGGCTCGAAATTATCAATTATGGTAATAAATAAGGAGTCCCTTGCGCTCCTGCACAAAGGGAGTAATTGACTTCGGATTCGGGTCAATTACTCTCAACGTTTATAAAAAGGATGGGACGGAAGCGCGTACGGGAGGCCAACCGGAGGATGGTGGCAACCCGCCCAGGCCTGAAGGGGGTACCAGCAGCAGGGGGGAGAAGCTGAGGGTAGAAGGGAGAGTGAATCCGGCAACCTCAGTCTGGCAAGGATTCACTTGGAATATGAGGAGCGGCACATAAGCGAAGGAGCTGGTGTTCCGATGGAGGAGGATGTCGGCAGCCCGGGCACTGACAAGTTCTCTACAGAGGGTACGAGGGTTAGCGAGACGGACGAATCCGGCGCATCCCAAAATACTGGGAAATAATATTCCTGCGGTAGCAGGAATATGCTATAGAGGTAGGTAGAGGTTAAAAGGTTATGATTAAGATAACACAAATTAACCTTTACCATTCTAAGGCTGCTTCGGCAGCTCTACTCCTCAGGCTGACTAGGTCGGGTGAGGATGTGATATTAATCCAAGAACCTTGGATTAATAACAACAGGATCTGTGGCCTCAGAACCAATGGGTACAAAATTATATCCTCTAGTAAGTCTGGGAAGATCAGATCTTGTATTCTTGGGAAAAATAATATTAATCTTTTCCTTCTCTCTCAATACAGCAATGGTGACACTACTGCAGTTAGCCTGGAAATAGGCACTTGTAGATTCTGGCTAGTTTCAGCCTACATGGACCGGGAGAAGGAGGTTCCTCCGGATAACCTGGAGGAGCTGATCCGTGAAGCGGAATAATCAAAGGTAGGTGTGGTACTGGGAGTTGATGCTAATGCGCATCACACTATCTGGGGAAGCACGGACATTAATGAAAGAGGTGAGTCGCTTTTTGATTATTTGATGAGTACTAACCTTTCAGTGGGTAATATTGGGCGGGAACCCACATTTATTACTAGTAACAGGCAGGAGGTTCTAGACGTGACCCTTGCCTCAAATAATATTCTTCATATGGTTAAAAATTGGAGGGTGGATAAGGAACACTCCTTTTCTGATCATCGATATTTAACCTATATCCTCGATATTCACCCTGCTACTCGGGAAGCCTTCAAGAACCCTAGAAGGACCAACTGGAACAAATATGGGGAGAATTATTAGAGGATATGTTACCGTCGAGAGCTATGGAGCCCCCGACGACCACTGGGGAGCTGGAGGACATGGTGGCTAGCGTTACTAGCGCATGCAACCGATCCTTTCGCGCTGCCTGCCCACTGGCTAAGCCTAGAGGTAGGCAAAAAC
This sequence comes from Tipula vernalis, assembly GCA_958295665.1. Taxonomy (NCBI): domain Eukaryota; kingdom Metazoa; phylum Arthropoda; class Insecta; order Diptera; family Tipulidae; genus Tipula; species Tipula vernalis. Next base: position 86,124,959 of record OY282559.1, on the reverse strand, counting down.
CAGTATGGTGGTCCAGGGAACTGAGAACCTATCGTAAGGCTTGTAGGACAGCCTTTAATAGAGCTAAAAATACAAGGGAGGCTCAGGATTGGGACTCCTATAAGGAGAAACTCGGAATTTATAAGAAAGAATTAAGAAAGGCACAAAGGAGGTCTTGGAGAATCTTCTGTGATAAAATGGAAGAGGTATCCGAAACCTCCCGCCTTAGAAAGATTCTTTCCAAAAGTACATCTAGTCCTAGTTTTTTGATAAAACCGGACGGATCTTGGACAGCTTCTAGTGGAGAATCTCTGGAGCTTCTCTTCGAGAGACCCTTCCCAGGGAGCTTTGAAGACCTGTTGGTGCGTAGCAATCATCAGGAATCACTGTCAGTGTTCTCAGAGGATATCGTAACCAGGAAACGGATCCTGTGGGCACTGAGGGGTTTTAAACCATTTAAATCGGCTAGTCCGGATCAAATTATACCAGCGGAACTTCAAAACAGCTCAGTAATTATTCTTCCCTACCTGGAAGCTATATTCAAAGGGTGTTTGAAGCTGGGCTATATTCCTAGGTACTGGACGGAGGTCAATGTGGTGTTCATACCGAAAGCGGGGAAAAGCTCAGATGTCTATCCTAAGGACCTAAGACCAATAACTCTATCATCCTTTCTTTTGAAAACCTTGTAAAGGCTGCTGGATGTATACATCAGAGATAAAATATGTGCCAAGAAGTGGGCACCGTCTCAGCATGCGTACACAAAGGGTAGATCTGTGCACACTGCTCTGCACGCCTTGGTGTGTACGATTGAGAAATCGATTAATTCGAAGGAATTCTGTTTGGTGGCCTTCCTGGATATAGAGGGCGCCTTTAATAATGTGAAAGCGGAGGCAATCAAGGAGGGATTGTCATTTTTGGAGGTGGACGTTCCTCTGAGAAGGTTAATCAATTATATGCTGAGAAGTAGGATTGTTAGCTCGAAGTTGAGGGACTCCACCATCAAGAGGCGAGTAGCTAGGGGAACCCCGCATTGAAGTTATCGCTTACGCAGATGACGTAGCTCTAGCTGTTACCGGGAAATTCCCGAGCACGATTTTAGACGTAATGCAGAATGCGCCTACCATCGTTACGAACCGGTCTGGCAAATGTGGATTTGGTATTAACCCGTCCAAGACAGAGCTGGTACTCTTCACTAAGAAATACAAAATCCCGGTAGTTGTCCCTCCTACCTTAAATGGCACAAGACTTGCTTTTACTGTTAGACCTAGATATCTGGGCATTATCTTGGACAGTAAGCTTAGTTGGAAGCCCAACACGTTGGAGAGAATAAACAAAGCTACTATAGCTGGACAAGGTAACTTATAAAAGTAAGATTGAGAGAGTGCAAAGAACGGCCTGTATGCTTGTTAGCGGGGCATTGAGGTCGACACGGACAAGTGCCTTATTAGAGGTTATGTTGCACCTTCTTCCGGTCGACATTTTTGGCAAACAGATGGCGGCAAATACGGCTGTACGACTTGCAGCCGTCTCTCAGTGGAGGTGTCTTAGTATAGGACACTCTACTATTGTTAGATCGTTGAAGGATGAGCTGGCGAATCTTGACTACGTTAAACCTACTCTACGCTTCGACAAGTGATTTCGAACCTCCTTCCCTACAAGGGAATCCTGGAGGAATAGACCGATATCGGAAACCGAAGCGTTGCAATTCTTCACATATGGCTCCAAGCTAGACGGCAAAGTGGGAGCTGGAGTATTCTGTGACAAATTAAATGTAAACATTTCTATTCGTCTCACTGATTACTGCAGCGTGTACCAAGCTGAAGTCGTAGCGATTGAGGAGGTCATGACGTGGTTGAAGCATAATGTGGTATCCTCAGATGACATCGCAATCTAATAAAAATACTAATATTACTTAGTAATAAAAATATTTTCGGTTAAAAGCATTATTGTTCTATTTTAAAAAAATTGTAGAGGCTAACGGTTTCGGTAACTCTCACGGGCACGCGGGAGGTCGCTGCGCTCCCCCTGATTAGCCCTCCGAGGGGCTTTAGATTTGAACTTCGAGGGACGTAGGAGCCAATTTTTTCCAAATCTTGATGTTATCAAAATCTTCTCTTTTAAAATCTTGGTTTTTCAGACAAGAAAATCTTGGCTTTTTTAAAATCTTGGTTTTCCACCAAATCTTGTATTACAAAATCTTGCCTAACAAAATAGTGCAATTATTTTCTTTTTAGTGGGTGTGATTAATAAATTCTATGTAATCAGCTCCTCCGTGCGGCACGCAGTGTAACATGTTTGCTGATCCCGGCTCCTACGTCCCCCAAAGTTCAAATTTAAAGCCCCTCGAAGAGCTAAGCGAAGGGAGCGCAGCGACCTCCCGCGTGCCCGTGAATGTTACCGAAGCCGTGAGCCTCTATTGGAAATATTTTTATTTTTGTAAACCAAGATTTTGAAAATCCAAGGTTTTGAAAATCCTTGATTTTTGGCAAAAACAAGATTTTGAAAACCAAGATTTTGTAAACCAAGATTTCGTACCCGTTTTCGCACATAGTAAAAAGAAAAATAATTGCACTATTTTGTTAGGCTATATTTTTGTAATTTGCAAGATTTGGTGAAAAACCAAGATTTCAAAAAAGCCAAGGTTTTCTTGTCTGAAAAACCAAGATTTTAAAAGCCAAGATTTTGATAACATCTAGATTTTGAAAAATTTATAAAAGGTTTGCAATTGACGATTAAGGCTCATTTAATGTTGTTCGACTATTTAAATGAGAGTTTTAAATTCGAATATCTCCTTACCGGCAAAACAAATCAAGACGCATTGGAAATTTTTTTTTCGACACTTCTTCTTCAGATGAACCATAATATCTTGTTATTAAGGTGGTATATTGTAATTATTTGGTAATACTAGTATTAGGCACGGTTTACAATTCTACGTGTTAATTCCAAAATGTTATTGTCTGTCCTTAACAACGGACCAATACATCATAACACAAAAAAAAAAAATTTTCAACACCGTTTTTATTTTCAATAATTTATAACTTATTAATAACTTTAATTTAATTTGCGTCACACAATTTGTATGCTTAGAACCACAATATCTGTACTGGTTAATTTATTTCATTGTTAAGGTTTTTCTCTCTAACATGTGAGATTTTTACGATCACGCTTTAGCACTAACTGTTTAAATTACATCAGTCCGTAATTTATGTTATCACACGGTTATATTAGATTTATTCTTAACACATAATAATAATTTTACAAACTATAATTTTGTCTTCTTTTTTGTTTTGGTTTTATTTATTATTTTTTATTTTTTTTTAAATCAATAATAAATATTTTGAACTAAACCGAACTTAAACTTTTCTTAAACAACAAAACTCAAAGATGATCTTCGTTCTCTGTGTATGTTCACGATATCGTGTGTTTTTTTTTATTTTTTTATTTTTATTAGGTGATTCGGACATCACATTCACTTCAAGACTGACCCTCCTTTTTTGCTATTCTATAGCGAGTCGTCATCGTTTTACCGGTCGATCAAAAAAAACAAAAACGTAATTTTAGGTAACCCTTATTGTGCAACGACTAATTGCAATTACAAGTTGTAACAAGGGAACGGTGGCTATAATTTCACCCCCACCAGTCACAATATTGGCATTCATTTCACTAATATTTTATCAATGAAAATTTTGTTCAATTCACCAATTTCAAATTGTGTTCCAGATGAATGTAGCAATTTGGATGTAAATTGGAACGTATTTCGAGAGGATTACAAAGCAAGTCTCAAGAGTTCTCGATTATCAGAACATAATGATGATGGCAGAATCGACAACTTGATTGGTAATGCACGTGTCCCTGAATTAAAAGGAAATGCAATACTCTATTTCGCAGGGTACTGTGCTTATAAGGCCGTCAACTGTCAAAAATGCACTCAAAGACTATTAAAATCTGAGGAAGAAAGCACCATTACAATAACGGAGGCATTTTTAGATGAGAAATTTTTTAAAAAAGATGTCACCCATTATGGAGCTTTAAAGACGCCAACTTCAGAATATGAAGAAATAGCTCGTATTATTAAACAAATATTTGAGATATGCTATTAGACAGAATGCCATTTTTCCAATATTTGTGAAAAAAAATCACTGAGAAATGCATGCTCAAATTTAAGTTATTGCAACCATCCATTTTCGTCGAAGAGAACGATGAATGTACAGGTCACATTAAAAAGTTGGTCTCATTTTTTATTTTAATCCTCACAAAGAGGAACTGTAAGTGGTCTGTGCTAAACAGAGAACTCGAGAAACCTCAAAAACGGCCCAAGAAGGCCAAATCGCACTCATCTATAGCCACGAACAAATTAAACATTTTAAAAAACTAAAAACATATAGCTAGCTACCTGACCTTTTATTAATTAAAAATTTTTGTTAATTCCTCAAAATTCAAAATCCAAAAAATTTAACAAAATAAAAAAGTTTATGTCGAATTTGTATACACACTGGGAAAGTGGCAAGAAATGCATACAACTTGCTAGTTATTTTCCATAAACCAAACATTAGCTTGGATAAATTCTGTGTAATTAAACAAAAACTGAATATCTACAAAAAAATCATTTTTTTATTTGTTGCTGCATTCGTTTCAGAATTTCAAGCTATATTCAATAACCTAATCCATTTTACATAATTTTCAGTATTTCCCTAGAAAATTTTCATCAAAACCAATTATCTTGAATCTAGAAAAAAAATTAAATAACAGAAACCCTTTATCTTCAGATATTCTGTACCCATTTATAATTGAGAATGATATTTGGAAAAAACTAGTTTTTTTTGGCTGATTCAGTTTTTTGCAATAGTTAGCTAGTTTTAATTAAACATACCAAATTATCGAGAATTTTTTGTTTAACGAAAACACGATATGTTCAGATACCGAAACTTAAGTTGTTTAAATATAAATGTTAATAAATTTATATCAGCACTTATCAAATTTAGGAAACACAATATTTCGACTAACAAATCAGATCTCTTAGTGTTTGTTGAAATAAAGCTTTATTTTAGGTTTTTGTTCGGTTTTGATTAGTAAAGATTACTTAAAATTGGTATTAAAATTCAATATAATTAACAGCTTTAATACATGCAATATGTTACGTAATACAAAATATCTCAAAAAACATTTACACAAACTTTAAATGCGATATCGTTTTTTTTTTAATTCCAACGAATTTTGCAACGACCACAATCAGAGCCTTCTAGAGTATAGAGCCATAATCATAATGACGTATTTTTTAGAAGCTTTTTTAGTGGTATAACTTTTCATTGATTTCCATAGGAATCCATAGTAAAAATGGTGTTTTTATGCTTCAAGTTTTTCAATGAAAAAAGCAAATATATTATAAAACGTTTATATAAATGTTTTCTACATACCTTGAACAACAACATTCAAGAATACTGTATTGTTATTGAATAAATATTAATTGCAGAAATATTAAAATTAAACTATGCCTAAAACATATTTTTCGAATTTCAATTTTGAAAAATAAATCAAAGTTGGCTCTGAGGAATTAAAATAATACTTGCTAAATTTATCTTTAGTTTTACTAGTGTACGTAAGATGTCTAAAATATTTACAGAAAAATACGAAAAACTAAATATTTTGTGAATTTGTTTTGCTTTTCCTACAATTTTTTTACTTGAAATTTCCTCAGATGGTAATTTTTGTTATGATTTTACCAAATTTTTACGGCCATCACTGCCATCTATGTAATGTATATTGACTTAATAACCAAACGAATTGTAGTAAGCTTTTATTTTAATTTGACCAGAATGCTGTTGTTATGAAATTTTTTTTATATTTTGGTTACAAGAAAATGAAAACGATTTACTTAAACGACATTCATATATGTTGAAATTAAAATATTTATGAAACTATTTCAGAAATCATAATTAAGAATTTGTAACGATTTCATTTTAAAATTTGTCTTACGAAAAAAAGTGATTTCCCATATGTTTTGTGTATTTTACTATGAAAAGTTTGTTTTTTTCCTCGTTTCTAATTCCTTTATAAAAGCTGTGTTTATAAATCGTTTTGTCATATAGCGTATTTCCTTGACAAATTTACAACAACAATTGCATAGACGAAATCCCCGCAAGAATAACATTAACCCAAAAAAAATTGGGTTTAATTAAACATAATTCTAATTCTTGGTTATGATACCTGCCACCAGAGTCATAATACATAGTAAATTTATATTTTATTTCGAAAGGTTGGCTTTTGTCAATTAAATCAAATTGGCTATTTTCTTGGAAAACAAATAAACCCAAAATAATTCAAATTATATTTTGGTCAACAAAATACGCTTATAGTGTTTGTAAGTTTCAACGCGTTTTTTTTCTCGAAATTAATTATCATCATCGAAAAGGATCTTAGTAGGCCTAGACCTACTCTTATATCTGTTCCATTTTAAAATGGAAATGTGGCAACAAATAGAAAGAGATAGGTCCCATTATTTCAGAAATACATTGTAAAATAAATTAACATCCATATGTTCGAATAAGATATCCGAACTATGATATAGCTTTATCCTATTTACACTCTTTACTTCTAAAGTTATTTAGAATATTTTACTATTTTTGCTTGACCAATAAAATAATTATCGTTTTTATTATTTGGTTTATCTAGCACACGAGTTGTATTAAATGGGTTGGCTACATAATCTCGGTTTTCAAAATCTCGGCTTTCAAAATATCGGTTTTCAAGATCTCGGTTTTCAACATTTCGGTTTTCAAAATCTCGGTTCTAAAAAGCTCGGTTTTGAAAAATAAATTTTTATTAATTTGAGCCGCCCGAACTAATAAAAATTTATTTTTCAAAATCAAGCTTTTGAGATCAGGATTTATATTGTTACGGGTTGCGAATTTGTGTCTTTATGTGTATGTGTATGTGGCTATGTATATATGTGTGTGTACATGTGTATGTGTATGTGTGGTTGGGTACTAAATCTTGGTTGGAAAAATCTTGGTTTTCAAAATCATGCTTTTTCTAAATTCTGAAAAATGGGGATTTTTCATTTCAAAACGAAAATAACCGAAAATTATAAATTCTGGAAAATGGGGAATTTAATTTTAAAGTTTTCAAAAAACGAAGATTTTGTAAAAGCCAATATTTTAATAACATCAAGATTTTGAGAATCATGATTTCAATATGCTCCAAAAATACCAGCAAATTTAATTAACTAAAAATATTAAAAAGCATCCAAAAACCGTTAAAAGCAAAATATTTAGACATACAATAGAAAAAATAAAAACCAACATTTTTAAAATAGAATTTTTTAAAACGAGGTTTAAAAAACCGAGATTTTGAAAACCGAGCTTTTGAAAACCGAGATTTGTAAAATTGTAAATTTATGATTTTTGAAAAACCGTTGTTTTTAATTATTTTTTGCGTTTCGTTTCTATAGATTCGTTCGATTTTTTTTTTCGTACTCTAAATGCTGTAGGAAGAAAAGAGATAATTAATTTTTGGATGGTCTTATATAGCCTTTCGTTCGAGACACAAACATTTCCCCTTTAAAATTTGTGTATTTTATTTCAACTACATTTTGTTTCCGTGAAACTTGTTCATCTGGTTAAGTATTTATTTGTGGTACTAGTGAGCAAAACGAGATATTATCCATGAGGGATAAGTTTGTCCCACGAGGCGATAGCCGAGTGGGACATTATCCCGAGTGGATAATATCTCTTTGCTCACGAGTACCATACAACGTTTTATCCACTTTTGTTGAAATAAATTTCGTAAATTAATAAGAAATAGTTCCATTTTGTGTTTTCACACAAAATGGATTTTACATTTTATCTTAAAAGTTCTTTAAATTGTCATGGTGTACTTTAATTTAACTACTTTTTGGAATATAGTTTTTCATTTAATTTGGCTACGAATAATTTTCCAATGACTACTCAACATTTTGTAATATAAAATATAACTCACGTTGCCCCTAGCAACGTGGGTTATACAATAACAATGGGTTATTTTACATTTTCTTTATTTGAAATCAGCATAGTTATCGAGCTATTATATATCAAAAGTGGATAAAATATTTTTTTTGAGAAATTTAAACCAAACATTTTTTTGGATAGTTATTCTTTTTAGAACATATAAAAGCGAATGAGCTATGTATATATGTTAGCACATATTTTTAAATATTTAAACTTATTTTACGTTTTACCACATATTTTATGGTTTATTTCAAATATTTTTAATTTTTCTTCAAGAATAACGTAATTTGACTTACATAGCTTAAAATTTGATAAATCATAAATATTTTATAAGGCAAATTTTAAATTTAGGCCAACAAATATTTTTTTTTAGAAGTAAAAAAAGTTTTACTTTGGCCTAAACTCCACTAAGTTACTTAGATCAATAAATTAAGAACAAAATAAACGTCAAATTAGAAGGTCTCAATAGTTTATTGCACATTATTTGACGATCCGCAGTGCTTCTAGAAAAGCAAATTTTGTGATTATTGTTTTTATTCATTAACGTATGTGGCCATTTATCAAAAATGAAATAATCCACGTTGTGCCATTTATCTGATTATGGCAAAATATGGAAATGCATGTAAAAGTATCCTTCGGAATTTAACTGAATCAAACCTAGCAAATGCAATTTTACCCCATTTATGCACTTGAGCAACAGTTTTATGCATATTCAAAATGGGATTGAACGAAAACTCCAATTTATTATATGTTTGAGGGAAATGTTGAATGTAAATTTGATTATTAAGTGTGAATTACTAACTGCATTATTTTTCTAAAATGGTAGAAAAACTAAATTGATGCCAAAGATTTGACATATTTATGTTTATTTTCAGATTTACACTGTCATTTTAAGGATGTTTCACGTAAAACAAAATTTCCCTTTGAATACACTACAAAAATTAAAACATGTCATACGTTCGTATTCAGAAATATCAGTTAATTTTCGTTTCGAATAGCATTTTCGTTTCGTATACAAATTCGTAACGTATTCAGAAATAGGGCCCCAGGGCTTGGCTAAATATTGAGTGGATTTAAAAAAATCTCCTGTTTTAAATCCATTAATTTTCAGTTTGAAATTAAACAGATACAATTTCAATTGAGTTGCAATTCGAACTACGAGGCCAATAAAATTTTGAATGAAATTTAAAATAGAAAGTAACAAAATGTTTCTGGATTAAACTACATTTTCCATAAAATTTAAATAGTACAAATTGTTGTACAGTGTTTAATTTAGATTAGAAATTGATCAGCACATTCTGCTTGGTTTTGAGAAAAAATTTGAGTGTATATTTATTGTTCCAAACTAGATTTAAACATAATTTTAATTGCAATTAGGTAAGAATTGAGTTGCAATACGAAATTCGATCTCAAACAACCAACAAAATTTCCTTTTAATTTAGTTTAGAAATTTGAAGAAATTTTGAGTAAAATTTGAATTAGGAATTTATATTTTAAAAAATGGTTTTAGTATTCCAAACCAAATAAAATCTTTGGTATAAATTATATATAGGAATTGAGTTACAACTCGAATTTTGATATCACAAAATTTTGAAGAAAGAATAGAAACATATGTCAAGGGTAAACCTTCGAATAAAACCTTGAATAAACTTTGAGTAACATTTTAATTCAAAATTAAGTTAAACTTCCAAACTGTACTTGAATGCTCATTGAACTAAATTGAAATAAAAACTTGAGTAAAATTTAAAGTTTTAACAAAGTTTCAACAAATATTTAGGTATTCTACTAATTGATTATTGTAATTTTCCTTTTAATATGTGAGTGGTATTCAGAGAAGTAACTTAGTTTAAAATCAAAATGGATTCAAATAGTAAAATAGTATTATACTATTTTGCTATTATTACGTACGGTAAGAGACCAGTATAAGATAACAAAAATTTAAAGAGAGAAAAATAGCTTGAATTCTAAACTCCATATAATGAGCTTGACTGAAATTATAAGTAGAAATTGTCTTCTTTATATTACATTTGAGAAACACATTTTGAAAACAATGTTAGCAAAATATTTAATGCATTTTTATGTAACTGAGTTTAAACACGATTTCAACAAATTTTTTAGTTAAATTAGAAAATAATAGAAGCATTTCAATTTTAAACCATGCTAGAGTGTAAATCCGGACTGCCTTTAATAACAGTTTGAGTGAATTTTAAAAATTTAGTTAAAATCAAAACAAGATTTGAACAAAGTTTGCACTAAAAATTCAATTTCAATCCTATTGAGAGTTTGAGCTTTTGGATGAAATTAAAAAATATTTAAAAATTGAGTTTGAATTCCATCTTTAATTAACACAAAATTCTGATTGCAATTAAGCTAAAAATTTTATGATATTTTGTTCAGAAATTGAGTAAAAATTCCAACCTAAATTTGTCTAAATGTTCTTGATTAGAAATCTGGAGTACAACTTCAGCTGTAATTGCAAGTGCATTTAAGAAAAATTCAAGTGTTAATTAGAAATGCTGAATTAGAGTGGAATTTAAAACTCTCTATTTGAATTTTAAGCAGTAATTGAGTAAAATGTTGAGTAGAAATTGAATTTGAATAGTAATTTGGACTTATGCAAAAACATAACTGTAATGTACGAGTAGTTTTTAGTTTAAAAGTAGAGTTTGTATTTCGAATTGGACTGGCAAGAGAGAAAATAAAGATTAAGTTACAATTATAAAATAGATCTGAGCAACATTGTATGTTTAGTGAGGGCAAAATTCTGAGAAAAAGTTGTTTTTAAATTCCAAAATTTTGGTTACAGTTAGATAGAAATTTTGTGATATTTTGAATACAAATAGGCTAAGTTCCAAACTCGATTTGACAAAATTGAAGAAGGAATTCAGTTATAATTTTGAGTGAAATACGAAACGTGATTTCAATATAAACAACAAAATTATTTAGTATCAGCACTTTGTATAAAAGCATATGAATTCTAAGCAGTAATTGAATTTAATTTTGATGGCAACTTAAATTAAAAATTTAATTTGAATTATTGTACAATTTCAATTGAGCAAAAATAAGAGTGTTATTTAGTTTTTCTTAGTTTAAAACTTGATTTAATAGCATGAATATTTTAGTCTCAACCGTAATGGTGTTCTTTTGAAGTAAATATCGCTTACCAGTTCAAATTTTTAAGTGTATGGATGTGGAACCATTTTTTGCTACTGCACCAGCACTCTATAACCCAGGAAGGTTAGTTTATCGAACTTTATAGCCGAAAACTTAATACTTTTTTATTAATGAGTGAATTGAAATACTCTTAAGATAAGGTCCAGTTTTGGTTTACTTGTCAAAATTTCACCACATATTTATCATTTTAATCACATATTTTGCAATTTTAGTTAGATATTTTAGGAACCCTAAAAATCCTAAGCCTTATTATAATTTATTATATTATAACTTATAAGGATTTCAGTAAGGCATTTGATTCTATGTGTCATCATAAAGCACTCCAAAGTCTATTTGAATTTGGATTTTCATTAGAATACATTAATTGATTCAAGACGCATAATTAACAAACCGTCTACACGTAATAATTGGAAATAAAAAATCCAACGTTATTAAAGTGACATCGGGTCTTCCTCAAGGATCATATATTGAACCTTGGATTTTTATTGTATTCATTGATTGGATATCCAAGATTATAAAAACCTCCAATCAAACAAATTTGTGATGCTGACAAACTGCAAGATGACCTCAATAGATTTAGTGAGTGGTGCGACCAAAACTCGTTACAATTAAACATCAAGAAATGCAAAATTATGTCTTTTCATCGAAAAAGGAATCCGATAATAATGACATACAACATCAATAACAATGTAGTTCAAAGAGTACAAGAGATCACTGATCTAGGGGTCACCTTCGTCGGAAACGTTTACAGGCACATCGATAACTGTATTGCTAAAGCAAACTCTATGTTTAGCTTTGTCAAACGATGGACTGAGGAATTCAGAGATATACAAACTTTATCTACACTATGGGTGCGTCCAAATTGAAAAAATGTGCATTTAGCGAAGACACATTTAAAAAAGTTACATGCGATGTAGTTTTTATGTGAATTTTTAGTACGTTGTTTGATGTCAATTTATATTTAAATTAATTATATTTATCGATTTATTAATTCAAAGTTGTACAATTTCCATTAATTTAATGATTATAATGAATTTTAATTTAACTGAAAAATGCGCATTTTAAATAATGTGCATATAAATTCGCATTTCGGACACACCCTATTTTTCGCTTATATAAGATCTCAAGTCGAATATGCTGTAATCGTCTGGAATCCCCATAATATGTACACATCAAGAGAATTGAAAGCATACAAAAAAAGTTTTTGATATTCCCTTTGTAAAAAACTGGCTGGGAATATGACTATAGCGTACCTTTTTATCAAAATGTGGCTCGCTTACCACCATATTCGACAAGGTGTAAGGAATATAAAATTTGCACCCTTGAAAACAGACATCTTCATCTGCATGCTGCTTTTATTGGAAACATCCCACTTTGCCACATCGATTCTGCTTTTGTATTGCAAAACATATCCATAAATGTTCCAAGCAGGACATTGCGTAATCACCGATTTTTGGCGCTAGAACATCATTCCACCAATTATGGCGATAACAACCCAATAAATAGATTAGCAAAATCATTCAATAATGCAGAGGATTAATTCGATTTTAATCTATCAAACAACAATTTTAAAAAAAATTTTAAAACTTATTTTTTAAATTTATGATTAATTTTTCTGACAGCTTTCAACTTTGAAGAACAGCCAAAAGAGTTTCAAAGAGTTTGAAGGTTTCCTTAGACAACACGGTATACAGCATCAATTTACAAATGTGTACACTCCTCAACAAAATGGTCTCGCAGAGAGAATGAACCGAACAATTGTGGAACGTTCAAGATGTATGATTTTTGATGCTGATTTAGAAAATTTTTTTGGGCCGAACGGTTGCCATAGCAGCCTACATTATCACCAGAACAATTTCATTAATTTTAGTGAACAAAACTCCCGAAGAGGTATGGACAGGCATCAAGGTGAATTAAATATCTCATATGAAAATTTTTGGATCCGCTGTTATGGTACATGTTCCTAAAGAAAAGAGACAGCAATACAAAAGGTTTACATTGCATTGATCCAAAAACGAAACAACTGGTAATAAGTAGAGATGTTGTTTTTCATGAGAAAAATTGTGATTCGATGGTCAAGTTATCAACTGATGACATTGTGAGTCCAACTGAAGTGAGAGATTATGAGAAGCCTGAAGATTCGTCGTTTGTTACTGATGTTACTTTGATTGATACTGGTGAAATTGATAATAGCTGCATTTCTTGACGCATAGTGATCCGGATCAGATCAAAATTTACATGTGAAGCAACAACAACATTTGATCCAACATTCGTTTTGGATCACAAATGGTGATCTAAAAATAGTTGAACAATATTTTGTAGTTGAACAATATTTTGTAAGACAAAGAATATAATGAATATAGTACGAGTATGAAGAGGCATTCAAAACGAAACGAGACAAAAAAATTGAATTTTGGTGTTTGTTTGTTTTACGCATTTTTGTGCCATTTCATGAGACATGATCTGATTCGGATCAGATCAAACGTCAAGAAATGCGGCTAATGTTGATGATCGAGATTATCAACCTGATGGAGAAAAAAAAGCTATTTTTCATTAAATAATATTAATGATTTTGATCCTCAGACAGTGCAAGAAGCTGCAGTACGTGATGATTCATCAAAGTGGGACTGTGCCATGCAGGAAAAAATTACATCGTTGGTAGAAAACAAAACTTGGAGTCTCATCAAATTACCCCCAAAACGCTATTAAAACGAAATGGGTACTCAAACGCAAATTCGATAATGATGGCGATTAACGCGGTACAAAGCCCGCTTGGTTGTGAAAGATTGCTCACAGAAATATGGTGTAGAATACAATGAAACTTTCTCGCCTGTGGTTCGTTATGCATCGATAAGATTGTTGATGGCTGGCAGTTGAAAATGATGGAACGAATGGAGCATGTAAACTGGATCGAGCCATGTATGGACTCAAACAAGCTGAACGCCAGTGGAATATTAAACTAAAAACTTAAAGGAATTTGGTTTAGTAAAATCTGAATTGGATCCGTGCATTTATTTTAATCGAGAATTGAATTTGATAGTAGTTTGTTATGCAGATATCTGGAAAAATGAAGCAGATTTAATCAAGCTTAAGCAATTTTTATGCACACAATTCAAGATGAAAGATCTACGTATTGCCACGGAATGCATGGGTATTCGTATACATCAAAATGAAAACAGCATTGAGTTGGACCAATCCTCGTGCATCAAAGAAATATTAACTCGTTTCGGAATGAAAGATTGTAAGCAGATTGGCACACATAGTGATTTGAATCAAAAACTTTCAATAAGTATGACGTCAGATGGCATAGAAGAATTACACAACGTACCGTATCAACAAGCTGTGGGTTGCTTACAATACCTTACACAATGTACGAGACCAGACATAAACTTTGCAGTAAATGATGTAAGTTATTTCATTTCAAATTTCGGTAGTGCGCATTGAAAGTACAATTAATTATAAACTTTGGTATGAAAAGATTGATGACTATTCAATTAATGGATTTAGTGACGCAGATTGGGCACCGGACGGACAAACGTCGATCTTGTACAGGTTACCTGTTTAAATGCAGCTCTTACATGTCCAGTAAACGACAGCGAACCATCGCATTATCCAGCACTGAGGCCGAATATATATATGGCAATGTATTCAGCAACCCAAGAAGCCATCTGGTTGAAGCAATTGGCTGATGAACTCGATGCCAAATTGCGAAAGCCTGTTAATCTTTTCTGTGACAATCAAAGTGCAATATGTTTAGCTGTGCCTGTTAATCTTTTCTGTGACAATCAAAGTGCAATATGTGTAGCTATCACATTCGAGAAACTCGAACACTTCAACAGACGAAATGGTTGCGGACAGTTTAACAAAAGCAGTCACTAAGGACAAACATAATTTTTGTGTCAAAGCTATGGGATTATATTAACAAATTAACTTTTAATTGTTTTTATTGAATTAATTTTTTGTATTGTTAATTTTTAAATTTGTTATTTAATTATTCAACAAATGAGGATGTTGTTAAATTATGAACGCACTCCATATTCTCATCTATCAACACTATTATATTGAAATAAACACCGCTGTATTTTTGTATCACTCGTAAAGACAATATCTATATTTTTCGCTCTGCTAATAGTAACGCTCTAGAGAAATTCTCAGATAAATTCTCAGGTCACGGTCCTAGTGTTCACTGATGACCATGGGATAAAAAATATCTCGGATAATTTTTGCATTTTTTTTTCTGACTTTTTTTTGACAACTGAAAATTATCTCTTTTATCGACGAATGGAAAAATATAAATTAAAAAAGGCAAAATATAAATTAACCAAAATTATAGGTCAAGTAAAAAAAAGAAGGAAAACCCATTACAGGATGTAATCGCATTACCGGCATCTCAACAATGCCGTCTTTCAATATATTACATACAAACAAAACCATTTTCATTCATTCATTTCATAAGCAGAATAAAATTTTGAAAGTATCTAGTATTCTTTGACTTTTATTGTTTTAGTTTTTTACGCGAATGTGTTATGAAGGGAATCTTTACGCATCTATAACTTTTGAATTCGATCACCGAGAGATATTAGCCATACTTTGTTTCTCTTATTTGATCAAGATCTATTAGTCTGTCTTTGTTTCATGAAAATCGGATGAGTACTTTTCGAATTACTATTTGATAAAAGCAAGGATGTAAGGCATCTCTCTCGCTCTAGTGCTTTGCTTGAATTGAGATGAATAAAACGCGTTCAATCATGTCGTCAAATAAAAAAATCGGGATACTTTATTAAAGTGAAGTTAGCTGGGGCGAAAGATGTCAAAAATATCCGAATTTTTTTTTGTCAATAAGCCAACCATGAACATGAGGGGTGTGCCTAATTGTTGAAGCATCCAAATATTATCCTAAGCAAGCAAAAAACAGGAAACATCATAAATGTTCTTGTACCAAACATACCCATTACAACACACTTTAAATAAATAAATTTTATAAAATCTTCGAATACTTGGAGCACTTATTAATGTTCCAAATAACGTATCCCGGTAATTAATTTGCGCGCACATTTTGTCGAAACACACGCTCACACACAGTTTAAATTTTCAACCGTTCACTAACTAAATGGCAACACACGCACACACACAATTACACATATACATTTGATCACAATTCACAAACAAGTATCCCAGTCTCTGTACATAAATATTAATCAAATTTAATTTAATTCAACAACACACAATTTTTCCAGAACGACAATAAAACAAACAATTGAAGCAAAAATAACAACACTTTTCTCTACGGGGCTGTACAGAGATTTGCGCTAGTATTTTTTACGAAAATGCATTTTTAATTAAAAAGTTAGCTACCACATGTCACTCGAATTAATTAAAATGAATTTCAAATTTAAATTATTATTAATTTGTAGTACAAATTGTTCACTCACTTTAATAATGTTTTGTTTTTATGTAAACAAATTAATTAACGATTTTTTTTTTGTTTTTTTTTTGTTCCGAGTTTTCAGTTAATTTTTTTTTTGTTTTTTTTTTTTTGTTTTTTTTTTAATGTTAGTTCAACAAATGCCGCTAAATAACTGAAATTTTGTTAACTTCTGTTTTTTTATTTTATTTCCACCGAATATATTCAAAGTTAATTTTTAATCAAATCAATTTTCAGTTTATTATTGTTGTTGTTTTCTTGTCGTAGTGTGTTTTCGCGTTTTATTGTCTTTCTATTTTTCTCGCGAGTCGACGACGTCATTTACAAATTTGTACTAAGTGTTTATTCGTTATTTTTTAGTGTTCATTTAGTGGGGTGGGTTAGTTTTTAGTGCTTATTTATGTATGATCGCGCAAATATTATTTTATTGTGATGACATTTTGCGTTCATCTTTGTTCGTGTTTCAATTGAATGTGATTTTTGCAAAAATATTGTGTTATGTTAATTTATGAATGAATTTGAGACATTGAGAAAGAGAGTGGATTTTTTTTTTTTTTTTTCACAACAACTTTGTCTTGAGATTACCGCTGTTTCCTCATCCGGATTATGTAAGTGGGTAAAATGGCGATATTTGTTAATTTTTACAAAGATGTTTAAACTCTTCAAAATCTCTGGTACAATAAGCCACATGTATTTTATATTCGCTAAATATGCACTTAAAAACGTGTGTAATAGAACTTGTCAAATCCAAGTTTAGTTTAGATTATGTATCTAACGATAGCACATATTCAAACCCAAGGTGATATTTCAAAATATTTAAAACGGGTGCGGGCAAATTGGCGCAATTTACATTCAACAAAATTTTGAAGAAGAAGATGATTTCTTCAACCAGATCATACTTATTTTATACTGAAAAATGGCACTCGTCTTCTTGAAAGGAAAACATGAAAAGTCGATTTTAGAGTTTGTTTCGCGGGTTTCAACTGTATCTTTATAACAAGATGATGTTTTTTCTCCATTCCTCTTTAATTATTTTTCAGTATTGCATCTCAAAATTCAATAAAACTTACAAAACTTCAATAAATCACGCAGAAGTAAATTACCAAAGTCAAAACCTTTCAAATGCCTAGTTGGTTCATTTGAAATAATATCACGGATACAAACCACACTTAATGTTATGGTACCTTACAAATGTCGATTCAATTTATTATCTTTATGATCTTTGTTATTGGTTTAGTTGGAGAATTATCGTATGTAAGAATCGAAATGGAGACAAGCCATTTTGATTATTTTTAGCCAATTCAAAAGTCTACTTTATAGAAAATTTCCCTGAGGCCGCCGCAGTTTAGTCTGTGAGACGGAAGCACTAACTTCCACTGTAATGCTATTCATTAATATTTATCATCAAGTCCAGATGGTATTGACGCCATTTGAACAAGATGTTTCATTATTAACATTGGCAACTAGAGCGGAAGCCCTTTTAGAAACGATGGCATACGCTAATATAAATGTTATTTCGAGTCCGGTAGATAGGCCAGTAACAACAACATCCAGTGTAAACTCCAATTCCACAGTCAGTGAAAATTTTCACGAGACCCTCAACCAATTCAGAACCTCTCTGTTGAAAGAAGTTTCAGCTATGTATGGTTACACACAAAAATAGATCTGGCAGTCCTAACCGAGCAAATTATGCAAATAATCGGGATCGTTCTACGAACTCTAAAGAATTTATTTGTTATTACTGTAGTATCGGTAAGAACCGAACGAATCCAAATGAAGTTATGAGCAATAGATATATACTGTAAAAAGGTGACGTTGAGAATAATATAGTAGTGTGGTGGTACGGCGCGGGGAATGAATTAAAGTGGTGATGTTACCAGAATTATATGAAAATAAAGCATTTTTGATATAAAATTTAACGAGTTGAGTGTGTATAATTGATTAGCTGAGAACCGGAACCAGTACCTGGACAACCAGAATACAACATTGGCGACGAGGATAAAAAAATAAAAATAAAATAAAAAAGAGGAAAAATGGAACATAACCTCAACGCTATACCACGTTTTGAGACCAGATCGACAACGGACATTGGAAGCCGTTGGATAAAATGGACACTGAGGCTAGAAAATTATTTCGAAGCGGCGTCAGTAAAAGAACCAAAAAAAAACGTGCGATTTTACTTCATGTGAGTGGAGAAGAAATTTTTGATTTATTCCAATCATTACCAGACGAACTAGTACCAGCAGTAACATCGGGAAACACCAGCACCAGCACGAACAAAGAAACTTCGCAGCAAGCACAAAGTACAGATGAATATGAAATTGCGAAACAGAAATTGACCAATTACTTTGTTCCAAAAGCAAATGTTGAATTCGAGATATTCAATTTCCCTAAGGCTAAGCAAGAATCAGGCGAGAATATCGATCAATATTACAGTCGATTGTTAAAATTGTGTGCACATTGTGATTTTAAGAACAAATCGAACGAGATAAAATCACAAATAATCTTGCACACAACATCATCAAATCTACGACGGTATGGTCTAAGAGATCAACCAAAACTGGAACAATTATTGTCATATGCAAAAACGTTGGAGCAAACTGAAGAACAAATAGCAATAATTGAAAATCGGCAAGAAATAGTTTATGGCACAAGTATCACTGATACCACACGGTACAGCCATAATAATCAGCACAATAAAAAAAATTATCACCCGCAGCAAAACCATAATAGTCAGAATCCAAGTGATAACAATCGTCAACCTCAGATCAATCAACGATGTAAAAATTGTGGCAATTTATGGCATACGAGAGGTTTGAGTTCGTGTCCAGCTCAAAATTTAAACTGCCATAAATGTGGTCGCGTGGGTCATTTTGCTAGGTTATGTATCACATCACAACACAGAAGTCAACATCAACAGTCGAGGCTAGATAAAAAAAAAACATTTTCAACGAGCTCAAAGAATAAATAACCAAAAATACCAGCCAAATCAAAATCAAAGCAGGCAGCAGCCATCGGTAAATCTGTTACATAAGGATAATCAAATGGAAAGTAGCAGTCAGGTAGAACGAAGCAACCAGTCAGATTCTGATGAAATATTTTCGGTGACAAACGAAAAACAAAGGCGTCCTACAGTCGAGATAGGTGTAAATGGTCAGAAAGTGGTTTTCATGATTGATACCGGGTCATCTGTCAACATAATCAATTCAAGTATTTGGAAAGAAAACTTTCGGGATACGCCGCTTATAAAGGCAGACGAGAATATTTTTCCATACAATTCGGATGTCAGTTTGCCCATCGTAGGAAAATTTGATGCTAAATTTTCATAATATCAAGCATCGACTGAAGCAGAAATCTTCGTAATAGATGGCAATGCCGAATCTTTGATGAGTTTTAAAACCGCATTAGAACTAAAAGTTATCAAAACAAGTTTCAGTGTAAAGTATGGGATCAGTACAGAGTTTATCAAATCAAATTACCCAGAACTAATATGCGGTGTTGGAAAATTAAAGGATTTTCAAGTCCATCTTCACATTGATAGTTCCATTCCACCAGTGGCAATAAAACATCGACGAGTTCCGTTCCATTTACGTAGCAAAGTTGAAGACGAATTAGATCGCCTGATTAGTGAGGATGTTATAGAAGAGGCAGTGGGACCAACACCGTGGGTATCACCGATAGTAATAGTGCCGAAGCCAAACAATCCAGATGAAATTCGAATGTGTGTAGACATGCGTGTACCAAACACAGCAATTAAACGCGAGCGCCATGTCACTCCAAGTATCGATGACGTTTTTCATATTTTAAACGGAATGAAAATATTTAGTAAAATCGACCTAAAAAATGGCTACCATCAAATAACCCTGGACGAAGAGTCATAACAACGTTTTCAACGCACTGCGGATTATACCGGTACAAACGGCTCAGCTTCGGAATCAATGCCGCCGCTGAGATATTCCAAAATATAATTAGACAGGTGCTTGTCAACATACCAGGAACGATAAACATCAGTGACGATATTATAGTAGCAGGAAAAGATCAGCAAGAGCACGATAAATCACTTCGAATGGTGTTGGACAGGCTGAAACAACATAATTTAACAATCAACATACAAAAGTGTAGTTTCAGCCAAGAACAAGTTGAATTTTTCGGCTATGTGTTTACTAAAGAGGGAGTACATCCAGATCCGGAGAAAATAAGTGCGTTGGAAAAGTTAGAACCTCCGTCGAACCAGTCAGAATGCCGCAGCTTATTAGGTATGCTGACATTTGTGGGGAAATTTCTACCAAATTTAGCCAGTAACACCAGAATTTTACGTGAGTTAATCAAAAAAGATACAAAATGGATATGGACAGTAGAACATCAAGAGTTGTTTGAATTTTTTAAGCATCAGCTGGCGAATACCAATAAACTTGCGTACTTTAGTACAGAAAAACAAACACATATTCACGTCGATGCGGGACCAGATGGATTGGGTGCAATTTTGTCTCAAGAATCAACGGGAGGTGAATGCACAATCATAGCATACGGCAGCCGTTCTCTCTCACCAACGGAACAACGATATAGCCAAATCGAGAAGGAAATGTTAGCCATAAATTGGGGATTACAGCATTTTCATTTATATTTGTATGGTACTAATTCTGTCGTACATACAGATCACAAGCCATTGGTGGCTATTTTAAAAAATCCAAAATCATGCACCAACGCTCGAATCGAAAGGCTAATGCTCAGAATCCAACAATATTCGTTCACGATTGTTTACCAAAAAGGGATAGATAATCCAGCAGATTACCTTTCGAGGCATCCAACAAACCCGCCTGATGAAATATCAGCTGGAAAAGTTGATAAACACATCCATTTCATCATCAACAACAGCATTCCTACAGCACTAACCATTGACCAGATCAAAAAATCTACAGAGGCCGATAATATTTTGAAAGAGGTTATCAGAAGCATACAAGAAAACAACGGTTTACCACAACATTGCAAACAGTTGGGTAAGTATTCAACGAGTTAACAGTTCAAAACGGAATCTTACTTAGAGATCATCGGATTGTATTGCCAGAAAACCTTCAACAGAAGGCAATCAATTTAGCACATAAAGGACATTTGGGCATTGTTAAAACTAAACAATTACTGAGAACAGAAGTTTGGTTCCCAAATCTAGATCGGATGGTCGAGAACACAATTAAGGAATGCACAACATGCCAAATTGTTACCGAAACGCAACATCGGGATCCCATTTGTATAATCCAGCCGGCAGAGTGTGTTCCAACGAGTATCAATTGACTTCGCTGGACCGTTTCCAAATGGAAAATATGTGTTCATAATGGTTGATGAACACTCCAGATATCCATTTATTAAAGTAATTTCATCTACAAGATTTGAAGTCGTCAAAAATGTTCTATTCGAAATATTTACGATGTTTGGTATACCAGGAATGTTGACATCGCACAACGGGCCTCCATTTAATGGCATGAATTTCACGATTTCCTGAAGCAACTAGATGTTGTCCATCATCGTATCACCCCATATTGACCAGAAGTAAATGGACGAGCGGAACGACTAGTGCGAACAATAAAAAAATCATTGTTATGTGCGAAAATTGAGCAAAATGATTTTACAGCGCAAATAAATGCCTATTTATTTAATTATCGAGCCACACCGCATCCTGCCACATTGAAAACACCATTTGAAATCATTTTTGGTCGATCAGTAAAAACAATTTTACCAGACATTAGCCAGTTTAAATGTTCGTCAGCAGGAGAAGGTGATAGTGATATAAAAGAACGAGAAAACCAGAAGTTGTATGCGGATAATAGAAGGCGAGTAAAACACCATGATTTCAAAATTGAAGAAACAGTAATATGCAAACAGTCGAAAGACAATAAATTGACGACTCCTTTTGATACAGAACCGTATAAGATTATTGAAATACATGGAACCAAAATAAGTGCTGAACGTGATGGTAGAATAATTCATCGGAATGCATCATTCTTTAAAAGAATAACTCCAACTGCATCAAAAGCATTCAATCAAATAATGGATGATTACATACTACCAAAACAGCAACAGGACCAGATTGAACAACAACAACAACGACAGCGACATTACCAACACCAACAGGAACAGGTGCCAGTTTCTTTTGAAAGTTTAACATCAACAGAAGGTCAACTTCAACCGACACTTTTCATTCAACCACCGAATCCAAGTGAAGTTGAACCGGATGTTGTACCATCAAAAGCTAAGCAATCCTTCCGAATTCGACGGATGCCAAAGCATTTGGAAGAGTACGAACTTTATTAAAGGTTGAGAGGAATGTAGTATCGGTAAGAACCGAACGAATCCAAATGAAGTTATGAGCAATAGATATATACTGTAAAAAGGTGACGTTGAGAATAATATAGTAGTGTGGTGGTACGGCGCGGGGAATGAATTAAAGTGGTGATGTTACCAGAATTATATGAAAATAAAGCATTTTTGATATAAAATTTAACGAGTTGAGTGTGTATAATTGATTAGCTGAGAACCGGAACCAGTACCTGGACAACCAGAATACAACAATTACCATAAACGTTTTGGGGATCGAGCTGCTAGATGTGTCACCAGTTGTAAGCACCATGACCCTTTTAGTGATAAAAATACCACTGATAACCAATCAAAAAACTAAGTTATCACCAGCAGTCGGCGACGTGTTCAGGTGAGGAAAGGTCCAGTCGTCTTATAATTTATGAAAGTAACAGTGATCAAAATTTTTTAATAGACACCGGTGCCGAAGTTTCCGTTGTACCACCAAAATTAATAATTAATAATTAATAATTAATAATTAATAATTAATAATTAATAATTCATAATTCATAATTAATAATTAATAATTAATAATTAATAACTAATAACTAATAACTAATAATTAATAATTAATAATTAATAATTCATAATTCATAATTCATAATTCATAATTCATAATTAATAATTAATAATTAATAATTAATAATTAATAATTAATAACTAATAACTAATAATTAATAATTAATAATTAATAATTAATAATTCATAATTCATAATTCATAATTCATAATTCATAATTCATAATTCATAATTAATAATTCATAATTAATAATTAATAATTAATAATTAATAATTAATAATTAATAATTAATAATTAATAATTAATAATTAATAATTAATAATTAATAACTAATAATTAATAATTAATAATTAATAATTAATAATTAATAATTAATAATTAATAATTAATAATTAATAATTAATAATTCATAATTCATAATTCATAATTCATAATTCATATTTCATATTTCATATTTCATAATTCATAATTCATAATTCATAATTCATAATTCATAATTCATAATTCATAATTCATAATTCATAATTCATAATTCATAATTCAAAATTCATAATTCATAATTCATAATTCATAATTCATAATTCATAATTCATAATTCATAATTAATAATTAATAATTAATAATTAATAATTAATAATTAATAATTAATAATTAATAATTAATAATTAATAATTAATAATTAATAATTAATAATTAATAATTAATAATTAATAATTAATTATTAATTATTAATTATTAATAATTAATAATTAATAATTAATAATTAATAATTAATAATTATTAATTATTAATTAATAATTAATAATTAATAATTAATAATTAATAATTAATAATTAATAATTCATAATTCATAAAACTTTTTTATTTATTTTTCAATTCTGATTTTAACTCATTTTTAAAATGAATTTAAAACACTTATTTAAATTCAGAAAAAAATACCTTTTTTAATTCAGCCTTTTTTAATTCATTTCGAGACGTTTCGTTTTTTATAAGGCGATTTTTTTCAGATGTCGTCCAGGTTTAGTCATTTTTGACCTGATCACCCTAGATATCTACTATGGCATCGTCTGCCAATAACATTTTTTTAAATTGCAAGAAAATATTTTCCAATTCTTTAAAATTAGCTTTGTGAAAATGACGAACAATCAATCAAACAACATATTTGACATATTTAAATTTGCATTTCGGTCGCTTTTGAAAGTGAAAAGGGTTTGAAGCTACAGCTGCTTTAAGATAAATTTTCCATTTACCACGTAAAAGTGAGGTAAAATTAGCTAAAAATTAAAAATGTTGCTTCCATTTCCGCTGATCGGTACTCTTCTCTACGAGAAAAACTTAAAAATCTCAAAACCATAATCTAAAAATATCTGTGATTTCTTGGAGAGCTGTGGCCGATATGATAAAGAGCAATACCAACCAATAAATAAAACAGTTTTCATGCAATATTGAAATTTGACTCAAAAACTAAATGCAGTTTTAGGGTAATTTAAACACCACCCACTGAAAAATCTCATACAAATCTAATCACATTTCCATAGTATTTCTCGGTGAGGTGAGAACCATATTGGGGGTGTTTACATTAGGCATTTTATTCCGGATTCTTCGGCAACAAAATCCCTCATCGTTTACACTAAGCATTAAAAAACCGGATTTTTTTCATATGTATGTGTAAAAAATATTATCATTTCGTATTTGTTCTTCAAACCTTTAGGCCCTTTCCGAAAGTTATACTTATTTATTTAGAAATACTTATTTGCCGCCATCTTAAATAAGTATGTAAAATCATCCGAATTGATTTCACATACTTATTTTTTATTTTGACTATTTTGTAACTATAAGCGCGTTTTTTATTCGCTCCGGATAGCTGCTATCGAGAGCCGTCATTTGTATACGCCTAAATTTAAATTTGACGCGCTATTTATTGGTAAACTAAACTTATTTAACATCAAACTATCATTTTTAATTCAATTGTTTAGTGAAAACTTGATATAAAAAATATTTGGCTCTACCTATTTATACGGAGCGCTATCCGGAGCCACTTTTCATATGACGGCTCTCGATAGCAGCTATCCGGAGCGAATAAAAAAACGCGCTTTATAAAATAATTTTTAGTTAAATTTTTTATAAAACTTAATTACTACATAATATCACAATATGTATGCAATGAAATTAACAGAATTTTGGTTTTCGTTTAAGATTTTTTTTTTTGTAAGAACATACTTATTTTAAGTTACCTCGCCAACATACTTATTTAAATAAGTAGGTCTAAACAAATAAGTATAACTTTCGGAAAGGGCCTTAATAATTTTTGTTTGTGTTAGTGCGAAGAATCCAAAGAAACCAACAAAATTTTGGTGTAAAAAAAATCCCAAAAATAAAATCACACAAAACCGGTTTTGTATGAAACGAGAAAAAATTCCAGGAATAAAATGCCTAGTGTAAACAGTCAATGGGGTAATAAAAAAAAAAAGAAAAAACTCCAACAAAATTTTGTTTTCCTACAATCGCCGTGAAAGCAGGCTTTTTTTCTCTGTTTTCAAAGCCCAGTGTTTTTGACAGTTAATAAACAAATTACTTTGTCACACGTTTCTCTTAGAAACGTGTGACAAAACTTGAAACCGCACGCTAAATGACGAAAAGACTAATGTTTGTATAAAACATCAAACCAAATTTTTGTTTTTCTTTATGAAAAATAAAAAAAATCTTTGACTACTCGATTGAACAAAATGTCGGTCCTAAAATAAAATCGTATTGTCAGTATAGTAAATTTTACTACAAAATTATCTTTTTATTATATTTTTTAAAATGATTGTAGGAAAAATAAAGTGTGAAACATGTCCGCAAAGTTGTTTGTCACGCTCGAAAGGTTTCGAATTTCCTTTCTCGCGTGACAAACTGGCACTTTGCGCTCTTGATACACAAATAACTATTGTTTATATGTTTGTTCTTGTCTTTCAAATGAAATTTGCGATATACTAATCTCTTAATATTTTGTTGGGAAACATTGTTGGAACGTGTAAATAACACTTTAATAATAAAACTTAGCAACTTACCGCCAAAAAAAACTAGCGAACATCTACCTGCCTTGGTAAGTTTTCATAAATCCGGCATCCCACTGTACTTTGATCGATGTTGAAATTCCAAATATTCACTATGTTTGACGTTCAGAGTTCATCGATAACCTTCGAGAACAAAATGGCAAGTAGGAATACTGACCATTTTGTTCTTGAAGAATAACATCATTCTCATTGTGTCATCCGAAAGGATAAGTTCAGTGGTGTTTAAAAAAGTGTTTTCTAGAAAGTTTAAGTGCGTTTAGATAAATATTAAAAAAAAAAAAAAAAGTTTCTTGTGAAATAAATCGCGGAAATAATCAACCAAAACTTGGGTTTACTGGATTATCAGGTGAGTCTTAGTATTAAGCGGTCATTAGGGGGGCTCTTGGGGAGTAGGGATTGGTGATACAAACACCGAAAAGGGGGATGGGGCAACCCATGTACCCAGTTTTTTTGATGAAAACGATATAATCATCCCTGATACGGAATCAGATGTAAGCGATGATAATGTCGAAGATAATTCCAAAATTATAAAACTATCTAACCTAAATAAAATCAATTTTATCAAAAATTCCATGCCTTTTGACGAAAACAAAAGGAAAATAAGCAAAAGCATGACGACGGAAAGCACATGTTTTACAATAAATAGTGTAACCAAATCAGATTCTCATAAAGCCAAAATGGATCAAATTTCAAGCTTGAATGAAGCAACAACACCTTTGTCTGTGAATAAAGATATTCCAGAAATGAGAGTGAAAAGCAAGTATTCAAGATTTGACGCAGGACCATTTAAGGTTATGGCGTTCAAAGAAAATTTGAACATAATTCTTTTGGTAAAGGCTTTGAGGAAAATTAGAATAAATAATGAAAAGGAAATAGAACAATTAAGCAAAAATTTAGCTAGAATTACATTCAGGAATTACAGTGACGCTAATTTATGTATTGATTCAGAGTCATTATTCAAATTTGATGGATATGAAGTATATATCCCTTTCAATTTTAACCACACTATTGGATTAATTAGGAATATTCCAGTAGGTGTTAGCAATGATGAGTTGAAAGAAAACATTAAATCATCTGTGCCTTTTGACAAAATTGAAAGAATGACTAAATGGAATAATGAGTCAAAAACAGCAAGCGAAACTGAATTGGTTAAAATTACCTTCAATTCTAGTACCATTCCTAATAAAATCATGATGTATGGTAGTATTCTAACGAAAGTAGAATACTTTATCCCGAACCCGTTGTTATGCTATAAATGCCTAAATTATGGACATACATCAACAAGATGTAAATCTAGTGAACATGTGAGGTGTAATTTTTGTGCCAAGATCAAAATGGAGGATCATGTATGCGACCAGGATAATCCAAAATGTAAGTTTTGTGGAGATGGACACAGGACAAACCATTTTAAATGTCAGGAAAGGCTGCGACAAAAAAGAATATCACAAGATATGGTGATATATAAGACGTCTCACAGAGAATCAAAACTCAAGTTGTTCGGATTAAGACAAGACATACCAAACATGAGGGATTTTCCAAACTTAGAAGACAAGCAAAAAGAATCGGACAAGAGAAATGAGGCAGCTATAAAACTTCAAAATAACAAAATAGAGCTACTAAATAATATAGTCAATGAGCTCAGAAACCAGATCAAAAATAGAGACGACACACTTAAAGATTTAAGCAATAAATTGAGTAAGACAACAAAATCAATGGAGGTAGCAGACATTGATCTCATGAAAATGAAGATCGATAAATGTCTGTCAAAATAAATAAATAAATATGAATGGATTTAAACTTCTGCAAATTAATATAAGAAGTTTAAAAAGCAACAAAGACCTATTGGACAAATTTATAAATGATAACAACATACAAATTGCGATATTATCGGAAACATGGACAAAAGATGATGACATAATTTCTTTTAACAATTACAATTTAATTACTAAAAACAGAGCAGATGGTTACGGTGGAGTGGGTTTCTTAATTAGAAAGAACATTTCGTGGAAAATAATAAACTCTAATAATATTTATAATAGGCTTGAAACACTAAAGATTAACATTAAATTCAAACATATTAACTTAAATATAACTACATTTTATAACAATTCCAGAAGGGACAAAAACGAAATAATAAAGGAATTTGAATTGATGATTTTAGAAAATAGTAATAACGACACAATAATTGCTGGTGACATAAACGCAAGGAGTGGATTATGGGACAACGAGGACTGCAATGATTTTATAGGCAATGCAATAGCTGAAATAATAGTGGATAACAATATATACATTCTAAATGATGGCAATCCGACGAGAATGGATATGTTTAGGCACACGAATTCTGCCCTGGACATATCACTTTGCACACAAAATTTGACAAATTCACTAACATGGAGAGCTACCATTGAAAATTTGGGAAGTGACCACTTTGCGATACTGATAAACCATAACTTGCAAACTAGAGAGGAAAAACAGATTACCAATTGGAAGAAAATCATGTCGGAATTCAAGGATAATTGGAACGAGAATCATACACTAGACATAGAAAGTTACCTGGAAAAATTAATTAAAGAAAATACAAGCACTATCAAGGTCAGAGCAAATCATAAACCAAAAGCCTGGTGGAATGAGGAGCTTCAAAGACTATGGAGAATAAAATATAACAAACAAAAAATTTACAATGGGAAAAAAACATTATACACAGCAATGGAACTTAAAAAAGCAAATCAAATCCTAAAAGTTAAAATCAGAAGAGAAAAAAAAAATCAGTTGGTTTAATTTTTTAGATAACATAAACCACATTAAAAATAATTCAGACATATGGAATAACATCAACAAGCTAAAAAATAAAAAACAATCACACTATAGGATACTGGATGACAACACTTTGGCAACGAAATTCTTGGATATTAATTTTCCTCACTCATTCGAGACAGTACAGAGGAGAGCAGATTACAGAGTCGAACCAGCGGAGATAGGAAGCAACACAGAAATCTTAGAAATTATTGGCAAAACAAAAAATACGGCCCCAGGGAATGACAAAATAAGCTATAAACTTATAAAAGAAATAATTAGCGACAACCCAAGGGTACTGGAAGCAATTCAGAAACTGTTCAAGGAAATATGGTCAAATCAAATATATCCAGACAAATGGAAAACGACGAGGATTATAGCGATACCCAAAAAAAGCAACAATGACAGAGAAGTATTAAACTATAGACCAATTTGTTTGTTACCAATTTTTTCAAAAATATTCGATAGGTTAGTCCTTAAAAGAATTCAGGAACACATAGACAATCACAAAATTTTAAACTATAACACATTCGGTTTTAGGAAAAATAAATGTATCACGGATTATATGGTGGAGCTATTCAGACATATAAGAACGTTAAGAATCAATAATAAGAAAATAATCCTCATTAACATGGATATTAATAAAGCTTTCGATAATGTTAATAAAAACATATTGAAAGAAAAAATGGAAAAACTTAAATTCTCCAACGCAATATCGAACTGGGTAATGCAATTCCTAACTAACAGAGCAGTAAATATATCAAATAAGTACACGTCAAGCATACACTACACAAATAAAGGAATCCCACAGGGAAGCTGTTTGAGCCCTACTTTATTCAACATATACACAAACCATATACATGAGCTCAACAATACACATACAAAAATATTTCAATTTGCAGATGACATATGTTTGACAATAAGTGGAAACAACAGTGAAGAATTATCCAGAAACGCCGATAACACCTTATTATTACTTACTCAACATCTAAATGAAATAAACTTAACAATAAACATAGAAAAAACTCATTTTTTAAGACTATTTACTAATATAAACGCCAATAACGCCATCAATATAAAAATTAACAACCATGTAATCAGAGAGAATCAAACCACGAAAATCCTAGGAATTACTTTCAATAAAAACCTAAATCTGTCGAAACACTATAAAAATTTAAAAACAAACACATACAAAACTATAAATCTTCTAAAAACATTATCTAACCCAAAGGGAGGAGCTCGTCCGGAAACCCAACTATTAATGTATAAAGCCCTAATAAAAACCAAATTAGATTTCGCATACACAATAACTGAGGATAATAACAAAATGGCACACAAAATCTGCCAAACTATCAAAAATACTTGTCTAAGATATTGCATGGGCTTCATGAGATCCACACCACAGCCGACTATCTTAGCAGAATCCATTGAAATGTCCACCAAATTTGACAACAAAGTCAAAACACTTAAATATATTATTAAACAACTATTTAGAAACTCCAAAATCGGCATAGACATTAAAAACCACCAATCACTACCAAAATTAAACAACTATTTCACAGAATTTAACTTCCTAAACAAAATTAAAGCAACACACAAAAAGACTTCTTGTCCCAAAAACATTTCAATTTACCCATTCATAGGAAAATCCATTGGTAAGTCTCATAGTAACATAATCGAACTCAGGAAAGTAACAAAGGAAATCTTAGAACGATATGATGATGTGGATACGATATACACAGATGGCTCACTCAAAAACAACAGCACGGGAGTGGGAATCTCTTACAAAGATCGAAACCTCAACATATCGATTAAATTAAAAAATACCACAAACATCAAAACGGTAGAGTTAATCGCAATTAAAATAGCCACAGTCATAAGTCAAAGCAGTAAAAAGAATAGAATTTTGATTCTAACAGATTCACAAAGCGCTTGCTCCTCATTGATCTCAGCCATGAAGGGAAAAACTGACAGACACTTCGAAAACCAAATCATAGACTTGGTGGGTAACAATCCAAGCAAGCATATATTCATACAGTGGATACCAGGACATATCGGAATTCATGGTAACACGGTAGCAGATCACCTAGCTAAACTGGCACACACAAGACCATCTCACACACTTGATAATGAACCGGTCATCAGTGACACACTCAAAGCAATTAAAATTAGAATCCAAGAGGAATGGTCAGATTACTTTGAAACGTTATCCATGGAGGTGGGTCACTATCATAAAAACTTATTCCCGACGTTACCAACGAAACCGTGGTTCTCGACCACCGCTTTTAAAAACAAAGATATAAAATTATTAAATAGATTAAGATCAGGACATGCCTTTAACAATAAGTACAAACACCTATATGGTTTTGAAGATTCTCCCATGTGTAAAAATTTATGTAACACAATAGAAGACAACGAACATATATTCGATATATGCAATAAATACACGACCACTAGAATCAAATTCCCATCTCTCCTTCAACACAAACTAAAGGGTATATTAGCTAGACAAAACCTAGATGAATACAAGCAATTATTGAATTTCTTGGGAGAAATTGAAGTCACCCTTTGACCGCTTAATACTAAGACCCACATAGAGTCCATTTCGAATATTAATTTGCACATTAATTATAATTTCCAATTTTATATTTAATAGAGAGAAAACAATATAAACATAACACAACCACAACAAGACACAAGGAGAATCTCGGTTTCTCAGTTCAGTCCAAATTACGGCAAATTTGGGCTATACAGGCTTTAGATGAGGGCGTAGGCTCTGATTTGGGAAATTATACCCATATCAAATAACTAAAGCAAATTTGAATTACACATGAATTTAAAAAAAAAATAGGCTAGCATTGGCAACCCAAAATTTTTATTTTTATTAATCGGATTAAAATTATTAAAATTGAGGATTGTATTTTAGTTAGTATAGATGCTCTACTTCTCTTAAGTCGCATCCACACGAGGTGTGAAATGTACACTTATGCGCGCATTTAGCGAATGTAAACGTCGTGTGGATGGTTTTCGCATGACGAATATTTTCATTTGCTTGTGTTCGTCAAATAGGCGGTAAACGATACACATCAAAGGAAACAATCGATGGATTTGTGTCCCATCCACACGAAGCGACAAAATGTTAACAAATATAATTTGAAATGTTAGTGCATTTATCTTTAGAATTTTTTTTAATGGAAATGTTATTTATTGAACTTTGCATTTTTTTAGAGAAATAATATCTGAAAATTCTTAAAACGTAATATATAATTGATTTCAAAAGTAATGTTAAATGCCAATTTTCATTTAAATGGTCGGAATGGCTGTTTGGTCGGATATTATCAAATTTGCTGTTAATTTTTAGTAAAAAACCGATATTTAAATACTTTATTTTTATTTCTGTTTAATAACATTACAGCACAACTATTTATTAATATTGCACTGGCCAAATCAATCTCGTCGTCGCTATTTATTTCCATTTTCAATTTTGAATAAACCGAAAAACTTGAAAAATTTTTAAAAACAACAAATTTGTTCAATTTGAAATTAAATGAAAAAATTTTACGATATATGTACTAAAAATGTCTATCAGTATAGAAATGTTCATTAACATTCGCCTACATGTGATCAATGAACATTTAACGAATCGTGTGTACCGAGATGTTGATAAATGTACACTTCTCGCTTAACCGTCTACATTCGCCAATTAAGCGAATATGCGCGCATAAGTGTACATTTCACACCTCGTGTGGATGCGGCTTTAGCAATAAGAGTACGTTAGATGCACAAAATAACAAATAAATTCGCTGCTGCAGTACTTTCCCTGAAAAAGTGAAAAGCCAATGTTAGCAAAAGGCGGAGCAAATAACTCATGGGTCATATTAGCGGAAATCGCTTGACCACAAAAAATTAAGAAACAAAAAAAAAAAAAAAAAAAGAATAACATTCTTATCTGATAAGCGTTCATTTTCATCCAACTTACTATCATTATTTTTTACTATTATTATTAACTATTTTATTATTTCCTCAAATAGAACGTCACTTCTATTTTTCTCTGAGGATATCAATTTTATTTTAAAACAAACACACAAATTTAAAACTAACGTCTGCTCCGCATGATGATTGATGACTGCATTTGCGGTTATTACCGTTATTTTGCTTGAGTGCAACAAAATTATCCTTACAATTCTATATTCTATTATTCTCTGCTAATACTAAAGCGAGACAGCCTTATTATTATATTAAAGAGAGAAACAAAACAAAGAAGAATACGAAACAATATTACAATTGCAGTGAAGCCCCACTAGGAAGTTACGAGATACTGCAAGTGCAGTGGTTGTCGACTAATGTTGAAAAAAAAAATTAAAGTCTGCTAAAAAAATGGCAGGACTATCTAACAAGCATATTAGACCGTTTGTACAATCTATTTTGGCCTCTATTTAGAGCCCAACTAATTTGAATAACATAAACTTTACCGTTGATTTGATTTAAATTTTTGCTAAAATGCTAAAGTTTTTCTCGAAGAAAATAAAAATATAACGAACAGACGAAAACCTTCAAAATGATTACCATACGAACTTTCACCACAGAAGAAAGATTAATTATTGTATTCTGTGCTTTCACCAAGTTTTCGTCATGAAATTTAAATGCGACCACCAAAAAATAAATATTTAACACCATTTTTTTATAATTTCTCAAAAATTAATATTTTTAAAAAAATGTTTATTACTTTTGTTCATTTTATACATGCTTTTTTCTCTTGTTTGAAACAGATGCAAATTAAATTTAAATATAATATAATTATTATTAGACTGTGTTGAAGGGGGTTGGAGTTAGAGGCAGGAGAATAATATAGACTTTAAAGATGACGGTGAAATGAAAACACACCAGAAGGTTGTGGAATGAGGACTTGGGAAGGGCGGAAGGGATATAATTCTGTAACTTTTATAATTAACAAATATTTTTTTTAATGTTTAATTTTTTTTTTTTTATTTATTCATTTATTTTATATTCATAACTATGTTTTTGTTTTGTTTTTTTTTTCAATTAATTAATTATATATGTATTTATATATTTATAATCTTTATATATATGTATGTTTATATATATATATATATATATATATATATATATATTTTTTTTTTTTTTTAATATTTTGTCGTAAATTATATTTTTTTTTTTTTGAATTTTTTTTATTTTTATAATTTTTTATTATTTACTTCATTTGTTTTCAGTGTTATACAATTATTTATTATTATTATTTAACTTATTTTGTTTTTTTTTATTAATAATTCATTTATTTAAACCATTTTTTGTTATTTTTTATCATTTCATTTATATACACAAGTAGTATTTTTTTTAATTTGTTTTTTTTTTTTAATAATGTTTATTTAATTAATTAATATTTATTCATGTGTGTGTGTGTGTGTGAAGATTATTATTATTAAATTAATTATTTTATATATTTCTATGTTTTTTTGTAATTTTTATTTTGTTTGTCTAATTGTTGTCCTATCTAATAAAAAAAAAATTATAAAAATTAATTGAAAAGCTAGAAAATAATTAATTAATTTTAATAGGTATATTTATTACGTTATATATTTATAAAAAAAATTAGTTGTGTAATTCAATTTATTGTTATAATTAATTAATAATTAATAGATTTGAAGCTATTTTTTCTCATTTTTTTTTTTTTTATTTATTTATATTTAATTCATTAATTTTAATTATATTTAGGAGGATCAGATAATATAACGCCTTAAAACCAAGAAAAATAAAAAAGACCAAAATAATAATAAAAATTAATTAATAATTTCTTTTGTATATATGTATGTATGTATATTATACATATACGTATAAATATATATTTATATATATATATATAAAATATAATTAATTTAAATACAAGAAATATACATATTTATTTTTTATATAATCATTTATTTATATTTAAATTTTTTATTTATTTGTGTTTTTTAATAAAAATAGAAAATTTTTTTTGCTTTTTTATTTTAATTTTTTTATTTATTTATTTTAATAATTGTTTGAATAATATAAAATAATAAAAATTAAAGTTAATTTTAATTAATTATTTTTTAACGTTTACTTCCTTAAAAATATTTTTATTTATTTATAGAAAAAAAAAACAGAAATCCATTTAAATAAAAAAAAATTCAAATTTCTTAAAATTAATTAAACATTTAAACATAAAAAAAAAAATTAATAATAAACATGAATCGGTTAATCGTTGTTGTTGCAATTCTTAATCTTCATCGCTCAGCTCTTCATACTTCGCCGAAAGCAATGGTTTTGGTTCGACCAATTGTTGCTGTTGCCTTGATTGGTTGTCCCCCTCTGAATTTAAAATTTTCGATGACTGTTGGCTCGATTGGGCCGCAGCAGCCGCCAATGATGCAGCCGCAGTTGCACCAACACTTAATGCACTAAACGGATAGGCATATGTGGATTGGGCAAAGGTTGTTAAAGGTTGAGATGGGTATTGTTGTTGTTGGGGCGGCTGCTGATTTGACTGCTGTTCATTATTCACCATTCGCTTTTCAACATCACCAGGTGTATTTCGACCAGCATTTTGTTGCTGTTGCAAACGATCCGGACCTCCACCGTGGCCACTATTACCACCATCGTCTTGTCGCATTTTTTCGTCCGAAGTTCGCATTGCCTCAACAATTTTATTTGACATATACCGATCTAATTGAAATTCACCCACAGGCGGTACAGATGATGAACTTTGTTGCATCGGGCCTGAACGACGATCGCCCGACGTTTGTTG
Organism: Tipula vernalis; assembly: GCA_958295665.1. NCBI lineage: Eukaryota > Metazoa > Arthropoda > Insecta > Diptera > Tipulidae > Tipula > Tipula vernalis. The sequence continues at coordinate 86,088,892 of OY282559.1, read as the reverse complement.
GAAATGATCTTCCGGTGACGGAATAATTTCAGAGAATGCCATTCCCGATGTGGCTAACGGGCTTTGCGGTTGTATTCGAATTATTTGCCGCTTGGCTGGTGGCGAAACGGGTTCAGGAAAAACCATCCCCTGAATATTCGGACTCGGCGGTTGTATTCGTATGATTTGTCGCTTGTCAGGCGGTGAGATCGATTCATGATGTACATTCATCTGTTGTTCGAACGCCACTTCGGGCGTCAGTCGTTCGACCTGATTTTTATTCTGAATATCGTCTGAAACCGCTTTTTGCCGGCGATATTTCCATTGCTCGGTTGGCGCTATTGAATCAGGGTAACTCAAGAAAGTGGGCCGAAATGATAAGGGATTCTGCGAAAAATCTTTCGCTATAATCGAATCCGCTAATTCACCTAATTTTATACTCTTTGTAATCACATTCGCGGAACTACGCGCAGTCTGGGGCGAATCACTCTCCAAATCAATGTTTATCACGTTTGGTGAATGTGATTTACCGTTATTCTCGCTAATCACATGCGCATGCTCTTGACGACCAGCAAACTGTACAAATAAACATTTAAAAATTAATCCCTTTATTACTTACTATTCACTTATGTTTAGATCACTTACAAAGCTGTTTCTATGAGGATCCGGTCCACCGCCTCCAACAATAGCTCCACCTACTACTCCCCGCGTCGGAGGATGTTCCGAGGTACTATTGATCGAATGCGCAATAATAGCATCTATTAAACTTCCAGTTGTAATACAACTATCCTGAGTTTGTCTATAAACCAAAATGTAAAACGTTATAATTCCTTAAACCCAAAATTATGAGCCTAACTTTAACTTACCGGTCTCCTCGTTCTCGGTCCAATACTCCACCCCGACTGACCATATTCGGTGGTGCCCTATTTATAATATGCGATGCAACATTTACTTGATGCAAACGGGCATCTCTCCTTCGATCCTCCCGCTCCTTTTCTTCATTAACAATCATAATCCGTTCACGTTCTCGTTCCATTTGCATATTTCGATCATGTCGTTCACGAAGTTCACGCTGTTCGCGTTCTCTTTCTGCCCGATCGCGTTCAATTTGTGCCTGTGCCTGTGCTTGTCGCTCACGTTCACGAAATTGTTCGCGTTGTTCACGTTCTCTTTCAATTTGATAGAGGGTCGTTTGCTGCTGTTGCTGACGACGTTGTAAATCGATTTGATGCTGCTGGTGTCTGAACTGTTGTTGTTGCTGTTGATGTTGTTGATGTTGCTGATGTTGTTGTTGTTGTTGATGCTGCTGTGCGGCAATCTGCATCGCAATGTGATGATCACGAGACATCGGTTGATATCGGATATCATGATGTTGCGGTGGTGGTGGTTGTGTAGGATGCGGTTCCCTTTTTATTTCGTCCTTATTCGGCACTGGTAGTAACGGTTGCTTTACTGCAACGTCGACTAGTGATGAAAATGCTTCATGTCCAGACAATGGATACTGTTCAGCCGACGATGGATTCATATTTTTATACCCACCGTAATGTATTCGTCCAGCACCAGGATAATGATGCGATTGAGGCGGTGGTTGCTGAACTTGAGGTTGTTGCTGTTGTGGTATGACGTGCATTCGATTAGGTAACGGGCTCGGGGGTTTTGAACTTCCTGTATTATGACGCTGAATTACACCTTGCCGCTGTGGCGGGGGTGTCCGATGTGGACTGGGTACGCTGTAAATAAAATAAATAATTATTTTTCAATTACCAACAAAATTTGGCACAATCGAGTTCTTACCTATTTATATGTTCGGCGGGCGACGTACGACTTAAATAATCCTGCCTACCTCGATCCTTTTCTGAATAATAGAGGGTTGCCGGAGAGTTGCTCAAATTTGGTCCGCCTCTTGGACCGGGTGAATCCTTATCTACACTTCGTCCGGTTCCACCACGCTGCTGGCCCATCATATGTTGTGAAGTAATAAAATCATTCATCAAAATTTGACGGGAATCAGGTGCTCCTACAAAACCGCCAGCTAAAGGTGGGGCTCGTGAATATTGCGCCCCAAATTGTGGTTGAGGTGGTTGTTGTGAATTTTGTTGAACCTGCTGATGGTGTTGTGTCTGCGGACTTTGCCTTGAATTCTTAAAATAATCATAGGCTCTTTTATCATTTATGTGATGTCCGGACAACAGGATTGGGGTACCCTGGGTTATCGAGCCTGGCATTTTATTGCTGTTCTCGTTAGACGGTGGTGTTTGCCTCCGACCATCGAATCGAGGAGATAATGTGGTCGCACCCTGCATTCCTTGTATAGGAGACGCATTTACCGGAGTTCCGTGCGTAATCGATCCTTTCGGGTTCTGATTAATTTTTGGACTTAACTTTGGCGTCAATTTCGATGAGGCGGATAATTTGTTTTGCGATTGCTGCATATTGGACGACGGAGGTGGGGTCTGTTGATGTGGAATTGATCGATTTTGCTGTTGATGGTGTTGCTGCTGCTGCGTTATCGAAATAGGACTTGACGAAACATAAATCGATGGGGATTTTGACGATCGATTTATGTCGTGATGATGCTGAGGGTAGCCGCTTCCCATAAACTGGTTGGGCGGAATGTTATTCGGCTGCGGTTGAGGTTGAGGCGGATCATTACGATACATAGTGACGCAACCATGCTGCTGTTGTTGCTGCTGCTGCGATGGAGGCATACTCAGTTGCTTGGATTGAGGCGGTGGAAATGTGTCACGTGACGTCTTTTTTATACTCAAGTCTTCAGGTTCATTATTACGAACATATACGACAATTCCGCTACCCGAATTCCCACCTTGTTCTTTAACACTTTCATGCATCTGGGACTGTTGCGTTTGCGACTGCATCGATTGTACATTGAGTGATTGTTGGGGTGGTACTGGGGTTATTGTGGCCGCTATTTGTGATGGAATTCCTTGAAGAGGAGGCGGAATTTGTGTAGCACGCCCATGCACATCTACCACGGAGAGAGTTGCCAAACTATCGGAATTTTGAGTAGGCGTCGAACGAGACAAATTTATTTTCCCATCATTGCGATACTCTCGCACGAACGTAATATCATTTCGATTATCATTTTGCTGTAATTGCTGCTGTTGTGATTGAGCTTGTGGCGGTCCCGATTGATTCTTCATCATTTGTATCGGCTGTTTAGGTCCGTTCGACTTAAGAGAACGTTCAATTACATTTAAGAAAAGATCACGAACGTTTGACGGATTACTAGTCATCGGACCATTTTGGAATTGTGGTTGAGGTGGCGGCTGGTTTAAGCCTGCAGTCGGAACCATAGTAATTGTCGCTTGATTCGAATAAATTGGAACCTTAGGGCTCTGTCGATTAGCTGGCGAACTTTCATTTTCTTCATCTGCCGTCTCAGTTGCTGAACTATCATACTCCTCCTGTTGCTGTTGTTGGTGTTTTGATGAGGATGATGATTTGCGTGGGGCGTGACCGAGAGGAGGTGCCAACCGGTCATCGTTTTTCATGGCCTCTAAAACTACATTGTTATCCTTCATGACGGAACCGGTAATAACATTCACTATTGAAGTCACCGATTGTGTTGAATTGATAACTAAATTATTTTTAGGGCTTTCAGCCGATGCTGTATCACTATTACCTTCACGCTCGTCACCTGACGATGTACTCAAATCAGATTCATCACCATCAGTCATTGTGACGCGCCTTTCTTCACTCGGATGCATTTTATAGTATTCACCGACCGCCGTATCTAAAGCGTACTTTTTCTTATAGTGATAGTAGAATGTTTTCAGGGCTACTGTTGTTTTTCCTAGAATTTCAGCTAGCTGAGACCATTTCGGTCCGATTTCTTGGAGTACATTTTTTAATTTCACAACCTCATCATCGGTCAAATTGGTGCCTGGAACATGAGGTCCCATTTTACGACGTATTCGAATCAGACAAGCGGAACAGCATTTCGTAACATTCGGCGGTATTTGAAATTCTTGTATGATTGGATCACGTATTTCGGCAGCCAATTCAAATAGACGTGGCGGTAAATTACGAAAGCGTTTCACGCGATCTTTTGGATTGGGACACGTTGGCAGTGGGCAACTTGAATATCTAAAAATATAAAATTGATTATTACAAAAATTTACTTAGCTACTTAATCAATTATTCTTTTTACCTTGATCTCACTGATTTACATTGACACGTATTACAAACTCTTGCTCCAATCGGAATCGCATCCTCGGGTATACCATACTGTGGTCCACGTCCTTTTTCAAGAGGGCGAGTCCGTGGACACATATCCGTTTTACACACAAAACAAGGATGCAACTTATCTGAAAATAATCAAGAGAATACGGTTAAAACTTAAATAAATAAATAAAAAAAAAAAAACTTTTCTTTTCGTGATTAAATTGAACGAAAAAATTTTCTTACGATGTTGATGATGGACGCAAATATTTACACAAAAATACACACCGAACTACTCAACAAACTACTCCCATCCCTCTCTCAAACAAGAAACAGTAGGCAAATAATAAACCACTAAATTTTATTACAAAGATGACACAGACGATTTTCCATCCTGTACAACAAAATCCAATAAGAAATTGTTTTTCATTTCAAATCATTTCTCTCATGATTTTTCCAAGAAAAATCAAAAATTTGTATTTTTTTTTTATTTTCATATAAAGCCAGCTATGCTGCGAGCTACCACAACCCAGAATTTTTTATTTGTTTTTTCAAAACATTTGTTGTTGTTGTAATTTATAGATTGCGATTCGATGAGGTGGAGGGACATGAATATATATATGGTATATCCTATGAGACAGTTGTGTAGGTTTTGGTTATAAAGGTTATACTCGAAGGAAAATTTTTTGGTGCTGCAGGCAAGTAAACCAACATCAATAAAAATTGATTGAATTATCGACGGCTCATAATAATTTAATCAATTTGCGTTGTGACTTAATATAATTCAGAGAAATGAGCGGCGAAGTTTGTGTAAGAAAACGGAATCCAAAATGAGTAAGAAACGACAACCTTGAAACTCGTTCTTATCTCAATAGTTTATATTTTAACGAACTTTTCGTATCACTTACATAGCAGACCATCCCTTAAACACATCTAGGCTGACGAAAAAGTGATTCAAAGATAATTGGGTTGCCATCACCAGACCCCCAAACGAAGGATTGCCAGCTGTCCAGGTTTTTCGGTAATTAAGCTAGTCTATCAACATGCTTGGATATAAGAAAGTAATGTTTTATGTTTCGGCATTTCACCTTTCAATTAAGCATCAGCCCGATTGAGAATTTGTGCCTTGATGTCAGGCTGGCTTTTGCAAAAAAAAAATTTAAAAATCGTGAATGCATTAACATGTGATTAACATGCACCAAAGGTAATTCCCACCATGGCTGTCGAACTGCAGCTATCCTAAAACATCGGGGACTTAGTACCAAATACTTAACATGTAATGTAATCTTCTTGTATAATGAAACACAAAACATAAAGTATGTAACACAACACACACCTAAAAGTTGATTTCCACACCTATTTAACAAGTTTGTTTGAATAAATCTGGAATTATTACAAGCAAAATAAGTACAAATATAAATACACCAATGCATCCGAATTCGGAAGACAGCCTCGGTTTACGAAGAGAAGTTTCGATTTTCGAATTTTCGGTTTAACTAGAGGAATCACACCGTTATCAACTGGTGGTGTGCACTATTCTGAACATGTTTTTAAATTATTAATCCTTGATTTAATTCATCCATTTCAGTCATGGACATTGAAAGCACAATCCAACCAAAAATTTGCTGTAATTGAGCTTAAGATTATTCGAGTAAATTTTGGTTTCATTAAAGAGGGAGCCATCAGAATGTGAATGAATCACGAGATCAGAAGCGATCTCTGGCACTAAAGAAAGTATGACCACGTACCCGATTGAACCTAAACGGGTTTCGGTCACCGTATCTGGTGTCGTCTTGCAGTGGATCGAACTGTTTGGAGCAGCATCGAGGCGAGCAATTTCCTTCATGGAATGTAGCGTCGCGGAACAACGGAAGGAAATTTTCACTCATAAATTTAAAAATATTCACAATAAAAATATAGGTAACGAAATTTCGATTTGCATGCAATTTTTCTGGTACGAATTAATTCGTTAAATGAAGGATTCGTGTAGTTACTTTTTAGAATGATATTTATCAGTTCGGTAAAAATTCTGAATTTTTGTTTATATTATTTGCAGTTTTTTATACTCTTATAAGAGAATTTCCTTGTGAAGAATTGATTCTGGGCTCAAAAAATATTAATACCAATAATTTAATTGAATTTAATCGATAACTTCTATAAGCATAATAATAGCTAATAGACGTCTTTGATTAAACAATTTCAGTGTTTTCCAGTTTTTTTTAAATCGTAGGATAAACATAAATGAATCCATCATCTAATCTATTTTTTATAGATAGAATCTGATACCTTAATCGTACTTTAGTAACCAATTAACTGAAATTTTAACTATCCAATCTTGATTTATTTTATCTTGTTTTCAAAAAAATAATTACGTTCTCATCTTATTTAAAAAATAAATTCCAATTTAGCTACATATTTTGAAGATTCGTCATCAATTGATCAAAACACTAGGTAGAGAAGCCAGTGAATTTTTATTATAAAGGGACTGTTTTCAAAATACATAATTAGTTGTACTAATTATTGAAATAATCTCGAAAATTTGAAATAATATCTAATAATCTTCGACAATTTTGAATAATGTATAACATTATGCAAATCAATGAATAATCTCGAACAGCTGAAAATATTTCAAATATTCTCGAATAATATCAATACCACGTTTTGAATAAACTAAAAAACCTTTACTAAATTGTAAAACCACGCAACTGAATGCCGATCAAAATGCGATAAAATTAAGAAAGTCAAATAGGTTAATGTAAATAATCTCAAATAATTTTAGTATTCTGATCTAGAATAATGGATGACCTCGCGTGAATACTCTAGATAATTTCAAAAACCTCGAATATTCCCAAGAATATCAAACAATTTTAGAATTGTAAAATAATCTTGGAAAAGTTCTTGCCTGTAGTTACAAATCTCGAAGAATTAATCAGATACACTTGAAACAAGCTTGAACGCTACTCACTCAAAACCTCATACAACTACTAATAAAAAAATCTGAAATAATCTCGATGCTTGAGAATTTCTTCCCGATATCGTACACTATTTACAAAGCAACTCGGATGACCATGATATTCTTAAAAATCTAGAAATGACATGTTATAAATAACGAATCTTCTAAAAAATTCTAGAACATTCTCTATTCAGACTATTTTTACCGACCAAAATAAATTAGGCAGACGTGAGATGTAGACTGATTACAATAATAAGTTCAATCTACAACTCAATCTTCCATTTTGAAAAACAATTTGAGGCAATAACTGAAGTAGCAACTGCAAGGTCAACCTTTATTTGTGACAATTATGTAGAAAATTGCCTTTTTATTTTTTCTGGTAAAGCCACTCCATCGTTTTTGGATTAAATAACACGAAAATGGTATTATCGAGAATCGAATCTTTATTATATTGAAATCCAAATGTACCAAGGAAACTGTGCACGAAGTTTTAAGACTCACTTATTTGAATTGACAGCTTAATTCGAGCAAGTAAAACTCTTTTCTCAAAGTTTTGGCCAACGACAACAATAATTCCATTTGAATTTGAACTCCATCTACTAGTCTTTTGTCAGCACCGACCTTATTTTGAATAAATCTTCTCTGTATGTAAATTGTCAATGGCAAGATAAAATGTTGCACGTAAACACTATGTTCAAAAACTAATAAAAATATAAAAAACGATATAAAAAAACAAAAAAGAAGTTGCCTTAGTCTTTTAGAAAATAAAATACCAGCTCTTACTCTAAAACTATGCATCTGATTTTGATGTAATAAACCTTCGTCAGCCAAACCCTGTACAGTCTCATCAAGATCAATTCTGTAATTTTTAAGATTATCCCGTACAAACAGACAGACGTTTAATGTAACTGGTACAGTTCCTAACTTTAAATTTGATTTAGAATTTAATTAGTCATATACCTTCCAATAAAATTTATTTAGAATTGTACCTATAATTTAACATCAAATGCATTAGAACTTCAATTCGAATAAAGCTTTATTAAGAATTTCACTTAAATTTAGATAAGGTAAAATTGTGTTCGACGAGTTTAACGTGTAATTGCCAGGTACGAGAGAAATTAACAAAATATAATTTGGTAGGAATTCTATATATGGAGAGCCTAGAATTAGACTTCGGAACTGACGTGATTTAATCTATTTTTTATTTTTTTTGTATATTAAGTACATAACCACCATCATATTAGGGACATTTAATTAACAGTTTTCGATTCGAACATAGTTATTATTGTCGTACGTTGTTTAATTACAGAAATTGGTAAAAAAAAAGAAAATAATCAATCAATTACATAATTTACATTTCAATTCGAATGATATAATTTATTATTTATTATTTCTTTTATTAAAATAAATTAATTTCCAATTTCCTTTTTTTTAGAAGTAACAGCACAACAACAAATATTCATTTATTAGCTTTTAATTAAATCTTAAGAATTTTTTTTTTTTTAATTCATTTTTTGACGAAACCCCTTTTTCCTATTTCTTACATTATATTTTATGTGTTGTGTCCTGGGGGTGGTTTTTTCCCCCAATTTTTAACGATTGTATTTTTGTTTTGTTTTATTTGATTTTACTCTTGCTTGTTGATGGATGGATGGCAGGAATGAAATAGGCGGTTGGTTTTTCATGTTTACCGCACTTATACACAAAAAAAATTTCGTTGTACATATGTACATACTTGAAGAAAGTAATGATGATTTTGATTTAATTAGACGAACCATTTTTAGAAGATGACAGGACTGAGGTTAATTGAATAATTAATTGCGTTGTTTAATGCTAAAAAATGTAACCTTTTTCCGCAAGACAGTTGTCAGAAGAAATTTACCTGTGTACCGATTATTATATAAAATGTATTCTACCGAAATAATAAAGCAAACATGAATCGTTTGCCTGATAATGATGATGACATTTTTTTCGCTTTCATCGTCGTCGCCAGCTTTCTGTACACACATAATATGTAATCTCTATACCACTTTAAAATATTATTTGCAAACCATTAAAAAATGGCAAAATATGGTGGTACTATATTTGATTTTGTGCTAAAGAAAACGGGCAACAATTCACGGAATATTCGAGTTTCTCTAAAAAAAAAAACAACTCATGTATCGTCTTTAAAACAATTTTTGCAATTTTTCGGTGTTTAATATTTAATAGCAAACAAAAAATGTATTCCCTTTGGACCAAAAGTACTGAACAAAAAAAAATATTAACCGTTATATACAGGAATAAAATTAAACAATTGAAGCAATATAATTTTAATTGTGCCATCTCTTGAGGGGCACAATTTTTAATTAATTTTTTCTACTTTATAAATCTATTTGTTTTGTGTAATTGTATGTATGCCTTTGTGTATTGTATTGTACGAAACGCAACGAATTTATTTTAAGTAAATTGTCTTTAAAATTAGAGTAAAATGTTATTATGCATCCCGAAATAAAACAAAAGCTTAATGCGTGCTTTCAAGGTGCATACAAGGTGCGTACATGCTCCAATTCTGGTGAAAAAATGTACACCACGAAGTTAGCTAAATAGTATAATTTTTAGTTAAAATTGGTTACCCTGGTGAACTTTTTGTTCTAGTTGGAAATAATTCAACTCATACAGCTAACTTCGTGGTGGTGTACATTTTTTCACCAGAAAAATATAGCATGTACGCAGCTTCATGAAACGGGTATTTCAGTAATAGAGTAGCTAATTTTTTTTTTCAATAAACCCGGTAAAGCCGATTTTTTGTTGAAGTACCCAACCCAAGTAGAATTTAATAATAATATATTCGGCATTTGCTGACCATAATCGGATTCCTTCTTAATTCACTTTTAATTATGAATTAATTTCGCAATGAAAAACAATGAAAACTCTTATTTGTTAAATTTATTTGTTCTCGTTTGACACTTAGTTTACGTTTCGACAGCAAACCTTGTTGTTATTTTTTTAAAGCAGCTAACACGGGTAGCACTTTTACATAAAAAAAATGTACATGGACACAAAATTTTAACTTTTAAAAATTAAAAAAACAGTCCTCAAGGAAATTATTGAATCATAATTAATTGTATATTTGCATATATACTTTTTTTGGCTTTGTTTCTATTATTTTGATTAACAACAATATGTAAATTATTTTTTCTGTTAAATTACATGTGCCTAATAAGTAATAGTTAAAAAGAGATCATTAAATCGAATTTTTCCAAGCTGCGATCCATACTTTATAGTGATCACTCAAATCCCTAAACTCTTTGCGAAAAAATTACATCAAAGTTACATCAAAAGTTATTAAAAATTGTTTTTTACAACTTAATTGTTACAATGTATTGGGTCTGTGAATATGACTCCGCCCTTTTTTGTTAAAATAAAACACATTTGCTTGTTTAGAAAATGAAAGAATTATTTATTGAAAGTATGCTCCATTTGCAGCTACAACTTTCCCTCATTTTTCAGGCAGTTTACGGAGTCCCTCTCTGAAAAATCTTGGTTTTTGAGGCGATCCAATCATTAAGCCAATTTTCGATCTCTGCGCGAGAACTGAACCGCTGTTCAGAAAGAGACGACTGCATCGACCGGAATAAGTAGTAATCTGAAGGAGCTATGTCTGGTGAATATGGCGGGTGGGGTAGAACTTCCCAGTTCTGTCCTTGTAAATAATTGTTCACAACGTTTGCAACATGTGGTTTTGCATTATCATGCTGAAAAATTAATTTGTCGTGTCCTATTCACCCATTCTGGTCGTTTCTCCTGTATAGCTCGCGGAACCCAGTTGTTAGCTTTTTGAACCATTCCGATTGTTTGTAAACGTTTTACAACAGTTGATCGATCAACATTTAATGCTATACCCAATTCTGATTGTGTTTGAGAAGAAGCTTCAGCCAATAACGTTTCCAATTCAGACTCTTCAAATTCTTCTTCAATGCCAAAATCATCATTTTTAAATCGTCGAAACCATTATTTGCACGTTGTATTCGATGGAGCATGCTCACTGTAAATTTCCACAAGCAAACGATAAGTCTCCGCTGCACTTTTCTTTGCAATAAAATAATGTAATAAAACTTCCCGCAAATGATGTTTATTTGCAATAAAATTCGACATTTTGAAAGAGTTAAAAATACTATTTGTTTACACTTCAACCAAATGTCGTATACTGCGTTTGATAGCTGACATCAAGTACTATAGAATACAAGTACATATTGCGCATTTATAGTTTACGTAAGCAATAAAAATAACGACATCAATTGAGAAAGGGCGGAGTCATATTCACACACCCAATACCTATATTAATTAAAACCGTATATTTTTAAATTCAAAAACATATAATCTATTAATTGTTGATTTAATAAATTGAAAATATGATCGGAAATTACATCCTTCATGCACCCTCTTTCTTCTCATGAATCAAAATTATTCTCAAACCAACAATATTACTCATCCAGTAAACAGGTTAGTTTTACCCAACTGATGAGTTATTGTTGCGTTAGCATTCTTGCTTAGTAAATGAACATTAGAAATTAATTGTATGTATGCGTTAAATTCATTTCATATTCTGTAACCCAATAAGTTTTGTATGTGTAATGTTTCAATCCAATATTTGTATTTCAACCTTCTAAGTTTTGTAACGGAATTAATTTGTATTTATTGGCAGAGTTAAATTCATTTGGAAAATGAATTAATTATCAACGGAAATAATTTCCGCGGAATTAATTCGGTCCCCCGTCCAAAACCAATTTTCTCAACGTTTTGAAGGTCTCTCCCCCCCACAGAACCTCGAAAACGGCTTGTTCGTTGTGAATTTTTTTACCAATCTGTTTCTAAGATCCAGGCGGAAAATTCAAAAGATTTCAGGGTTGAGGTCGGGGTCAATTCGCGGGTTGAGTTGCGATTTGGTTAGGTTCAGTGAGCAGTTCTGTTAGGGATATATTTGGGGTAGTTCTGAGAGTTGAGTTGGAAGTTAGCTAGAGTTGTTTGGGGTTTAGTTCAAATATGCGTATAGTTTTTCGGACCATTGTGATTTCAGGATTGAGTTCGTCATTGAGTTTGAGGTTAAGTTGAGTGCTGAGTTGGGGGTGCAGTTAGAGATTGAGTTAGGTTTCAGATTAGTTCAAGTAAACATTCAGTATTCGCACCGTGTTGATTTAGGGATTGAATTGAGCGTTGAGCTGTGGGTTCAGGGGGTAGAGTGATGGGTTCAATTGGGATTTATTTAGGAAGAGTTGAGCGTTGAGTTGGAATTCCGTTTGGGGTCGAGTTGGGAATTTTTTTGGGGATTGAGTTGAGATTTGAATTGTAAATAAGCTTGAGCTGTTCAGAGTTTAGTTCATATACTAATTTAGCTTTTCCTACAGTATTAATTTGAGGATTGAATTTAACGTTGACTGAGTTGTGATCGAGTAGTGTGCTAAGTTGAAGTTGAGGGAAAATTTCAGTTGGCGAATTATTTGGCGGACGAGTTGTTGATTTAAGCATGCAGTTTTCTAACCGCGTTTGAGTAGGGGTTGGTTAAAGTTGAGTTGGGGTTGAATTGACGATTGAGCCCCGATTGTGTTAGGATTCAGTTGGAGGTAAAGTTGATGGTTGGGTTTGACATCGAATTGGAGGTTGAGTTGGGATTGATTTGAGAGGAGAGTTGGAGTTTAAATTGAGTTCACTTCAGATGAACTGACTTACGCACGTAATTTTCTGGAAGGAAGTTCTGATTATCTCTTGAGGTTCCAGCCTTCTATATTTGTATTGTTGACACCCAGCGTGGGACAGACTTAAATCAAAAAACATAATTTCAATCGCACAGTTATGACTTTTATTTCTGAAGATTTTTTTTACTGAGAATACAATTACCGGCGCAGATAATTCAACTCGTGCTGCGCACTCGTCGCGGTTTTAATTTCTAATATGAAAAGGTATTTTATTATGGAATATTTTTTCTGAAACTTTCTTTTGGTTTATTTGGACCTTGTTTTGCTACGCCATTGAATGTATAAATCTATAAACATATTATCAAATCGCGATGCACACTACCTATATTAATTATCATTTACAAATAGTTCTTTTTTTTATATTTATTTATTCAATATTAATTCATTTCAATTGCATTAATAATAAACACATATACGAGTACTAATATTTAATGAATTTCTACTTATTTAATTTACCTTTTTCCAATTTTAGTAGTTTGATAAAAAAAAATCCATTTTTTTAGTTTAAATACAAAAATGTATTTTATACATATAAAATAAACTTTTTTATTTATAAATAAAAATAAAAACAAATTAAAAACTAAAATAAAAATGCAATTCTCTACGGATTTGTTTGTGAAAATCAACATGAACAAAAAAAAATTTTGTTGTTTACGGCTTGAAATATCCACCACTAAACGATGGAGGAATGGGTACATTTGATCTGCCACCCCAATTTTATTATCGTATTTTAGTTGGGCGAATAATATGAGGTACCACTAGGTATAAAAACATAAATGAATATGATTGAAAATCGGATTCATAAAAGCCTGGAGTATGAGGAATTGTTTTCAAAAATTACAAGCATAACAGATTTTTCTTTTTTGTATTTTTAACTATATATAGTGCTAATTAGCAGGGATTATTACGCTTACTCGACAAATTCTTAATTAAACAAAATGTTTGTTGTTGTTTCATCTAATGTAAATATCATGGAAAATTTAATTTTCAACCTTTTTTATTTTTTAATTTTATTTTATTTTTAAAATTATATTTATTTGAATAAGGATGAAAATTTATTTATATTAGAGTTTTTGGTTTGATGATATGAGGGGAAAATTTTTAGGGAGGAAAGAGAAAAGCGTGAATGGAGAAATCTGAAGTATTTTTCATTCCCTCATTTTATTTTTATTTATTTATTTATTTATTTTTTTTTTTTGAAAATATTAATGTAAAATATATAATAAGACGATGAAAAACTTTTTAATATCAATTTAATTTTTCCACGTGACCAAATATAAATAAATAGAAAGGATATAATTGATATTAATATTGAAAAACATACATAAAGTGACATCAACAAAGATATGGTACAGTTTGAGATAGAAAATAATATATGGTAAAATGGAAATTAGCGAAGATTTTACAAAAATTTAGATGTGGATCCAATGAATTCTCAAATACTCTTAAAATTTGAAAGTGCACAGTCAGAAGTGTTAAGGAGTTCGGTCCTCGTGACTTATGGCGACCCCAATGTTGAATGGGTCCAGCAAATTTACTATGATGTATCACCTGCATCAATTTGAAAATCAAGCAAACAATATATAATTCCCTTCCGTTATTTAAATATTCATAAAAGAGGCACTGTGTTATAATTATTTTCACGATATTACACAACACAATAATTTAGTGTAATTTCATTTTTTGACTACACATAAAGGAAGAAGCAAAAAAATTTTGCGGATTATTTTTTAATAAAAAAATTTCCCTTTTGGGAAATTTTTCAATGAAATTAATTTGAAAAATTGAACGATAAAACAATGTTTGAGGATAAACGGAATTGAATATGGTTTTTTTTATTCTATTGTTTAATCCAATAATGGAATTTAATGCAAACAATATAATTTTTTTTTTTTTGTATGTACATTCCTACTCTTCCCGATTTTTTTTTTTTTTATTCTGATGCGGTTTATTTGGGTACAGCGAAAAGAGATAATCGGAATAATGTTACAGCCAAAGATACAGAGATTTTTTTTTGCAAATTCTATTAATTATATTAAATCTGACCATTGCACCAAAAGCACTTGAAATGTTCACCCCTGTCCCATCTCATTAAACAAATGAAAATTTAAAATTCATAAAGTCAATTTTACTTCTCTTGTGTCTGTGGATAAAAAATAAATTGTATCATTGTGAAAATCTACCACACAGCCATACACACCAAACATTTTCATTCTATTATGTTTGTATATATATCTCATATCTCGTCAATTTAATATTTATTTAATTTTTCAGGAGTTCCTGGGTACACCGTACTCTGGGTTATGGATATTGATAGTATGGAGCGAGAATTAAATAAAAATTAAAATGAATAATTTAAATGAAACAAAAATATTTTTGGAAAATTTCAAAGATGGATAAATCTTTTCCACCGCCCCAACCAACCACCACCATCAGAAAAATAATAAATTTTCTAATAATTTTAATTAATTAATTGGCAAACAATTAAAAAAATTCCAATTATGATTTACTAGATAAATATAATGTTTTGTAAACGTACAGTAGCAATATTTTTGAGAACATGCTAATTTCTGTGGGAATTCACAATCTAATCGTTGTATAATGAACTCATCCCACAACCCCGTCCCGATGTAATTAACTCAAATATAAATAAATATCAAAACAAGTTTCCACAGCCAATTCAAAATCCAAAAATACAAAAGTAGAGAGAAAAATTCAACCCTGCGTCGCTGGCGGGGAAATATAAAAAATAAAAATTGAGAGGGATAATTTTTTTTTTCCTTTTCACAATATTTTTATGATTATAAAATCATAAAATTTTACCGGAAATCGGTTCAGTTATTATTTAGAGTTTCAACAGTTAAAATATAAAGATACATACGTACATATCGGGAAATAAAAAATAAAAAAATTTCGACCAAAATAAATTATTTTTATAAATAAAATAAAAATTTTTGAGTGAATAAAAAAAATTAATAATTTTATTTCAAAAACCACAACGTATGGTGTGAGGGATGGAAATTATATACAAAAATTTTCCTAATTAGTGACGAAAATCAAAAATCATAATGTTTACTAATTGGTTGACAAATACATCGCAACCGCAGCAACAACAACATCCCCCACAACCATACCACAATGCACAGAATCCGTTACCAGACATAGTGATCGAAATTGGACCACCACCGTGCACAAAATTTGCCGCGCACGGGGCCATCATTTGTGCTCATAGTGGATATTTTCGCGCCGTACTAAATCGTGTACAAAATGACAATGTTATCTATGTGCCGAATATTTCGGCGGAACAATTTGCCCCGCTACTCACTTACATGTATACTGGATTTTTGGATTTAACAATTGAAAATATATTCGGTGTTTTACTCGCGACCCACATACTGCATATGCCGCGTGCACTCGAAATTTGTCGGTCATTTTTGACGCGATCACAACAGGATGGTTATTTAGGTGGATTTTTTATTCCAACCATGTCGATTCCAATAGTACCACAAACAAATCCAAAAGTTATTCGTCCCATTCCGAATAAAGCAACTAGTGAAACTGGTCTAGCATTCATATCAACACCCATCGTCTCGAATCAAATACTACTTGGGAGTAATGACACTAAATTTCGAAAAATTAATGAACGCCCGAATATGGCGACCACATCTATTGAGACGTCGTCACGGGAGCGATCACCGTTACCATCAACATCAAAACAGAATTTGGATAAAATCAAAATTATTAAAACGACACCACCCATCGTAATTGATGCAACACAAGATGATCTGACCATCACAAAACCTCTTCAAATCGTACAACCAAAAATAATCGAACTTAGTGAAAGTGGCGATTCAAAAATTATAATCGATATAGCTTCTTGTGATGGCCCGGTTCGATTTCGTCGTGTACTAAATGACGCTTACGGACGTCTCAGCACTAGCAAAAGTTCAACCTCAATCGTATCGTCATCAACGGCGACGATTGTCGATGAAGGTAAAAAACGAAGCAATATAAATTCATCTTTCCATCAACAAATGGCTCGCAATATAAGTGAACGGAATAATGCTCAAATTCATAGTGAAGAAAGTGAAAATAGCGGGGACACCAGTCCCAATGCATTGAATAAGGATTCAAACGAGTTTTATGTTTGTGTCTACTGTAAACATACATTTAAATCACAATACTGTTATCAAAAACACGCTAAACGGCATATAAATCCATTGGCAATGGATAGTAACGACTCGAACATCGATGTACTGGACGAAAAATCAGAGGAGAAAATTACTGCGGCCATATCAAAAGTAGAATGCACACAACCACATAATTCCACTCCAACCACAAATAAGCGCGAAGTTCGACCACTTGACATGAACGTGCAATACTATCCGTGTAAAACATGCGGATGTAAATTTCCCAGCTATTATTTTGTGCATAAACATCGTAAAATGTGCCATGCTGACGAAGAGAATCCTTAGGTAAACAAAAAAATTTGTTGCATATTTACTTTTAATTAAAAAACAGAATAATTATTAAATAAAAAAACAGGGTATTAATTAAATAAATAAATGAAACATATCAAAAAATTTTAATTGGATTTTACTTGTGTTAATTTTGCTAATTGAGCAGTTTTTCCAATGGGTGATTTTGTATTTAAACAACACGGATTAAAATTCAAACAGGTGGTAGTAATAAACATAATCAATCAAAGATGGCACTATAAAAACGGGATTATTTCTTAAACAAATTTAATTAAGTCTAGATTCAAACCATTTTATAAATATAAATACGAGAATACATCTACCAGTTTATTCGAAGGACCAACTTTTTTACTGCAAAATATTAGTTGCATGCCGTAACAAAATTGAGAAAGAAAAATGTTTCTAATTATCCTCTGTATTCCCGCGAAAGACTATTCGCGACTTCATTGATTATATCATATTTGCTTCATCATCGAGTTAAATTTCAAAAATCACTTACCTTTTATTTCTCGATTCAGCTCATCATCATTGCAACTATCGATTCGTCTCTTCTTCGGTTCACTACAAAATAAAAACAAACAAAAAAAATTGTTGTAATTACTAACTAAACGTTAAAATTTAACCTCAAAACTAAAAAATTCCTTACCTTGCCGCATCGCTATCCTCGGCTTTGTTACTAATCGTATCATTAAGCATGAGCACATCTGATGACCCGGACATATTTATGTTATTCACATCCAAACTACTAACACTGCTGTTCAATAAACTATTATTAGCACCTAGTATTGTTGTTGTCGCATTATCGGCTTGTATTGATGATTGTGACGATGGTGGTGGGGCCAAACAATTTCCACCACTATTATTATTATTATTACTACTATTACTACTACTATTATTATTACTATTAATATTTACATTAGATATACTACTATTACTATTTGTAATCGTCAACGACGAAGACAATATATTCGACGACGGTGAACTTGTCGTAGTTAATAATGGCGGCGCGGTCGTTAACGAGGCTTGTATTAGGCCGGTCACCATTGTTGTCGTTGCGGTTATTGTAACGGTGGAGGATGATATTGATGTTGATAAAATTGTTGTCGCGGGTTGCGTTGGAATCGTCGATGGTGAAACTGTCGTAATTGGTAGTAAAGCCGGTGTCGTAGTAGCAGTAGACGTTGCAATAGTAGACGATGATAAAGAATTCAGATTACTAATGTTATTACTATTATTGTTATTACTATTACCGCTATTACTATTTATATTAGAACTATTACTATTATTAGAAAGAGATGGAGAAATATCACATAATAAATTGGTTGCTGTCTCTTTACTAGTATTACTATTACTACTACTATCATTATTTTTATCATTACTACACGTACTATTAATATGTGGCGTTGTTATAATAGTACTAGACGTCGATGTTGCCAATAATGGCGAAGGAGACGTTGTTGTCGCTATACTCGTCACACAATTAGGTAGTGTTGTTGTTGCCGTTGTCGTACCTGACGGTGGAGACGATGCCACTATTAATGAGTTCGAAGCTGTTGTGATTGATGAGGTCACTACTGACGAAATTGTTGTCACATTACTAATAGTAGGGGCGGGAGATGTATCCATTGGCGACGCAACTGATGTTGATATGATTGAAGAAGATGACAGAGTTGCCGTTGCAATTGTGACACCAGGCGGTGGTGATAATGACGGTGATTTATTTTCAGTAATACCATCTGCACTTGTCGTACTACAATTACTGCTCGTGGATGTAACCGTGGTGTTTGTAATATTTGTGGACGTCGCCGACGATGTGGACGATGTAACAATCGAGATACCTGTGTTCGCAGAAGCCGCCGCCCGATCCGCGCGCACCGTCTTTTGAGCTTCACATTTTTCGCGTTGTAACCTCGTTGTCACTCCGGTGGTCATTGCGTCCACAATACACGGTGTCTGATTTTGATTGGATTTCTGTGGATTCCGTGAGCTCCGCGTGCGTTGCCTCGATTTCCGCAGCAGCTGTTTATAATTTTCCGTTTTTTTACTTAAATAATAGTATCGCACACAATCTTGGGCACTTTTTCGATCGAGACTAGCTGCAATAGCACCAAAATTTTTTGGATGCTGCAGAAATTTTTCTTTGAAAATTTCCTTTTCGCCCGACGTCCACACATTAAAATTTTGGCGCTCCTTGAAATCTGTTTCCATGTCAATTAACGCACCATTTTCATTTTGAAATATACACCGACGTTGACGCTGATCGAGCATAAGGGGAGGAATCACAGCATAAGAGCGCATTTTCTTCTCTTCAACTTCCTGCTCGTGCAAATTATCCATTATTTCTTCCATATCAGCTTCCGATTTTACACGGGCCCCCACTCGATTAAATCGTTCCTTGTCTTCGCGCTGCTTTCTCAACTCGGGAAACACCTAAAATATAAAAACACAATTATGAATATATATTGGGGACTCTCGCAAATGTAAAATGTCTCAAATTATAAAAAAATCGCACACAAATCACATATTTACTGATACTGATCATTTACCATTTCGCTTACCTTCTCAAACAGCTCACGATTTTTAGCCTCCTTGGCTTTCCGTTTGGCGCTCGATTCAATTTTTTCTACCCGCATTCGCCAATCACATGACAATTGCCCATATCGTTCACTCAACGAAATGCTACGGGTCATGCGTTCCGATTTAATTTTCCGAAAGTGTAACAGTAATCGCGTCCTAAACGTTTGATGCCGATTTATAACGTCTCGACACACTTCAGCATCGTTCGGTTGATTGTAAAGTGGAAGATCAATTGGTGGCCCCAGAGCTGTGAGTACTGCGTGCGCTGTGGCCGCTTTTTTACGATTTTCAGCGTAAATTTTTTGTGCCAATGATCTATGTTTTGGTTGTGATGATTCGGAGAGTTCTTCGGCACGCACCAATGGCTTAGCGGATGCTTCCTCCAACGATTGCTCCTTCTTTTTTAGCATTTGTATCGCTCGTTCAGTCTTTTCGATTTCATGATCAACTTTTGTGATTTGCTGAAGTAAATCATCTTTGGCCGTACGAATTTCTTCAATTGGATCGGCTGGTAATGTTGGTGAGATGGCCTCTACTTGCGGATGATATGCCCCGCTCGATACAGGTGGCTCACGCGTATCCACTTTCAGCAAAGGAGGTGGAACATGAATTGATGTAAGCTGTTGTTGTTGTTGCTGTTGGTTCGGTGGTAGATTTTGTTGTTGTTGTTGCTGGGACGTGACCTGCTGCTGAACGACTTGCGGTGTCGGTGCGGTAGAAATTTGTTGTTGATGTGATTGATTAATAATAGGATTTGGATTATTTTCACTACCCAGGCGAATTTTCTTAAATGCTGGCGGGCCGGATTGTGTAACAATAGCTTGTGCTCCTCCTGGATCCGGTGGGGCTTGTGGCGGTCTACCTGTATGATGATCTGCATGAGATAACAGCGATACTCTTTGTCTATTTGGATTTGTTTCCATTGCGCTAACAGATATTGATAAACTATTTGGAACTGATGAAACAATCGTTTGAGTTGGAGGCTGAGGGCCACCTCGATGGTATGCTTCAATTTGAGGGGGAGGTGGTTGCTGTGTAACCTAAAATATAATTTAAAAGAAAGAAAATCAATCTCTAATCAATAGACGGCATATGGCTTTAAACGGCTTACCTGAGTTGGTAATCTAGTGTAGAGGTTGTCTCGAAATGGGACTGAATATATACTACTCGGTTGCACATATCGTATTGGTGCTTCGCGTGCCTGTTGGCCAGGAAATGATTGAAAACTTGTAGCAACACCAGGTCCAGGGCGGGGTGGTGATAATGGACTGGCGGCTGACCTTGATTGTAATTGATTTGGTGATGGTCGTGAAGATTGTTCAACTGACCTAGAAAAATTAAAAACAAAAAAAAAAACATTAATATAACGGTATAAAATTTCACGTCGTCAAATGATAAACACAATATATAATATTATCAGAAAATATACACATACATTCACAAATTTCTTACTAAAAAACCATGAATTCGTAATTTCCCCAATTATTAAACAATTTTACTGCACTTTTTCTAAAGTTTGAAGAACGTATAACCTCTAAATCCTGAATTCGAGATTATTTAGAAACTTTAGGTTTCCATTAATTTATTTAATTAATAACTATTATATTCCTGCAAAAAATCTAGATTTTGAAGAGTAAGTTTCGATCAAAAAATGTTTTCTTGCCTAAGAATGTATATTTGTCATTAATTTGCACGAAAACTACAAAACAGGCAAAAAGTACTAACAACGAAAATAAATAACAAACACCGGTTAGCGGGAGGGAAGAGGCGAAACGCAATAAAAAGAAATCATGGCGTGGGTGAATGAACGTCAAATGTTTCTTACATTTGGGTTTGTGTATATAACTTGTATATAAGTATGTATGTACATGCTTTAGTTTACATTATTTCTCTGTTTTAGTAATCATAATAATAATGTACATACAGGGTGGTGATTCATTTTTATTACACTATACTACACATTACACACATACATACATAACCACTTACAGTCGCTAATGTGAAATCATATAATTTGCCTCATTAATTCACAGAGATGTAGGTAATTTGAGAAAACATGTTTTGGTTTTTAGTAGTAGTATAATACATTATAACGAATAGGTGGCCTTGATTAATTGGCCGAGTGTGATCAAACTAACGCGCTTCTCATCAAAAATTATTTAATTAAATTGCTCGGTTATAATTCAGCCTTGATTTTGGAATTTTGATAAGTTGAATTTTATGTATAGAATTTCCCTTGCTGAATATTGTAATATAGGATTTTTCTCGTTTTCGACTTCAACCAAGAAATCGAGCTATATTTTGTACAAAAAAGATTAAGCAATAAAAAACTTCACATAACCAACTAAAGAAGTAAACATGGAACCGATTAAATATCAGGAAGACCTCTTTTGTATGACCTACTTAGTGAATCTTAAGTTTCAAATCTACTGGCCATCTCAGATTTAGTTGAGAAGTATGTTCTTCAAATACTACATGCAAAATATTTTATATCGGACCCGTTAAAAAAAAAATAACTAGAGGATATATTTGAGGGCTGAATGTGACTGCAATAGAAATAGAATAAAATAGAAACTTAATTCAATATTCAGAAATAATTTGTTAAAATTCGATTGGATTTTGAACCATTTATTTAGATCAGTTTGACTAAGATTAACAGAGGATTAACAGAGTAATTTATTCTCTAAGGACAGTTTCAAGTTTTCTTCCCTCTCAGGGATGGAAAATCCCAAGGATAGAATTCAACATCGCCCGTTTAATAAATTCACAATCGCTGGAAAACAATCACTTGCAATCTCAAAATTCCTTCATTTTATAATGCAATAGTAACAAACACCGTTACTTATACATGAAAAGCGTTTGTACCTAAATTTTCTTTAATCGTAGTCGTAGATAATATTTTTTGTATAGCTGTTATTTGGTGCAGGGTTGTTTTTTCATTTTAATAATTTTACCATTAAATTGGTACTTTATATGTTATATAAAAGATCCATAAAAAATAAATTATGACTCTCGTCATCAGCATACTCTTAACTTTTAAGTAATCGTAACAAAATCTAGCAAAACCCATAAAAGTAAATGAGTACTATGTATATGGAACATAAATCTGATGGATTTTCTATTCCAATCAAAACAAACTAGGTACATAATACAATAACTAGCTTTAAATCCGCATCCATACATCAATCTGCACCACAGACACTATACACAACGATAAATCAACTGGATGAAAAAAAAAAAAAAAATCAATTCAATCCAGATTCGAAAAAAAAGAGGAAAAAACATTCGGCCCAAACCCCGTACAAAGTTTGAAAAATTGAACGACGTAACGAAGATGGATGTATATAATTAAAAATAATAACAATTTAACAAACCAAACAACAAAAAATAGGAAAACCCTCGATAAGGATATAAATTTCCCCAAAATAAAATTAATTATAGCATACATTTTTTTTATAGCAAGGTCATTAGAAACCAACTAAATTTACTACGAAATTCCCCTTTTTACTATACTAATAATCTAAAACTGGCAACATCGCACATTCTTTTTAAATATTTAAGCTCCCCTCTTTGTACTCATTTTTTATATACAAAAATAAAACAAGTTACCATAAAAAAACATGGCTTCTAAATAAAATATTCGTACTCGGTCCCACCCATTTTGTTATACTATATCGCCATTTCATTCATACACATACGAATTAATTTCATTACAAAATGGATGAAAACAAAATAAAAAAGACAATACGTACAATAAAAATAAACAACAGAACGATGATGATGACGATAATCATAATAATGCGCTGCTTGATTATGATGATTATATACATTTTTCCTTTTCTCTTTTTTTTTTTTTTTGTATATATTTATATTGACTTTAAATTACGACCGAAACAAAAAAAAAAACGAGACAGAAATAAAAAAAAAATTCAGTCTAGTTTTCAAACCACTTTATCATGTGTCATGACGTTACACTCGATGGAATAAAAATAGCTGGATCTGATATGTGTTCTGTATACTTTATATATAAAATATGCACACAGCAGAGCAGTAAAATTTATTTAGATCTCGTTCGTTGTCGAATTTGAATTTCAAAAAAATATTCAGACCATTTCATTATTGTATTTGTATATGTATTATAAATTGAGTGTGTGTATATATTAGAATTTTATGTATATTCAAACAGCACACTGTACATAATAAGTAATTTTATAGTTGTTGTTGAATACTTTTAATGTCAATTTTATAAAAAGACGACGATGAAATGGCAAGATTTAAAGCGCAAACATGCGGAAGAGGGAGATTTTATAGTCATAAAATGGAATTAGTCAGCGGAATCACACAACCGGTTTAACTTGGTTTCCGTTTTTGTAAAATTATTTTAAATATAAATTAAATTACTTTCCAACCTTTTCACATAATGTAAATTCTGTATAATTTTCAATTAAATATCAAACAAACATTTGGCCCAATATAATATTTTTCGTGAATAAACTTTGGGTATTTCCTGATTAAAACTGACCTGGTAGATTTTTGGCCAAATGGAAATCTAATATTCTAAAATAATTTCAAATTATGTTCAGCATTAGCCATTGAAGTTGACCATTTTTAAAACCAATCTAAATTCAATTGAAAATTATATTTAGAATTTGTAAACAGAAAGGTAATGTAATTATTTATGGATAAATAATCAAGCCATACATACTCTTGCAAAAATTAATAGGCACGTTAACTAATTTCATTCAAATACATTTTAATTAGTTGAATTGAATTTGACAGTAAAAGAAAACAGTAACACTAATTTTTAATTTAACAAGGATTAGAGTGAGATTTTCAAAATGTTTAGTAATACTTAACTAATTATTTTTGTATTTCTAACTACAGACGATCTGATGATTATGTTTGTTTTTTCTTATTCTACTTGTACCACACACAGACCTCTATTACAAAACTATAGCCCATTTAACTAACAATTTGTTTCAGGTTCTGATTATTTTTTTGTTTACAAACATATTTGATTCGATACAATAAAACAAATTTCATTCGAATTCTAGTCAAGCTTTAATTAAATTTTGTTCAAATAGATCTAATAAAGCCGCAAGATAAAATACCCTGTTTTCTCATTTTCTATTTACAAAAGAACATCAGAGGGATTGTGTGACTTAAATTTACTGAATCAACTTTTAAGTTACTTAAGAATTAGAAATACGAATATAAAACCTTCATATGAATTATACATTATAATTACTAATACAGCTAAAACTAGAACTTCATGATAGTGCACTGGCCAGGGAAGTATTAACAAAGTCGATATTATCGTTGCCTAAGAAAAATTTGGTTTTATAATAATATATTATAATAAGAGTACTTAAATTGTATTTAATTAAATTCTAAGATTTAAACACATCTTGAGAGTTTTCTAGGCATGTAGTTTCAAAAATAAGGCAAACTAAAGTTAAATTTAAATACACTTACATAAGTAAACAGGTCAAATAAGCAGAACTAATGAAAATGATATTCACGAACTTTGAACAAGTTTTGAGTACATAAGCTAATCCTTATAATTTTTATAGAATTTGATTTTTAAATGGAATAGAACTCTTAACCTCATCAAAACAGTTTCTGGTAATAAGCTGCTTTAAATATTCTTGAAAGAGAATTTATTAGAACTAGAAAAGGTACGCAGAAAAATGTATAATCCAAAACCGAAATAAAGTTTCCTTTGAGTTAAGTATTCCTATAGGCGTCTCATTTCAAGTGACGTGACTATAGTCGCGTCACGCCGCTTGAAAATTGATATTTTTGAAGGCGAACTACGAGACACGACTGTAACTAGAAATATATCAGGAAAATTAGAAATAAAATCGTTGGAAGCGAGATGCACAATTCATCACTCACTTGTCTTGGCTAAAAAACTGTTTTGAATCTATGCTAAAATAGTTTAAAAACACGTTTATTATGTATAAATTATGAAATGGGAAATATTCTGAAAAAAGGGAAATATTCTTTAAAAGGAGGAAAATTCTTTAACAAATCTTTTGGAAAATGAAAAATTTATTGTTTCCTAGTTATTTAAATCTCTGCGGTATACATTTGCAATGTTTTTTTTTGTGTTTTAATTTATTTGTTTGGTTCAAACATATAATGTTTATATGTCGAAAGCAGTTTTTTAGTTGTTTGAGGAGTAATCATCATCGAACTTTTTGAAAGAAATTCAATTGCATCTAACAAAGTAAAATTTTACGAACAATTGTTTGCCATATCATCAATTCGTGTCATCACTATTTGCTACCGATAAAATGTTTTCAAATTTTTTATTACACCTGCGTCCATTGGCTGAAGATGTATAGTTACATTTGGTGGAAAGAATATGAGCTTGATCGATTTTAATTTTTTTGCAGTTGATTTGGCTTGTACCGGACAATTATCAATAAAAACCAATACCTTTTGGTTTTCGGCGGTAAATTGTTCATCAAGTTCGATTAAATATTTTTCAAAAATATCAGACGTCATCCATACTTTGGCGTCATCTACATCAATCACAGGGAGACTTTTCACATTTTTGGAACTTCGTGCGGTTATTTTGATTTTGCAATAACCAGCATGGGTAGTTTTTTCGATCCTGTGCTATTGGCTTTAACTAATAAAGTTATTCGTTCTTTACTGTATTTAGCACCAAAACATTTATTATTTTTAAAGTCCATGCTTTTGTAAAACAGTGTAGTTTCATCCACGTTATAGACATTTTCGAGGTCGGTAAGTTATTAATCCATACTTCAAGATTTTCCAAATTGGCATCAGCACCTTCTCCAGACATTTTTCTAAAAACAATATTGTGTTTCTTTTTGAATCCAATTAGCCGGCCATCGCTGGCCTTAAAATTTTGTATACCGATTTTTTCAGCAAGTAGCAAAGACTATTGTTTGATGATAGCCCCGAATAATGGGATATTTTTTCGCCGGCATTGGTGAACAAAACATAAACCGACGTCTTCTAGTTTACCGTGCTTCACAATTCGTATTTTTTGTCACATTAAAATTTTCAGAACTCTATTCTTTTGCAGTAATTTTTTCCGACTTTTTTAGAATACTGTACTTAAAGGCATTCCATATTTTTTTGCGACGTTAGTTTTTTTCGAACCACTGTTTACTTCTTAAATAATTTTAATTTTTTCTTTGATGGTTAATAATTTTAATTTTCTTTTTTTCTGAAGTCATTTCTTGCCAAATTATTATTATTTTTAAATACATATGTATGTATGTATTCATAATTTTTTGCACTATAAAAATAAGCTTTGTTTTCACTAGTTTGTACGGTTGCAAATTTATTTCTTAGAGACTCAGAGTGCTATCTATATTCGACTGTGAAACTGAAAACAAAACACTACAAATATAAAAATGAGAAGGAAATAAAAACAGAGATTCCCCCGATTAGATTGTAAAATGATTTTATGCATTCCCGTATAAAATCTATTCAGCGGTATTGCTAAAAGTGGGAAAAATCCCGCATATTTTTTGTAAATGGAAAAAAGACTATGAACGTTTTTGCGTATTTGCAACATTTGCCTTAAATAGGTTAATTATACATACATAGAATACAAATACAATAAGAGTTTAACGAATAGTCCAACACTTCGAAATAGAAAGAGGGATTGCTTCGATTTTTTCTCAAAGATTACTTCGACATAAAAAGCAGTGTGACATAGAGAATGATATTTTCCTATGAAATCGTAACGTATTTTAATTCGAATTGGACATACAAGAGAATTTCGGCATAGACAAAGTTTGAGATAGACAGAGTTACCTGTATATTATTTAATAAAGTACAAATTGTTCCTATATAATTGGTTTTTATTTTAATTAAAAAAAAACGAAAAAACTTCCCAATACTTCTAATAATATTTAAAATAGTGTACAAAATTATTCAAAAACAACATTTTAAAATACAATATTATAATAGCGTGCTGTCATTCATTTTGTGGTATCGTCTATCCCTTACTTTAGACCTAACAAACGGCTAAGAGAATTGAAAAATTGATGTGACGTGATCATGAAAAATGATGTGACACGAATATGATAATATGATTTTGATTTTCGTCTTTGTCAAGAACCAAAATATAGGGGGCTATTTGTGAATTCGATTCGAGCGTATTCGTGCCTTCGAAGTATAAGATTCGTAATTAATTTAAATAAGAAACGAATGAATCTGATTCAATACATTTAAGAATCCAATACTTCGGAGACTCGAATACGTTCGAATCAAATACACAAACAGCCCCCAGACTTTTAGAAAATGCTTCCGAATATATTTAGAAGAATAACCTCTTTCATTTCTTCCATTTGTATTTTTCTTTTCGTTTAATTTGATCAAAGTTTGACTACTTAAGTATTACTTGTCAAGATCAAGTTTAAAATTGACCTTTCTCCAGATTTCAATTAGGGACAAAAAGATCAATTCCAAAACCATTAGGTCCATCAATTCCAAAACTACCATTCAGAACCTTCAAAAAATCGATTTTGTTTTTCTTTAATAATTACTTTAATATGTGTAGAATACAAAAAACTTTATGACTTAGGCCAAAATTCAAAGCTCTTGTAAATAGAGCTAATTTCCGAGACTGACACCTTTAAAAATTATGAAAATTTCATTTTAATTTACTTTATTATAAGATTAAAACGCGAAATTTGGTGTCACTACTATTTTTCCTCAACCAACAATGCACTTAAACATAATTGGTGAAATTACTTTTATTAAAATGTCATTTAAACAAAATTGTATTGATTATTTTCATATTATGTAATAAATAATTAAAATTTGGAAAACAAATTTTTGTAAAAATTATACTTAGTTTTCAAGGCAGCTTTTACCTATTAATATGAAAGTTTAGCAACTTAACAATCGGTTACAGAATAGGGCCATTTTTTGAAATATAGTTAATCTTCAAAAATTTGAATAAAGTTTGCTACTTACTTGCTTCCGCATTTTCGTTTATTCGAAAATTTTATTCAAATTTCAAATTTTGTTTGCAAGATTTTATAAACAATTTAGTTAAAAAGCCCAGTTTAAAAATTAGTAATTCATTTTAGGTTACGGTCAGCCTACTAATGATGAATGTATAAGTAGTTTTACTGCTTTAGATCGATATCCAAGCGACAGGTGATTTGTACAAATGTTGGCATGTTTATAGCAATAATGCAATAATTTCATATAAACAACACAATAGTGAGCCAATATTTTTACGAATCAACAATCGTCTAGGCAACTTTACACTTTAACTTGTTTTTATAAAAATATCGAATTTAATTTTCAGAAAAAACTAAAACTATTATTTGCTTCTGCAATCTAGCTATTTGTAATTATTTTTGTTTCAGAATCTTAGTGCCTTACTCAATTTTTCGGCATTTCTTCACATTTTACATACACCTTTTTCTAAACGAATTTGACTTTTATTGTTGTCTTTGATGTTGACATGTTCAGTAGAGTTGTGTTTGGAATTTTATTTTAATTAACAAAGAATTTGGCTCAGAATACAGATTAGAAAAAAAAAATTAATTTGATTTCCTTTCTTTTAGTGTTTTATTCGTTGTTGATCCGGATTTATCAAATGCTCAGTAGAGTTTCATTTAAAATGAAAATTAAATTTAACATTTTGCTGGGAAAAATGTATTTGAAATTTCATTTGGATTTCATTTAATTTTCTTTTTTTTTTCATTCGACAGCTTAAGGGGGAAAAACCTAGTGTAGCAGAAAAAATCTATATTTTTTTTTATTAAATCGATAGTTTATTATCCCTAGAATATGCTCCCGAAAATGATGAAATGATGGCTTTTAAAAAGTACAGCTAAATTAAAAATGATAAACTTTCATCAACCTTTTTCCTTGTAGGGAAACTTTAAACGAGTTTTTCTTAAAACCATATTTTTGAAACCGGCGTCAGAATAACTCAATAAATTCTTGATGGATCAAAATAACTCTTTTTAAATTAAAGGTGATTTACTTGCCTTGAACAAATCGTTTCATTTTGTACTAAAAACATTATATATTAAGAATTTTCTCAAATCATGATTTTTATAATGAAATAATTATTTTTTTTGGCATAAGTATGTATCTACAAACTACACTCATAAACTTTAAAAACATATTTTTTTTTTTTATAATTCTACGAGATGCTAGAATGCACGCCGTGAAGAAAGAATTTTCAGAGGCACCTTCATATTTCTTTTAATAACTTGTTTAAACTTTCATATAATGATACTAAAAAAATTAATTTGAACTCTTCAATATGTACACAATAAACAATAATAACCGCAAAAATATTTATTGAGTTTTTTTTTAATTTAGAAAACTGCTTGTTTTTGGCTTTCTACACCGCCAACTAACTGCTTTTATTTAAAAGTATTCCAATATTAAGCCATGAAGCACTTTAGCTTATATCTCATTGAATTAAGTTCGATTTGAAGTGTTTCTTATATTATCTACCTACAAGCACATGTTTATTACTTATTTTATTAAAATTTTAAGGGAAATTCAGTGTGAAAGTAAGTCGAGAGTAAAAAATAATCAAATAAAACTGAAGCTAGGCTTTAAATATGCTTTCATGTTAGTTTTTTTACCTAGATTCGAAACTAGATTTTAACGAATTTTTTATTTACAAATGAAAATTTTTGAAGCACACTATCAAATTTTTATAAACTTTTAACACTAGATTTACCATACCAGTCATTTTGACTGGTTTTACCTTTTATTTCATAAATATTTACTATGTATATTTATTTTTTTTCGAAACTATTATATGACTTTTATAACAACAATTAAATACAAATAATTTGATAAGTTAATTTGATTTTGTGTTCATAACAAAAATTTTTTTTTTTGTTTTTGGTACTTATACCGAAACCAGTCATTTTGACCTGGTACACGTTTTTGTAGTTCTATGTGCAACTGCTTTATATTCTTCACTTTTAGGAAATTCCCTTGTTTGGAAAATGGCGTGTAAAGAAAAATGTTTGCACATCCCTGGTAAAATAGTATTGTATAACGTAGTAGTATTGGGGATCTCCCTATTTATTTTTTTTATCAAGAATTTCGTAGGAAACTGTTATAAACCATTATTTATTCATTGAGTTCTGTTCTGTTCAGTAAGAAATAATTTTATTACTTTTGCTACATACAAATTGCTCATAATGGAAAAACGAAAAATTTTGAAATTGGAAGAAATACAAGATATACTTTCGGATCTATCAGACGTTGATGGTGGTGATAGCGAATATGAGTTTTTGGGATGCGACAGTGATACGGATGATGATGGTAATCAAAGTGTTCATATTGAAAGCAGTGATAACGAGGAATTTGATGAAAATGTTGGAGGCGAATCGAGTGACGAAGAAGACAACATAAGACAACAGCATAATACGCAAAAACGAAGATGTATGCGGCTTTCCTCGAGTTCTGAAGAGGAAAACGCACAAAATATGCAAATTGAAGTTTCTGCTGATGGAACAATTTGGAAAAAAATACAAGAAGGGGGTGCCGTTGGAAGGTTACCAAGTCATTGCATTTTCAAAGATTTACCTGGGCCTACAGCACATGCTAGAAGAAATATTATGGAAGAAGAGATAAGCAGTGCCTTCTTACTATTGATTGATCATCATATATTAGAACATATTAGAAATTGCACTGAAATAGAAGCCTCTCGAGTTTTAGGTAAGAAGTGGACCCTTTCGCAGGAAAAACTGAAGGCTTTTATTGGAATATTGTATGGCCGTGGTGCATACGAAGCAAAAGGTTTGAAATTATCATATTTATGGAACAAAAAGTGGGGTCCTGTTTTTTTTTCCGAAAATATGAGCAGGAATGACTTTACGGAAATTTTACGTTTTATTCGCTTTGATAAAAGAAATGAGAGGAGTCAGCGCTTGCAAACGGATAAATTTGCGCTGGTATCAACTGTTTGGGATAAATTTATCGAGAATAGTCAAAACGCTTTCAAACCAGGAGCATTTATCACAGTAGATGAGCAACTGTTTCCAACGAAGGCTAGATGTCGATTTACCCAGTATATGCCAAACAAACCAGACAAATTTGGGATAAAATTCTGGCTGGCTTCTGATGTTGAAACGAAGTATGTTATAAATGGCTTTCCCTATTTAGGAAAAGACGAAAAACGAAATTCGTCAACTCCTCTCAGTGAATTTGTTGTAACAAGACTACTAGAACCTTATATCATGAAAGGAAGGTGTGTGACAACCGACAATTTTTTTACCAGCCTCCCCCTGGCTTCAAAATTATTAGCTAAAAATACTGCATTGGTTGGTACAGTACGTTGCAACAAACGGGAGCTTCCAAAAATTTGCAAAGAAAAAAAAGATGGTATGGAACGTTTTTCAACGCATCTATATGAAACAAATGAATGCACACTTACTGTTTATAAGAGTAAGCCTAACAAAAAGGTTGTTTTATTGAGTACTAAACACAAAGGCGTCAAAATTGATACCAGTTCCAAGAAACTACCTGAAACTATATCTTTTTACAATAAAACCAAATTCGGTGTTGATGTAACTGATCAAATGGCAAGAAAGTATAGTGTGAAATCAGGATCCAGAAGGTGGCCACTTCAAGTATTTTTCAATATTTTAGATTTGGCCGGCATCAATTCCTGGATTTTGCATAGAAGTATAACAGGAAAGAATATTTCTAGGAAAGACTTTTTGTTTCGATTAGCTGAAGAGCTCACATCTGAATATAAGTCATCAAGCCAAGGGAGGGCAAGTGAAATTCTCCGTCCAGCAACCCAGAATCCCCGGCCAGTACGTAAATGGTGCCAAATAGGACTTTGTAATAACAACAAGACAACTACAAATTGTGACATCTGTAAGAAATATGTGTGCGGAAAATGCGTGGAAAAAAAAGTTAGTATTTGTAAAGCATGTAAACATGATCATTCTGAATAAAACTGGAATATAATTGATGAGTTTTTATATTTTTATTTTTTATGGGGGTACGAACTTATGCCTCAAACTGAAACGGAAGTTATGCCCCAATTTTTTTTTGACATTACTTATTTGCCCTGTGACATAAATTGATTTTTGGGATATAATTTCATATTTTTTTGGGCATATTTCATAAATAACCGAGATATTAAATCCCTAAATTTTTAATTTCAATGTTATCAATGCGGGGGGCCTTGCCCCTCACACCCCCCGCTTATTGGAAAAACAACCCTTGCTTCGCCTTAGAACCAATTTTTATATATCTCATCAATTCTCTCAAACGATAAAGCATTATAATATAAATGAATAGAACTTGTCATATACAGTCAAATTGACTGGTTTTGGTATAAATAGGTATGTAAATTTGTTGGTATATCTAGTGTTAAAAGGCCGATATGAAAGCAACTAAGCCAAATCCCTTATAATGGATTATCCAACAAGAACTAACATTTTTTAAATTATTAGGCCTTCTCAAGCCCTCTGACGCTTTATCAAGTTAATACATTAGAAATTCCCTGGATGTGTAATTTCTCGTTGCGAGACCTAGATCGTGCGATCTAGTACAGTTAGAATTTTTTCTTTGTGGCTATGTTAAGAATAAAGTATATGCCAATGCTCAACAAACGATTCAAGCACTTGAGGACACTATCCGAGCTGTTATAATGTGATAAAGCATTTCCTAATAAGAGTAGCCATCTGTAAGAGGGCTCGAAAAGGCCACTTGGCAGGTATTATGTATATTCCATTATTAAATCCATAAAATGTAAGTGCTTGTTTCTGTTATAGATATTACGTAAATATACTTTAATTTATGTAGTTTCATTCTAGTTTAGTTCGTATAGATGCATGCTAAATTACAAAGTAAATGTGCCTAACATTTTTAACACAATTTTTTAACGTACATACTCGTAAATCACAAAACAAATTTCAACTTATTAGCTAAAAACGTAAGTATTTTATATATTACAAGGTGTCCTATTCAAAACGCGACTACGTTTTTTTTAAAACAATTTATTTTACAAAAAATATGTACTAAGTGGTGTACTAAGGTTACAATCGTTTTTCAATTCACTTACATCTCGTGGATTATCAACGTACAGCCGTTCTTTTAAATAGCCGCATCGAAAAATTACAGCATTTATCGGGTGAATATGGTGGCCACTGGAAGCATTCATTAAAAGTCAGGAAAGCGATTCGAGATGACTATATTATCAAAAAAATCGTGCACAAATAATACAAAATCATATCTGCCGTATGTGGACGAGCATCATCTTCCATAAACCATGCATTGTTAGTTTCATTTTCTCCCATTCCTATTAATATAATGCAAAACAATAAAGTGTTTTTCAAGCAGCTCCAAATAACTTACTTAAGGAACATTGGCTCGTACAATAATCGTTACAATACAAAGCACACCAAACGGTTATATTTTAAGGGTGTGCAATGGCGATTCATGGAGTTCCCTGGGGTTTTCTGTACTCCAATACCTTTGATTTTGTTTGTGCACGTGACTCGTGAGGTAGAAATGTGTTTCATCATTAAACCAGATGTCCCTCAAAATGTACCTAATCTCCGTTTAGGTGTTCCAAAAGTTTTGCACAAAAGCACGACGATTCACTTTAGCTCCTTTTGTAAGCTCTTGAACTTTTTGAATTTTGCACGGACCATACTTTAAATTTCGAATGATTGTGGTGCGATAAACTTGGGCAGCACTGGGAAGTTTTCGAATAGATATCCTTGGATTATCT
The DNA here is from genome assembly GCA_958295665.1 of Tipula vernalis. NCBI lineage: Eukaryota > Metazoa > Arthropoda > Insecta > Diptera > Tipulidae > Tipula > Tipula vernalis. The sequence goes on along the minus strand of OY282559.1, from coordinate 86,054,251 downwards.
TCATTGAGAGAAAGTACTCGCTCTTGATTTTGGGGAATATTTATTGATACAAGTCGACCTCGATGTTGATTTTTAACTGTCCTGAATATTTTAAATTTTTTACCAACTTAAATATAGCAGATCTACTGGGCGATACTTATTGAAATTGTGCTTGAAATTCCTGCTTTATTTGTTCAATTGACTTTTTTTCACTCATATAATAAATTCCTTTACAATGAAGATTTTTTGTTCGTTTAAATATCTCATTTTGTAATGTTGTTCGATGAAGTACTCGGCACACATGGATCATAAGCACCCCATGAACAGAAACCGTTATAATAAATAAACTATTAAATATTTTAACTTAAAATTTTTTTTGGAGCTTCTTGAAAGTGTACTTTTTAATTTAGTATAGGTTATAGTCGAAAATTAAACTAAGTTTGATTACTTTTAAGTTTTTTTTTTTTACCTTTAGCTATTTAAAATGTATGATATATGAGCGTGGGGTGTATATGATCCCAGTGTGCCGAACAAGGATTAAAAAGCCAAACTATGTTTGATAAATAAAAAATAATAATTAAATTAAAAATGAGACGCATTTAGAATAGGACATCCTGTTCAATTATTTTCGTTAACCTAAAATTAAATGATTTAATCTAGAATTGTTCGGCTTAAGAATTTATGGCTCAAACTCTAGAATTGTGACGTTCATTACCATAAATGATAAGATAAAATATATATGACTCCACCATCTAACCATGGATAATATTAGTATTTGGTATTTTTTTGTTATACTCTCAAAAATCTACATGCACATATCAAACAGTTACATAAATATTTTCAAAACTGTTTTGAGTTTTTTGTTAAATATATTTCTTTTATTTGTCGGTTATTCATAAATGTAAGTGGACAAGATAAATTACCATTTTCTTAAAACTCATTCATTTTCAATCATTAATTACTCTGAAGAACCTAAACACCAAATTTGTTTCACCACACTTTGCCCACTACATCCCAGATATATCGTATATATCACAAATTCCACCCGGAATTCATATCTAAAACCATAAATTCGTCGTACTACTCACATCGCCTGATCTTTACATAAAATCATTTCTACACACGAAAAAAACGAAAATATCTCTCTAGAGAACGGCCCGTTCACAAAATACAAACCGAAATACAAAAAGATAAAAATCTCGCTGTATGACAGTAGTAGCATTACGGAATATTCCTGTAATTCTTCCTTTTTGTATATGTGTGTGTGTCTGCTAAACTAACGAGCTACTCGTAACGAAGCACAAAAAAAAAAAAAGAAAACACAAAAATTTCTACTACCAGTATGAATTTTTCCCGTTAACTTAAAATATTCAACCAAGAATTATTTTTGTGAAACAGATTTTCCTCAGCTAAATATTTAAAATAGAAAATTGAGGTCTTCCATAATATCGTGTGTGTGTTTATAGTAATTTCAGAAGGTGGTAACGTGTTTGAATTAACTCATTTCTTAGTCTTATACATATACATACATACATATAGGAATAACATGCCTCTTTTCTTGATTCGATCGATATATCTCGGAAATATAATTAGATTTTGGTTTAATTGCTGTAACATGGTAAGAGGTTTTATGCGGGGGTCGACTTTTTCTTTTGGTTACTTGTAAACTAAATTTACAATGGGTTCCTAAACGTTACAGATCAATATGGAATTTATTATGCAGCATCTTATTTATAAAAAAACTCAACATTTTGATTGACATTTTGTAGGAACGAAAAAAGCATTAAATAAATACATATGTACTACAATATTCATTCTACTCAAAAATTAATTCTATTCAGTTTTATTTTGTATTGTATCTCGCTCGTTGCTTTTCGAAAGGTTAATTAAAACCGTTTTCAAGGTGTTTAATGACGCATAACTCGCAAACCAAAAAGATAGTTTCCTATCTCACGTCTCTTTAAAATATGTAGTTACGTTTATAAGAATCTACAACAAAAATATAAATTGAACTTTGAATTTGTCGGTGTTTTGACGATTTAACACAAAAGTGGAAACGAACGAAGGAATCATGCTATTACTGGGTAATCGCTTCTCGTGATTCATGCAATACATTACATATACATACATAGAGTTAAGAAATGGGTATGGAACAACCGACAACCGTGAGATAATTTTGAAATATTTGATGCATTCAAGGGCAGCATTACATTTATTTATGAAAATTACTTATGAAGAGTTAAACCAGATTTAATGATGGAACGAAATTATTATTCAAGGTCATGGTCGTTTAGAATTTGAAGTGATGATTTAATTAAGGAACTACAATTTATGACAATTAAGTGCGAGGCTAAATAGATTTGTCCCGTCATTTGGGAGATAAAAGGTTTTATTTAAAATTTATTTATAAATTTGTACTTATTTAAACGTATCAGTTTTAAAGAAAATTCCTCACTGAGACGAGTAAAATAGCTTAAATTCCCGATATAAATAAAGCCTGATAGCTTTCCGAATCAATGTTTCGATGAACCATAAAGTTGTAATAGTTGTTTTGGATAGTATACTGTCGATTTCGATTTGATCCTAAATTAAGCTTCTTAATTTTTCCAAACTTACTATTTATTAGCAAGGTTTAAGTTTAAATTATATCCTAATGTTATTGGTGTTTGTGTTTAAATAAGGTTAATTTTATGTATTCACTAATGCTTTTCGATTTTTACCCTAATTATAGAAACAAATAGAGAAGTGAATACACAAATTATTCGAAAACATTTGGATACGAATCCGGAATACACAAAACATCGATTACGCTTACAAAAACCAACTACATAGTTTAATATTTATCTACACTAAATAAAGAAAGACACTTAACGATACATAACCGTTTTCATGTGGACTTTAAAATTTTCTAAATTAACTGTCTAAGGAGTTTCCAACAAATGTAAAACAAATAAAAAAATGGAAATTGTCCTGTTTAAATGAGATGATCCACTTCCACATAATTTTTAAGATAATTAAACTTGGCCTCTTGATTTTGACCATTTTTGAGAAGGCTACAAAATTTTAGTTCTGATCTAGAGTAATCCTTTCGACTAATTTGAAAATACACTTCAAACAACCAAAGTTGTAAAACAGTTAATAAGTAAGTAGGAATTCTTCAAAAATTTACAATCGAAACGAAAAAATTTTGTGTTTCAGCAAAATATTAAAAACCGACCATAAGTAAAACAAAAATAAAAATTGATTACAGATTTAGTTGCGCATCAGAACAGATTCAACTTATCTCATTCGGTCACTTTTGTAATTAAAATGACCCACCTTATTCCTAACCATATGCGAATTATAACCACATGTATCAATTCCTAAACATACATTCTCATATTAAGTAGAATTACATTCAAAATGTACGTCCTTCAGAAAATGTTTGTATTTAGACGATTTCATAAAATATTCCAACTGGTTGGATAATAATTACCCAGCATGGTATGCATATAACAAGACTTTCGAAATTTGAAACTTGATTAGTAACAGTAGTGAATTATACTATGTACTTCACTTCTCTGTTTGTATAAACAAACATGCTTACATAAATATTAGATATGGTGGTGAGGTCAGGAAATGTTCTTTGAAAATTATACATAAAACATGACACGATAAGAAATCAGTGATTTTCATATAATTTATGCTTAGTCATGAGTTCATAATTACATAATTACTAAATGTATATTGTGCTGATATCGAAGGAAATTTAGATAAAAAATTTACCATTTATATGCGGCTCCATAATATATTAAGTAAGAAAATCAATAAATTTATTGATGTTTAGCAATTCGATTTCCGGTAATGCTGCTCTAACTGTGGTCAATAAAAATAGCAAGCCAAACAACAAAATTTATTGTTTGTTACATTCTATATAAAACCCAAAATACAGAAACTATATAGAAACAGCCTACACAACAGATATATAAAATCGAGAGGATGAGTCAAAAACTCGATAACAACCTTCATTTGACCGTTTATTATAAAGACAGTTTCGCAATTTAAGCAATTCTTCAGAAATTTATTTTAGTGGCACCGAGCAGACACTATATCTACGATACCCAAGAATCACATTATTCACAGAACATGTAGTTTATTTATACAAAGAAAAAGGAAGGAATCCATTTTCTTTTCAAATTTTCACATTTTCTTTTCAACAACACACACACATAAAAAAATAACATAATAAACAGAGAAAATTGGATATAAGAATTTGCAGTAAACAGCAAAAATTTCTGGTCCAACAACACACACACACACACAGTAAAAAATAATAAAACACGAGGGAAAAAATCGATCCAGACCAGGCAGCCTTGGTTTTTTTCTTTTACATTTTCAAAATAATAATATTATACCCCAGCTCCATTTCCATTCCTAGCACATATAAAATTGCCATTTTTTTTTCAACTCTACTATTTTGTGAAAATTCTAACGGAGAAAATGAGGAAAATATATTAGTGTCTATATTGTATAAACTTATATACAAATACATATATGTACATATATAAGAAAAGCGTATACATGCGAGAGGAAAATGGAAAATACAACATAAATTTCATCATTTTTTTTCTTTTTGGTTCTATTATTCAAAAGTATATAAGCCATACCACATTACTCATACTATAAAAGCAATAATTCGCCTTCCACCCAAAAAACTTGTAACTTTAATAATTTCCCGCATCTCTCTGTAATATTAAAGTAACATGGAATGTGTTTTTAGACGTTTTTCATACAATTTTTCAGCATCGCGTGTGTGAGTGTATATATGTTCAGTTAAAACCGTTCTATTTAGTCTGGAATTTTAATGTAAAATTTTTCTGTTTTCTCTTGTGCCCGTTTTCGTATAGTATCGTCGTCGCTTATGTATATGTGCTTATTTTTTTGTATGTATATTTATATTAAATTACACCCTGGTTTTTCCAAAAAATAAAAATGAAAATAATTTAAATTTTATGTAAGTTGTTCTTATCCGGGTGGATGTTCAGGAAAGGATGAACGAGGGTGAGGACAACACAATAACAAAAAGCATTCTGTGTAGTAACGATATGAAGGATAAAAGGAAAATGTTATATATAGATTTTCCATCTTTTTCGAAGGTTTTCTTTTCATTTTCGTTATTTTTCTCTGCTGTTTAAGTGCTTTAATGAAATATTTTGGAGGATAATCCAGTCAACATGATTTTCATGTTTTCCCCATTTTTAAAGCATAAAAACATAAATTTCGCTCAGCAGGAAATTTCATATCCTTAAAAAAATTGTTCGTCGTTCCAGGCCGGGATGTGGGATTATTGGTAGTTTTTTCTGTAGACTATACTTAGAGTATTTGAATATAAATATAAATTCAAATTGAAGATCAAAGTGTCACGTTTACACGGAACGAAGTCAATCACGCTAGTGGTACCAATTTACTAATTCTACTGAGTTTAATTAAAAAAATGCGGTTTATTATTTTAAAAGTGTCTTTGATTTGAATGATTTCACAATCATTTGGTTCACAAGTTAGTTCCATACATATTTTAGTTAATAACTCAATCGTCAGTGAGGACCAATATATTGGAAAGTAGCAACATGGTTAGCATATAAAAAGTTAGCATATAAAATTAGCAAATTAAAAATAGATAGATTTTTTCCAGTTCGTAAGTTTCTCACCTAATATAATTGTATAGTTTAGTTCTTTCAAAATGCTAATGAAATTTATTTTTTCCCCGTTTCGAGTAGGTCCTCCTCACTTAGGGGAGGTACTCAATAAAATTATAAAAACTACTGCGGGATCGGCTTAATATTCTTACTAAAACTAAAAAAATAACAAATAAATATTAAATTCTGCTAAATTGTACCTATGTAAATAATTGGGAATATTCAACCTGTTTTTAATGTTACGTAAAAATTTTAAAATATTACGAGAAAACTGAAAATAGTAAAAAAAAAATCCCGATCCCGCTGGAATAAATATTACAATTTTTATAACATACGTTTATAAGTAAGTACTGAAAAAAGCATACAAATACCGGATATTTCTGTTTTTCAAATTAGATACATTTTATTGGCAGTTTTACAACAATGATTTACAGCTATATTCCATTATGAATAATTTTATTCCATATTTTGTAGGTGTATGATTAATTCTATTCCACTTCTCGTTATAGTGCTTACCGCCAGAGTAGCTATTTTGAACATTTTAATTTCTAAAGGTTTTTCTAAAGGAATTTATTAATGATTGGTCTGTTATGATTTTAGTGGCAGATAGCCGGGGGTTTATTTCAACTCCGACAGTTGCAGTTTCAATACGTTTTATATTGAAGGGTCAATGATACTAGTCGCAAAGGCGACGAAAGAAAATTTAGCAATCCGGTAATTAAAAACTTTTTTATAGTTCAATATTGGTATTGTTTAAAACAATTTTGAACGTCAAATTATTAGGAAGCTTAGTTTAACATTTTCCCGCATCGTATTCAATTGACGTTTGGATCATCACGGATTCCACATAGCGGAAAATTTTTCAACTGAGGCGGATACAGATTTTTTTCGTGTTTTAGATTTTTCTTATAATTCAGGTTGATTTTCGTAAATAAACTGGTTAACTCTTGCATAATCTAGACATTAATTCGATTTTTGTCACATTTTTTATTTAATTTATGTATCCAGTTCAATTCAAATTTTTACCGCGAGAAGCGTTTTCCCTACTTTTCCAATCGTCAATACTTTTCCAATCGCCAATTCCAAAAAGTAGTCAAAATCATAATAAATTTCACAAAGCCGACCTTTTGATTCCTTTGTTAGATGATTAAATTGGGCTAATGATTTGTTCGATAGAATGAAAACCATGGTGTTGAACAAAACAACTTCAAAATGTAGTTGGATTTGAGTTCCATTATCTTAGCAGGGATTCGACGAAGCAATTGACGATTGGAAAACTGCAAAATTGTGATACCTATCGAAAATAAAACAAACCCTGGTAGCCACGACACTCTCTTTATAAAATAAATGGAGAGTGAAACTAAGCTCTGTATGCAAAATCATGACAGTCCAATCGTCAATTCTTGTTAATTAGAAAATAAAATACCGCTTAACAATTTAAGGAATCTGATAAAAATATGTAAACAAAACAAGCAAACTTGTTTTAACAACATAAACACTCATAATATCGCAAGATCACATCACTCCTTCGTCAAAAGATTAAGTATGGAGATTATATCGCAGATGAAAGCCCCTTTTCATTCAAAAAATAGGTCTTGGAATTCCAGATTTTATATTGCCAGATGAGTCTCTACTCTGAATCTAAAGTGTGAGAAATTCGCCACACCGCATCGCTTTAAAACCCTTCTGCTTGTCCAGAACTATAGATATATTGTTGCAATCTTATTTTAATATGTACTTATAGAACTTAGCTTTGAGAAAATTACATAATAATTTAGCTCGCATATTCCTCTTATTTGAATTGACAAGTTCTTGCCAAAATGATTGACACTTTCCGGCCAGAAATCTTCTCAGAAACGCAAATATTTCTAAAATTTTATTTTGGAAATTTATTCGATCAGTTTTTTGGTTTTAAATTTTAACAGCACTTACGCTAAACAGTTAAAGACCTAATTGTTGAAACCCTTCGCATATTTCGAACTGGGGCCCTTGTCAGGTTTTCTTATGAATGTGGGGAAATATTGCTACAAGTAATTCCAAATGCAAAAATTCCCAACTTTTTATTCCCTATTAATAGCGAAAGATCAAGACAATAATTAGTTATTAACTGTACTAAATAATTAATTTTTGTAAAATTTTCAGTCATCACACTTAGCTGGACACCAACACATTAACATGTTTTTTCTCGACTAGCGATAACCTATAATTAAAATAAACTGTATAAACTGAATGTAGTTAAACATAAACTGAATGTCGCTTGTCTGCAGCAAAAACGACAAGAAATGTGATGGTGTTCATCTGTGTTTATTTTAGTATACCTCTCTGCAGATCACGGTTCTTGTTTTGAAGAGTTTCACTTATTTAGTAAAAAATATTAAAAACTTGATTTTGTTAAATTTTGAAACAATAAATTGTTTGGAACAACAAATGTTGGTAAGCTCAATGCTTTCTTAAAATTATCTGAACATTTTGTTAAATCTAATTTCTAAAACTTCTAAACTACCCCAAATTTTACCGGCCGAACTCCTAAAATTTTCTCTGAAAGAGCCGGTCGGTTAGGAGTTCACAAAGGATTAATCTTATTCAAGGTCATTAAATAAAATCTCTCTTCAGGGATAAAATTTGATGATGATTACTACAGTCAAAATATTTTCTGCTTCATCACTAAAGATACCACGTGCTTTTAACGCATTAGCAATTCCTAAAACACCATTCCGCGAAACTAAAACACAATATGGAATTTAATCAAATTGGCCTTCAGTTTCATAAAACACAAACTGGAAATATTATTTTTGTTTCCAGTTGCGCGTATATCGTGGGGCATTGTACATATTCTATTTATATATAATTATATTTAAATACTTACAAAATAAATATTTGATGAGTACAGTCATCAATTTCGCGTCTAATCCGACTAATTGTGTATTTCAACAAAAAAGTATTACAAATAAAGTTAAAAACATGAAACAAAAAAAATTGTTTTTGTTAAATAAATAATATAAAAAACTGCATATTTTTAATAATCCGCAAAATATACAATAAATTCACAAAACCAAAATATGTACAACTAAAGCTCTCTGCATAATTTGAATACATATAGAGTAATTTTTTGGCACACAATAAGACAGGGAAAACAAAAAGTCGTTCTATACGCCACACGATTCATTGGGATCAAATATAAATCATAATGACCCCATTTTTCGATTTGTTGGAGAGATAAAATCCGGATGCATATATTTGGGAGATGAGCCAAATCCCATCTCTATATATCTTTATACACAACATAAACATGTACATGAATTTATAGTGATCGTAAGTTATGACATTTATTTCTTTACATAAAAAAGGCAAAATCGATATTCATATTAACGATTTTTCCTTGAGAAAATTGTCCTACCCACAACATAACGCAGAAAACCCTCGTGTGAACTAAAATAATACGAAGCCATTTTTTAAATAAAACAAACAAAACCAAAACCCAATCTACATGAATCGAATAATGAGAACAGAATTATTAAAATCATAATTGAATCAATATTAATATAGAACATTTCTAAGGCTTCATCACCATACAACAAGTTATATAAACGCGATTGAGTTCAAAATTCTGTGGGTTTGAAGGAAATTAAAACGTCTTATACTTATTTAGTGGACAAAAATAGCTTTACATTGGCTTGATTGTAACATGATTTAACATTAAATCGGTTTCGGTATAGGGTAAACCAACATTCATTTGTTCGAGTGTATAACATACTTACGCTTTGTGCTTTGAAATAAATGTAAAGAACCACTTTTTTAAGGACTTTTCATTAACTCACACAACACTTTGTATCCAGATTTATTACACACTTATCCGAAAATTTTACCTGGAAAGAGAAAACAAAAAAAAACATAATAATTAATTGAGTCAGCATTTTAAGAAATTTTCGTAGTATTTAAAGTCGTACTATTTCGGGAAGATGTTATTCGCTCTCATAAAGTTTCACATGAAAAAAACTTATGTTGTTTCCGATTGACCAAACAAAAAATTGAACTCAGTGCAAAAAAAATACTTAACTCGACATACTACAAACTGCTCGAGTTTAGTTTTTTTTTGATCAATTGAAAACGACATTAGTGAAATAATATCTAATTTTGGGATTAAGCAGAAGGCACCTCATAAATTTTATATAACTTGAATATAAGAAAATTTTAAAATTTTGTTGTCTAATTTCAGAATTTTTCCCTAAACATACCAGAGATTTATAATTTTTACGTCGTCCAGCAAAATAATGATTAAGTAAATACAGAATTGTTTAAAATTTCTTTTAATCCATGTCAATAAAAAAACAGTCTCAATTATCTATCGTACAACTAAGTATTGCATATTCGAAATTTTCACTTCTAGTAAAATTTTGAGAATATAAATTGTTATTTTGCTTGCTAAGTCGAAACTTTAAAGTACGATACGTACTTTAATAAGAAACTGCCAATCATAAAAGCATCGCCTGATTTTATTATTACAATTTAAGTTACTTATTTCACTTTTAAAAATTATTCTTAACTTTTTCTTTTGGAAAATACAAAGAAAAAAGCGCCTATCCAAATTTTCAAAAAGGTTTACTGAGATGGGATTAGGTTAATCATAGAAGGCGCAATGACCGCGAAGATTAACAAAATCTTACCAACAACTCATCGCAGAGTGCACACAATAAGCGATGCGAGGGAAGAAGCGATAAAACTAAACACATGCATTTATATGAATCCGTCCAAGTGCGCGCAATGTACTAAGAGATTTTTTCAATGCTTTAAATATCGCTTGTCCCTCGCATCGCTTATCGCGCGCTCTGGCCATTACATTAATCAATGCCCTGCTAATTTTCATTATATTTCTGATGTCGTGAGATGATTCGTGACGAACACGGTTTGGCTAGTGGCACCATTGGCGCGTTCTGGACCATGTGTGTTTTGCATCATGCAGTTAAAACCTTCACGCAGTCAAAACTTTTCAGGGCCGTTTAAATATAATACATAATTTGTAAACACGAAGAAAACCCTAAAAATAGGTAAGAATCGAAACAAAATCTTCGAACAGGGTAATAAAAGAGAGAAAAGATGCACTCGGAAATTCTACATATTTCTTCTAATCTAATATATAATGGCCCCATTCAATAATATGAGTAAGCAGCCCAAATCATGATACTGGTCCGGCCATTTTTTACAGTTTTGACAGTATATTTACGATCGAAATCGGCATTTTGCGGAGGACGTACGAATATACGGGTGCTTCTTCTACCATATAAAACTATTTTGCTCTCGTCAAACCATAAAATATTTCGCCATTTAGTACATGTGGTTTAGAAAAATGCTATCCGTTTCGCGATATATTTTTTATAGAGCAATGGTAAGGTGTCTTGAATTGCGAGCTTTTAATTTGTTTTATTTGAGCCGTCTCTCAATTGTGGAGTGATAAGTTTAATTCATTTTTATTTTTTTAACTGAACCAAAAGGAGCTTTTTTACAAAATTCGCATTTCCATATGTGATTTAAATTTTATTGCGTTTGTTATCATTTTGGCGGAAAACCTAACAGTTTTTGGATTTCGACGAGGTTTTGCTTTCCTTTCGTAATTTTAAAATAAATCGTATGAACAATAAATATGCACCACGCCCCACTTTTTTGGAAAATAGATTAAATCAAACATAACAAATTTTTACTTTATAATATTTATTTATTTACTTACTTTTTTTTATATAAGATTTTAATGAAATAGACGTTTTTTTAATAAAATAAAAACGGTAGATTAAGTGAAATATTAACACTGCTATTTCAATACAGCACGTCAATCACTTTCACGTTCAAAAAGTGTAATATAATACATAGCCTGGCAATTGTTTTTTAAAATGCGTATTATCTAACGGTTGCTAATGACGTTACTCATGAATTTTTATTGGTGTTGGAAAGTTGCAGTAATGCAACGATGTTATTCATATTTGTTTGAAATTGTGATGGTTACACTGTTATTTTCGTGACGGCAACTGTATATTTCGGTAAATAAACATGTTTCCAATATATTAAATAAATTGAAAAGTTCCTATAGCATCACAAGCAACTTTTCCCAAATACCAAGAATACTTCAAATCTGCCTCATCACAACTATTTCATTACTTATTTATTATAAAAAAAATTTAAAAAAATACAAAGACACGACATACATACATACATCAAACAACAATAGGTTATTTACCCATGATTGTAGTACAATATATGTATTGTGTTATCTCTCTCGACAGAAATAAAAAAGTCTTAAACTATGTACTTTGGTTTATTTGATTAAAAACAACAACAAAATATCTTTTCAAAGTAGAAAGTAGATCTAAGTATGTATGTATGTATGTAAGTATGTAGAAAAAAATTTATTTTATTTACCAATTGATATCAAATGTGTATTTATTAATATGCAAATTAGTATTTAAAAATATATGTATATGTATATAAATAATAATTTTAGTTAATTGAACGCCAGATAATAAGGTAATTGCCAAGGTTAACGGGCGATACGTAATATATGTACACATTGAGTAGACATAAATCATCATATCATGTTTTATTACAAAAAAAATTCACGTTAATTTCATTTCTCTGTGTAAATTAGCATATTTGTTGTTAGAGCAATTACAAATCGCATTCGATGTTTATACCGAGTAGAAAGTGGAATTATAAAATGGATGATTTATCAAGATTTTCACATGCGATTACACATTAAACAGGTATAATAAATATGAATGGTGAATATAGTGTTCCATAATATTTGTCTAGCTGCAAATTGTAATGTACATTACATACTTAAGGAATGCGTTAATTGCTCAAAATATCTATATGTTGATCTTGAAACACAAACACCCTGTTTGGTACACAAATCCAATGTATCAATTTTTTTTTTTTTTTAAGTACATTTTAAGCATTATTTAAAAACTTATTAGTCGTTAATATTTTTCGATTCGACGGACGGCCCACGAAATCATTTTCTAGGACCATAACCATAATTTTGGATTTTATGCTCTAAGTTTGGGTCATATGCGTCTACATTTTCATACCCGAACTATCCAATTAAAAAACACCTCTAAGCGACAGGGTTATCACTTTCATGTATTATGTAAATCGATTAAATGGTGGTGTAATTTATGTTTTTGGGGCTTAGAAGTTAGAAAAAACAAAAAAGCAATTGCATCGAATGTGAAAAAGGTCGGATTTCAGGACCCGAAGGCATGGAGCTTATTATCAGTTTACAGTTTTCTGGCCAAAATTCAAATTCATTAGTTTGCATTTTACTCTGCTAATTGGTGATTTTCTCAGGTTTTTTGTTTCGAGGGTGCTAACGTGACATGTTCGAAACTTTCCAATGGATGAATTTGGTTCTGATAAATTTATATAAAATATCTTATTAACGAAAGCCACGAAAATAGAAAAAATTCTGTAGCAACGAAGCGAGCGTGACTTTGGAATACACCTAATATGCCAGATTGAAAAAAAAAAAATTTGATGAAAAGATATTTGATGTACTCAAGTAAATATTGTACGATTTGTTATTTTTAATGGCAATTATTTATTCAATTATATTTTACGTACATTTTTAGACTGAGAACAATACATTCGTTTATTCTTTTTTTGACACTTACTCATCTTTCTATCTCGTGTTATTTTATTCATTCAGGTTAGCCTTACCATATTTTTTATTTTGATTTATTTATTTACAATAATTTTGAAAATGCAGTATGCAGCCCCATACTTAGACAATCTATTTGGAGCTAGAGCTCATTCATAATAGTTCGTACAAGCTGAGCCCAAAACCATTACGTCTTTGTAACTAGAAATGGAATCCTAGTCCAAACCTAACGATTGATACGCAGTAATGTGGTACATTCTGGTTGCTTGAAACATTGCATTTTTCCTGTTTCTCATGTAAGGCATCAACTGTAGCAAATATTCGTTGCATGATTGGTGAATCGGTACGGACCCCCATGAGTCTTTCACAATGTTGTGTTTATTTTCGCATTAACAATTAGGAATGAATAGATAAAATATTTTACGATAAATTTGAAATAAATATCTTAAGAAAAATAAATACATTCGGCTGACTTGAAACTCAAAGCCTCTTCAATATTCAAATTATAACTTATACACCCAGAAAACAGAGTCGCAATGAATATAAAGGAGAACGTTATACAATACATTTTCGAAACTTTGTCATAGTGATTCTATTAAAGCTACGAATTTTTCCAATTTTCCACCATACGAAACAGGTCCAGTGCCAAATACAAGCGCAAGATAGCAAATACGAAAAAAAAACTTTAAAAATTTTTGGTAGCGACGACACAATCAATTTGTAATGAAAAATCAATAAACTACAAATATTTTACAAAAACAAAAACAAACAAAAAATTATTATTACATTAAACGTCTATAAAAATGTATCTACGTTAGGTTATACTAATCAAAAATGGTTTAAGTACATAAGTACATAGTACATAGTATTTAATTACATAAGAGGAATAAATTTTAGACTATTTCCACCTTTTCTATATTTTAAGGCATTTATGCTTAGTTTCTCTTCGGGTTAAAATTAAATTTAACTGTAGAAAAACCCGTAACTGCTTTAAATTAAGTGCTTGACTTCAATCGTCGTATTAAAAATTACAAATAAATCTAAACAGGTTTGACTTATGTTTAAAACAGCGTAGTTGTCATGTAATTAAATCTAATTGTTACGAAATTATTAAAAAAAAAATAAAAATTTCGGTGGAATCAATAAAATTTCCATTAAAAATAATATTGTACCTGTTTACACCTAATACATTTAATTAACATAACATGCTCCAAAATGCTCTTAGGCTATAAAGGGTTAATTATGTCAAAATTAAAAATAAGTGCGCAACAACTGTTTGGACATCCACCTACAATTTTGACAATTTTTAAGATGTCTTTTGTTTTATTGCTTCAATAAAAAATTTTACAAATCGAGAATAGATTAAAACAGCTGTTGAGCAGAATTTCAAATTGTAAGATGGAATTAACTTATCAACAACTGTTTTGGACCATCTTTTGTGATTTCTTTATGATAAATACTCTTATTTTAATTGTTGTGTAAAATATTTTGCCTAAAAATGGCAAGTGCCATGAAAGTTAAGGGCCGAAGAGATAGGCCGAATTAAGGCATAGAAAGGTGGTTTGGCGCCTATTGGAGGGGGGGGGGGAAGTTGAGTAGATTAATCTACCAGCTCCGTAACCTTCCAGTAGGGTGCGCATCACGTGAGCTGTTCAAGTGTGTAAGGGGTAATCTGTTCACAATTCGCAAGTGTACATGCTGCCTCCTCGTGGTAACCACTGGTAACTAAGGCTATTTGGCACATTTTTACCCATTTAGCACAGGCTAAAGTACGGCGCTAAAGGAGAAAACCTTGACAAAAAAACCTTAATCTAAGGTGAAACAGCATATGCCGATGGATGAATGGCTGATAGGTTAATCAGTCCAAAATATGCGGACTCTGGATACCAGGCGCCCTTCACTTTTATTTAGCCTTCCTGTAGTAAAGCTGGGTGACCTACAGGCGATTTGCAATTCCCAGCAACTCGTAAGAGTAAAATCAAACGGAAGACGGGGCAGGGTTAGGAATATACGGGAGTAGAACAGCCCTCTGGAAGTCTTTGGGCTCCAATGCTACCGTCTTCCGTCAAGCCCAGATAGTATGTATCACGTACCGGCTGGCAGTATTATCAGGTTCATTAAGAACCTGAATATTGACTGGACGGATAATTAAGCAGGGTCCAGCACAATAGATCTTCCAATAATAATAATAATAAGGCATAGAAAGAAGCCTTGCGGCTACTTCTGAATAGAATACGAATATATAAGTATGAGGTTCTTATTTGATTTGAATGAGATTCGCTGGTTTCTTATATAAATCAAATTCTAACCTTGTATCGTATTCAGAAATAGCTCCTCTTTGTGTTACTTTACAGCATAGTCAAGCAAGTGCAAAGATTTCGAGTCAAACAAAGTCACTTTTAATTCGAATAATACTTACTATTTTATATCTAACGAAGAAAAATTCATTGTAAACGAATTACAAATACAAATTATAAGCACTTAAAATACTAGTATATTGGTACTTTTACGCCTAGGATTAAAAGTGTACCCTAACAACACGAACATTTGTATAACCGTAACAAAAAAGTAAACTTTAATACTCAATAATAGTATTAAAATAATCTTATTTTAACATAAGTACTGTCATGACCACCATTTCTGATAGCCAATGACATTTCCTTGGTGGCTATTTCTATCAAATACGACAGTCACGTAAATTCACTCACAAGGCAATAAGGTCTGGATATAAAAGATACTAGCCGTTAGGTCCGGAGCCGTAAATTAAGTCAGACTGAAAAATTTGACTTCGATATGAAGTTTTAATATGAAAATAACACAAATTACAAAAAACAATATTTTGACCCGTTCGTTATCAGTATCACTTATAAAATTGGCTGGGCATGTTAAGATGTTTGGAGAAAAAATAATTTTTGTCGAAGTGGTTACAAAATGTATTTTGAACTTGAAAAGGTTATAAAATTTGAAGAAGATTCATTTGAACAAA
This sequence comes from Tipula vernalis, assembly GCA_958295665.1. Classification (NCBI taxonomy): domain Eukaryota; kingdom Metazoa; phylum Arthropoda; class Insecta; order Diptera; family Tipulidae; genus Tipula; species Tipula vernalis. The sequence continues at coordinate 86,037,966 of OY282559.1, read as the reverse complement.
CAAACTTTGTCTTTCATAAATTGCAAAATCTTTTTATTTATATTAAATGGGTGTCAACTTTGAAGAATAATGCAGCTTTCTTTAGTGGTCTCCGATTTGTGCTTACTTCTGCTACAGTATATTCCATAAGAAAGTATCTCAATTTATTCTTTCTGTTTAATGCACACCACAATTTACCAGGTAATTATTCTCTTCACTATATTACCCTTTTCATATTAACTTCTTTCTTCAGGTCAGTTTGATCATTTGAGTGCTGTACATTTGAGCCCCGCGTAAAAAAAGCGTTTTGAAGTGCGATTTTAGTTACCCATCGCAAAGGACCGAAAATGAGCGTCAAGCAGGGGGCAAAATACATCAAAACAATGGTGGAATTGTGGATGACTTACCAGGAAGGTTTAGTTAGAGTTACTTCAGAGAAGGATGATAAGGTCATTTTGAAGTTTTGGGAGAAAAATTCAACAATAAACCTACGACAAGCAAAACAAAAGCTATGTGCGAACGGTGTTGAAGTGTCAATCAACACAATTAATTCGAGGAAGGCTTGAAGAATTCGATTTTAAAAATAGGGGCAAATACTTTAATCTTTTGTTGACAGAGCGGCACATAAAAAAAAGCTGACTTTAGCTAAATTGGCGCCTTATGAATACAAGGCTTAGAGGAAAAATATTCATCACAATGGAAATTACGAGATGTCAGTCTATAATAGACAACCATGGCGACTGGACTACATACTAAGATAATTAGGACATTAGTTTTAATATCCGCGAGCTTTTCTGCGATTTTTCTATCGTGTTATAATCAAACCATGTTCTAAGATACCGTGTTGTAGAAGGGTTAGTTAATTTCTTGTGGAACATACTGTAAATCAAGGTCGTTCGTAAAATCGACCATTAATAGTATGTATTTAAATTACTTACCACAATTTTTTTTTACGGAAATCAGTTCATAAAATATGCACAATAAAAATGAATTCAAAATCTAAAGCTGGGTAACTATAATATTTTAATCGTTTCAAACGATATTTCAAAAAATTTAATTTAAGCGTAAATATGTCTTATAATATGTCATATGAAAATGAGAATTCTCGTTCCCGATCGCCAATCTGTTAATAGCCGATTATAGAATTTCCAAATTTAGTGGCTTTGCTAAGAGAATGTGCTCAAATCGAAAGAGTAGTTTTCATAAATATCCTCCGCAACAACAGAAATATCACAATACAGATACGAAACTGACACTGAACTGAAGCCTCCTCCATTGTGCGCCGGAGTGAAAATGATTTAATACAAATCCAAAAAAATTTTTTTTTTTTTGAAACAACAATTTCAGTAATACAGTTTCATAGTAATTTCATAGTAAAATTCTTAGATCGCTTCGACACACATTGTTTTCAAACATTTAATCAATTTATGTACGCCCACATACATTTTTGTGAATGCATAGCATATGCGGTGCGGCAACTTTATAGAATTAATCTAATTTTAGTTACTTGTCAAATGACTACATATAAATTACGATGTGCTAACCTTTCACCTCCCATTCGAATAACAAAATGTCTCTGATTTTTTATATGTATGCATATATACATTTATTAAATTACGTAATCATTCGGGTTCCATTTAGTTTATACTGGTAGATATACGGATTTTGTGATAATGAGCGATAATACACCTGAGACTAAACCAAAATAACTATGCTGATACATACAAATACAAAGTGTAGATGGGAAATAAATTTTTTGTTCGTTTCGTATTTGATTGTGAGTTGTATTCTGCTCAAACTCTTGTCGTTGCTATAGTAAATATTTCGTTTCTAACAATTGGCCTTAATGAGTTTATATATTATATAATTGGATGATTCATCACATTTTCTTCTATATACTTAGTTACATAGATATAATATATTTTTAGCTGACTGCTGCTGCGAAAGTAGAAAGATGATTATTTTACAGTATTTCAGAATCATTGTTTCAGCATCAATCAACTGTAGATTTTTTTTATGTGTACACAATGATGTAGACAAAAGAAAAGACTGCCTTTTGTCTTTAATTACCCTCATGTCAAATTCGATTTTTTCATTTCAGTTTTTCGCATTTATTTGCAAAAGATGGTTCTTTCTATGGATGTACGTTGTTCAACAATGATCACGACGATTGCAAACTTGGAATGGAATGTAATTTTTTTGTAGGTTTGAGGGTGTTTGCCTCTTTGGGGCACAAAAGACAACGATTTAGATAGTATTGATTTAATAAAATTTAATTGGTCGAATTTATCAAATAACGTAGACAAATGATTAAGTGAAATTGGAATTCACATATATTATATGGACGCGCGAAATACACATTTTATTCCCTAGAAAATTTAAATTAATATACTTTATGCCCGCCCGATTCAGAGCCCGATTAATTACCATGACGGTATTCTCTTTTCTGTAGACAGAGGAAACGATAATTTTGGAAAAGGAAGGGAATCTTGCTAAAAGGCTTATTTTAGGGTTCTTTACATAAAAAATAAAATCCAAAATTCTCATAATTTTCGTAATGCGAAAGTGTCCAAATTTTTGTTTCTAATTAACCCAGGGCATTATTACGAAATGTATATGTATGTATAATTCACTTCATATGTAAGTACCTATAGGTATAATTATCGCTTATCGCATTACCTACCTATAGGGAATTTATTATAGGGAATTTAGTTTGGGAAATAACACAAATCAATTTTGAATCAAATTTAATATTCAGAAAAAAATATTTATTGACACATCCATTGTCAATATTATTTTGGAAAAATTCCTCTATCGCATTTTATAATAAGGCGCATCATTCGACCAAGAGCGCATTTTTACGAAAACGTCGTGTCATAATAACAAAATGCGGTATCGCATGAAAATGCGAAATTGCATTTTTTCATAAAAAATAGGACCCTGAATATGACGGAATATAAAACTGAAACTATATAGGGCTTTAGTAAATAAAAATACTAGATAGATAATATAGAATACTACCCAGATCCTATAATTTATATTTTAAATTTGCGCTAAGTTTATTAAAAACGATTTTGTTCAGTTTTTTTGCAGCGTTCAGTAATTGCACCAAACAGTAATTGCTAGCTAAATTGCAGCCTTCATCAGAATTGTTCTAAAAAAATATATACGAGATATGGCATAGTTTCAAATTATGTAACTATTTTCTAGATTGGTTTAAAATTCCCAACTCTACTCATGTTCCTCCTAGATGTATATAAAGAATCGTACAGAAGAATAAATCAATAAAATTTCTACTTAGAGAAATGATTTAAGCAAATTTATTTAGTTCCTTTGGAAGCAACAATTTAAATTTTATTCAAACCAATATAATCAAATTTAACTATATTTAAATTTGATTTTTAAACACTGAAAAATAATAAAATGTTAATGTTTCAATGTAAATTTGGAAATTTACCTGGAATTTCAATTATTTCTTTAGAATTAAAATCAAACACGAAATTATGTTAATGTACTCAATCTTTTTGTTAATTTGGTAGAATTTGGAAAATTTAATTGTCAATTTTTAGTATTTAATATTAAAAAAAATAAGAGCAAAATAAATCTTGAGAGGAATTTTTATACTTAATACCTTCAGAAAAAATTTCGAAAAATTGATGGCATTTACATTTACTAGTTAAACCATTGGCCGCGGACCAATTCTCGAGTAAATCAATTACTACGATAAAAGTCGACTTAAGCGGTCATGTTGTTTTCAAACAAACAATTTTTTTAATTTTCTCCTACTCAACTCGTACAATACTAAAAAATTAATAATGTAAACTAAAAACATTTAAGCACGGTTATTTATTCCGTTTACCCTTTTTTTGACAAAGGTAAATACATTTACCGAATTTAGTGTACTTAAAACGACTATTGGTCCGCAGCCTTAGTTTAAATTTTTTTTTAAAAATACAAATTTTCTGTCAACAAACTTAAAATAAATCTTTTATTACAAAGTCTACCAAAACCAAATCTTGAAAATTAAAAACATACAATTACACATTCTTGTTTCTTTGTTTTTGAGGCACTCTCAACTTTTTCACAGCTTACTTTAAGTATCCTACCTTATACAAATAACAAAGCCGATGGTGAAGGAAAGCTGTGATATTTGGATTGGGAGGTGTCGGATATAAATCTCATTACGATGATACGATTGAACACATGAATGACCTCCCTCTTGCAGATGGTCAAAATAAATGAGAAACGTACTAACCGTACTTCCTCTAATTGGTTTCGCCATTTGATCTCAAAGAGAAATGTGGAATACTAGGGCGACAGAGTATGGTCCCTTAACAGATCGCCATAACAAAAACAAGCACACACAGAATTTGTTTGTAAATTCGTGACGTGTTTTTATTTTGTTATACAGTAAGTATTACCCAAAACTTTTGTACCGAAATCTTTCAAGACTTAATTTTAATGTTTTACTTTTCCCACTATAACGAAGTTATATTGGGTAAGTGTTATAATCGCGAAAAAAAATTTTGTTTCAGATTTTCACATTTCTCGACAAATTAGATTTCTATGAAAAAAATCGAATGAAAAAAAGAGTTTTCATTTTCATAATCTAGTCAACCATTTTTATTTTTTAAATGCAAAAATTTTTTTTTAATTTTTACAGTACTATGGGCCGATTCTGTTTCCAACCATGAAAAATAAAATGGAAAACAATATAAGCATTGACCAGCGAGTCTTTAAGAAATTTAAGCAAGAATGCGACCATAGGAACATGCATGTTATTGACCAGCGAAACTTTAAGAACTTTTCGTTCAGTTTCGTTAAATTTGAAATGTCATTTAACATTCTTTAACAAGAGCGAAAATTACCGCCCAAACTGAAGGAAGAAACGTCAAACAGTGAAACATTGTCTATTTATGTTTTATTAATTAAAATAATGTCTTATATATATTTTAAATATGTTCATAATATATTATGTAGCGTTATGTGACAAAAAAATTATTGTTTTAAAATACAATTACAAATATTCTTTGTTTTTTGTTATCAAATCGTGTTACGGATTCGCTGGGCGATCTGTCAAAATTTCCTTAACAATACATTTTCGTTAAATTCTGTAAGGTTTTATTACGGATGCTTAAAGACTCGCTGGTCAATGCTATAATTCGAAGGTGTTTTTTATGAATACTTGATCATTTTCGTTAAAATATTCTCATATGATAAGAATTTAGGTCCGAATCGACAGACATAACTACAATTTTTGTTGCAGTTACTCTTTTTTCGAAATTGATGGCTGGTCTCCACTCTCCACTTGTATATTTTTCTCTTGACAAAAAATAAATGACAAACGGCTCGTGACATTTTTTGTACAACTACTAACATAAAGAATATAACTAATTTCTCTCTTTGAGAATAATAAAAAAATTTGAATTTGGTTCGTTTTTCGAATAATACAATTTTTGGCATATTACCTTTTGTATTCCACGATTTATTATTTATGTTTTATTTTAATAACACAAATTTTATTACATTTTCACCTAAAAATTTATTAAAAGGACAAAATTTTGTCAAAAAACATGAAAATTTCATTTTATTTGTCAAAATATTCAACATAAAATGACATGAAATTGAGCCTAAAATACAATTTATGCTCAAATGGCACAACGTCATGACAAAAATATTGAATATTCTGATCTTTTCCTCTCTTGACAAAATTTCAATGCGCATGCTCAAATCAATTTTTGTGTATATATTTTGGAAAATGTACTAAAAATTGTCACGAGGAAAAAAATGGACTAGATTTTTTTTTTGTCAAGAGAAAAATACGAAAGTGGAGACCAGCCATGATGCTCGAATAGCGTATTTTCAAACTGAAAATTTAATCAGGAATCTAGTACAATTTTCAAACAATAAATTTTTTCAAATAAATTCTACCTTCTTAAACGCTAAAATCACAATTGCTAGATACACATTGATAAATATAGGTATTTTGTTAATTATTATTTATTATGATCTAAAATAAATAAATTTACATCGAAATTAGAATGATAAATTCGATTTTAAACGTCAATTGTATTCACCGATTGTAGTCACCGATATCCTCGACTTCAACTTCAATCTACAGTTTGATCCGTGAATTTATTGAGGTTTAAAGATACCAAAAGAGACAGATAAGCTAGTGATATTCCCGAATTAATTGTGGTCTGTCAATTTGGGCTCTTATTCACTGACGATTTTGGTGGTAAGAAAATCAATCAAATTTGTATTATTGTATCAATATATACGATTTGTATTATTGGATCGCAATCAACTGATCGTACTTCAACCATTTGTAGTACATGATGTATATTTATTTTTATTTATTTATTTACATCTATTCTACAGTTAAAAACTTAATGAATAGTAAAAAAAAAAAAAAGAATTATTTTAGATTAAAAAGAAATAAAAGGAATACTAACAATACGGAACATTACCTGAAAAAACGAAAACTTTAAAAACGTAAAATGAGATTAAAAATTGCAATTACTAATTGCCTTCCGAAAATACACTCTGGATCTCTCAAAATTAAATAAATGGTAAAATTCATTAAAAATTCTAGCCATTGACTTGGTTGGTTCATTGGAACCATAATTCGTTCTATGAAAGTCAACAAACAAAAATTCCCTTGGACGCAAGCTTCTAGTAGGTACATAAATGCTCCAAGCAGAAATGAGTTCAGGACACTTAATGCGGCCACTAAGAGAATCACTAACAAACAAGGCAGAAGAAGAATCAAAAGCTTTAGCAAAATCAAAGTAAATTGAATCAACTTGGGCGCCTTTAGATTCAAGTGATTCAATAGTGAATTTAGTAAATTGCAACAGATTGGTAGTCGTAGATTTTCCATTGGTGAAACCATGCTGGAAACAAGAAATTATCTCTTTAGTATGGAATAACAAATGTTTCGACACAATTAATTCGAAAAGTTTTGATATAGACGAAAGAATTGAAATACCACGATAATTTGATATATCAGAACGGTTACCCTTTTTGTAAATTGGAACAATGTGAGAAATTTTCCAAGCTGTAGAAAATTGTCCAGAAATTAATGATTGGTTAAAAAGATAACATAATGGAGTTACAATATATGAGCTCACACATTTAAGTATTGACGAAGGTATCCCATCAGGCCCACATTCATCATTAAAATCTGACAGATATTCATAAATGTCATCTTCAGTTATTGTTAGGTACGGAATGTTAAATTGGCAATTACTAACAGTAGGGTCGCTTTCAAAGGATCCGTAATTAACTTTATATACCGATTGAAAGAAACTAGCAAAACCCTCGCAGATTTCAGGAACCGTGCTCAGTTTACCTCCATTAAAAATCATTACCGATGGATAGCCAGTTGTATTACGTTTTTCGTTAACAAACTTCCAAAATGTTTTAGGGTTTTGTTTGATATTAGTTTCAATCACACTTATATATTGACAATATTTAGAATGAAATACAGATTTAAATTGTTCACGTAGATCAACAAATTTGGATTTATTCAGTTGACAATTATTGGATCTGAATCTATAGTAAACAACAATCGTACTAGATAGACCAAAAAATAATTTAGCTTAACCCAAAAAAAATTAGTGGTTAAACAAATCTTAACCAAATTTTTAGTTTCAATACCTGCCACAAGAGTCGAATTGACAAGAAAATACACGAAAAAGAAGTAGACCAAATTTTGGTTAATTTTTGCTGTTGCTTTGACCAGCCGTTAACCAAATAAAATACCTAACTCATTTTGGTTTAAGGCAATACACTTATTAATTCTAATTTTTTATTGTTTATGTTTTATTTGTTTGTATTGCTCGAATGGCCCACCCAGCCTGAAGCACTGAATAAAGTATTACATCGGCCAATTTCCACGTTGCTCACTTAATGTTGTATCTGAACAAACGCTACAAATCTGCAGAACAGAAATTTTCAACATTGTGGATCTATGAACGGAGTAATTTCAAATTCTAAAGCATTTTCAACAGTATACTAGAGATGTATAAGTGGAGCTAATTCTTAGAGGTCCAACATGAAAAATGGCGAAAGCGATTTTGATTGCTGTTAAACACGGATCAGTTCTAAATAATCTAACACTAATTGTGTGTCTGTGATTTAGCGGCTTGGAGGTAGAGAATTTATATTATCATAGCCAATTATGATTGTGGGGAAGGGGTCTCGAAATTTAAAAAAAAAAAACGTGACATCTTTTAAGGACCGTCCCAGCTGAAAATAACGGAAAGTTTTGAAAAAATGTAAATCGTTTGGTTTGGTAACATATAACAAACGCTTTGTGAGAAAAGTATCGTTCGAGGAGTCGCATAGACCTAATTTTTTCATTGTTTGGTGTTTGTTGATTCCTTTAAATATAATGCTTATATGAGAGCAGAGCGAAAAGTTAGCTAATTTCTTTAACATGGCGGTTCAATCAATACATTTCTTTCTAACTTCTACAATTTTATGCAGCATAAGATGAGAGAACGTACAAAATAAATAAATATCGCGCAAAATAAAGCTGTGCCCGAATTCCGGTTCGATGACAAATGATAATGAGAAATGACTTGATTTTTTATTTCAACTAGTCGGTTGCATTTTTATTTAGAGTAGGCGAAATAAAAAATAAAGTCATTTCTCATTCTCATTTGTCATAGAACCGGAATTCAGGTGCTGGACATCTATAAAGCGCTGATAAGACCAGTTATTACTTTTGGTGGCGAGTCTCGGGACACTGACAGCACCAAATATCCAGAAAATTGCTTTAACTAAGATCATGAGAATAATTATCGGTCCCGTTAAAAAGGGAGCCACGGTCAGAACGCGAATGAATCACGAGATCAGAAACGATCTCGATAAAGTAGACATTTTCGGATTCATAAAATCGTTAAGGCTAAGATGAGGTACTAAACCGGCCTTGGAGTCGGCACCAACGAAAGTAGGGCCACGTGGGATAGCACATACCCGATGGATGGAAGACGTTGAAAGGGACTTAGACACACTCGGTCATCATGTCTGCCGTCTCTTGCGGCAGGTAAAACTATTTTGAGGCACATCATTGAGGCGGCCAAATCCCTTCATGTGATGTAGCGCCAGCGGAAGAAGAAAAACTATAGAATCAATGAACATTTTAGGAAACCAAAAGTTAAAATAAATTATGCCGCATGCCTCATGTCGATTTTTTCGACTAAAAGCAGCGCAATAAATACCTATTAATTTGTAAGATTAAGTTATTTGATTTACAATTTTATGATAATCTACAATTTTATAATAATCGACAATCTAATATCTTTCATGGCCTATTTATCTTGTTTTATTTGGAGATCAGTGAAAATTTCATTTAAATATTCCTACTTAGGTAAAGTCGTTTTTATTGATATTCTGATGGTTTTTCTTTTTTCATTCGGTTTTTAGGTTTAGTTTATATTTTGAGGTATTTTCACTATTGTAAAATATGTAAACAAACATATTTAAATGCATTTGTGTCGAAAGCAGTTCATTACATTTATCGTTTATGGCGGCGCTTTATGAAAACGTACATTTTTCTGTAAAAGAAATGCCACATTAATTTATATTTATTGATGGTGCTTCATAGAATTCGGCTGTAATTTACCGATTAAACTAGTTTTTACTACATTGCGCTATTAATCATCATACGTCTAACGAAAAGTCTCCTCGCAAGAATGCTTTCATTTTAGTTATGTTTATAGAGGAGGCGGCTTGAATTAAGCACTTTTTTAAAAACTGTAAATTTGTACCTCGAATAAAAAAGCAGCACAGTAATAATTCAGCTCCTTGCATCACCATTTTATTATTAACGGTTATACTTGCTTTTAAAATCTTATATTGAGCGCACTGCGCAGAAGGCCAAACCGAAATCGGTTTCACTCCTTTTTGCGGTTACCTTCCAAATTTTTAGTTTTTGTTACGGTTCAGTTTCGTTGATTTTTATGCTGTGGTTACGGTTCGGTTCAAACCCGGTTTATGAGTTAAAATTATATCATTAAACAAAACTAATTTTTATATAAAAATTTCAAAAATGTAGTTTGTATTTTATTAGCTTTTTGTTATAAATTAGTTTGTAGAGATTCAGTGTGCGTCGTAGCACGACTTGCCCCCTTAAATTGTTTTTATTCAGATTTTGCTTGTTTGTTTCTAAACTTTTTTGAATATTGACCTTCCTCCTCAGCATTGTGTTTGGCTAAAAATATAAAATTATTTTAGTCGAATGACACATGCGGGGGATTTTGGTGTGAAAGGGTGGCAGTGGTACAAATGGTACATAAAGAGCCTCAAATGGAAAATTCTGGAATGAAGGACGTACTAGAGATTTAAGCAAATCACAGTTCCGTGGGGCTCTCTGTGATTATGATCTGAAATAGGAATTTTAACAATATTTAGTCCAAAATTACACCATATAACCATGCTAGGATTAAATTATAATCCAACTTACGGTTGATAATACATACGGGAATTCTTTCCAACCGTTAGCATCAATTAATCTTTAGAAAGTATGGAAGTGTGTGCGGTAACACTTTTTGTCAATATCGCTGATTTTGACGATTTTATTGAAACAATATAGTCGGATCGGTTAAGACAGTGCAAATCATTCCACACAATTATATTAAGGTGCTTAATCAAGTCTTCTGAAGGAAACCCAAACGTCAGGTCACTTTCTGGCCGACCACACGAACCGCCTTTAATTATTTTTAGCACGTTTGTTAAAATAATCTGTTTCATCGTAGTCATGTATGACGCTGGAAGTCTTAAGCAGCTTCTCTTAATGAACCTTATGCCATCTAAAATTAACTATGTATATAGTGTAACTAATCAACTCCCAAAGATTCAGCACTAGATGTGGTCCAAGAACCGGATGGCCCTTAGACCACAACTAATGCTGCATCTTTGGAGTTACTACTGATAATCCACTTTCCGGGGTGCTCCGAACTGGCGCCTGAAATGCCACATTCCTAGGAAATGGACTGAGGAAAACGTAATATTTTTACCTACCCCCTCAACATGTGCACTGTAAAGGGAATTCGGTAGAAACCGCCCTACACTCCCTGATTTGTCCTATTGAGAAATCCCCAAGAATTTAAGAAATACTCCTTGGTAACCTTTCTGGATATAGAAGTTGCTTTTAGCAACGTTAAACCAGTGGCAATAAAACAGATTTGTAGGTGGGGGCACACCGCGAGGTGGTGTCATGTGCCCTTGGAACTGGGTCATACATGAAAAGTTACTGGACCTGGCGGGGAAGGTTGCTTATGCGGAAGAGGTTGCTATTAGGGTCTTTGGTAAGTATCCTTCTACCTTAAGAGAGCGGATGCAAAGCGCGCTTGGTTTTATTTCTAAACGGGCCAACAGTTGTGGATTAAATGTTAATCCACGTAAAACTGAGGTGGTCCTCTTGTCTAGGAATTAAAACTTCCATTCACGCTCTTAATCATGAATTTGAAGAGCAATTTTGGACAGGAAACGTAGCTGGAAGCCTGATATTTTAGAACAGGTAAAGAAAGCTACTATGCTCTATACTCCTGTAAAAACGCTATTGGAAAAAGATGGGGTTTTGAACCCCACATCATGTATTGGCTCTATACCTCAGTGATAAGGCCCATACTATTACATGGGCTTGTTGTTTGGTGGCCAGCCTTAAATAGTATGGCTAACCAAAAGTTGCTGGAAAATTTAGAGAACTTCCACCTTGTGTGTTACTGGTACACGCAGAAGCACACCCACTCAGGCATTGGACGTTCTTTTTCATCTCAGATCCCTAGATATGCTGAGCATTCAAATGGCAGCGAGCACAACTATAAGACTCGGATCCATTTATTTGTGGACTTGTAATATAGGACACTCATCCATTTTGTGTAACAGAGACACATCCGTGATACCATCGATTACATGATTCCATTCCCATCTTTTGAGGAAAGGTTTCGTACTGATATTCCCTCCAGAGAGGACTGGCTTTGTGAAGAGAAGTTGAACTCTGAAGTTTTGAACTTCTTCACGGATGGTTCAAAAATAGATGGTAGGGTTGTTGTGATGTTTTCTGAGAGAATCAAAATGTGAACCTCTTCTTTCGTCTCCCCGACTATTGCAGCGTTTATCAGGCTGAATTAATCGCGATAATGGAGGCCGTGGGTTGGTTGAGCTGTAATGTAGTATCTGTAAGAGATATTCGCATTCTTACGAACAGTCAGGCCGCTATTAAAACGATACGAACTTATTTTCTTACGTTAAAGGTAACCCAGAGCTGTCTCTCATCTCTTCACGAAATTGGAACATCGACTTAACATGGGTATCAGAGTATTTCACTGTTGCGGGGAATGAAAAGGCACATGAATCGCTCGGCAGGACAAACTGCCTCACTTTACCAAGTAAGGCAAATATGTTGAAATTCCCCTCGTGCATGCTCACTCGTTCTAATATGGCGACGCCGAAGTGTCTCCTCGAATATTACTGTAGAAGCTGCGAAGATATTGAGGAGGAAGAAACTGTACTCCATCTACTCTGCACTTGTTCCCGTCTAGCGTTGAGCAGATGGAAATTTTTAGGAGCTCCTCTCCTCAGTGACCCAGCGGATCTCACTGGGATGGATGCCAAGTGTATTCAACGCTTCGTTGTAAGCTCGGGATGGTTCAATGAATAGAGTTACGAAAATTTGTATGGGGTATGGCTGCGGAACATTTTTGTGTCTATGTCGGTCCTTAGGACAACCACCCGAACCTAACCTAACTGTAGTTAGTTAGCTACAAACAATTTTAAAAATCAATGATTTAGCCGAAAAAATCGACAAGGCACACCACACCGAAGAAATCTCAAAAATTAAAGCAAATCTCACTGTTACTTAAGATTTAAAAACACGAGATAAATTGTGTAATGCTTATAATATTATAATACATAATTAAAATATTTTGCAGCAAAGTAAATTTTCTGATATATATATATATATATATATATATATATATATATATATATATATATATATATATATATATATATATACATATATATATATATATTACTCGCGCAGATAAAACAAATAAATATCCATTTCTTTTCGTAAACGAGTATCATCTTTTCGCATGACGACATGACTCATCAATTCTCATATATAAAAACAATATAAATAAAGTCGATGCGACATGCATCGTTCCTCCTCATGCTATAAAAGGGTTATAAAAAAAATAAAATTAAAAAAAAATCTCAATAATGTACTCGTCGTCGTATATACAAATATTTCAAATAAATTCTATTTTTGTTCCATTCAAATATGTAAGAATTTTTTATTTTCAATTTTTTTCGCGATGTTTTTTTTATGTATTTCACGGTCACAGTTTTTTTTCGATTTTTAATGGCATCCTGTTTTTTTTTTTTTAATTTTTTATTGTATTCGCGTTTTTTTATGTTATATAGCCGCAGTCAAACGAATAAAGTGTATGTAGCGTATATAATGTATACACACATAGCTACGTTTTGAATTCTTTTATTCTGATTCATTATGTATGGAAATGTGGATTAACATGGTTTTCAGCGTTTTGGAGCATCGATATATTATGTGCGTCGTCGTGTCATAGATTTTGTGGTGGGCTAGATGTTTTGTGCGTGATAATTTGCTGTATTCGTTTCTTCGTGTTGTTAATTATAGATATTTTCTACTATATTGGATATTTTATGATATTCATATACGGATGAATACAACTATTTCTGTTCATTATGAAATTTTTAATGTGAATGACCATTTTCTGTTTTCCATTTGCAGCTTTTTTGTGTGCGTCACTAATTATTGACAACATCCAAATTTGTTTGCAAATCTTATAAATAAATATGAAATTTCCGAATTATAAATTTAAATTTTTAGAATTTTAGAATAGGTAAGATTTTGAAAAAGGAAATTGCAAAATAATTTACTAAGCGAAGCAAAATAATTGATTAAACCAGAATTGAGCGTAACATTTTTAAATTATTTGATTTATTTGAATTTCCACCGATAATGCACGTGGCTGATATATAGACATAAATGAAAAAATGTTACCATATTTTTGCCACAAAAATATTTACCTTAAAAATCACACTCAAACATTATACCAATGTAAAATTGTATACATACATACATATTTCGACAGTTCTGATTAGTTTTAATTTATCCACTTGAAAACTTGAGAATATTTAAATGAATAAATTTACCCCAATCTAGTAGACATCTCATCAAAAATTTACTCGGAATCATGATTCTTGCTTTAAAACCAATGCTTTACTAACCTATAGGCATAAAAACGCTCAAAACAAGTTACAGTTCTGATGCCATTGTATAATCCCATCTTTCATTGTACCATATGAGAACTCATGTTTACACAAAAGCTTATTAATTATCATCGTGTTGTTCTCTTACCTGAAACGATAAAAAATAAAAATAAAATGAATATATTCTATGTAAATAATTTACAAAAAAAACCGCGAATTTAAAGTGTGCATGTATGTTATGGTTTTAAAATAAATCTTATGTGCGCGTCTCTCATGAGTGTTGTAGTACACAAACAAAAATTATAAAAATATATTTCGCGACTCAATAACAATTGCGCAGTGCGGTCCTGAATTTCTTGGGCTCGAGTATGAGATTACTTGCCATACAAATAGTCGATGACGAAAGAATTTAATCGCATAATTATGTCACACACAAAAACAAATTCGCATATTTTATTTATAGAGGTGAAACTTGAAAAAAGATAACAAATGCGGACTAATTTACAACAAATACAACCAAATTTGCAAAACGTATTTTTGTAAATACTATCAGAAATGGTATATAGGACACAAACACAACACAACATAAAATGAATTTAAAAAAAAAATCTTTTATATACAAAATACTAAGAAAAATTGCTTACTAATGAATTAATTAAAAGACAAACGGTGAAAAAATTTAATGGTGATTGAAAATTTTTCATTAACTGTTTGTTTCAGTGTTCTTAACCCATGATTTCGAGAATTATTTGTGTCCATTATTTTATGTAAAGAGATAGTAACTATACATGGATGATGAAATAACAAACAACATGAATGATTCATATAGCAAATATACAAAATATCACATATACTCACTTGAGTATATGGATATAGGAAGAAATTAACAAAAAAAAGTTTACAACGACTGATATTCAGCACGTATTTATTGTATTATTCGATTGTCAGAGCAATGATATTCCATACTAAGTGCTTTTTGCTGTACATCTATTACATATCAAACAACTAATGATGTGGAATTATATTTTAAACAGAATTAAAGAACCGAACTTTTAATATTCTTCATACAGGCCACGCATTTTAAATGTGGAACGTCAAGACATCCGCGAATTTATAACGCTTTGTATATCTATTTAGACTATGGTGCGAAATAATGAAGAGACAAACTTATCTATGAGTAGATACGATAAAATCCCATTTTTTAGTTGAATAGCCATCTACAAATGCTGGTTTCAGCACAGCAGCACAAAACGCATGACTTCTTTATTAAATTTGCTAAAACTTAGAAATTCTGAAGATACATTCTGTCAAAAAAGTACCGGGGATTGTTAAATAAAACACAAATTTTAAGTTTAATCATAAACATTTATTTTGCCGCCCTCAAAGTATTCCGCATTCGAGGATATACACATACACATATGCCAGCGTTATTCCAATCATCGAAACATTTCTTATAGGCACTTTCCTGAGTCAAAGCGGGTTCCACAGAGTAGCAACTTTTGAGTCTGGGAAACAGGAAAAAGTCACCTGGTGCTAAATCAGGCAATGTGGTTGATGATCAATGGTATTTATTGAGTTGTTGGCCTTATACTCGTTCACAATCGTAGCTTGGTCTGATGGCGCGTTATTGTCGCGTAAAATCCACGAGTTTTTTTCCCATAATTCCGGTTACTTTTTCACATCAGCACAAGAAATTTCGTTTGCAAACACAAAATTTAAGGCAAACAAAATTATGCAAAATTATGCAATATAAATTCAGTTCTCGAGTATTTTCGAAAACATATTGTAAAATGCACTTATAACATCAGCAAGCAACATAACCCTAAAACTCGAAGTTTCAAACCATGTGAAAACCAAATCTACAACTCAACACTTTCATCTAAAGCTAAAATCCGTAACCTCAGAAATCCCCGATAAATATAACTGTGATCAAAAAGTAGTAAGAGTTTTCCATTTAAATCGCGCGGCCTTATACAAACGAGTAGTTTTTTCTCAGGTTGGTAGCACCCTAGCAGACATCTGCGTCAAATTTCTTTAGTACTTAATGAGATAAGCTTGCTTACTTTCAACTAAAAAAATGCTTTAAAAAAGTTTAGAAACGAAGTTGCATCAAATTTTGCTTCCAAAATGGAATTTCTGCTTTCAAAACATTCGAAATGTTGGAAAAGGCTTTTGGTGATAATGCACTCACTGTCCAGAGAAAGTGTGTTTAATTGGTATTAGTTGTTCAAAGAAGGCAGAGAGAGAATGCGTTTAAGATGATCAACGTCCTTGCAGTCATTCGACATCTACCTTTTCTCCTGATTCGGCTCCGTCAGACTTCTGGCTATTCCCGAAACCGCTCCGGAGACATCGTTTTGACTCGATTGAAGAGATACAAGCCGAATCGAAGAAGGTTGTGAAGGCCATTCCGCAAATCGACTTTAACAACTGTTTCGAAGACTGGAAAAACGTTGGCTTGTGTATTCTTATCCGAAGATGATTACTTTTGAAGGGCATGAAAAAAATTTGAAAGAATAATAGTTTGTGTTTTATTTAAAACTTCTTACTACTTTTTGATCACGGTGTTAACCTGTTTACCACAAAACGAAAATTTCATCCTATATTAGAATTTTTATGCAATTACTCAAGTCTAGTAATTTGGAAAATTTTGATTAATTGTATTTATAAATCAAAATCAGATTTCGTAGGCACCAGTACAATTACCTATCAATGACCTTTAAAATGAATTTACATTTTTTCCGTGCAAAAACTCTTAGTTATGTAGAATGCAGAACTTGCTACCAAGGGGAAGTGCAAATATTTCGTTAACAATCACCGAAGCTCCATATCGCGGGAAGCCAGATTTACGTGGTAGTAGTTTATGCCAGGCGGACTCTGGTTGGGGTTTATGAAAAAAATTTCATCTGTTCATTAATTTATAATTTGTTTCTTAAACTTTGAATTACAATTTATTAAATTTTAATCTTTATTAAAATAGCTTTTGAGCCAATACAAGCATGCCAACGGTTAATCCATTTTTCCATACACTTCTTATAGGCCTCGGCCGGGATGAATTTTAGTTCCTTCAGCGAATTTCTTGTTATGGCTTCAATAGACCCATGGCGCATTCCCCGGAGCAGATATTTGAGTTTCGGAACAGGAAAAAGTCACGTCACAGGGAGCCAAATCTGGCGAGTACGATGGCTGAGCGATGACTTTTGATCTGATCAAATTTGACGCGGACTGGTCTATTAAAACCGCGCTTAAACCGAATCGGTAAAATTTTTTCCTAGGTTGGTACAACCTTCTTTGATATTCGTGTGACGTTTGAGCAGAATATAGTATGTCCATTAGTGTGAGTTTGGCAGCCATTTGTTTCACTTTTTCGATGTTATCGTCGTTAAGAGAGGTGGATGGACCATGGACGACTCACATGAGTCAACTTTTCTACGACCTCACGACCCTCATTGAATGCTTTATGCCACTCAAATACTTGCGTTCTCGATAGAGTACTCCCCCAAACACTTTTGTAACATTTTCAATGATTCCGTAGCCGTAATTCCATTGGAAACACAAAATTTCAGGCAAACTCGTTGTTAAATTTTTTTTTCATAGTAAAAATCGCCAGACAAACGTTTCGCATCATAAACAAATGGCTGCCAAACTCACACTAACGGACGTGTTCTAAAAAATTTCCCGACTCGATTTACGGCGCGCGGTTTAAATGGATCAGTCCGGGTCAAATTTGATCAGATGGTATAACGCTAATAACAAAAAGCTAACCTAATTAGGTGGATGTAACCGGATCTAAAATTCTAACATACCTTTCCTTTCATCCCGCTCTGTTATGTGTGAAGCATTTCAGTTCGGACTAAATTATAACTAAATGATGAAAAGCACAACGCAATTCATTTAAAAAATACTCGGGTTGCAACAGGAAAATGACTTGAAGCGCACCATATTTTGCAGAACATTTTTTGAGTAAAAGTTCAAGAAAAGTTAGTAAATATTGCTTGGCTGTCGCAGTCTGCCGATAAAGCTGCTTGGGAATAAGCTGGATGGACAAGTGCGTCAGATGACCTCTTCCTCAATAGAAAACATACGGTAAACCATATGAGAAAGTATCACAGCCGATACCACAGCAAAGTTCGTTTAAAGGATTCCCAGGCTGGTAACCGATGATGTTGTGCCTGGAGGAGGTTATTTCGATGAAAGATATGTTTAGGTAAAACTTTTTATAAACCAAGGCGTAAAGACTTTTTTTAAGACTAAAGACTTTATTGGTATTCTTATCGTAGCAATAGCAGTCTTAATTGTTTGGTTGTAAATCCTCCATAATATTTGTAGGCCTGTCAAATAACAATGAATTACTTTTTTAATTAGTTTTCAGCTTTAATTTGTAATTTGAGTCCTTTCACTGTTGGACAATATATAAATAAAATATTTAAAGAAACGGCTGACCACAACAAATCAAAAGACAAAAAAAAAACATATTTAAATGCATTTATGCGGGTACATAAAACTCATAGCGCCGCCACTTTGATGTAAAAAAGACGAAATTTTACTGCAAGAGAAATACTAAATTAATACGACCTTAAAACCATCAAATTTGTCGGTCTTAACGAAAGACTACTTTGTGAGACCGATGGTAGCTAAGACTACAGGTAGAATAAGAAATGGGTCTTCACAAAGACAAAAGTCTTAACTAACTAGAAATAATATTGCCTTAGACGTTAGACAGTTTTTTAGCCAATGACTATGCGACAGAATTGGGCTGGTGAGTTAGAAACATAATGTATTTGAACTTCGGCTGTTAATCCAATTATTCCGTTTCGTCCGCTAGGTTTTATTATACGTAACTGTCAATTTGATTTAAAAAAAACGGAAAAATTAACACACTGAACGGCGGAGATCAAGCGGACCCTAAACACAAATTTAAAATTTTGCGAACGACATAACCTGTATATTTTGGACGTTTAGACAAAGGAATACATACTTTATTTTTTATTTGTAACAACTTTTAAAAATATTCTGGAAACAGGTAAATCATTTTTACTGGCCCTAAAAAATTAAAGCTGATTTATTTCGAATCAAAAAATTATTTTTACTTGAATGAATTGTTTATGACGAATAATTTGACAAACGGAATTGATGCACTATGTTTCGTGAAACGGGTAGTGTGAGACGGAGCGGAGCGGAAGTATTTCACTTGAACATTTAGTTGTGCCCTCTATCGCAATTGTTTCTAATTGAACACTGTGTAAATAATCTAGGAGGCATTGAAGGATTCTATAAATATGAACCAAACCTACCAATACACAATGAATGTTAACGCTTTACCTACGATACAGGAAGCGTATTAATTGACTATTTACCACTACGTTCCTATTAACGACCGGAAGCCTTAATCGATCTTTCGATCGATAGCCTTTGTTGACCGCAAGCAACATAACACGAAACATCCTCATCACAATGCAGAGTAAATATTGTTTCATATCTTTATTTAAAAACTGCAGAGCTTTTATGATTAACAGCAGGCAATATTGTCACAATCAGCAATAATTCACACAGTAAGTAATCAGAACCAAGAATTTTACTTAATTTTTTACTCTAATACCATTAAGTCGAGTCCGAGTGGACCTTATTTGATGGTATCTGGGTAAGAAAGTTGTACATACATGTACGTAAGTATATTTGTGTTGTTTTACATTTTCACAATATGTAATTGTTTACAATTACAGTCATACCCCGCCTAACGTTGTTAATTGGTTCCGACGTTAGGCGAAACAACGTTATAAGGGACAAAGTATGTATGTAGAGTGTAGACGAATAGACGAGAAAATTTCATTATTTTTTGTTTTTTATGTGTTTTGCCTTTTTTCTCAGTTTTTTTTTTTGTTTTGCTTATTATTTTAAACGAAGTTACAACGAAACACAGCGACGATAGAGCGAGGTTTGTTCGCATTTTACTACCCAGTTGTACTTTGCGTGAGCAATCGAGAAATTTTGTTTGAGTTGGCACGTTAAAACATGAAACAGAAGTATAAAGCAAAAAAAAAGCGAAATCTTCGGTTTTCTTTAATTTGTTTTTCATGTAGTAAATTACAATGTTCGCATTTTTTTCCGTGCTATTTTTACGAAATATGGTGTAAAGTGATGATCACGGTGATGTATAAGAGAGCATCACCGTGATTGATCATTGATGGCTCTTGGAGCGCTCAGTCGTACAACAGGGTAACGACGTTACAGCGAAACGACGTTATGGGGAGGTCGTTGTACGGGGTATGCCTGTATTCACCAATACTTCTAGCAAAACAAAAAAACAAATTTTTTCGTGTTCTTTCGTACATAAAAAAATGTCTCGTTAAGAACATGACAAAACAAGATTTTGACTAGACAATTTATTTTTAATTAATAAATTAATAAAAAACCTTAGCTAATTATCTACCTTTCTCCTTCAAAAATTATTGCGTAGACCCAATAAATATGATTGATTGTTTGTAAAACAAAAAAACAATATCAAATTATTTTAAAAAAGTTTCTCAATTTAAATTAACTGCAAAAAAATATCATTTTTATGTAGCGCTTATGCCCTTCTGTTGTCAATTTACTTCATTTGACATTTGAGAAAAAGGCCCATTATAACAAAAATGTTCACAAAATGCCATTTCCTGGCAAATGTTTTCTTTAGATTTGATTTTGCGTACAATTTTAGTACATGCTTTTGGGTTGATTAAGTACCTTTCAAAATTTGAACATTTATAATCACTATTTGGTGACCATTTTGACTGTCACGGTATTGCAAATCTGTGTTACAGTTTGTTATCCTGTATTTTTTGCTAAATTTAAATGTTTTCCTTAATTTTAACTGTTCAATCCAAACGAATTTAAAGTACAATTTTGGTTTACTTACATACATATATGGAGAAAAATATGGGAAATCACAAATTCTTCATACTGGACCGGAAGTCATTTTTTAATCTTATGATTTTTATGTTTGGAATGTGTAGCACTGAGTAAAAAAAATTTAAGCGACATAATTTTGTTGTTGTTGTTCTTTTTTTAAGGTATAGATTTAAAAAATTCATTTTAAAGATAATTGAATAGAATTACCTTTTCCTCATTTAATTCTATTAGACATACTAAAAAATCAGCATAAGTAACACCTTGCTTCGTTTTCTTGCAAAATACGTTTAAGTATGATAATCTACAAATTTTTTATATCTCAAAATGAAATTTAAAACAAAAGTTATTGATAAAAAATATTTTATTGCAAAATAAATACAACAATTTGAAAGTATTGGCAGTTGCAACCGGTACCAAAGATGTTGATGAAGATGGTACTACGGCAGTTAAATCGGATAACCTCTGCTTTTGATGATATTCCCTAGATTCCAATTTATTTTTATTATAGGATAAAAGGGGGGATTTGCCAATCCTTTTTTCTCATGCCAGTACCTTTTTTGACTCACTTTCATTCCTTCTCGAAGTGCCTTCTATTTTGACTATTGATGGCATTTCCAGGATAAAAGGCGAATTAGATAAATCAGGAACCGGTGATGCCTCGATTTCAATTTTCCGACGTTTAGTAGTGATATTGAAATAGTACGAGGTGCAAATTGACAAATTTGCAATTGTTTCAGTCGAAATCGGCAGAAGAAATTTAATACTATCATTAACTTTCTTTAAATTTTTCAAACTCTTAGACTCAGGAAACGGCTTACAACATTTTTTAAAGCTACTCATTATTACACTAGCTCTTATTAAAATAAACTTATATTTTTGTTTTGTGTAAATCAATAAAGCTTCACATACAATTTGAAAAATTAAACTACTTGATATATTAATTTTGACACTAATTTATACCTAAAAGATAATACCTGTTTTTTAATTATATTATACCTGTTTCTTTTATTTATTACACCTGTTTTTTAAAAGCGTTCCAAAAATATTTTTACAGGTACAGGAAATCAGAGGGGATAGACCTATCAAAATGCCTGACTCAAACCAACATTTTATTTATAATTTGCTAATTGTTGTACCGAATGTTTTTTTCTTTGTTTAAATGGTTACTTTATGAGGTACGCTGTAAAAAAAAGGTTTTCAGAAAATTGAAAAAAAAACATTAAAATTTGATTTTTATACCCAAGAAAAAGATGTTATGCTGATTTTGTTGTATGGCTAATAGAACTAAATGAGGTAAAAGATAAAAAAAAAATATGCACAAAATATGCAGTTGGGCGGCCATTTTGAAAAGAAAGAAATGAAAGATTGAACTATTTTTATAATTATTAGCCCAACTATACAATTTTCAGATAATTAGTTTTTTTTACAGCAGTAATAAACAAAACCGAAATTTTAAATTATTTGACACCCTGGGGCCTATTCTCGAATTCCACATCAATTTTCCACATGTGGACATCTGTCAAAATTCATAAAAATTGAATTTTTTCGGTACTAAGGGAATATTTCCGAATGGGTATAAACATGTGGAAAAAATTCCCCATATAGGAAAATGTCCATGCCGCATGTGTTTTATATAAGAATTACAATTTTCGAACGTTTTTATGTGAACTTTGACAGATGTCCACATGTGGAAAATGGATGTGGAATTCGAGAATAGGGCCTCTGTATCCTAAAATACAACAACAACAAAAATCATGTTCCATAATTATTATTTTTTAATTAGAGCCTATTTTAAAACATCACTTCCAAAAAAATATGATTTGACGTATTTTTCACCATATACTAAAAGTACCTAGAACCTAGAAAAAGTGTTATCACAATATGCTAACAAAACAATCGTGTTCAATTACATCATATAAAAGAAACCAAACTCCGGCCAACAGCAGGTTAGCAGAAATAACGCTTAAAAAACAAGGCCGATCGAAAATTTATGATACAAAAAAAAAATAGATTCTTAATTTGAATTTTTATTTCTGCCTTAAAGATATTCAAAATTTTAATCATTTGCGTCATATTTCAAAACAACCCGTAGCCATTGTTGTATATAATGTATGTACAATATGTAAGAAGAACAACAACAGCAGCAAAATCTAAAACTAAAAACTTTATATTCAACTTTTATTTTCTTACGGTTGACTTAAGACACATAAAATAGCAACAACACCAAACCAAATTTGAATACACTTACATAATATAGTGTATACATATATACATGCTTACTCTAAAAAGAAATCTTTGAAATAAACATTTTTTCTGTTCACGACAGCAACGAAATGGAATTGAAATTGATACAAAATTTACGAGCGGTTTACAGTTTCGCTGCACACACACATACTACACGAGATTTATCAAATATGCGCGCGAATGATTCAAATTTCTTTTGATCAGAACTGTGCACTGCTGTAAGATAAAAATTCTTTGATACACGTATTTGTGTTATATACATATGTATAATCAAATGTATTTCTCAGCACACGAAACGTAATTTTCTATCTCTCTAAATATTTAATAATGTTGTCGTGGCGTTTAATTTCGAATCTATTTGATATATGATCGCCTTCAGGTATAAAGGAGATTTTCTATTATTTCTTTAAAACGTATAAATTAAATGTAACCCTCGGATGGGTGCGCAAGACAATGACTTTTATTCTCAAATAAACAAAAGAGTTTGGTATTTGGTAATATTATATAATTTTTCAGGGTTAAGTTACATTTTGAGATCTCTGTGTGTATTTATCTTACACAATACACAATGGGGTATTTGTTTTACTTCTCTTAATAAAAATTTCTGGGTTGAAGGTTTTACTCTTATTAAATGAAATGTTTTCAACATATTTAATTTATGTGTTCCGCAATTTGAATATGGTATTCAAATGCATTTGAAATACCGTATTTCTAATCAAATGTTCATTCAACTAAGTATTTTATTTCAAATTTCATTTTTATTTCTAAAAAAACGTTAAGCTTAAGTCAAATTTTCCTCTATTTCAGACGCAAATCAAGTCTTTACTGCGCAGAATTGACTTCATTCAAATTTACATCAAACTATACTAGAATTTAAAATTTACTTCTACTGTTGTCAATGTCCAAAGCCTTTATATATGCTCATCTCTAATCAAGCATACACTTTAATTGAATAGGGCTACAATTTATGTGTATTACGAGGGCGGATTGAAAATGAAGCTACCTAAGTAGGAAGACAATTTTTTTTTTTGCCAGAAACCATTTATTTCTCAACATAGTCTCCATTTAATTCGACACACTTAGTAAGACGATATTCCAACTTTTTTATACCATCTGAATAATACGATTTCGGAAACCCCTCAAAATACGCGTTAGTTTCGATAATCACTTCTTCGTTTGAGATAAATCTTTGTCCTGCGAGCCATTATTTCAAGTTTGGAAACAGGAAAAAGTCACTAGGAGCTAAATCTGGACTATAAGGTGGATGATCAACCAATTCGAAGTGTATTTCACGTAATTTTAGCATCGTATCTAATGCTGTGTGAACCGGTGCGTTGTCTTGAAGAAAGAGCACTTTTTCTTCTTTAAATGTGGTCGTTTTTCCTTGATTGTATCAACCAATTGATCCAATAATGCACGATAATACTTTCCTGTGATTGTGGATCCTTTTTCAAGATAATCGATGAGCAATATTCCGTGTGCATCCCAAAATATAGTGGCCATAACCTTGCCAGCCGATTTCACTGCCTTTGCCTTCTTCGGAGCACTTCCACCAGCTTCCACCCATTGTTTCGATTGATTTTTGGTTTCAGGTGTGTAGTGGTGGACCCACGTTTCATCAACAGTAATTAATTGACGCCAAAAATCAACAGGATGTCCAAACACCGCTGTGAAGTGGTCTGTCGAACTCGTTTTTGTTCGACACTGAGCAAACGCGGCACCCATCTTGCCGATAGCTTTTTCATATGCAAATGTTCATGCAAAATGTTGAACACACGTTCATATGAGATGTTTACCATTTCAACAATCTCACGCAACTTGACTCGGCGATCATTCATAACGATATCGAGGATTTTCTTGATATTTTCTTCAGTAACCACCTCTTTTGGCCTTGCTGTTGATGGTATTGTTGCAGTGCTTCTTCGGCCGCGTTTAAATTCAGCAATCCAATATTTTACGATGTAATCTGACGGAGCAGACTCACCGTAATGTTTATCGAGCTTTTCTTTTGTCTCTTTCGCCGTTTTCCCTTTCAAATAATAGTGTTTAATCACTGCACGAAATTCGTTTTTTTCCATTTTTCAAGAAACACAAAAGTTGCTTACTTCAAACGACTACAACAAATAAACTAATCGATGAATTTGGGTGAAATTTTAACAGCTGACGTTTGACAGATCGTAATTTCTAAAAAACAAAAAGTTTTTGTGTTTGTGCTGCCATCTAGCGCTAGGTAGCTTCATTTTCAATCCGCCCTCGTATATACAAAATACATACAATCAAACTATTACCACATTTAACTGATAATACCGAATTTAATTGAATTTTTTCAAGAACAATTGAAAATCAAACAAAATTGTTGTAGAACTTTAGTTTAGTGGTAATCAGTTTTAGTTAAACTTTCGCAGACAAAACAGAAGTACCGACTAATTTTCAATATAAAAATACAAATTCGTTGAAACAGAGATAACAAATGAAACACTATGAAACTTTAAACGAGAGCCAAGACAAAAATAAAATCAAATAACGTTTTACTGGGACATAAAGTTTCTATTGCATTTCACGGGCCAATTATTGTTATTTACATGAGAACAAATACCGTACGTCCGATGAAAAGAACGTTTGTTTGACTATTAAATAAATTTTAAAATATAATAGTCATAAATCAATTCAAATCAAATTATGCCCAAATTGTTTTCTTAAAATTCCATTTTTTAAAGTTCAAAATAAACTTTTTGAGTTTAGTACAATGACCTTAAACAATATTCAAAATCTTAATTTTTTTTTTTGTAAATAAATTGAAAATTTTGTCTGATCAACTGAAGCTATAGTTAGGTGCATCTTCTAGAATTGTATTTAATTGTAATTTTAGATGTTTCAAAATCTAAAATGATATATTCGACGGCGCTGCGATATTCGTTCAAACCAAATAGCCCTTTGAAAAAGATTTTTTTTTTAAACCTCACGGCTGGAAATACCAATATTTTTACTATTTATTTACATCTTTTAATTTATTTTTAAAAAATGATTCACATACAGTAATTTACGATATTTCAAGGTTAGCTAGCAGACCGTATTTCTTTGTGAGTTGTTCATTGTTTTCGATATCGTCATACATCTGGAATAAATTTAAAATACTGACATATTTAGATCGATATACAGGGTCAATAACGTTAAATGTATGACGCAATGCGAGTACAAAACACATTAAAAACATGGAGGACTAAATGTCTATGACAAAAATATATTTCATGACTTTATAACAAATTTATAAACAAACACTTAACCAAACGATGATTTTGTAATCGATTCCTTTCTTTATTAAAACTACTCGTCTTATTACGTATGAGTATGTACAATGAACTTAATTGAAAGTAAACTATTATTTTATTTTATTTATTCAAAAATTAAAAAAAAAATAATAATAATACAAAAATTACGTAATTTGAGAAGAAATATGTAACTACAACAGCAACAACATGGAATCTAATTAAATTGCAATTCAATTATACCTTGTATTTATACAAATTCGATTTTTTTTTTATTTACTTTTTATCAATCCGAATAAACAGTAATCACGTGTTTTGCGCATAAAAACGTGATCATTACTTATTTCTAATATAGAAATTAATTTTTGCTTATAGTGTTGGTTGATTATTTGTCATTACAACATTCACGTTGCGGTTATACAAGTATTCAGTATATTATGATATAGCATTGATCTAAGAATGTATTGGAGCTTTACTTAAGTATACAAATAAGTATTGATTGAAATATTACATTATTATTATAATATAGTGGAGGGGTTGAGTTCATCTTTTAATTATTTTTGTATGACCGCATCCTATAATTCTTAGTCATTTGCCATCAGTACTAACACTGAAGTGAAGGAGGTTATTTTTGTTTTATTATATTTTCATAAATGAGTTATTCTTTTTTATATTAAGATCTTAATTTATATAATTTTATAGCATTACGTATGTCAGTTAAGTTTTATTGCTTTTATCTCTCTGGAAATACGATTTGAATAAAAAGCGAGCGAAATGGTTTCCGGTAGTACGAAGTATACTTATACAACAACAAAAAATTATTTCACCTTTAACGGGGAAGTTGACAAGCAAAGATCAAGAGTAAAATTATAATTTATTTGATTTAAACATAAATTTTAACCAAATTTGTCATAAGATTTGTAGTAATATTCGTAACTGTCATCCGAAAAACCACTAAATCACTAGCTTTAAAAATTGATTTCGCTAAACAAATTTTATAAATTTCATTTCAAATTTTCGATTACTTAACACCTTGCCGAACGCTAATGTTTTGCTAAAATTTTCTATGGATCACCGATTTTAGGCAACACAGTTATTTTAGAAAGTGTTTCAGGCAATACAGTTATTTTAGAAGGCGTTAGAACAGCGATCTTTTGAAATTAAAAATATACAATTTTAAAACCATTTTAAATAGTTCCAAAATAGCCTTATTCCGTGAAAAATGCGTCAAAGCTAAAACATACAACTCAGTTAGTTATTTATTTACTATTTTTAATTTAAATAGTTACTTATACTTTTAATTTAAAAGATTTAAAAACATTTATACTTGTAACGAATTTGAAAATGGGAATTTAATTTTCTCTGCATTAGAAAAAATTGAAATTCAATTTTCCGAGCCAAACAAAAAATATCTTTATATTTTTAATTTAAAAAAAAAAACAGAAAACATAGTATAGTATGATAAATTCAATATCAATTTTAAAAACGAAATTTTGAATGATGTCTTCGATCTTAAATAATAACAATTTATCAAAACTGTATGCTCAAATTTAACGGAATAACAGATAAACTTTGTCAGAAATAAATAATCTTAATAAATATTTGAATGGAAATTTCTCAAAATTATGAAACAGTGACTTATTTCTATTTTGCCGCGTACCATGTACAAATGGTGTAAAAGAGTGATCCAAGGTCAATCACAAAATTAGAAAATATTTACACTAAGTTAGTAAAGCGGAACGAATAAGACAAATCTTAAAAAAATAAATAATTTTTGTATGTACATATTTACATATTAATCAAAGGCTATGGTGTCATCTCATAATATAAAATAAACGATAACCCCCGTCCGCTTTAGAATTAACAAACGACCTACACACATCATTATTGAAAATTACATTTTTGCCTTATCTATCCAAAAAGCCAAACAAACACACATACTTAAACTCATTAAATATTCATAACCATATTTTTGCACTTTGGTATGACGCATCAACGAAAGCCAATTTTCATGTCTCGACATTATTGTTGCGGAAACCCAAAAAGAAACAGAGAGCGACAAAAAACGGTAGTTAGTTAGCTGTTTGCCTTATTAAAATAAAAAATAAAAAATTATTCATTGAATTTAATAAGCTTGAATACATTTTGCTGTCGGTTCGATTTCTTTCTTAGAAACAACAATTGACTTAATTCATAATATGTAAGAGGTTGATGATTCAAGACATATGTTCAACATCATTTAATCTAGATGAATTGATTATAATAAGAATTTGTGAAACCGAGTACATATATACTTATCTACAATGTAGTGGAGTTGAGGCCACATTTGGCCCCAAAATGAAATATTATTTAGTTTATAAATAATGCCGAAATACTACATTTATATATCACAATTAAAGTGATTTATCTTAATAAAAAGGAACAAAAAAAAAACACAGATTAGAAGCTCTTGGGCTTTCTTTATGTATTTTCTTATATACATAATTTTTTTATGATATTTCTTGAGAATTAAGTTAAATTTATATTTAATGGCTGCTGTGTGTATTTGAAAGATAAATCTGTGAGCATGTTAGACTTGGATACATACTATATGTATACTTATATATAATAATATCGAGTCGAATAATTGCTTTCTATTTTTCTTCAGAAATGCTTTTTTAATTACAATTTCATAATTTCTTCTGGTTATATATTTTGTTAGCTAATTACATAGAAGGTTGCGAATTGTGCACCATCTAATTAAGAGGAGAAAAAAATAACGTATATGGTAAAAATTCATAATTACTCATTTTAATTAAAACTGGTTTAGTAGTGAGTGGTCAGTGACCCCTTCCTATGATCGGAAGTAGATTCTCAATATAAATGTGTATACATATCTAAAAAAAAAAAAATTTAATTGGTTAACAACTTATCTACACACCGGAAATGGTTAATAATTCACGCAAAATCTACCAACTAAAGCAGATATCGCATTAAATTCGAATTAACTAAAGTTTATAAAGTTTATTACTTATACCTACCTACCCAAAGAAAGATTCTCGACACAATAAAAAAAAAACGGAAAATTAGCACCATTAATTTTATAGCCACCACCATTTTGGATTTCTTTTTTTAATTTAAAATAAAAAAAATTAAAAAAAAATCCGAAAATAATTACAAAATTTCATGTCAAACTATAATTTAGCAAGCGCGCGCTGAAAAGAAGCAAGTAACAAAACTATAAACTACTTATATACACACACAACATGTATTTTTAGAAAATTGGGAAAACTATCGAATTATATATAAAATTTATAAATCATGATTATTGGAAAAAATGTTGTTTTCTAAAAGTTGCGTGATTTATAGTAAGGCCAACCTACCTGCCTGAGTGTATGTATTACATTATATTTGTGCCTTTGTGGGCTACAAAACAATTACTAATAAGTAAGTATAGTGTATAATTCCGGATTTTATTTTCTTTGGCTACATGTACATCCAGTTCTTGGTAGTTTAAAATTGAAAATTTCTCAAAAGTAAAATATCAAACAATAATCTCGGTTATTCTAATTGTTGTATTTCGATTAAATTACATAAATGATTTGGACAATGTTTTAAATAAAAGTGGTACCGCTACTTTCGTTAATTCTTTTAAAACAGAAGGGAAGAAGATGTAGTGTTGCACAAACCTCTCAAACATATACATACACGTGACAAACAGTTGCATAAAAGTAATCGTTGCACAAATATTTTCAAACATGGTTGAATTTATACATGATGTTGTGCAACTACACAATCAGTGCCCTACACGATCAACCCTCTTAAGCCTAATTAAGTAAAAAAGAAATTTATTAAAGGCCCACAAGAAAATACTATTAAAAATGCTGAATGAGGATCGACCATTATTCGTCTCTAAAATCGAAATTAACGAACGCTTTGAAAGCTGAATCCTAAGAGAAACTAGTAGACAACTTACGACCTGCAAGAAAACAGGGCATATTCGTAATCTTCAGGATGAACCTGTCTGACATGAATGTACCACGATTCGGTCGAATGTTTCAGTTCTACGCGATTTTTTTCTGAAGTAAAGGGTATCCCAAAATTAACGCAAAATTTGAATTAAATAGCACAGTTTTTAGTCTTTAGATTGTTATTTTTTTATTGAATCATAAAGTACCTAGGATAGGGTTATTTATGGAATAACACATCGGGCAAATGGCCTCCACGGCTTTGCTGTTACATACGCACTCTTTTGTCGAAATTTTCCATGACCATTCTGCATAAATGTGGCTGAATTTCGTTGATGATGCAGCGTTTAATTTCCTTCAGTAATGCACGGGTGGTTGTGGGCTTGTAGGCATAGACCTTTGACTTCAAATAATCCCATAAAAAGAAATCTAATGGTGTTAAGTCACTGCTTGACCAGCCTCATTTTCAAAAAAGTATGGTCCAATGATGCCTCCAGGCAAAAATCCGCACCAAACAGTGACACGTTGTGGATGCATTTGCTTTTCGACAGTCACATGTGGGTTCTACGAACCCCTTACATGCCAATTTGGCGATTAACAAATCCATATTTTGTATGAAATTTTCGAACTGTGGCCGCCAAACTTTCATTATTTTTGAGATATTGTTCAATAATGAAAACACGTTGTTGTATCATGTAACGCTCTATTTTTACTAACCCTAAACTATCAGCTGTCAAATTGTTTGTTTTTCAGGGATGCCAACAATTTACTGCACAAATGGCGGTAAATTCAAATATTGCGTTAGCTTTGGGACACCCTTTATAAAGTGTTAAATGCCATTGGTTGAATTGCCCGGATATTTTTGGACATAAAACGTTGTTTTTGTACGTGTAAAAGTATAAATTGTATTAATTGAAATTCGGAAACCACAGCACAAGAAAATTCCCGCAGACATGATTTTGCGGTTTAAACTAATATTATTATCCACCGCGAAGATCTTCAGCATTACTTGCAAAAATAACGAAGTGCGCTGTGCTTCATCACCTGCATCTTAAAAAAAAATTACATATGATTTTATGGTTGTTAAAAGTTATCAATTAAGAAGAAGTCGAGGAATCAAATGATGAGGTGTCGAAATATTGCCTAAAATCGTTAAGGAAATACAAGACAAGTACCGCATAACAATCGTTGTCTTTTAAATTACCTTAGTTTTAGTCGAATTAGGAAAATTAAGGAAATATTTCAGTATATCCAAAAACAGATTTGTCGCCTAAGCGAATCAGGCTATAAATTCGCACTTTCAAAAATTTGTAGTGTCTCGTATATATCTTTGCTCTGAAGTTTATTAGAATGAAAGTATAAACATAAAGTATATGATCAAAGGTAATAAGTGTTACCTTAAACACAGGGCCCTAAGTATAGTGAAAACAGAAAAACAAACGGGAAAATGATTGGTTTGATGAGGAGTGTCGTCTTGCTGTCAAACAACTAAATATAGCCCACAGAGAAGCACAAACTCGTTTTACAACTGCAAGAAAACACAAAGCGCATGCTAGGAGAACCGCTAAGCGAATTATAGAAGGGAAAAGTGCGAGTGATGGAAGACCGAAATTTTGAAAGTACAACAACTCTGAAATGAGCACAATTCGAGTAAATTCTTCAAAGAAATAACATAATTGCACCATACTTTAGAAAGGGAACCTCCGTGAAATTAATATCGAAGCAATACTCGACACAAGGAATAAACATTTTTCCGATCTGCTAAAGTCCAACATGACGAATTCACACTGCTCATGATGAGTTTGAAGAGAAACCGTTCACACCGTTTTCAATTTAATCAAATAACCTATTGGTCATCTTTTTGGAATTCGTATTAATGTTCAGATGTAACAAGAAGGCACAGTTCCAAATCTTTTATCAGCTAAGTGATTAGGCTGATCATTTAGAATGACCAGATCATTTAAAATAACTCCTTTAAATTAAATTTTAATTAAATGTAAATTAAACGTAATTCTGAATTGAGATTTAAGACACCAAATAAATCTGTAAGAAATTGCATCCAATTTTGAAATTTAAAAAAAAATACGAAGATAAAACATTTTTAAAATATTAATTTAGCAAATTTACAATTCTATCGACCTACAAAAAACTACTTCAGACAGGTTATTTTACACATGCAAAACTCATTCTACTAATTCAAATCTCTAAAATATTTAATCGACAAAATTCTCAAGTAGCATAAATTTATATAAGTAAGTATGACTTATCAATTAATCATTCAACTATAATCTCCTTTATAAACAACACTACTGATAAAATTTTATATGTATTCAACCTAATCAGCACAACAATATTACATATACACAAAGTCATGTAATTTCAAATTATAAAAATATTTATATTGATAAGACACCAGATATGATTTATCACATCATAGGTCACCTGGCTAATTGTATACATAATAAATATTATATATCATACGTGGTATACGTACTAGCTGATTTTACCGTCTTAGATAAGGCAACGAAAACAAAATGAAATAAGTAATCAAACAGCTGCTCCTTATTAATGATTGTAAAGTATAAATACCGCGCCAAAATAGTTTTTTAAACCCTGTTTAAAAAATAACAAAAATAAATGTGTTGGTTTGATTATGTAACACACAAAAGAAATTCTATTTTTGTTTCCACGTGAATGAAATACATATGTTTCGAGTTTAAGTTGTGTGTTATGTGATTGATAAATACGTTTTCATTATTTGTGTTGAAAAGAGCCGCGCTCTTTCTAGTTAACTGCTGGCCCATCTCTTAACATTTGATGGACTGACTGATTACCTAATTTTATTAATACATAAAAAAGTTTATAAATTTATAAACAAAAGAATTGTGTATACTTAGAAACACATATTAAGCATATCGAATTCGTCACTTTATAAGGCAAATGTAATTTAATTCTAAGAGTCTTAACTCTTTGTTATGTACGTCAGCAATTTTATTATTCATAACTGTTAATCCATTAAGCGCACAAGGGGAGGTAATAATTATAAACATCTGCCTGCACTTCATAGACGTGTAAAATATGCAAGCAATCCTTTTCTAAAAAAAAAAAAAAAAATAAAAAAAAAAAGCAAAAAAATAGATTCCACTAAACAAATACGATACATTCTGATTTTCAATTTTACTCTTTATTTTCATTTATTACCACACACTTATATATTATGTAAAATATAGCGCAACAATACGAAAAGTGCAATAAATGTCACTAACACAACACAATTACAAATCAAAAAGACATTTTAGAAAGTAACATAAGACACAAAAGAAGGAAGTCACTAAGAAATTGTGCTTCTGCTGCTGATGATATTCTACTACAGCTATTATAAACTTGAGAACTACAACAATAATAAAACGAAAAGCAATCAAAATGATGGTGGTATGATGGTGGCATGTACATATTTAAATGCATGCAGTATTTAATGCAAAAATATATATAATAAATAGCATGTAAATATCTAAGTACTATGTACACAATAAAACTATAATGTAACGAAACAGCAACGACGATATTACACAGGTTAACGAACCAGAAACCATTTTTAACTTGGATATTTTTATATAAAAAAAGAAATATGTATGTATGTACATACTATGTATATATGCTTAGATTTTATGTTTATAATTTAGAATAAAATGTATCTAAGGTTTGCATCAAAATCTACTTCTGTTCTATTTTAATTCGTTGTAACAAGCAGTAAATGTGCAAAATAAGAACGAAATTGTTAAAAAGATAAATTTCTAAGCAGTTGATTGCTAGAATAAATTAGTTGTTTCCAAATTTTGTTTATTTAACACTAACTCAACCGATTAGTGGCATGGAATGCGGCAAATACAGCGGTGACCGAAACTTGGTTCACAAATTAACCTCAAATTTTCTGCGCACTGCACTAATCAAACAACAAACCGAAGTCAAGCATTTTTGTAGAATTAAAATTTAAATAAAAAATAAAATAAAAACAATTGATAAATAAATATAGAGGTGGAAACTTTTGGCGAATTTAAAACGTTTCAATATTTTTTAAACACTTCCATAAAAGTAAAACATCCTGTACATATGTATGTCATAGAATCATAACCCTTAAAATAACATATTTTTGTTTGCATTTTCTAATGTACGAGTATGACATTTCGACATACCTATACGAAAAATTACGTTATAGGCCTCCAAAGTAGTTTTATTTCTAAATGAAAAGCCTTATTTTATACAGAAAACTACAAAACTCGTAAAATATGTATGAAGTTTGTCGAACAAGTGGGAATTAAATCGGAGAATATTCATAAAAAAAAACACACAACCCGTAAAAACAAAGTTTTTGACTATATATCCTTTATATACCATATAAGACTCGGACGATTGCAATTCAGTTTCGACCTTCTTCACCATGACTAAAATTTAAAATTCAATGAGTTAAGTGCACGCCACATACAAATGAGGAACCGGGCAATACGGTCGGATTATCGGTTTACATCGCCACATTCAAAATAATTATCGGACTGCAAAATGGCGTCACCACCCAAACAAATTATATAAACAAAAGTTTAATAACATTTTGTATACAAATATAATGTTCTTACCGTATTCATTTTAAATTATTATTATTGTTACTACAGTACAACATATAAAGGAAAACGCCATTTATTTGACACTGAAACCAAAATCAAAGCCGACAAAAAAATCTGGTGAGAAATGATAGGTAAAACAGCAAAAATGCATTCTTTAGCCGACAAAAATTATACCATTCAAAATTTTGACGGACGGATTTTATTTTGACAGCCGGAAAAATATATCATTAGGTTTTTCTGAATGAAATTGTATTAATTGTATTAAAAATTTCCATGAATGTAATAGTTATCATCAATTCAAACATTTTTTCTAATAATTATTATGTTGTAAGTTTTATCTTTTTGTCAAAAAATGGATTTGACGGTTTCAAATGCAGGTTTGCCGTTTGTGCATGGGGCAACGCCTTAAGGATCATTCAAAAAACAAATTTGAATTTTAAACTTACTTGAAGAAACATTTGGAACACTACTAGATTGAATTTTTTAACTGGCAACCGTACTTTGTATCTCCAAGGTCCACTGCTAAAGTCAAACCATCTTGCAAATGCCGACAAGCTTAAGTTATAAAGGTCTTTGAACATGCCAGTTGTTAAATATGATTATAAAGGAAGGTTGGACTTTGACGAATGAGTACGAGTATTGCTGATGATGTTCGAGAGAAGAGTCATGCGAGATATCAGAGATTTAATGCCAATTTCTGATATTCGGGGTAAATACTCGATAATTTAGCAAATCGCAATTCGCAAATCGAAAAATATAACAATATTACTAGCAAATTTTAATTTCAAATTTAATTTTTTTCTAACTGTTTGTTTTTGCAAAAACACGATTTAATTGCTAACAATTTTTTAAGTCCGCAAACTAGAACGAGCAACCAAGACAATGAATACTATCGCTATTTTGTTTATTTCGTATGAAAATTGCTTGCTTGCTAAACAATCGTGTGTATGTTATGAAATTAAAGGGCAAAGAGAATGCTGGATCGGCGTTCTGTATGCAAATCCGGAATAAAAAAGTAATGATCTCTGAGAAGTCACCCAGCTTTTGCTAGGCACAGAAGTTGTCAACGACGAGTGCACCTCGGCGAAGAGAACGATCAGGGTTGGTAAAAAAGAATCCCAAAATATCAAATTTTTAAAATATAACAAATTTTTCAAATATTAATTTAATTCGTTGTATGCCATAGAGGACGGGCCGACGCCCCAACACCCTGATATGACGATTTTTTGAAATTCTAGTATTCATAGAAAATAAAACCTTTTTCAAAAATTTATTTTTTAATAATATTCGAAAATCGTAAATAAATTTACAAAAATATTTATATTTAGATTAACATATTTACGTTTGTATTTCTCATACTAAAATAAAAAATTCAAAGCCGCTTAGCATTGGTCCTCGGTGCGCAAGGATGTCAAGAAATTATAATTTCAGCCTATTGTTTTCTTAATGTACTTGGAAAGAAAAAAATGCATTGCTCCTTTTTAACGAGACACTTTACTTTGTGCTTATCCGGTTCCCAAACATTTTAGCATATTTCGGTTTTCTAGGACAATACGAAGAGCTACCCCAAAACCGTTCGGTCAGATTGTTGGCCCCGGTGCGGGCCACCAATGGATTATAAAATTACTATCAGACTCGAAAACTATTTTAGTAAACGTCTACTGGTGTCAATCAACCCGTTAAGTGATTAGGAAAATTTTGTTTAAAATATGAGCCGTTTATTTTGAAAGACGTGGAAGTCATTTTTTCAAAAAAATTAAATTAATGATAACATAAGCTAAGTATGTTTTTTTATTCGCTCCCGTAGATGATTTCGAGAACCGTCATTTTTCTACATCAAAATTTAAATTTGACGCGCTATTTATTGGTAAACGCTATTTATTTAACATCAAACGTCATATAAAAAGTGCCTACCGATAGCGCAAAAATAACTCTGCACGCCACCTTTAATTTTTTAAATAATATTCGATCCCTCAATAGGCCAATTTCACTTTTCGTTTTCGGGTGCATTTATACTTTTCTCTACAGCGGTTTAGTCATAAAGTCTGTTTGAAAACTGAAGGGATATTAATTACTTATACAAAATAATATTTTCAACATAAGTATGTACTTATATATTCATTATGATTATATTGACACTACAGGAGGGACAATGAAAACATGTTTGTCAAACCGGAGCCCGGAATCGAGTTTAGATGAATTTCAAAGTTTCAGCTCTAGTCACGCTGTTGACAAGCAACGGCTTCGAACAGGTAGTTGAAAGCAAAATACCTAGGACTTGTCTTGTTTACCATTAGACAATTTCACAGATATTTGGAATTCATGTTGCTGTCCATTTTATAAAAAACAGAATTCCCTAAATTTTAAATTGAAGCCAATTTACCTTTAAATTTCCTGTCCCAAATTGACATACTCTTTTTACCCAAAATAAAAATTCATTTACCTCTTCCATACTTTCTTTACACAAGATGAATATGTTTAATTCTTCGTTTTTATTTTATTAACACCAAAAGAATTTCGATGCTAAATCTTTTCTGTTTGTCTGACTAATTTTTAGCATCTCTCTTAATATTTGAATATTGAGTATGTATTAGCAACAAACCATCTAACATTTCAAACGTTGTACAATTTGTAACTTGAGTAACACTCTCCCACAACATTCCACCATCGAACGAAGAAGACAAGATAAATTTTTCAGTAAAATAAAGATTTTATGTAAGTACTTAGATAAAATAAAATGTATTCCCGGAAAACAAATCGCGCCCATGTAAGTCTCATTTTCGATATGGACGTGGCGTTTAGAAGATATACAATATATCGTAGTAACACAAACAATTTCAATGTATACAATCCCACAACGAATAACAATTAATATGTACCAGTGTAACCAACAACAAAAAACATTGAGCAACTTATAGTTTTTGTTTTACATTCTCATATATTCAATTTCGCAATCTTAAAATATTCGTGTATATCGAGAAGGAGAAGCCAACAATGTATTTATATTAAAATTGTTTTTTTTTCTTTGCCCAAAATCTTTTGCAATCAAGTTTATTGCTATTTCCATGAAAAAGTTATGCACGAATATTTCATAAGATTATTGAACTAAATTAAGGATGCACAAAATTTAGTTTGTGCCCCCATTCCTCTACACCTAACCCCAACTAACAACATCAAAGGAATTTCATTTTCCCAGACGCATGTATACACATAGTTGTGTGTATTTATAGTATCGTTGAAAATTATGAAAAAAAAAACTTTTTTTTGTATTTTAGTTTACATCTTTGTATGTTAAATTTGTATATATGCAATTTAAAACAATAAACTTAAGTATTTTTTCTGCTTTTAAATTATATACACTTAAAGCAATCTTATTCCGTTACGGGTGAATTAAAGGTCATATATTTGTTAAGACCGAACATTATTTTGTATTCTGAGAATCTCCTATGATGATACGAAAGACTAATATTTATTTATTTATATTGATAATCAAATTTAGAATTTTTCCAAAAATAGTTTTTCATCTATAAATATTACTTTTATAACAACAAAATCTCAGACTATGTACTATATTTTATTGGTTGTGTGATCTGTGTGTGTGTGTTTGTGTAGTAAAAAATCTATAAAATTTCATTGCAGTACACAACACAGTATATCAACGGGGTAGAAAATATAGAAAATATATATTGTATATAAGTATATAACACATTTTCTTTGATTTATTTTTATCTCTCTC
The DNA here is from genome assembly GCA_958295665.1 of Tipula vernalis. NCBI lineage: Eukaryota > Metazoa > Arthropoda > Insecta > Diptera > Tipulidae > Tipula > Tipula vernalis. The sequence continues at coordinate 85,999,019 of OY282559.1, read as the reverse complement.
GACGTTGTCGTCGTTTTTTATACGCTGTGTATGTACCACGCCAAGAAAATGTATTATATTTTTTGTTTTAGTGCGCTATGATCAAAACAAGTGGGAAAACTTGGATGAACACAATGCTGGATGAATAGAAAATGCGAAGAACGTTCAAAAAGTGTCAAGTGGATTAATGTGAAATATTTAATTTTGGGGGACAATGTTATTTTGATTCGTTTTCAATGGATTGTATGATGCTCCATGAAGATGAGCGCAGAAACAGGATTGGGAATTTTCGCATTCATTCGTTAAGTGGCCCTGTGAATGAAAATTTGCATTTGTATTATGAAAATCGTATTCCATTGATCAAGATATAAGCTCAGAATGCTGCTCAAAAAAAATGTTAATGCTATCCATATCATTCCATGAAACTAAAGATAAAGGGGGGCCTTAAATCTTCAGCAACTGCGCAGATAATGTAGGATAATGCCACTCGGTATCACAAATCGCGATCAATATTGTCCAATGCAGTTGTTATAAAAAGGCTGAAAAAACGATTTGTGGTTGAATTCATAAATTTGATTTAAATTGCGAGTATTTGCTGCAGAAAAAATTAGAAGCAGAAAAGCTACTAACATTTAATAACATCCCTCCAGACCAGGCGTAACATAAACGTACAGTTTATGAAGACTTCATTCTACTGAGGTGTTCGTAAACTGTACACTAAAACAGTACGGATATAGTTCGTAAGGTGTACTTTTTTCACATGAGAAGTGAAAAACATTTGCGAAGACTTTTGTATGTATTGGTGTGTATAAAACTGTTCATAATGTGTTCATAATGTGTTCATAATGTGTACGTTTAAACGTTACATTTACGAACGGCTTAATCGTAACATTTATGAGCCATCTAGGTGTAACATTTACGTAAAGTTCAGAATGCGTCCCCAGACATATAATTTTAAATGGAAATTAATTATTAAATAATAAATACAAACAAATTATGTTTTAAATTAAATTTATTTTGATTGTAAATGTACTATTCAAGCGTACATATAATTTATTTGTATATTTTTTTTTTTTTTTAATACTTATATAATATACTTATGGATACACTAATAATATATCCATTAAATTACTCAGTTTAAAAATTACATTTCTACTTTAGCGACTTTAAATTGTATAACAAATTATTTTATCACATTTCAAGTTCAAGGATACTTAAAGCGCTTAAATTATTTCATATCACCAATGGCATTTAACTAGACAAATTAAAGGACTTTAAATTCTGCCTTTTCAAGAAAATTCATTTACATATGAAAAAATAAGTAACATAAAAAATAGGTAACATTAAAAATAGGTAACATAAAAAATAAAAATAATTCCTTATTAATTGAAAAATTCAAATAATAAATAAAAAGTAACATAAAAAGAAGCCGATTTACATAATTATTTTTTTTCTCGTCGCCGACGATCTTTGGCGTACTGGAACCACTTTTTAATTACAGTCTCCACGTCATTACTACGAACAGTATTAAATTTGGCAATTGTTTCTTCTAAAATAAAATAAAGACATTTAACTATAGAATAATAACTACCAATAACAGATAATACCTTTTAAAATATTTAAAATCGTAAATGATTTAACTGGAATGTTGTTATGTTGCCCGTGCCATGAGAAACTGCAGGCTGCTTCGTCAGTATTTGCAGGAATAATTTTTCGTTCTGGGATAGTTTGCGCACTCTCATAAATATTATTTATTTCTTTTCGCACATTTCTATAATCTATTAGTTTTAACATTTTAAAAGATTAATCGACGACGACAAGCCAATAAATATAATTGCAAAATTTCAAAAAAGTAAAATGTTTAAAAATACACACAATTATAATAATATTAATGACAATTATAATATACAAAATTAAATGGTTATAAATGTAAATTAAATTAAAAATTACCAAACAAAATTTCTCACTATAGATTATCTTGATGCGCAGTTGTATTTAGAATGAAAAATTGAAAACAAAGCCAAAAATACAATTGCAACTGCAAGTTTAGTGGGTGAGTTGTGTGTATATAATACTATGTAAATACATGTTGATGAAACGTATTGTATGTGTATTAGTGTAAAAAAAACGTTCGTAAACTGTTCGTAAAATGTACACTTTCGACGTATACATTTTTGCGCCTTGAGGGATTTTAAATAAAGAAAAATGAATAAAGAAACAACGATTTCTCACATTAATCTAAAAGAAAACTCGACGACAACCTTAAATGTTTACTATTTAATTTACTTAATCGTGTTATTATTTCAGTCAAGTTGGAGTTTACAAATCACACTAAAAAATAAAACCAACCCCACCAACCTAAATTAACATTTCGACTGCGCATTATTATTATTATTTACTGGAGGGCCATGTGGGCGATGAGCCACCTCGCACCGCGACCTAAAAGATCTATTGTGCTGGACTGCGCATTAAAAAGCGTAATATTATGAGCATCCTCAAATTTCAAAATCCTTAAAGTCCTTAAATACGAAAACATTATAAAAACAGAAAAATATCATAAAAACAGTGGTACAAAAAAAAACAAATTTGATAACGCTAGTATAGCGTCATGCGTATGGCTCAAATTGATTTGTTAACTGACTGATTTGGTCATCATTTGAGACACAATTTCGGTTCGATTGCAGTTCACATGTTTGAATTTTCGTTGTTTTCTACATGTAACTTCAGTAACCAAAGTTGAGTAGTCCAACCACTTTAGTAGTCCAAATTAAATTTCATTATAATCATTAAATTAATTGAAATTGTACAACTCACAGTTAATAAATATAATTATGTAATTTAAATATGAATGGACATCAAACAACGTATTAAAAATGCACATAAAAACTACACCGCATGTAAATTTTTGAAATGTGTCTTCGCTAAATGCATATTTTTCATTTTATAAGTCTCAAAAATAAATTTCAGTTTTCCAATATTTTCCTCCGTTTCTCCGGAAAATCTAAATAAAATAAGTAATGACTACTAAAAGCTACTGCAACTTTTCATTTCAACGCCGCTTTCCGAATAATTTACTTTTAGCAGTTACTATTTCTCAAAAAAAAAACACAGAATTATGTTTGTATGCGAGGCAGGTTTCAAAAGGACTTTTCTTTGTTTTTAATGCTCAAAACATCTATTTTCTGTAGTTGATTACATTTTTTTTTTTTTTTGAAAAAGGGTGGGTGTTCGTTGCCCAGAGCCTGCGACCATTGAGGCCTATTGTGCATCCCTAGAGATTCCTACGTGAAATATAGGTCTATATCCTTGATACTACTATAGGTCTATATCCTTGATTCCTACCTGATGAATATCCAGTGGGTCGGCGTTAGGCCACTGGATTATGTACGCATTGAGGAACTTGAATCTTTTTAGGATGATAGCATCGCATGTGAATAGCAGGTGTTCCGATGTCTCCTTACCGCAGTCACAGCATCTGCACTGGTCCCTAAGGGACCTTCCCATTTTAAGTACATGGCCGTTAAAAGGGACGTGCCCTGTTAAAAACCAGGTAAGGGATCTTAGGGATTGGCGGTCCATCCTCGATGCCTCTCCCAGACGTATACTATTATAACTGAATAATTTCTTGGCCTGTCTCATCCCAATGGAGTACTCCAAGAGTAATTTCCTATAGTTCTGCTCCCAGTCCCTTATACCATCTGCCAAGTGGGTTTTGGAAAAAGCAATACTAGGACTGGGACCCAGGAAATCTCGGCTTGCTCCCATTTTTGCACATCGGTCTGCTGCCTCATTTCCTCTAATGGTGGAGTGGCCAGGAGACCACAAAGGAGTGATTTTGTGAGCTTTACCCAGTTCTAATAAATTACAGTAGCAGCTCCGGATCAATTTCGAGTTGAACACTGAAGCTTCGAAGGCTAGCAGAGCAACATTTGTGGGCTCAGTCCCCACGTTTTGGCAATCATTCTTTGGCAGATGAAGTAGGCCTTATCCGCCTTGTTTGTGATATGATTTAAGTGGGGATTCCATGTCAATTTCTGATCAAGTACGACACCCAGATATTTAACCTCCGTTGACAGTTTGAGAGTTACCTCCTCCCCTCCCCAGGGCTATCGGCGAGAGGACAGTTTTCCTCCGGTTAGTAAAGAGAGTGCAGTTGACCTTGTTGGGATTTACCGTAACGCCCACCTCCGTGCACCAATCATTTAGTACCTCAAGGGCTTGTTGCATTCTTTCCCCTACTGTATTGCGAATCTGCCTCTAACCATCAAGACTAGGTCGTCCGCATAGGTAATGTTCGAGAAGTTTAAATTTCTCAGTCTGGTAAGTAATTGTCAATCCCTGGAGGCCGCTATGGTGATGGTTTTGTCTCCAAAAGAGGCCGTAATCCTCCTGTTTTTTAGCATGTTTGTAATCCACCTTACAGTGGAGGGGTCTATACCCATTATTAATGATTGTTCCTGAATTACCTCGAAACTAGTATTATCAAAAGCTCCATGGATATCAATGAAGGAGCATACTAATAATTTTTTATTCCGAAGCGTATCTTCGATTTCCGATGTCAGCTCGTGTAGAACCGTTTCTGTTGATTTCCCTGCTTGGTAGGCGTGTTGCCTAGAGTCTAGAGGACTCTTCTTTGGAGAATGTTGGATCTGATACAAAGTCCCAGAATTTTGTCCATGATTTTCAGTAAAAATAATGTGAGGCTGGGGATCTTTTTCCGCTTTTGGGATAAAAATCACCCGAACCTTCCTCCAGCATTTTGGAACATATTCCAAGCTGTAGCTGGCTCTGAAGAATATAGTAAGATAAGGCAGCAAAGTCTGCAGGCCTTGTTGTAAAAAGGCGGGTTGATTACATGGTCACACGTCACTTAGAAACGTGCCACAAACTACGATTAATCCGAAGGTTATTTTATTACTCACGCTCATACGATCGGGCCTAAGATTTTGTGATGAATTTTGGTTTTAAAACTTCCTTCAAACACCACAACAGAAAATGGTTTGTAATTCTATCATCTGATTATTATTTGTGACGAAGCAGCAAGCACAAGCAATGTGCACACACTATTGTTGATATTATTAGGATGCAAAAACTAAACTGCGTACTAGTTGGATGAGGCTCGATTCCCAGAATAGAGTACAATGTTGAAAAACAAGCAAATAAATAAACAAGAATAATTGCGTTTTTCTAATTTTAAATTAGTTACATAAGTAAGTGTATAAACAATGTATTCAACTAGCAAATCCATAATAATTAACAAGAAACAACACTAAAACATTCTAAACCAATAAAAATGGTATATGCAACATCAAAAACGTAACGCTATTTGAATGTAATTTGATTAGTTATATTTAAAACTGAAGATTATAACCAATAAATCGTTGAGGCACGGTCTGTTTTATTATTTAATTTAAGGAAAAGTCACTAAGTATTGGAAATTCAGCATTTAATAATTCTTATATTTTTTTGATATCCTGTTATGTAAATATTTATTTGTCATGTAATGAGATATAAATTAGCGAAATGCAGAAACAAAGAATCAGCTCTTAAGTAGCCCTATTCAAAGGCCTATTGGTGTTACATATATATTTTCTTATTTTAAAATTAAACAGATATAAAAATATTTTAAGAGAAGAAAATATCATTATTAAAATCAATAGACTCCAAATAACATCACTTTATCTGAATAAACTGCAATACACAATGCTATCCAATACTACCTACACCCTACAATACATTTAGTTAGCAACCACCGCCTTATTCTTACACTTTAGCTCAGACAAAATGCTGTAATATTGTTAAAAATAAAAACCATAAGTATAAAATCAATATATAACACAACAAAACGAGCATGACTTGCATATTTTTAGAGAAACTACTATAAATTCTATATATTTTTCTTCGTATTTACCAAACCAACATACAACAGAGAGAGCTTCACTAAAAGATTTCCATAAATTTAAATTTCAAAATTTTATTTCCAATTTATTGTAATACAAAACAAAAAGGCGAAAGAAAATGAAAAAATCTTTATAATTCACTCGGTATATAAGAAATTAATATGAAACCATCGTTCAATCCACACACAAAGGTGTGTACAACAGCCAAACTCCATTGTGTTCTAAAATATGCGATAGTTTTTATAGTGTCATTCACGACAAGAATATTTATCACAACCAGAGATGGCGGACAATATTGAATTGCATAAGAAAGTAGAAGGAGGTAACGCATTTCTCGAAATATTTACATAATCATTTCATCCGCACCTCGAAATGCCTTGCGAAGCTTATACCTAAAATATGGCAATAACATACAATAAAAATATGTCACAAACAAAACGTACAATAAATAATAATGAGAAAAGGAGTACATGGACAGATAAATACATATAAATAAAAGTCTAACATTTTCATAAAAAGAAATTAAATTGAAGAAAACAATCCCACCCACACCAACCCAACAAGTAAAATTGAGACTTAATTTCTAAGATTTGACATAAACCTTATTTTTTAAGCTAAGATATTGCAACAAATAAATTAGAAATTTAACACATTTCCAGAAGGTTAAAAGTTGAGCGTATGTTGTGTTTCAGTCGTATGCGTGCTACTAACCACATCTTACGTTAACTAAAAGGACACATCACGCGGTAACGCCTAATACATGCGTAGGCTTTTGGAACAAAACAACATATTTTTCAAAGATTGAATATAAGTATTTTCCAAACGAACAAAACAAACAATAAATAAACCAAACGAAATCCAATTTTCGATTATTGCGTAAAAAAACTTAATTTTGAAATAAACAACTAGGTACGCACGCAGTACGGAAAATGTTGACGAAATTATATATGTACATATTACAAGCATATGGGAAGTTGAGTGAATTTTCCCATCAAAATACATAAAAAGACGTAATGGTTAAAGAGTAGTGAAGGAATGTAGACGTGCATTCACCCCGGAATTTTTATTTTTATTGAAATTTTTGTTTAATGGAAATTCCATAATTTTTTTTAAATATTATTTGCTTACTACAATCACGGTTATAGCATTTAATGGTGATTTGATTAATTCGGCTACGAAACCACATCGCATTGCAGCATACGTCTCTTTGTTTCTTCAATGGTAACAGCAGTAAACAAAAAACTTGAATTTGCTAATTTACGTTTACTGATCTGTGGAACTACTTACATATAGCATATCTGTCTAGGAACAATATTATTTGTATTTTTTAATGATTTGACTTTTTCCCCTTCTAATTCGCTAATGCAAACTTTCTTAATAGCAATGATAACTAGTTTTCACTATCACTGACACACTGTTCGATAATCTATAACTGAATATCTGACTTTAGAAACTATAATTATAACAATTTGAATTTTTAATGTTAGAAAATATATTGAAAATTCCAGTGATTTAACGGAAATTACTTACAATTAACGTACTTATTAGTATTAGTAACCTTTATCAATACAAGTAATTAACAGTCAAATTTCAACAATCCCACCTATACAGTTGCCAGCTAAATGAATTATGAATTCGTCAAAATGAATTAAAAACGGAACCATTCATTTCATTTTGAAACAAAAATCTTAGCTTAGTTAAAAATGCTATTTTTCGAAATATATCTAAAATCGAAAAAATTAATAAAAAAGGTAAGTATTTTATACTGTTGAAACTGATACTGTTCAAAATATACATACTAAAAGTTAACAAATGTTCTGGGTTGGTGACATATTCCCGAGGGACAAAATCCCGCGGGACATATCTCGAGGGACAAAATCCCGAAGGTACAAAATCCCAAGGGTACAAAATCCCGAGGGTACAAAATCTCGACGATACATAATCTCGACGGTACAAAATCCCGAGGGAAACCGCCCCTTCTAGTGAAGAAAAATTTTAATTTAAAGCAAAATAAAAATCAAAAACGGGGTTTTTATTTTTGTGGAACCGGGGTTTTTAAGCAGGATTATGAAAAAAATGGAATTTAAAAAGCGGGATATTTTTTGGGCGCGATTTTAATTTAGCGAGATCTTAAAATGCGGGATATCGTCGTTACGATCCCGTTGTAATCATCACTACTTATTTTCGATGTTCGATTTTTGTGGGTTTACATCTAAATCACGGGAAAATTGCACCAATTGTGCAACAACTAGATTTTGGAATTTTCATAGGCTTGTACCCAGCGGATTTTGTATCTTCGGAATTTTGTATCCTCGGGGTTTTGTACCCTCGGGATTATGTACACTCGGGTTTTTGTATCCTCGGGATTTTGTACTCTCGGAATTTTTTGGAATCCTCGGGATTTTGTACCGGTTCCAAATGTTCTTTTTATATTACGTATTTGTGATGCTAATAATTGCAAAATTTGAAATTGAATCGGAACAAAATCAACACTTAATTTATTATATAGTTCAAGCTGGAGCATAACTTTCCTACACAGATCCCAATAAATATCAGGGCCCCTATTTGTATTGGTGTTAGTGAAAAATAGGAAGAAAAAAAAATAGGAAGTAAAATTCTGTATTTTTAGTTTTTTCACTTATTGATCCTGAGATACTCGACCCGAACGACGTGACTAACTAAAAAATTATTAAACTAAATAATTTGTAATTAAATAACAATAAAAAAAGTTAGTAAGTTAAATCAACTTTTTATTTATCACGTCTGAGCCGCATCGAGAATAATTGCTTTAGTGTAAATTTTCATAGTTTAACATTTTTATTTAGTCACGTCGTTCGTGTCGAGTGTATCTCAGAATTTAATATTCAATGTATACAATTATAGTATTGCTAGATTTTGTTCATGCCTCCTAGATACCCCACACAGTGTTAAATTTAAAACAACTGCAACAGTGGGACCCGATAATTGGCTTGGCATTACTACGGCTTGTATATACATTTGTGTTGGTTTTGTTCAGAAATAAGTAATATATACGTAGTTATTTGTTTACATTTTCATTTAAAACCGTTAAATTAAAAAAAGTTCATAAATTTTGTTTTTAAATTAATGAAAATAAAACTGCAAAAAATAAAATGCATGTACTGTGCAATCAATTCGAGGGCGAAAACCAAGCTCTGTGCGGACATGTTAGACACATTATTTTTCCTTCAATCAAGTAGTATAATTTTTCGTTCATTTGTAGGCTTGTTCTTTATTGCCTTATTCATTTGATGAAAGAATTTTTATTTATTTTTACCTCATGAAAAATATTATCAACGATAAAAAAATTTTACTTTTATTGTTTATTGAAACATGATATAAATTTGTACAGAGCTATGTTCCAACCAATCGAAATGTCGCTATGTTTCCTTTTTGATACGTTACCTCGAGTTTAGATTTCTTAAGGTTGACTGCGTTTTGTAGAGATTTGTGTTATTTCTATCATGTAGCTGTCAAACATACCTTGTCATATTTATACCACCTTTAGCTGACGGGCGAATGATACAAATATACCCTAGTACAAATTAATATAAAATTTAACAAAAAATTGAAATTATTCCAATTTGAACAGAATAAAAGAGCACTAATACATAGTTGCAAAAGAAAAACGAAAAAACGACGGAAGGAAAACACTGAATCATAAAAAAATGTATAGTCAAAGGCGCATTTGGGTACAATTGTACCCAGTTCAACACATAAAGGTTAATTCGTTTTACACCTTGAGCAGTGGTGCCCAAACTAAATGACTATTTTTCAAAATAAATTAAGCAACAAAACTTCGATTAAAAAGAGTCAATTGGACCAGCCCATGCGTACCGCATGCTGCAGATGGAATAACTATTAAAGTGACCCTCACACTCATCCCTAACTGATAAATTCTGTGGCCTTGGAATGAAAAAAAAAATTAATTTGTTATTTCAAATGATAGCACAAACGTTCCGGTTTAGTTATGGAAAATAATATCTTGTAAGTGGCCTTGTAATATGGCCTGATACTCCACCAGCCCAAGAACCACATCAGACAATTACTATCTGTGGATGCATCGGTTTTCCATTATTTCTCGTGGATTTTTTTCACCCCAGATTCGACAATTTTGTTTATTTACAAATCCACCCACTTCAAAATTTGCTTCGTCGCTAAAAATGACTTTGTTGAAAAAATTCGCATTTTCAAGTTTTTTTTTGTATGCCTGAATTAGCGAATTGACAACGTAATCCAGTCTGAAGGCTTTATTTTTTGAGTTATCTGAATCTTGTATGCCTTCAAATGAAGATCTTTGTGCAAAATTTTGGATAAAATGTTTGGTGGAATGTACGAATTGAAGTTTTTCGACTCTTATTAACACTAAAACTTACAGCAGCAATATGATCTTCTGAGCAACCACATAACAGCCACAATTGACGGGCAATTTTCTCTTCCATATTATGTACGAATTTTTCTTACAACTTCTGCATAACTTTCACCAAATTTAAAATAATTTTTTAATAATAAATACGCGTTGTTCAATCGTATATCTCTCCATTTTTATAAACCGAAATCTTTCTACTTTTCATCTGCCAAATAACATAAGACAGTTTAGTACAAAAACTATAAATGGCGGCAAATTTAAAAGTTAACCTGTAATTGGAAGACCCTTTAGTTGACAGTGGTTAACAAAAATTTAATGGGGTTTCTGTCATTTTACTTTCGTGTTTTTGGAAATTTGTTTTGCGATTTTTGAGAAATCGAGGGGTTCACAATCAGAATTTTGTAAGTAATGTAAGGCTGCGGACTAGTCGGGCTAAATACACAAAATTAGATAAAATATCCAGAGGGTAAACGTAACAGAAAAGAACAGAAAATTTTTTATGTTTAGATTATTAAATGTATAGCGTTGTATGAATTGAGGAAACCAATTGTGTATTTAAAAACAGATGGCCGCTTAAGTTCGACTTTTACCGTATATGATTTAAATGATTTAACCGAACATTCCGCACCCTATCTAGATCAAAAAAATACTAATCTCAAATGCTCTCAATTGCGTCTTTGAAGGGTTCAGCATTTGTTGATCTAGGTTTTGTTTTTTTGAGTCATTAGAACACAACATAAGTAAATTAATTTGCCTAAGTTAGTAGTTTAAATCTCTTCATCAATCGAAATTAGGTTTTATTTGGGGAACACCACATTTGTCCGAAAATAAAATTCTGAAAAAATCCCAAAAAGTTAAAGTACTTAAACGCCGGAAGAATTCATTAAATTTTTTTAACTACAATATAACAACAAAAGGAAGCTACATATTTTCTTTTCAACCTTGCGCACAAAGGACCAATGCTTAGCGGCTTTGAGGATTTCTCAATTTTATTAAGTGAAACCTAAACGTAAATAATACTATGAGGATTGGAAAAGTAGAGAATACGATATCTAGCGGAAATAAAAATAAACATGTCAAGAACTATCGGAAATAAAATCAAGACCGATAGTCCTCATCAACAGCCCGCCGTAAATATAATATTTTTAAAAAATGTTGACGTTTTCTATCATCCTTGCGCAAAGGGTCCAAAGAAAAAAGGTTTTGGTGATTCTCTATTTTCGCTTGTGAATAATTATTAACAAAACAAATGTTGAATTTTGTTCAAAAGTCTACGAATGTTGGAATATAGAAAGCGACCCTCTAAGCTAAGGAACAAAACGAGTTAATTAAGTAACCTTTCAAAAATGTGTCTATATTTAAAAAAAAATGCATCCCTATTATGTATTCAAGAGTCGATCGACAATGGACACGACTCTGTATTCCGTTTTCGTTTTTCATTTGATAAAAACAATACAAAAAAGGAAAAGGCAACACAGAGTCGTGTCGATTGACTCGACAATCATGGATTTTTCTTCAGGATAACATAGCCAATCCATTATTAAATTAAAACTAAACTTACTGCTTAGTTGGTTTTACAAATTAATATGTACATAGAAGGGTGACGTATCAAAAGTCATCAGTTTTAAAAATAGCAACAAATTCAAAATGTCCTCGAATATGAAATACCTGGAAAAAACATGCCAAGGCAAAACAACCAGAGGCAAGTCTCTCATTCTCATATCAAGCATATTTTATTTCCAAGAAATTTTAAATGTTGTCTGTTTTACATTTCTGCGAAGGTATTTCCATTTATTACTTGGCGCTTGTGAATTAACTTATTTTTTTAAAGAATTTGGTAAATAACAATGTTATTATTATTGGCCATATTGGATACAAAGTACTTATTTACTTAAGATTTGTTAAATTCAGTCCGCCATAATGGATTTTTTGTTTTTTAGATGAAAGGGCAGGAGCACCGCATACTTTTGTATGTATACCATATAAATAATATATTACATTATGATGTCGAGTAAGTATATAAGTTAAATGCAAGGACGTTAATATATTATGTGCTAGAAACAAACTTTTCTCCCATATAAAAGTCTTCAATTTCAAGTGTAGCCTGTTAGATACGGACGGATATATAAAAATTATACAATACAGTTGATCTTTCTTTCAATCGTAAGAATCTAAACAAACCAATTTGTTTTTATAATTTAAGCAAAGTGCATGTGCTATTGTAAACATTAAAAATTATTAATTAAAACACAATTAATTTTTAAAAAATACAATTACTTAAGCGTAATTAAATTTCATATTTTTAATAATAATAATAAAAGTTTATCAAGAATGAATGCTTAAATGAAAAATGTTCACAGAATTTGCTACACTTGACGTTTGCTTATGGCTGGAATCACACTATCATTTTTCTATGTCAAAGATACTTTATCAAATATCTTTGTAAAAGAAAAATGATGTGTTAGTTGAATCTTTTATAAAAAATTATTTCTTTAAAATATGTTTTATCAAAGTAATATCCTTAACAGACTGTGGTTTAATAAATCTGATTTAGCTAAACTAGTTTAAGTATTCTATGCAAAAACAAAGGGATTAGCTAAAATCAAGGTTGACACACTGCGACTAATCTCGAAAAATTCACTAAATCGGTTTTATTAAATCGCAATGTCTAGGGTATTAGCTTCGTAAAGCTAGGTTAGGTTAGGTTAGAGTGGCTACCAAAACGCACACTTAGACCGATGACGGTCCGTTGTGATACCAAGGGATCCTATTCCCCTTACACCTTCATTGGAACCATTTTAAGATACTTATGTAGCGTACGATATCTCGCACATTGCAGTTCTCGAGATCCATAAGGCCGTCCAAACTATACTTGCCCAGATGTTTATGCCTCCTGTAAGCTAGCGCCGGGCATGAGCAGAGGAAGTGGCTCAGAGTCTCTTCCTTCTCCTCATCCATACAGCTTCTACAGAAGTCATTTGCTATTGACCCAAGCCTGCTTGCATGCTCCCCAATGAGGCAGTGTCCTGTGAGCACCCCCACGACTATACTTAAGTCAGGTTTACGTAGTGATAGTAGTGTTTTGGAGCGCTACATAACATATTATGGTGTTAGTCCACCTCGCCCTATACAACGCTGCTATGGGCCTCCCCAGATTTGCCCTTTCCGGTTTCAATTGGAGAGTTGTACCTTGCCCTGCCAGTTCGTCCACCCTGCAGTTCCCCAGTACGTCCGAGTGACCGGGGACGACCCAAACTATTTGGATATTGAAATGCTCACTCATCTCGTTAAAAGATGAGCGGCACTTCAATGCCACCACGGACGTCAGAGAAACTGATTCCAGCGACTTGATTGCCACCTGACTGTCCACATATATTGTTATATCCCTTGTGGATATGACATTATGCTTCAACCAAGCCAGCGCTTCCTCAATCGCTACCACCTCCGCCTGGTACACACTGCAGTGACCAGGAAGACGAACGGATATATTCATATTTAATTTGTCACAATAGACTCCTGCTCCGACTTTGCTGTCTAGCTTGGAGCCGTCAGTGTAGAATTGTATACTTCCAGTTTCTGTTATTGACCTGTTCCCCCAGGATTCCCTTGAGGGGAGAAGAGCCCGGAAACCTTTTTCAAAGCATACAATCGGTATCGTGTAGTCACTATTCTTCACATCTGCCATTAGCGACCTGCCAATCGTCGAGTGGCCTTCTGAAGACATTTCCACTCAAACACGGCAGAGAGTCGTGCAGCCGTAGTTGCCACTCTCTGCTTACCAAAGATGTCGACAGGAAGAAGGTAGAACATAGCCTCCAGAGCAAGTGCAGGGGTTGTCCTCAGTGCCCCGCTTATAAGCAAGCAGGCCGTTCTCTGTACCTTCTCTATCTTATTCTTATAAGTTTTCTTGTTTAGTGCTGGCCACCACACTCACCCCGTACGTACATCAGAATCGGTCTGACTACAGCGGTGATGAGCCAGTGTACCAGCACTGGTTTTAGACCCCATCTGCTACCGACGGCGTTTCTACATGAGTAGAGAGCCATGGTGGACTTCTTTACTCTCTCTAAAATATTGGGCATCCAATTTAGCTTACTGTCCAAGATTATGCCCAGAAATCTTGCCTTATCAGTAAAGGCCAGTGCCGTGCCATTTAAGGTAGGAGGCATGCGTGTTGCATGACTGCCTTAATCGTGCCTAGGTACTTCCCCGAGATCGCGATTGCTACGTCATCTGCATACGCTATCACCCCTATTCCCTCCCTCTCCAAGTCCAAAAGTAATCCATTGATAACTATGTTCCAGAGAAGAGGTGAGAGGACACCACCTTGCGGAATTCCTCTAACTACTCGCCTCTTAATGGTGGATTCCTCCATATCCGCGTTAATAATCCTGCATTCTAGCATCTGATTTATCAACCTCCCTAAAGGGTAGTCCACATCTAAGAAAGACAGTCCTTCCCGAACTGCCTCCGTCCTGACATTGTTAAAGGCGCCCTCTACATCGAGAAAGGCTGCTAAGGGTATTAGCTTCGTAAACCTAAATACGAACGGTATTAGCTTCGTAAAGCTAAATATGATGAAATATTTGATAAAACATCTTTGACATAGAAAAGTGGTAATGTGATTCCAGCCTATAGCCAGACTTTATAATAATAGGTCAAGGAAATAGCTTGTGGCGGTTTTTCCAATAGAAGGCTTTAGAGTCGCATGCCTTAGGGATAAAAAAACGAAAAATATTTTTTTGTTTACTTATTTATTAAAAATGATTTTTTGTTTTTGAAAGTTCGGTTGTGTTGAAATGATATTTATTTACCAGGCTTATTTGTGGAATTTGCATTACGGTCTCTACACAAATCGCGAATATAAGTATGTAGTTCTCAAAATACTGAAGCACTTTATTATTTTTAATACTAGATGTCACTTTCACGTACTTTAACAGTTCTCAATCAGGCCTTGCTATAGAGCATTTGAAAGGTGACAGACAGTCCATAGATTATTAAAAAATAAACATTGTGACATTTGTCAATTAAGACAATGTGTTAATACGAGTATGTTAAAAATATTTGGTTAAAAATTACATGAAAAACAAATTATCGTGGTAAAATATTTTTATCTATCAAATTAAATATTGATTTGTGATCTTCGCGATATTTTTACAAATGTAATCCAGATGTGACTTAACCTTCCTGTCAACACGGCACACCTGGGTGTGTATTTGGAAAAATGTAAAAATCAATGTACTTAATGGAAATTTCCTGTCATACTGAATTTTTCAGTTGTCGCTAATAAAATTGGGTCAATATTTACCATTTTCATATAAAATGCACTATACAATTTAATACACGCCAGGGTATGCTCGTGTTAATGAAAAGTAGTTCAATACTCCTGTTGACACAAAGGTTAAAATTTAATTTATTATCGATAATTAGCCCTAAATATTTCATTTAATTATTTTAATCGATACAAGTACATATCTTCAATTATAATTATTATTTAAAATCATGTATTTAGTTTTATCAATATTTAATTTCATTTTATTCATTTCAAACCAATTAGTTACTTAGATGTTGTAAGTCGTCTTTAATTTTATCCACAGCTACTTGAACTTCATCACTCTCCACAAATAATAGTGCGTCATCGGCGAACATAAGAAGTTTGCTATTAGTTACCACTCGTCCAATATCATTAATGTAAATTATAAATAAAAATATGCCCAAAACCGTTCCTTGCGGAACGCCCATAGAAGTGGTAATTTCAGAAGAAATTACTTCATTTACTCTTATTTGCTGTGTTCTAGTACACAAATAGATTCAAACCATATTAATTTGATTTTAGCAACGCCCCATTTGCTTAGCTTTAGTAACAAAATGTTCCTATCTACTGTTTCAAACGCCCTACGTAAATCCAAGAAAACTGTGCAACTAAATCTTATTGTTGTGGATAGCTATTTTCCATTTTATAATCACTAAGTTAATAAGACCTGCACAGCTATGATCATTTCTGAACCACGACTGTTGTTCCGATATCATGTTATTTAAGTAATTCGAAATATTCCTCCAACTGATGCAATAATAGTGGCTCATACATTTTTACCTCCGTAGTTATCATATTCACGGTGTGGAATTCACTAGACTCAATAGTGTTTTTTATCTTTTCAATAGGCCTACTTAGTCTAATTAACGATTTTTTTGAAATCTTTGGAAATATACCGCATTTTAAGGACCGATTTATCAATTTAACCAAATTTTCACCAATTAAGTCCAAAATATCATTAATAATTACGGAATTCATTAAATTAAAATCTCTCTTATTGTTTAATGATTTAATAACTAATTTCAAATTCTCAAACCTAATCTCCTTAAATCGAAATTTAGTAATTACATCAGGTATTAGATTCTCGTAGGCTTTGTACAGTATACTAAAATTCATTTCGTTTATACTTGACACAAAGTATTCATTAAATTTAGCAATTAAATTTATTTACAAATGTATCATAAATCGAGCTATTTTTGAAGAGATTGATAACGGGCGTTGAAAAGTGGATCACATACGATAATAATGTTCGAAAAAATTCGTGGTCGAAGATGCACGAAACTACACAACGGTGGCAAAGCCTGGATTAACACCACTTAAGGTAATGCTTTGTTTTTGGTCGAATTGGAAGGGACTCTCGAAATTTGGGAGAGCTTGGCTGGGAAGTTTTGATACGTTCACCGTATAGTCCAGACTTTGCCCCGTCCGACTACCATTTGCTTTCCTCTCTGTAAAACTCTCTTAACACATTGTTGACCGGCAATTTTACACAGAAACTATGTCATGTCACCGGCTATTATTTTGTAATTGGATATGGAAGTAAAGTAAAACATTCTAAATAACCTCACAATAAATTTCATTTATACTGAATGAAATTAAACTTTGGACATATTTTTTTAGTCAAGTTTTTTAGTTTAACTCGTCATCGGTCAACAATGTCTTAATAGTGTAAAGCTGTCTTCAAAAGAGGCCTATGAAAATCACTTGGTTCAGTTTTCGCCCAGAAATCCCAGAAGTTTTACAGTGATGGCATAGTGGTTTTACAGAAAAATGGCAAAATGTTATCGATCAAAACGGCACATATTTGGTTTAATAAAGTTCATTTAAAATATAAGAAAAATGTGTTTGAATTTTGGTGAAAAGTCCCTGGTTAAATGTGACACTACATATAATGTAACACGATAGTGACGTTACCATGTGTATCAAGAATTTAAAAAAATTTGAAAGTAACCTTAAACGGTCAAAGGCTCGGTTACGACGACATCACACTTAAGTCAAAGAAAACAAAAACGGAGATATGTAAAGAATTTAGTTTTCGTTTCATTTATTTATCATTACAGTTTTTTTATCAATTATTGCAACTTATTAAGTAAGTAAATTAGATAATTATTTAATTGTGACTGATAAGAAATAGTTACCGTTATACCCCTTTAAGCACGTTTGTTTAGGTCACTTAAAATAATTCGTATTACGGAAACGCCACTGTACTGTGTGTGACACCATGGCATTCAGCATTTTCCATGGTTTTCTTTCGTTCCCTTTCTTTTATTATTAGCAAACAAAATTAGTACATATTTGTGTGACCGATAACCTTATTAACTACCTCCAAAACTCTTGCGGCATTACTTAACGTGCAAAATCATTTTAATGTCACTTAAAATTATTGTGTAAGTACGTTTCAAAAATAATGAAAGAGTAAAGACGTAAGAGTTTTGTCGACAATGTTATCGGTAATGGCAATGGTATTGATCGTGTAAGGTTAGCTTATTATGCAGCGTTCAAAACAACTAGTTTGTTTTATTCATTTCTGTTCCTTTTAAAATAATTCTCCAAACCTTTTTTTCTCTTTTTCGACCATCATGACAAAAAAAATCCATGAATTATATTCAATAACAAAGTGAGCGAAGGCTACTTGAATTAAAAAAGGCTGAAATAAAAGTAGTCATCAAAAAATGTTCATCAATGAAATAAAAAAAGCGAAAATTATTTGAAAAAGGGAGACCTTTTTTATTTCAGAAAATTTGTTAAAAATATGAATTAAAAAAAGTCGCAGGTATTCATACAAACATCACCATTTTTAAGTCATTTTTGATGACTATTTTTATTTCAGCCTTCTCTAATTTGTGTAGCCATAAGCGAACAATAAAAAAAAATCAAAGAATCGATCTATTAAATAGAACAGAAATGTATTTTATTCCCAATCAGTTGGTACAACGTTTCCAACCTCTAAAAGGTTAGAAAGTGACCGATTTCCATCGATACACTTCAAGCGGTCAGTAATAGTAAAAAAGGGGTTGGT
This sequence comes from Tipula vernalis, assembly GCA_958295665.1. Lineage (NCBI taxonomy): Eukaryota > Metazoa > Arthropoda > Insecta > Diptera > Tipulidae > Tipula > Tipula vernalis. Next base: position 85,980,420 of record OY282559.1, on the reverse strand, counting down.
AATGAGACGTAATAGGTCAGTATAATAAAAGCATTACTAACCCATGGGAGCACTTTGTTCGGACATTTCGGTCATTTTGATTATTAAAAAACTGAACATGTGCAAATTTGGTATCACTTTTGTTAATTAATTTAATAAAATGTCAATTGTGCAGCGCCTACTTAGGCCGTACCCGAATACTGTGATAATACAGTGATAAATAATAATTTGTGACTTTTACTTGAGAAATTTTCCCCTTCGCAGATATTTTTTATTTTTACTGTCCGAATGTCCGTTTTTACGTGATAAATTCCCCGCTTATTTTTTTTAAATAAAATCAAAAATAGGAAATTCGATTAAAATCGTTGCATCTTGCTGCACTTTTCACAATATTTGTGTAAAAACAAGAGATCGTGTACCGCTTGACCTTAGTTTAAATCATGAAAATGATTTAATTGAAGAGGATGAACATATACAAAATGTTAGAACCAGCGATGAAATAACGGCGATCAATATACATATACATATAGGGATCATATGGTTGATCAATTGTATTAAATTGAATACAATCACTACTAAAATAATTAAAATATTTCACATGGATCTGTCAAAATGTATCATAGGAACGACCGTAATAATTTGGATGAGTGTGTTTTATACCAAAAATTATTACGTGTGAATATTTAACATGGTATTCGGGCACGCCCTAAGTGTTAATATTTTGCCAAAAAAAAATGTAAATATATAAAAGTAAGTTCCGTTTTTCTATTAGATGGCGTAATTGTTCTTCTATGTATTAAGGTAATAGGTAATCCATGTTTTTGAATAGTCTCTTCATAACCTTCAAAAGTAGAATATGACATTTGATTAAAATATAAAGAACACAGTTTTTTATTCGATTTAAAATGGAGAGTTTGGTGCTAATAATCTTCATTTTCTTGAAGTTTTGTTGTTTTTTTTTTACTGTAAAGAAAAGCATAGAGATAGGTTTATATTTATTTATGTTATAATATTGCTTGTTTTAATAAATGCCTCTGAGTGTGAATAAAATAGTATACAAACCTCGGCGAAAACCAAAGTTCTCTCGACAGGAATGGAATACTTTCCGCCTCGCTATGTAATCTACTATTTTCTTGCAGGTAATGAGGAAAAGCGCCATTTCGAACGTATTCGACTCTTGGAAGTATAATATTCGTATTTGAATTAATTAAGAAACGAACGAATCTGATTCAATTCAAATAAGAATCTAATACTTCGAAGACCTAAATCAAATTCACAAATCCCTGATCAGTTAGATTTCTTATTTTACTCTTGTAAAACTCTCCAACTGGAGAGATTATGCAGAACTATTATATTGAATAAAAACTAACTAATTTTTCGGGTAGATTTTTTTTTTAAAATGTAGAATTCGTTGAGATTTAAATTATTTAGTTGAAAAATTTGACAGTATTTGATTTCAAATTGACTAAATTAAATTCAAATACATAATTGCTATCGCGATCTAGAGCAAACACGAATACTAAAACATGCATATCTAGTGGTGAATTAACTGTATAGAGAATAATTTTGTAATCTCTTTGTTTGATGCCAAATACCCAAATCATCAAAATATATTTTGTTTTCTACTCACTTTTCAGATATCGATCATCAGTTGCAAAAAATGATTATTCGATCAGTAAAGAGTGAAAAATAAATTTTTAAGAGCCAGTTTTACAACTCTGGTTACACAACAGTTTTGTCACAATGATACTTATTTACAAGATTGCAAAAAATTAAAAATCTTCAATTTTCTTGTAAATAAACCAGTTTATATGAACTGTTGTTTTCAAAAGCATTTAACAAATTTTCTTGCATTAAAAAAAAACCGTCAGCAGTTAAGGGTTAAACAAAAGAACTACTTGTTCCGTGTGCTTTTAAAAAATGAACTGGGCTTTATTTGACTCCCATTTTGCCTTTCATATTCATTAGATTTTGAGGCTATAATTGATGTTAGCTTTCTTCCAAGCCTAAACCATTCCAGTTGCCAGTTTCAACAAATAAACGTGCCGATTTAAAAATGTTAATGTTTAATACTATGCAAACAATTTAACCTTTCAGTTCAGATGGTCTTTCAATTCTGAATTCCATTTATTTTATTTTATTTTTATTATTTTGCAATTTTTTAATCCACATCATCTACATAAATTATAATTAAGTAAGTAAGTACTTATAATTAAGTGCTGTTAATTTATTTTTAAAATGATTTATATAAAGGTATAAATTTGAATTACTTAATAAAAGGGGGTTAGGTTGTATCCATCATGAAAAATCCTCCACTTCATATATCATAGTAAAACATAAATAGTGCGAAATGTATTGGTGGGCTGGGACTGTTTTACTTACTTTTCATTGAGAATTTTTAGTGTTTTTGAAGGGTATATTTATTAGACCATCTCTGCAATGATATACCCCATACACAGAAATGTGCAAAATCTTTGGGATTACTTAGAAAAAAAATTCAAAAATTTAGCCCTGACAGATTCGTTTCTTGGTTAGCAAAGAAAATACAAAATTAAGGATAAAGATGGATGATTATCCCTTTTCGAAATTTCGTTTACAATTCATATGACAGAATATTATTTTTTATATAGTTTAGGTTTTTAAATTAATCCCTACCCGACAAAATGATTTCACAAAAAACATAAAATAAACAGGTAGAGAAATTACTTAATACTTTGGGATCGAATTGAAAGAAAGACAGGCAAAATGTTGAGTTTTATGTGTGCAAACTTCCCTTTTTTAGTACACGTTTGTTTTAGAGGTATATAAGGTAACAGCTGCATTTTGAAACTTGCTTTTTTTTAAGTTCTTGTCTATTTAAAAAAAATATGAGTAAATATATCAGATGAGGTGGATATTTTTAATATGAGGGGTTTTTTCATCATGTTCATGGAAATGGTGAATTTTTACGATTGATAGACGTTTGTCTAATTTTTTATTTTTTATGTATTTTGGTTGATTTACCTTTCGGTTGGTTGGATACATTTTGTGTTTTAACTTTACGATGATTCAACATTGTATAAAATATTCAATGAGATCAACCTTTTTTCCACGTATTGTAAAAATCCCCAAAAAGTGATTGCATGATTTTTGATAAATAAGTAAGTATTATGGAGACAAGAAACAGAACACGAAAGTAAAATTAGAGATTATTTAGGATATGAATTAAGTAATGGGGAAATTTCGAGTCCTATTCTGGCCGCTGCCCAAAGAAGTACATATATTGCATTAAATAAAGCATGCTAGAGACCTATTATAGATAGGCATTACAAATGTCACCTTCGGTGACGCTTACATTTTACCTACTTAACAGGTTCGCGGATATGGCGGTTTACGTCGTCAAATAAAAGTGCACTCTATGGGTCGTAACGGCTGCACCCGACATGTTCCTATTCATTATTTTTGTAACATATCGCACATGACGTAGAATAGTGACCCAACTCGAAAAAATTGTGTTTTTGAGTTAACATGGCAGAAAAATAATCAACTTCATAATCTAGAATAGGGATATTTTAGTAATTAATTTACAAAGCAGGAGAGGGCTTAATGTGTCGTTCTTCCTTTTTTGGACGCATATAGAGAATCGTATTATAAAATCGAAATTTATATTTTTTTCTTATGCTCTCCTGAAAAATTTAAGTTTTTGAGTTTTGTCACTATTCCATGTCATGTGCGATATGTGCATGAGTCATGACGATAACATCACACTAAAATGCAGTTTTAAGGTTTTGAGTTTAATCCATAGATTTCTCTATCCTTATTACTATAGAAAATGCAGCGTGTGTCACAACATTTTCTGTCAATAAAATTATCGAGTTCGCGAACATATTCACTACATATGTATTTGTAGGAAATTGAAAAAACAACTTATAAAATATGCATTATATATTTATTCCAAATTGTGACTCATTGCGGTATAATTAATAATAAATCAAATACTTAAGTCATTCATCAATCATAGTTTTGATAGCCTAGCTAAATGTACTTAATTAAAAAAAATTTGTTTATACAGAAGTTATAATCTGTACACAATTACTTCAGATTATACGTTTCAGATAAACATGTGCAGAGCGATTCGAAACGGATTCGAGAATTGGTGATGATGATTGACACATCTATGGTCCCCTGATAGAGTACTCCTCGATTTGGCTACTGCGTAAGGCTGCGGTCAAAACAAGCGCGATAAGCGATACGGGGCGGGAAATAATAAAAACCAAACACACAATTTTATGGAATACGATTTTTACTCTTTCAAGGTCGAACCAAGCTGATCGGAAACATGCAAGCGGTTTCGAGGTCGAGCTAGTCATCGAAAAACGTTTCAGGCGACTGGCTTAAAAGTAGGGAAAGGGTTGGAAGTACCTCGAGCCCCAAACAAAACATGTTGAGATTTTAATCAAATTTTAAAAATTTCAAATTTTATTTTCGATAAGTTAAGACAACATATACTACGATAAAAATAAATTAAAATTACCTAAACGACCATCCTCAGCTCAATGGCAGTCGATTTATTTTACATTTTGTTATCGAAAAATTTGATTCGATAACGCAGGAACGATCGCAGGAACATGGCGATTTTCGTATTTTTCCTGGCGATTTGCTAGTTTACGTAAATATTCTTCGGAAAAATTTTCTGCAATTTAAAAATATTTTATATGCAAAACAAAAGAATTTTATTCGGAAGGGGAAATTTGTTTACGAAATAGAGTTCGAGCCTGCTGAAAATTTTTCTTCAGAATATTTACGTAAACTCGCACTGCGTAGAAACTCGCACTGCTGTTCCTAATCTCGCACTGCGGGAAATTTGTTTACGAAATAGACTACGAGCCTGCTGAAAATTTTTCATCAGAATATCGCAGTGCGAATTTACGTAAATATTCTGCGGAAAAATTTTCAGCAGGCAACCAATCGACACAGTCTATTTCGTAAACAAATTTTCTCTTCTGAATAAAATTGTTTTAAATTGCATATAAAATATATTTAAATAGCAGAAAATGTTTCCGAAGAATATTTACGTAAACTCGCAGTGAACGATGTTTTGAGAAGATCTGCTTTCTCATCAAAATCTGCCTGTTTTCATCGATATTCACAATTGAGTTTTACCAATTTTTCCAGTTGCTTATTGCGATAACCTGGGGCCGGCCCTATTCTCGAATTCCACATATGGGCATCTGACAAAATTCATAAAAACGTTCATTTCCGGTATTCTTGAACTCGCTATGGAATTTTTTCGGTACTAAGGGAATATTTCCGAAGTGGTATAAGGAGGTGCAAAAAAATTCCCCTTATACGAAAACGTCAATAAATACATAGATTTGGAAAATGATTGTGGAATTCGAGAATAGAGCCCCTGGTTCTAAAATCAAAAAGCCTGTGTTTCTTTAGTGGTGTACACAATTGAACACATAATTCAGAGAGACTATCATGGTTCAATGCTTGAAGAATTCCTTATGATGGTGATACTTCTTCCGATTTAACTGGATATGACTATAGGCGCATTTTATTTGACCATTTACAACAACAATGCCATGAGTCCAATATCATTTTGGTATTCGTGAATACCCGCTGTGTACTTACTACCGCTGTTTTCAAAATCCAATAATATTTTTTAGTTATTTTGTAGCGGGGACGCGATTTCGAAATGAATACCAATTTCCCCTTTAATTACGGAGTTGAACAATGTGTTGCAGCTTAATTTGGTAAAACTCTAACTTCATTTAAATGGTACAATTTTGTGCTACATTTATTACAAATTTTTTCATTCGTTATTTCACAATTTTTTCTGGACAAAGTTAGATTTGGCGAAATCTAAACAATTGAGGTATGATTATGTAAGCATTACGAGTTTCGAGTAAAAGAAATTGCGATAAAACGCGATTATGTGTAGACATTGCGAGTTCTCGTAATTGAGACTTTTTGTTGTTGTTTTACTCGTTCAACTTTTGGAGTACGACAGAGAACTCGTAATGATTAAAAAGATTATTTTTAAAGAAAATTTATCAACATATTTCAAGTTCTCGAAACTCATAATACGAGAGATACATGATCGCACCCCTGATCTCACTTCAGTGGAGTCAGGTCAGTATAGTTGTTGGAGTGATTATAGAGCACTGTCTCATAGGTAGACCTGCGAGTAGACTCGGATTATTCTCACATGACTACTGTCGCAGTTGTGAAGATGAAGAGGAGAAAGAGACAGCACTTCATCTTCTTTGCACCTGCCCTCGTCTGGAGAGAAACAGACTAAACTTTCTAGGGGCACCCCTTGTAAATGACCTGACAGACCTCAGTAGGATGGGCGTCAGGAGAATCAAGCGCATTGTTTACAGCTCAAAACGGTTTCAGTGACTAGGTGAATAAATAAATAAATTTTGTTATTATAGCTAAGGAGCATTTTTATGTCTTTGCCGGTCCTAGTGGACCGCCACCTTAACCTAACCTATTCCACGATTTAAAAATTTAAAAAAAACACGTTTTATCAACTTTGAATTTCATGCTGAACATTGTAATGCTTCTGACGAAATTATACCTAGAACCAAAAATACAACACTTTATGTGCAAGCCAAAATTAATAATTCAAAAACTGTCAAAACTAAAATATCAAATAACGGGACAACCGGGAAAAAATTAAAAATCTAATGTCGAATTCTTTTCGTTTTTTCAAATCAATGTAAATTTTGTGGTGCGAAAAGTACACGGAACCAAATTGATGTTTTTTTTTGACGTTACTAACAACAACAAAAATAGAAACTTCATTTTGTATTTGTCAAAGTTGTGAATATACGAGTTTTTTGTGTCTTGATTTTAAATCATTTTAATTGTTGTTTAATTATTTTAATCGTTTAAATAAAATTTTCAATATAAACAGTTTTCTCCGTCTCGATTTTTATTATCCTTTTGTTTGTTTGTTGTGTTTAATTATTTTAATCGTATGAAATGTTTTCAATATAAACAGTTTTTTTCTGTCTCTTATCCTTTTAATTGTTGTACTTAATTATTTTAATCGAATTAAATAAAATCAAGGCACAAAAACTCTAATTGACAACTTTGACAACTAAAAATTGACGTTTCTAATTTGTTGTTGTAGTTGATTTATGAAAAAATATACATTTCGTAAAATTGATGTACATCGAAAAAACATTGATGTTTTTTGACGAAAAAAACATGATTTTCGATGTACATCAATTTTTTTTAATGTTTTTTGGCAAAAAGAATTTAACATAAGAGATGAAGTTTGGACGTTATTAATATTATTATTCCTTTATATTTTACAATTTGACAATTCGATTGATTTCAAGAAATATTCCAGTTGAATTAGAATTTTTCGATAAATTGTTACAATAGCAAAAAATATCAGTAATGATTTCATTTACTTTTGATAGCTATTTACGCTGTATGTTGCAATGATCATAATCATTTAAAAACATTCCAACATAAAAGTAAAGAAATTCTGGTGGACTTATAATTAATCGAATAAAAGAATCTTGGAAGCACCCACTTTCACAACCCTCCTAAAATTTCTTGAAATTTCCTTATAGAAATGTAAATATTTACTTGTTTATTTGTTTCGGTTTCGACGGAAAATGTGGTAATTTTCCGGAAAATTTAGCTTGGATCTCTTACAAGCTAAATATTCACATTCCTAACACAAAATCTATTAAAAAATTGGCCATTTTAACATATGTACTTAATTTTGAACAAAATTAAAAGAAAAAAAAATGGAAAATGTCAAATTTTTGCAGAAAAATGCCAATTTTTCCAGAAGAATTTTTGGCTTGCACCTAATAAAAACTAAAGATACGCAATCCAATCAAAAAAAAAGTCTTAAAAATCACGCCACTTACATGATCTTCATGCTATACCCATAAACTTTTAGTCGTTATAAGTGTTGGAAATGTAAACTAGCCTTAATAACATTTTATGTAGTGAGAGGTGGCAGCCCTGTTATATAAATTCAAATAACGTTAATTTCAGTTCTGTTTTTAATCAATCGAATATACACGTTTATTTTAACTTTTGTTTTTTTTCTTTTACTGCTACTGCGAATTATTCTAGAGGTTATGGGCTATCGCGTGTAAATTGGTGCGAAACAAACGTTTAGTTGGGCCAATTTAAGCAATTTTTAATTGGAATATATTTGTGTAAAAGAATTTGAGATGGCTGATGAAGAAAAATTTGCATTCAAACAATTCGAAGGACGTGAGTTCGACAACTGGTTTTTCCGCCTGAAAATTACATTGGAGGAAAAGGGTGTCGAAAAATGGCTGGAAGAAGATGCCGCCGAAGCGAAAATTGCAGTCGGTGCCGACTTCGAAAAAATCAAGAAGGAGGATCGCATGTGCAAGGTGCATATAACTCGACGTGTTGCGGATTCACATTTGGAATATCTAAAGGACCGGCCGACAGCGTTTGCGATGATAAATTCATTGAAAGCAATTTTCGAACGTGCAAGTGTGGCGACCGAAATTGGTGTCAGAAAGCGTATGTTGACGATGCGATGCTCAGATTCTGACAACCTAACTTCACATTTTCTTGCATTCGACAAATTGATACGTGAATTAAAGGCGTGTGGCGCTGAGACAAATGATCGAATGCTGGTTGTATCGCTCATGATTACGCTACCAAAGCGATATGACATGGTCGTGACAGCATTGGAGACGATCGAACCATCTAAATTGACGATGGAATTGGTGCGTTCGCGCCTCTTGGACGAGGAAAGCAAAACTTCGAATGGTCGTCTGAATGGTGATTCAGACAACGTCGCCATGTATGGCAATAATACTTCGAAGCAAATTAAGTGCTATTTCTGCAAAAAGCCTGGTCATCGAAGGGACGCTTGTCCGAAATTGAATCAACGGAACTCTACTAGTGGATCATCGAACAGCAATTTTAAGGGGAAACCCAATCAGCAGCATTATCAAAAGCCAAATGCGAATTGCGCGTCGAATACAGATGCGAATGGAGTGGTATTTGTGGCTAATGCTGGTGATTTTGCGCTACAGTGTGGAATGCAGACGACAATATGTTTCATTGTTGACTCGGGTGCTTCAGAGCACATGGCGAATGATAAGTCAATGTTCAGCGAGCTGAGGAATTTGACCAAGCCGGTCGTAATTGGTATTGCAAAGAATGGTGTGTCGATCACAGCAACAAAATGTGGTACAATTGTGGGAACTATCATCGTCAATGGCATAGAGCGTCAGTGCACGCTCACGAATGTTTTGTTGATCGAAAATTTAAAATACAATTTGCTATCTGTGAGTCGTTTGGAGAGCGCTGGATGCCAAGTAATTTTCGACGATGGTTTGGCCCGTATTACAAAGGATAATTTGGATATGGCCGTAGGCAGGCGCAATGGAAAGCTGTATGTGTTTGAGTTGAAGGGTGTGCGACATGAAGTAGCGAATATTTCAACATCATCAAACAAAGGCATTGCTGCGAAAGCGTCGAATGGAATGGAATCTACGCAAGTGAAACAAAGCATTCGTCTGTGGCATCGTCGGTTGGCACATTTAAACTACGCTGACGTTAAGCGTTTGTCGACTTTGGTCGATGGAATGGGTGCCATGAACAACGATGCTGAAGCTGTTTGCGAGCCGTGTGTTTTCGGAAAACAATCTCGAAAATCATTCAACGGTTCAGGCGGAGCACGATCGAGTCGTGTATTGGAGCTTGTGCACAGTGATGTGTGTGGGCCTGTTACGCCAGTCACGTGGGATGATCAGCGTTTCTTGGTGACATTCATCGACGATTACACTCATTTCACTGTTGTATATCTGATAAAGAACAAGTCTAACGTTCTTGATATGTTTCAGAGGTACAAATCGATGGCGGAGACGCACACTGGGAAGAAAATTTCAAGAATCCGATGCGACAATGGTGGCGAATATATTTCCAATAAATTCAGGGCCATTTGTGATGAAGCCGGGATTCAGATCCAATACAGCGAACCGTACACACCTCAACATAATGGCGTCGCCGAGCGAATGAACAGGACATTGCTTGAGAAGGCACGTTCTATGATCGCTGATTCAAAAATGAGCAAGGATTTTTGGGGCGAGGCCGTGTATTGTGCGGCATACATAGCGAATCGCAGTCCGTCATGTGCGATTATTTTGGATGCGACACCAGTTGAGCTTTGGACAGGCAAGAAACCCAATCTGTCAAGGCTTCGTATTTTTGGATCGCCTGCATATGCACATGTACCAGACCAATTACGCAAGAAATTGGAAATGAAATCATCGAAAATGGTAATGGTCGGCTATGCTGTGAATGATTACCGCCTGTGGGACCCATCGAAGAACGAGATTGTTACACGACGAGATGTTGTGTTTAATGAGTCGCAACCGAATTCTTCTTCAGTTTTCTTCGAGACAGAGTCATTCACGGACGGTGTTGAAGATGTTGAGAATTCAGACGGTGTTGACGAGGCGGAGAGTTCAGCGGACAGTGATACGATGAATGTCGAACGAGATGATGCTCGATCTGCTGGTGCAGATGCAATCAACGATCAACCATTCAACGTGGTATCGCGACCGCAGCGAAAGCGTCAACAACCGAAGCGCTATGAAGATGTTGTCGATCCGACAAAGCTCAAAATGCATGAGGACAACGGGGAGGAGTACTTTTCGGGGTTTGCATTGAATTCTAGCACATTGGACTTCGCACTTGGTGCCGTGGCGTACGTTGACAATGTTCCTCAGTCATTTGGTGAAATAGCAAAACGAGATGATGCAGCTCAATGGATGGAAGCAGTTCATTGTGAAATTAATTCACTCAAGCGAAATAAAACTTGGACTCGATCAGTTGTTACCTGCAAGTGGGTGTTTTCCCGAAAGCGAAACGATGTGGGTAAGTTGGCGTCGTACAAAGCGCGACTGGTAGCCCGTGGATTTAGCCAGCGTCAGGGATTTCATTTTCACGAAACCTACTCTCCGGTGGCAAGGATTATTACAATAAGAGTTATGCTGGCTCTTGCTGTCAAGCGTGGTATGGAAATACATCAAATGGATGTGAAGACGGCATTCCTCAACGGAAATCTTGAAGAGGACATTTATATGGAACAGCCGGATGGATTCGTGCAAGGTGATTTTGTTTGTAAATTAAATAAGTCACTCTACGGATTGAAGCAAGCGTCACGTGTGTGGAATGAACGATTCCATAGTTTCATGCTCGGAAATGATTTTGTTCGCTCAGAATATGATCATTGCTTATATTCTCGTAACAATGAAGACGAAATGGTATACCTGCTGTTATACGTAGACGATCTGATTATATTGAGCGAAAACATCGAGGAAATCATCAAGATCAAACAGCTGGTGTCAAATGAATTCGAAATGCGTGACATGGGCGAAACGAAGAGTTTTCTCGGAATCAACATCGAATATGACCGGAGCCGTGGAATTTTGAGAATTAACCAACGCGGCTATCTAGAAGACGTTTTGCAACGTTTTGGAATGGCCGATTGTAAACCGAGTTCGACTCCAATGGAATGCCAACCAAAATTAGAAAGGAAGACTGAAGCTGAACTGACGACTAAACCGTACCGAGAATTAATCGGATGCTTGATGTACGCGGCTTGTACGACTCGTCCAGACTTATCAGCGGCAGTGAATTACTTCAGTCAATTTCAATCATGTCCAACTGAAGAGCATTGGAAGGCAGCGAAGAGAATATTACGATACATCAGAGGAGCAATTGACCTGAAACTGGAATATCGGAACGATGAGAATTCGGTTGTGTTAACTGGATATGCGGACGCTGATTGGGCCGGCGATATCAACGATAGAAAATCGGTTTCTGGCAATGTGATGAAAGTGTTTGGCGCAACTGTGACTTGGATGACACGTAAGCAGACTTGTGTTTCTTTGTCGTCCACCGAAGCTGAATATGTCTCACTGTGCTTAGCCACATGTGAAATTATGTGGCTGCGTGGATTATTGGTGGAAATTGGAGAAACTCCCGAAGAACCAATAATATTGCACGAAGACAATCAAGGTGCGATTGTGATCTCATCTCAGGAAAAAGAAATGCAGCGTACGAAGCACATTGATATTAAGTTCAACTTTGTACGTGATTTAATAGCCAAAGGTATCATCGAAGTCAGATATATTTCAACGAATGAACAACTAGCTGATATCATGACTAAAGGACTACCAAAGGCGACATTTGAATATTTGCGAAATCGACTAAACTTAATTCGGATGGAATAATTATTTTCTTTGCATTAATTTAATTTGATTTAATTTGTATTATTGATTTATGTGAGTTCTTGCAATTGCCTATCGAACTTGGATAATTATCGATAGGAATTGAGGCGGAGTGTTGGAAATGTAAACTGGCCTTAATAACATTTTATGTAGTGAGAGGTGGCAGCCCTGTTATATAAATTCAAATAACGTTAATTTCAGTTCTGTTTTTAATCAATCGAATATACACGTTTATTTTAACTTTTGTTTTTTTTCTTTTACTGCTACTGCGAATTATTCTAGAATAAGGAAGTACACACACATAAATAGTTCCATAAAAAAATATTGTAACAACTTCCTGTTCGTTACATAAAAGATGAGGATGAACTAAATTGACCTATAAAGTTTTCCCAAAATAAAGCTGACATTGAAATAAGAAAAAATCATATTACTTAGTAGGTTAAGTATTTATTTTTTTGTATTTATCCTAAGACGAACTTGACTAAGTCGAGTTCTTTAGAACCAAAAAAATTGAACTAAATCAAAAAAACTGAACTAAATCATTTTCTACTATGGCGAATTCAATTTTTTCCCAAGGAATTCGACATTAATAAGATTGACAACAGAAATTAAGCATACCTACATAACTCATCGTTACTAACGTCTGGTCAAACTGACCCATTGCGATGAAAATTAAAAAAACAAAAGAAAACGAAATACAAATAACCTTATGTTACACAATATCCATACTGATTTAATTATGACACTGATGTAACATGAAATAATTATACTACTTAAGCGTTTATGTAAAAAAACAGTTTATACCAACAGTTCCGGAACTTTGGAAATTTTAAATATGGGTCATTTTGATCCAATGGTAATGAGAAATAGCAAGAAAAAAAATTGTAAGTTGTGTCCTAACAAAGCCTAACAACAAACGGGATTACATCCAAATTGCATGTGGAACCCAGTCTCAGTTGATGTTTAGGATAATCTTATCGCAATAGCTTCAAAGATACCTACCATTTCGACAAAATATCTACTAAATTAGGCCTTATTTCACTCTAAATACTATTCCAAAGTGCCTTACAATTTAAAATCACAAAATACTAGGTTCAACTTGGAATTGTATTATTATTAAAGCCAAGAGCTCATAAAATGCCAATCAGCTTACGTAGGGTAAAACTACTTAATTTTTAATATAAAACAGAACCTTAAAAAAATGATATTTAAGTATGTTACTGCACTATCAATGCTTAATTCACAAAACAAACACAAATTAAAGGTTATACATAAAGTAAGTGCCTATATTTTACCCAAAATATCAATTGACCGATTTTTTCCTAACACACGACCACGCCTAAATTCATCAAACGAGAACAAATTATCGTAAAAATGTATAGTAAATCGATTCGGTTTTGGCTTACCTATGAATTGGTGAAGCCCCCGTTGATACACGCTGCTGGTATGTACCAATCGTGGAATTTTGCTGGGGGGGCCCTGTATCATTTCTTTGGCCAGGTGGCCCAACCTGAACTGAACGTACTGCCGCTTCCATTTCATTCCGACGTTATCATTTTATAGATATTTTATTATAGATTATTATATAAACAAAAAACAGAATATTTAATCACAACACATTTTTCATAAACTGATTTTTCATTTTTCTTCTTATTTTCATGAAAACATATTTTTCATGCTTTTTTTTAACACACTTGATTTTTTCACATATAGACTATATATATATTTATATAATATATTTTATTTCACTTTTTATCACTAAAAATATATTAAATAATGAGCCCCGTGTAATTAAGAAAAACAAAAAACACTTCACAAAAATAATTTTTCCCGAAAAAAGCACGTGTAAAAGAATTATATTCACCAAATTATGTCAGCCATTTTGTAAAAAACGAAAAAATCCTCTCACTAATTTTTTTTTTTTTTTACAAACACATAAGATTACAACAATAATATTATATAGCTATAATCTCGAAATATAAGAAATTTAAATTTTTTGAAAAAAAAAAAAAACTGAAAAAGGAAATTAAGTTCTTAGTTTCTGATGGTGTTTATACGTTATTCTTGTGTGTTGTATGTATTATGTATACGAACGAGGAAAATACAACAAAAAAGCAGCAAGCAACACAAGATGTCGAAAAAATCAAAAAAAATTCACGCAATTTTGCTAACCTTATTCTATATGTAAACATTCTCATTTGTCACTATGTATTTCGTGTTCTGTAGAAGCCTGAGCAGAGATATTATGGCTCAATATCATCCCCGGGGATGCTGTGTCGTAAATCTAAAGCTGTAATATCATGTTCAAAATCATCCCCTTTAAAAAAACAAACGAAATCAATCGATATTTTTTTCTCAAAACAAGAATCGCATAAACAGGTTCTGCAGTATACAAATAACAACAACAAAAAAAACCATGTATTTATATTTATGTACATATTAGTTATTTTGAATGTGTGTGCAAAGGGTCAAATAACGGGACCTTTTTTATTACGTTTGTAAATCACAAAATTGATTTTTCTCTAACTTTTTTATTTTCATATCGATTTTTAATTTTAGAATTTGATTAGAACGAGATGGATATACTATATCGAAATTACGGCATAAAACGAAATTTATATAGGCGCTTCCACGTCGCAGTTATTTTTGATGTTAAATTTATAAACACACACATACAAACATAAATATGTATTGTTGATCTGAAATTTGTACATATATATAATTACACTGTTAATTTATGTATACATAAACAGTATGGCTAGCAATATTGCATTTATAAACTAAACAAAATGTATACCCGATAATCACGTTCACTACACACTATAATTGAAACTTTCACACACTATTCACTCTCACTGTAACTCACGAGCGCGCACGTTATTACAACACTCTTTTTACCTTTGCTACCTTTGTAGTCTTTAAGAGGTAAAATAAGAAAAAATAGTGCACATACACGGAAATCTAATTAAATTTATTATTTTTATTTAACATGTATAATATATATAATACATAATATATAAAACCGACGCGATTAATTTAATTTAAATTTTCACACACAAAATAGTTTCACAAAAATACTTAATTAAAAAAAAAAACAAAAATTAAAAACGGCGAACCTCGCGAATTGTTAAGGAAAATTTAATAAAAAAAAAACATAACAACACACAGTATTTTTCGTGTCGATGAACTAAATTTTTTTTTTTTTAATTTTTTTATTTTTACGTGGAAAATTCACTATACGAGAGAGCTGCAGAACGCTGTACGCGCGACGGCAGCCATTTTAGTTTTTTTTACGTATCAATTTTGTTTTTTCGTTTGATTTTAGTTTATTCAATTAACGCTAGAGTGTGTACAAACTTGTATTTGTATATTTTATTTCTCTCCGTTCCGTTTTGTTGTTTGTTTTTTTTTTTTTTTTTACTTTTCTTTTTGATATCATATGATTGTACTGTGCGCAAGTGTCGATAGATGGAAAATTTACAAAATGGCGGTATAATTATATGTTTTTTTATTGTTGTTTTGTTTCCAATTCAAATTTATGTATGTTTATGTTTACAGTGGTTGGTAGTATAAAATCTGCGGGCGGCTATAATTTAGTGTGCGTTGCGGGTTTCTATGGATTTCAAAAAAATAAAGTGGTAAAATTACGTTTCTAACTAATTTATGACTCGTTGGTTTTGGTACTTTGTTAAATTTCTTTTCCATCTGGACATAAGATGACTATATCAATGAGCCTGTTATTTTACTAAATTGTAGATTGTACCGTTGTATGCAAAATTTTATTATCATCTTTCTTGATATAAAACCTGGCGGTTTTTATCAAATATGTTTATTTTTTTTCTTTTGCTTCACCTGTGAGCTCTATAATCCATTGATGAACTTTCTTTAGGGAATACAATCTGCTCTTTTGTGTGATTATTAAAACTTACTAATTTTATTATCCTACAAAAGATGATACCTCTACAGACAGCAATCCAAAGTACTGAATACCAATTCGGTTGAGTAAGAATGATGAACAGCCACAAGTTATCCAACATATGTGCATACGTATTACAAGAAATGTCTAGAATCTTCGATACATTCCGCATATTCAATTCGTATTATCCAATATATCGTTAATTTGAAGGCAATCTACCTTTATCGCCGCAACATACCAGCAGCAATACATACTAATACCAATGCTATAGAAATAAATGGTTACATCATTTATATATAAAGTGTTGTATCTTATATATCAAAACGCCATTTTTTTCTTCTTAAATATAAACACAAAAGATAAAAACAGACGAAAAGAAAAGAAAATATTCAAGCATCCATCGTTTCGTTAGTTGTTTTGGTTTTGTTATTTTTTTTTTTTTTACTTTTTTCTCAACTGTAACTGTAAAATCTCATTAATCAACGACAAAACTATAAACAGATAAGTAAAGAAAAAAAAAATTAAAAGAAAACCAACTCATGATTGATTAGATGTCTTGAAATTTAGTTTTTGTTGTACGCTGTATATGTGTGTGCCTCATTCTTACCTCTCATAATCTAATAAGTACCACAAAGGCACAAAAAGTAGATATTTGGTTGATTTGTAAGTTCTTATCCATCCAACCATACAAAAAACACACGAAACAACGCACTTTTGGGAACAGGTATTTAGGTTATAGACATATAAGGAGCTGCTCACTATGTAAGAGATGCATTGATTTCTTTTGCTTATAAAATTTAAGTTAACGAGTCTTATTTTGTATATTATATTCGTATATATAGGTAGGTACACTATACAAATTGGAAACTTGTTTTTCAGATTTTTTTTTAAAAAGACAACGACGCGTTACTTCATGATCATATCTACAGAGTAGAGATGTAGTATGTACATAGGTAGAAAAATCTCGTGTAAATGCAGCGTCAAGTTTTAGCAGCAGCACTATAAAGTTTGCATAACTTGTTATCGCGCGATTTTGTCTCGTTCCACTGAGTGAGCATAATAGTGGGTAAGATCTCTAAAGGTACCTAGTAGACGAAAGAAAGTTTAAAAAATTCCTTTGTATATACATTTTGTGCTTCGTTGATTTTGGCGCGAAATCGTTATATTTACATGTAATTACGAGAGGGGTCACAAAACTCATGAACCGAAACGTTTTCCTTCGATACACACTGTGCGACTCTAATATTCAATGTATATTCGGAAATTGTATTAATAAATTATAAAATCGATCGATCGTCTAAATTCTACATAAAAAAAAAAAATACCTCATCTACCCACACACAAATACATATTTAAAACTGTTTGTATACAATAATAAATTTAGAATGCATTAAAATTGCAATATCATACCGTTATCTGGGTCAACTTTAGTGATTGTTTTTTTTTTGCATTTTAATAAATACATACAAAAATAAAACTTACCTTGAATCCCGTTTTTTTTCTGTGTTCTGCTAAAATTCCAATATAAATTACTTTCTTCACTTACAAACAATACCAACAATAATAATGCGATATGATATGTACATGTACATAGTTGTGTGGTTTAGTGTACACACACACATATATATACGTATACTTATATGCAGAAGTTAAAAACGGTATCGTTACACAAAATGAGATAATTTCTGTACTAGGATTTATTTGTTCTCGTGTGGTTGTAAAATAGATATGTATAATTGCAGCAATGCTTATCAGCCTATCTAAATAATATGTAAATGGTCTTGTGCTCTAGAATTATGACGATTTCGATTCACCCAGAAAAAGCAATCCGGTTCGATGAACGATCTTTTTTCTGCTGTCAAGTAAATCTGCCAAAAAATCGAGATTCGTAAACCAACAACAATTTTGCTCGACGGATTGACTTTTCTTGACAAATCGAATAGTTTGACAGCAGAAAGATCGTCTTTCATCGAGCCGGATTGCTTTTTCTTGGTGAATCGAAATCGTCATTAGATTATTAGCCCTGTGACAAATACAGCCAACCATCGATTTAGAACAGAAAGAACTTGTAATTAGTAAACGAAAAGGATTGAACAATGTTCTATCCTAGAACATTAAAAATTTGAAGGAATTAGAATAAATTAAATTGGTAGTTTGATAAGTTTAAGAAAACTATTCAGATTGTGTTTGTGATTAAATATCACGAAACACTGAACTGAAACGTTCTTTTAAGTTTGTTTATGAATAACAGTTAACAGTGGCGTGGCACTCATCGCGAGGACCGCCATTTCATATTCAACTTTTGATTCCCCACCTCCAATCCCGGGTTGTTTTTTAAATAAGTTTAATCTTTTTTTAGATGTTAAAGCGTTACTTATGCAGGGACAACAGCGACACCTACTTCAAAAGTATGTTTATTTGAAATTCAAAATAAAAGTCAACCTACTTTGGTGCCAACACACGTTATCTATTTAAAATATATAGTATATCGTCCACTATCTAATCTAAATACTCGAATATTTCAAAAACAATTCCGTCTCGCTACATTCGCCGCGCAAAATTACGCGTACATTCACATTAAATACCCCACTTTTATCATTCCATTTTGTATACAATTACAAAAGAACATTATTTACATTAACCAACAACCATAATCAGATAAAACATTCAATGGTTCGTTAAAATCAATATCGATTAAATGAAAAAAAAAAAAAAGAAGGAAAAGAGCCAAAAGACTTGACAGATACTACATAGCCGCTCGACAATTATTAAGGGGTACACAATTACTCATTAATGGCGCCACAACCAGATAATAAATATAATCTGGATCTGGAATGCAGGTTGAGCTCCGTATTTAGCCTGGTTTTTGTGTACAATAACATTATAATATTATGTATAGTATATAAATATACAGGTTATATGAATGTAATAACAACACAGAATTCAAATGGCATCGGCACATTATGTACATTCCATTGGGATGAGCATTTATTGATTTTGGATTTTTTTCTTCTTCGTTATTTACATTGTATGGTATATAACTATGTATACTGTCTTATACAGTACGTGATTAAACATGTCGACTAAAAATGGTATCCTAATCTACGTGTTCACTTAAATACACTTTAGTTACATCCTTTTCCTTTTTTTCTTCTCTTCGTATTTATACGGAGATTCCGTATACATATATAAATCATACATTCCACATTTGATTCAGGGTTATAAAACCTTTTATGTAATTATGAAGCTGACCTCTTTTATTGAAATTCTTTATTAAGCATTTTCTTGTTCAAATTGAGAAGAGATCTTCCCTCGTACTTAAATAAACAAGCAACCAAACCTGACCTTCGGAAGCCTTAACAAACGGATGAGGGCAGGAAAAATTCTGAAAGTTAATTTTTCACATTCTGTTTGTTTAGGGATTAGTGCGCGGTAACATATACTTGTTGCTGACCAGAGGATTGGCTAACGTTCTGGAAATTGACATGCTACAGCTACTCGAGTCGTCCTTTTTTATATGATGGCTACCGCGATCAACAGCATTCCTATATTGGTGTAAGAGATTGTGTAATGGCGAACGTCAATCATGTTCATTTGGGTAGTTGATGTCTGCCTTTTGTGATCTCGAATTACCTGCTAGCCTGGATTTGTTCTAACGATGGGATCTAGGTTTATTTTATCATTTTAATTAAATTGTGATATGTCAGAGAGTTCCAATTGGTTGCTAAATGCCTTGTATCATCTTAATGTAACTGTTTCACTTTTCACCACACTGGTTGGATCTAGCGTTAAGATTCCTCTCCTTCGATGAAGGCGGTTATTGTTTCGATCGTTCCGTTGCTGCTTTCGCAAATCAGATTATAAAGAAGCTGGAACGTTACTGTCAGTGGTTGATGTATATCGCAAATATATTCGTCATTGAGGTTGGTATAAGTATTCAGTTCGTCGTTGAAAAGAGTTCCTCCTATTGATTTTCCTGTATCGCAATCAATAAATAATTTGAAGATGGCTTAACGTATAAGTTGAAGGATAGTTGGGACTGGCATAACTTGGTATATGTTATATCCGTTGCCTCAATATTTTCTATTTTATAGATGACGTCTACATTCACACTTCGGTACCTGCGATTTAATTTTAAGTTAGGAATGATTTGCTTGATCTGTTTCTGAAGTTGGTGTGGAGTTAAGGTCAACGGATTGAGTTTGCTTTGATAGACCTCTTGATGATCCTAATTATGGTGGTTTGAAAGTTTCGCATTTCTCTCATTTCCAACATAGTATGTATAGAAGATCTGTAAATTGTTCATGATATGGTTTCATCATGGGTGTGTTTCATAATGTTGATAGCTTACTCTAGTATGGACTTCTGATTTTTTTTAAAAATAATTCCTTGTGTTGCCTCTGGTTCGCATTTAATTTTTCTATGCTTTCTTTGTAAGTTTTATAATCTCTTTGGTCTAGCACCAAATGGGCGGGAAGGAAAGTGAATCTCTATATATTGCATTTTTTTTGGTATTCCTGCTGCTACTACTCCTAATGCGAAGATTATTGCGAGCGTGTGAAGTATTAGGTTTATGTTGTTTTGCGATATCGTTGGCTCACGCTGTGTTTGTTTGGGTTTCTTTCAATAATTGGCATTTTGAGTAATCCTCCTTTGCTATTTTTTACTGTTACTGTTCCAACAAAACCATCGTTACCAGTGTGTACCTCATGTATTCGATTAGGTAGACTTTCCAAAATTCTTACGCTATTTTCTACATCAGGAACCTTCATCGTGGTAAATGGTTGAAGTTTTGATTTAAATAGTTTCGGGATGGGGGTTCAGTCCGGGTGTTAACGTTATAAAATCATTAGGATCTGATGATAGTGGAAGAAGAAGTCGTCAGTTTAGACGTGCTTCTCCTATTAGATCGTTTCTCATAAGTTTTGATGCCCGTATAAAGTTGAAGCCACAGTCGCTGTGAGGCGTTTAAATGTCGCTAGAAAGCTTCGGATGACAAATCGCTTACTACTTTTAAGTGAACGGCTTTTATTGCAAAACAGGCGAATTCGGCTAAATATTCTTTATGACTTTTCCTACCTCGCCTTAGCGAATATCGCAGATGAAAAGGCCGAATACTTATGCCGAATGAGGGCTAGCGTAAGGGATTTGTTCCCGTGCAAGGTCAACTTATGTGCTTAGTCTATTAGGAGCGTTGTAATATGACCTTTATAAGGAATTATTATTGGATATAGAATGTCCAAACTATCTGTGGCCTTAGACAGCCTTCCGACCACTCACATTAATCTATCGTTGTCTATTGTTGGATTAAGAGTACGAAGGTTTGATTCGCTTTGTTTTCCTAACTGTTTACCAAATGGTTCGAAGGAAAACTGTTGTGTTACCTTTATAAGGCTAAAATTAAGCTGTCGTGAAGTTTCTTGTTTGCTACTAATAACGATTTAGTTGTTCTTTTTGAAAATAATTGAACATGCGATACTCCTTACTGGCTTTGTGAGCGAATGACGCTGCTCTAACAGTTTCAGTATGACATTTTCATCTTTGATTGTAGTAATCAATGCGCATACTTCGTTCCCGGACTCTTCTGAGGTTTCTTCAATTTACAGTTGTATGGAATATTCGAATGAGTCTCATTAAATTCTCCTTATCTCAATAATCTGTCTAATTGGTTTTGCATTGTTATAGTTTGTTCAAAGGTGTTTGCTCCTGAGTTCTGATAGTATTTCGTGAGTTTTCTGCTTGCTTCCTTCGTAGTGTCAATTGATATATTTCATCTTGGGGACGGATTTTTATTTTTCTCAACATGTTTTCGATGCCAGCCTTAAACATGTACTTATGCTTCCTCCAATGTAGCAATATCTCTATGAGTGGTTGCTATATTGTTGGGCCAGTGTGAAGTACGAGTAGATCATTTTATGATAATCCGTTTGAAGTTCTTGCTGAAACGTAAAATGCTAGTCTCAGTTTGGTGTTTGACCTATCGTCTTTGATTACTGTATGGTGTGGTAAAGAATAGTTTTTATGAAATATGATCCAGTTGAATGAATTCATCAATGAAGCTTCTAAACTCATTCTTCATCTGGATACTCGTATTTCTATTTAGTTGTTTTCCCACTTGAAAAGACTTGTCATAGCTTTTCTTCTTAAATCATGTAATACGAGATCGTCACTCTTAAATGGCAATGGTACTTGTTATGCACCATTTTCTAATCTTTTATTGTTATTTTGAATTATCGTTCTATGTTAACTTCTTCAATTTCCCAGAATCTCTTTGACTGCTTTTCTAATTCGATATATACTTGACCATTTATATTTTCCGAATACAATCCATCCCAATTCCGTTTTTTCCGCTATTGGTTGTTCTGGATTTAATATCACCGAATATGATCTTTGGATAATAATCTGCTCCAAGCAAAATGTCAATGGAGCCTTTCTATAGAGATTGGTTGAATGTTCACAATCTTCGGTTAGTATCTGTTGTTCTGGTAGTAGTTTCGTAAGTTTTTGAAATACTCAAGCGTCTAACTGCAACTCAAATTCGGATGTTTTGATAGGTTAGATTTTTACACTCACTATTTTCTTTGTGTCCCTTAAGCTTCAATCTTTGTACTCCATCGTTGGTTAAGAAAGTGGCTTGTGATCCTGGGTCTATCAGGACTCTTAATGTGGCGTAGCTTCCTTTATGATTAGTAGATTTAACCATTGATATTGCTAACAACACGTGTTCTTTATTGTGATTTATGTTTGTAATTAGTTTAAAATTGTTTATTTCACAAAAGTACAATGTGGTTTTCACTTTGGGCTTTGCTACACGCAAAATAATATGAAGTATCCCATTACAGGTCGAGCATCTTGTATTTTGGATTCAGTGGTCCTTATGATGTGCTAATGTTAGACACTGAGTTTTATCTTGTTAACAGCTGCATAAATTTTGAACATTGGCCTTTTGTATGTTTCATCTGACAATAGACACAAATGTCGCGTTGAATTGTTGCTACAAACGTCTGTTTTACCGTTTGGTTGTTGTGATTGATTGTTAGTGCTATTCGGAACTTCCAAGTACTTGAAGCATTGTTCAAGAAACTTCAGAAATTCATCAGTTTCCTGAAACTCCAGCTGGGTTCTGGAGTGAAGTTTCATATATTCGTCGTGTTTCATTGTTTAATTTCTTCGATAAGGAGAACATTTGGTGTAAGCACTCATTAGTTGTATCGTGCAAATATCTAATTCTGGTGATTCTGTATTAAATGGTGGTTGGTTTAATAGCGAATTTAGGTAGGCTGTTATAATAGACCGTTTGTTATTGTACCTATTATTTAAAATACACCAGGCCATTTCTTAATTATGAGCGGTTGATTCCAAGTGGCATATTATTTTGGCTGCTGCTCCGCTAATATGGCTTTTAAGATAGTTGTTTTTATGTGTGTCTGAGAACCTTTGATTTTGGTGTATCAGACGGTTGAAAATTTCCGATAAAGCTACTTCATTTCATGTTATCTTCTTGGATTTTTCAATCGGTTTCAGTTTTATTTCTGATGTTATGACTCTGGTAGATAAAGTTTCGTCCATCGACACCAAAATGCATAAAACCAAAAAACATCAAATGTCAATTTTCTGTTTCGTTTCGTTTTCAATCTGCCTGTTCATCATACCCGTATTGTATTCATCATATTCTTTGTCGTTTCTTTCCTCTAGCAATGAGAAAAGAATATGTTGAATACAATACTCACATGAACAGGCAATACAAAATTATTGTTTACCTACATTTTAATATCTGAACTAATTTTTAGATTACCATTTGTGCGATAGCTGCTATCGAGAGCCTTCATATAAACAGTGGCTTCCGATAGCGCTCCGTATAAATAGGTAAAGCTAAATATGTTTTGTATCATGTTTTCGCTAAACAATTGAATTAAAAATGATAGTTTGATGACAGATAAGTTTAGTTTACCGATAAATATCGCGTCAATGAAAAGGAGCTAATGAAAAAACACAGCTTATGCGTCAAAAAATCCAGTTATTGCTAAATGATACATGTAAACGCGCCTTTACTGGTGGTCGAAAGTTGTACCCAAGTAATCAAAAATGGTGATCACAAAATTTTAAGCCAATTGGCCACGAAATATAAATTGTAATACTTTTGTGTGGCAAAACAAAAAGTTGGTCATAACTTGCGGTGGTTTGTGACACAGAAGTCGATTAGTCTTTCTCCGTTGTTGTTTCGCACAGAGCTCACCGCATGTTTGCCCATGATCCTTGTATTAATTTGATGTCGCTTCTGTGCGTTCTTGCTAGCTGCAGGTATTGTTAGTATGCTCACGTCTTGTTCGGGTGTTATAACGAAATCCCCCAAGGGATTACGTTAACAGACATGAGAATAGCGGTCTGATGCGGTATAGTAGCTGGCTAGAGCTCACAGTGCTGCGTGGGGTTTTCAGACATAAACTCATGCTTGAATAACCGCATGAAGAACAAAATTAGAGGGGCAAATGGGAATTAAAATTAAATTGCCACGGCCTCAGCGGCAAAAGAAAATGATAAGCTGGGAGTGATCGATCCGGAGTGACCGTCTCAATCCCAGGCGATCACCGCCGTGACTGCCACACGGGCCTCCCCTCATCGGCCCGCCTACTGGGATGCTGTTTCCCAGTCGCGACGGCTACCGATGCCATTTATGAGGGAAGGACGCCCGCATGCCAGAAAGAAAAATAGAATATTCCAGATTGAACATTTTAATAACGCAAATATTCCATCTCATACTACCTAATACATGTACACACACCAACTCGCAAGAGATATATATGTTTGTACATGACAATATAGAAAACAAGTAAATGCAAAAAAATTTAAAATATGTTGACATAGCAATCGATGGGAATATTGGATTTAAATTTGGAAATCATAAAAGCGAGCATAGGTATAAACACCATGGTGGTCATGGTATTTTATAACGATAAAAAAATTCAAATTATTTGAGCGTTTGGAATTTTCGCAAAAAAAATTTTTCACTGTTCCAAGTGGAGACGTATGCCAGTCGTAACAGTGTGTTGTCTCTACCAGATAATATCAAGCAATTTCCTTCGCTTGTTACTAGTTTTCCACTATTCTTCCATCTTATTTCACAGTTTGTTTGAATTACTAAATTTTTTAATTAGATAAGTCTACCTCTTATTGGTTGTTAGTTTTCATGGTTTATTATATTTCCGTTATTATATTAAAATTCCCGTATTTACGGGATTAGTGTCACATCAGTTTCAGACATTTCTAGCACATCTGAACCAATGCATGATAAAAGAGTTCCGGTTTGTACTTCCGCATTTTTTTTACCAGCTCTGTCTGCATGAACCATTTAATGGTTTTGGAGAACGAAATCCGTAAGGGCGATTTTAATTTTAGTTTTTATTTTCGTTTTTAAGAGTTGGGCGGGAAGTTTGATTCGGATTTATTAAACATAACATTATACATGTGAACATTACGTGTATAGGGTAGTCTATAATTATAATGCATATCGTAAAACAAAACATTTCCAATTTGAATCTTATTTGCTTTCTATATTTGTTCAACAGTGCACGTTAACACTGCTTTTGCCAGATGATTTCACTTACTGGCCATTTGCAACATTTGACTAGAAATGTAGCATGTCGCCTCTGAATCGACGATCCATTCGCTAGAATCCGTGCCAACCGTGAATAAGAATTGATCCGGATTACGTTGCTTAACAATCGATGATCGTCTTTGACTTTTCATCTTCTTGGCATTCTTTGTCTTCCACTTTGCAAATTCATTACATTTATTCTGAAAATCATCTTTCTTCTTATAGAACAAGCAGCTGACAACACTTTTGTTCAGCGAACTATTATTTAACATTTTAAATGCCATTATTAGCAACTTGATTCGACCCATCTTTTCATTATCTATATTTCTCAAATTCAGCAGATGGCTGGTGTACCGTTATCTATGGATCATAGCTGCGCGGTATTGAACCAAGTAACGTTGCATTGATGAACAATTCTGGGTTTAAGTCTTCACCGAGGAGAAAAAGCTTCCGAAATAATTCATTCTCTTCATGGTTGAGATGACCCTCTTATCAGACTCTTCCGTTGGATGTGGTCGCATTATTTGACACAAAATTCACACTTTGGTGACCGGTGAATCGCGTTCAAGAAATCTTGAACCATCTAGCGAAATAATTGCCGAATTTATCTAAATTTTTAAATTTGTATCATTCTATTTTGAGTCAGTGCTCATTTGTGCCAGAAGTGTGTCTGCACTAAATCTAAAAAAATTTTTTACACCAAAATTAGCCTCATTCGATGATATTTTCAGTTGCATGATTTTTATTTTTATTTGATCGTCTGTTTCAATATGTTGACTCCTGCAATTGGTGGATTTGAAGAACCTTCTCATTATCGAGGGCAACATCTTAGGTCGGCCGTTGTAACTTCACCATGTTCTTAAAAATTTTAAACTTCTCTTTTTGCTTTAATTAAATAAAAGATTATCTCTTTTCATACGTCTTCTGTTAGATTTTCATAATTTCAATTGCCTCCTGTCGATCAAATTCAATTTAACAGCAGTTCCGCATAATTTTATTAACGTCTGCCAGTTATGCGCAAAAGCAAATCAACTCTTTTTAACTGCGTGTTCATATAACGGTTATACAGTTATACACCACTGCTGAACTTATATCCTTTTCCATTTTTATTATTTTTTTTTGTTACATGAATGTACGAGTATCTGTACCATATTATAAATAAAACACTTTTTTTGTACTTTACAACTACATGTTCGTACATTATTTCATTCATATAAAATAGAAACGGCAATCCCCTCCATGTATCTCGTCTTTTTACTTTACCTAAATACATATGTATGTATCATATATGCATTAATGAATGTGCGGTAAAAACCAGCATTTTTACAGTAACAAAAGTTTAGGAAATTAATCTGACTCATTATGTAAAGATTCAAGTATTCATTTTGAATAACTCCTACGTTATAGGTCTGATTTTGAAATGCTTCCTGGTCCGTGGCTAATTTTTTTAGGTTTTATTGAAAATGACATACTCGTATTCAGTAAAAAAACATTTTTTTTAAATTTAAATTTCAAAGATTTTTAGCTTATATTACGGTTATTACCTACTTTAAAAAAAATTATTTGTTGTGACAATTTAGACATTTAATCTGTGTTAAGCTGTGCTCAACACAAACCGATTTTCTATATTCTACACAAAGACTCATGGTAGCACATAAAGAAATTCGCTTTGACTTTAGAACTGCCACGATCGTCGTCATCTGGCTTAAAGTCTCCTGTGGAACCCCAAACTTTCTACCTTGCATCCCAACATACATTCAATGGCCGCTTTGGTCGGAAAATACGCCGTTACCCTTGGATTTTGTCCTCGCCTGTCAATAAGGGGGAGGCACAAATGTTCGCCTAACATTTGCAAAAATTCACGACGTCGACCTGAAAATATAAAAATAATCTGAATAAATAAAAATTATATAAAAATTAAAATAGAATTAACGGTTTTTGAGATCAAGTGTGATGGATTATTTTCAGCATATATAATGTAGGCCGCAAAGGCTGCTACGTCCAATAAATTAAAAAATAGAGCCAATGGCCAGCGATTTGTTTTTCGTTTTGTGGTATATTGTGCCAACATCTTGTCCATCGTATCCACACTACCTTTGGTACTATTATAGAAATAAATCATTTTCGGCTTCCTTTTTACGTCCGAAATTTGGTCGTCGAAATGCATCGTCGATAACAACACTGTTACCTTATTTTTTTGGTGTACATACGAACATATCGTTCTATTTTCGTGAAAACTAAAAATGGTAAAGAAAATTTCCCGGCTTTGTTAAGGCTTAAATTCTGCAGCTACACAATCCATATTTTTCTTCATAGCCCCCACCATAGATAATTTCCAGCTTCACATCGTATCAGCCAAAGAAATTGTATTAAAAAAATTTATCCATAGTGACGTTTCGGCCGGTATTTTTATATTGCTCTACTAAGTTCTTTACTACACATTCTCCTTCATTAATATCTCTCGTATTACCATATTTTCCCTTATATATTTGGCCAGTCAATGGATAATATGTTTTGGCGTCGCACACTCACCACAACTTAATACCGTACTTGGCCGACTTTCATGGCATGTACTGAGAAAATTTGGTGCGATATCTAAATGGAAAAAGTTGCTCGTCGACCATAATATTTACTAATGGTTTATAGTTTTGCATGAGATTTGCATTTAACATTTCAAAAATTTCACTTATTGGTGCTATTTTGTCGGTAGCCATTCCAACCGCTCTTGTATTTTGTTGATCAAAATGAATGAATCTGGTTATATTGCTAAAAGTTCCTCTTCATTAACTTTTTCCCATTTAAGTTGCGGTCTATTGGAATTTTTCTCATTAAAATTATTGTATTCCTTTTCAGCCTTCAGATTTGTATTCCTGCATATTACAGCGATTATTGACGAATGCATAATCCCACAGAACGTATCAACATCACTCAGATTTTTTTATAGCTGGATTTGGACCCACAAATCGATCTCGAAAAATAGTTTGATGTCTGCTACAAAAGTGGGCTGGCATTTTCTTGTGCCATTTTGTGCCGTCTTCTCCAAAAAAATATTCTTTCGCCCCTCACCATCCTCAAAACCATCTGTTGTTAATGGATCGGGTGATTATCGAACTCGTAATCAAAATCACCGCCTTCACCTGGCTCAATTTCACCTTGTTCCATTTCTGCATCTGATTCCTCATCATATGAGGCACTGTATTCCACCTCATCAAGTCCTTTCTCATCGTTCTGTCTCCTCTTCATTGGTTTCAATGACATTTAAAACCCTCTTATAATAGGCCTGACGTTCTTCATAGCTAAGCCTGTTTAATAAAACAAATAAATAACAATAATTATTATATTTATGCTAAGAATTTATTTTTGTTAGTTCATAAAATTCATAAATTACATAAAATAGGTACTCACTAAGAAAATAAGCCGCAGATAAAAACTTGAAATCACTCATATTTTGATACATCCATATAAGAACATACACATACATATCCACCAAACAAACAGAATACAGAACGGACAACGAAGCCTGGAAGAATATTAAAAAAACAAAGTTTCATGTGAACCCGGTTATAATCAAAGATATTCGATAGAAAAATGAAAGAGCAAAGCAATTTACAGTAATCCCGCAATATAAAAATTATTAAGGATAGATATCTCACAATAATCTTTTGTATAAAAGCGATTTCAGGTAGATTGAAAAAATTGAGATTTTATTTCAATTGTCTTCATATCATACGTACTTAAGGGCGAAATGAGACACTGTGCTTTTTCTGGAGAATTAATCCCTAAATTATGTAAGTATGTTTTAAAAACATCCTTTAGAGTTTTAATTAGGTAATTATGGTTGGTTTTCCCAGTTGTTCTGTTATTGTAATTTGAATTACAGTTAAATTTGTCAAAATTAGGCAACAGGGTAAATTTTTTCTAATTTGGGTCAAAGAAACTGTGAATATAGTTTACCAAAATACGCGGGAGAATAAAATGAATTTATTTTCGAGAGTATTTCGAAACTTAAAAGAATTCCGCAGCATTATTCACGATTGGATTAGGAGCATGCTTTTGATTATCGGTATTAATTTTTCCGATATTTGCAAAAATTTTGCATGGACAGTGTGACGGTTTATCATGGCTTATTTTATTTCCGATAAGCATTGCGTTCTCTACTTTTCCAATCGTCAATTATTTTATTATGTTTAATGAATTTGAATTGTGACCACGTGCTTCCATTTATTTATTCCTTAATATAACTAGCTGAGATTGCATTTTTTAATAGAAAAAGCGACGTAGAATGGGTGAAATACCTTTCTGCATATACGATATATGTACATACATATTTCTTACCATTCATGCTCTAGCTGAAATAAAGGCGCGGAGCATTGTGAGCAAACAAGAACACCGAAACAAGAACAAGACACCGCGAAATATGTCACCGAGGTGATCCCTCTATTCCCAAATATTGTAACAAAATACTAACGTTTTACGTAAAAAAAAAAAATCCCCAATAATGTTTTGGTATAATAAATAAAATGGAAAATCAATACACGAGGAAAATTTTAATAATAAAAGTTTTGGAATTCCTGCCGTTTCACATAAATTCTTGCCAAACATCATAAACATTTCTGAATTATTTCCACATCGTTCTATGAGAAAAAACATAAAACTTGCAAAATGCAAGTTCTCCTCATCTATCATAATCTATTTTAACTAAAACAGAAAACTGGCAACATAGCCCGGCATGCACACACATAGAATATGTATAAAAATACCCAGTACCTCCATCGATTTAGCAATTTTTATTTTTTTTTTTATTTTTGTTGTTTTCGTTTTTTTTTGTGACATAAAAATGTTTTTCTCTTTATGTACAAAAGAGTGAAAAGGTGCGATAGATCTAAGTTCTATGTGCCTCGCATGCACAATTCATGAATTACAGCAACAACGTTCGAATAAATAAAAATTCTTTTGTTGTATTTGCATTTGTGTGCGTATATACGAATTTAGTAAATAAATATATTTTTTATGGTAGATTATTGCTTGTACATAAAGATATTATATATTATATATACAGTAGATAGTAAATAGCAGCTATATAAATAATTTATAGAGAGGAGTAATGGTTGAATTGAGATATAAGATTATTATCACGTCAGAAAATTAAAGTGTCGTCTTTAAGTTTTGATTGGATTAAATTTTGTTGCTGTTTTGTGTATACATTTCGGTGGTTCTTCTGTTTCGGTTGCGCATGATGAATCAGGAATCAAGTATGCGTATGCGTGTGTTAATACAAAACAAAATGAAACAAAGGACAAAGTTCAAGTCCAACCATATGGTCAAGCGAATATTCAAAATAATGATAGACCAACGAGAATAAAATATGAAGTTAATATGAATAATTTGTGACAAATTGACAAGATGAGTGAAGGGGAAATTTGGGTCACCGGATGCAAAGTCATGAACTATGAACAGCTTGTCGATTCCTTCGATAGCAGACAAGGTAAGAAAAATATTAAGAAATAAATATAATTCTTCAAAAACAACTGCAACTATAAGGAAATAATCCATTATCAGTGCGGGATGTTAGAATTGCCTGGCAGAAAAGAAGAATAAAGGAATCAACGCATGAACAAAACTAAACACATATTCGATATGTATGTACAGTAAAACTTTCATAAGTCGAACTTCTATTAGTCGAATTATTCCATAAATCGAATTTTTTTTGTGGCAGGAGCCACAATTTGTATTGAGAAGGAATTTGTATATCTCGAATTTTCTTTAACTAGAACAAATTATTGTGGCAACTAGTGATTCGACTTATAGAAGTTTCATTGCACTTCATAAGGTCGAAATGCGTTCCTCCGGTCAAGAAATACAAAGCTACAAATGTTCAGAGCATGTCTCAAATCAGAACTACTGTATGAATGTGAAACTTAAAAACAGACGGAAGACTACAAGAAGACTTCAATTGTTTATGAACAAACGTCGTTGTGCGAACGTTGTTTCGTTGCACAAACCAAAGAAGTTTTAAGAATTGGGATCCGCATTGGTTTAGGCTGGTAAGAATAAGTTTTTTAGAGCTAGAGACTGGGAGCTTTGCAAGTGAAAAGGCATTTGAAAATGGTTTGAAAAGTATTCGGATGATTTTTTCAACTTTTAAACCACTTCCCATCTTATACTCTGCAGTCTCTATATATTAAGATTCGTAATCTGGCATTTTCTTTCAATAATTTTTTGCCAAAAAGCTGATGGCTCGCACAATAATAGTCGACTACATTTTGTCGCAATAATAACCCATTATAATTTGGCGGTAGACACTGTTACTATTAAGATTCCTCGACTTAGTTGACTCAAATGAAACTATGTAATTGATACAATATCTCATTTTTTCTCTATTTAGACTGTGTCCGAATTCTGTGGTAAATATTTTTTAATACCTCTGCATACACCTAAATTATAGTCAATTCCTGTGATTATTTATGACAGCTACAGAATAAATTCTTTGCGTGATTGACTGACTGGCTGTACCGATTTTCGTAGATCGGCACAACCGACACAACCAAAAATAATAATTGAAGTATGACCACAGAAGAAAGATTAACCAGGATAGACATTGCGTGGACCAAATTTTTTTTTCATCTTACCTTCTTTTTTAAAAATTGAAGTATAATTATTTTTGAATATTATGAATATTTTGAATATTTAATACAAATTATGCTGTCAAAACAAAACTTGACAAATAATTTCACTAACTATACTGTTAAGGATTCTCAATTTTTATTATTTCAAATCAAAACCAGAAAACCAAAGAATACATAACCCAACTTTCTCTTGCCTTCGGCAAATCAAGGTCAAAAAAATGAGTCCAAATTTTTCCATACAAAAACACCGTTATGTCTCTTCTGGTTGTATTCTGTGGTATGACTGCGTCCGAAACCGGTGATAAATATTTTATAGTACAAATGTTTGACATTTATTTGAAAAATATTTCCCTACTTTCATAATTCTTTACTGTGCTGCCCGAATAGTCGACATGTTCGATCGGGCCAAAATAAAATAAAACCACGATATTTTACGTCAAACTCCTTTCCTCCTAAATTCACCTCGTTAAATATTATGAGAGTGTAGTATTTTTTGTCATATTTCCCCGCCTCATATAATTGTTGTATCATTTCAAATACAGTAATTTCCGAAAAATTGGAAGAATTTTGGACACAAAATTTTGTGAATGGTACCCAGAATAAAAGTAAACTGCATGAATTCTTTATTTGGCTTGGTAGTGGCTTAAGAATAATAAGGGCGGTGATGTTTACATAAATGGGAACCGTTAATGAAATGTTTAACAAATGCTAGAATCTAGATTTATGCTATTGAATTGTCAAGAAATTAATCGAAAAAACACAACCTGTGGCCCTATTCTGGTAATTCCCCGGGAATAGAAATTTTAAATTTTGTTGCAGTATTATTCCCTTTTCCCCAAAGTGTATTCTGGTGTTCGGGAAAGATTTTTTATTGAGAAAAAATTATTCCCAATTACAGCAGTTTTGACATTTGTTTTTCCACACCGATTTTATGAAAGAATTGATGGGGAATAGATTTTTAACGAAAATGTATGTTTATACGTAGTTGATATTAATATTGCTTGTAATGCGGGCCTCAGATGATCAATAAGTATTGCCAATATAATATTGTCAATATAGAAAAAAACTATTGGCAAACAGCAACTGTCTCAGACGATCAATACTATTGGCAATACACTACACAAACGTCAAACAATAAAAAATATTTATTTTCAGGTAATACTCCATTTTGAACCATGTTAGACAAAAGTGTAAAGCTTGTGTAGCGATTATTTGGGCATTATCAATGAAAAAAAAATTAAAATAAAAAGGAAATAATATGGTCTAGGGTGTTGAACATTTTTTTATTGTATGCCAGATTTTTTTTTCCTCGGTTGGTGTAATCTCCATGTAACATAACACAATACTGGAAGTTCTCTATATGTATAAACAAATGTAATTAAAGCCTGATTTCCATTATGAATCTTTTACTAGCAGTACTTTTTACTGAATAAAAACGTAAACATCGAAAATTTCATTGAATTGACACAGATCATTCTTTGTTTTTAATTTTTTTTGCAGTACTGAAAAATATACTTCGATTTATATATTTTTTCAGTAAATTTTGTCAGTATACTATAAAAAATGTCAGTATGCTATAATAATTTTGTCAGTACTGTAAAAATGAAAAAGATTTTTTTTCTCACACAGCACGCGAATACATATTTTTATCCCATTTTGTTTATACTGTCAGTAAATATTTCATAATGGAAATCAGGCTTAACGCTTCTTGATTATCAATGGTTTCTGGTGTATTCCTGTTGTCCATTGAGGTATTACTTGTGCTATCGGTGAATTCCATAGCGCACCATGTAGTATATGTATAAATTAGCCAAGTTATTGTTAATTGCATCATATTTATTTCGGTATATTGAATTTTATAACACGCCCCACTTACATATACTTAATTTTATATTTATATTTATATAAATGTAATGCTGCATGTAGGTAACGTTTTCTTGGCTATGTGCACCAAATTCAAATTTTTACAGCTCTTTCCATAGGTATTTTGTCAATAAATTATCTCAGAAGATCAATAGTATTGTAAATATTATATCAATATTAAAAATATTTTGGCTTTCATCAAACCATCGCCACAATATTTTGTGTATTGACAATCCTTCAATTAGTGTCCTCACATGTTCAATAGTATTGCCAATACTGAAATATTGGCAATAGATATTGATCATCTGAGGCCCGCATAAGGATTAAATTACCCAATAATTTTAAAGATAGTATTGTAATAAATAAGAGTTATTATAATAATTTTGATATAACTAAATTTATTTCCCCTGTATATTTATTCCCCAATTGACAGAATCTACTTTAGGAAAATTGGAAATAAAAAATTGGAAATATCTATCTGGGAATAACTGCTGTAAATAAAAATTATTCCCCGTTCCACGGGAATTACCAGAATAGGGCCAGTGTAATGCAAATAGAACCTGCGGATAAGTAATGTAGGAAACTTTCGGAATGGCCTTCACGACCAATTTAAAACCAGATATTGAACTATTCTTTGTATGAACGGTACTAAGTCGCAGTTTGGATTAAATCCTATGAACGGTACTAAGTCGCAGTTGCAATTAAATCCAAGTTTAAAAACGTTTTCGATTTCTCTCTCCACATTCATTTTATAAGGAGTGGGTAGGAAAACAAATCTTTAAACAAGCATTTAATTGCTACTTAGGCTAAGTAATAAGTAAAGTATCATTCGTACAAATGGGCATTAAAGGAATACAAATCACAGCAAGATAATTAGAGTCATCTCAGTTGAAAATAATGCACCTTAATAAAAGTGACTGACGAAAATGAATTTCTTTGAAATAAACGTAAATCACGCATTGAATTTAATTTGTATATGTCTCAAGATAATTAGAGTCATCTCAGTTGAAAATAATGCACCTTAATAAAAGTGACTGAAGAAAATGAATTTCTTTGAAATAAACGTAAATCACGCATTGAATTTAATTTTTATATGTCTAAAAATTATCATAAGAATTCACTTGGATAATTTGGGTGAGTGCGGTATTATCAAATAAATGTCAAAAATTAGTACTGAAAAATATTTAGCATAGTTCTTAGACAATCTTAGTTGTATAAATAATTATAATTCTGTCCGCATAGCCTCCAAAAACCAAGAAGTTCTTCAGTTTCGGTTTTGGAGAAGTTCGCCCACTTTTGTGTCTTCTTGAACCCAATACTGAAATATTGGCAATAGATATTGATCATCTGAGGCCCGCATAAGGGTTAAATTACCCAATAATTTTAAAGATAGTATTGTAATAAATAAGAGTTATTATAATAATTTTGATATAACTAAATTTATTTCCCCTGTATATTTATTCCCCAATTGACAGAATCTACTTTAGGAAAATTGGAAATAAAAAGTTGGAAATATCTATCTGGGAATAACTGCTGTAAAAAAAAATTATTCCCCGTTCCACGGAAATTACCAGAATAGGGCCAGTGTAATGCAAATAGAACCTGCGGATAAGTAATGTAGGAAACTTTCGGAATGGCCTTCACGACCAATTTAAAACCAGATATTGAACTATTCTTTGTATGAACGGTACTAAGTCGCAGTTTGGATTAAATCCTATGAACGGTACTAAGTCGCAGTTGCAATTAAATCCAAGTTTAAAAACGTTTTCGATTTCTCTCTCCAAATTCATTTTATAAGGAGTGGGTAGGAAAACAAATCTTTAAACAAGCATTTAATTGCTACTTAGGCTAAGTAATAAGTAAAGTATCATTCGTACAAATGGGCATTAAAGGAATACAAATCACAGCAAGATAATTAGAGTCATCTCAGTTGAAAATAATGCACCTTAATAAAAGTGACTGAAGAAAATGAATTTCTTTGAAATAAACGTAAATCACGCATTGAATTTAATTTTTATATGTCTAAAAATTATCATAAGAATTCACTTGGATAATTTGGGTGAGTGCGGTATTATCAAATAAATGTCAAAATTAATACTGAAAAATATTTATCATAGTTCTTAGACAATCTTAGTTGTATAAATAATTATAATTCTGTCCGCATAGCCTCCAAAAACCAAGAAGTTCTTCAGTTTCGGTTTTGGAGAAGTTCGCCCACTTTTGTGTCTTCTTGGACCCATATATGATATGGTCGTGGTCCAACCCTAAGGAATGTGCATGATCAGAGGCGATTGAGAGAGAGATAGGCGATTTGTTCCATATGGCATCATTGGAAAATCTTTTCCAAACCGGCTTAACACTTTTGTAGTTATGGTATTCCGCAGGCTCCATATAACCGAACCAACCAAAAGTAAGAGAGGTAAAACACAATTATTTTTTTATTCCTCATACTTATAAATATAAAGTAGGCGGTTTTTATTTGATTTTTTTTTCGCATTCGGCTCACGATGATTTCGAAATGCCGGATGATGTTGTATTTTGCATATGTATGCATAGTTTTTGTTTTGATTTTAGGTTTTATTTATTTTTTCTCTTATCGATATATACACAATATTATTTAAGTAATTTTGCTATCGTATTTCCGCATCATGATGTCTACAAAATTTTTACTCCTGCCACTAAAGATGTTTTCACATTAAAAATGATTTCGTTTTTCGGACCTCATAATAAATAATTGAGGGTGTAGGGAAATTCTTATTTTTCAAATAAATACCGACATATTGCACTACACAAGGTTTATCATAGATTTCGGGCACAGCCTTAGATCAAATATTTGTATGAAAATTAATTCGATTGTCAATCTTATTTGATTATGAAATAAGAGTCCGAGTTAGTTTAACTAGTTTTGATTGTAATGTCGGACACAAGTAAAAATACAGGCAAACGAATTTTAAACTTGTTTCAAACTCTAGCTAAATACCATAGATTCTAATAAAAAGAACAATAAATTCACAAGCTAAATAAAACCCCAATCAAACTTCATCCAAATACAAATACATATTTGTCAAAAACACTCTGACATAACTCAACTACAATTCAGATTGTACAGATATATAGGATCAAATCAACCATATAAGACGCCATTTGCTTAATAAAAACAGGTTTGATCATCGCATTTCGAAGATTTATTATGGTACAGAACGAATGATAAAAATCCCTCGATGATTAGCACATACAGAAATAAATATACAAAATGTGTTTTTTTGCGCTATAGAAGTACCCAAGGAGTTCACCCATAATAATGATAATAACAAAAATTATAGCAACAATAACAACAACACACATACGCAAAAAAATAAAAATAAACAGAACTAACATTAAAAAGTAAAAACGAGTTTTTGTGAAATGTTTTCTGTTATAATTTCTGTTTTTTTTTCTGGGAATAGTTGTTGTTATTATTATGTATGTAAACAAAAATAAAGTTGTTCCGTACCCTGGCTGGAGGGAAACAAGATAATGGATTTTTATGTAAATGCAAATTTATTGTTGTTGTGTTGTTATTTTTCGTTCGTTCGTTTGCGTTTGTCTCGTTTAATCGTAGTGGGGCAGTCGCGTTTATACAACAAAATTAATTTTTGTGTAACTGAGAAGATGGGGCTTATTAGCTCATACAATTTTTGGAAGAAATCAGTTGTTCTGTGTTGTTTTTTATATTTCAAGATAATTTTTATTTATATTATTAGTATGTTTCGATTTCTCAAAGGCTAAATCCGTACATTCTAACTTCTTAATCCTGGTGGATTAGTTGGACCATAGTTGGACCAGCATCAGAACATTTTTATCGCTACTAGGGGGGCTTTGGTGACGGTAGATAGTAAAAGTGTCGTACTAGTTTGAAACATATTTATGTTAAATTCTTTCGATTCCCAAAAAAAAAAAAAATCGATTTTTTTATTTGCCAAAAAATATGAAAAAATTGATCCATTTGTAGTTGCATTGGTGGAAAAAATAACAAATAAAAAAGCGAGGTTATGTTTACTCATTTTGCATATTGTATTGTGAAATCTTTACCGTAAAAAGATCAAAAATGTTGATTTAGATTAAAACGTAACTATTCCCATCAAAATATAACCACAAATGATTTATGAAAATAGCCTCTTATTTTTCTTTATCTAATTTTGACGTTTACATTTCTATGTATTTGTGAAATTCGGATAAAATCTGCCAAAAAATCCGGATTTGTTACAAATCATCGGGATCAAAAAAAAAATCTAGTTTTTTCGAAAGAATAGGTACATAATGTCAAATTGTGAATCCAGGGGTGACATGTTATAATCATCACTTTTTCTCTTCGATGCATTTTCGATAAAATAACTGTATTCCTTTGTTAAAAATATAAAATTTTAAAACAATTTAGTTGTAAGATACCGTTACTCTGCGAAATTGCATCGCAGCGAAAAAGTGACCCCAGAAAAAAAAATCGACATTATTTACTCATTATATTAGATGGTCTAAAAAGTTTCCGCCATTTAGACAATAGATGTCAGTAAATGTCATTTTAATGGTGATATTTCATAGATTTAATGATCTTCATAACTCAATTTGTATTATCTTATATTATTTTTAACTTCAAAATCATATATATGTATATCCTTTCCAAGGTTTCCTACCAACTCATTACATAAAAAAATATACAAAAAAATTTCGCTAAGCACTTTATTTCACCCCATGTTTAATTGATTTAGATCATTCGGGAACACAAATTAACGCCAAAGAACTTCTCGACAGTGGCTCTCAACTCAGTCTTACGACTGCAGAATTTGCAACACGGCTTATTCTAAGATGTAAAAACTTCAACACGGCTATAACTGGAATCAGAGCTTCTTCAATATCATGCCATTCCATGTTAACCCTAACGACTCAATCACATACGTCCCAAATTGCATCTATTGCCAAAGATTTCGGTATTGCAAAACATTCCGCAAAACATAAGGCTAGCCGATCCAAAATATTCAACACCTCAACAAATAGACCTTGTGATAGGGGCAGATCTTTATTATTCTCTACAAGCGGTCGGCCAAATCCATATGGGTCCAGATATCCATATGGCTATTATGATAATCTAAAAAGGCCTATCAAGAAACCAATGAAGAATATTTAGAGTTAGGACATATGAAGCAAGTCACAGTACAACCAGTGCTTCGTATTTTGCAACCGAATGTGTTCAGAAGTTACCTGAACTTCATCAGGAACATTATCCATTAGCATCGCAAGTCATAAAGCGTGACGTAAACATCAATGATATACTGACTGGTAGCAACAAATTGGAGAAGGCTAAGACTAGAAAAACCCAAATCACGAAAATTCTAAACAGCTCGAAAATGGCGATTTCATCAAGACATTTGGGATATACTGGCAGCCATCACCGGACTTTTTTTGTTTTAATGGAACAATGGAAGACGAGTTACGAGAAGAACACTTTTGGCGGACATAGCTCGCATATTCGCTGCACTCGTCAATCGTCACACGAGCCAAAAATTTATTTACAAAAAATATGGATGTTTAAGCATGATTGGGATCAGTCGCTTCCACAAGACCTATTTACTGTTTGGCAAGATTTTCGAGTTAGTCGGCGAATCACATTTCAAGCGAAGTTGATTACGACCATACGCATCTTGAACTTAGCAGATCTATTGTGAAAAGGATGTTCACCCTTAGAACTGATAGGGAATTCATCGTAGTTTACAGGAGCAACATTTTTGCAAACCTCATCCGACCAATGGCCTCCATATATTCCAGTATTGGACGATGTTCTGGAACGTCGGAAAATTAAAGGTGCCTTCGTATGTTCATTTGCTGTGGAGGAGGTGGACATTTTGCAGAGACTCCAATCACGAGATTTTCTCTCTTTACAAAGAATTATGGCTTATGTTCGGCGCTTTATTCACAACTCTCGGTCAAAGCAAGAAAGTGATCGGGTATATGGCGACATCAAGCCATCTGATCTTCAGAATGGTCTAAATTTAATAATAAAGACAATTCACTCTACTGGTTTCATTAAGGGACAAAAAGTATCAAGTTGATCGATTCTAGATTCCGCCTCCGCTCCACAAAAAAACCCAAGAAAGCAAAATTGTTGATGGAAGAAAAATTTGTTTTTCAGTAATATTGTAGCAAAGAAAACCATAGAGAACTCCACGAATCTCCTTTACACCCTAAAAAGTAACCGAATGGTTTGTGCTTTATCATCGAAAGGAATACTTTGTAGAGTACCAGTTATTTGAAAGTGCTTAAGGAATGCTTTCTTTTAAATCTAAAAAAAAAAAATTCCACTGGGACGAATGACTTACTGGGTTGAATAAAATATCAACAGATCTCTTCTTATCAGAGTTATGCAGAATTTGGCACCAAAAGCATACACAAAATTATCTGTGTAAATGGTGGACATAGTATTAATCTATAATTTATTGTATATGTAATTATGTACACCTTAGTTCGGCTCTTTCAATTTCCAAAATTTAAATGGTTGCTTTTTAATTTACTAAAAATAGGCGTAGCCGCATGTTAAAGGCAACGCGTTGTACAATTATTTAATTTAGCGTAATTTCTTGACTAGATTGCCTAACCCAAAATGCTGAAGTTGTATATTCACGAGAATTTTCAGTTGACGGCGATATTTCATTTTCAAGTAGTAAAGTATTGTAACGTTTTTGCCTTGTCAATCAAGGTTCGTATCACTGGATTGTGAATAAAACAAAATCAATTAAATTTATCACCAACGGATTTTATTTATTTAGCACAAAAACTATTACAACACAATTTATTATAATAATTCACAGAAATCACTTTATATAAATTATTCGCACAATTTTACTGATCGCTTTTATTTTTTTATTTTGCACTAAAACACTTTTTAAATCACTTTTTAATTCCTTTTTAATCTTTACACTATCGCTTTCCAAATACTACTAATCCAATTCGACTTCGTTCGCCTTTTATATACACAAACCAAACTTCTAGAAAACTCATCACTTTTCCAGTTAGAATAGTGCAGAAACATTTAGAACAGTTTTATCATGGAAAATTTCATTTTAGTACAGTAAAACATTGAGCTACTCATTTAACTTGTTTTATTACAATCTAGGTGTCACCGTGACAGTATATTGTTACGTTTTTGCCTTGTCACTCAAGGTTCGTATCACTGGATTGTGAATAATACAAAATCAATTTAATTTATCACCAATGAATTTATTTATTTCACAAAATTTATTACAACACAGTTTATCAATAAAAATTCACAAAATCACTTTATATAAATTATTCTCAAATTTTACTGATCACTTTTACTTTTTATTTTACACTAAAACACTTTTTAAATCACTTTTTAATTCCTTTTAATCTTTACACTATCGCTTACCAAATATTACTAATAATCTTACAAGTTTACTCTATCGCGTTCCAAATACTAATAATCCAATTCGATCTTGTTCGCCTTTTTATATACACAAACCAAACTTCTAAAAAGCTCGTGACTTTTCCAGTACTAATAGTGTAGAAACATTTAGAATTGTTTTATCATGGAAAATTCCATTTAGTACAGTTAGGCATTGAGCTATTAATTTAAATTATTCTATTACACACTAGGTGTCACCGTCACAATATTATATCAGCATATTGTAAAACTATCATTATGTCGATTAATTTAAAAGTTATATAATATTGGATTGTCAATAACAGAAAATTTAAACAAATTATACAGTCAAAAATAAAATAAATAACTCGTGATTCGTTTGATCACGAAAGTGCAGTAAATAAATTTAATAAGAGATGGTGTTCAAAATGTAAAAAACTGTGTAAATTACACAGTGTAATTTACTCGCCCAGATATGTTTACAGTGAAAATTTACCTAGAAACCGT
This sequence comes from Tipula vernalis, assembly GCA_958295665.1. Lineage (NCBI taxonomy): Eukaryota > Metazoa > Arthropoda > Insecta > Diptera > Tipulidae > Tipula > Tipula vernalis. The sequence continues at coordinate 85,938,275 of OY282559.1, read as the reverse complement.
CCAAAACAAGAAAAAATATGGTAGTTTTGAATCTTGGCACGCATCTGGTTTAAGCCTTAAATAGAACATACAAAAACAAATTTGGAATACAATCGACGTCTATGCCCTTCCGAGGATAAAGATAATAAAGAATATTTTTTAAATATAACTAAAAATCTGAAGTCTTGAAATAAAAGTTGTAGCTATGGAAATTACAAACATTTTGGATAATTTTTTAATTTTTTACGATTAAAAAACAGCAAGTTTCTGACATTTATGCTCTTGATAAAAAAAAGTCTCGGGAAAAATATACAGAGTGCTTCTCACTGCCGTATTAAAGGGGCTAATAGAGAACAAAATTTAAGTAAAAAATGCTACTTAGTACGTTGTTGTCGAATTTCGTTATCGTTTTCGAAAATCGTTACCGTTATAACCCTTCAAATTAGCAAACACTTATTTCGTTATTTTAAAAATATCCGAAAAAATAAAAACCAAATGAAATGATTTCTGTGGCATTTAGGAAGCAATTGTTCTTTTAAATGTATATTTGAGAGACAGTATGAACGATATTTCAAAAGGACAATAATTTTTTTTTTTTGTAAAATAATTTGGTAGAAATATTGGTTTAGAACATAATAATTACAAAACAAAATTTAAAATGCCCTTTGCCACTCAGAAACTGATTTTATTTAACGGCCGTTTGCGTTAAAATTTATTTTCTAACAACTTTTTTGATCCATTTTTGCATTAAATGTAAACATTTATTTTGAAAAAAGATTATTAAATATTTATAAATACTCCCATTTTCTACAAATAAATTATAAAATATTTTTTGTAGGTTGTTCTCTTGGTGGTGATAACGAAATTGTTTTGTGGTGATAATCACCATAAGGAATGTCATTTTTGAGAAAGTGACAGGTCACTTTCTGGAACCTCACCCCTCGATTTTAAAACTTTTCAAACTTCTTCCAGGGTTTAATCGGTTATAACGTGGTCAATTTTGGTGTCGTTTTTAAAAAGAAAGAAACTAAAGATGTTAGATACAATTTTTATAATTATTTCACACCCTTTATCTTAGATATTTGACACCATGTATTTTATTTCATGAAACAACATTAAAAAATCACGTGTTTCAAACAAATTTTGGTTTACCTGCACTAAAGATTGGAAACAGAAAACAAAATTTAGAAATTTTGTTTCTTGTAGTAAAATATTGGGTGTGTGAATATGACTCCGCCCTTTTTTGTAAAAATAAAACACATTTGCTTGTTTAGAAAATGAAAGAATTATTTATTGAAAGTAGGCTCCATTTGCAGCTACAACTTTCCCCCATTTTTCAGGCAGTTTACGGATTTCCCTTAGCTTTTTGAACCATTCCGATTGTTTTTAAACGTTTTGCAACAGTTGATCGATCAACATTTAATGCTACAGCCAATTTTGATTGTGTTTGAGAAGAATCTTCAGACAATAACGTTTCCAATTCAGCATCTTTAAATTTTTTGGGTGGTTTTCCATGCTCTTTATCTTCAATGCAAAAATCATCATTTTTAAATCGTCGAAACCATTCTTTGCACGTTGTATTCGATGGAGCATGCTCACCGTAAATTTCCAAAAGCAAACGATAAGTTTCCGCTGCACTTTTCTTTGCAATAAAATAATGTAATAAAACTTCCCGCAAATGATGTTTATTTGGAATAAAATTCGACATTTTGAAAGAGTTAAAAATACTATTTGTTTACACTTCAACCAAATGTCGTATACTGCGTTTGATATACATAGCTGACATCAAGTACAATAGAATACAAGTATTGCGCATTTATAGTTTACGTAAGCAGTAAAAATAACGACACCAATTGAGAAAGGGCGGAGTCATATTCACACACCCAATACAATGAATTTGTGGTTTGAAAAATTTTCTACCATTTATTTATGCCAACTGTACATTAATTTTGTACCAACTGTGCACAAAATAAATGATTTTAGTGCAAAAAAAAAACAACAGAAATGTTTTATATACTTACATCGATTTTTTATTTTCTCTGTATAATCTGGTTGTATATAAGATTGTGTGTGTGGATATTATTTAGAGAAACGAGCCAAGAACAAACTCAGAAATATACGTAAATAAAATAAATACATACACACATATAAAAGCAAGAACAACACTTGAAACCACTGCCATTTTTGTTGTTGTAACGATTTTGTTTCATTTAAAGCCGCATGTTATATATATATATATATATATATATATATATATATATATATATACAGTTAGTCACAGTGAAAATGGTCCACCCTTAATAACAAAAAAATTTCATGAAACATTTCAAAAAAATCAAACAATACACAAAACAAAATATATCTGTATAAAAGCTTATTATATTTCTGTTTAAAAAAACAAAAAATTTTATGAATTTAATAGCAATAGCAACTGCAATTAAGAAATGAACGAAAAGAGACTAAATTTAATCTCACAATGCAAATAGTCCACCTAACAAAGCTTTCTCAGATAACGGTACTTTTTCAAAATTTTGTTTTGTTCTCTTATTTGTTTTTTATGCTCTCCTACACTTCAATGCAAATGCATTTGTTGTCGACAGGTTTTTGTTAAGTTTAGTTGTGCAAAATGGGACCTCACACGTCATTTGAGTTGCGAAAATTAATTATTGAACATTATAAAAATCGAAAAAGTCAGAGGGAAATCGCGAAAATTGTTAGCAAAGCTCGCACAACAATTCAAAATATTATTGGCAGATACATCAGAGAGAAAAGAATTATTAATAAGCCAAAAATAAGTCCCAAAAAGTTGTTTTCTGATCGTGATGAACGTTGGATTGTGAATAAATCGAAGAAAAATCCAAGACTGAGCGCACCGAAACTTCGAAATATGGTGGAGCAACATCTACAAATTAATTGCAATGCTGAAATGGTTCGAAGAGTCCTACGCAAAAGTGGTTTACATGGTAGAATTGCCAGGAAGAAGCCCTTCGTTAGTTAGAAAAATAAGAAGGTTCGGCTGGAGGTCGCCCATAACTATCGAATGAAAGATTTTTCGTCCTGGCAACATGTCATATTTACGGATGAGAGCAAATGCAACCTTTTTGGGTCTGATGGCAGGGTAAAAGTTTTTCGAAAACCAAACCAAGAAGTGAATCCACAATGTTTGCGTCCCACAGTTAAGCATGGTGGCGGTCATGTGATGGTTTGTGGTGCGTGTTCGGCGGCTGGAGTTGGGAAACTTCATTTTATTGACGGAAACATGGATAAATACTAATATTTAAATATATTAAAAGAAAATTTAAAACAAAGTGCTAATAAACTGGGTATTATAGACACTTTTCATTTCTATCAAGATAATGATCCCAAGCACACAGCTGGAATTGTACGAGAATGGCTGTTGTATAATTGTCCTAGAGTAATCAAAACACTACCACAATCGCCTGATTTAAATATAATTGAAAATTTATGGCATAAATTAGAGTGTGAAATTAGGAAACATAATATATTCAATAAAAATGATTTAAAAAGGGCCTTGTTGGAGGAATGGGATAAAATTAGCCCCGAATACACCAGAAAACTTGTGGAATCTATTCCAAACCGCTTAAAACTAGTTATTAAGCAGAAAGGGTTTTCAACTAAATATTGAAGTAGTCTTAGGACTTTTTTGTTATACATTTTTATAACTATAAAATAACTTGGACCATTTCATTGTGATATGATTTTTTATTTTATTTTTATGAATGTGTTATTTGTTGTTGTTACTGATATTGAATTAATAAATTTTTTGTTGCATTAAAACTAGAATAAAATGCACTTTTAAAAATATTCATTTTTGTTTCTTACATTATTTGATTTTTTAGGAATTTTTCACCAATTTTTTTTATTAAGGGTAGACCATTTTCACTGTGACTCACTGTATGGTGAAAAATACGTGAAATCACAAATTTTTGTAAGTCATGTTTTAATTTTATAATTTTTATATTTTGAATGTGTAGCCTTGATTAAAACAAAAATTTTGAAATACTTTGTTTTTTGTTGTTGTTGTTGTTATTGAAGATACAGGGTGTCAAATTTTGAGAAAAATGATAATCATGATGTTGTATTTATGGCAATAAAAAGAAAACTAATTATCCGATAATTATAATTTTGGGCTTATTTTAAAGGTAAGTTAATAGTGATTAATAAAAAAATATAAAAATAGTATTTTGTTTAATTTCTTCTTCTTTAAATTTCCCGCCAAAACGTTCTTTTTCAATTTTCTCAAAAAGACATTTTTTTTTTTTTTTTTATTTTATTTTAAAGAATTCGACAATTAATATTTTACAATATATCAAAAAACTGGAACTCCGTTAGTTTTTGTATTCTTGCAAAATACGTTTTAGTAAGAGCATTATTTCATTTTTATATGGAAAAACTATATTTGAATAGATATTTCTCAGTGTTTTGGAATTGTTTACAGGAAAGATAGTTTAGTTAATTTTTTTGTTTTGTTTATTATTAAATATATGAGCTGTTATTTTTGGAAGTGGCATAAGTCCAGTTTCAAAAAAATTAAGTTAATGATAACAATAGACAAATCACAGTATAATCTTTCTAACGGTAAGAAATTTATAGCCAAAATAAAAACAAATGCATCTCTAATACTTGTGCAAAAAATAAGAAAATTCAAAATCCCGTATATTTTTGCATTTATTGTTTCTCTATTCTTTTCATTATCTCGTTTCAACAAAATATGAACTTATACCACTTTCAAAAATAACAGCTCATATAATTTTGTGATGCATTTAAATATGAGTAACCGAATTAGAAGGTGCCACCCCTGGTTTATATCGTTTAAAAATTAGTTAGTCATGGTACCATAAATCCCTTTTATTTCTTAGGTTATTTTATAAAAGACTAAATAAAATGTGGTTTTTCCCGTTTTTATTGGGGGGTTGATTTTTTTTACTTGACAGGCGTACCTGTTAAACGATAAGTAATTCTTTTGAAAACAAAAAAAGAGAATATTGTTGATATAAATAACAGTTAAAATTTAACTTTTTGATTAGTTGACATTGTGATTTTTAAACAACATTTACCTAAGGAGCAAAATTTTTTAAAATTTGAAAAAAAACAGTGTGTTAAAGTGAGTGTAAGTTAAAGTGAGTGATAAATAAGTACTATTGCATTAAATTTGATAATGGATACATTTTCATTTCCAAAGTGTTGTAAACCATATTGCGACTCAAAGTGTTCGAGTAAACTAAAACCAGTTACGGATTATGTTAAGCAATTTATGCCACAATCAATTGAGAATCAAGGTAAATTGTATCTCTGTTCAACGTGCTATATCAATATTACCTGCAAACGACGAAAAATAGTACCAGAAATGTCACCAGTTGCGGGACCATCAGCAACATCACCTATAACACCGCAATTAGCCGATAACGATGATAGTAGTGATAGTGAGTCGTGTTATTTAAAAAATCTATATGTTTTGGAAAAAATAAATAAGGTGTTACCCGTTGTTGGGAAGTCTCCTATATATCCGAGTACATTAGAAGCCAGGCCATAACATCAGCAGCAAAAATTAATCGAGTTAACTTCAATGACAGGATCAACATCTTTGGTTTCGGGAATCGTGCCGCTTTTTAATCAGTCAACCGAAGACCAAAGGAAGATTGAACTATATGATGAATTGATTGGTGATCTAAAAACCAAATTCAAAGAACTAGAGAAAACCAGTGATAAGATTCAGCTACTATTGCCAAAATCATTAACCATTCAAGAAATTCAGGGCTAGTTCAACGCAACGCAACATACGGTGCGAACAGCTAAAGATCTACGGGACAAGAGCGGTCCACTAAGTCGTCCAGCAGCTAAAGTAGGAAAGCGAATAAGCGAATAACGGAGTTCCAGTTTTTTGATGTGTTGTAAAATATTAATTGTCGAATTCTTTAAAATAAAAAAAAATGTCTTTTTGAGAAAATTGAAAAAGAACACTTTGGCGGGAAATTTAAAGAAGAAGAAATCAAACAAAATACTATTTTTATATTTTTTTATTAATCACTGTTAACTTACCTTTAAAATAATCCCAAAATTATAATTATCGGATAATTAGTTTTCTTTTTATTGCCATAAATACAACATCATGATTATCATTTTTCTCAAAATTTGATACCCTGTATCTTCAACAACAACAACAAAAACAAAGTATTTCAAAATTTTTGTTTTAATCAAGGCTACACATTCAAGACATAAAAACCATAAAATTAAAACATGACTTATGGCTCCATATAGTGAATTTGTGATTTCACGTATTTTTCACCAAAGTTTTCATAAAAGTTTAGAAATACACACATAAACGCACTTGTATAAAAGGGAAGGCCGAAAAATTTGGTTGATGTAGCTGAAATATTTTGGTAAAATAGAGAAACGGATGCGCTTGTATAATTTTCGATAAATTAATGTGTGATTCAAACAAAATCAAAGATTCGTTCTAGGGAAATCAACTGTTAAGTCACCAGTCGAATTAAGAGACAGGCCGAGAGATGAGTCAAGTCAAAAACCATCCAACACGGTACACAAAAAAACAATCGGTACTCAAAAAAAAAATAGTGCTGCTCTTCCACGCAACATCTGTCGAGCAATAGAACAATCACAAAACAGAAAAGTATTGTAACAAAACTGGAAAATATTGTCAACTCGCTAAATTTATACCTAATTATTATCTTTATAATAAATAAATTGGTATGTTACAAACTTTGAGGAAAATCGAAGGCAAATCTAGTATCAAATCCAAAATTAGAATTTCTATGTGTGGACCGTTCTTTCCCACGAAACACTTCACTTGGCCGGTTTCGTTTGCTGGTACTTCTATAGTGTGAAACGGCTTACGTAAAATTCTCAGTAATCCTAGGTACTATTTTGTTACAGCTGGTATTGCAAGATTTGTTTAAATGAGGCCTGCTACCTTTCTAGGTTAAAATGTATTCGTCTTTGATGGATTATCCTTCAGAAATGTTGTTCCACATGTGATTTGAAATTAATTGCATTCTTGTTCTCTCCGTGTAATCAAGAATAGTGGAGACTGCTTCATCACAGATAAGATTTAAAGGATGTCTTTCTACTTATTTGGCAACAGTATTATTGGAGATTAAAAACTTCGTTTCAGAAACCAAAATGGTACCTTAGCAACGAGATACTCCAATTGCCGTTTACAATCTATTTAGTGTTTAAATCGTCTAACAAAATGACTAAATTTTACCGGTCAACAGCAAAGTCAAGCGCATAACCTACCAGGCTGTATGTTTTAATAACACTATAATCATTTTATCGGAAGTTAGGTATCGATCTAGAAGACTCTTTTACGCTACTTTAAGAAGAAGAAAAGCCAAATTTTCTAAAATGAACTATATTAGTTTTGCTATCGGATTGGCTTTTGAACTCGTTCATTTAATGACGTAAAACTGTAACATACAGTCGAAATTTCATTCGCCGCAAGTTAGTCAACAACGCTGTTTTCTTTGTATAGCTTGTATTCAAACAATTTAATTGGAAAGCACCATCCTCGCATATTCAACACCAATTTTATATATACAATAAATTTCCCAACAACAATTCCAATCATATTATCTCGGATTCGATTACAAAAAAATTCCATTTCTTTTATCATTCTCTGATATCTTAAAATTAAAAGGGTATGAGGATAAGAAATGAAGATAGGAGAAGATGATTGACGAAATTTGATGTGCACACCAGACACGGCAAAAACAAATTTATTACTAAAATAATTCTCAAGTGAACTCACATTTTCTGATAATATACAATATCAAATGTCACCCGATTAGTAACGGCACTAATTTAAGTAAAAAATAAGCCAAATAGACACGGTAGAATAGAGTTAATTCGGTTTTCAGTGGTTCTTTTTATAATACATACATACATACTTATATACAACAACATTATAATTGGTGTCTGACTCAACTTATTTTTAAATTTAGATTTTTAGTGAAATTATTGTTGTTTTGTGTGAATATGCATTCATATTCATATATTATCTGTCTATACTATACTGATAACCTAATTCCAAAAAGCCGCGCACAATAAAATATAAAAACAGTTTTTACAACAACAATATTTAGATAATTTATTTTCATTTTGCGTGATCTCACCGTAAATTACAGCTGATTATACACAAATATCGAGCGCGCGTAATAATAAATTTTGATCGTTAAACGCTTATTATTGTATGTGTTGCTGTTTCATCATGTTAAAACATGAAAATTTCATTTCCGATTTGAATGAAACAACAACAGCAACAACTTTGTAGCACTGTATGTCCGAATAGACGTGTATATAATATGGAGATATATTATATGTACATAGTTACAAAATAGACAATACGAAAATACAAAAGCAATGAGATTGAAAGATAACTGGAAAACAGTAAGTACCTACACTACAAACAAAACAATTGTATACCTATATGTACAAATACAAAATTTGTTTCGTTGGGGTGTACAAATGAGATAAAAGCGTGCTATCTTTCTCTATCTCGTTTAATTTTTAATTTGTTATTTTTAATTCGTTTCATTTTCCAAAAATTTATTTGCAAAACAAAAGAATTACATTCGTGTATTGTTTTGTACTTTATTCGCGCGATTCACCAACTAACGGGATATTTTTATTGCTATATAATTCATTCATTTAGATTGGTGTGTACATTCTACATTTGCGATGCGTATAATAAACAGATATTACATTGTATACAGGGCGCACACATATGTACATATTTGCATTGTATATTTTATTATTATATACAATACAGTAGATTAGTGCTGGCAGTTTATTCTAACCATCTAACTAGGTAGGTTCCGGAGAAAAATGAAGTGAAGATTTGTAAATGATAATTAACTAGGTTTTGGCAACCTAGCAAATAACAATTTTATGAGATGCTTCATTTAGAAGAGGACAAGAAATTTTTCCACCACCATATTCCACAGCTAGGCAGATAATTTCCTTGCTCATATTCTCCTAAATACTGAGTGATCGATGCCACATATTTTTACCGTATCCGCTTAAGTAATTATTATCAAAGACCATTTAAGAAAGATGGGCAGATAGCCGCGCTGGTCGTCTTTCTAATAAACAGTTGTATTGGCTTTTAGGTTCTGAGATGTCGCTTGTGATGACTGACATTCTTCAAACTTTCCATATGAATAATCAAGGCGGCAACATTGCGCTCCAAATATAGACTAAATCTGGAAATTAAACTTTAAAAAAATTGTATCTGCTGCATACAGTGACTAATTTCAATAAAATGTAATTAAAAAAAAATAAGCCAGCCAACAACAACAAAAACTTGATTTTCTTTAAGATTCATTCGTTTCTGTGTATTTATATTGTGTACATAGAATAACTACTACTACTTTAAAGTCCTTCCTCAATGTTGTGTACACGAGCAAAATGAATAAGAGGTCCGTGACATGTTGTTAGGTTTAAATGTTTAAAAATTCAGTAAAAGATAAGATTGCGCAAAATCAACAATAATTGAAGACAGAAATAAATAAGAACTAAAAAAAAAACGCAATTAAATAAACGTTGATTGATCATTTTGAGGAAAAAAAAATGTCGATCGTGACTATCGTGATCTCGAAATAATACTAAAAAATAACAAAGATGGGGTTAATTAATCCACTAGGAATGTATTTACATTTTGCATGTTATATTTATTTACAAAATTTGTCATTGCAGTCGTTAGAAATTTTATATTTGTGACGACTATAGTTTGAAACGATTAAGGTTGGCGAGTTGATCGTCGCTGCCATCTCAACTGATGAATATGAAAAAATTAATTTTTAATATTCGCTACTTAGCTGTAGAATTGGGCATAATACAGTGGAAAATCGTCGATTTTTTTAGTTTTAATAGAATCATAGATAATGGTTCGGGCAAAGTTTCGAATACTAAGCGTATTTTTATATTCTTTAGATTAACTTCACTTGCTTGATTGCTTGCTTGAGTGTCCTTACGATCTTCAAGTTCAAAATTGACCCACTTCCCGTGATCCTCTCGCTCTGAAATTTTGCACATCGACTTTTGTCACCTAACAATTATTTTTGGCAAAATTTCAGTTCGATCAACATACTATAACTAAGTTTTTTTTTTAATTTTCAATTTAAAAAATTCAATCTAGTAGTGTTCCAAATGGTTCTTCAAGTAAGTTTAAAATTCAAATTTGTTTTTTGAATGACCCTTACTCATTGAATTTTAAATTTTAGTCATGGTGAAGAAGGCCGAAACTGAATTGCAATCGCCCGAGTCTTATATATAAAGGATATATGTATAGTCAAAAACTTTGGTTTTACGGGTTGTGTGTTTTTTTCTATATAAGCTCGTCCCACCATTCAGCTTGAGCTCATTGTTTTTTTTCGTGTTGGATTTTTTTTCTTGTTCTCTTTTCTCCCATCGGTACTTTTTTCCAATTTGGTTAGTACTTTACGTTTTATTGCCCAAGTGTTCCATTGGCGTGAGCAAACTACTCATAAGTACTCTACTTGCAACTACTAATGCTCAAATGGTGGTGTATTTGTTACGACCGAACACACCAAACCAACAAATTACCAATCGTCGGCAACACCAAAATTATATGACGTGTAATTTTTCCCTTCTCTCATCGACCGCCAACCAAGCAACATCGATTTAGTACAACATCGAAATAATTAAGTGAAATGTACAGTGGCCATCTTATTAACATAATAATCAATAAAACATAAAACGAAAACAGAATAATAATAACATAATTATTAAATGAGTAAATAGTAAATTAGAATACAACTCGATCAAGTGCTTTATTTTAAGTGAAAGGTGCGGTGTCACTTGTAGTGAATACAATCGCAAATCAATCACAACATCCGCCAAGCTATTGTACATATATCGTGTCTACCAAAATTGGTCCTTCGAGCCGGATGCACTTTTCAGGAATTCACATGTGATTTATCCAGTTTAGTTGTCGAGTGTGGCACAAATCATTAAAATAACCCGCGCATTTAATCCGTCGTCGACAAACTCGATCCAGAAATTTATCGTCAATGCGAATTGACACTAACTCGAGTGTAATATCCCACCTATCAAGAGCTCATGGATTTCTTAGAGACTAGACGACAATCATTGGAAATGATTTCCAGGTCAAAGTCAAATTGGTCGCGGTCACTCATACATATCGTCGTCAATACGGCGGAGAAACGAGCCAACAATAACTCGTTCACTATCAACAGTTCAACCATCGTCATCAAGCCTCACCTCGAACCGTGAATCTTCTTCGCAACCATCTCATTTTTTCGTCGCTACTTCGACTTTAACTAGTTCGCTCAGCTGTCCATTCTGCAGCGAAGAACACAGTGCGTTCCAGTGCAGAAAATTCAAATCATTAACGTTCAAACAAAAATCGACGGACATCGTAGCGCAGTATCGTTCAAGTCTTTGTCTAGTCTGTAACCGCAGACTTCACACCCTACTACACATACCGAATGGGTCATCTCGAACTCCAGTCACCAATACGAATAAAACACCGAATGACAACTCGCCAAATGCCGATCATTCGAAGACGCCAGTTCGAATCACACCACATCGCCGCTGACAGATGTCTTACTCGCAACAGCAGTTGGGGTCGTCTCAAACGGAAACCAAGATTTCACCACTCGGATTGGCTTACAATGGAAACCAGTTTCGATTTTAATCAACGGGGCAGATGTTCTCGGAATGCTTCTTATGGATTGATATATAAAATCTTTCAACGGAGAGATTATTTTGCATTCAAAATCGAAGACTTTCCAGAATTGCCCGTAACAACCAAAAGAATCATCCTCTCAGAAGCTTCGAGGATTTTCCATCCGCTCGGTTGGTTATCCGCTATTGTCATCATCGCAAAAATCTTCTTTCAAGGGTTATGGATGCTCAGATTATCTTGAGATGAGGCCGTACCAAAATCAGTTGCTGAAAGATGGTGAAATTCTTGGAAACAATCAAACTCACTCGTTAGATAGATCACCAAACATGTCCCAACAATCTTCAAATACACGGTTTCATAAGCTGCGGTCGTATATGCTCGCACCACGTCAGCAGATGGATCAGTCAAAATCACCATTTTAGCAGCAAAAGCCAAAGTCGTCCCAATTAAAACCGTTAACCTACCGTGCTTGGAACTACATATGTGCCAGTGTGTTTCCACGTCCAACTGTTCGCATGCCCTCCCAGCCGATGGGAAATATTTGTGGCGAATCGCGTTTCACAAATTCTTCATTATATAAAGCACAGTGAATGGTTGTACGTGGATACTCGCTACAACGCCGCAGATTGCGCGTCTCGCGGCATCGAACCTTCGCTGCTTCACGATCATCAAATTTGGTGGATAGAGAGACTCGAACGCTTGGCCAACACACAAAACCAACAATTTAGTCCACAAGTGTTGGGCCAATTAGAAAGAAGACCAAGTGAGCATGCGCACTCTTAAGGTACAAGGATACTTACCAAAGACACCAACAGCAACGTCATCCGCATAAGGAACCATCCTAAAACCTTGCTCTTCCAGGTCCAGTAGCAGATCATTTACGACCAAGTTCCAAAGCAGGGAGGACAAGACTCCACTTTGCGGTGTACCCACACCTACAAATCTGATCTATCTAGCCAACGAGCGATTCATCCAAACCCAGACTCGAGAAAGCCCGAGTTATTGCCACCGGTTTAACGTTGCTAAAGGCACCTTCTATATCCAGAAAAGTTACCAAAGAGTATTGCTTAAATTCTAGGGATTTTTCAATAAAGCACCTCTTGTCGGTTTCTAGTTATAAAAGTGGTCTTACACCCAAAATTACGTGTTTGAAGATTAGTACTAAGAATAAAATCAAGGAGCACCTCACCTCTCTCGTTTATATCCGTACTTCTCCCATATTGTGTAGTGTGAGTTTATATCACTGCCCAAGATGACTCCAACTTTCCGCTTTTGAGCATCCAATAAAACATCTCTAAGTGCATGTGGTATGTCACCACCTTCATACGGTTGCTAGAACTTTTGTCCTTTCCCAAAGTATTAGAGGAACTAGCTTTATGTGAGCTAATGTCCTTCTTAATTACTGCTGTTTGTGAACCATACGTCAACGCTCCCCTAGCAATTGTTGTATGTCCCGATTCATAATTTGGCTTTCAGGACGGGGCTCAGAAGCCGATGTCCTTTCAGCCGTAGTTTCCGGATTTCCAAGAGTCCCGGCCTCTATGTTTCTTTGTAGATCTTTCATAAGAATCTCACGAGTAGCGGAGAAAAGAAAATGACCATCTGTGCAGAGATCCGCGATGCACGGATAAAGCTACATAATCCGAAGGGCGCCAAGTATCCGGATACACCATTAGAGACTGAGCTAGTTTTAAGACTGGCCCCAGCCAGGTTGGTTCTCAGCAAGGTACGATTAATACCTTAACCCATCCCATTTGCTTAGCGCCGTGTTTTAGCCTAATCCATCCAGTCAAAAATTCTGATGAGCGAGTTCCCTGTTGGTCACCCCGGGGAGGTAACACGAACACCTGTAGAAACTGCAAGATACGGAGCTGATAACTAGTATTAACTTGATTACCCCGGCTAGCTTCACACCTAGACCACGTCCATCCCCCCTGCTTTCACAGAAGAGATCCCCCACTTGTGGGGACCGAAGCCTCATCTCCTTAGGGGCCCATATCGGAATGAAGAACTAAGTCCTCAAAAACCTTACGGAGCTCCCCATCTGATGGTCCACCCGTCGAGAGTTGCTTAACGGAAAGAGGGCCGAGTAGCAAAATGATTTAATGAGTGATTTTGTGAATTACTATTAATAATTGTGTTGTGTTAATTTTAGTGTTGAATAAATAAATTAGTTTATGATAAATTGAAGTGATTCATTTCATTCACAATCCAGTGATTTGAACCTTGACTAACAAGGTGAAAACGTAACAGTATTAAATTCTGTCCCATGGGTCACATCGATATGATCGAAGTAGCTTTGAATACGTATTTAGATAACAAAGCCACCCTCGCAATTCTCCTCAGAGATTTCGGATCTCCTAATTTAATTAATTTTTCAAAAACACCGATAATATATCAATGCGACCCGTAGGAACGTAATGCGTAGGAACTAAGATACAGCATTTAATATTAAATTTCACTCAAACATTTTTCCAAATAATTTTCTATTTTCATTTTTGATTTCATTTTACCATCTCCTTTTATTCAAAATTCATTTTCTAGTCTTTAATACTATTAGGACATTCCTCTCAGATAAGTTCATTTTATTAAATATAACTTCAATACTACTTTACCAGGTTGGCGGTTCATAAAGCCGTTTACCTCAACTAACTATGGAGCAATGAAGCGTTCAAGAATCAAGACTCACCATCAAACATACCGTGAACTTGTCCAATTTAGCGAACAAATACACACTTAGCGATCCAACAACTATGATAGTCAGGACGGGTTGGACCACTTTGTAAAATGATAATTTCAACCAAAACAAAATAACAACAAACAAAGTATGTATGTATATACTATATCTATTACACTAAATAAATAATAAGGCTTGCGTAATGTTCAAGTAATAAACTGTTTCAAGTTCAAGATAACTAAGCAGGCGCAATCAGAAAATCGTTATTTGATCTATTTACTGCGTTTAGTCATTTGTTATTGAGACTATTATTTATCTCACCTACGCAGACATTTTGTTTAGTTTATTTGCGTTTATGATAAATCGGGTCAATAATCTCTAAATCGACGCCATTTTGTTGCTAAATTTCCATCTCTGTTGCGGTAATATAAAAAGAAATTAATTATAAAAACAGTTTAACGACTCATTCGGATTTATATTTGATTAGTAGTTTATTATGTATTATAAATGTGTATATATTGGAATTCATATGCAATAAGAATACAAAAAAAATAGTTTTAACCTCAATTAACCGGATACCGCAAATTTATTCACTATTTTGTAGATACGTACATAACACACAAACACCAGATGAAAGTAAAATCACAAATACTCACACATACGATTACAATTGAATGAATAACTTGGCTATGTTATAGGCACACGGGTATATGTATAAATTTTGGTAAATGAATCACAGCGTGATATCAACTTTAGCAGTTTTTTACGCATTTGAGAAAAATTCTTCCAATCAAGGACGAAAACCTAATTTTTGCTTTAAGCCTCAATACTCATAAAAGCACAAACAGAATGATGCGGAAAAACAAATCAAAACGGAAAATTGGAAACTATATACCCTGAAAAAACAAAACAAAAAAATTATTTTCGTTTTCCTCTTCCGTTTTGCTAATTGGAAAATTTTTGTGTATTATTTGTGCGGAAATTTGATAACATACATGCCACTCGTGTTATATGTATAAATACGGGTTTCTTCTAACTCATCATATAGGTAATTTCGCCAGGTATATAGAACACAATACAAATAGAAAATTCACCCTCAGGCTGTTAGTTTCCAAATAACAGAATCAAATAATCGCAAATCTATAACAAAAAAAAAAAAAAAAAATCTCCGGAAGGAAGATAGAACATCTGCAAAGAGGATACAAAAGATAAATACTTATACATGGGCATGCACATACATAAAAAAAAACGAAAGACTACGACACGTAACTAGTCTACTGTCCATATTCCATAACACCAGCCAACCCTAAAAAAATATTTTATTTTATCCATTTCATCGATTTTCACCAAAGTAGAAAAAAATACAAAAATTATGTATTTTCCAAAATACGTATCAACCCCATTAATCTAATCAAAATATTCTTTAAAAATATCGATTCGGAATAAAACCCAGGCAAGCAGAAAAATTATGGGAAGGATTTTTTGTTACTACTTGTATATGTATTATGCCTCGTGCTTATCTCAGTTTATCCAATATTACAAATATTATGTACTTGGTTTAATTTTTGGAGGGGAGGGGATGTAAGAGTAATAAGAATTTTTTGTTCTTATCTTAAAGTTGATTCAGATTCAAATTTATTTTTTTGTTTTGGGATAATTTATGATTTGGAAAATGCGGATGGATTTGTGCGTTGCCATCGCGATTAAATATGTTTGAATTTATTTCGCAGTGTTGCCACGATTTAGATCCTTGACACATTCAGCTGCATGCTCATTTTTTTTGGAGAAGACAAACTATGAGTAGACCATATTGGTTTTGAATATTAAACCTGTCTCTAGCTACCTTCATTTTTTTACGAATAGGCCGGGACCTCACCTTGATTGACCATCGCTTTACCATATATATCACATTTCGCACAAAAATAACGAGAATAATCCGAACTATATATATATA
The DNA here is from genome assembly GCA_958295665.1 of Tipula vernalis. NCBI lineage: Eukaryota > Metazoa > Arthropoda > Insecta > Diptera > Tipulidae > Tipula > Tipula vernalis. The sequence goes on along the minus strand of OY282559.1, from coordinate 85,921,955 downwards.
TATATATATATATATATATATATATATATATATATATACATATATATATATATATATATATATATATATACATATATATATATATATATATATATATATATATATATATATATATATATATATATATATATATATAATATATATATATATATATAATTTATATATATATATATATATATATATATATATATATTATATATATATATATATATATTATATATAATATATATATATATATATATATATATATATATATATCGTCACAAAACTGAATATTTAAGAACAAGAAGTAAGTGGTATATTAAAGAAATACGCCTCTAATGATATACCTGCAAATTATTGTATTATGTTATATGTAATATCCCATAACAGTAACTTCTTATAATTACATGACGTCATCTTTTATGAAATTCTCCCTGCCCCAGCCTAAACGTGATGACAATCAATACTCCTTCCTCAAACAAAGGCGTAACGTAGTTTAGGGATAGCCCATAAAGCTATTAGTAAAAAAATAAATTTTGGTATGTGTCATTTATTTTGTTAGTTCCAACCCTAAAAATGCGTCCCAAAATATTACGTTCAGGTACATAAACCGTAACGTAATCTTTTGGAACAAAATGACGCATATTTAAAAATTTAATTATAAAAGAAGGGGTAGGTAGGCCTGTAAAACAACATAAAATATAACCAGTGGTTTTTGTTAACATTTTTTGGTATAAATTAGTGTTTAAATTAATATTACAGCTAGTTTAACTTGTGAAGTTCTATTTAAATCTTTTGCTTATTTAAATACATCAAAAGTATAATAAGTGTAATAATGGTTGGGTACAAAAAGTGTTGTAAGCCGTTTCCTGAGTTGAAATGCTCCAAAAGCTTAAGAAATGTTAATGATTATATTAAAATTCGTTTGCCGCGCTCGATTCATGTAACTGAAAATTCATCGATTTGTACATCATGTTATTACCGGGTGACTAATAAACGTCAAAAAGTTGAAAACGAGGTATCACCGGTTAATAATTCATTAAATTCACCTGTTACTCCGGAGACATCATCAACAGTCAAGACGAGAATATTTCGAGTATGAGTGAAAGTGAGGAATGCCAAATAAAAAAAAAAATATTAAAATAGTGAAATAGTAAAAAATATTCAAATAGTGAAGATTATATAACATGTAAATTTTAACCGTATAAAATATCTTTAAATTTCTATTCTTATTTTGTAATAAATTTTTTTACTGTCAATATTTTTTGTTTTAAATTTAATTTTGAATCACAAAAACGAGTGAAAAAATTAACCTGGAAAAATTAAATAAAATCGAGTTTTTGTAAGAGGACCAAAAATCTACCATTCGATTTTTGAAATTTTCAAAATAGGTAGAGTCATACTTAAACGTATTTTGCACGAAAACGAAAAATTTTACTAGCGCAAGTTTTTAGTATGTTCAATAGAATTAAAGGACGTAAAATGTAAAAAAAAAAAAAAAAAAAATGGACGATCATTGAGAAAATTCAAAAATAAAATTTTGGCGGGAAATTTGAAAATGAAGAAATTAAAGAACTTACCATTTTTATATTAATCCGTATTAACTTACCTTTAAAACGAGCCCTATATCATAAATATCGGATATTATTTTTCCTTTTATAGCCATAAACACAAGATCATGTTCATAATTTTTCTCAAAATTTGACACCCTGTATTTTAAACAACAACAGCAACAAATCACGTTCTACAAATTTTTTTTTTTAATCAAGACTCCAAATTCAAAACATAAAAATCATAAAATTAAAACATGGCTTCCAAAAATTAGTGATTTGACGTATTTTTCACCATATACATATATTTACTCCTATTACAGAAACACATTAAAAAAGACGAAGGCTTCGTCTTTTATATTATCCGGGATTTTGCGGATGATATTGTCATAGGTAACCCATTTTTCATTGCCTGTTGTAATGCTGTTTAAAAATGTCTTGAATTTTTCCAGTGAGAGCAGACTTATGGCGATTAACATGTTTCTTTTTTATTCCGTTCACTGAGATTATGAGGTACCCATACTCCTAATTTTTTAGGTTAGTTTAGGTTATGGTGGCTGTCCCAAGGACTGCATAGACATAAAAATGGTCCGTAGTCACATCTCAAAAATTTTCCTCAACTCTACTCATTGAACCATCCAGAGCTTACAATAAAGCGTTGAATATAGCTGACGTCCATCACATTGAGATCCGCCAGGTCGCTGAGGTGAGGAGCTCCTAAAAATTCAAATCTGCTTTGCGCTAGGCGGGGAAAGGCGCGTAGTAAGTGGAGTGCACTTTCTTTCTCCTCGTCATTCTCGCACCTTCTAGAGCAATCACTCGAGAAGACCTCTAGTCTTCTCGAGTGATTGCTCTAGAAGCTGCGAAGATGAAGAGGCCCCATAGCGTATGTTCACTTATGAGACAGTGTCCTGTAACAATCTCCACAAGCATGTTCATCAGACACTTTCCAATTCATCACAGTATCCTTTATAAAATCTGAGCCAAATGTGATATCTAGTACCTCTTATCTGTTCCTAGTTTTAAAAGTGGGCTTACACCCAATATTACATAAATGAAGGTTAGTACTGAGTAACTCGCCTCTCCCGTTTGTACCCGAACTTTCCCATATCGAGACTGACTTCAACTTTTCGCTTTTGAGCGTGCAGGTGGCATATCATCACTTTCTTACGGTAGATAGGCTGATCAAAGCCATAGATTTAAACTATTTACCTTAATGCCAGCCACATCTAAATTAATGTAATGAAATAGCACAAACAAGTTGAGATTAGTTTCAGCGAGAATGCACGAATGAATCTTATCTTCCTTCTTACCACACAACAGTTTATAGTTTAGGACCTTAAGTCCCATAACCCGCTCCCAATAACCTATGGCTCCTGTATCAATACAGTAGTGTAAATTGATCTACAGTTGCCTCAGCACCAATCTATATCTTCGTCTCCTCCAGCGTCGCGTTAGACTCCCCGCCCGAAACCGAGTCTGATACCGAGTTCTCCTGGAGTCCACACCGTGTCCCCAAGGTGAATCCAACGAGAGTGTTTCCATTCCCTCTTCGGACACGTTCTCACACACCAACGAGCCATCACCACGATGCAGGATATCCCCCTGAAATTTTCCCTTCTACCGATGTAGCCCAACACTTACCGAACTCTTCCTTTTTGTAGACCTTTAATGTGACAACCCCGAAGCCGAAGCTTACCACACCTTTCGTTCTCTCCAAGGCCTCTATCAATTCATAATTAATTATTATTATAGCTGACCTTTAGTCAGCCTTTGGCTCCTCCAGCTGTCTGCCTCCTTATCTTTCAATTGGAGGTTGGAAGATCCGGATAGCCAATTCGGAGCATCTTCAAGATCATACTTGGACGGCTCTCTCAGGGATCCAAGCTTGCACTCTAGGCCTGCACGTGATATTCTCCCTTGCCACAACCTCTAATCTGGCTCCAGGTCAGGCCTCAGCCAGGCTCTCTACCACCTTCCTTTATAGATAGAGTGACTTTTGGTCGGCACCGGCTGTCAACTTGACATGGTTCCTTTTCCATCGCATTAACCTCAGGAATGCCGCAGCTAGAGCCATCTGTATCTTCCCTATTTGACGCTAGCAATACTCTTCCTGTGCACTGTATATAACCGTAACAATTAGCTGGTCGTTAATCTCGCTGAAAGGCCCGGTTACAGCCTTCTGCAACCTCGATGTTTTTGGATTGTCTAGGCCGAGAACTCTCTAAGGAACCACCTTGTCCAGTAATCAGCATAGCCCAAGCGAGCGTTTCCATCTCCTTAACCGTTCGGTTTGGCAACGGTATTTCTTTCAACCTCGTAAGAGCTATCCATGAATCACACCTATCGGCCAAAGCTCCCCTCGCACTTATTGTAAAAAATTATTTTTAATAATTTTCCTTATATATCTTGGCTTTAAGGCCGACTTAGAAGCCGATATCCCTTCAGGCGTAGTTGCCGGGTTTTTAAGAGTTCCGGCCTCGTTGTGTTTATTTTAATCATCCATATTAATCCCACGAGTAGTGGAGAAATAATGTCCATCTGTGTCATATCCGAGCTAGTTTTTAGACTGGGCCTCTAGCCATGTTGGTTCTCAGCACGGTACAATTAACACCTTAACCTAGCCTTAATCCATCCTGTCAAAACCAATGATGAGCTAGTTGCTCAGTGGTCATCGCGGAGAGGTAACACGAATAGGTTTAAGCTGCAAAATATGGAGCTGACAACAATTATCAACTTGATTCCCCAGGCAGCTTTAAACCTAGACCACCATTTTTTCCTAGTTAACTCGTGTACACTGTTTCTGACATTGGCGAATTCTATCACGAATCGTCTATAATAGAAATTCTTTGACCGCTGTGACCCTTTTTCGCTTATGTGACTTCCGTACTCATTACCACGTATCGCAAATATTTTACATCAGTACTGAACGGCTTCTTTGGACTTAACTTTAATTCGGCGGCCTGTGTTAGAACAAAACCTCTGGCAAGTTCACTAAATGCTCGTCGAAATCCTTTCCCATGATGATAATGTCGTCCAAATATACAAGTTACGTTTTCCAGTGTGAATCTTTTAGCAAGCGCTCTAATAGTCATTCAAAAGTCGCCTTACAATCTTCCCCAGCCAACTGTCTAGGTTCGGTGACTGGTTCTCCCGAAGATCTATTAATATTCGCCTGATTTTTGTTTTTGCACCTCAACTTCAAGTGGTCACTCAATATTATCTTGATTTAGCATACTTCGTCTATCATTTAAACCAATTTATTAAAATAATTCAAGATGACTTATTTCACAATATCTGCAACTAGCACTTCGTGTTGAAAATGGGTATTCCTGATCATTAGCTAGTTCTATAACTCTGTCCGTATTTGCTCCTCATACATGTTGCTAACACATTTTTTAAAATTAATGTCGGCTTTGATTGTTAAGGCAATACCACCTGGTGCCAATCTCGAAAAAGGAAAGGAGAATATAAGGGCCAATCAGTTGTGGGTTTCAGCTTCTGCTTCTTCAAACTAATTCTTTCTCTTTTATCAACCGTCATTAATTAGCGCTCCTTTTTAGCCAATGCTTTACTCTCGGTTTCTTCTTATTTGCCCGCCATCCAGCCATCCGTGTTTTCCAATGATTTTGATTGGCCATATTTTCAAATTATAATTTAAAAATTTCAAAAGTTGTGGCTTGTATACAGCTAAAGTTTTTGCGTTTAGTTTTTGTGACCTTGTTGATTTAAAACTATGCAAGTATGTATATCGATCAGATTTTGTTTAATAAACATTTTTCGAGTGAAATTATGGTGGACGGTGCTTATTTTTAATTGATAAATTATTACTGCTATACGTGCATAATCTACATAAAATGTCGTTTGAAAAATAAAAAATATGTCGAATACTCAGTAGTTATTATTATGAATGAATGGTTTGTGCTGCATCGCCAGCAAAAAACTAATTAGCAAATTTCAGAATGACATCAAAATGGCTATGAAGACTGTAAAGCGTGACCCAATAAGAGTGCTGCATTAGTTTTTGAATTACACAAATTATTTATTTGTTAAGTGATAATATTATTATTTCATTGTGAAGTACAAACGTTGCGATTAAATTTCCCCATGGTTCTGCAGGCAGGCAAACTCTTGATCTTTTGATGAAATTTTCGATGACATCGTTGCATAATTGTGTCTGGTTTGTGACAATAACATATTGGATCACCGCTTTAAGCTCAGGAATTCTTATTATCGGTTCTTAGTACATACACACGGCTTCAAAAAATCTTCATGAAAGAAGTCGCTTCTTGCTATCGAATATTTGTTATAGTTTGTGGGCTGAAATCGATTTGATTACTGGATTTTACAAATAAAACACGATTTTATTGGTAACAAACTCCAACCTTTATTTTCTAATACTATTATGACTTTTGCACTTATATTTCAATTGATCACTGAAGATCACTCCCGCACGGGTTAAAGTAAACCGATTAAATCAAACTAATGTCTACGCTATAAATCGGTCGTGCTTATATACCATTTCACTACAGTTCTCGATATTTCTTTATTGTATTGTTAAATTGACGATAAGAGTATATGCGTGTGCGAGATTATTCTAGAGTGATCATTATTGGTGCAGTTATGCTTGATCGCGTATGCCTACTCTCCCGTTATGGGTTGAACTCGCTCTTTGTTTTCCCACTCATCAAATACTACAATATAATATATCATCGCTTTTGATACACGCCTTCGTTCTCGAATAATAGTGTTTGCTGCTTTATTTCTATTCATTCCTCAAATGCCACTCCACAATATGGAACTCGAGGTACACCTTTATCCATTTAAGAAACGCTTCCAGCTTTGTCACATGTTATCCTGTCAATGTGAACCGATCTCACTTTAGTCTTGAGCCTCTGCAGAATGTTGTGTGATCGTTCATCACTTTGTTCTAAATTCGCAGATTTGTAATTTCCTCTCATGTCATGATCGAACCCTCTAAGCATATCACGTTCACCGACCGTCAGCTATCTTATTGTCCACAATCGAACCAGTTTCTTTAATTTTTTTTAAGAAATTTCGAATTGATAACCATTTGGAGTTTCAGCAGAACTTTACCCATTTGAATGGATAACTCGTAATAAATTTTAACAATAATAACGCGTTGCGCTTTCATGTAGACGTTCTATATTTTACTAATTTCAACATTTTAGAGCTGCCGACGGAGGCGAAGTAAACAGATCGCAATTCAATCTCCAACTAAACCTACAACACAACTCAACGCAATCCAACACGGTTCAAAAAGTGCACGTAAACATGAACTCATCTTTATCTAACCAGCAACTCAACCCTCGAAACTATCCCTGAATAAATACCAACTGAACACCCTACTCGACCACAACTCAACCTCAAGCTTAACGTGCACATAAACTCAACTCTAACCCCAAACTCGACGCTCATCTCAATCCTCAAATCAATATGGTCTGAAAAACGACATGCATACATGAATTAAATTCACAACAATTCAAGCTCAACAATTCGATCACCAACTCAACCCTTAACTCAACCCCAAATTACATGCCCAACTCAACTCAATTCAACCATCCAAATAAATCCCCAACTGAACTGCTCAACCCTAACAGAATTCCAACTCAATAGACAAATCGACCCCGCACACATCTCAACAAAACTGTGGGCTCAACTCCAAACTAACTCCAAATGTACCCGATTCTCTTGAAGTACAAAACAGATTGGCAACAATTCAAATTCAGACATGCCGTTCTCGACATATCATAGGTACATACATATATCGACAAATTTAAATAATAAATAATATATCCAGACATTCTGACATCTAGACAGAAGGACCTACAATTTTTTTTTGGAGTCAGAAGCTTCTATCATATCGGAAAATTGGTTTTGGATAAACAAAACTGTTGGTTATTTTTGGCAGGATTCCAATAATTTTGCTCCTTGCGGACCGATTAACTTTAATTCGCCATTTTTTCATCCATACGCTGGAAAGCAGAACTATATCTTTTCCTTCAGGGCTTCGCCAAATACTTGAACTATTTTGGGTACTTGTTCTATTGTTGAGTGCTCTTGCCTAAATGCAAACTGATGATCCGGAATCAGCGTCTTCTCCAACAATATAGCCTTTAGACGCTTAAGCAGTCATTTTTCAAATAATTTAGGCATAATTGGTAGTAAGGTTATAGGTCTGTACGACGAAATTTCTTCTGGGGGCTGCCCTGGTTTTGGTATTAACATTACTTGTGAAACCTTCCATTGTATTGGGAAATATACTGTTCAAAGTATTGCCTTGAATAAGTAGGTTATTATTCAAAAACCCATATCTGATAACTCTTGCAAACATTTTTCCTGTGATAAGATCATATCCTGGCGCATTTCTAGGGTTTAACTCTCTCTGTATCACATATTTTACTTCTAACATAGGAAACTTCGTGATAGTATGATTCGTTTGCAATGGTGATTCCTAGTTGTTATTCAACCATTGTATGGATATGGTTGAAATACCCTTTCAAAATGATCTGCAAATACTTCAGCCTTTTCCTCATTATTTCTTGCCCAGTGACCGTCACTTTCATGTAACGGCAGAATATGATGATGTAGTTGTTTCAGCTTCTTAGTCGCCTTCCACACTGAATAATCTATGTTTTCTGTTAGTGAGCGTCGTGATAAATATTCTTGAATTGATTGGGTTTTTTCATTGAGAGGCAGTTCGGACTTCTGAACTGTTTGACGCGGCTTTGTTTAGCTTACGTTTATTTCCAGCCAGTCTATATCGCTCTTTTGCTGTCTTAACTTTCTTTCCACCTTAATCGTTTTCTAGACTACATTCCAGCATTCCCCACTCTTTTCTTTCTCATTTGATAGTGGTGTGGACTTTCAAGTTGCCGACTAAATACATTCATTGAAACGTTTCACTGTTTGATATAAATCATTCTCCGTCTGTAACTTCATGTGTGTGTTTAGTTTCTCTGTTACTTTGTATCTAAAGTAGTTAAAGTGATTAATACAGGCGAGTGGTCTGAAGACAGATCCAAACATGGCGTCGATTTAATATAATTACACATATGCTATTCCTTTGGTGACGCAGAAAATTTTAATAATTCTCGCAATCCCCAATGTTGGTATTTTTGATTATAATCATCCCAGGCTATAAAGCGTTGGCCCAAAGAACTATAAAAATGATCAAATTGTTCCATTTTTATTGCATGTTTTAGTGAGCAGTATATGGCCGAAATGGTTATAGGACCTAGCCAATCTTCTATTACTATACAGTATAGTTGTAGTGTATAGTGTATTGTAGATGTTCCTTGTTATACAGTATATTGTAGATGCTCCTTGTTATACTTTTCTATTTCATGCTGTTTGATTATATCCCATTTGATGATTTGTGTCATATATGGTCTATTTGGGTATTTTTAGGAAACTTTTGCTGGTGTTATGCGTTTCGGACATTAGCGTAAACTTGTAACTTCTTATCCATGTTTTGACAAGCCGTTGGAATTCCAGACTGATAATTTAAGGGATCTGGAACGGTTTCCTTTTGAAGTTTGGCCTTTAATTAACTGATAAGATGGATTCGGGTTTTGTAGCGGGCTACGACTTCTCCACTATTTTTTTCTCTGAGATCACTTCTTTATAAACACTGCAAAGACGTGCTTTACAAACAAACTGAAGACGTTTAAGTTGCCGTTGCCCAGCACTAATTAGTTTCTCGTTTCTTTATAGTTTCAACCTATCACATGGCCTATTCTCATTTAGGAAATTTCAAATTACCAATTCGAAATTTGGTGTCACTATGAATTCTTTATAATGAAATTCGAACTCGTTTTTCTGTGAATTTACGATAATTTAAAACAAAAGCAGGGATCAACGACAGGTGACAACACCTTCTAAAGTAATCTGTGCGAATACTTTCTTAAAAGATAATCAGCTGTCAAATTCTTGAGACAAATATTTCGTTCGATACTGCTCGGAATAATGATTGATGGGACCTCAACATTTTAAATCATCGGCCGTACCTGCAATAGTCGGAAGCCTGTTTTATCTTTAGGGGCATACTGTTAAAATCAATGTGTAAGAAGTGTTATGCCACCACTGTTTTTCTGTTACAAGCAAACTTCACCTGCCAAACGAATTTTGTATTTCTTCTTCATTTTCCCATCTGCTGATTATATTCTTTATTTTCTTCATACAAACACCATGACTACACCGTGCATACAAAATAGTTAAAATAACAAAAAAAAAAAAAAACTGAATTTAATTATCACACAAATAATAATTTGTAAGCGAATAGAATTACAAATTGGGTTTGTTGTATGTGGGGGGTACACCGTTCATTGTTAACGCACTCAAAAGAATCAACAAAGGGTATAGAGCAGCAATGATACTACAATATGGCAATGTATTCTCGTTTCGATGTTTTAGCAACCCAAAAATTAAAATTTTTATGAAATTACGCCGTACAGATTCGGTGTAATATATGATGCGTATGCGGTGATAAGCAAGTGACTAAAGGTCTTATCGAATTCTTAGAACTAAAAGTGTTTATTCAAATTCAACTCGCAATAGTCATGTGCAAATTGTATAAGGCATAAACATCTGCCGGAAGCTAAATAAAATATCGTTTTTGTTATTTTTGTGTTATATAAAACAAAAAAAATGCGAAACTTATGTTTGGACGGTGAATGATTTGATTTGAATACTTTTTTATTAAATTGCTGCTGAATTTTTGAAAGCACTCATAACCAAATCATAATCAGAAGATACAACAAACTTTCTCGCTGTTTAACAATCTTCATTGGCACTTTAATTACTCATTTTTCAGATTCAGCTGAGGAAATTTGCACGTTAATATTATTTGTGCCCTCTTTCAAAGGAGTACATAGGGAGTGTATCTCTCAAAAATTTGTGACTTTTCTTCAGATTTTTTTCAAAAACTTTTGATTCAAATGCTCTTGTATTAAAAAAAGATTATGAAGCTCTTGAAATGAAAACTATAAGTAGAAAGACAGTAAACCTATAACCACACTTTTCACACGTGGGAAACATATTAAAAATTTATTGTTTTCACACGAACCACTGTTTAATGTAACCTTTCTACTAACACGATTAAACGTGTTCAATTTATACACCACTTTTAAAATGTGTTAAATTGTTCTTGTTCTGACAATCGGTACCTAACTACATATCGTCACCTTAGTATTATACTGTCGTAACTATCAAAATAACGGTTTTTACTTTTTTTTTAACTTTACGTGGTACTGGCTTGTTTTAGCTCTACATGGCTCGGTAGATAAAAATTACGCTATTTATTTAGATCTACCTTTGGTATAACCACCATATTTTTACCACTTATGCATAATACTGTACGGTATTACGTTGTCACACGCAATTATATTAATTAAAACACGGCAATTTGACGAACACTCAATTTTATTTTATTTTACAGATATGATCGGTAATCGGGTACCAAACCCTCAAGACCAACGTACAATACTATGAGAAGGGCCTGGAGCGCCCTAGTTAAAATAAGTATTATCTCGCGAGAAGGCAGGACGGAGAAAGACAAAGCCGCGCTTGCGTGGGCAAAGAAAGTCACCGAACAAAAGTTGGAAGGCCCTTCAGCTGGGCCACAGCTAAAAAGAGTAAGATTGCAGGAGGAAAATCCTAAGATCGCCAAGAGAACGAAGTTCCACACTACCGTTATGATGCCCTTTAGCGAAGTGTACAAGAAGAATGCGGACAAGCCGAAGCCTCCGAAGTCCGCTTCAGACACTACCACTGTGCATAGCTAACTGTGCTTGGAAACTCTCTCTACGGACACGGAGATATCAACATCCGTGGAGTTTTTAAAGAGGCTCTCAAAGGGCTTCTCATCAGAAGAAGACTCTGATATTACTGTGGTGAAGAAGAAGCTGTAGAGATGTTGACATTTCTGCAAGTCAACCTTCATCACTCTAAGGCAACATTAGCTGCTCTCATTTTAAAAATTGGGAAAGAAGGGACAGATGTCGTCTTGATCCAGGAACCTAGGTTCACTGAAGACCGGGTACTTGGGCTCAAGATTCCCTATGAAAGATTAATGCACGCGAAAAAAGAAGGTAGGGTTCGGTCGTGTGTTCTCATTAAAAATAATATTAGTTTTCTGCTATCAAATTTCAGCAAAGGAAATGTAGCAGCGGTCATCATTAAGGTCTATAAACGGAGCCTCTGGCTAATATCAGCTTACCTTATGAATTCCACCAGTCTTTCTAGGTAAGCTAATTTTGGAGGCTCAAAAGCGTAATGAGAAGTACGGATACAAATGAACGAGGTAAGTTACTCCTTGATTACATTTTAAGTACTAGCCTTCATATATGAAACAGGCAATAAGCCGACTTTTATTATTACACTTCTCTCAAACTTTTTGATGATTAGTCTATTAAACTGGAAAGTGTCGAAAGACTACTCCTTTTCTGATCACTGTTATCTTCAATTCAAAATGGACTTGGCTTCTCCAAAAGTCTAATCTACTGGAACAGGAAAAAAACCGACTCGGGTACCTTTAAAACTATTCTGAGTAATTCACTACCAGTGCTGGTGCCAAAATCTCCAAATACTACGCAAGAACTAGATGGCTTAGTGGACAAGCTGTCCAGCGTTTTTAACGAAGCGATACTGGGCTCTAGCCCTTCCCCCTTTCGGTCCAAAGAGATTCAGCAAATACGTCAAAGATGTAAAAGACTCTTCAAGAGCTGCTGTAGACTGGGATTCCTATAAGATGGTCAAGTAGCACCTCATGCGTAATAACTCGGCAGGTTTAGCTAAAGTTGGACTTGACGATATCCAAACAGCTAATCAAGGGCATTGTCTCATAGGCAGGCATGCGAGTAGACTTCTTTTCTTCTCACTTCTGTCGTAGTTACGAGGAGGAAGAGACAATACTTCATATTCTTTGCACCTGCCCTCGCCTGGCACGAAACAGTATGGACTTCAGGAGTAGACTCAGCAGGATGGACTTCAGGAGTATTCTGCGTTTTTCGTTAACAGCTCAAAATGGTTTCAATGAGTTGGAGGATATACAAGAAACCGTGGTATGGCTACGGATCATTTTTGTGTCTATGCCTGATCCTAATGGACCGCCACCTAAACCTAACCTTTACAAATTTAATTCGGCATCGTTCCGGTATGTTTAAATATTTCGAATAAATCTTTGAAATAATAGAGAACAAAAATCTATGTTTTTATTTACATTTCTATTATTAATAATTTTCATTCAGCAATCCTTTGCATTTTTTACGGTTAGGTTAAAGGCTAACGGAAAAGTAGTAGTGACTTGTAGCCTTCCCTTTCCAAAGTGATTTGAAAAACAAACGATTCAGATCCCTTAAAAATTCAAGTGGAGGAAGATTTTTGTCGACAAAACGTCATTTTTTGCCAACTGTGCGCCGCTGGCGTCACCACATTTACAAACTTTAAAAGTTACCTGTTTCAAATATCAGATCGGAAAGAAGCACAAGATTCCCAGTAAAATTCACATCCTGATGAACAAAATTTGAACGCAGTTTAACTATAGGACAAAGGGGAATATCATATGGTAGTAAAGTGCAGTTGGCAGTTCTCGCCCTTTTTATTGACCTAGAAACCAACGCCGCCTATATTTAATGGACATCGCGTACACACAAGTGTTCACAGTATCTTCCGCGATAATAGAGATACATAATAATGCCTCCTGCAGTGATATAACAAATGTATGATTATTAAATTTTATGGGTGAGTTTGCTTACATTTTTTGTCCAAAACAAACCACAATGTCATTCAATTTAATTCATTTTGTTTTGTATATAAATAACGAACGCACCCACTAATTGTATTTTTTTATAAAACTTTTTGTTATTATTGTGTGTTATAATTTACTTTCATTTTCATTTAAGTATATTATAAGGTTTTTATTCCAATAAAGAAATAGTTGGGATTGGCCAGGCAGCCCAGCTTAATAATATATTATATGTGTGTTTAATTACATGGGATTGTTTAGAATAATAAAAAACAAAATATAATATGGCCGTCCAAACATAACGGAAAATGTTTTTCGTTTTTATTTTTGATTTAATACAAACACCTTTCGACATATTTGGCCTTCCACAAATTTGAACTGGATTTCAACTCAACTCATTTACACATTTATGAGCATTGTACAAATATTTATTTAATGTCATAATGCTGTGAATTCAATTAAACAAAACCAAAAAAAAAAAAAATAAAAAATAAATCTCATCACTTGAACTTGAAAAAAAAGCAAAAATACGAGAGAAAAAAATTAAATTCCTTGTTATAAAAATATCAGCGACCTTGGAACGCGAAAATACATAAAAATATACAACGAAATGATGATTTTTTTTATTTTATTTTGTTTTTTTGGTTGGTTTGGTTGTCTAATCGCTAAACAAACAGAAAATACGTCATATTTTTGTTTCGTGATTCTTTCAACTTTACTTAAAGATAAAAATAAAAAATGGAAGATAAATAAATTGTGCTAATTGAATCTATTAAAATAAAAATAAAAAAAATCGAACACGCCATTCTTTTTTTTTTTTTTGTTTTTTTATAAATATCCATATGTGTTTGTTTTGTATACAAAATTGGAATGAATCAGATGATCGGTTGAACTCGCACACACGTAATGCATTTTGTTAATTAACAACTGATACAAAACAGTTAACTGGAAATATTAATTTAAATTGATTGACTAATTGTATTTAATTTATTTAAGTGAGTGACACGACCGATTCAAGATGGCGTAATAATCTGGTCATTTTAATCTACAAATTAAAATGGATTAAAAGCAAAATTTTAACTTTGAACTTTTGAAAATAGTTTCCGAACGAAATTAGGTTAAATTAATCACAAAGCTGATTTTCTTCTTTACACTTCACTGTTTAAATTACAAGTTTAAATTTTGAGTCATGTCCATATAGTGAATGGTGTAAAAAGTGTTTAGCAATCGAACGAATGATTAAAGAGTGAAATTTTGTAGAATTAGTTAATTTCAAAAACTGTTATTCAAATATGTACAATAATTGGGAATTTCCTTAGATGAAATTCGATGATGTTGGGGAAAAAAATCAAAAGACATAAAGGAATGGAGGCGTTGTTTGACCAAAATAGTTAACATCAACACAGTTCAATTCAAAAAGGGGAAATGTAAGGCCTTATCAGACAGAGCAAAGCCTAAGGTAAACGGCGAGAAACAAAGTAAAAACGTTATGGTTAACTAGTAACGGGTGGTTCTCGATGGATAGCCGTATTAATATATTTCCCTTTACGTGTGGACTCTATTTCACAAGGGTGATATTTGATTCATAAATAATTATTTATTATTATTAAAACGTTTGTTGTAATTATTTTAGTATGTATTTTCGTACTCGAGTGGTAACGACTTTTTGCCTCGAGTTGTGTGAAACGATTCTTTTTTATTTCCATTATTTTTTTTCCTTATATAGAGGTTTTATTTTCCGTAGCCACTACGATTTTCCAATTGAATTCATTACAAATTCACCACACCACGCAAGTTTCCAGTATCGCGCCAAGGATGTCGCTACTAATTATTGTGAGGCTTAATTCAATGTTTGGCATTTTGACGAACCGTCATAAAAACATTGACATACTACAATTAGCGCGTATATTGGCAATTGATACCACGCAACTTGCTTGTATGGGGACTTTAGAATTTGGTTAAATAAAATTCATTGGAGTAGTTTTGTGGTTAAAGTTTTATTTGGGAATTAATATTGCACTTTATTGTGATTTGGAAAAATAAAGGCGATGAACGAAATATCTGTGAAGTGGGCTGGCGTTTTTGTATTTCTTCCGGCACGTGTGGTTGTTTGCTTTTTGCTTTGTGTTGATGCTGTTTCTACTATGTTATTGTTTGATACTGTATATTTTATGCATGGTTTCCTTTTGCTGTTTATGTTGGTTGGTGTACTGCTTACTTATGATTGATTATCTAGATTAAACCGGACTTTCTTCTTGTGAATATGTTGTTCGGATTCGTATCGCTGACCTGACGGAGTTGTTTTTCTTTAGTCGTATCTTCGTTGCCTCGGTGGATTTTTGGTTGTTCTTCTTCTGTGAAGCGTGGTTTCAATCTGTTCAATCTCTATTGATATATTGCTGGATTTTCGATGTGGGCGTTGGGTGATTTTTGTTGAAATGGGGTTTCAGTTCTTTTACAAATTCTGATCGTGGTGTAGCCTCTTTCTTCTCTTGGATTAGTTCGCTGGGTATTCGTATGTTTTCCCCGTAAACTAGTTCTGATGAAGATGCTGCCATTTCGCCTCGATATGCTCATCGTAGTCCCCACAATACTTTTGGAAGTATGCGTGTCTAGCCGTCTACCCGTGGCACATGATGGCCGCTTTTTTTCGCTGTGCCATCTTTCTATGATCCCATTAGCTTTTCGGTTGTACGCAGTGGTTCTGGAACAGTTTAGATTCCAATTGAGCTCCTTGGTCGGTTACGATAGATGTGGGGACTCCGAAACGTGCGATTCAGTTATTGAATATTGCTCTCGCGACAGTTTCCGGTCGGATGTCTGTCACACGGAATATCTTTACCCTTCAGGTGGTGATAATGGACCGATTATGTCTATATGTATCTCTGCAAACCGTTTTGTTTTGCTTTTTGTCTGTCCCGTTATGGTCATTGGACTATTTTCTTCACATCCTTCTTTATATTTTGCCATATAAACTGCTTGGTCATTTCTTTAATCGTTGCTGCTACGCCTGGATGTACGAGGTTGTGGACTTCTTCGAACAGCTTTCGGAACTATTTTGGAATGTACGCTGGTGGTTTTCCGTTAGGAGAGATGGCAGTACAATGATTTTATTGAGTTGGAAAAACTGGTATGTCTTAGAATTGTAACTCGTTGTCGTTTTGTTGTGCGTCCGCTATGCTGGTGTAATCTACTGTCCTCGGTATTTGGATCAACTCTAAACGCGACATTTCTGATTTTTGATTGAATGCGAAAGTTACTGGTTTATTCTATTAAATGTTTGAATTTTTTTACAGCTGCTTGTATTGCTAGTAATTATCTGTCGTACGCACTTTACCGTATCTGTACAGAATTTAATTTTGACAAAAAAAATTGAATGGTTGGGAAAAATTAATTGGTCGCCATTCGGCGTTTGTGTCCGGCTGTGTTGTTATATTACTGCGCCGATTGCTGTGTCCGATGTGTCTACCATCATTGCTAGCTCCGCCATTCCTGATGGATGGACCAATGCCGTCTAGAATACACAAGTTATACTACTAACTACGTCACTCAATTTATGTCGACAGTTCCATTAATCTTCTGCAGATGGCATTAACGCTAGAAAAATGAAAGAGAACAAAACTTTAAAACGAAGAGATTAAAACATATGAAAAATATAAACAATAAATTAGTATTAATCCAAGCGCAATAAAGGGAGGTTGTACGTCGCGTATTTTTTCATAATTTAAAATTATTAATAAAAAATAGTTCATATAAATTTTTCCAACTCATGTTACATTTCTAGTTAATATTTATTTATATTTAAATCATTAGTTTATTAATAATTTTATTAGTTTTAAATTATGCAGAAAATTAGCAGAGATAAAAATATGTACAACCTTCCTTTCGTACGCATGAGATAATACTAAATAATTTTTTTATTTTTGAAATGTTTTATTCTCTGTTTCTCTCAACTCTTTCATTTTTCGAATTTTAATTGCCATCTAGGTTATGTCGATGAAATAAAAAATAATAATTTTTTCTTTTAGCAGTATGGCTTGTATATTCTAGACGGCATTGGATGGACCAACCTAGTTCCCTCGCTTAACTTTTTTCGATAAATCAAATGCGCCAACCGCATTTTCTGACCAATTGAGTTCCCGGGTGTCGTTCTTTTTGCTTCCTTGAAGATATTGTTTGAGTACTGCTTAGTTTTTGCTTGCGTTTGGCACGAATAACCTGTACAAGTTTTTTCATTCCCAAGTATCGTCGTAAGTGGTTAATTGTATTAGGTTTAATTCCTTCTTTTGATACTTGATGAACTAAAAAAATTCGACTATCTTTTGCGAAATGACTTTTTCGATGTTAATAGTTAATCCGGCGTCGCACATTTTCATAATATAGTTTCTAAGTGTTTTATATGTTCCTCTAGAAATTTGGATGCTACCAGTACGTCATATATAGGTATACAACACCAAAATTTAGCCCTTGCAGTATGGAGTGCATAAAACGTTGAAATTTGCTTCAAGTCGATGTGGTAAACTCGAATAATCCGAAATGTTGCGAGCGCCGTCTTTGGTATATCTTCTTCTTCGAT
Organism: Tipula vernalis; assembly: GCA_958295665.1. Lineage (NCBI taxonomy): Eukaryota > Metazoa > Arthropoda > Insecta > Diptera > Tipulidae > Tipula > Tipula vernalis. The sequence goes on along the minus strand of OY282559.1, from coordinate 85,904,080 downwards.
CGGTATCTGGTGGTAAGCTCGCACTAGCTCTATCGTCGAAAAGATCGTTGCTCCTTCTAAATGTTGTGAGAAGTCCTGGATATATGGGATCGGGTATCGATCTGGTGTTGAAATTTTGTTCAGCGTCCGATAGCCGCCACATGATCACCATTCACCGTTTTTCTTTGGTACTAGGTGCAGCGGACTAGCCCATGGGCTATCGGAACGCTCGCAGATCCCTTGATCTACCATATATTAGAATTCGTTCTTTACTCTGATTAGTTTTTCTTTACAATGTGGTGCGTGGCGACGTGTTTAAGTGGTTTGGATATTTGTAGGTCACATGTGGTTGCTTTAGTTAATCGACGATTTATGTTTCGACTTCGGTACTAGCCACTACCCGAACTGTAGGCGCTTCTTCTGTAGTTGTTTTCCCGACTGTGATTGGATCGATTAGTCATCCAAGTTGGATGTCGACTAGTAATCCGGATTGGTTTAAAAATTATGCGCATTGTGACTTCTGCAATGACGAACGTCCAGCTGAATTGCCTCCTAAGGCCGAGGTCAAACTGGATCCTTCGTTTTCCAAACGTTTTGAGTTTGCTTCCGTTTGCGGCATATAGAGAGAAATTTTCATCGTGTTTTCTGCTGCGCTTGATCCAAATTGTTTTAATTACTCGTCGTTTACGGCTGCGCCACCGCTGGCTTTTAGTTGGCGGAATAGTTGCGACGGTTTCATGTCGCTGAATTTGATCCCCTGTAACAGTCAATGTACCTTCGTTTCGCTCTCATGCCTTTTTAGTGTCGTGTGTCTTGTTGACATTTCCCAAGTTATTATGTCGCTTTCCTCATTGTTTCTCTACCCTGTGGTGCATTTTTGTTGGCTGTTGGTGCACTCTTGATTACCTGTCGTTCCGCTAATGCTCGGCTCACTGCTGCTCGCGCTACGGCTTCTATGGTACTCGTTGGATCATTGGTTCTTGGCGTGTTATCGCTGGTCGATTGGACCATGCTTGTTTCAGCTGTTGATGTCGCCGCCACAATTTATTATAAGATTGAATAGTGACATAATGAGTGTGCCACCGCTCTTTTGTATATTGTTTCATGTCTTGTACTCGGCAACAACAGTCTTGAGCGTGTTTTGTTTATTCCTTAGCATGTTCTTTCTCCTCTTTTCACGTCTATGTTTTTTAAATTAGGCACTTAACTCAAGGAGCAGTTAACTCATGGAGTTATGTATGTATGGTCCAGTTTCTGCACGATGGTTTTTTGATATTCTCAGCAAATCAAGTTCAGAAGTTGTAAGTTATTTTAATGTGGCCCTTTATCCCTCTGCCATCTCTTGTACTCCACAGCGATGGGTGTGACTGTATTTTAAAACTTCAAAAATTTTTCACTCTGCTTTTTGAAAGATGAAACAAAACATTCGAAAGATAAAAGTCTAAGTTATATCCAAGATCACAATTTTCTACCTTTATTTTGTCGGAGCTTCGCAATCAATACGTCATGTATAATTGGTTGAAATTTCACATATTAATGCTTATAAAATGTGAAACCCTTTTTCGAAGTATGTTTTACCCGACCTACCCTCTATCTACAAAATGGTATACATAGGTCCCACTGTGTTTACTTGTTCGAATGCCTAACTGAACACATATTTTTACCCTCTCACACTCTTACTGATATGTCTTGTATTCTTGCTTCGATACCTTAATCGTTCGAATTATTTGAAATCTCTTGGGGTTATACACATAAAATATCCGATTGTTCAAAAGTTGTAAGAAATAAGTTGAACTTTTCTTTTTGATTGTTCTTATTAAACACCATTTTGTTGTCTTAGATAAAATAAAGGAAGCAAATCTAAAATTAAATCTTTGCCGAACAATGAAAAAATGTTATTTATATTTTTATTAATAGAGGGTAAGCTACAGATCCCTGTGCACTGCGATCAATAAGAAATGTGTTATATCCCAAACACCATTAGTTCGTACATACCATCGTGTTGGCGTTAGGCCTCTGGATTATGTATGCATTGAAAATTTTAAATTTCCTTAGAACAATGGCCCCGCACGTGGAGTAAACTCTTTCCATTAAGGGATCGTGTCCTGCTAATACCAAGTAATGAACGGGTTCACCTTGAGTTATTGTTAATAATTTAACTTGGTAAAAGTAAAAATGCACGATGATTAATTAGTGGTGCATGAGAAGTTTGTAGCCTCACACATAGATGGCACTAATATAAATAAAAAGATAAGTATACTAGAATATTACATCCTTGGAATGACGTGTTAGTGTGTTTTTTTAAAATGGGAAAATTCAAACATCGTGCTTTAATTGAAAATTTAGTTAAAAAAGGTTAATCCGGATAAGAAATTGTGTGTTAGATGAATGTTCCTTCTAACGCAATAGTAAAAAATTGGGTTACAAGCATTGAAGACGATACACGCAGTGGGTACGTCCAAAAATGGCATCAACATCAAAAATCATTATACAAATATATGTTATTGTTCGTCGCAAATAGCTCTTACCATAGGCATCTCAGATAAACGAGTACGACATACACTGATCGGTACAGGAAACGGGCTACCCTAAAAAATTTTTTTTTTTATGCGAATAGCTGGAAATATGAAACAAAATAGCTGAAAATATGAAACTAAAACCAAATTCTAGGTCATTCAAAACAATCTTGGAAAATATTATCTTAGTATAATTTGTCTAATTCAACAACAATCTTAGAAAATATTTACATATCATAATTTGATAATATGTTGGATATCACACTGAGATGTTTTCCCATTCCTTTAAAAGTGCGCTTTGGAGTTGTTCCATCGTTTTCGGAGCTGGAATACGAGACCGAATTCTTCTACCAAGAATATGCCAGATATGTTCTATAGAATTCAAAACGGAACAACATATTCTTCCAATATTTCGCTAATTTAGCGAACGGCCGTTATAAATTCGATTGGAACCAAGTAAAGCTCGGTGCGTGCTTCCATCGAAATTTCCGCCCATACCAAGACCACAAACAAAATCTTGAATTGTCGGTGAATAAGATTTGGCTCCAATCAGGTTCAGTCCAATTTTCATTTTTCCTTTCAAGTTGTAGCCGAGCAAACCTGTGTTGTGGCACAGAAGATCTGCTTCTCTCAACCTTCGCCGTATTGTTCTTTCGCTCACATTTATATTACGTACGTGTAACAATTCATTGTAGGTCTCAAAAATGGTTGCATGGCGATTTCTAAGAGATGATGAAACTACAAAATGATCATCTCGAACGTTTGTTACTCTTTGCTGACCGTAGCTTGTTATAACAACCCTGCCTCGAAAAATCGCGACGAAATACGTTGTACGGTACTACGGGAAATCCGGCACTTATTAGCGATGTATCGTTGGCTTCTCCTATCTTCCAACAATGCAACGATTGAAGTTACAGTTTCTGACTTTAGCGACATAATGAAAATTTAACACACTGACACAGCAAAATGTAAACTCGACAATAAAACGATTGAATATCGCAAAAACAATTTCATACATTTTCGATTTCGCTTTTTGCTGAAGTTTTCTTTAAGGTTCCTATGAAGGTCATTGTTCCTGACATACCGAGGTGTATCAACGATGTTCCTTAAAACCATATTCTGAAATCTTTGGATGATGTTTACCTTGCTCTGTTTGGTACGATATTTGCCTATTAAAGTAGAAGCTTATTGTATGTTGATAAAGAAGAGTTCCTTCCCATCATCCAATACATTTTTCTTTATTTAAGTCTTAATTCTTCACTTTTCTTCTTGACGTATATGGTATACTTTTCTCGCTCTTCTTTTTTCTGCTAAGAGTTCCCTAATTTTCATAAGGTAGTTTTTTCCCTTGATTTTCTTTTTAATTTCAGGGGTATTTTCCCAAGCGGATTGCTGTATATCGTTTACAAATTTGTGAACTTCTTTGTCTAATTGCTCCTCAGTCTTTAATGGAACCATTAAGTTAATTTGTTCTTTTATCGATAGTCTAAGGACAAATAGGTTTATTTATTAACGTTAGAAGTATCGCTGAATGATCAGAGTTTTGGGTCCTGGCTTTCATCTACTTGAACATAATTTACTGGGCTTCACAACTGCATTCCCTGATAAACTCTTTCTGACATTTTTTGCATTAAAGTCTCCTCGAAGTACAAATTGTTTTCCTACTTTACTGAGGAACTCGAGATAATCTTTTTCTTTCAATGAGTGCTTCGTTGGGCAGTAGATACTAACAATACAAATAGAACTATTTTGGTTTTGACATTAACAGCATTTCGTTGTATTTCTTCTGTTTCATATTTTAACTCTTCATAGTGATAAGTACTAAGCACTACCTCCTTTAGCAGTGTTTTCAGGGTGACTAGTGTGATATATTTGATAATGTGACGGTGACACCTAGTGTGTAATAGAAGAAGTTAAATTAATAGCTCAATGTTTAACTGTACTAAAATGGACTTTTCCATGATAAAATTGTTACGTAATGCTTCTACGCTATTCTAACTAGAAAAGTCATGAGCTTTCTAGAAGTTTGGTTTGTGTATATAAAAAGGCGAACGAAGTCGAATTGGATTAGTAGTATTTGGAAAGCGATAGTGTAAAAATTAAAAAGGGATTATAAAAGTGATTTAAAAAGTGTTGTAGTGCGAAATAAAAATTATAAGTGTACAGTAAAATTTGAAAATAATTTATATAAAGTGAATTTGTGAATTATAATTAATAAATTGTGTTGTAATAATTTTTGTGCTAAATAAATAAATTCGATGGTGATAAATTGAATTGAGTTTGTTTTATTCACAATCCAGTGATACGAACCTTGATTGACAAGACAAAAACGTAACAATAATTTTTAAATTTAATAATTAATGATTGATTGTCTAGTGGTGTGTTTCCATAATGAGGCCGTCATTTCACCTGCAATTTTTGTTGATTTTGCATCAGTCCATTGGCATTCTAACATAAGATTCTAAGAACATTGAAAAAAAAAATTAATTTCAATGTTTGACATATACATATCGTCATTTTGACCAGTTTTTCCTGGATTTCCATTCGTTTCTTTAACGTAAGTCATTTTAACCAATTGTCCATGAGTAGTTTCCGACACTCTACGATTAACTTCGGGTTGGTTCATCTTAACTACTTGTTTCCTGAATAAAGTAGGATTTTTATCAATCACATTCTTATTTTTGATGTTTTGCAGTTCAATAGCAGAACTTTATATGGAGCTAAGTTTTTCTTTCCAATTCTAAGGATGTGTCCGAATTCTATGATAAAAAATTTTTCTGTAATAAATATGACGTTGGTAGAATAATTTTCTCTTTCATAAGATCAAACAACGGTTTGCTGATGTCATTATTGATACAATATTACAGAATAAGTGAATTGGTTTCAACCAAAATGAGTTAGGTATTTTATTTGGTTAACGGCTGATCAAAGCAACAGCAAAAATTAACCAAATTTTGGTCTAATTTTTTTTCGTGTATTTTCTTGTCAATTTGAATATTGTGGCAGGTATTGGAACTAAAAATTTGGTTAAGATTTATTTAAACACTAATTTTTTTTGGGTTAGCTAAACCATTTATTGGTCTATCTAGTACGATTGTTGTTGTAATTTTTTTATTTTTTGTGAAAGCAATACAACTGCTCACAAAACGATTAAAAAGGACGGAATAAATTAAATAATAAATAAATACACGTAAATTTAATTTCATCAATGCAAAAATCTTTTTACTAAAATCATACAAAAATTATTTCGGAAACGTCAAAAATATAACATGAATTTGCTGTGATAATTTGGTTGCTTACAAAATAATGTCATAATTATTACAGCAGAAATACAATGTGTTTCGTCGGCAAGTGATCGGCCGGAAAATTCGGAATATTTATGTAAAATTATCGCAAAAAATCCTTGGAAAATCCCGTGGTTTTTCGATGGCTCAAACATGGAGGTTTCTATAATTTGTTATACCCTTCCTGGTAAAAGTAGCTTCATCTGTCCACAATATTCTCCTTATAAAATTGACATCACTTCTTTGCTGTGAAACTATCCAGTTATAAATGACTGATCTGGCACGATGGTTCACATCTCCTAGATGTTGAGTACGACGGAAGTGATAAGGATGAAGGCTTTCTTTCTTAAGGATTCTCCATACGCTTGCCCTCGATATGCCAAGTCTTATCGACAGGCGACTGATACTTGTTGTAGGGTCAGGGCGTATTAATCGTAACACTACCTCTTCCACATGTACGTTAACATTCGCGCTGAGCTCGTGTTGTTGTTGGAATATTCCTTGTTCGGAAAAACGTCGATGTATTGCAATGAACGTCCTATACTCAAGTACTGGCCTGGCTGGATATCGATGCCTGTATTCTTCGATAGCAGCACGTGTAATTTCCATTACAAAAACCATATACAAAATACATATCGGCTACATGAGAAGGTGGTAGATCACGCAAACCTGTCATATTGTAATGATTAAGCGCTTACTTAAAACAAAATGTCCTTTTAATTATCACACAAACTTAAAATTGTTAAAACACAGAACACTGAGAGTATGTAGTTTCACACGATCGTTTAGCGAACAACTGAACTATTTGTTAGATAACATCACTATACCTGAGTGTGACCCTTTTTTCAGAAAACGACTACAAACGCATTTTTTTCGACAAATTGCTGTTCGAATATTTTATGAGTTTGGTAGTAATAATGTTTTGTGAATTTGTAGATATTATGCTGTAGATTAATAATAATCAATAAAATAACCATGTTAATAGGACACTTTCTCGACTTATAGTTCATTTTTTTAAAAGTAGACGTTTTTTAAAGTAAAAAAATGGTATTTTCCCATAATTTGTTACATTCTTTAGCAAAACTTGGCTAAGTGTGCAAATTAACCAATAAAATGACCCATAAGCTTTCAAAAACCGCAAACAGAATTAAAATCGAACCCATAACTTGAGAGATATGATGAAGAATGTGAAAAGGGGTCACCAACATTACTCAAAAAATTGAAAGCGTAATAGCTTGCCAAAGTTTTACAGTTAGATCCCCACTTTAAAGGATTTTTTACGATAATTTTACATAAATATTTCGAATTTTCCGGCTGGTCACTTGCCGACGAAACATACAGAAATCGGACACGTCCAAAACAAACTTGTACGCCACGTGGAGTCACAATGTACCATAAACTAATAATTTACACGCCGCCATTATATAAAAATAGCGCACAAGGGTTACTACAATTCTTAATTTTGTCTGTGCATAAGTACATGACTACTTATGTATTTCATAGAGAGAACACGCACACAAGATGAATATGATAAATAAACAACAAACCAAACAAACTAAACAATTGAAGTTTTAATTTTTTTGTTGTTGTTTTTTATCTTAAAATGCGTGACCTTCTATTTTAGCTTGACCTTCATGCGAATGTGAACTGAATATTGTGTATACACGAACGACAAAAGTATGCGTGTAATATCTAGATAAATATGGGTGAATGTATTTTGTTTTGTTTTTTATCGTTTTTTCTCCATTACAAGCCAACAACAAAACATTTTTATAAATATGTACATATATGTATACATAAACAAAAATAATAAAAAAAAAAATGCGAATGTGTGCTGGAGTATGTTAGAAAAAAAGTTACAAACACAAAGCGGAATAAGAACTACTTTCTATTTTAATGCATTGCAACGTTTTTGTTATCTGGCTTACTATTTCGTAATAAGTTGCTAGTAGTTTCGATCGTGGTTTTAGATTCGTAATGCGAATTAGATATGTAAAATATAATGAACTACAGTTATAAAATGGGGTGAGCTCATTATTCAATCAAACACGTGGATGAATTTTAAAACCGGAGTAACGTAAGAAATACACTCGTAATGGTTTTGTTATATAAATAAAAAATAACAATTCTTGGAATTTACAATGAAATATGTTTCTTTTGAAATTATTTAGAAGAATATTGTGGGCCTTCGTTGTAGGACCATTATAAGTATTATTTATCGTAAATAATTGCATGCACTATATTCTAGGAATTTGATTTTTCAAGCCGCTGCATCTGTCAATTTATGAAGGGTAGAGAAGAGTTCTTTGTAAAGTTTATTTTGAATTATTTTTGTAGGCCGTCGCCAAGCGCTCCATTTTAGTGGTCGTAAAAATATTTTCAATTACGTTTAACTTTTGAGAAAAATAATACATCTACCTTTTAATCTCTTCGTGTTGGTATGAATATCTAAATACTGGTAAGTAGTGAAGATCATAACTAGAATATAGTATATAAGTTCATGCTGGAAGCTCCGCATAGGAACAAGAAAACTTCTCTTGAAAATATAGCTTTAAGTATTAGTATATTCTGAAGACTCGATACATCGACTTTTTTGGCCTTTGGCATCTTTTGATGTAGTGTCATAGTATGTTTTTCATTAGTATTCGAACCAACAGAAACATTACTTGGATAATAGGAGCTTGTTACAGTGTTTGTTGAACGAAACATAATGTACCAGAGTGCAATATCTGCTCTAACAAGTGGGTGTTTGTATAATCGTTCGTATTCATTCGTAAGAATCCCAAAAAACGGTTTTATCTGTACGTGAACGTAGTATATATGGCTGCTCCTATTACACAAATCACGCGTCATTAAATGTTAAAATGTTGATTTAACACAAACGACGACGACGACAACGATATAATATATACAACAACAACACACAAAAAAAAAACTGCAAACATTTTCACATATTTCACTTAGAAGAAAAAAAACCTTGAGACTTCATTCTTAGCTGAGTTGCTTGTTGTTGCTGTTTTATATTTAATTTTTTTCAATTTGTGTGCTGTGATCAGCAAAATAAGCAGCACACCCATCAAAATCGTGACAAGACAATAATCATGTGCTTATTATATACAATTTATTTATATATTATATATTAATGTGCTTTGTATTTACTCGTATATATGAAAATGTGAATAATTTGAAAATTAATCGACAACCCTTGTTGAGTGCGGTGAAGAATCGATCATTTATATTTTGTCGAGTAAACAGAATTTATATTTCGTATTTTAAATATGTGATTTAGGTTTAAATTGGAGTATTTCAAGCGCCACGTATAACACACAAACACACACATTTATATACAAAGCAAACTACTTCTATACTTAGCTATTGAGTATGCAAATTTTATTATAGACGAGTTTAGTTTTGTTTTAGGTAAATGATTCGATTTATTGAGTTTTAGAAAGAACATCAGTTGATAAGGGTTATCATTTCAAAATTGTCAATATATCACAATGATTATATGCCACGCGCATGTAAAATTTGTATCGACGTGGGTAGGATTTTTAATGCCTGTCACAACAAATTGACTTCCTTTTCTTATTTTCCTTATAAAAAATTCGAAGAAGAGACCATGTATATTAATAGCTCTTACATAGCTCTTTTTACATAGCAAAAAAAAAATTGGACCTCCAAAGAGTTCGTGGTAACTTGTTAAATATGTAGTATAAATATATAAAATACTTCCTTGTCAACTTCATCGGTCAAGTGTTAGATGGAGATACTGATATCGTTTTTAATTTTTCGAAATATTTTTGATTGATTGAAGTATTCTACCAAGCGATAATAAGCAAGACCTCGCGGAAGAGGATTTGTAGAGCTTTAGTTAGTAATGATAGAACTTGATCCGGTTACAGGCTCCTAAGGACAGCCAATAGTTAGTAATATAATGATTTATTAAAAATGAAAACTTCTTTCTGAAATAACATTTATTAGTTTGCTGAATCAGATTTCTGAATTTCTAAAAATCGTAATCATAATAATTTAAATTTAACTTAAACTTAATAATGCTTATACAACAATAGCTCAGAGGCCATCTAAATTAATAAATATCATTTTTCCGGAAATCTGCTACTAAGATTATCTAATTTTGGTTTGGGATGGCTGTTATCCCGTAAGGAATTATGATTAATGGTACCAGTAACCAAAATTAAAACAAAATTAAAATGATAAGATGGTAATTAGTGCCTAAAGTAAGAAGTTTGAGCTGAAGTGTATTTAAATTAAGAAATTAATTGTCTCGAGATTAATCAATTGAAATGTGTATTAATTTTAAGAGTTTTCTAAAGTAAAAATAATAAAATAGAAAAAAATTTCTTTATTTCTAGTAATATGTGGTTTCCACATCGAAAGAACGACCCATTTTTAGGTATCCTCAAAAGATTGGAAGCGCTGCTTAAACAAGCCATGAGTTAACGATCAAAATAAATGGCGGGTGCAGCAGGACATTCTAATTATGCGCTTCTAACGTTTCCTTGGCCGATTTCCCAACATGAGGCCGACCATTGCCGCCATTTTGTCATGTCTTTTCGCTTAGTCTGACCATTTATGCTCCAATGCCTGATGGTAGCATTCCGCAGTGATTGTGTCATTTGGTTGGAGCAGCTCATTATAAAGGGTTTTCCAATTGGAATGATACAATTTAAAATATGTAGAATGGCAACATTGTGTATTATTTTTTGACATTTCTTATGTCATTTGTGTTCAGTAGGTTATGCCATTTAATCATGGAAAAATACACGCTTCAACAAAGTTTAGAAATTGTTAAATTGTTTTATCAAAATCAGTGCTCATTTGTGAATACTGAGAGTAATTTAAGAAGAATTCATGGACTCACTATTCGTCGTATTGTAGACAAATTTGAAAGTGAATTTTCTTTACACGATACGAGAGTACCAGTACGACAAAGAAATGCACGCACACAAGAGAATATTGATTTGGTAGCAGCAAGTGTAAGAGAAAATCCAAATTTATCGGTTCGACGTCGTTCTCAACAATTTAATCTTTCTCAAACAACAACATGGAGAATTTTAAGAATAGATTTGGGTTTACATCCTTACAAAATTCAACTGGTTCAAGAAATGAAGCCATTAGACCACATTTTGCTCTTGAAAATTTTTATTTAGTGATGAAGCTCATTTTTGGTTAAATGATTATGTAAACAAACAGAATTGCAGAATTTGGAGTGAAGAAAATCCACACGAAACTGTTCAGACACCATTACATCCAGATAAAGTCACTGTGTGGTGTGCAATTCGTGCTGGTGGAGTGATTGGTCCATATTTCTTTGAAGAAAATGGTCGAAGAGTAACAGTCAATAGAGAACGATACAGAACAATGTTAAATGATTTTTTTTCCTGCTGTTGTTGAGAATAATCTGGAAGATATTTGGTTTCACAAGATGGTGCCACCTGCCACACAGCCACCTTAACAATCGATTTATTGAAACCAAAATTTGGTAATGAAATTATCTCAAGATTTGATCCAGTTAATTATCCTCCCAGGTCGTGTGATTTAACACCTTGTGATTTCTTTCTTTGGGGATATGTTTTTTAAGTCATAAGTTTATGCTGATAATTCAACAACATTTGATATATTTCATATTGATGAAATACAGCCAAATTTATGTGAAAAAGTGATGATAAATTGGGCTGACAGAATGCAATACGTATGGAGAAGTTGTGGTGGTCATTTGAATAATGTTATTTTCCATACATAATGGCATAATGTAACCTTTCAAATAAAAAAAAATGTTGGTCGCACTGAATAATTTATGTGTTTTTTTTAAATTTTTAAATTGTATCATTCCTATTGGAAAACCCTTTACAATACACCCAGATGATGCCAAACAGACAAAAATGAGAGGAGACATATCAGCAATCTCCCCGCCACCCCCAAACTAACACTTGCCCCTACATGATTCCACTCCTACTTCTGCAACAAACTCCACACTGCCACACTGACTCTCAGAAGCCAACCACTCTCCCTGCAAATCCAGCCAAATCCTCTCGACACCATCTTGCCCCACATGCCCAATGAAATTAAAACCCTATTCTTGAAATAAAGACCTAACTATAATAAAATATTAATAAAATTAATCCAGTAATCACATTCAGTCTCACGAGTTATTTGAAAAACCACGATTCAACCTCAATCCTATATTCAAACTAAGAGGAATCGACAAGACTTGGTTAAATCTAAAACAAACTGGATCGCAACAATTATCCAAAAATACCAAGCAAATAGCACAAAATATTCAACTGATTCAAAAGGCATCAACCAGACCCAAAGTATGAAATCAGCGAAAAGCATTAACCCGACCCAAAACATCAACTCCGTGTAAGTACTTGCCGGGCTCGAAGCGTCAATTTAAAACTCGGTGAAAATAGCAAAACAAACCGATTCACAAACCCATAAACAGCCGATCTTCCGTTGACAGGTTAATCAGCCGTAAGTATGAGGACTCTGGATACCAGGCGCCCTCCAGTTTTATTTAGCCCTCCTGTGGTAAAGCTGCGTGTTCGACAGGCGACTTTCCTTTCCCAGTAATTCATGGGAATAAAAATATATGTCTAATAAAAATAAGGATGGTGATGCTTCTAAAGCGTCACACACCAGCGAAAGTTCCACGGTGGATTTCGAGGACCTCGGCCCTCTTTCCGCTATGGAACTCTCGATGACCTCAGGAGATGAGGATTCGGCCCCGATGAAATCTCCCTCTGCAGCTCGTCTCCAGAAAGTCCTTTCCAGGTATCATTCAAATGGTTTAGCACTTCCTCAGAAGCAAAATGGGAGGTTCACTGAAAACCGGAAGGAAACATTAGAGAATGTGGGATTCAATAGGAGCTGGGGTGTAAATTTTCACACTCAGCAAGGTGAGATGGGCTATTGGCTCTTTCAAACCTTTCAAATGCGCTGGAAGTGATGGTGTCTTTCCAGCTTTATTTCAAAAAGCTCTTGAGGAATTGCTCCCTACTCCCTAGCTTGATCCCGATGTTTCGGGCAAGTTATGCTTTTGTGGTGATTGGTTGGCGTTATATGATAACGGCCAACGGAACGAACTTACAATAAAGCAGTACATTTACTTTAATCAATTAGTTTTATTTTTCCGTCGGCAAAATGCAATAAAATGTTTATACCTTCGAAACGTCAAACTAAGCAACTCGTTTCGCTTTCCTTATGCCGGGTGACCTCTACATTTAATTCCCAAAATTATGTAAATTATACTCGTTTCCATGGTGTGGTGAATAAAATAATAAACTGTAGAATCGAAACTAGCGGCGCAAAACAACCGGTTTTGTAATTAGAAAAAAAGGTAAATATAAAAAGTTAGTTACTTGGCTAAATTCCTGCGAGCAACAACGACGTTTGCTCTTTGTGATACAAAAATACCATATTGCATTATATTCAATGCTGTATCTTACAGTTTTATGGTATACTAATTCAAAGATAGTAATTCCTGTATTCCAAACTTAATAAATATAAATCATAAAAATACGTTCTTTTGTGTTGTGCATTTTATTTATATAAATCAGTGAATGCCGCTGGTCTGTTACTCAGCCACAGCCGACGGTAAACGAAAACCGTATTCCCGTACAACCGTAGGGAGTACGAAAAGCAAGTTAGTGGCCGATCAGTGGATTAGCCCTAACTACAAATATTTATAGGCTTCATCAAAACGGAACACCCACAGGGGCCTATAAACTGGTGACCCCGACGTGATCTTGGGTATGGCTTAAGAATCGGTTTGCCACCCAAGCACGTATTTTGGCAAAACGGTAACCCATCGTATGCCATAAGCGATCGACGTACAGTAATCCAACGGCCGATCGCAGCGTCCCGGCGAGTTAAATCACGTCTCGCCTGATGTTAAAAAAACACTAAAGAAGCGTAACCATTATTCCAGGCTTAAGCGCTCACTGAAAAAGCGAAAGCCAACTAAAAATAGGAGAACGAGCCAGAGGTCCAGTCAGACATTGGGCAGTGAAGCGGCTAGGTAGTTCCACGGAACCATATCGGGTCGATTTTCCAAGAAGAAGATCAGGTGAGCTAAGTGATAAATTTTATATTTTACCTTTTGTTCGCTTTCTAAATTTCCCCACGATTTGTTTCGCAATTCTACGTTCTCCACACCATCAAAACGAGTCAGTCATTTTATTTCTATATATTTTCGGTTTGTTTTATCATATTCGATATGTCTGTACGTTGCTCGGCATGGAGTAATTGAGACGATTGCTATTATTCGTAGAAATTGTTGATAACACGGAAAAGCCGTGCTTTTGGTCGATTATATAACATTTAATTGCAGGTATACATATATTTATTCATAATTAATAAAATTTTTTTCATTTAAATATAATATTGCGTTGTTTTATTGTTATTTCGTTTTGTTCGTTGTTATTTTTTATTCACGTCGAGACCACGGGTTTTCGAGTTACGCGAATTTTTAAGTGAAGTGATTACACAGATTAGCAATGTCCACGAACGAGACCTCATCAGGTGCCTCAAATGCGGGTAACGAAGCCACATCACACGGATTATCGGGATTACAAGCTTCAAGTAGCGACCAGGTCACTGACATGGAGCTATTAATTCAATCAGCAGTGCGACGAGTGTTAGCCGAAACAAACTGTGGAAATAAACCGGCACCGCCGGAAAGCCACCCAAAAATAGAAGGTACGGAATCAGATGCCGCTACCGCGTTGCCTCAGCACACAGTGCCCGCCGCACTTTCCATGTCAGCGGTCTCCCTCCGAATAGTGCCGCTAACGTCGCAGGATCCTCGATTGTGGTTCCATATGGTGGAAGCCCAATTCGTGTTGAGCGGAATAACGCGGGAAACCACAAAGTACCACCATCTTCTCTGTGCCCTAAACGAACGGGTGAGTCGTGAAGTCAGCGACATAATTGTAGGACCATTGTCACAAACACCCTACAGCGACCTAAAAAAAGCTATCCTTGACCGATTGGGAGAATCACGCCAGACGCAGATTCACCGCCTTCTGCGGGGCATTGAGTTGGGAGACCTTAAACCATCTCAATTGCTCCGGCAATTGAAAGCCAGCGGTGGATCTGTGGTCAGCGATGAATTAATAAAAACACTGTGGCTAAAAAGGTTGCCGCCACGTGCGCAGGAGATACTAGCACCAACAGCCGAAGCATTGTCCGCCACGAAATTGGCTGAGTTGGCTGATCGATTACTAGAGACCATGACGCAGTCGCAGGTACTATCCGTAGCAACCGAGAATACAGACAATGTCGGTAACAATTTAACACACCAAATTAACGCCATAATGAAACGGTTGGACCAAATGGAGTTGAACCAACAGCGGCGAAACCAGAGCCAAGGACGAGCACGTAGTCAGTCGGGACACAGAGGGTCCGGACGAAAGCTGACACCAGGGCCAAAAGGGGAGGATAGCAGCAGCGCACCGCGAGTATGCTACTACCACCGGCGTTTCCAAGAAGCAGCTCGAATTTGCCGTCCAAATTGCCCACATTGGGAAGATTATAAGTCAAAAAACTAAGGGTACCGGTGCACTCGGCGACGTGCCCCAACCACGGTAACAGCTGTCGCCTAAAAATTTACGATGCCACGACAAACACGAGCTATCTTATCGACACAGGGGCGGACGTATCCGTCATACCTGTAGCCCAACAACAATCAAAGACCCAGCATTCGGAATTGTACTTATATGCAGCAAACGGCGCCAAATTAAAAACCTACGGAAACCGCAGGATCACAATGGATTTGGGACTACGCCGACAATTCCAGTGGTCATTCATAATCGCCGAAGTCACAATGCCAATAATTGGAGCCGATTTCTTAAAAGAAACGGGACTCATAGTGGACATTCAACATGGCCGGCTGATCGATCCTATCACTACGCTCTTCTCAGTGGCAACGAGAACCAGAGAAGCAGCACCGACAGTACGTGTGATAGTAAACCCAAATTTGGACCCGAGGATAGCAAAATTATTGCAGAAATTCAAAAGTCTAACAAGCGAGAACCAGTTGCAGAAACAACCAAAGCATCATGTCACACACCACATATTGACAAAAGGCCCTCCGGTATTTGCCAGGCCGCGACGGTTGAATGTAGAGAAACTGGAGATCGCGAGAAAAGAGTTCCAGTACATGGTAGAACAGGGCATCTGTAGACGGTCAGACAGCCCATGGGCCAGCCCATTGCACCTTGTGCAGAAGAAAAACGGAGAGTGGAGGCCGTGCGGAGACTACCGGGCCCTGAATAAGGCGACAGTGCCAGACAGGTACCCATTCCGTATATCACGGATTTCGTTCAACAATTGGAGGGCACAAAAGTATTCTCAACGCTGGATTTGGTAAGAGCATACCATCAAATTCCAATAGAAGAAGGTGATATAGCGAAAACGGCCATCTCTACCCCATTCGGGTTGTACGAATTCGTCCGCATGACGTTTGGATTAAGAAACGCCGGGAATACTTTCCAACGTTTCATGCATTCCATTTTACAGGGGCTAGATTATTGTTTCAGCTACCTGGACGACGTGCTCATCGCATCACATTCGATGGAGGAACATTTAGGACATTTAGAAGAAATTTTCGCACGACTCAGCACAAACGGTTTGGTAATCAACGCAGAAAAATGCAAGTTCGCTCAAGACAAAATCACATTTTTAGGCCACGAGGTGTCCAGTGAAGGGATAAAACCGATTCCAGAGCGCATCACGGAAATCAACAAGATTCCGCTACCAAAAACGGTAAATCACCTGCGTCGATTCTTAGGAATAATAAATTTCTATAGAATATTTGTACCGAATGCTAGTAAAAACCAATCTATACTCAACGATTACCTCCGGGGCAGCCGGAAAAATGACACAAGAGTGATCGAATGGACGGAAGCAGCTGAGGACGCGTTCAACTTCGCAAAAAAGCAGCTGAGTGAAGCAACTATATTGGTCCATCCATCAGCAACGGCGAAGCTATCAATGATGGTCGACGCCTCTGATACAGCGGTGGGGGCAGTAATCCAACAGCAAAGTCAAGAAGTCGACGCGGCGTGGAAACCACTACAGTTTTTTTCGTCTAAGTTATCACCGGCACAACAAAAATATAGCGCTTACGATAGAGAGCTACTAGCAATCTATACCGCAGTAAAGAGATTTAAACATCTCATAGAGGGTCGAACGGTAACCATATATACAGATCATAAACCACTGGTTTACGCTTTTAATCAAAATTTGGAAAAAGCATCCCCGCGTCAGTTCAGATACCTGGACTATATTGGGCAATTTACAACAGATATACAATACGTCGCAGGAGCCGAAAACGTGGTAGCTGATGCTCTATCAAGATTGGAACAAATTAACTTACCCGAAACAATCAACTATGAAGAAATTGCCGAGGCGCAGGAGAACGACGAAGAGCTACGAGAACTCATCAAAGCCAATAACGAATCAAAATTTATCCAAATTCAAATTTCATTCAATTCAAAGAAAACCCTTTACTGTGAAATCGAAAAAGGAAAAACAAGACCATTCATTCCATTGAAATTCCGTAAAAACGTGTTCGAAGCCACACACAATCTGGCACATACTGGAGTTGCAGCAACAGTGAAAGCAATGACGGAGAAGTACATATGGCCGGGCATTAAGAAGGACGTACGGCGAATGGTCCAGTGCTGCATAGCCTGCCAAAAAGCGAAAGTTACGAGACACACGAAAAGCCCTATCGGAAACTTCACACCTGTCAGCAAGCGGTTTCATGAAATCCATATGGACATAGTCGGTCCTCTACCGATCTCCGAAGGACAACGTTATTGTATAACAATAATAGACCGGTTCACAAGGTGGACTGAAGCAGTTCCGGTGCCAGACATACGAGCCGAAACCGTTGCAAGGGCAGTGCTAAGTCACTGGATCGCACGTTTCGGGGTCCCAACGTCCATAGTCACCGACCAAGGATCACAATTCGAATCGGAATTGTTCGCTGAATTCGCTAAGACGTTGGGATTTGAGCGTAAAAGGACCACAGCCTACAACCCGAAATGCAACGGGTTCATAGAAAGGTGGCACCGGACACTGAAAGCAGCAATAATGTGCCAAGGAAGAGAGGACTGGACGCAAGCATTACCACTGATACTCCTCGGACTACGAACGGCGCATAGAGAGGATTTACAATCATCCTCTGCCGAACTAGTATACGGTGAAAGCATAAGAATACCAAGCCAGCTAGTAGTAGAAAACAAACCCAACGCTCAGCAGCCAGAATTCCTAAAGGAATTACATAACCACTTCGAGCGCATTCGTCCAACACCACCATCAAGACACGGAAATCAGACATCATTCGTATCACCAGAACTAGGCACATGCACTCACGTATTCGTCAGAGTTGACTTAGCGAAACGATCGTTACAGCCACCATATGAGGGTCCTTTCCAGGTGTTAGAGAGACAGGAGAAGGCATATCAATTACAAATGCGAGGTCGACGCAGCAACATATCTATCGACCGATTGAAGCCATGTTATCTACTCGACGAACAAATCGAAAAAGAGCGGCGCGACGAAAATCCAGGAAAAAGTATCGAGACACCGACGGCCGAAGCGAACACCACAGAAGCCGGAGAGATACCACAGAGACCGCAGTCCGCGACAAGACGGCCAGTGAAAGTGAGGTTCGATCTCCGGAAGCAGGAGATAACACATCACGAACCGTCAAGAAGTAAGAATTCTTGCCTGGCAAAGAACGCCGGAATCACTAAATCACCAGCAACAACGATAACACGAACCGGGAGACAAATAATAACTCCAGCACGGTACAAAAGTTTCGTTCATCAGTAATTCACTGGTAAGGGGGTGTGTGGTGATTGGTTGGCGTTATATGATAACGGCCAACGGAACGAACTTACAATAAAGCAGTACATTTACTTTAATCAATTAGTTTTATTTTTCCGTCGGCAAAATGCAATAAAATGTTTATACCTTCGAAACGTCAAACTAAGCAACTCGTTTCGCTTTCCTTATGCCGGGTGACCTCTACATTTAATTCCCAAAATTATGTAAATTATACTCGTTTCCATGGTGTGGTGAATAAAATAATAAACTGTAGAATCGAAACTAGCGGCGCAAAACAACCGGTTTTGTAATTAGAAAAAAAGGTAAATATAAAAAGTTAGTTACTTGGCTAAATTCCTGCGAGCAACAACGACGTTTGCTCTTTGTGATACAAAAATACCATATTGCATTATATTCAATGCTGTATCTTACAGTTTTATGGTATACTAATTCAAAGATAGTAATTCCTGTATTCCAAACTTAATAAATATAAATCATAAAAATACGTTCTTTTGTGTTGTGCATTTTATTTATATAAATCAGTGAATGCCGCTGGTCTGTTACTCAGCCACAGCCGACGGTAAACGAAAACCGTATTCCCGTACAACCGTAGGGAGTACGAAAAGCAAGTTAGTGGCCGATCAGTGGATTAGCCCTAACTACAAATATTTATAGGCTTCATCAAAACGGAACACCCACAGGGGCCTATACTTTCAACTAAATTCTGAAACTATGGAGGAACGTAAATGTGGTTTTTATACCAAAGGCAGGAGGTCGCCCGGACACCCGGCCCAAGGCTTATTGGCCAATTAGCCTTACAACGTTTCTACGTTTCTTCATCAAATAAAAAGTGAGATCCTTGTAAAAAATCGGCGGGGTCGGAACCAGTTTGCTTATCAAACTGGTAAATCCACTGTGATTTATCTTAACGGTCTAATGACGAGGATTGGAAGGGCGGTGGCATATAAGGAAATTGTCCTTTGTACCTTTGTGGACATTGAGGGGGCGTTTGATAATACTATTAGAGCGGGCAGCAATAGAGAAGAGGGTTCCGCTTTCTACAATTAGGTGGATTCGCTCCATGTTGGAACATCGTAAGACTACAGCCAGATTAGGTGGCGAGTCAGTAACGATCAGGGTCACCTCTGGTCTCATGCAAAATGCATTAAATTTATTATGGCAGTGGTGTGACCAGGAAGGATTCTCTGTTAATCCAAACAAAACTGTCGTTATCCCTTTTACAAGCAGGAAAAAACTTGCGCTTATAGCTCCCTCGTTAAACGGTACTATTGTTCCTTTTTCCAAAGAGGTTAAACTCTAGAGGTCATCTAACATAAAACAACTGAACTGGAAACAATATTTATTGAAAATTCAATATAGAGCCACCAATGCTTTACAATCAAAAATGATCTACTGGTCATTTCTAACAATTATTAGCCCTATAATCACCTACGCATCGGTAGTATGGTGTCCTAAAACAAAGCAGAGGGCAGCGCAAATATTATGGAATAAGGTTCAGTATATAGGCTGCATCGGTGTAATGGGTTCAATGAAAACATGTCCAACCGCTGCATTGGAGGCACTTGTAGGACTGTTTCCGTTGTACCTGTATGTTAAAAGGATGCTGTAATAATGGCCCTTAAGATGTAGGCGGAAGGAAATATCAAACTAGGCAGTATGGTAGGTCATCTAGAAATCCTTAAGGAATTACAGACATACCCTACCGTAGGAATGCCTTTCGATTATATGCCAGCTAAACTGGACTTCCACAAACCATTTTATGTTAGGTTGCATGACCGGGATATGTGGAGTACGGGGGACCATCCTTTGAGCGAGGTTCAATGCTATGGTTTACAGATCGATCGAAAACGGAAGAAAGGCGGGGCGGAGGTAGGATTACACGGGAGTGGGACTGTCCTCTCGCAGTCCTTGGGTAACAGTGCTACTAGCAAAAGGCCTAAACGATGCTAAGATATATATTGTACCAGACAGCCAATCAGCCTTAAGGGCTCTTAGGTCTAGTACCGTTGAGTCAAGGCTGTTATGGAATTGTCTGAAGGTTATTAAATATCTTGCAAGCTCAAATAAGGTAACACTTATGTGGATGCCAGGTCACACTGTAATTGTGGGAAATGAAGCGCGGGGGTTCGGCCCCTCCATTCATTGGACCAGACCTTCTGCGGCGTCACTAAAGAGCACCTTAGGGCAGCGGTAAAATGCTGGGAGGATGTGCAAAAGTCCTCTTACTTTGCGACAGGCGAAGAGATTTATATCACCTTCGTCAGTCAGGATTAAGAAGTGTCTTGAACTTAGGAAACCTGAATTGAGGCTGCTTTCTGTTTTCAAAATGGGCCTAAGTAAGACAGACGGATGCTGCACTGCGACCTGGAAGCGGCATCAGCGGAACATATTCTGTGCTAATACCCAGCCATTTTCCGCCAAAGACTGCAACATCTAGGAGGGAGAATAATGAGCAAAAACATTACTTAAACAGATGTATGCCTAAATATCACATAATGTGACAAATAAGTTTTCATATTAAACCATATTAATATAAGCTGCATTTTTCATCGGACAACTGTTCCAGACCGCGACAGCTACTAGTCGAACTTAGTTATTTTCAAGTCAAATAACTTCTCAGATGGTTCTCAATCATTTTTGGTGCTGGTTTTGCAATATTGAGGGTAATGAGATTGCTAATTCGTTGGTCAAAGCTGAGTCATGCCTAACACTAATTGGGTCTGAATTACCGACTCCATTAACTTTTAGTTTGGGTAAGAAAGCAGTTAAGATTTTTATTATTAACAATTTAAGACAAAAGTTGCTTAATGCTTCTAGTTATTGAATGGCAAAATACTTTTTTAGTGAGCCAAACATATGGATAAGATCAGTTAAGAATCCTGGTCGCAATGACCTGCAGTCATCGGTCATTTAAAGTTTAATTTTGAACGTATGGGGCGGCCTTCAACGCGGTAAGGTCTCTTGTTTTTCAATCTAGATCTGTTGATGTAGGTTTACTGTCGTCGTTGCTTTGTTTTAAACTCATTTAGTACGATGATTTTTTTTTTAAATCAAATGTACATTAACTAGGCGTAACAAGCAATAGGTATAACAGTATTAAAATCCTGGTACATATTGCATTCGAATATTTCAAATGTTAAATTGCAGTAAACGAAATAGAAGGTATTGGTAAATGGAAAAACCTTCCCTCTACAATTGTGTTCAAATACTTAATGCGTTCCAATTGCTTAATACGTGCAACATATAAAAATGGGGACTTCATTACATATTTATCAAAAATAAAAACTTCCTATGTAATACATACATACATTCGTACATAAACCAAATACTCGTAGTCCATATTCAATTGTATTCACTGTATCCAAGGTAAAGGTAAATGGTAAAAAAACAAAAACGATAAAATGTATCAAATTGCCCTCATATAAAACATTAAAATTCTTAATGCAAATGTAATATAACCCGTCTGATGTGTATTAATAAACGACTCATACACATAAAAAGACATCATCCAATCATCAGCACCAAACAGTAATTTCATCTTAGCTTTTTTATTATCTTTATACGGTTTATCTATACTGCTCTACAAATTTATAGCAAAGAACATAGCACGGAATAGAAGATGTAGCAAAAAAAAAAATAAATACGAATTAAGACCAAAATACAATAAAAAAATAAAAATAAACTGAAACGCAATTTATTACAACAAGAACAATTTTACAAGAAAAAGAAAGCAGCAATGTGTTCAATGACGAGAAATTTCTTTGTTAGTATTTCCATACGGTGAATCTCTTGTATCCCAAGTTTTAACATTTTGGAGCAATTTTTTATATCTCGCAAGAGTTTGCTAGTATAAACTTGAGCGATAGTGGTACTCAATTTAAGTTCTTGAAGTGAAATGAAAATTTTCATATAAAAATGACACAAGTGAAATCTGAAATGTAAAATTTCACCGCTAAAATTCACTTTGTGAAACTCGGTTTAAAATTCACAAATGCAATAAAATTCATTTCGCTAGTTGATTATCCTCAAAACACAAAAACTTAAATGAAATTGTCAAAATTAAATATGTGTAGAGGTAAAATAGAGACATCTGTATTCTAATATGAAAACTACCATTTCGGTAGCTAACCTGCGTACTACAAAGTGAAATTCAGCGGTGAAATTTTCATTTTCGTTTTCGCTTGTTATTTTGTACAATACAAAGGCAATGTAGGAACGAAATTAAGTAGGGTCTCTTTTCTGGACACACAGCCAATCAATTTAATGCCGCTTGGAACTTTCCAAACTGCCTCGGTACAATTGATGGAAAGTACAAGACAGTTAATTCCGGGAACCTTTTTTATAACCATAAAGTAAAGATAGTCATCATATAAATTGCGAAAATTTAATTTAAACGTGTTTCTTTTATTTTAGAAATTCCATAGTTTTATATTGTTGGCTGTTGCTTGGAACACATGGCAGTAAAGGTGATGCTAGTGTATTTAGTGCAACCAAATTTGGCCAAGTAGTTCTAGCGGATGAAATGCCTTTTCCGGAAGACTGTTCCTTTGTGAATATACAACTTCCATTTTATTTTGTCGGCGATGATGCGTAGCACATGACTGACGAAGAACGCGTATTTAATTACAGACTTAGAAGAACAAGGCGCGTGGTAGAAAATGCTTTTGGCATTCTATGTGCAAAATGGCTTCGTCTGAAGAGGATAATGTTTTTCGGGCTTGACAGGGCACAAAAAATAGTAACAGTTTTTTGCTATCTGCATAATTATTTGATAAAATCAAATAAAATTAGTTATGTACATACCGGCCAATTACGCCGATTATTATGAGAATGGAAAGCTGGTACACGGAGTTTGGCGAAACAAAATCAACTAAAGTTCTCTATTCTCGACCAGTATTTCAGTTAATGCCGGAAATCAGAATAATATTGGCAAAGTTGTACGAGACGCCGTAAAAGATTACGTGAATTTGGAAGTGGACGCATTAGAGGGGCAACTATTTTGAATAAATAATTTGCGAATTAAAAATAAAATTTTGGAAATACACGAACAAACTTGCATAGAAATAATTTCAAGCATTGCTACTTCTTGTTGTTGTGAATCCTCATCCCTTGTACTTGTATAAAACGTTCTGAGTATAGATGACGTACAAGTTTTTAGAAAACTTTTTGTCATGGACATTAAGTTAAGGCTAAATCTTACCGTCCCCTGCTATCTGAAGATGCAGATGATATACGAATGACATGTGTTTTTCAAATTCCGAATTAATCACTTCATCCGCATCGAATAACAAGCCTTCTTCATCCATATCCGTGTCATGGGTTGGAGCTGGATTTCTGGACTTTGACGGTTTTCTCGCCCTTGATTTGTGGTAGCGTCGGCTATACTTTAAAGATTTCCAAACTGATTTGCACTCTTCAACTAAATTTTAATAAAATAAATGTTTAGCACATGTATAATTATTAAAATAAGTTAAATTATTATTTTACGTTATTTCTTCGTTTCTTTGGCTATCTAGGACCAACCACCGGCAACAGCATGACAATTTTTATGAAGTTTCCCTTCTAATTTCCAAGTAGATTGATTGCTTTTCACTAGTGCGCAAAACTTTCTTTTTTCTACTGAATTTACCTCACTTTGGGTTATATATCTACACTATCCAAAGCATTAACGTCGTCCAAAAAATCATCTAAATACTCGTCTTCGTAATATTGGTCGTCCATTTTGACTTCTATCTTCTTTCAATAACAATAAATTAATTTTACTTCATGGCTAATTTCAATTATAAATTGTATCAAAATTCAAAACAGTCAAAATTTTTCTTCAAATTATTGTCCTTGTGAGATAAATGGCGGCTAAAATGTTTGGAGAATTTATAGTGGTGCAATCTAGATTTGAATGAAACAACTGATATTTTTTCAAATTTTTCACGCAAAGGGGCATACCTATCAGCAAAATTGTCAGCTAAAAAAAATTTATTTTATTTAGTTAGCTAAATTTTACGTCAAATTTGTTTAGAAAATTTCTTTTAGCTCGAGCTGCATACTGAGCTTAATGTGGAGTTCTAAGGTACAAAAAAAAATTTCTGTAAATAAAAAAATTACGGCGATTTTGTGCGTACTATGAAAAACTATTATTGATATTTTTTTTAGGTACAATAAATCAATTTTGAGAAATTGAGATATTTTGCTAAATCTTCCCCGCTCCCCTTCTTCCAACAACATTATAAATGCAGCTAACTTCAAACCTAAAAGAAGAGTTTCTTGTTCTGCTTTTCAATCGGATAACTGTATTCAATTTAAAATGTTTAAAAACAAATTTGTAAATTTTAGTTATCTGATTTAAAACTTTACGAAATTTGACAAACCAATTTTTTTCAGGTCCGTTCTATTATTTATTCCGTCCATCATATAATCGTACCATTATACCGTCTTATCATCATACCATCGTACCATCATACCATCTTACAATCGTACCATCATTCCATCACAGCATTATTCTCTCAAACCATTTTACATCCAACCCATCGTACCATTCAGTTGCGGCTCGAGAGTTCTGAGCGTCCTGCGCTCATAGCGAGATTTAATTAAACGCCCATCTTAATTTTTATTAACAAAGAGAAGTCTAGTGAATTTTTCGTGCTTAGTCACAGTACAGTATGTCAATCTCAGATTTAGTTAATCGTGTTACGTGTTTTTCTATAAAGTAGCTATAGCTGATCAGGTTGTTGTTGTTTGTTCTTGATTTATTTTTTACCGTCCTACTTTACGCCTGGAGTGGCCAAATCGAGGACGGGCGGCTACAGATCCGTCTTTGAAAGACCACCTGCACATTGCATTGCTTCATGCCAACCTAGCTGATCAGGTTTAGCTAAACTTGTTTTGTCAAGCGGCATTGTTTCAATTGTCTTAGGATCCGACATTTTAATGAGACAGCCTTGACCTTGGATGAACGTATTTGAATTTCTGTTGAAACAATTTCTGAGCTTATGGTTCAAATTATCGTAAGAACAGTAAATTTCGGAAATTTGATTCTATCCAATTTATCGGGAAAATATCTATTATTAATAAATTATGGAAATTTCAATCCCTAATTTGAGGTTAATAACGGAAACTACAATTTTAATTTGGTGCCTTCTTCTGAATTACAGTCCATATTAAATGTTATAATTGTATAGCTAAAAATAAATCATGTCTTTTCGGCAATGTTTACATTCTGTCAAAAAAGTACCGGGAATTGTAAAATACCCGCGCTGAAGGAATTAAAAAAATTTTTAATTTTTATTTCCTAGATTGGTAGGACTGTCTTTCATCATGATGCCAACTTTGAGCACGATCTGTCAACCAGTTTGTTTACAACAGTTGGTTAAGTCAGTCGACCTTATTAGTGCACGCCGATTTTTACGATACGCGAAATTATTGAGTGTATGAGTATGACTTGCAAACCAGTCAATAGGCGTCTGAATGGCGCGGTAAAAATGAGGTGAAACCGAAAAAAGCACACCAAAGCCAAAAGTTAAGGTGGTGCTCGTTGTTTTCTTCAATATTCGTGGTCTGATGCATCATGAGTTGGTTCTGGAGGGACAGACGGTAAATAAGGAGTTTTATTTGAGCGTACTTCGACGTTTGCGTGAAAAAATTGAAAAAAGCGACCGGAATTTGGGGAAAAATTTAGTGGATTTTGCACGACGATAACGCGCCATCAGACCGAGCTACGATTGTGAACGAATATAAGGTCAAAAATTCAATAAGCACCATCGGTCAACCACCATATTCGCCTGATTTAGTACCATAGGCACCGGCACGTGAACTGAAGGCCCTCCCGGAAAGTACCTATAAAAAACGTTTCGATGATTGGAAAAAACGCTGGCATATGTGTATAGCCTCGAATGTGGAATACTTTGAGGGCGACAAAAAATTTAACAATTCCCCTACTTTTTTGACAGAATATATTTGCTACTTTCGATTTTTTCATTCTTCTCAAGGCTCCAACAACGAATGAAGGATGTTCAATAAATTATTTAATAGGTATCTAAACTTTTATTTCAGACGATAGTATAAAGGTTCCAGTTTAGTAATGAAAAATAGTGTCTTGTAAGTGACATGCTGCTGCTGTATGACAAACTACCATTCTTTTACCAAAATTTTCGATGACATTCTGGTATAACAACAGCTCAATTTCTTGAATACAATTAATGATATTCTCCTTTAGGTTATCAATTGTTGGTGGATCGTTGACATAGACTTTTGCCCCCAAATAGCTCCATATGAAAAATCTAAAGGTGTTAGAGTTAGATGACAAGTATTAGGCGTCCAACTAATGTTCCCTCTTCGAGAAATTATTCGATTACCAAAGCGTTCGCGCAAAAGATCAGTTGTTTCTATTGCTATATGAGATGTGGCACCATCCTACTGAAACCACATATTCGGGACATCCATACCTTCCAATTCGCCAAACAAAAAATTCGTAATCGTATTCCGATGTAGAGGTCCATTTTCAGTAACAGTCCGATTATTCAACCAGCCTAAAAACCACACCAGACAATAAGTTTCTGTGTATGCATCGGGTTGTTCATTATTTCTCATGGATTTTCGTTATCCCAGATTCGAAAATTTTGTTTGTTTACAAATCCGCCCAATTCAAAATTTGCTTCCGTCGCTAAAGATGACTTTGTTGAAAAAATTCTCATTTGCAATTTTTTTTTTGTATGTGCTCATTAGCGAATTGGCAACCAAAGTCTGGTGGCTTTATTTTCTGAGTTGTCTGAATCTTGTTTGCCTTCAAATGTAGATCTTTGTGAAAAATCCTGAACAAAGTGGTTGGTGGAATTGATATTTTTGACTCTCATTAACACTTTAACACGTACAACAGCAATATTTCCTTCTCAACAACCACTACGATGGTATATTTTGTATACTATCGTACCAACATACCATCATATCATAACACAATTATTAATTAACGCAATTATACCCTCATCATGCTATCAAACCATCGCGGTATGATACCATCATACCATAATCCAGTCATATCTTATACCATGATATCATCAAATAAACATACAAGCATACCATCATACATCATACTATCACCATTACCGTCGCACCATTACACCACCACATCATCATACCATCTTACCACTTTACCATCATACCGTTATACCATAATACCATCATACCATCAAAAGATCATACCGTAGTACTATTGTATCGTCGTACCATCATAATCATGCCATCATACCAGCATTCCATCGTACTAACATACCACTATACCATCATATTTAAACAAATTTTTTATTGGTTTTGAGCTCTTTATTTATAAATTGTTTTGTAGCCTTAGCTTTCGAATCCTATTCGGATTCAGTCAGTGTCACTGTCACCATTACCATCACCATCACTATCACCCATTACCATTACTGTTACCATCACCGCCGGAGCGGTTTTTTGAGTTTCGAGTCGAATTTTTGGTCAAATAGTCACATACAACTAATGCAGTGTGAGATGGCGCATTATCGTGATGCAAAAACCAAGAGTTGTCTGCCCAAAATTCTGACCCAACCAATATTTGCATGATGTCAACAAGATCTCTAATTATCACGTTCGTTATCTTTAACACGCTCTCTGCTTTCTTTGAACAATTTGTACCAATCAAAAACACTCGCTCTGGATAGGGCATTGTCATTCAACGCCTTTTCCAACATTTGTAAGGTTTTGGAAGCCGAAATTCCATTTTTGAAGCAAAATTTGATTTAATTTCTTTGCTGAACTTTTCTAAAAATCGAAAAATGCGCCTTTTCAGATGAAAGTAAATAAGCGTATCTCATGAAGATCACAGTAGTATAGATAGATATTCACTCAACTTAAACGTGCTTGTAAAGTTTAGAGGTATTCAGCCCATCGCTGCATCTTTCACTAGACCGAATATTATAGTTGCAGAAGTTGACCGGATGAGAACTAAAGACAAATCATAACTGTGGGTTCAACAAATGGATCAGTTAAAATGGACCAAATTATTTTTCGAGACAATACTTCCTAGCAGGTTTTATAATGTAGTTTTATTTAAATTGTAAATCAATTAATAAGTAACTGTAAAATAGTCAATAAAAACGTTCGATCATTGATAATAAAAAATGTTTGAAGATTCTGACAACGAGAAAAACATCTAAGAATATTAATTACGTTATTATTTTAGGAAGTGGAATACAATAACTAAAATCACTTTATTGAGTTTACCGAGTTTGGGGTATGTCAATAAGCGCGCGCATCCAGCACAGTAGCTTCACCAAAACAAATTATTTTTTAAGCCTAGTACGCTGTTCAAGTGAAATGAAATTTGCACTAGTCTCCAAAAATAGGAAGATAAATCTGACATGAAAAGTTTGGTTTGTCGTTTCTCGTAAAATTTTATATTAGATAACTTCTGAATGCAATAGGCGGTTGAAAAACAAGGAACTTAAATGATGAAACGCCAAAATTTATCTTCACATTTATCGTCCGGGAAGATAAAATGAAGTGAAAAATAGTACCAGCCTTTACCATGTAAAATGTATCAGCTCTACTTTTGGTTTTAGTGAGGCCTCACTGTGTTGCCGCCTAATAATTATTAAAAATGCACATTTTGCAAACATGTAACATTTTCCAAAATCTGTAAATATTAAAATTTGTATAAATTAAGGAAAACCGGCGATATGAGCGCATTTTTCCGATGAGCAATTTTCGAAGCATCTTTTTTTCTTGTGCGCATTTATTTCGGTGTGGTTTATTCCGTGCGCAAATTTCGTTTGAGCTTTTTTCATAGAATCTAAAGTTTATACTGTATAGAATCCGCCATAAGATACTTGTCCGTTAAAACTGGATGTTAGTACACAGGTAAGATAAGTCATACCTTTGTAATCGTTTAGATTAGGTTGACAGCTGTAATTTAGTGTTAATAAATATTTTTGTACTCTATGACATAAGAAAACCTTCTAAAAAATTTACTTTCGACTGATTTGCCAGGGGTTACGATGGGATCCAAACGCGCACACTAATTTTTTTCTTATTACTAATTTACCTGTAAAAAAGTCTTATATTTCATGTGTTACATGACGTAGCTAAACAGCTCTAAATGAAACTGAAAAGGCGAGTTGGAGAAATTTCGTGTTTTAAGGTTACCGGTTTTTGGTCAGAAATAAAATATTAACTAGCTATAAGGGTAACTTCTAGCTAAACTCAGCTTTAGCATATCCATCGAACAGATCTAGCTAGCAATCGTCCTAAAAGTAGACGTTTCCAGTATATGATTTTTTAGTTCGAAAATACTTGTAGTTCTTTACAGGCCTTAAAATATATTACAGATCAATGACACATCATTTATTATGCTACTGAAAAAATACAGTGGGCTGATGGCGCATACTCGAAAATTCATTTCAGTAACTTTTATGGTAATTTCGCAACAAGCGAACTTGACGGAGATAAACTTTTCTCAATATTTTGGTAATTTTTTTCCCCTCCATACATAAGTTGGTATGGAGGGGAAAAAAATTACCAAAATATTGAGAAAAGTTTATCTCCGTCAAGTTCGCTTGTTGCGAAATTACCATAAAAGTTACTGAAATGAATTTTCGAGTATGCGCCATGAAACTAGTATTTTACTTTTGTCTTGTGTAATACTTTAACAGGCAACTGTTCTAAATGTCTTAATTGTACACAAAAAAATATAGTAAATTTGGTTATTATTTGTATTTTATTTGGATTGCTTTAAAAATAGCTACTCGCAGGCTTCCAGTTGCCTACTCATCCAGTACAATGCACAATATACAATATTCACTACGCATACCACTCTTTCTTCTCGGTAGCCGCTTCTTCTAATAGTCAATATACACTTATTACATTGGTTTTGTTTTGACTCATTGCTTTGCTCTAATCAATGCCTTCGATTTTCTAGAAGCCATTGTTCTAATAAAACAAAATCTGTAAGAATACCAGACGTGCGTTTAAAAATAATAACTATGCATCTATAATCACTTTATCATAATTATGATAATGAAACAATAAAATATTTGTGGCTGCTTATTCATTGGCGATGAGATGACGACATTAAATACAAATGTTTACTCATAATTAGAATTTCCTATAAAAAAAGTCTATAAAACAAAAAACAAAACCAAGGCTCGCCTTACGAAAAGATTAATGAACTCAACGATACACAATTTTCTGTTTTATTAATTTATTTATTATTTATGTACGTACATGTACATTGTACATACAGATAGTAACGCAGAGTAAAGTACATACAAAATTTAAAACGACAAAATGCAATCATGTGCAAGGCATCTACAATGAACTCATTAAAAATTTGTTAATGGAAGGGTATTGGTCCATTTCTCGGCAACTTAGGTAATTGCAGTTTTCTTAGTATGCATGCCGCATGGTAGCGTCGGCCATTTTCTTCGTAATTAAATTTTCTTTTTATTTCTCTCATCCAATTAATTTATTTTTGTTGCCTTTGCTGTTATTATTATTTCAGCGAAAAACAAGTTGGAAAATTCTATTTTTGTGAAATCTGTCAAATCAATCATTTTCATCTCGGAACATAATAAACATAATGTAATATTTGCAGAGTAGTCTATATGCTAACGGAATATTTGCTTTATTTATAAACTGCGAAACAGGTTCAACAAATATATCTTTCTGTTTTACAGTCACATCAAGACACCACATCATTGTGTTGTTGAAAAAAAAAAAAAATTTAAAAAAAGTGTTTAACCGACAAGTGTCAAGGGAGACGAGATATTTTTTGTGTATGTATTTTTAATTATTTTTGTTTCGGATTAATTACAAACAACAGAGAAAAAAACAAACGAAACAAATCTGGTGTACGGTTTGATGGGTATTATGTTAGTACAGTCAGCGGCCTGACAGTCTGTACTGAATAGGCTTTGTACGAGTACGATTTTTGTTGCGTAACTAACCTATCACCACACGTTGATGTAATTTTTACTTATTTTATTGTTCTTTCGTCATCAAGTAAAATACTTGAAAATTTTAATGTGGTAGGTGAGCTGGCCATGATTGTTGAAAACTGGATTCTTTTTAATGGGATTCATTAGACTCTAAAAGTTCGGTGAAATTAAGTTTCCCTGTTATTAAAGCAGTCCCTCAAGACATTCACTTCGTGGTGAAGTAGTACAGCAGAAATTCACTTATGCCCAACCATAAACCTTCATCTAATTCTCATTTCTTCTAAAATCATTAATTACCCCGAAAGATTGGCTATCCTGTGTATAGTTGTTGAGATAATCGCGCTTCAAATATCAGTCGCAGGTCTACTATTCAGTTTTAAATATTCGAGAATTACTTAACAATTCATTATTTAAATTTTTATACTTCCTAATTATGAATACAAGCCTTTTGATAATCAACAAATAAGATCATAACAAAATGAAATAAAATATCCCAGTTGTTAGAAAAATTCTTTCTGATTTAACAAGTTAATTCGATTCGATACTAAAATAGAAATTCAAAATCATTATTTGAACTGTACACTTATTAATGTTATAAATTCCCCACTTTAAACCAAAACATTATTTAAACTAATCATATATTAATTGATTGAGTGTACACACGACTAAATGGAGTAGATTTGTACCTAAAGAAATAACAAACACGATGATAATTCCATCCGCTTTTAATATTCACCCGGTATCTAATCTTACTACATACATCAAAACCAACACAAATGAACAACAAACAACAACAAACGTAAATACAAATATGTACAGTTGAAATTGGAATGTTTAGTAAAATGATCGAAATGCCGAATGTTCAAATGCCGAATAACGAAAAGCTGTACCGTACAATGCCGATTAGTGTACCAAAGTACATTGAATGAATTTCTTACACATTAATTTTACCTCCTATTAGTATCTAACAGTAATATTACTTTATTTGGGTACACCTGAGAGTAGATTCTGATAAAATGACAATTTTTTGTGACATTTGCAAAAAACAAATGCAAAATATTGTATCTGAAAACTTGCGATTCTTATGCTGTATGCCTCAAAAGACTAAACTAACTAAACTAAATAAATTTTGAAGCTTCCGCTATTGGCTCACAGGCGATAGTACAAAAGTCAAATTACGAGGTTACTTTTCGACAACTTTACATTTGATTGTATGACGTGGTCACACAATATAGCTATATATAAAAAATTTAAATAAGTTAATAAAAAAAACTAAGGAAAAACGGCAATATTCTGTTCGGTGTAAGTTTAAATATAATTCATAAATTTAATTCTGTATACTAAGCATACTACTTTGTACATATTATGTAAGTATATGGACACAAGAAGAAACCGAAAGGTTTATACAAGCCAGGATAAAATTAGAAAGTTTATTTAATGGCAAAATTTTCAACTTGAAAACTTCTTGAGAGTATGATAAATTCATGTTATTTTAATGGACAGCATTTTACAGGAAAGTTGGAGCGGAAGCTGAGTTGCAGAAAGATGACTGGAGGAAGTTAAAGAAGAAATGACAAATTTAATTATTTTTACCAATGTCCCTGAATTCTGGCTATTTCCTGGGAATTGGGAATTGCGAAAAATATTGCTATATTTCCAAACTTCAATAATTCCCAATTTTTTATTCCTCAATTCCCGAAAGTGTATTCTGGCTTAATTGGGAATCATGCAATTGGGAAAACACTAATTCACAGGTGTGTAAATATGAAACCGGAATATTTGAGTAAAAATAACACGTTCATCGTATGATAATGGTTAAGAGCATTTTATTCAAAGTATTGCCCATTATTAGTTATACATTTCGCAAGTGGTTTTTCGATTTTCCTGTTGTCTTTCATTCAGTTTATGCGGAACCAATTTTGTATGGAGAAGGCTCCTCGTGAACATTTAATTAATCCGCGAGTTGTTTTTGCGTTTGAGCGCCATTCTCATCCAACAATGGTTGCAATTCACCGTCTTCAAACTTTTTTGGTGGTCTTCCACGTTCTGCGTTTCTCACGTCAAAATCACCACTTTTGAATTTATTAAACCACTCATAGCATTGTGTTTTATCAAGGGCATGCTCACCGTAAGCTTCGACAAGCATTCGTTATGATTCTGCAGCAGTTTTCTTCAAATGATAACAAAAAATTAATGATGTCCACAAATCGTAATACAGGTTGGTTGAAAAGTATTGAAAGTGACACCTATTAACCAGTAGAGGAATCAAAATTTATACGCCATTTTAATATTTCATCTTTCATTTGAACACAAAAATTTTTATTTTGTTCCGGCAATTCATTCTTTATTTACAAGTCATTAGAAGTTGACATGTCAGTGTATTCGTTTACAATGGAAAAACCGAATATCATGCAGTGATAAAATTCTTTGTTTTAGAAGGTTTATCAGCAACAGAAATTCATACCAAAATGGTAAAAGTTTTAAGGAATCTGCTCCTTCATTTCCAACTGTGCATCGATGGGTTTTAGAGTTTAAACGTGGTCGTTCAAGCGTTGAAGATGAACCACGTAATGGACATCCAAAAAGTGCAACAATACCAGAAATCATTGAGCAAGTGTATAATATTGTTTGCGAAGATCCATGTTTGACTAAGCGTGAAATTGCTGATATTATAGGCATCTCGGACGAACGAGTACTCCATATTTTACATTAAGAATTATGTATGAAAAAACTGTTTGGAAAACTGGTGCCGCATTCGTTAACAATTCAACAAAAACTGAAGCAGAATAAAACCGATTTTGTGCGGGATTGAAACAAGAACGTTTACAGTGGATTGAAGCTGGTTGTTCAGCTCTAAAACAGGTGAATTCAGAAAGATCGGCAAAAAAGTCATGACATCAGTTTTTTGGGATGCAAAAGGGATTGTGTTGATTGATTATCTTAAAAAAGGTAAAACAATTAATTCTGAATATTATTGCCACCTTTTTGATCAGTTGAATAAAAAAATTCGTGAAAAAGACCCGCTTTACAGAAAAAAAAAATTTTTCATCAGGACAATGCACGTGTTCGTACGAGTCATTTGACGATGGCTAAATTGTACGAATTAAAGTACGAATTGCTTGAATATCCATCGTATTCACCAGATTTGGCTCCCAGCGATTACTATCTCTTCAGAAACCTGAAACAATTCCTTCGTGGAAAGCGTTTTTCGTCGAATGAAGAAGCTATTGGAGCCGTGGAACAGTATTTTGCAGAGCTTCCGGAAAATCATTACGGAGATGGTATAAAATTATTGGAAGATCATTGGAATAAGAAAAAACTAATTTCATTAAAAAATTCACATTCTTTCATTTTTGCTTTCAATACTTTTCAACCAACCTGTATGTAGGCAGAAAACTCGACATTTTTCACACTTACAAATATTTGCGCATTATTGCATGAAACTTATATGGTTATGAATTGGATGTTGTTGACAGATGTCAAAAGAAAACAATGGCGCCGATGGCGCGGTTTGTCGAAAGGTACATTAGCAGGTGGAGCCATTTATTAATAAATTCCGGTTTCATAATTACGCACCTGGTAGACAATAATTAAGCAGCCAACGGGCGGTGGAAATGAAGACACAGCGTCCAAAGCTTCTACTTGGCCATTCTCGGAGCGGCACAATATCAATCCGCCCTACGTAGTTGACACCGAAACCGACAACATTGCACCGCCTAGTCATACAGAGGCTTCAACGTCATACAGGCGGAAAAAGAAAGGTGGTGAACAGATAGACAAGGCCAACAGTTGAAACTGCTAGAGAGTGTCACCAAATTATATATAAAATATACACATATGTCAACATTGATGGAGCTTTCTAGTACAGATGACAGTGACATTTATTAAATTTGACATGAAATACATAAACTAATGTAAATCATACCTAAAAATATAAAGTGGATTTGAAATGAATTTTATATTTACCAAAATATGCTGAATTATTATAAAATTTTATATAAATATTCTTTGTTAAATAAAATATTGAATTATTAAATAAATTCATGTTGTTTTTTATTATTTGTTCATTGTAGTTTGGCGTCTATTGGAGGCGGGGACCAAAGTTGAGTAGATTAATCTACCAGCTCCGTAATCTTCCAGTAGGGTGCGCATCACGTAAGCTGTTCTGGTCATGTATTAGGCAGCTGCGTTATGGGTACAATTGTATAAGGGGTAACCTGTTCACAATTCGCAAATGTACGTGCTGCCTCCTCGTGACAACCACTGGTAATTAAGGCCATTTGGGACATTTTTGGTCATTTGGCACAGGCTAAAGTACGGCGCTAAAGGAGAAAACTTTGACAAAAAAACCTAATCTAAGGTGGAACGGCATACGCCGATGGATGAATGGCTGATAGGTTAATCAGTCCAAAATATGCGGACTCTGGATTCCAGGCACCCTCCAGTTTTATTTAGCCTTCCTGTAGTAAAGCTGGGTGACCTACAGGCGATTTGCAATTCCCAGCAACTCGTAAGAGTAAAATCAAACGGAAGACGGGGCGGGGGTAGGAATATACGGGAGTGGGACAGCCCTTTCGAAGTCCTTGGGCTCCAATGCTACCATCTTTCTAGCGGAACTGCATGCTGTAGTAAACATCTAGGAGGGAGATCAATAAGCCCAGATAGTATGTATCACGTACCGCCTGGCAGTATTATCAAGTTCATTAAGAACTTGAATATTTACTGAATGGATAATTAAGCAGGGTCCAGCACAATAAATCTTTTAGGTGCAGTGCGAGGTGGCTGATCGCCCACATGGCCCTTCAATAATAATAATAATTATATGTTCATAAAACAAAAAAAAAAGATTCCTTAATCTACTCTAATAATTCCTGCAACAGCATCCAGTATTCATCTAATATTTCTTCAACCGGCTCCAACTCGAAATCGTACAGACATATATTGTGCATTACACAACATACTATTATGACTTTCACACAATTTACAATTTTCAACTCCTTTATGTCAAAAGCATTTTCGATAATACTTCGGGCCTTGCTATGCACATGGTTAAATTTTGTTTATAATGCGGTTAAGTTACATCTTCTAATAATCGGTGTGATAAGGGCTATCGGGTCAGCGAACACTTGTAACCGCTGTCACCTACAAGAAAATATATACCGTAAGAACCTCTGATCATGCACGGAACCCGGGTAGCCGGAACAGATTTTGATGAATTTTCCAGAACTATCACTTATTGCCATTAAGTTAATGCTGTAATCTAGTTTCCGGTTTAAGTATTGGCTAGCATTTTAGCATTTTGTGAACAATTGTTCTTACTGAATATTTCGATAAGTTGAAACTTACACCAGAAACCCGATAGCTCGCTCCACAGGCAAGCCAATACAGGAACACAGAAACTCGGAATCTTAATTTGAATTTGAAACCTTGGGACCGGAAATGGAACTAATGATATTTTTGCTGTGGCTGGCAAGTAGGACTAGTTATAGAATTGTAGGTACAGCAATGAACATGTCAAGATCCACAATTTGTGATATTGTTCACAAAATGCTGGACACTAGAAAATGCTGGAACTTATTATATTATATAAATAAAATTAAATTATATATAACTTATTTTGTTTACTTCACCGGCACAGAAACAAGAATTATTATGGACATGTTAAAATTATAACACACCGGTGCTGTGATAATTTGGTTGCGTACAGTTTAACATTAATTTATCACAAAAAAATGATTTCACACAGAAATCGGACACGTCCTAAGTGTTTGTTTGTACTGTACGGCTTGTATAGACATTCCCGTTGGTCTTGCTATTTCCATTATAGACATTAGTATTGGTGCTACTATGCATTTTTTACACTGCTTTAATTTATTGGCACTGGTTAATTTAGTTGAACCTACATAGGTATATTCTATTCTACAATACATATAAAAAATATATTTGTGTCGTTTACACATAAAATAAAATACAAAATATGTTCAAAGAAGAAAATAAAACATGTCCATGCATGAACAGAAATTTAACTTCTATATCAATTAACTCGATTTTAATTAGATTTATGTAAATATGAAATATTTTGTATTTGAATTTTAAGCACAAACTACACAAATGTTAAAGCCATGCATTATTAATCGAGAAATCAAGAAATTTGATTTCTTTCGCTATAAAATTAAAACATTGCCTGTTCTTCCGTAGCTTCCCGATTTTATCCATATTTAAATTTTATCACTTATTTCACTTTTCCACTAACTTTTTGCACAATACCAATTAATTACTGAAATTAAATCAATTTAGATTAAAATACATACATATATACATATATATATATATATATATATATATATATATATATATATATATATATATATATATATATATATATATATATATATATATATATATATATATATATATATATATATATATATATAAATACTTAACATGATAAAGAAGACGACAATAACACATCCTTCTTCTTCGAGCGTCAAACTAATTTTGGCCTACTTTATTAATTTACATATGTATAAAATATACTTTACTAATAAAATAGTTTATAAATAATCACAAATTTCAAATATAATTTTTAATAAAAAATTGTATAATAAAATGGAAAAGAATAATTTCGATTATGACAATTTAGTTGATTTTTGGTGAAAACAGTGAATTATTTTTGAAACAGTTTTTCTGGATGCAAGCCACATTGAAATAAATTCTTTTAAAGACATCTTGCCTAAAGGTAGAATTAGATTAAAGGAATCTGAACGATAGAAAGAAAAATATAGTAAACGTTTACTAAAGAGGATCATGAAGAATAATTTATGAAAAGTGGGCGATAGGAAACGTTAATGGTTCAAATAGATATTTTCAATAATTTTCCACTTTTCGCAGTTTTGTCGAATTGTTACATGTCGCCAATCATTCTTAGAAATAATAAGTTCACACAATAGACTAATAAACAAAGATTAATTTATTTCTAGTTCAATATTACATAAATGTCGGTAGATGTTCAATTTAATTATTCACTGCATCAAAACGTTTTCGGGCTTCGTAATAAGCCGATAAAATATCATTCAATTTCATAAAATTAAAACATTTCGATTTGTTTCGTTTGTCATCGCCGGTTTCGTTTTCATCATCCGCCTTTCCCTGTCTATTAAAATTCTTCTGTATCAACATGTTATATCGTACGCCCAATTCCCCAGCCGTCACTGTTTCATTCCCGTATCGCACTAAATTATCCCCAGTATTATAATTAAAACTATCGAAATTATAAAAATTATTATTCGGCACAAAATTCGTGTACGAATATAAAATTTTATCACAAATTCCTTGTTTTATCGGCACCAAGCAATACGTATGCCCAATTATTTTAGGCCTATTCCAATAATCCAAAGCCATTATAGTAAATACAATACGTATATTATCATTAAAATTAAAGGCACTCTCGCTTAGTACACTAAATTCTTTGGTAAAATTTACATGGATTGTAGTATTCGGTCGAAAATAGTATTTACACGAATTTGTTAACGATTCGTATATATTCATCGGACTTGTTGCATCGGTCGACGAAAATTGATATCGTTTCGGAAATATAATTTTATATTTTATAAAAATGAACGAATTAAAAAAATTATAAAAGTAACTTTTATAAAATTTGATCTCGAACAGCAGAAGCACAAGAAAATTATTATTCACAATGAAATTGTTAAACTGTGGTAGTTGTTTACGAAATGTTGTCATCAAATTGTAATTTTTTCGTGCCACCCCTGAAATTTTTGATACATTTTTAATACTATAGTAGTATAAATCACGACTATCCGATTTTATTTCGATCATATACGGTTTAAACGTGTTAAAATTCGGATAGATAATGAATACTTCTGTCGATCGATCAAATTTTATAACAAATAAAATTTTATTGATGGATTTTAAATCGGCAACAACGTACATAAACGCAATATTTGGGTCCTCAGCTAACGTTGGATCGTAATTTAGATCACTTTCGAGAAATTCTTTGTAATTGTTTAAACTATCTTGCGTCACTAGCGTATAAATTGTATTATTTCTGCTCCGGGTTGTTTCAATTTGATCAGTTTTTATTAGATTATGATAGGATTTGTCGGCTTCGGTTTTCAAATTTTCAATTTTACCAAAATACTCGATTTCATGGTTGCTGAATAGCTTTTGTTGCCATTTTAAATCAATTTTTATGTCGGTTTTTTCGACATGGTCAGCGTTATGTTGATCATTTCTGGAACTGCTCATGTCTTTGGTTGCAAGGTGAGGTATTGTTGCATCAAATGTTGGTATTTTTATGAGGGAATCCAGTTTACACAATGTGATCCTGTAAAGCAGATAATTTTACTGTTAGATTAATGATATTAGGTTGGAAAAAAGTATTGAGAGGTTTTTGTCATTAGATGTGGTGTGTGGTGTTATACATATATCGAACAACACTAATCGGATTGCGTCATACTGATGAGCGTTTGAAAGGTGACGAAGGACGATAAGGAATTAAACATCGATCATAAAACAGTTTTAGATTATTTGGGAAGGCTGGACACAGAAAGAAGCTCGATGTTTGGGTGCCGCTTGAATTGTCAATGAAATCGACCCATTTTTGAAGCAAATTATTACTGAAAAAATGGTTAAAATATGAGAATGTCGTTCGAAAAAGTTCATGGTCAAAGAAAGGTGAAGCACCACAAAGGACTTCAAAGCCAGGATTCCGATAATGGGGTTATGTTGTGTATATGGTGGGATTAGAAGAAAATTGTGCATTATGAGGCTCTAGAACCTAGTCAAACGATTGATTCTAATCTCTATTGTCAGCAATTAATCAGATTGCAGCCAGCAATTAAAAAAATCTGGCCAGAATTGATCGATAGAAAGAGTGTTGTCTTCTATCATGACAACGCTAGGACTTGATGTTCGCCATCCACATTTTTGATGACCTGGAAAAAATTGAGAGAGTTTCGTTCTGAAGTTTTGATGCGTCCACCGTATAGACTGGACCTTGCACACTCTGACTACCATTTATTTCGATTTCTGCAAAACTCCCTTGATGTTCTAAAGTGGACTTCAATAAAGGACTGTGAAAAACACTTGGCCAAGTTTTTCGCCGATAAACCACAGAAGTTCTATACCGAAGGAATTATGAAGCTTCCCGAAAAATGGCAAAAGGTCAAAGATAATAATGGCCAATATGTACTTAAATAAAATTCATTTTGGATGAAAGAAAAATTTAATCAAAAAATGACAAAAAAAATCTCTCCATACTTTTGCCAAACTTATTAAAATGTGTGCGTAACATTATCAAAATAACGAAAAATCACGAAGGATTCAAAAGGTGCCTTCTGTCATTCTTATGATGTCTTGTGGTGGTCAGGTGTGAAGTTGCTCGAGGGATTCAAGTTGGGACTTGTTATCAACAAGTGCTTATGTTACCTCCACGTGGTGACCACTGGTAACTAAGAGTCAACCTTTACCAAATCGCTGGGCCGGGTTAAGGTGTTATTCGTACAGTGCCGATAATCGACCAGACTGGGGCCCAGTTTAAAAATCCGCTCAGTCGCTAACGGTGGATTCGGATACCTGGCGCCCTCCGGATTAAGTAGCCTTCTGCACAGACGAACACTCTTTTCTCCGCTACTTGAGGGCCCAAATATGGATCATTTATACAACAAACAACAACAAAAACAAGAGCCCGGCACTCTAACAAACCTGTGAAATGTAGACAAGTAGACTCGGGTCTTTAAGTCTACAATCAAATCACGGGACAAAAGGTCAAGCGAGGCTGGCCCCTCCACTCGGGTCACCAAACCTGAGCTAACAAAGCGGAACCAAAAGCTGATTCCTCAAGACCGACATACAACATTAGGAGAAAGGCCTGGAGGGTCATAGATAAAATAAATAACATCTCACCGGAAGACAGAACAGAGAAAGACAAATTCACGCTTGCGTGAGCAAAGAAAGTCACCGAGCAAAAATCGGAAGGGCCTTCAGCTGACCCACAGCTAAAAAGAATAAGATCGCCAAGAGAACGAAGCTCCACGCCACAGGTATGAGGACTTTTTAATGAGGTACTCAAGGATAAGCTGGTTGTCGCAGTTATTGACCAATCCCAAGGGGATGGCAGTATCATGCCTGCTAATTTTAGGAAGATGGAAAGGGCCTTAGCCACCAAAATACCTGAAAGTCCTGTCGGAAAATCAAGGACCTGCTAAAACTTGTCGGGATGGGGGCTGGCACAGGAATCACGTGAAACTGACTGCTGTCAAGCTGTTATTATTTTAAACTGGGAGTCACTGGCTGCACTGAAAAAAACTGACGGTTTAATTAACCATAGTTTCAGTACAGTCAGACTCAAAGTGTATAAGAAATATGCGGACAAGCCGGAGGCTCCGAAGTCAGTTTCAGATGCTACCACTGTGTTTGAAACTCTCCACGAACACGGAGATGACAATGTCATCAGGGGAGAACTCTGATGTTACTGTGGTGGAGAAGAAGCCATGTAGAGATGTTGACATTTCTGCAAGTCAACCTTCACCACTCTTAACAGCATCAGCTGCTCTCATTTTAAAAATTGGGAAAGAAGGGACTAAT
This sequence comes from Tipula vernalis, assembly GCA_958295665.1. Taxonomy (NCBI): domain Eukaryota; kingdom Metazoa; phylum Arthropoda; class Insecta; order Diptera; family Tipulidae; genus Tipula; species Tipula vernalis. The sequence goes on along the minus strand of OY282559.1, from coordinate 85,861,870 downwards.
GTCGTCTTGATCCAGTAACCTTAGGTCACTGAAAATCGTATACTTGGGAGCAAGACTCCCTATTATAGATTAATCCACGCAAAAAAAAGGTAGGGTTCGGTCGTGAGTTCTCATTAAAAATAATATTAGTTTTCTGCTATCAAATTTCAGCAAAGGAAATGTAGCAGCGGTCATCATTAAGGTCTATAAACGGAGCCTCTGGCTAATATCAGCTTACCTTTGAATTCCACCAGTCTTTCTAGGTAAGCTAATTTTGGAGGCCCTGGGGAGTGATGCAAGTTCTCATCACACAATTTGGAGAAGTACGGACACAAATAAACAAGGTGAGTTACTCCTTGATTACATTTTAAGTACTAACCTTCATATATGTAACATAGGGAATAAGCCAACATTTATAACAGAAATAAACAGGAGTTATTAGATATTACACTTTTCCCAATTTTTTTGACGATTATTCTATTAAACTGGAAAATGTCGGAAGACCACTTCTTTTCTGATCATTATTATCTTCAGTTCGAAATGGACTTGGCTTCTCCAAAACGTCCAATCGACAGGAATAGGAGGAAACCCGACAGGGACACCTTTAGAACTATTCTGGGTAATTCACTACCAGTTCCGGTGCCAAAACCTCCAAAAACTACGGAAGAACTCGATGGCTTGGTGGACGAGCTGCCCAGCATTTTTGGTGAGGCGATACTGGGTTCTAGTCCTCTTAGCAGGCCTAGGGTAAATCTCGACCACCCTGCGGGTCCAAGGAGATTCAACAAATACGTCAAAAATGCAAAAGACTCTTTAAAACAGCATGGAAAACAAGAGTCGCTGTAGCCTGGGACTCATAAGGAAGTCATCAAAATTTACAAATATCAATTGAGAAGTGCCAAGAACAGATTTTGGAGACTATACACTCAAAAAAATATATAGGTTGGAATAACAAAATTCCAGATATATTTTACAAAATTTCTGTAAATATAGAACACACAAAATATTTTGTAAAATTTACAATTTAACAAAAAATTCTGTAAATTTTATAAAATGAATTGAAAGAATAACCAAATGTTTTTGATAATAATGTAATAAAACATTTATAACATTTAAAATTATATTTATAAAATTAAAAATACTTTTGTAAATTTACTAAAATCTCCGTAAATTATACGGAATAAAACAAACAAAATTTACTTCGGAATTAATTTAACATTATTTTGTATACAACCAAATTGACACTTCTGTAATAATATTCATAAACAAAAGCACGCATCACGTGAATTTTTTTATAAAAAAATAGTACAAATACATTTTTATAAAAATTAAATAAAATTTTCAACGAACTTGTTACAAAATATGGAATTGGCTGAAATTTTCATTTTGGTTTACGCTTATACCGTTTTTACATGAAATTTAACCAAAACAATTTGATATCAATACTTATTTCGTTTTCGATTGACCAAAAAATCTAAGCTCAGTATAAAAAAGTACTAAACTCGATCATTTTTTAATATGGCGAATTTAGTTTTTCTAGCACTGAAGCAAGCGATCATTTTAAAGAAAAATCAGGAAGCAATAATTAGCATAAAACAATATCGACGGTTTGAAGCAACGAAGCACATGCCTCAAATAAAGCGCACGAAACAAACCTCATTCTTTTATTTCTGGCCCAAAGAGTATGCCTCTAGCGCATGCCGCTAATTTCTTCCCTTTTTCGAAAAGAATTCGCATTACAGCAATAGGTCGAACCCCATCTAAAGCATGCAGGCTTCGCACATCTTATGATAGATATAAAATAGCTCATACAAAAATCTAGGAAGGTTCACTGATACAGGGGTTTAAAATTAGGGTAGAGAAGGCCACGAATTTTTCCTGTACCCTATTTTTTGGTTTGCGACTTTACTAATTGTTGACAGTATTTTTAGTGAAACGGGCAAACTTATTTCGCCGCAAAAATTAATCTATGCTAATATTTTCACAACACGAACCGAAACTAATTGATAGAGAGGACTTAAAAAATTATAACCGTGGCATCTGCCAACTTGACAGCAAACTATATCGCATATAAAGGAAAGCAAACTACATCATATGAACACATCTGCCTCTGGATATATGATATAGTCAAATAAATTATATGTATATGTAATACCCAAATAAATTATACTATTTATAAGGGACATCGCTGTCAAAAACGGCGATAGATGGATTATTTCTGTTGTGATACGCACAAAGATTGTAACCAAAAGTGAAGTATATTTCATGTACATTAATAAAGGTCATATAATACGACTGTGTTATATAAAGGTTTGCTTATACTAAACATACATATTGAATAACTCAACATGCCTCTCCTTTTGTTTTAATAAGAGAATCAGAATGGTCCAACATAATTATCCAAGTACCTTGGCACTTTTCTCTTTCTCTGTGGTCTTTCTTGACGTGGTGTTGATTCTGTCTCAGCCGGTTGCTCCACGCTGGTCGATTGCGTTTCCTGCCCTTCCAATGTTGGAGATGTGTGATGATCAGTGGTAACTGGCATTGGCTGCACGTCCATAGAAGGTGGCGTCATATCTCGTTTCTGGTTCGTCTTGGTCGAAGGCACCGCTTCGTTTTGTATGTCCTGATGATGTTTGACTGATTCATAAACTGGCCTTATGTACTGTCTGTTTCGAGTGTATTTCTTGCCATTAATTATGAGTTCATAAGCACGTGTAGATACTTGTTTCGACACTTGACCCCTTAAACATTTAGAATCATCCGGTTTCAATTTTACCATCACTTCGGAACCAACTTCCAAATTACTTAACTGCTTACTATTCTTGTCGTAGTCAGCTTTGCTTGACGCTCTTCTTTGCATGATGTTCTCTGTAACATTCGCTGGTATTGAGGGTAACAAATTTTGGTCCATTCTAGGTAGACATGACCGTAGATTCCTCGACATTAATCGCTGCGCGGGTGAATATCCAATTACATTAGGTGTGTTTCTATATTCCAACAATGCCTGCCATAGACATTGCCCGGAATCTTCACATTTTTTTATAATTCTTTTTACTATTTTCACTGTTGCTTCCGCCTTTCCGTTTCCTCTTGGATAATAAGGTGATGAATTTAGATATGTGAAGTTGTATGTTTCGGCAAATTCCAGGAACTTTTTATTGTTGAAATTGTGTGCACCATCAGTGACGACTTTTTTTGGAATGCCATAGCGAGCGAAGTTTATTTTGCAGGCAAGTATGACGTCATCAGCTGTGGTTGTTTTCAAAAAATTGATTTCGAAGAAATCAGAATAGTGATCGACTGTAACTAATATGTTTCTTTTCATTCCTTTATAAATTGTTTCGCAGAAGTCCATCGATACTCGTTGAAACGGATAAACTGGGATCTCTTGAGTCAACATGGGCAGTTTCTGTTGTGAGTCTCCGTGACTGGCACAAATTAAACAGTATTTTATTTTTTTCTTTATGTCAGCAGTTATTCCTGGCCAGAAAATTGTACGACGAGACTTTTCAATGCATGATTGTATCCCCGTGTGTCCAAGATGTATAATATCGAGATATTTTTCTCGTAGCGAGTGCGGTATTACAAACCTGTCACCTTTTAGCAAGATACCAGATTTAACTAGAAGCTCTTTTTTCACTGATTGATATATTCTTACATCGTTGTCGTCTATATTACTATTCCAATCATTGCATACTTCCGCTACCACTTTTTTTAGAACTGGATCATTTTGGGTTTCTTCTCGAATTTCCCGTATTTGTTTGTCGTCAATTTCCTCGTTACTCATTGGGTTGATCTTCTCTACACTTCTCAGGAATTTGTTAATTTGCAACACTTTCTCCGTTTCATCTAATATTTGTTTTCGTGTAGTCTCCACTGGTAATCTGGATAGTAGATCCGCTATTACCAGATCTTTACCTGGTATGAAACTGATCTTTAAGTCGTATTTTTGAAGTTTTAATCTTAGTCTCTGAATTGGTGGTTTGGCGTCTATTGGAGGGGGGGATCAAAGTTGAGTAGATTAATCTACCAGCTCCGTAACCTTCCAGTAGGGTGCGCATCACGTGAGCTGTTCTGGTCTTGTCATTAGGCAGCTGCGTGATAGGTACAATTGTGTAAGGGGTAACCTGTGCACAATTCGCAAGTGTACGTACTGCCTCCTCGTGGCAACCACTGGTAACTAAGGCCACTTGGCACATTTTAGGCCATTTGGCACAGGCCAAAGTACGGCGCTAAAGGAGAAAACCTTGACAAAAAACCCTAATCTAAGGTGGAACAGCATATGCCGAAAGATGAATGGCTGATAGGTTAATCAGCCCAAAATATACGGACTCTGGATACCAGGCACCCTCCAGTTTTATTTTTAGCCTTCCTGTAGTAAAGCTGGGTGACCTACAGGTGATTTGCAATTCCCAGCAACTCGTAAGAGTAAAATCAAACGGAATACGGGGCAGGAGTAGGAATATACGGGAGTGGCACAACCCTCTCGAGGTCCTTGAGCTCCAATGCTACCGTCTTTCTAGCGGAACTACATGCTGTAGTAAACATCTAGGAGGGAAAGCAATATGCCCAGATAGTATGTATCACGTACCGGGAGGCAGTATTGTCAGGTTCATTAAGAACCTGAATATTGACTGGACGGATAATTAAGCAGGGGCCAGCACAATAGATCTTTTAGGTCGCAGTGCGAAGTGGCTGATCGCCCGCATGGCCCCCCCCCCCCCCCAATAATAATAATAATAGTCTCTGAATTCGTTTCGTGCACTTATGTATTGGCTTGTTGAAAATTTGTGTTAAGGATATATGATCTGTTTGTATCGTAGTGTTGTCTCGACCACTTATATACTGATCAAATCTTAAACAAGCGTACACAATCGATAATAATTCAATTTCACACTGCGAGTAATTTTTCTCTGTTGCTGTGAGTGACTTGCTGGCAAACATTATTGGTTGATTGTTCTGTAACATTACTGCCCCTAGACCTTGACGAGAACCATCTGTTTGTATTACGACTTTTTCAGTACTGTCGTAATATTTCAGGACTGATATATCGGCTAGGACTTTCTTAATGTTCCCAAATGAATTACTCTCACGTTCCATACATGTGAAAGTCTTTGACTTGACCATTTCTCGCAATGGTTCCGTTAGCTTAGAGTGATTAGGTATGAACTTGCTTAGATAGTTTGTCATTCCAAGAAACTTTTGGGTCTCTTGAATATCCATTGGACTTCTCATGTTCTTTAATGCTTCGACTTTCTCTTCGTCTACTTTCACTCCCTCCGTCGTTAGTAAGTGTCCATAGAACTTTACTTCCTTAACCGCTAACTTCATCTTTTCCTTGTTTAGTTTGATATTTGCTTGTCGCAGTCTGTTCAGAAGTTTTTCTAAATTGCTGTCATGGTCTCGCAGCGCCTCCTCGTAGGTGTCTCCTTTTCCATATATCAATATGTCGTCTGCTATGGTTTCTACTCCTACCAACCCTTTCACAATTTCATATTGCCTTTGCTGGTATACTTCTGCTGCTGTATTTATACCAAACGGTAGTACTCTGAAGCGATATCTATTGAATGGAGTCCAAAAAGTCGTTAAGTCCATACTATCGTTGTGTAATGGTACTTGCCAGTAACCATTTTTTGCGTCGACTAACGTAAACACTTTCGCTTTGTTAAGCTCCGGTAACAACTCATCTATTGTCGGCATTTGGTATTTCATACGTTTTATAGCGCGATTTGGATTTTGTGGATCAAGACATATTCGAATTTTATTGTCTTTTTTCTTTCTTATAACGATGTTTGAAATCCACTCTGTGTGATGTGTTACCTTCTCCACTATCCCTCTAGCTTCTAAATTGTCTAACTCTTCTTTCAATAGATCTCGTACAGCTAGCGGTATTCTTCTTGGTGGTTCCTGAATAGGGGTTACTGAGGTATCTATGTCGAATTTGAGTACATCATGCATTCGCCCATCCCCTTCGAACACATCATTGTACTCCTCAATTAATTTTTTCAACCTTGTCTTATTTAAGCTATTCACACTTTTGATTTCATGGACAGTCAATAGATTGAGCCTTTTACAAGCGTTGGATGAAATTATTGGCTCCAAATTTCCTTCTATAACTTGAAATATTATTTTGTTTATCACGCGATTTCTTGAGCATTTTATTTTAGTTTCACCAATCGAACTTATTGTACTGCCAGTAAATGGTTTTAATCTTATGTTGCTCGGTGTTATTGTCGGGTTCTTCTTGATTTTTAATAGGTTGTCAATTCCTATCACACAACATGAGGCTCCAGTGTCCCAACACGTTAGCACTTCCTTATATGTTCCTCTTTCATGCTCTAATAGTATCTTCCCTTTCAACACATCATGTTTTCCGGTTCTTCCTATTGTTCTAACCATTTGTATTTCATCGTACGAGTCATCATCATTTGATGCGGTGGTTCCGTCTTCCACTTGGTTGACCGGCTTCTTATTTGTCCCCATTTTGGATTTTCTGTCATTCACCCCTTTTTTCAACTCCATAACTGAACAACAACTTGAAAAATGGTTCTCCTTGTTGCATTTAAAACACTTTTTCCCATATGCTGGGCATTTTTTTTTTTTACCAAATTGATGTGTTCTGGCACAAAATTTGCATACTATTAATTTTGCATCATTTATTCGGTTTATGTTCTCCTCCACTGTTAGCGTTGTTGTCATTTTTTTTAACTGCAATTTATGTAGAACATCAATTTTCGCTATTTCCACTGCCTTTGATAATGTCAATTCCTCGTCTTCATTTTTCATTAGCAGATTTCTTAGCTCTGTATCCTGCAATCCAAAAATGAATTGATTGCATGTCATCTTGCTCTCAAGGTTCCCGAACTTGCACCCTTTTGCAGCGTATTTGATTCTGCCTACATATGTGTCTATGCTTTCATTTTCCTTTTGCGATAGTCCATTGAATATGTAGCAATTAAATCTAGTTGTTGTTTTCATAGAAAATTTATTTTTAATTGCCTCTATTACTTTGTCTATCGACTGTTTTTGCTCAGAAGAAAACGCTTCAACCATTTGGTTGGATAACCTCAAACCATCTGTGTCCAAGCACTGTTCAACGTGCGCTTTCTTTACATTTTCCGGCTTTTCTTTCAATTCTTCTATTAAACAGAAGTTGTTCCACTGCTGGATGAACAGTATTGTATTGTCATGGTTGACCGTATCTCCATACGTTTCATTAATATCCCAACGTGGTTTTTGTTTAGACATTTTTTCTTGATGGTGTACACTACCAATTCTCCGTACTAGCAGCAACTTGATGAATATGTTTTACTGTTTTTTTTTTTTTTTTTAGTTCTAACTATATAATATATTTATCGGCTTTTTTCCTTCTTTTTTTCCATGAATTATTTATAACTAAATAATTACCACTTCTGACACCATGTTGTGATACGCACAAAGATTGTAACCAAAAGTGAAGTATATTTCATGTACATTAATACAGGTCATATAATACGACTGTGTTATATAAAGGTTTGCTTATACTAAACATACATATTGAATAACTCAACAATTTCTAAAGATGGCAGTAGTAGTTTTTGTTAAACATTTTTTTTTTTGTATCGAAACAAAAATGTAAACAAAAGCAACCAACACGAATAAAACTGACAACTAGACATGAATTAGAAAAAAAAATTTAATTTAATTTTTTATTTATGTAATAAAAAATTAAAAATTCTTCAAGCTGACATCTTTAGAGCTAATCCCGTACTTAGTTTTGTTTTCATGTATCAAATAGCCGTCTTTAATGGAGATGGTCTTATTTGTAAGTTCAAAATGAACCGCTTATTTTGTAGTTCAAATTAAAAAGGAACACTTCCTATTCTACTTATGGCACTTTTCTCTAAACCAAATAATACATTTTGTAATTTAATCCGTAACAAACGAAAAGCCTCGCAGAGGGCATGTAAAGAATTAAGTTTTCATTTCATAAGGTGATTTTCTTGAATTTTTGTTTCATAGAGGAAGGAAGTAAATAAACAACTTACGGTTTTTTGTTTTATTTGTTTGTTTCTATCTCTGCAATCTTTTCTGGGGCTCAAGGCACTTGACGTCCTACCTTATGCAGTAGTCAAATCGAGGACGTACGTCCACGGCTATAGACCCCGTTTTTTTGTTTAAACCACCGGCGCTTTGCATTGCTTCATGCCAGCCTATAGTGCTGACATGCATGAAAGATGGGTCGGCCAATGGATTCTGCACTCTAAACAGGGGGCCCATAGATGTGTTAATCTTCACCGCCGATCGTTTTCAGACGATGAAAAATCCCTTTTGCATTCCGCACCTATAGGGATTCGAACCCGGTACCTCCCCCGATCCAACCGCCGCAGTTTTAACCACGTTTGGTCGGTCAACTTAAGGTTTTTTAGACTTTATATATTGTGTTTTAATGTACAAAAAAAAATATGAAAGAAAAATATCGGTCTCCACTGTAACACTTGTAAAAATTATCTGAAATCAAAAAACCAATAGTTTTTATAAAATATATAATATTTGTTGGAGGTTGTACCAACAATATCAATAAAAAGCGAAAATATAAAAAACGGGGGTGTTTTCACATTTTTTTCGCTCTTTAAAGTGCTATAAAAAAATCAGTAAATATTATCTGCATTTTGGTTTATCCTCCAATAAATTAAATGAACTTCAAAATAATAAATTAATAGTGATCCATTGAGTAGTTTTTGAATTATCGTGGAGACAGATATAAAAAACATCGTTTTTCAGGAAACGCACTTAAAGATTTTGTTAACGATTTTTTTGAATAGATGCGTAATAAAGTTGGTCGAGTTATTATGCCATAACTTTTTTATGAAATTTATTTCAGTCAAACGGTTTGGGGAATATATTCTACACAAAAGAATAAAAAAAACATCGAATTTTGGGATCGAGTTTCATAAGAACCTCCCCTTAAGTGAGTATCGTACTCTTGTTGAACCTTTTTCATTTTCATTTGAATTAATGGAGCAAAGTTCGTACTGGTCTTTTTTTGGATTGAGGACAGATAAATTAAATTCCTTTGTTAAAAATAGTATAATACATTAACTAATTTGCATATTCTTCTTGTTCATCCTGGCACAGCTGTTTATAATCTCTGTAGAGCTCACTTATAGATTTATCGCCTTCAATGTACTGTTTAGCAGTGTTGGCGCGTGACTAGTGACTTTCAATTTTAGGAATTGAATTAATGTTGTCTGACTCTTTATTTGACTGCTAAAGGAATATCCCTTCGTCATTATTATGGTTCCACTTGAACTCTGGAGCAGTTATTCCTAGTTCGGAAGAAGTTTGTTTTTCTTGAACAGTACGAATTTTATTCTCCAACTAATTCCTAAAGCGGCAGTGAAAAATTGTTTACATACTCTTATTTTGGTACCACTGCGATCAAAATAATATATTGTTACGTTTTTGCCTTATCAATCAAGGTTCGTATCACTGGATTGTGAATAATACAAACTCAATTCAATTTATCACCAACGAATTTATTTATTTCACAAAATTTATTACAACACAGTTTATCAATCAAAATTCACAAAATCACTTTATATAAATTATTCTCAATTTTTACTAATCACTTTTACTTTTTATTTCGCACAAAAACACTTTTTAAATCACTTTTTAATTCCTTTTTAATCTTTATACTATCGCTTTCCAAATATTACTTATTCTTACAACTTTACACTATCGCGTTCCAAATACGAATAATCCAATTCGATCTTGTTCGCCTTTTTATATACACAAACCAAGCTTCTCGAAAGTTCACGACTTTTCCAGTTGGAATATCGTAGAAACATTACGTAACAATTTTTATCATGGAAAATTCCATTTAGTACAGTAAACATTGAGCTATTAGTTTTACTTATTCTATTACACACTAGGTGTCACCGTCACACTACCCCTCACCTAAGCCTGTTCGTCCCGAACAGGACCGAAATTACCTCCTCGGTAGAGGGCCAGCCTCTGTAAATGTACCGCCATTGGTTTACCTCCTTGTCCTTTTCTTGTCCTGTAGGGTGCCGTCCATAAAGGCTGCACTTTCGCCGATAAATCCCCCTTCTTTTGTTGCGAGTTGTGAAGCCACACCAATTGCCCCTCGTGTAATCCCTGGCCATTTGCCCGTATGGCACATCGAGTTCTCATCCAGTCGCCCGACACTCGCACTCTACCTCGCACAACTCGGCCCTTCTTATCCAATGTCTGCTTAACCTGGTGTTCTTTGGTTTCCTCAACAATTGTTTCAGATTTCGATGGCAGCTCCTCGCAATGACTGATTGTTACTCGCCTTACTGCCACATCCGTACCGTTAAATTTAAGATTCAGCTCGATGTTATCGCTGCTCAATATTCCTCGTCCAAAATCCAACACAAAGCCATTCATCCTCATGAAGTCCGTTCCCAAAATGACCTCGTCCACAATGTCTGCGACTAGAACTTCGTGTGGGAAAAGAGTTTCGCCGATCCTTATGCTCACGATCTTTTTCCCTTTAATCATTGCACTCTCCCCATTTGCCATTCTTAATTTTAACCCATCAACCAGCTGCACTGCTCCTGCGATCAAATCTTTCCGAACAATTGTGTGGGTTGCTCCGGTATCCAGCGTAATAATACACCTCCTCCCTTCAACACCGCCCAAAACTGTGACGCTGCTTCCGCCTCGTGCTTCACTCGTAACAGGGATGAATGTTATGGGGCAACCAGACGGCGAAGCCAGCTTCGGTTCCTTCAAACTGACTTCTAACCTTTCCACTTTACCGACTGTTGCCATCCGCTCATCCGATTCCCGCTCTCCTCTTCGTGCTCTTTCCACGGAAGATGGTAATCCGTGCCGCTTTCCTCCTGCTTCCAAACAATCTCGCGAGATGTGGCCAATCCTGTTACACACCCAACATCTTCGCTCGCTGCCTCTAGACCTCTGTCCCGACCGTTCCGTGTTTGCTCGTATAAAAGGTGGCGATCTTCTCTCTCCATGTATTACTTTCCGACAGTCCATTGAGATGTGACCCAACTTGTCACATTTCCAACACCTAAGCCTGCCTCTTCCGACTGTCGGTACCATTCGCTCCATGCTGCCGTTCTTGTCTGAGTTCATTTGACGCCTAAATACTGATGGTCTGGTGAAGTTCTGCACAGCCTCGATGGTTAACGCAAACGCAACGGTTTCCGCAAAGGTTGATTTAGGTGACAACATTACAGCCCTGCGTGTCTCTGGATCTCGAATACCGTCAGTGAATGCATCAATTTTTAGCCTTTCCATATAATCGGCCGATGTACTGGTATGCGCTAGATGTACTAATCGCTCGATTGCCGATGAAAACTCCTGAAGTGATTCTCCTCCCTTTTGGTAGCGGCTTTTCAATTCCATTCGATAGATTTCACGCTTGTGATCACTGCCGTACTTCCTATCCAGCGCCTTCATAATTTCGAGATAACTGTTGCGATCTTTTTCCGGAATTGTTTGTAAGGCCTCCGCAGCTTCACCTTTAAGGGCCACTATTAACGCTGCGACAAGATGTTCATCATTCCAACGGTTTTGATTGGCTGCCGTTTCAAATTGAAATTTGAAAATGCCGAAAGATGATGTACCGTCGAAGTTTGGTGGTTTTAACTTAACTGATTGAACGGTCTGTACCACTTGCGTCGTTGTTCCACTTGCCTTGACATCAGTTAGATCTTTCTCGAGACGTTGACATTTTTCCACAACTTGTTGAATCTCCGTTTGCAATTTCTCTTCAACATGTTGAACCTTCCTTTCTAATTTTTCGTCAACCTTTTGAATCTCCGTCTTAAAATTCGTTTGCAGTTTCTCTATTTCGCCTTGTACATTTGTAGACAATTCCAGAATTTTCTCGTCCGTTCTCTTTTGCCCATCTGCAATTTGGTCTTTAATTTCTTGGTTAGACTGGTTTATAGTCTCCAACTGTCGCTCATTTGACTGCTCAATTTTCACCATTTGTCGTTTCATTTCTTGATTTGACTGATTTTGTTGTTCCATTTCATTCTTAATTTCTTGGTTTGACTGCTCAATTTTCACCATTTGTCGTTCGTTTTGTTGTTTCATGAGACACATCTGTCCTGTCATTTGGTTCATAGCAGCTATTAACTGCGACAAATCGAAACTTCCAGAATGTTCTTGTGTCTTTTCGACCAACGGTTGTTTATCTTCTGCTTTCTGCTCTATGGTTGCTGCATCCGTTACTTTCTCTCCAAAATCATAATGTTCCGCGTCCAGCCCTTCGTTCTGCATGGCCTCACGTAGTCGCGCTTGTAAAGCTGCTTTAGTACCATCAGTAGCCAAACCCCGTTTCTCTAGTTCTCTTTTTAATTCTGGAACTTTTAATTCGTTGAGAATCATTTTCTTTATCTTTTTATTCACAATCCCACCGCTGTCACCAAATTGTTACGTTTTTGCCTTATCAATCAAGGTTCGTATCACTGGATTGTGAATAATACAAACTCAATTCAATTTATCACCAACGAATTTATTTATTTCACAAAATTTATTACAACACAGTTTATCAATCAAAATTCACAAAATCACTTTATATAAATTATTCTCAATTTTTACTAATCACTTTTACTTTTTATTTCGCACAAAAACACTTTTTAAATCACTTTTTAATTCCTTTTTAATCTTTATACTATCGCTTTCCAAATATTACTTATTCTTACAACTTTACACTATCGCGTTCCAAATACGAATAATCCAATTCGATCTTGTTCGCCTTTTTATATACACAAACCAAGCTTCTCGAAAGTTCACGACTTTTCCAGTTGGAATATCGTAGAAACATTACGTAACAATTTTTATCATGGAAAATTCCATTTAGTACAGTAAACATTGAGCTATTAGTTTTACTTATTCTATTACACACTAGGTGTCACCGTCACAATATGCTCTTTGAACGACGATGACTGTTTTCCCTTCATATTTGCAGCTGCATTCAAGTCTATAGCTATCCCACAAGAAGGCAGCAATTGTCGTGCATCTTTAAATTCCTTACTTTTAATAGTTCTATCGGTTTGTTTTACAATTTTGTTCTATTGATTCCTTTGGCTGCTGCTTCTTTGAAGTTTAGCTTAATTGTTTGCCAATTTTACATGTTTCTTGCTCTCTTTCGACTTTTCTTCTCCTCAATGCAAGGAAGCACCACTTTTCTTTTCTTTTGCTCGTTTGGGTTATGTTCATCATTATTAACGGTATAATTAGTATAATTAGTTTTAAATATACGAAACCATATATTACCTCTAACCCTTCAAACTAAATAATCAATTTTAAATTAAACAATTACATACACTAAAAATTACCCATTTGAAATTTGAATACTTAAAACAATTTTTTTAACTACTAACCAGTACTGTAAAAGTGTTACAAGCTGAGTATTATAGTGTAAGCTAGATATTTTGTTCTATTTGGTTATAAACTAGATGTCTATATGCGAATATTTAGAATTTATGTTAATTAAGGACGTGTCCGAAGTTTATGATAATTTTTTTTTTTTTGTAATAATTGTGACTGGAGTGAAATAATTTTCTCTTCCATATTTTGTAATAAGTTTTATTTGTACTATTTTTTTTAGAAATAAATTAACGTAATACGGCTTAATTATTGTTATTGCGCGCTTTTGTTTATGAATATTATTACAAAAGTGTCAAATTTACAATAGTAGTGGCTGTGATAATTTGGTTGCATACAAAATAATGTCATAATTATTACAATTGGAATAACTATCAGAAGGTTCGGATACGTCTTAAATAATTAACTCCCTTCGATTCGCCAAATTAATATTTGAATTTGGACATTTTGAGCCATAGACCACCACGAGCCCCTCCCTTTTAATACGTTTTTTAATATTGATATTGCGTATTGGGAAACTTTCCAATGGGAAAAAATACTACATATTTCAAGATACACAAAACAACCAGTTTGGAACAAATAATTCCCAACTGCTAGAATACTGTCAAAATAGTACAATTCCCATTCCCAGGGAACAGCCAGAATAGGGCTACAGAACCGCAATTTTTGAAATTAAAAATATCTTTGACTTCATAAGAAATGGACCGTCAGCTTGATGACAGTTACATATATTTTTCAAATAAAAAGTGTATCCAACATCTTCAGCGACTACGCGTTTGGGTGGCCAAAATAAAAACTAAGAGACTTACAACTTTTATTACTTCTTAACTTTTCGTTAGATGGCAGCACATTGCTTACAGTTTCATTATCAACCACGATAACTAAAACTCTATATACATTTATTCAAATTCATACCGATTTTCCATCGTCATAGAATAATAGTATTATACTATAACACTATGACGATTGAAAACTGACGTTCGTAGTATATTTTCCTTCTACAATAAAATAAAATAAAATATAATAGGTATTAAAATTTGATAACTATCAAATCAAAATATTATATTTTATTTTTGCTAATATACCTTGTGTTCAATCGGGCAAAAATGATAAAAAATATCATGATATTTTTTATCACTTTTGGCATTAAACGCACTCATTTATCACACAAAAAAACCAACTTTTTTCTTGGTTCCAGCTGTCAATTTTGAATTTATTTTCTTTATGATATTTTCGGTATTTAAATTAAATTAAATTTGATTTTTTAAGATATTTATATGGTATTTACACCGTCACCTATTTATTTAAATATAAATAATAATTTATATTTCGAAGTTTTGTCTGAGAACACAAACACAACGAAACTCAAACTAAAATTATTTGTGTCTCCAATATTTGGATAGAAACCAAATAGTTTACATTATCAAAATAATTTATAAAAAAGAAATAATTAAAGAATATAACATTTAATTAAAAACCTGACAACAAAACGAGTTTATTGAATTTTACAAAGCGATTTAAAACAAAATGTAACATTTAAAATCAATTTATCATTTTTTTCAATTTTGGTTGTTCAATCGGGTTTGACGTACATTATTACGAAATGAAGTTAGGGTGGGATAAAATATCATGATATTTTTTATCATTTTTGCCCGATTGAACACGTCCATACTATCAAAATATTACAAAATACCAAATTATAAAATTTATTTTTTGATAATCCACTTCGGTAGTAGATTTGCATATTTCACACGACCATTTTTCGGATTTTTAAGTTAAGTGATGACCAGCGAAAAACTATAAACTTAAAAATTAAGAATTAAAAAAACTTAAAAATGCGGTAGATAGCTTGTCTATATTATCGCCTAGCGAAAAATTAACGTCACTAAAGAAATTTAATGAAGTTTCGTTAAATTAGACCTGTCATTTAAGGTGTCCGCATGCCAAAAGACTTCAGGTTTTTTGACACGCAGTCTACGATAAAAAGATAAAATTTTTCCATCTATCGTTGACAACGACACTTTTGTGTATTTTTTTAATTATTTTGGGGAAATATATTTAGTAATATGCAATGCGCCATTTATATCATAATTTTAAAAAATGTTTGACAGATAGAATCTAACTCAAACAAACAAGATTCGTCGAGTTTATTTGGATTTAACGAAACTACCCTAATACGCGTTTCCATGCACATAAACCGAGTTGAACCTAGGTTAACTCTATCATGGAAACATGATATATAATAAGATTTGAATAAGTCCAAACAAAATCTGGAATTGTTTAATTCTTCCCAGGGATAATTTAGTGCAACTGTTCAACTGTTGAAAATAAAGTATATGTTTGGTGCTTTATCGCACGTGACAAAAATAATTTACTCACCTAAACTTAAAATGTTCAATATTATCATGTATCCGATATATTCCACTTGATTTGTCAAAAACTTTATTTGAAATTAATTCGGACATTTTAAAATAAAATTAAATTTCACTATTTATGCAAAATATGATAGGAAGCGGTTACTATGGCCACCTAAAAACGAAACAATTTGTTGTTGCTAGGGTTGAAATTTTAAATAAAAAGTCTACGGGAAATATTCTGAAAGGCTTTAATAATTTTATTCAAACAAATTTCATCACATTTTAACATCATGAATTTTCTTCATATGCGTTTGACAAGTTTGTTTTTGGTAAAAAGCCTTTTCGCACACGGTACATTTAAACGTTTTTTCCCCATGATTTCTCATGTGTACTATTAATGTTTTCCGATAGTTAAATTCTTTATGACAAATTTCGCACTTAATAATTTGATCTGGGTCATGAATTCTCATATGCGACATGTAAACACGGCGAGATTTATAACTTTTTGCGCATATTTTACATTTATGAGGACGACCCTCTGTATGAGCTTCTTTAATATGTGCGCCTCTATGACTTGAACTTTTATAACCGACGCCACATATATGGCAGACGTAAGGCTTTTCACCGGTGTGCGATCGCATATGTAATTTAAGCTCAGTCGACGATACTGCACAAAATTCACATATTTTACATTTAAATGGTTTCACACCGTTATGTCGTTTTAAATGATCGACCAGTTGGCATGAAAATTTAAATGTCTTGCCACACAAATCACATATAAGGTTTTGATTCAATTCCGTGGGTTGATGGGCTTCCTTTAAATGTCGCTGGAAGTATAATTCGTTAACAAATGTTTTTAAACATGTCATACATTTGAATGTTTGAAGCACAGGTATATCGTGTTTTGCTAACAAATGCTTGCGCAGTGATCCAATTAATTCAAAGGCTTCATCGCATATGGTGCATTCGTAAGATCTGATTTTTGGTGATTTAATAGAAAATCTTATATATTTATCCATATCCCGGTATCTTTTATGATTGTCTGGAGTTGCTGCCAAAAGCTCATCAATGTCGCTGCTATTATTAGACGCAATTCCAGTGGAATTGTGCTCATCTTTATTCTGTGGAACGCTATATTTACGTTCTTTAGGATCAGGTGATTTACTTGCTTTATGTTCGGATTCATATTCATCAGATTCAGATAGATTATTTAAATCTATATCTTTTCCAGATACTTTCTCCAATACATTGGTTGTTCCTAGCAAGACAGCGTGAGAGTCCCAAACCTTCTTGCGGTATTTAAATGCGGCTATAGTCGATTCAATACATAGGATACAAATTGAATTTGATAATTTGTCGTCTTCCAAAATCTGAAATCAATTTTTAAAAATATTTATGATACTAATAATAAAAACAAAGATCTTACCTCTAATCCGGTACAAGCCAATATCATTTCAGTTATTCCCACATAATCTAAATTTACCAATTTTTTACTGAACAATGGTTCTAACTCAACATCACAGGTCAGGCAGGTTCTACATATTAAATCCATTTTTAATAATTTAGCACTTGAATTATTTTAAAATTCTCTAGATTATGAACAGAAGACAAAGTATAAACAAAATATTTACATATATGTCAAAAGTACAAGCGTGTCGAATTTGTAGTTGAGAAACACACCCTTTTTGCTGGAAAGGGGATAGGGCGATTTTTCGAAACTATTGCTTCTAGGTTCTTATTGGTTCTACGCAGCAAATAGTGTCTGTGCAATCGACCACCGAAAATTTATAGTTAATCTAGCAAAGACATGAACCATAAGTGCTGGGAAGTATAAGCGTGATTTACACGTTCCAACAATGTTTCCCAACAAAAATTGAAGAGATTAGTATATCGCGAATTCCATTTGAAAGACAAGAACAAATATATAAACAAACAAAATTTTGTTGGATTTTTTTCTTTTTTTTTCAACTTTGTTTCCATAAAAAAATTTTTTGACTATAAAATATACTCGACCCGAGTATATTTTATGGAAACAAACAACAACAAACACATTAAAAATGGCGATTTGTAAAATTTTTATAGCGCTTTATTTTTATTTTTTAAAATTTTTATTTAAAAATTAAAATTTACGTTCGAACAATTTTCATTTTAGCCAAGAAAAGTCGTAATTTTGATAAATAAAGTGGTATCGCTGCGGCATTCGTCAAAAATTACATTGTCGATTTTATACCGCCAAAAAATTATAGCATGCCCGACATTTTTGTTTTATTTTTTTATAAATTTTTGTTTAAAAATGGAAGTTTACTTTCGAAAAGCTTTATTTTAGCCAGAAAAGTTGTAATTTTGAAACATAAAGTTGCATTATCGCCCTATTCGACATCGTAGATTTTATACCGCCAAAAAGTTATAGCATGACCGACATTTTCGTTTTATACTTTTCTCTTTTTATCGCATGTAAATATTTTCTATTGCGTGTAGCTCTAAGTCTCAACAAAAAAAAAGTTGGAAAACATTGTTGGAACGTGTAAATCACGCATGATTTACACGTTCCAACAATGTTTTTCCAACTTTTTTTTTGTTGAGACTTAGAGCTACACGCAATAGAAAATATTTGCATGCGATAAAAAGAGAAAAGTATAAAACGAAAATGTCGGTCGTGCTATAACCACAGAATACAACCAGACGAGACATAACGCTGTTTTTGTATGGAAAAATTTGGACTCATTTTTTTGACCTTGATTTGCCGAAGGTAAGAGAAAGTTGGGTTATGTATTCTTTGGTTAACTGGTTTTTATTTGAAATAATAAAAATTGAGAATCCTTAACAGTATAGTTAGTGAAATTATTTGATAAGTTTTGTTTTGACAGCATAATTTGTGTAAAATATTCAAAAAATTCATAATATTCGAAAATAATTATACTTCAATGTCCAAAAAAGAAGGTAAGATGAAAAAAAAATTTGATCCACGCAATGTCTATTCTGGTTAATCTTTCTTCTGTGCTATAACTTTGTGGCGGTATAAAATCTACGATGTCGAATAGGGCGATAATACAACTTTATGTTTCAAAATTACAACTTTTCTGGCTAAAATAAAGCTTTTCGAAAGTAAACTTCCATTTTTAAACAAAAATTTATAAAAAAATAAAACAAAAATGTCGGGCATGCTATAATTTTTTGGCGGTATAAAATCGACAACCACTTTATTTATCAAAATTACGACTTTTCTAGGCTAAAATGAAAATTGTTCGAACGTAAATTTTAATTTTTAAATAAAAATTTTAAAAAATAAAAATAAAGCGCTATAAAAATTTTACAAATCGCCATTTTTAATGTGTTTGTTGTTGTTTGTTTCCATAAAATATACTCGGGTCGAGTATATTTTATAGTCAAAAAAATTTTTTATGGAAACAAAGTTGGAAAAAAAAGAAAAAAAAAGTCCAACAAAATTTTGTTTGTTTATATCTTTGTTCTTGTCTATCAAATGGAATTCGCGATATACTAATCTCTTCATTTTTTGTTGGGAAACATTGTTGGAACGTGTAAATCAAGCTTATACTTCCCAGCACTTATGGTTCATGTCTTTGCTAGATTAACTATAAATTTTCGGTGGTCGATTGCACAGACACTATTTGCTGCGTTCCATTTAACGTAGCAAAGTACACACAAGTACTTCTGACTGCACGCAGCTACTCCCCTGCCAGCCACGCGTAACGCAAACGTTCGTAATGTGTAGTTTTTATATTTTCACAATACGACTTTAATTTAATTTGTACAAAAAAAAATTGAAACTAAAACAAAGCCGCAATATATAATTGACAGCACTGTGTATAGAGAATGTAAATGTAGCAGTGTATTATAAAAAAAAGCGTTCGTAAACTGTTCGTACGCTGTACATTTTTGCTGTATACATTTTTGCGCCGGGAGGGTGGTTTACAAAAAAAAAAATATTCGTAATGTGTACACCTTTTACGTAACATTTATGAACTCATATGGGCGTCACGTTTATGAGCCTTCTAAAATGAACATTATGTACGATTTGAGTATTATTCCGCAATTAATTTTGAATTAATAATGAAAACAACGTATTTTGTTTTATTTTTAGTAAATATATGATTTTATTTATTTAATTATATCAATTAATTATTAATTATACCTATACTAAATTTTAACACATTTATTTTTACTTATACTCAATTTTAGTTATACTTCAAGTTCAACAAATGCATTTTGATATTAAAATAAAATAACATAATACGAAAATAGAAATAGCTAATAATGTATTGTATTTATTATAAATGTCGTCGTCACTATCATTCACTAAATTGTATTTATAAACAACAAAAATTAATATCAAATTAAAAATTTACTAAATAATAAAATGGCGCACCACGCTTTACTTTATCAAAAATCACATTCTGTTTAGAGATGGAATGAAGAAAACTACACGGTTTTGTAAATTCATATATGAAATCTGAAATTGTGAAGTATGTAGTAGTAATGCCGCTGTAGTATTATACATAGACTATAGTAGGATGAAGTGAGGGACAAGTTGATTGCAATATTATAGCAATAAATATTATAGCAAGAGTAAAGTACTTTTCATACCAGGCGCCTCGGCTTTGAGCTTCGTAAATAAAAATTTTTTATATCGATTTTTAATAATGTAAATTAGTTTTATTCGATTGATACCGTTTAATTTTATAGTAATAAATTCAATTTGTTGAAAAATAATTTATTTTTAAGTGATAATTTAAAAAAAAACAAAATATATTCCAATGAAGTTATCTACAAAGCCAAGGCAATGCGTTCCACACTCGACTGCGACATTTTAAAGTAGTACACAGCGAAGTGCTTTCTCAACATAACCTACAAATCACATTTTTTGCACAAATATTTCATACTTATCAAAAAATCTAGCTCATATGTGCGTTACAAATTTAGAATATCTCAGTTCCTGCTATAATTCACGTGTAAAATACACCTAAATAAAATATTTGATAGCAACCGAATGTTCAAAGCCAACGCCACCGGTATGAAAAGGTATCAGCTTCGCATTTGTGGTAACTAAATATTTCGAGGCGAGGCGCCTGGTATGAAAAGTACTTAAGAGTAGATTAGAGAGAGAAGAAGGCAAATATATATCGATTCGAGACACACAAGAGAACACATGTGTAATTTTACTGAATTAATAAGAATAAATAAAAAGTATATAAAGTTGTTTGATAAAATCGAGTTTTATTTGAGATTAAAACGTAAACGCATACAAATTTCGATTTGTTTGCCTTAACACTAAAAAAAACTGTCAAATCGATTCAATATTGGCTGTCAAATTTTCGATCTATTAGCTGTATTTTGTTGAGAAATTTACAACAACAATTGGACTTGACTGGAATTAAATAATTCGAATAAACAATTTGTGTTATTTAATTCGAGCTCGAACAAATAAAATGCGTAACTGATTGAATGAAAAACAGAAAAAATACCAACATAGAATATAAAAATTAAATCGAAAAAATATTTCGCGGCTTATTCTGTTAAGAAAAAAATAACTCCAAATAATTAAGCGTGATTTACACGTTCCAACAATGTTTCCCAACAAAAAATGAAGAGATTAGTATATCGCGAATTTCTTTTGAAAGACAAGAACAAATATATAAACAAACAAAATTTTGTTGGACTTTTTTTCTTTTTTTTTTAACTTTGTTTCCATAAAAAAAATTTTTGACTATAAAATATACTCGACCCGAGTATATTTTATGGAAACAAACAATAACAAATGGCGATTTGTAAAATTTTTATAGCGCTTTATTTTTATTTTTTTAAATTTTTATTTAAAAATTAAAATTTACGTTCGAACAGTTTTCATTTTAGCCAAGAAAAGTTGTAATTTTGATAAATAAAGTGGTATCGCTGCGGCATTCGTCAAAAATTACATTGTCGATTTTATACCGCCAAAAAATTATAGCATGCCCGACATTTTTGTTTTATTTTTTTATAAATTTTTGTTTAAAAATGGAATTTTACTTTCGAAAAGCTTTATTTTAGCCAGAAAAGTTGTAATTTTGAAATATAAAGTTGCATTATCGCCCTATTCGACATCATAGATTTTATACCGCCAAAAATTTA
This sequence comes from Tipula vernalis, assembly GCA_958295665.1. Taxonomy (NCBI): domain Eukaryota; kingdom Metazoa; phylum Arthropoda; class Insecta; order Diptera; family Tipulidae; genus Tipula; species Tipula vernalis. Next base: position 85,840,016 of record OY282559.1, on the reverse strand, counting down.
TAGCATGACCGACATTTTCGTTTTATACTTTTCTCTTTTTATCGTATGTAAATATTTTCTATTGCGTGTAGCTCTAAGTCTCAACAAAAAAAAAGTTGGAAAAACATTGTTGGAACGTGTAAATCACGCATTAATTAGAATTAATTTTTTCTCAACAATAGATTTATAAATACTATAGATTTGAAACAAAGTTTTTTCCCATATAAAATCTTCTATGTCAAGTGTAGACAGTTGGAGAAGGACGGATATATATATATATATATATATATATACACATATATATATATGGTTTCTTACGAATAATATATGGTTGCGCTTTCTTTTATGTACACAAACCGTTTAGTTTTTATTCTTGTTAAAAAGTGGTTGTGCATAGTTTCCTGAAAATTAAAAATTATAAAATAAAACAAAACAATTAAAAAAAAAATATAATTAATTATTATTTGTGATAAACTATTAAAAAAAATTTATGAAAAATGAAGTGTATAATGTCAGAAAATGTCGTAACATTATTCCCAAAAAATTACCTGAAATTACTTTTCATCGGTAAGTTTTATTCTGGCTTATATATAACGAAATTATAATTGTGATGTAAAAATTGTAATTTGTGATAAAAAAAGCACTTTTAATTTAAATTTATTACATAATTATCAAACATTATCAAAATAAACAAATGTTGTTGTTGTTGCTGTCTTATGATATGTTTACAATCATTTTTACCGTCCGCACTAAAAGTGTAACGTAATTCCGCGGTTTTAGGAAAGTAATTTTTAATAAAAAAATTAATTTTATTAAAATTATTGAATTTAAAAATAATTATAAGTGTATTGGCATCTAAAATAAAAATGTTTTTTAAACTTTATGCCTCAATTCCACTGTGAATCAAAGTTTGTCAGTAAAAATAACTTGAGATAAAAATATAAAATCGGTGGTGAGGTGAACGAGACACACAACGGAGTCAGTCAAGTTTTTACTTACAAAAAATGTGTATCTGTGTTAGTGCAGTGAGGACGAAATTAAAAAAAAAGTATCAAATCGAGAACATTTTATAGCAGTCCAACTAATACATGTACATAAATATTGTGTACCGATGAAAATATTTCTCGCACACGCTGATAATTTTAATTGTATGGCATTTTTATGGTAATGATTTTTTTTAATTTTGTATTTTATGACGGAAATAATTTGAATAAAATAATTCTGTACTAGTATTAATAATAATTAAATTTTTAGATTATTTTGAAACGTGAAAATAATCGAATTAACACTAATTTATAATTTTTTTAAATAATTCTTGGCTATGTTTTTGTTTGCTAAAAAACAATAACAAAATACGTTATCTTTGTCTCTCTGATGGATTATTTTTTTTGTCTTCTTCCAACTTCAAGTCAGCTCAGTCAATTTTTCACAGTGGAATTGAGGCTTTAATTGTTTTATTTTAAGCAACCCACTTTATTCTAAACCATTGAATAAAATTCTTTCTCTTTTTCGCACAGAATTTTCGATGCTTGACGTTTGTTTATTTGAGGTCTATTTATCTAACTCTATGTCTTTTTCGCACAGAATTTTCGTTGCTTGACGTTTGTTTATTTCTCCTCTACAGTATTGTATTATACATACCTCTATTATTTGTTTGTTTCTTTTTTGTCAATTTGTCATAAGTGACTTATTCGTGTGAAATTAATTTTTAAACAATTTTTATCGATATTTTTGATTTAAACATGGATTTAATTTGTAGAACATGTTTGGCCTATAACGATGAATTGGAGCCATTGTTTAGTAAAAAACTAGTAGATACAGACTATAAGGAGATAACCACAATGTTATTGCTTTGCACAGGATTAGAGGTATATTATACCCAATAGCGCTTACTCTTCATCGCAACATTTAACTTAAAATTGATTACAGATTTCCGAAGATGATAATTTATCAAATACAATTTGTACCCAATGCATCGAATCAATTATAGCCGCATTTAAATACCGCAAGAAGGTTTGGGAGTCGAATACCGTCCTCCTTGAAACAACGAAAGTATTGGAGAATGCAGACGAGAATGAGATAGATTTCGAATATAATTCTATTGAAACTAAAACCGAGCCATTTTACGATGAAGTAACAGAACCTGTTTCTCCAATAACCGAGCAAAATATTCCGGAGCCGGACGAACAAAGCTATATTGAACTTGGACCTGGCGATATTAGCAAGATTGATGAAATCGTAACTGCGAAACCCATTAACGAAAAAAGTTTCAAGAATATGGAAAAGTATATAGCAGTAGCTGATAAATCTACAACAATGCGAGCATACCGTTGTACGATATGTAATCAGACGTATGAATTGGTAGGTCCGCTACGCAAGCACTTGCATACGCATCATAATATACGTGTATTACAAGCGTTCCGTTGCATAACGTGCTTAAAAACGTTTATCAACGAAAAATACTTTCGACGACATTTAAACGAAGCCCATCAGCCGGAAACGATGAAACAAAATCATGTATGCGATTTGTGTGGCAAAGCATTTAAATATCGAAGCGCCCTCGATGAGCATATAAACCGTCATAACGGTGTAAAAAAATTTAAATGCGACATTTGTGAATTTCGCACTGTCGCCTCATCGGAACTTAAGGTACACTTGCGTTCGCATACAGGTGAAAAACCATATATATGCCATGTATGTGGCATCGGCTATAAAAGTTCCAGCCATCGAGGCGCCCATATTAAGGAGGCACATTCTGATGGCCGACCATATGAATGTGAGATATGTACTAAAAGCTATAAATCTCGTCGTGTTTTTATGTCGCATATGCACATTCATAATCCGAACCGTAATATTAAGTGTGAAATTTGCAATAAGCAGTTTAATTATCGGAAAAATTTGAAGGTACACATGAGACAACATGGTGAGAAAACATTTAAATGTACCGTGTGTGAAAAGGCATTTTATCAAAAACAAAATTGTCAGACGCATATGAAGAAGGTTCATAACGTTAAAATGTAAAGAAAATTTTGGAATAAAATTATTTTATGAAAAAAATCAAAAAATATTTTAAGAATAAAAAAATTAGAGGTACAATATTATAGTGTCTAAGATATCCAATTCCCTGTTCGCAGTAAAAAATTCTAAAATAGGGCCATTGCCCTTATTTCTTCAAAAAACTTAACTTCTTAGCTTGCTCTACTGTGGAATTTGAGGCAACAATTTTAAATTATGCTCATTTATCAATCGTGTATCTTCTCTAGTAAAATGTTCAGTTTCATTAGTGGCTTTCCAATCGACCACCGCAAATACTTACACTTATGGTTTAAGACATGAACTATAAGTGCGTATAAGTACTTGCAGTGGTCGATAGGAAAGGCACTATTGTGTTCATGTAATGGAAGGCGCCGTTTCGTTGATATCCCTCATTGGACGTGCCTCTAAATAAACACAAATATTAATATCCCTTTCAACAAGATTAAACGCACGTTTTTATTTAATATCAAGAAGTAATTTAAACAATTTGATTGTGACTGTTTCTCATATGAAGCCGTAAATCACGCCGCGTTATAAATCCTTCGCCACATTCCTTGCACCTATGACTTATTTCTCCCGTATGCGTTTGTCTATGCTCCTTCAAGGCCGAATATCTCGCAAATGTCTTGTCACACATATCACATGCCTTATGTCTCGACAAATCATGAATTGGCATATGTCTTCTATACTGGTCACGAGTTGTATATTGTTTCTGGCACACAACACACTTGAATATTGGTGCTAAATGTGTTGCAATGTGTAGTGATGCTAAAGAACGCAACATGAATCCTTTACCACAAAAATGGCATATAAATGGTTTTTCAGTTGAGTGAATTGTACGTTGGTGGTTATTTAGGCCTACCTTATGTGCCGAACAAAACTCACAGAATTTACATTTGAACGGTTTTTCAGCGGTATGTTTTCGCAGATGAATTTCAAATTCTGTTTTACCTACTACGTTTATGCCACACGAATCACAAACGAATCCATTATTTCCGGCGGCTGACTGCTTCCTCGGTGAGAGAGGCCTTTCTGAACTACAAACAGTACTACATGTGTTACATGTGAACCCGTTTGGTATCACTAAGAAATGTTTGCACGATCGACTTTTGTAACGTTTCCCGCGGTAACTAATTTCCTCTCTAATTAGTTCGGCGTGAGTTATGAGTTTTTGAGGTACTGTTTGTTTAGAAACCGGCTCTTCACTTTCAGTTAACCTATTTGTCACGGTGTTTTTAATACTGTTCTCGACGTCTTCCACAATAATGATCGAGTCGTCACTTTCAAACAATTTATCTCTGACGGCATTTTCAATATTGTCCTCTTCTTCATCTTCAATAATAATCGACTCGTCACATTCAAACAACTTATCGGTGATGTTATTTTCAATGCTATCCTCAAATTCCTCCACAATAAATATCAACCCGTCACATTCACTGTGCTCTGTGGTGTTATTTACCATATTGTTCTCGACTTCTTCTTTAACAATGAGCGACTTTTCACTTTCAAACGACTTATCTGTTTTGGAATTTTCGATTTCGTCCTCAATAACTTCGATAATCTCCACCGCATCCTTTATTCGCTCTTGCAGTTGATGTTGGCCGGCTTGTTGCAATAAGTGCATTTGTGATAACCAACAAGTTCTTCGATAATTGAAAGCCGCAAGCAAAATATATCTACATGATTTGCATATAATATTTGTAAAATTATCATGTTTGGAAATCTGCAAAAACATAGTTGTTTTTATTTAGTGTTTTCGATTCACATCACACGAAGAAATATTCAAGCGTCTTATTCACCTCTATGCCAACGCAAAGTGCTATCATATCCGAGATTGAAATATTTTCATCATTTATGCATTTTATTGAAAATATCGATTCCATTTCATTGTTGTCTGGCGATAAACACGTTCGACATAAATAATTCATTATGAAAATATCAATTAAAAATAGATCATGAAAACTTCACGAACATGAACATCTAATTTGACGTATTTGTTGTTTATACTTTTTATACCCCAAACACATTGACGGCGCAAACAGCGGCGCTAAATTAGAGTACATGTATGTATGAGTTATGTTAAATTCTTTCGGGTTACTCGAAATAAAGTAACTTTTTTATCTCCTAAAGAATATGAAAATATTTTTGTAGTTGTGTTGGTGTAAAGTACTTTTCATACCAGGCGCCTCGGCTTTGAGCTTCGTAAATAAAAAATTTTTATTTCGTTTTTTAACCATGTAAATTAGTTTTATTCGATTGATACCGTTTAGTTTTATAGTAATAAATTCAATTTGTTGAAAAATAATTTATTTTTAAGTGATAATTTAAAAAAAAAATAAAATAGATTACAATGAAGTTATCTACAAAGCCAAGGCAATGCGTTCCACACTCGACTGCGAAATTTCAAAGTAGTACAAAGCGAGGTGCTTTGTCAACATAACCTACAAATCATATTTTATGTACAATTGTTTCATACTTACCAAAAAATCTAACTCATATGTACGTTACAAATTTAGTATATCTCAGTTCTTGCTATAATTCACGTGTAAAATAGAGCTAAATAAAATATTTGATAGCAACTGAATGTTCAAAGCCAACGCCACCGGTATGAAAGGGTCTCAGCTTCGCATTTGTGGTAACTAAATATTTCGAGGCGAGGCGCCTGGTATGAAAAGTACTTAAAAAGAGCAAAATAAAGTGAGGTTATGTTTTACTGTCAGTCAGATCAGTAAAACTTTTTTTATTTTGATAAGAAAAAGATGGATCCAATTAATTTTAGCGCATTAATATTCAATAAACAACAAATGAAATATCAAAATGGAGTTTTATTTTTGTTTCCAATTCACTTTGACATTTCACATTTCTATGTATTTGTAAAGAGTAAAGCAAATCTATGAAAAAATCTAGAGTAAAGCAAAATGCTCTAGAGCAAAAAATAAAGTGCTTTATTTTCCTAGAAAGAATTTGTAATGTCAAATTGTTACCCTTCGAGTAAAATTTTTTACCCTCAGGGTGTTTTTTTTTTCCGAAAGAATTTAACATAAGTTTAGCCTGCATTCACAGTATTGTTTTCGCTCTGCGTTTCGATCTTGTTTTGGACTTATCGTGATACAACAACAACAATCATTTTTTTTTTTTTTTTTTTTTGAAAACTGGTCGTTTGTTTATATGAATCTGTCAAAGTGTGTCTTGTGAAAATTTACAAAGTGAAAATAAAAGTTCACAATACCAATTTCGAGAGAAATTTAATTAAAAATTCAATTCTAATATTAAATCGTTTATTATTATATTAAAACAATATTAATCGCCAGAAGAGAATGGATAAAGCATGGTTTCCACGATGGCGAGGCGAAAAAATTAGTCAAACTAAAAAGAGAAAGCAAAAATTCATCAATAGTACGATAGAGAGAAAATACCATTTTGACAGAAAAATTGGGACGTTCAATTTTAAAAATTTTAATTCAGCACTCCGATAGGACGTCTAATCCGAAAAAAAGATTAGATTCATCATCTTTTTTCGGATTAGCCGCTGATTTTCGGAATTCATATTGTCAATTTAAAGAAAATTTTATATTTATTTAATTATTAAATATATATATATATATATTTTTTTGATTTGGGGAACACATTTTTCATCGCCAGAATCACTTTCAGTGCTACTTAAAAACATAACGGCATATATTGCCATTAGTTACTCAACAGTATCCATTTTTAACAAAATTTAATTTTAATAATTGAAACGTCAAAAATAAATAAATAAAAATTCGGAGTAACGACTTGTTGCAGTTTCATTCACTCTTATGTTATTATTTTTTATTCCTTCCTCTTTTTAAGTTGACCAATTTTTTCGCCTCGCCATCGTGGAAACCATGCTTAATAAAACGGAGATATTAGCCATTATAGCAGCGGCTGGTATTCTTCTTCAAAGTTAGCGTCATCCAAGTCGATGTAATGTGCGAAATAATTTTTCCACAAAAATCGACGATTTTAACTACACTTGGCACTGGGCATTCCGCCTCACACTCTAAAATCTGTGTTTCATCATTTTCTAAAGAAGATGCCTCCAGAATTTCATATTCGAACGTATCATTTAGATATTCTGCTTCATATTCCAGCTCATCCATTATGATGCTTTCAATTTGCCAAACAAAACAATAAAAAAATTAATTGACAGTTCTCATTTTAAAAATAAATATCGATGTGTCGATAAGTTTCAAATTTTATATTACGAAAACAACCAAAAATTACTATGGTTGACAAATTTTTTTGGATTCGATGTTGTTTTCACCGCCATAGCCACTATATTTTGTTAGTGCCACTAAATAATAATGGTAGAAAACTTGGATTTTTTCCACGGGAACGATAAGTTTTTTATATGGTAAAGGAGCATTTCTTTGCTAATATCGTGAAGAAAAACAACAACAAAAACTAAAATCTGAAAACAAGATCGAAACGCAGAGCGAAAAAAATACTGTGAATGCAGGCTTATGCTCAGAGTCGAGTCATCTTTTAGTTAACTTTGGATCATCTTGTAGTTATCTTTTTTAGCGTTTATACTGCAGAGTCAAATCGTAGTCGAGTCGAAACTAGGTTGAAACCGAGTCAGAAACGTCAAAAAAAAAATCATTTACTATCGAATGTTCATAAGTTTTTCTTGTATTATTTTCTGAATTTTATAAAAACAAAATAAAAAGTATTATTGCCACACAAAAATCGGAGATGCGCACACGAATTAAGAAATCAAAATGGTGTCTTTTTATTATTATATTTTGTTGTTTTTATTTTTCGACTCGACTCCGTTTATAGTGGATGTTTTTAGAGTTAACTCGACTCGACCCTAGAAATTTGTTAGGTCGAGTTGAGTTAACTACAAGATGACTCGACTCCGTTTATATTAAAAGATAACCTAGGTTCAAACCAGGTTGAACTCTAAGCATAAACGTACTCTATGTATATGCGAGTCGAGTCGAGTTTAATCCTAGTTTAGCTCTCACTATATACAGAAGTCGAGTTATTTTCTAACCAACTCTAGGTTTATTTGAGTATGTTTATGCTTAGAGTTCAACCTGGTTTGAACCTAGGTTATCTTTTACTATAAACGGAGTTGAGTCATCTTGTAGTTAACTCAACTCGACCTAAAAAAATTCTAGGTTCGAGTCGAGTTAACTCTAAAAACATTCACTACCCTCCAAACATTGCGTAACGAAAACGTTAAGTTTATGAGGACTTGCTTATAGTAAAGTCACAGAATACAACCAGAAGAGACATAACGTAGTTTTTGTATGGAAAAATTTGGACTCATTTTTTTGACCTTGATTTGCCGAAGGTAAGAGAAAGTTGGGTTATGTATTCTTTGGTTTACTGGTTTTTATTTGAAATAATAAAAATCGAGAATCCTTAACAGTATAGTTAGTGAAATTATTTGTCAAGTTTTGTTTTGACAGCATAATTTGTATTAAATATTCAAAAAATTCATAATATTCGAAAATAATTATACTTCAATGTCCAAAAAAGAAGGTAAGATGAAAAAAAAATTTGATCCACGCAATGTCTATTCTGGTTAATCTTTCTTCTGTGGTAAAGTCTTCGCTTTCGTTACTTTTTTTCGTGACGAAAATGTAAAGAAAATGACACTTTTACCACAAGAGAAATGGAACAAAAAAATGTATACATTTTCTCTTCGCTTACTCGTAACATAACTGAACAGTTATTACTTAACGTTTTCGAACAGTTTTTGCTTGACAATTCCGAACAATTTTTACTTGACGTTATATATATAAACGGAGTCGAGTCGAAAAATAAAAACAACAAAAAAATAATAATAAAAAGAGATCATTTTGATTTCTTAATTCGTGTGCGAATCTTCGATTTTTGTCTGGCAATAAAACTTTGTTATTTTGTTTTTATAAAATTCAGAAAATAATACAAGAAAAACATATAAACATACGATAGTAAATGATTATTTTTGACGTTTCTGACTCGGTTTCAACCTAGTTTCGACTCGACTACGATTTGACTCTGCAGTATAAACGCTAAAAAAGATAACTGCATGATGATCCAAAGTTAACTAAAAGATGACTCGACGCTGAGCATAAACGTACTCTATAATATACTGCAGAGTTAAACATATGCAGATTTCAAATAGGAATGAAACCGAGTTAAAAAAAAATGGAACAAAATATCATTTCAGATGATCATAAGATTGATTATTCTTTTTGTTGATCGCCATATTATTGTCATTTTTCCAGCGATATTATGTCTAAAAAATTGTAATTTTCAATCAAACTCCATGAAAATTACGGGATAGACCACCGAAATGTTGAAGTAATTTTTTCGGAAAAATAAAAATATAAATACCATAAATAAGATATTTAAAATAAAATAATAAATTTAATTGAAAAAATTAAAACGAATATTTTTTAATATTGGTGCACGAATTTTTCTTTAATTTTGTTGTTGTTTTTTTAACTCTACTCTACGCGTAGGAAAATTTTCGATATGATCGCAAAAAAAGCGCGTCGAATAATTTCATACACTGTGTTCCATTGGAAACAATTTGCTACTGCCAAGTACTTGTAAGTAGATGTTCAATGGAACGCAAATTTTTGTGACAGTAGTAAAACATAACCTCAATTTAAATAAAACTGCTAGATTTTAATAAAAAATACGTTATTCTATTAATATTATTAATAATAATAAGTAATAAAACATTAAACAACAAACTAATTAAAATATTTTTACGAATTAACAATTGCGCGTCGTATCACAAACATAAACAATTTTTTTTTGTTTTTAACCCTAATCGAACCAACATATTTTAGTTATGTCAGTAAATTCTAATCAAATAATTTACGAACATTTTTTCAGAGAATGATTAGATGCCAAGTACGTTGTATGGAAATGTTTCAAAATAAAATACATACAAGTTTATAACTAAATTAACATTATTTTGAAAATCGATGCATTTACATATAAAACGAGCCAAAAAGGCACACTTTGGTTGGATTAGGGTTAAAACATGACGTTTCACACAACCAAAATTGGTATAGAGCCGTCTATTCGATTTTTTTTAACTAAAATCCCTCTATCGTTAATTATATGCGTAACTATAACTACTTCTAAAGCCGCACCCACACGAGGTGTGAAATGTACACTTATGCGCGCATTTAGCGAATGTAAACGTCGTGTGGATGGTTTTCGCATGACGAATATTTTCATTTGCTTATGTTCGTCAAATACCCTCCCGGCGCAAAAATGTATACAGCAAAAATGTACAGCGTACGAACAGTTTACGAACGCTTTTTTTATAATACACTACTACATTTACATTCTCTATACACAGTGCTGTCAATTATATCTTGCGGCTTTGTTTTATTTTCAATTTTTTTTGTTCAAATTAAATTAAAGTTGTCGTATTGTGAAAATATAAAAACTTCTGATAATTATTGTTAGTTTTTCGTGGCATTCAAGAGCAGCACTATATCCATAATATCGTATAAAAATAATTGTAATGAATATTTTAAAAGGTATTTAAGTAATACTCGAAGTACTTCATCTATGATTGAAACATTTTATTTCATTTCAGAAAAAGATTAATTAACAAATTTGGCACGTTGTGTCTTTTGTTGTGGCTCACTTGAAGAAAAATACAAATAAAAGATAAGATTTAAAAAAATTGTTTTATTCTAATTAAATGGGGCAATTCGCACTAAACCGTTCGTCAATGTTACGCTTAAGTAGTTCGTAAACATTACGTTTAAGCGTACACATTATGAACACTTTTATACATACTAATACATACAAATGTCTTCGCAAATTTGTTTCACTTCTCATGTGACAAAAGTACACATTACGTACTATATTCGTACTGTTTTAGTGTAACGTTTACGAACACCTTAGTATAGCAAAGTCTTCGTAAACCGTACGTTTATGATACACCTGGGGTGAGATGTTGTAACCATCTCGTTTTTCGCTTCGATGCATTTTCGATAGAATAACGGTATTTTAGAACTAAATTGTTTTAAAATTTTATATTTTTAACAAAGCAGTACCGTTATTGTATCGAAAATGCATCGAAGCGAAAAACGTGATGGTTACAACATCTTACCCCTGGTCTGGAGGGTAGGCGGTAAACGACACACATCAAAGAGTACGTTTATGCTTAGGGTTCAACCTGGTTTGAACCTAGGTTAACTTTTACTATAAACGGAGTCGAGTCATCTTGTAGTTAACTCGACTCGACCTAAAAAATTTCTAGGGTCGAGTCGAGTTAACTCTAAAAACCTTCACTATAAACGGAGTCGAGTCGAAAAATAAAAACAACAAAAAAATAGGAATAAAAAGACACCATTTTCATTTCTTAATTCGTGTGCGAATCTTCGAGTTTTGTGTGGCAATAAAACTTTGTTATTTTATTTTTATAAAATTCAGAAAATAATACAAGAAAAACATATTCGTTTCTGACTCGGTTTCAACTTAGTTTCGACTCGACTACGATTTGACTCTGCAGTATAAACGCTAAAAAAGATAACTATACACGATGATCCAAAGTTAACTAAAAGATGACTCGACTCTGAGCATAAACGTACTCAAAGGAAACAATTGATGGATTTGTGTCCCATCCACACGAAGCGACAAAATGTTAACAAATATAATTTGAAATGTTAGTGCATTTATCTTTAGAATTTTTTTTAATGGAAATGTTATTTATTGAACTTTGCATTTTTTTAGAGAAATAATATCTGAAAATTCTTAAAACGTAATATATAATTGATTTCAAAAGTAATATTAAATGCCAATTTTCATTTAAATGGTCGGAATGGCTGTTTGGTCGGATATTATCAAATTTGCTGTTAATTTTTAATAAAAACCCGATATTTAAATACTTTATTTTTATTTCTGTTTAATAACATTACAGCACAACTATTTATTAATATTGCACTGGCCAAATCAATCTCGTCGTCGCTATTTATTTCCATTTTCAATTTTGAATAAACCGAAAAACTTGAAAATTTTTTTAAAACAACAAATTTGTTCAATTTGAAATTAAATGAAAAAATTTTACGATATACGAGTATGTACTAAAAATGTCTATCAGTATAGAAATGTTCATTACCATTCGCCTACATGTGATCAATGAACATTTAACGAATCGTGTGTACCGAGATGTTGATCAATGCCACTACATAAATAGCCGTGACATCAGTTTAAAAAGTCAAACCACTAATATAAAGAGGGGAATAAAGATTTTTATTTTCCTATGAAACGTAAACAAAATACTATGGGATTTTCAAACACATTTTTTTATATCGTCTCTATTTTCAATTTAAATAAATATTTTTATTTACAAATATAAATAATTTGATATCAAATATATTGAAATGTAAATTGTGAACAATTTTGATTGAAATTAATAATCATTTATTAAGTAATTTTGCATTTTTATAAAAATATTTGTTTCGGCATGCTTCGTGTTCCTCTAATCTTAATAAATTTATTAAGATTAGAGGAACACGAAGCATGCCGAAACAAATATTTTTATAAAAATGCAAAATTACTTAATAAATGATTATTAATTTCAATCAAAATTGTTCACAATTTACATTTCAATATATTTGATATCAAATTATTTATATTTGTAAATAAAAATATTTATTTAAATTGAAAATAGAGACGATATAAAAAAATGTGTTTGAAAATCCCATAGTATTTTGTTTACGTTTCATAGGAAAATAAAAATCTTTATCCCCTTAACACATACTACCACACATTTTTGTGTCATGGCTTTTTATGTAGTGGCGTTGTGTTGATAAATGTACACTTCTCGCTTAACCGTCTACATTCGCCAATTAAGCGAATACGCGCGCATAAGTGTACATTTCATTCCATCGTTCATTTCACCTCGTGTGGATGCGGCTTAACAACTACACCATTACTTGAGCAGGAGTAGTTGCGAGTAGATACAAGTACTTGTGAGTAGTTTGCTAACGCCAATGAAACACGCTTATAATAGCTAATTTTCGACGTTTTCGAAACAAAAGCGCGCGTCGAAAATTTCATAATAGCCCCCTGGCCTATTGGAACGCCTGCAGATCCCCTATTCCATTATGTACTGAAATTCCTTTCTCGCTATTTCCAATTTTTCCGCGCTCAACCGCCGCGGTCGGGCGAACATTCGGGGATCTCTAGTCACAATACTATACATGACTGGATGATTTACCCGATCGCACCAAACGGAAAGATAAGTACAAAATAGAAGTTTAACTTTTTATTTCATTTTTATTTATACAACATTTTGATTATGGTGGTTTTTCATATGAGTCCGCCAGCAATGTCGCTGAATAAAACCTTTGCCACACTCTTTGCACGTATGATTTTTTTCACCTGTATGTTGTTTCCTGTGGGTCGTCAAATTTGATCGTTTTGCAAATTTCTTACCACACACATCGCAAGCCACATATTTCGACAGATCATGAATTATGATATGTTTTTTGTAAACGGTAAGAGCTTTAAACTGTTTTTGACACACAATACACTGATATTTTGGTTCCGAATGCACAGCCAAATGTTGCGACCTTCTACTGGCTGATATAAAACCTTCTCCACAGATATGGCACAACAATGGTTTTTCGCCGGTATGCAATCGCCTTTGATGGGCTATTATGGTGCCATTATGAGCCGAACGGTAGTCACAGAATTTACATTTGAATGGTTTTTCACCGGTATGTATTCGCATATGATGTTGAAATGTTACTTTAGTTTTGAGTGATGCGCCACACAAATCACAAATGTATGAAATTCCATTATGAACAGCTTCTTTGTGGTTCCTTAGTGTGGAAGGCGCTTCGAAAATTTTAAAGCAGATATCGCATGAGTATCCATTTGGTATCGATATAATAATCCTATGGGCCAATCGTAAATGGGCCACAATTTTATCGCGTCTCATGAATAAATGATTACATGTTTTACAATTATAGCGTTTGCCAAGGTAACTTGTTTTATCTAAGATTATCTCAGCGTGGTCACTAAGTTTTTGTGATTCTGATGGCATTATAACTGGCTGATCACTTGTAATAGTTTTATCTGTTTCTGCAACAATTGATTCATCAATTGGAACCATCTTATCAATAAACGCATTTTCATCGTTATTTTCATCCTCCATCATAAACATTTCCCCTTTTGTACAATGTTGAATTTCAATAACATCGGCTTCCTCCTTTACAAAAGATTTCTGAAAAGCAGCTTCTCGTAATAAGCGTTTGTGTGAATCCCAACATTTTATTCGATACAAGAATGCATCAATTAAAAGATCTGTACACAATTTACAAATAACATTCGTAAAATTATCGTATTTGGAAATCTGAAAAATTATAACATTTAGTTGTATTAAGGGAACAAATACGCAAGTTTAACATGCACAAACCTCCAATCCAACGCAAAGTGCTATCATTTCCGAAATCGAAATATATTCGTTACTAACGAATTTGATTGAATATATTGATTCCATTTCATCATTGGCATTCGATAAACACGTCCGACATACAAAATTCATATTTTTAATTAAATAAGACATGAATTTGGTCCAAAGATCATTCGCAGAACAACCAGTATCTTTTGACGTTTATGTTTGTTGTTTTCTAAAGCAACTAAACCCGAATCCAGATGTCATGTCTGTAGTTTTTTTTAATTACCCTGCCGGCACAGAATACATGTAGCGTGTTACCAATTCACTACAACTTATACCGATTTTCCATCGTCAATAGTATAATAGCATAAAGGTAGATCCGCACGACGTGTTTTCACAAGTACCCTCCAGACCAGGTGTATCATAAACGTACGGTTTACGAACACTTTGCTATACTAAGGTGTTCGTAAACGTTACACTAAAACAGTACGAATATAGTACGTAATGTGTACTTTTGTCACATGAGAAGTGAAACAAATTTGCGAAGACTTGTGTATGTATTAGCATGTATAAAAGTGTTCATAATGTGTACGCTTAAACGTAATGTTTACGAACTGCTTAAGCGTAACATTGACGAACGGTTTAGTGCGAATTGCCCCATTTAATTAGAATAAAACAATTTTTTTAAATCAATCTTATCTTTTATTTGTATTTTTCTTCAAATAAGCCGCAACACAAGACACAACGTGCCAAATTTGTTAATTAATCTTTTTCTGAAATGAAATAAAATGTTTCAATCATAGATGAAGTACTTCGAGTATTATTTAAATACCTTTCAAAATATTCATTATAATGATTTTTATATGATATTATGGATATAGTGCTGCACTTGAATGCCACGAAAAACTAACAATAATTATCAGAAGTTTTTATATTTTCACAATACGACAACTTTAAATTAATTTGTACAAAAAAAAATTGAAACTAAAACAAAGCCGCAATATATAATTGACAGCACTGTGTATAGAGAATGTAAATGTAGCAGTGTATTATAAAAAAAAGCGTTCGTAAACTGTTCGTACGCTGTACATTTTTGCTGTATACATTTTTGCGCCGGGAGGGTACTTTTACAAATGTGTCAACATTTGTGACAATTTTTTATGGCCACATGTTGTGTTTTTGCTTTTGTGATTACATATGTTTCCTCACATATGTAATTTTCGAAAATGACTTTTATCCATTTTGGTATGTTTTACACAGGGTATAACCTCAAAAAATTAAACAAATGTCATCATTAACCATGGTTTTGACCGTAATTTTTCCTTTTTTTTATTTTAATTGTAGATATTAATGAATCTAAAAAAATCAAAGTCGGCTGGTCATAAATTAATCTATCGCCGTCCATATTAATATTGAAAAACACAAATGTTTTTAATGACCGTGTGGATGTGATTTTCAACTTCACAAATATTTTAGTACACACTTGTATTTTTTGACATATTTTCGTTTGTTAGAACATAACTGAAAACACATCGTGCGGATCGACCTTAATAGTATAATACTATTATACTATTATTCCTTGTCGGTTTTCCATCGCATGCGACGAAGTTAGCACCAATTATATTTTTTTTATGTGAACGTAGGTATAATTCCTATTTTGAAAATTTTAACGTGTATTCATAATAAAAAACAATTAAAAATAACCAACCATACGCATTAGTTGTGTTTTTAAAAAATTAATAAAATGTGTGTGTGCACTATCATGCAGATACCACAAAAAAAAAAAAAAAAATCGAATGGATTTAGCGAATTGTCAAATTAATACACTGTCACATAAATTTACAATGTTAAAAACACAATTTGCTACCTATTATATTTTTGATAGCTACCCTCCCGGCGCAAAAATGTATACAGCAAAAATGTACAGCGTACGAACAGTTTACGAACGCTTTTTTTATAATACACTACTACATTTACATTCTCTATACACAGTGCTGTCAATTATATCTTGCGGCTTTGTTTTATTTCCAATTTTTTTTGTACAAATTAAATTAAAGTTGTCGTATTGTGAAAATATAAATACTACTGATAATTATTGTTAGTTTTTCGTGGCATTCAAGAGCAGCACTATATCCATAATATCGTATAAAAATAATTGTAATGAATATTTTAAAAGGTATTTAAGTAATACTCGAAGTACTTCATCTATGATTGAAACATTTTATTTCATTTCAGAAAAAGATTAATTAACAAATTTGGCACGTTGTGTCTTGTGTTGTGGCTCACTTGAAGAAAAATACAAATAAAAGATAAGATTTAAAAAAATTGTTTTATTCTAATTAAATGGGGCAATTCGCACTAAACCGTTCGTCAATGTTACGCTTAAGTAGTTCGTAAACATTACGTTTAAGCGTACACGTTATGAACACTTTTATACATACTAATACATACAAAAGTCTTCGCAAATTTGTTTCACTTCTCATGTGACAAAAGTACACATTACGTACTATATTCGTACTGTTTTAGTGTAACGTTTACGAACACCTTAGTATAGCAAAGTCTTCGTAAACCGTACGTTTATGATACACCTGGTCTGGAGGGTAGTATAACAAAATATTATAATTATACTACCCTCCAGACCAGGTGTATCATAAACGTACGGTTTACGAAGACTTTGCTATACTTAGGTGTTCGTAAACGTTACACAAAAACAGTACGAATATAGTACGTAATGTGTACTTTTGTCACATGAGAAGTGAAACAAATTTGCGAAGACTTGTGTATGTATTATTATGTATAAAAGTGTTCATAACGTGTACGCTTAAACGTAATGTTTACGAACTGCTTAAGCGTAACATTGACGAACGGTTTAGTGCGAATTGCCCCATTTAATTAGAATAAAACAATTTTTTTAAATCAATCATCTTTTATTTGTATTTTTCTTCAAATGAGCCGCAACACAAGATACAACGTGCCAAATTTGTTAATTAATCTTTTTCTGAAATGAAATGAAATGTTTCAATCATAGATGAAGTACTTCGAGTATTACTTAAATACCTTTTAAAATATTCATTATAATGATTTTTATACGATATTATGGATATAGTGCTACTCTTGAATGCCACGAAAAACTAACAATAATTAGCAGAAGCTTTTATATTTTCACAATACGACAACTTTAATTTAATTTGTACAAAAAAAAAAATTGAAAATAAAACAAAGCCGCAAGATATAATTGACAGCACTGTGTATAGAGAATATAAATGTAATAGTGTGTTATAATAAGAACCTTTCGTAAACTGTTCGTAAACGTAATACTTTTGATGTATACATTTTTGCGCCGGGAGGGTATTATACTATCAACTTCGGTTTTCTATCGTCGTAGTATAATAGTATAATACTATTATACTATGACGATGGAAAATCGGTATTAGGTAACATGGAATAACCGTACTAACAGAATCATATGACAAATTTACGTAATAATTTGTTTTCTTTATATCATAATAACATAACACCTTTTTTCCGGCCAAATCAATTCTGTTTAATATGTTTACTAAACGTTAATTTTTTATTGTTTCTTTTTATTGTAAAATAGTGTAATATGAATAAATGAAATTTTGTATAAAAAGACGAGTAAATAAAATATAAAAGTAGAATAAATTTACTAAAAACGTCAATATAGATTTGTTTTGGAACATACCCTTCAGGTATTGGTACACGTTATGAACACTTTTATACATACTATGTAATACGTAATACATACACAAGTCTTCGCAAATTTGTTTCACTTCTCATGTGACAAAAGTACACATTATGTACTATATTCGTACTGTTTTAGTGTAACGTTTACGAACACCTTAGTATAGCAAAGGCTTCGTAAACCGTACGTTTATGATACACCTGGGGTGAGATGTTGTAACCATCACGTTTTTCGCTTCGATGCATTTTCGATAGAATAACGGTATTTTAGAACTAAATTGTTTTAACATTTTATATTTTTAACAAAGCAGTAGTTATTCTATCGAAAATGCATCGAAGCGAAAAACGTGATGGTTACAACATCTCACCCCTGGTCTGGAGGGATGTAATGTCAAAATGTCAAAAAAAAGATTAAAAAAAAAATCAATTTATTGATTTATTTTTCCCAAAGAATTCGACATTAGATTATCAATATTTAAATTTAAACATAAACAACGGTCACCTTTGGCTTGCAGAAATCGTAACAGACACCTCTTACGGCGCTTTAAAGGCGAATACAATTTGTCATTGTACTATTTGATTATGATGCCTTACCATATGAATTCGCCAACAACGGCGTTGTATAAATCCTTTTCCGCAATCACTGCACCGATACGATTTTTCACCTGTATGCTGTTTCAAATGAGTCCTAAAGGAACCACGCGTTGAAAATTTTCGGCCACATTCTTTACATGTCCAGAACTTAGTCGGATCGTGCGTAATCATGTGGTCTTTAAAGGAACTTGATTTTTTAAATTTCTTATGGCACATTATGCATTCGTAAGGTGTTTCGTTGGAATGTGATCGTTGGTGGACGTTACGATGACTAGCGGTACGAAATGCTTTACCACAAACATGACAAATAACAGGTTTCTCTCCGGTATGCGTACGGGTGTGTAATTTTATGCCACAAAGACGTGACGCTCGAAAATCACAATAATCACATTTATATGGTTTCTCACCAGTATGTATTCGAGTATGTTCGATTAGATTTTTTTTGTTTTTCAACGTTAACCCACAAAAGTGGCAAATATGAGTGTTTAGTGAATGACGAGACACGTGACACTGCAGTTGTATTTTTGTTTCGAACTCTTTGTGACAAGTCGGACATTTATGACCGTTTCGTATGGTCATTCTAATTTGATGGGCACTTTCTAAATGAACAATCATTTGATAACGAAGTGCATAACTTTGTGAACATAACCGACAGTTATATCTCTTACCAAAGTGGCAAGATTTATCCGTTACAGTATCGACGTGCTGCTCAAGTTGGTCTTCAAACGATTTTTCTGGCAGTTCGTTAATCTGGACAATTTCGAATTCTGTAATAATCGTCCTATCTTTTGATTTAGCGATTGCCTCTCGATTCTCATCATATTTTGCTTTTGCTTGTGATAGAAGTATAGCATGCGACTCCCAACATTTCGAACGATACTCAAAAGCATTTAATATTGCTTCGGTACAGATTTTACATATCATATTTGGAAGATTGTCATATTTGGATATCTAAAAGTAAAATGTTATGTATACATTTGAAATTATATCGTTTACTACTTACCTCAAGTCCAGTGCAAACCGCAATCATTTTCGAAATTGTTATTGGTGTGTTTTTAACCAATTTCACACTATATATTGAATCCCTTTCACTCTTCCCAATAAGACATATTCGACAAATATCAACCATACTAATAAAATAATTTAGCCACTAAATTATAAACTAAGCTTTGGTTTGTAATTAATTCAAAGGCTTTTAAGTTTTAATCAAAGCATAGTATTTTAACTGTCTAGATTTATGCAAACGTCAAAAATTCACATAGAGTTATACCAAAGCATTCCTAAATATACAAGCCGTCAGGTTCAGACCACTGATTTTTGAATATGTAATCAGTAGGACTCGTCACGAGCATTTCGTATTTCGTAAAATTGATGTCTCTTCTGATTGGTTTAAATTATTTCTCCTAAATAAACAAGAAACGTCAAAAATAAACACGCTCACAGGCTACTTATTTGCGTAAATATTTTCGTAAGAATGTTTTTCAGCATGAGTTAAAATTTTAAAATTATAGATTGAAATTAGACAAATTCCCTATATGCTTTGTTGAAAAACAAACTATATTTTGTATGCAGAGGTACAAATACAATTTTTTGTTGTGATTACTACAAATATTTATTAAATGATTTTTATTAAAAATTTAATTGAAATGTCTTCCGGCTACGCTAAGCCGGTATATTGTTTTGAGAAAATCAAGTACAAAAAAAAAACGAAAATATTTAAATTCGTAATATTTAGGTAAGATATTTCGTCGTTTGAGTTTTTTCTTTAGATTTATTTATTTATTAAAATTAGATTATTTTCATACGTTTTAACATAGTTTCATGTAAACTAGGTAGTATTTTTTTCTTAATTCTCAGTTAAATCTAACACATTTTAGCTGTTAAATAACGTATCTTCTGTGATTAATTGTGATTTTTAATAAATAAAAATAAATAAGAATGGAAATTTTGGGAAATGGCCAACATTGTCGACAGCTCATTTTCATGTAATTTATAATTCACACCAAAAAAATAGTACTGAAGGCAATCAACAGTAAAGTTAAGTACATATAAACAATTAATTAATTTAATTTACTCAAAAAAATCACTAGTAATCACAGAAAAAATTTTAAATCCAGCAATAACCATATACGTTGAAGAAATTACGAAAATAAATAGCCTGTGAGCGTGTTTATTTTTGACGTTTCTTGCATATTTAGGAGAAATAATTTAAACCAATCAGAAGAGACGTCAAATGTACGAAATACGAAATACGCAAATACGAAATGCTCGTGACGAGCCCTAGTGGTTCCCCTGCCGGCCACGCGTAACGCAAACGTTCATTTTACGAATAGTCTCTTCTACTAAAGTGTTCGTAAACGTTGCGGTAAAAATGAGTAGAAATATTACATGATACTCTTGTCACATGAGAAGTGAAACAAATTTGCGAAGACTTATTTATGTATTGGTTTATAAAAAAATATTCGTAATGTGTAGGCCTTTTACGTAACATTCATGAGCCAAAATGGGCGTAACGTTTATAAGCCTTCTAAAATGAACATTACTTACCGTTTGAGTATTATTCCGCAATTAATTTTAAATTATTAATGAAAACAACGTATTTTGTTTTATTTTTAGCAATGAATGATTTTATTTATTTGATATTATATATATGTATATCAATTAATTATTAACTATACCTATCTAAATTTTATCACATTTATTTTTACTTATACTCATAAGTGACTTCAAGATTAGCGCTTCTTAATAAAACATTAGATATATCACATTTGAATTCTGTTTCAAGTTCAACAAATTCATTAAAATATTAAAATAAAATACCATAATACGCAAATAGAAATAGCTAATAATGTATTATATATATCGCCGTCACTATCATTCACTAAATTGTATTTATAAACAACAAAAATTAATATCAAATTAAACATTTATTAAATATTAAATTGACGGACCACGCTTTACTTTATCAAAAATCACATTCTGTTTAGAGATGGAATGAACAAAACTACACGGTTTTGTAAATTCATACAAGAAAACTGAAAATGTGAAGTAGTAGTAGTGCCGCATTTAAGAAACCGTTCGTAAACTGTTCGTAAGTGGTTCATTTTTTATGAATACTTTTTTGCGCCGGCAGGGTCAGACCAATTTTAAAAGAAGCATATAGCCGGTATTCCATTGTGAAAAAATGTTTATCAGCAAAAATATATTGAGATAAAAATATAAAATCGGTGGTTGTGTGAATGAGACACCCGACTTCGTCAGTAAACATTTTTATTACAAAAAAGATGTGGCTGTGTTAGTGTGATGCCATAATTATTGACAAAAAGTATCAAATGGAGTACTTTTTATTGCAACCCTCTAACACATATACATAAATTTTGTGTACGGATGATAACATATTTCTCGCACACAATATTAATTTTCATAGTACGTCATTTTTATGGTAAAGATATTTTTTATTTTTAATTCTTTGACGGAAAATAAAGAAAAAAATAATTCTGATATGGGTGAAAATAATATTTAATTTTTTAGATAATTTTGAGAGGTGACAATATACGAATTAAGAATAACGCATAATTTTCTTCAAATTTGTTAGTTATGTTTTTGTTTGCTGTCAAAATTTATCCATACAATTTTGCTATAAAATAAAAAATAAAAAAATTGTTTTTTCTTTGTCACTCTAATGTAACATTTTTTTGTCTTCTTTCATTTTTTCCAGCAGTCAGTAAATTTTTCGTAATGGAATACCGGCTTATGTCGTTTTCCTGTTGCAACAAAAAACAGATCCGGAGCGAAACCCAAGTGACAGCAGCTATCATTCATCGCTCGGTAAAATTTTTCGGAGGGATTACTAACCCAATTACATTTAAATGTCATTTAAACATCAAAATAAATATGCGGAAAAATATATTTAAAAAACAGTAAAATAATTGTAAATCAAACCTTTGAGTATAACATATTTTAAAACCAATAACTTAAATTTAGTAATTTGATTAATATAATTAAAATAAAATTGTACAAATTTACTTTTTCTTTGTATGGCTATCTGAAAAATACAGTATAAAATTATAAAAACGAAATCAATGGCGTAAGTTCTTACTATTTATCAAATACTTTAAAATACAATAAAGCAGAAATAAACAAACTACGCACAATAACTCTTTAACAACAATAAAAACTAAATGGTTTTGTTACATGTAAAAAAAGTTTGTTTCTCCTTTTTAGTTTAAATTTAAACTATTTGCTATTTATCGACATTTTTTATTATAAAAAAAAAAAACGACACGTCACGAGACAAAGATGTGTTTGTAAATAAAGGGTTTTTAGTAAAACATTAATTAAATATCTCTAAACAAGATTTTATTAATTGATTTTCAAATCATCTATTTATCAATTATTCATTTTGATAACGTAGAAATCAAAATTCATTTTTGAAAGATTTTTCATTTAAGAAAAACGATATTAAAAAAACATAGGTTTTCATATGATTTGTATGAAAAATCAATCTTTTTTTGTCTTTCTATGCCTGTTATATTAAGTTCGAATTTTATCCTGACCGCTTGCATATCTAGGAATGCTTTGATTATACAGTTAGCGCTGAAACAAGGTTTTTACAAGGCTTTTCCCCATATAAAATCTTCTATTTCAAGCCTAGACAGTTGGAGAAGGACGGATATATATTGGTTCTTACGAATAATATATGGTTGCTTTTGTGTAAACAAACCATTTGGTTTTTATTCTTGTTAAAAGTGGTTGTGCGTAGTTTCGTGAAAATTAAAAATTATCAAATTAAACAAAACAATTAAAAAAAAAATATAATTAATTATTATTTGTGATAAACTATTAAAAATAATTTATGAAAAATGAAGTCAGTCAGAGTGAAGCCAGAAAATGTTGTAACAATACTCGCCTCAAATTATCTGCAATTTCTTTTCATCGGTAAGTTTTATTCTGGCTGATATACCATATAACGAAATTAAAATTGTGATGTAAATATTGTAATTTGTGATAAAAAAAATTGAACTTTTAATTTAAATTTATTACATAATTATCAAACATTATCAAAAAAAAACAAATGTTTTGTTGTGGTTCTTATGATTTGTTTACAATTATTTTTACCAGGGTGGTCATTTTGTGGTGCTATATCACATTTGGTGATAAAACTGTGATAAACTGACATTTGTCGTAGCTTACTGCGGTCCCATCTTGGATGAACAACGTCACGTCGTATAATGATTTGAATGAAAATGACCACAATATCTTCCGTCTTACTTTTACAAGTGGAACAAAAAAAATTATTTTCTTGTTTTCATTTGTTTTATATGGAGTTTAGTTAAAAAAAGCTCTAATAAAAATATCAAAAAATGAATGAAACTTACATTGACGCGAAATTTAAATGAATGATATTTATTAACAAAATGATCATTTATATATTTTTGAAATAAAATTAATGGGTTATTGTTAAATTTACAAGAAAAATGAAATACAAAAATCAACAATTATTTTAATTTTGTGTAGTAAATTATTTGTTAAAAATAACATTCTAGATGCCTAGAATAACAAATTTCATCGGGAGCTCATAATAGCAAAGGACAAAAAAAATTCTTAAATAAAAATCAACATAAACTATACCCCACAAAAGGCAAATATTGGTCAATGTTTAAACATCAAATTCTAACAAACCAAAGGCTTTTTTAGTTATGTTATGTTAAAAATATATTAATTGTTTTTTTTTTAAATCGACAATTTTATTTTGCACTTGGTTTCATGGTAATTTTTATTCATTTTTTTGAAACTTTAATTTTGTTGTTTTTGATCAAACTCCAAATAGTTTGATGGAAAACAACTAAATTGGGGTTTTAAAAAAATGAATGAAAATTATCATGAAACCAAGTGCAAAATAAAATTGTTGATTGACAAAGGATTGATTATTATATTTTTAACATTTTATTTAAATAAAAAACACCTTTGCATTAAAGTATAACTTTATCACCACACAAATAGCACTTCGTATGAAATTTTCATATAATGTCATTTGAGGTTATGTGGAAACGTCAACTTATCACTTTGATTCATCATTTTCCCCTTAAGGCTTTGCCACAGCTATTTTTCGTGCGATGCGATTTGTTTTTTCTTTTCAAATTCTACTGCAATTAGAATAGATTTAATACTAAATATATGAAAAAACTATCAAATATCATTATAATCTGTAAATCCTATACATTTGTCTTTTGAAATATAATAATTTTTATTCACAATAATTCATTTTATATTTTATCGTGCGAAGTTTGAAATTTCGTAATTGGAGAAAAAACTTTTTTCGCGTTTGGAGACTTTCCACATACATACGAATTTTTTTATCGCATGTTTTAACCTCACTTTTTTGAGAAGACATGGAACTGTACAATAGAAAATGATCGAAAAATTCGCAATAATTATATATTTTGATGTATGTGCAATACACAATTATTAAATAAATAAAATAAATAAAAATAATTAAAATTTCGGGAAAAAACTACAAAATAATTTCAACCAATGACTATGACAGTTGTTACGAAAAAAATCGCGTCGCTGTTAAGTGTGGCATCCAGTGCAAAATTTGACGCGAATCGCATCGCACGAAAATAGCTGTGGCAAAGCCTTTAAAATTCATTTTGCAGGGATGTGTTTGTAGACTTTCTCCATTTTTTTATATCACACAAAAAAAGTCTCCATTAGTGATATCAAGGTGTGATATAGCACCACAAAATGACCACCCAAGTCCGCACTAAAAGAGTATAATAATGCCGCGTTTTTAGAAAAGTTATTTCTAATAATACAATTAATTTTATTAAAAATGTTGAATTTAAAAATATTAATAAGTGTATTTGCATCTAAAATAAATGTTTTTTTTAAACATTAATTGTTTTATTTTAAGCAACCCAGTTTATTCTAAGCCATTGAATAAAATTCTAAATACGGCCCTTATACATATATTTTAGTCTTTCTCTTTTTCGCACAGAATTTTGGATGCTTGACGTTGGCTTATTTCAGCTCTATTTGTTTAATGCCGCGGCTACACGAATGGAAAATGTAGACCAACGTTGGAGATTTGTCCAAAAAACCAATCGTGTAGACAGAAAGAAAATAACAAATACAAATGAAGGTTATATTGGTTCAACATTGGTAACCATTCGCTCAATAGGCGGTTTTTATAAAAAGATCAAAGGAAACTACCAATGTTGGAGTGTATATTGGTACTTCGTCTACACGATTGGTGAGAAAAAATGTATTTTTGAATACTTAACGGCAGATGTCACTAAATACAACTGTAGATGTCATTATATTTTATTATTTATAAATAAATAAGTCCAAAATGGAATCTGACTGGTCGGCTGAGTTTGTGCTAGAATTTATAAATTTATATCAAAATTATCCCGAAATTTGGGATTTAAAACACTGTCAACATAAAAATAAGCTCGAAGTGAATTTAAAGCAATATGTTTGCATTGGCTTCCATCTTGTGGGAGATATCGTAATTGATGTATGATTAGTAGTGACAACAGCGTTACCACTCGAAAAAATTAAAATGTATCCAACTATTGGTAAAAAATGTATCCAAATGTATCCATTTTTTTTTTTTTTTTAAATAAAACGTGATAATTGATAATTCTTTGGTTATTACTAAAGTATGTGCATTTGTATTTAAAAAACTAAATTAAATTATGTATAAAATTTATAGAGATAACTAAATTAAAATTATTTCCGGGTGCGGTACCTAAACCTGACTCGTTTTATTGGAACTGGCCGATTTTTTTTATTCTTCCAATAACAATTCTTTTGCGGCCATAATTGAGTCCATCGTCTCGATTAACAGACGATTTCGATTTTTCGTTTTTGTATTATTCAAATCAGGAAAAATTCGCTCTGCTGCCGCCGAGCTATGAGGCAAACTCATTAAACTCAACATAAAGTTAGCCAATGTACCAAAAAGGAGCTCTCATATTGAATTTTTTATTGATCCAATTTTTACCCAAAATTCCCTGATGTTTGTTTTATCTAAATTTAGTAAGTGCGAGGATAACTACAGCACTTTCAGTTCGTCCAATACGTTATCTTTGTCAGTTTCATTTGCTAACAAATTCGGAAAAATATTGACTAATGGAATTATGGAGGAAACATTTGATCACATTAAGCAATCAGGATTAATTAAAGATAATAATTTAAATGCCGGGTTGTTAAAAGCAAATCGGCGTTTTATTTGGAGGGC
Organism: Tipula vernalis; assembly: GCA_958295665.1. NCBI lineage: Eukaryota > Metazoa > Arthropoda > Insecta > Diptera > Tipulidae > Tipula > Tipula vernalis. Next base: position 85,813,053 of record OY282559.1, on the reverse strand, counting down.
AAGTTCAATATAAAATGTTTTCACATTTCTTGCCACTTCCAAGAATTCCTCTTCATGCAACTGTTTAACTGCTAAAAATGATTGAACGGCATAACCCATGCTTATTTCGGCCAATGATATGTGATTTTCTTCATTATCAAAATCGATGTCATTTACGTTGTTTCTTGATATTTTGGATGCAATTGACGATTGGAGCATCACAAATTCCACCTAGAGGAAAATTTTTAAACTGAGGTAGCTGCTAATTTGACGTTCGAAATTGTTGTAAACAATTCCAATTTTGTACTGTAAACACAATTTTTACCTACCAGATTGATAATAATTGTAAATAATTTCAATTTTGGATTATAAAAACCATTTTTAATTACCGGATTGCAAAAATTTCTTTCGTCGCATTTATGAGAAATGTCATTTTGGCTGTTGCCTCATTTTAACTTTTTTCCTCGAGAGGCGCTTTCTCTACTTTTACAATCGTCAATTGGGGTTTATAAAGTTCAACCCTAGCAGCATGTAATTTCGATTCGGTATTTCAACAAAATAAATAATTTTTAAAAAATGTATCCACTTTGAATAAATTGTATCCATTTTAGTTGTTTTTTGTTTTTTGAGTATCCAGTATCCATTTCTTAAAATTATTAAAATAATGTAACCAAATGGATACAATTGTATCCAAGTGGTAACCCTGTGACAACTAGTGATAAATATCAATATATAAACCACCAAAATTGGTTATACATTGGTAGCCATTCGAAAAATGAACATTGGGCAAATCGTGTAGACAGTTACTACGTTTCCATGATGGAGTTAACCGGGATTAACGTGGATTATCTTATCATGGAAACATGTCGAGTTTAGGATCTTCGTTAAGTTTCTTAATCCAACTTAACTCAACGAAAGTAGTAGGGTTAGAAGGGATTCTATCTGTCAAAAGCGAAAAAAACAATTATACCAATTCAAAATGGAATTGCGAGTATTCTTTTCTCTCCATAATACTTTATAAATCATAAAAATCACAATAAATGTTAAATTGAAAAATTTCCACCATACAAATAAAATTTCCAAAAGTGACTTTAAATTGTTGTGAAATGTCAAATTACACTAGAATTTATAATTGCATGGAAACAATATGGATTAGCGCGGCCATGTTATTAACTCAACGAAACTCTTAAACCGGGTTAACTCTGTCATGGAAACGTAGTAAGTCAAATTTTATTTTACGAATATTTGTCCAACATTTTACAAATCACATTGGACCAATATTGGTCGACATTTTCCATTCGTGTAGCCGCGGCTTAACTCTAGCGTTTGGTTCATTAAAGTAGAGGAGAAATAAGGACCGCCAAGCATGTACAATTCTGTCCGAAAAAGAGAACGACTAAAATATATTAGGGCCGTATTTAAAATTTTATTCAATCGGTTAGAATAAAGTGGGTTGCATAAAATACAACAATATTTTATTTTAGATACAAATACACTTATAATTATTTTTAAATTCAACATTTTTAATCAAATTAGTTTGTATTATTAGAAATAACTTTTCTAAAAACGCGGCATTATTTTACACTTTAGTGCGGACAAGTGGCCCTATTCTGATAATTTCAGTGGAATAGAAATTTTAAATTTTGTTGCAGTATTATTCCCTTTTCCCCCCAAAGTGTATTCTGGTGTTCGGGAAAAACTTTTTATTGGGAAAAACTTATTCACAATTATTGCAGTTTTGATGTTTGTTTTTCCACACCGATTTTATGAAAGAATTGATGGGGAATAGATTTTTAACGAAAATGTTTGTTTATAATATATGTATGTAGTTGATATTAATAAGTAATAATATTAATATTGTTTGTACGTCTTAAATTACCTAATAATTTTAAAGATAGTATTGTAATAAATAAGAGTTATTATAATAATTTTCATATACATAACTAAATTTATTTCCCCTGCATATTTAAGTACTTTTCATACCAGGCGCCTCGCCTCGAAATATTTAGTTTCCACAAATGCGAAGCTGAGACCCTTTCATACCCGTGGCGTTGGCTTTGAACATTCAGTTGTTATCAAATATTTTAATTAGGTCTATTTTACATGTGAATTATAGCAAGAACTGAGATATTCTAAATTTGTAACGTACATATGAGCTAGATTTTTTGGTAAGTATGAAACAATTGTGCAAAAAATGTGTTTTGTAGGTTATGTTGAGAAAGCACTTCGCCTTGTACTACTCATCTCGCAGTCGAGTGTGGAACGCATTGCCTTGGTTTTGTAGATAACTTCATTGCAATATATTTTTTTTTTTTTTTAAATTATCACTTAAAATAAATTATTTTTCAACAAATTGAATTTATTACTATAAAATTAAACGGTATCAATCGAATAAAACTAATTTATATAATTAAAAAACGAAATAAAAAATTTTTATTTACGAAGCTCAAAGCCGAGGTGCCTGGTATGAAAAGTACTTACCTGCTGTAAAAAAAAATTATTCCCCGTTCTCCGGGAATTACTAGAATAGGGCCACTGGCACAAATAATTGTAAACATATCGTAAGAAACAGAACAATAACAACATTTGTTTTTTGCTGGTTATTTAATAAATTTAAATTAAAAGTGCACTTTTTTTTATCAGAAATTACAATATTTACATCACAATTTTAATTTCGCTACAATAAAACTACCCGATGAAAGGAATTCTCAGTAATTTCTTGCTTTTCATTAAACGGCATTTTTTGATTAAACAAGTCAAAATGTTTTTTAATAGTTTTTAACAAATAATAATTAGTTATACAAATATTTTTATTTAATTGTTTTGTTTTATTTGATAATTTTTAATTTTCACGAAACTAGGCACAACCAGTGTTTAACAATAAAAAAACTAAAAGGTTTGTTTACATAAAAGAAAGTGCAACCATATATTATTCGTAAGGACCTATATATATCCGTCTTTCTCCATCAGTGCACGCCTGAAATAGATTTTATATGGGAAAAAACTGTTTCTTTTCTATAGTATTATACCTCTAAGAGAAAAAAGTGATTGTCAACTTAATTTTTGTTATTTTTTCAATTAAACGATTTAAAACAGTATTGCGAAAATGTTAAACTATTCGGACGAATTTGATCATCGGCAGCCTGCAGAAACCTCATTACGAGCAAGTTGGTCAAACGGCAAAAGCAAAGATGCTTTCGATGAACATTTGCTCCGGCTGGTATTTGCTCGTCCTCCTTTATATAATTATAGTTTGCCAATCGAAGAAAGAGCATTATCAATAAGTAATAAGTTGTGGAAAGAAATTGCTGATGAACTTGCGCCAATATATGGACCACTTGATATTGAGCGGCTTAAAACCGGATACAAATACCATAGGAATAGATACACTCGATACCGAAGCGCAGTCGCTAAAATGGAGATTGGGTCTTCACCACAACAAGCCTCTTCGAAAATTCACGTACCCAAACATATTAAAATTCTTTGCAAACTAGGTGGCTGTAACGAATATTCCAAAACTAACGAGGTCATCCCCACAACTAGAACAAAAGCCGTCTCCTCAAATGTGTGTCGAACGTGCCTTATCGAAAATTCTGACACAGAATCAATATTTTCAATGCAACTAGTCAACAATGAGATCGTTAAAGTTTCTCATATGATTTCGATGTGCACAGGTCTCGAGTTCTCGAAATATGATAATTTTCCAAATGTTATATGTAGGACCTGCATTAATTCCGTTATCCTTGCATTCGAATTTCGTAGCAAATGTTGGGAGTCGCATACGTTTGAAATGCAAAAGTTGTTAAAGAGATATGAGCCGGTTCGAATTGACACTAATTCTCAACCTTCACCATTTAAAACGAAAAAAATGATCGAGTTTATTACCAAGTCGGAGATCAATTATAAATTAAAGGAGCATGTGGATATAACTTTGGATCATACAGTTTATCGCGGCAAGCGTTATGAGTGTCGTCATTGTGAACAAAAGTATTTAGCTGTCCACCTCATGATCGACCATCTGAAAAATATACATAAATTTAATATAAAACCAGAAGGTTGGAAGGCTCCCAGGAGGTATAAAGATAAAAAAATAATTTGCCATCAATGTGGCATTACAACAGCCAAAAGTCGATTTGCTGATCATTACCGACGTCATACGGGCGAAAAGCCCTTCAAATGTGATACGTGTGATTTTCGATCAGCATATTTATCCAGTATGAAAAAGCATAAATTAACACATACTGGCGAAAAACCTGTGATATGTTACATTTGTGGCCAAGCATATCGTACAGCTAGTCAGCGTGCGGTACATATGCGATCGCATTCTAATGAAACACCATTTGAATGTATAATTTGTAAGAAAGGATTCAAACGTAACGATATATTAAAGGAACATATGCAAACTCATGAACCAAGCAAAATGTACGAGTGCGAAATATGCAAACGGAAATTTTCGCGCAGGGGCCCGCTACGTTTTCATATGATGCAACATACTGGCCGACGTCCACATAAATGTAGTGAATGCGGTAAGGGATTTATTCAACGCCACTGTTGGCGGACCCATATGAAAAATCACCATAAAATTACGGTTCAATAATAAAGATTTTGTTTTAAGTATATAAAATCTATCATTCTACATTTCAGCTAAGCGAAGCTTAGTTCTCTCGCTTAGCTTAGAGAAATATGGAACGGTCCTTATTGTGTTTTTATTTCATTTTTATCGTCAACTGATGTCCGATTTAGATGTACATATCTATAAAAAATGTTTACCTTTCAAAAAAAGAAGAGATTAATACTACGTTTACATTAGTAGAATAAAAGTATTGTGACGGTGACACCTAGGGTGTGATAGAATAAGTTAAACTAACAGCTCAATGTTTTACCACAGAAGAAAGATTAACCAGAATAGACATTGCGTGGATCAAATTTTTTTTTCATCTTACCACAGAAGAAAGATTAACCAGAACAGTCATAACGCTGTTTTTGTATGGAAAAATTTGGACTCATTTTTTTGACCTTGATTTGCCGAAGGTAAGAGAAAGTTGGGTTATGTATTCTTTGGTTTACTAGTTTTTATTTGAAATAATAAAAATTGAGAATCCTTAACAGTAGAGTTAGTGAAATTATATGACAAGTTTTGTTTTGACAGCATAATTTTTATTAAATATTCAAAAAATTCATAATATTCGAAAATAATTATACTTCAATGTCCAAAAAAGAAGGTAAGATGAAAAAAAAATTTGATCCACGCAATGTCTATTCTGGTTAATCTTTCTTCTGTGATCTTACCTTCTTTTTTGGACATTGAAGTATAATTATTTTCGAATATTATGAATTTTTTGAATATTTAATACAAATTATGCTGTCAAAACAAAACTTGTCATATAATTTCACTAACTATACTGTTAAGGATTCTTAATTTTTATTATTTCAAATAAAAACCAGTAAATCAAAGAATACATAACCCAACTTTCTCTTACCTTCGGCAAATCAAGGTCAAAAAAATGAGTCCAAATTTTTCCATACAAAAACAGCGTTATGACTGTTCTGGTTAATCTTTCTTCTGTGGTTTTACTGTACTAATGCTGTGTGCCTTAGAAGACTTTTCAAATTTTGAAGCTTTCGCTATTTCCTCAAAGATGCTTGGTGAAAAGGCAGTTTACGAGGTACCTTTTTTACCAAATTATGTAATATAATTATTAAAATAGTTAAAACTGTATGATTTTAATGAACGATAGTTAAAATATCGTGCATTTACTAAAAATAAAATTTTAACAGTTTTAATACAAAATTTCAATTTATCATCGTAAATTAAAACGATAAAATGAAATTTTGTATTAAAACTGTTAAAATTTTAAATTGTATTTTTAGTAAATGCACGATATTTTAACTATCATTCATTAAAATCATACAGTTTTAACAATTTTAATAATTTTCTTACATAATTCAGTTTATAAGCAATCGGTTTCTCATCGGTCGGTTCAATATGCATTTTTATGTTTGAACTTGGCGTTCTCTTCTCTGGATTTTAGTTTACTAGCAATAATCGAATTCTATCCGCCACTTCACGATCATTAATATGGTTTATGTTCAGCGGAAGTTTTCCATGCTCAATCACCATTGAATTGTTTTCAGGAATGAATTTTCTCATAGTAATTCCAGTCGGCGTTTGATATATCAAATCTCTACCCAATAAAACGTCAACTGGCAATATTCCATCAGGAACTATGTGAATTGCTAAATTCGCAAATGCCCGTTCCAATGAATTTTTTATGTGATATTAACTAATGTCGCTTTCCGGTATCAACTAGTGCACAAAGTTCCTTTCCATTGAACATTACATTTTTGATAGCTTTAGATGAACAATCATCCTGATTCTCTATGGCTGCAGAAGATTTAGAACTTTGAACCATCATATTTTTTCGCGCAATCTTTTCCTAGATGCCCGGTTCCACCATAGTTGAAACATATTGGCATTCTTCGGAATCTATTTGACTTGTTGTTACGCTCTCGATTGGTGCTTTTATCTTAAGTTTTTGTTTGATTTCTTCATAAATTACGAGTTTACTTTTCAAATCATTCATAGAGGTTGATCCATATAAAACAGCCTTATTATGTTCATAATCGGTTATTCCACTTATACAGTAATCGATTATCGAAGCATCTTCCAAGTTGCCGGTTTGACCTAGTTCACGCATAGCGATTAAATAATTTTTGAAAGATTCATCTTTGTTTTTCTTCCTCTCTGCCATGCGCCACAGCAGAATTCACTTTTTTTTTTAACTCGTTGACTAAATTTGTGGTTAGATTTTCCCAGGTATCAGTAACCGCCAAACGTAAACTGTCTTTTGCTGTTCCAGTTAACAGTCTTTTTGAATAAATAACTTTCTGTTCAGCATTCCCTTTCATACATACATCAGCATCTTCGACATCCTGAATCCATTTCTCGGCGGGATAATCATCCTCTCCGCCAAACTTCGAAAGCGATTCTTCGACATTTCTAAAACTTAAGCAAGCTCCAGCGGTAGGCACGATAGTAGATTTCATTCTGATTTCTTTATCTTTCAACGCCATCTCCCGTGTTCGTAACTCTTCTAACTGAATATTATCTTCCTGTTGGTTGCCGTTAAGTTCGCTAGCATTAGTCTCCCTACTTCTATTTGTCATATCTCCGCTGTCACCACCCTCCATCATAATGCTGCTTTTTGGTTGGTTCAATAGCACTGTATTATTTGAATTCACCGACTCATCATTCGCGACTCTTCTAAACATTTCCATCATCTTACGCATAAAAGCGTTCTCAATTTCAGGTGAATTATGATTTTTTTTTTGGGCCAATCTCAGTTAAAATTTCTTAATAATTTGTTATATAATAGCTGCGTTTTTTTATTCGCTCCGGATAGCTGCTATCGAGAGCCATCATTTTTCTACGCCTAAATTTAAATTTGACACGCTATTTACTGGTAAACTAAACTTATTTAACATCAAACTATCATTTTTAATTCAATTGTTTAGCGAAAACTTGACATAAAAAATATTTGGCTCTACCTATTTATACGGAGCGCTATCGGGAGCCAATTTTTATATGACGGCTCTCGATAGCAGCTATCCGGAGCGAATAAAAAAACGCGACTAATAGCAAACCTCACTTATACCACGTTTCCATCGTCAATAGTATAATAGCAAAATAGTATAATACTATTATACTATTTTTCCTTATCGTGTTTCCATCATTTGGTGTGAAGTTAAAATCGTTTTATATTTTTGTATGGGAACTTGGACGCAATTCATTATTTTGATAGCTAAAAATTAGTAAAACCCATATTTATGATTACCTGATTTTTTTTTTTTTTTTTTTCGTCCCTGCCCAAAAGCGGCTAGCACTACGACCTAAAAGATCTTTTGTGCTGTATGATTACCTGATAAGTATTACTTGAAGTAATATAAAAAACACACTACGCCCGCTGCCTAAAAAAATTTAATATGAAAAAGAATTCAAACAAGCCTATACACTGCCATGTTTGCAGTGTTAAAATTACAATTGGCTACCTATTATATTTTTGGTAGCTAGTATAATGAAATATTATAATAAACTATTATACTATCAGCTTCGGGTTTCCATCGTCATAGTACAATAGTATAATACTATTATGCTATTATACTATGACGATGGAAACCCGGTATTAATCAAAACAACTTTACTTCAAATATAAACACAATAAATTATAAGAACCGTTCTAGTTTTATTTTTTATCTTCACTAAATTAAAACTTTATCCAACAACATTTATTTTTAAATTACACAATACCGTACTTTATATTTCTCGACTCACAAATTCGGTGATCTTAGAACTGTTCTGATTTTATCTTTGATCTTCGCCAAATTAAAACTGCGTACAACAGCATTTATTTTTAAATATCACGCGTATTACTTTAGCCGTTTGATACTTGCCTTGGTACAAAATACGGTACTTTATATTTCTTAACTCACGAATTCGGTGTTATTCAAAGGCACTTTATATCACCACAAATCTTGGTATATGGAAAATCCTTCACGCATATAAAAATTCGCCAACTATATTAACTTCACGATAAAGTTTTATACACGTTAATCACCACAAACTTAAATGTTTAATCGGTCGGTTTTTCCTGTTTGGAACACAACGTCTTAAACGCACCAAAACTAAACCTAAACGTACAAAACTATACATTTGCTTCAAGAAAACTCAATAGGTTAAGGAATTTCTTTAATATATATTGCTCAAAACTACCCGCTGATCGATCCCGGTTGAGGCCCAAAGTGTAGAGTTTAATTAGTTTTTAAGAAAAAAACACGAGTTGTTTACTACTCGAAACACCAAAATCAATTGCTTTAATCTTAATAATCGTTAATAATCGTTTTACATTGGTGCACGATTTTTTACTATATTGGTGCACGATTTTTTCTTTAATTTTTTTGTTGTTTTTTTAACTCTACTCTATGCGTATATAGTGCATTTTTTAGAGTAGAGTTTAACTAGACTCTACAAATTATTAGGTCGAGTCGAGTTTAACTCGACTCCGTATAGAGTGAGAGTTAAACTCGGATTAAACTCGACTCGACTCGCAGCATATATAGTATACATGATAAAACAATTCGTAGGCCCTTTCCGAAAGTTATACTTATTTATTTAGACAAACTTATTTGCCGCCATCTTAAATAAGTATGTAAAATCATCCGAATTGATTTCACATACTTATTTTTTATTTTGCATATTTTGTAACTATAAAATAATATTTAATTAAATTTTTTATAAAACTTAATTATTACATAATATCACAATATGTATACAATGAAATTAACAGAATTTTGGTTTTCGTTTAAGATTTTTTTTTGTAAGAACATACTTATTTAAGTTACCTCGCCAACATACTTATTTAAATAAGTAGGTCTAAATAAATAAGTATAACTTTCGGAAAGGGCCTAAATGTTTCTACACTATTAGTACTAGAAAAGTCATGAACTTTCGAGAAGTTTGGTTTGTGTATATAAAAAGGCGAACAAGATCGAATTGGATTATTAGTATTTGGAATGCGATAGACTAAACTTGTAAGATTATTAGTAATATTTGGTAAGCGATAGTGTAAAGATCAAAAGGAATTAAAAAGTGATTTAAAAAGTGTTTTAGTGTAAAATAAAAAGTAAAAGTGATCAGTAAAATTTGAGAATAATTTATATAAAGTGATTTGTGAATTTTTATTGATAAACTGTGTTGTAATAAATTTTGTGAAGTAAATAAATTCGTTGGTGATAAATTAAATTGATTTTGTATTATTCACAATCCAGTGATATGAACCTTGATTGACAAGGCAAAAACGTAACAGTATATATGTAGCAAAAAAGTATCGTCATGTGAACTCAAATTTAAATATTTTATTACATACTTTTTTGATATTTCGATAAAGTATGTATCAAAAAATATTACTATTGTTACGTTTTTGCCTTGTCAATCAAGGTTCGTATCACTGGATTGTGAATAAAACAAAATCAATGCAATTTATCACCAACGAATTTATTTATGTCACACAAAAATTATAACAACACTATTTACTAACGATAATTCACAAAATCAATTTATATAATTTTCACACAATTTTTCTGTACACTTACAGTTTTTATTTCGCACTACAACACTTTTTAAATCACTTTTTAATTTGTTTTTAATCTTCACACTATCGCTTACCAAATACTAATAATCTAATTCGACTTCGTTCGCCTTTTTATATACACAAACCAAACTTCTAGAAAGCTTATGACTTTCCCAATTAGAATAGTGTAGAAACATTTAGAACAATTTTATCATGGAAAATTCCATTTTAGTACAGTTAAACATTGGGCTATTAATTAAACTTATTCTATTACACACTAGGTGTCATCGTCACAATATTGTTACTGTTACGTTTTTGCCTTGTCAATCAAGGTTCGTATCACTGGATTGTGAATAATACAAACTCAATTCAATTTATCACCAACGAATTTATTTATTTCACAAAATTTATTACAACACAGTTTATCAATAAAAATTCACAAAATCACTTTATATAAATTATTCTTAAAATTTACTGATCACTTTTACTTTATTTATCGCACTTATAACACTTTTTTTAAATCACTTTTTAATTCCTTTTAATCTTTATACTATCGCTTACCAAATATTACTTATTCTTACAACTTTACACTATCGCGTTCCAAATACTAATAATCCAATTCGATCTTGTTCGCCTTTTTATATACACAAACCAAGCTTCTCGAAAGTTCACGACTTTTCCAGTTGGAATAGCGTAGAAACATTACGTAACAATTTTTATCATGGAAAATTCCATTTAGTACAGTAAACATTGAGCTATTAGTTTTACTTATTCTATTGCACACTAGGTGTCACCGTCACACTACCCCTCACCTAAGCCTGTTCGTCCCGAACAGGACCGAAATTACCTCCTCGGTAGAGGGCCAGCCTCTCTAAATGTACCGCCATTGGTTTACCTCCTTGTCCTTTTTTTGTCCTGTAGGGTGCCGTCCATATAGACTGCACTTTCGCCGATAAATCCCCCTTCTTTTGTTGCGAGTTGTGAAGCCACACCAATTGCCCCTCGTGTAATCCCTGGCCATTTGCCCGTATGGCACATCGAGTTCTCATCCAGTCGCCCGGCACTCGCACAACTCGGCCCTTCTTATCCAAAGTCTGTTTAACCTGGTGTTCTTTGGTTTCCTCAACAATTGTTTCAGATTTCGATGGCAGCTCCTCGTAATGACTGATTGTTACTCGCCTTACTGTCGCATCCGTACCGTTAAACTTAAGTTTCAGCTCGATGTTATCGCTACTCAATATTCCTCGGCCAATATCCAACACAAAGCCATTCATCCTCATGAAATCCGTTCCCAAAATGACCTCGTCCACAATGTCTGCGACTAGCACTTCGTGTTGGAAAAGAGTTCCGCCGATCCTTATGCTCACGATCTTTTTTCCTTTAATCATTGCACTCTCCCCATTTGCCATTCTTAATTTTAACCCATCAACCAGCTGCACTGCTCCTGCGATCAAATCTTTCCGAACAATTGTGTGGGTTGCTCCGGTATCCAGCGTAATAATACACCTCCTCCCATCAACACCGCCCCAAACTGTGACGCTGCTTCCGCCTCGTGCTTCACTCGTAACAGGGATGAATGTTATGGGGCAACCAGACGGCGAAGCCAGCTTCGGTTCCTTCAAACTGACTTCTAACCTTTCCACTTTACCGACTGTTGCCATCCGCTCATCCGATTCCCGCTCTCCTCTTCGTGCTCTTTCCACGGAAGATGGTAATCCGTGCCGCTTTCCTCCTGCTTCCAAACAATCTCGCGAGATGTGGCCAATCCTGTTACACACCCAACATCTTCGCTCGCTGCCTCTAGACCTCTGTCCCGACCGTTCCGTGTTTGCTCGTATAAAAGGTGGCGATCTTCTCTCTCCATGTATTACTTTCCGACAGTCCATTGAGATGTGACCCAACTTGTCACATTTCCAACACCTAAGCCTGCCTCTTCCGACTGTCGGTACCATTCGCTCCATGCTGCCGTTCTTGTCTGAGTTCATTTGACGCCTAAATACTGATGGTCTGGTGAAGTTCTGCACAGCCTCGATGGTTAACGCAAACGCAACGGTTTCCGCAAAGGTTGATTTAGGTGATAACATCACCGCCCTGCGTGTCTCTGGATCTCGAATGCCGTCAATGAATGCGTCAATTTTTAGCCTTTCCATATAATCGGCCGATGTACTGGTATGTGCTAGATGTACTAATCGCTCAATTGCCGATGAAAATTCCTGAAGTGATTCTCCTCCCTTTTGGTAGCGGCTTTTCAATTCCATTCGATAGATTTCACGCTTGTGGTCACTGCCGTACTTCCTATCCAGCGCCTTCATAATTTCGAGATAACTGTTGCGATCTTTTTCCGGAATTGTTTGTAAGGCCTCCGCTGCTTCACCTTTAAGGGCCACTATTAACGCTGCGACACGATGTTCGTCGTTCCAATGATTTTGATTGGCTGCCGTCTCAAATTGAAATTTGAAAATGACGAAAGATGTTGTTCCGTCGAATGTTGGTGGCTTTATCTTGATTGATTGGACGGTTTGTACCACTTGTGTTGTTGTTCCACTTGCCTTGATATCAGTTAGTTCTTTCTCGAGCCGTTGGCATTTTTCTTCAACCTGCTGAACCTCCGTTTTGACAAGTTGAACTTCCTTTTGCAGTTTTTGGTCAACCTGTTGAATCTCCATTTGCAGCTTCTCTACTTCGCCGTGTATGTTAGTAGATAATTCGAGAAGTTTCTCGTCCATTCTCTTATGACCATCAGTAATTTGGCTTTTAATTTCTTCTCCTTGTTTCTCCACCCGGTGTTGAAGTTCTTCGTTTGATTGTTTCATTGCTTGGTTTGACTGATTTATAGTCTGTAACTGTCGCTCATTTGACTGCTCAATTTTCACCATTTGTCGTTTCATTTCTTGATTTGACTGCTCTCCTTGTTGCACCATTTGATTTTTAATTTCTCCTAGCTGTCGTTCGTTTTGTTGTTTCATTAGACTCATCTGGCCCGTCATCTGGTTCATAGCTGCTATTAACTGCGACAAATCGAAACTTCCAGAATGTTCTTGTGTCTTTTCGACCAACGGTTGTTTATCTTCTGCTTTCTGCTCTACGGTTGCCGCATCCGTTACTTTCTCTCCAAAATCATGATGTTCCGCGTCCAGCCCTTCGTTCTGCATGGCCTCACGTAGTCGCGCTTGTAAAGCTGCTTTAGTACCATCAGTGGCCAAACCCCGTTTCTCAAGTTCGCTCTTTAATTCTGGAACTTATAATTCGTTGAGAATCATTTTCTTTATCTTTTTATTCACAATCCCACCGCTGTCACCAAATTGTTACGTTTTTGCCTTGTCAATCAAGGTTCGTATCACTGGATTGTGAATAATACAAACTCAATTCAATTTATCACCAACGAATTTATTTATTTCACAAAATTTATTACAACACAGTTTATCAATAAAAATTCACAAAATCACTTTATATAAATTATTCTTAAAATTTACTGATCACTTTTACTTTATTTATCGCACTTATAACACTTTTTTTAAATCACTTTTTAATTCCTTTTAATCTTTATACTATCGCTTACCAAATATTACTTATTCTTACAACTTTACACTATCGCGTTCCAAATACTAATAATCCAATTCGATGTTGTTCGCCTTTTTATATACACAAACCAAGCTTCTCGAAAGTTCACGACTTTTCCAGTTGGAATAGCGTAGAAACATTACATAACAATTTTTATCATGGAAAATTCCATTTAGTACAGTAAACATTGAGCTATTAGTTTTACTTATTCTATTGCACACTAGGTGTCACCGTCACATTACTGTTACGTTTTTGCCTTGTCAATCAAGTTTCGTATCACAGGATTGTGAATAAAACAAATTCAATTCAATTTATCACCAACGAAACGAAAGAATTATTACAACACAATTTTTAACAAAAATTCACAAAATCACTTTATATAAATTATTCACACACTTTTACTGTACACTTATAATTTTTATTTCGCACAAAAACTCTTTTTAATTCCTTTTTAATCTTTACTCTATCGCTTTCCAAATACTAATAATAATCTTACAAGTTTACACTATCGCGTTCCAAATTCTAATAGTCCAATTCGATCTTGTTCGCCTTTTTTATATACAGAAACCAAGCTTCTCCAAAGTTCATGACCTTTCCAGTACTAATAGTGTAGAAACATTTAGAACTGTTTTATCATGGAAACTTCCATTTAGTACAGTAAAACATTGAGCTATTAATTTAACTTATTCTATCACACGCTAGGTGTCACCGTCACACTACCCTTCACCTAAGCCTGTCGTTCCGAACAGGACCCAAATCACCTCCTCTGTACAGGGCCAAACCAGTCTAAAAGCACCACCTTCGATTTACCTCCTTGTCGTTTCCTAGTCCTGTAGGGTGCCATCCATACAGGTTGCAGTTTCGTCGATAAATCCTCCTTCTTTTGTTGCGAGTTGTGAAGCCACACAAATTGCCTTCCTTGGCTATTTGCCCGTATAGCATATCGAGTTTTCATTCAGTCGCCCGACACTCGCACACTACTTCGCACAACTCGGCCCTTCTTATCCAATGTCTGCTTAACCTGGTGTTCATTGGTTTCCTCAACAATTATTACAGATTTCGAGGGCAGCTGCTCGCAATGGCTGATTGTTACCCGCCTTACTGTCGCATCCATACCGTTAAATTTAAGTTTCAGCTCGATGTTATCGCTGCTCAATATTCCTCGTCCATAATCTAACACAAAGCCATTCATCCTCATGATGTCCGTTCCCAAAATGATCTCGTCCACAATGTCTGCAACTAGAACTTCGTGTGGGAAAAGAGTTTCGCCGATCCTTATGTTAACGATCCGTTTCCTTTTTATCATTGCACTCTCTCCATTTGCCATTCTTAATTTCAACCCATCAGCCAGCTGCACAGCTCCTGCGATGAAGTCTTTCCGAACAATTGTGTGGGTTGCTCCGGTATCCAGCGTAATGATACACTTCCTCCCATCAACACCGCCCTTGATCGTTACGCTACTTCTGCCTCATCCTACACTCGTAACAGGAATGTAAGTTATAGAGCAACCAGACGGCGAAGTCAATTTCGGTTCCTTCAAACTGACTTCTAATCTTTCCACTTTACCGACTGTTGCCATTCGTTCATCCGATTTCTGCTCTACTCTTATGCTCTTGCTTCCAAACAATCTCGCGAGATGTGACCAATCCTGTTATATACCCAACATCTTAGCTCGCTGCCTCTAGACCTTTTTCCCGACCGTTCGGCATTTGCCCGCATAACAGGTGGCGATCTTCTCTCTACCTGTATAACACTCCGACAGTCCATTGAGATGTGATCCAACTTGTCACATTCCCAATACCTAAGCCTGCCTCTCCCGACTGTCGGTACCATTCGCTCCATGCTGCCGTTCGTGTCTGAATTCATTTGGCGCCTAAATAATGACGGTCTGGTGAAGTTCTGCACAGCCTCGATCGTCAACGCAAACGCAACGGTTTCCACGAACGTTGCTTTAGGTGATAACATCACCGCCTTGCGTGTCTCTGGATCTCGAATGCCGTCAATGAATGCGTCAATTTTTAACCTTTCCATATAATCGACCGATGTACTTATAGAGCTAAACTACGCTAGATGTACTAATCGCTCGATTGCCGATGAAAATTCCTGAAATGATTCTCCTCCCTTTTGGTAGCGGCTTTTCAATTCCATTCGATAGATTTTCCGCTTGTGGTCACTGCCGTACTTCCTATCTAGCGCCTTCATAATTTCGAGATAACTGTTGCGCTCTTTTCCCGGAATTGTTTGTAAGGCCTCCGCTGCTTCACCTTTAAGGGCCACTATTAACGCTGCGACAAGATGTTCATCATTCCAACGGTTTTGATTGGCTGCCGTTTCAAATTGAAATTTTAAAATGCCGAAAGATGTTGTTCCGTCAAATGTTGGTGGCTTTAACTTGATTGATTGGTCGGTTTGTTCACTTGTGTCGTTGTTCCACTTGCCTTGATATCAGTTAGCTCTTTCTTGAGGTGTTGAAACTCTGTTTGAAATTCAGCTTGTAATTTATGTTCCACCTGTTCACCCTCCGTTTGCAATTTTTCTTCAACATGTTGAACCTTCGTTTCTAATTTCTGGTCAACCTGTTGAATCTCCATTTTCAGCTTCTCCACTTCGCCGTGTACGTTACTTGATAATTCGAGAAGTTTATCGTCGATTCTCTTATGACCATCTGTAATTTGGTCTTTAATTTCTTCTTGTTTCACATTTTGTTGTTCCATTTTTAGATTTGACAGCTCAATTTTCTCCATTTGTTGTTTCATTTCGTGTTTAATTTCTTGGTTAGACTGATGTTATAATTAATATTATTTCGTATAATCACAAAACACCAACAGTTTTCACTTACTTAAAAAAATTTTTTTTTTTTTTAAAAAATGTTTAATATAGACTGATGTTGTTGTTCCATCTGTCGTTCATTTTCATTTGTCCCATCATCTGGTTCATAGCACCGATTAACTGAGACAAATCGAAACTTCCATTATTATCTTCTTCTTTCTGCTCTACGGTTGCCGCATCCGTTATTTTCTCTCCAAAATCATGTTGATCCGTGTCTAATCATTCCTTCTCCATGGCGTCACGTAGTCGCGCAGCTTTACAAGCTTTACTACCATCAGTAGCCAAGCCCCGTTTCTCAAGTTCCCTCTTTAATTCTGGAACTTTTAATTCGTTGAGAATCATTTTCTTTATCTTATTATTCACAATCCCACCGCTGTTACCAATTGTTACGTTTTTGCCTTGTCAATCAAGGTTCGTATCATCGTCAATTCAATTTATCACCAACGAATTTATTTAGTTAACAAAAGAATTATTACAACACAACTTTTAACAAAAATTCACAAAATCACTTTATATAAATTATTCACACACTTTTACTGTACACTTATAATTTTAATTTCGCACAAAAACTCTTTTTAAATCACTTTTTAATTCCGTTTTAATCTTTACTCTATCGCTTTCCAAATACTAATAATAATCTTACAAGTTTACACTATCGCGTTCCAAATTCTAATAATCCAATTCGATCTTGTTCGCCTTTTTATATACACAGACCAAGCTTCTGAAAGTTCATGACTTTTCCAGTACTAATAGTGTAGAAACATTTAGAACAATTTTCTCATGGAAAATTCCATTGTAGTACAGTTAAACATTGAGCTATTAATTTAACTTATTCTAATACACACTAGGTGTCACCGTCACACTACCCCTCACCTAAGCCTGTTCCTCCCGAACAGGACCCAAATCACCTCCTCTGTACAAGGCCAAACCAGCCTAAAAGCACCACCTTCGATTTACCTCCTTGTTCTTTCCTAGTCCTGTAGGGTGCTATCCATACAGGTTGCCTTTCGTGTAATCCTTGGCTATTTGCCCGTATGGCATATCGAGTTTTCCAGTCACCCGACACTCGCACTCCAGGTGATAACGTATGGGTGCAAACAGACAATGATACGAAATGGAACCCTGGGACAATCACACAGCAAACTAACAGATGGTCACGCAGCGTTGCATTTCCCGATCAAACTACCAAACGCAGATATGCAGATGCAATCCGAGAAAGACAGAGCCCGCCGACTGCGGCATTAGATAGCGCCCACACTAACTACAAGGATCCGCAGATTCTTCCGCCACCGTTCAATAGAATCGTAGTCCTCAAAATCAACAGGTTTCGGTAACCGGGTCCGAACCTACAACGGCAACAGTAGATCCAACTCCAGTTATTCGACGAAGCCAACGTCCACATAGGGCACCAGTTCGTTTGGATTTGTGATCGCAGCACTCAACTGTGGTGGGGAGGAATGTCATGTGAAGCCAGCTTTAAAAGTATAAAAAGTACTATTTTATAGTTTTGACAGTAGTATGTTAGGTTAGAGTTTATCCTGTACACGAACAGACACATAAAATTTTAAATATTGTTACGTTTTTGCCTTGTCAATCAAGGTTCGTATCACTGGATTGTGAATAATACAAACTCAATTCAATTTATCACCAACGAATTTATTTATTTCACAAAATTTATTACAACACAGTTTATCAATCAAAATTCACAAAATCACTTTATATAAATTATTCTCAAATTTTACTAATCACTTTTACTTTTTATTTCGCACAAAAACACTTTTTAAATCACTTTTTAATTCCTTTTTAATCTTTATACTATCGCTTTCCAATTATTACTTATTCTTACAACTTTACACTATCGCGTTCCAAATACTAATAATCCAATTCGATCTTGTTCGCCTTTTTATATACACAAACCAAGCTTCTCGAAAGTTCACGACTTTTCCAGTTGGAATAGCGTAGAAACATTACGTAACAATTTTTATCATGGAAAATTTCATTTAGTACAGTAAACATTGAGCTATTAGTTTTACTTATTCTATTACACACTAGGTGTCACCGTCACACTACCCCTCACCTAAGCCTGTTCGTCCCGAACAGGACCCAAATCACCTCCTCTGTATAGGGCCAGCCTCTCCAAATGCACCACCTTTGGTTTACCTCGATGTCCCTTCCGTATCCGATAAACCACGTCGTTCATCCTTGTGATGACAGTATAAGGTCCTTCCCATGCTGGTTGCAGCTTCGGTGATAATCCCTTTTTCCGTTGCGGGTTGTGAAGCCATACTAATTGCCCTTCCTGGAAGCCCTGGTTATTTGCTCGTATGTCATATCGAGCCTTCATCCGGTCGCCCGACACTCGCACTCTACCTCGCACAACTCGGCCCTTCTTATCCAAAGTCTGTTTAACCTGGTGTTCTTTGGTTTCCTCAACAATTGTTTCAGATTTCGATGGCAGCTCCTCGTAATGACTGATTGTTACTCGCCTTACTGTCGCATCCGTACCGTTAAACTTAAGTTTCAGCTCGATGTTATCGCTACTCAATATTCCTCGGCCAAAATCCAACACAAAGCCATTCATCCTCATGAAGTCCGTTCCCAAAATGACCTCGTCCACAATGTCTGCGACTAGAACTTCGTGTGGGAAAAGAGTTTCGCCGATCCTTATGCTCACGATCTTTTTCCCTTTAATCATTGCACTCTCCCCATTTGCCATTCTTAATTTTAACCCATCAACCAGCTGCACTGCTCCTGCGATCAAATCTTTCCGAACAATTGTGTGGGTTGCTCCGGTATCTAGCGTAATAATACACCTCCTCCCTTCAACACCGCCCCAAACTGTGACGCTGCTTCCGCCTCGTGCTTCACTCGTAACAGGGATGAATGTTATGGGGCAACCAGACGGCGAAGCCAGCTTCGGTTCCTTCAAACTGACTTCTAACCTTTCCACTTTACCGACTGTTGCCATCCGCTCATCCGATTCCCGCTCTCCTCTTCGTGCTCTTTCCACGGAAGATGGTAATCCGTGCCGCTTTCCTCCTGCTTCGAAACAATCTCGCGAGATGTGGCCAATCCTGTTACACACCCAACATCTTCGCTCGCTGCCTCTAGACCTCTGTCCCGACCGTTCCGTGTTTGCTCGTATAAAAGTAGGCGATCTTCTCTCTCCATGTATTACTTTCCGACAGTCCATTGAGATGTGACCCAACTTGTCACATTTCCAACACCTAAGCCTGCCTCTTCCGACTGTCGGTACCATTCGCTCCATGCTGCCGTTCTTGTCTGAGTTCATTTGACGCCTAAATACTGATGGTCTGGTGAAGTTCTGCACAGCCTCGATGGTTAACGCAAACGCAACGGTTTCCGCAAAGGTTGATTTAGGTGACAACATCACCGCCCTGCGTGTCTCTGGATCTCGAATGCCGTCAATGAATGCGTCAATTTTTAGTCTTTCCATATAATCAGCCGATGTACTGGTATGTGCTAGATGTACTAGCCGCTCGATTGCCGATGAAAATTCCTGAAGTGATTCTCCTCCCTTTTGGTAGCGGCTTTTCAATTCCATTCGATAGATTTCCCGCTTGTGGTCACTGCCGTACTTCCGATCCAGCGCCTTCATAATTTCGAGATAATTGTTGCGATCTTTTTCCGGAATTGTTTGTAAGGCCTGCGCTGCTTCACCTTTAAGGGCCACTATTAACGCTGCGACAAGATGTTCATCATTCCAACGGTTTTGATTAGCTGCCGTTTCAAATTGAAATTTGAAAATGCCGAAAGATGTTGTACCGTCGAAGTTTGGTGGTTTTAACTTAACTGATTGAATGGTTTGTACCACTTGTGTTGTTGTTCCACTTGCCTTGACATCAGTTAGATCTTTCTCGAGACGTTGACATTTTTCCACAACTTGTTGAATCTCCGTTTGCAATTTCTCTTCAACATGTTGAACCTTCGTTTCTAATTTTTCGTCAACCTTTTGAATCTCCATTTGTAGCTTCTCTACTTCGCCGTGTATGTTAGTAGATAATTCGAGAAGTTTCTCGTCCATTCTCTTTTGACCATCTATAATTTGGTCTTTAATTTCCTCTCCTTGTTGTTTCATTTCATGTTTAATTTCTTGGTTTGACTGGTTTATAGTCTCCAACTGCCGCACATTTTGTTGTTCCATTTCATTCTTAATTTCTTGGTTTGACTGCTCAATTTTCACCATTTGTCGTTCGTTTTGTTGTTTCATGAGACACATCTGTCCTGTCATTTGGTTCATAGCAGCTATTAACTGCGACAAATAGAAACTTCCAGAATGTTCTTGTGTCTTTTCGACCAACGGTTGTTTATCTTCTGCTTTCTGCTCTATGGTTGCTGCATCCGTTACTTTCTCTCCAAAATCATAATGTTCCGCGTCCAGCCCTTCGTTCTGCATGGCCTCACGTAGTCGCGCTTGTAAAGCTGCTTTAGTACCATCAGTAGCCAAACCCCGTTTCTCTAGTTCTCTTTTTAATTCTGGAACTTTTAATTCGTTGAGAATCATTTTCTTTATCTTTTTATTCACAATCCCACCGCTGCACCAAATTGTTACGTTTTTGCCTTGTCAATCAAGGTTCGTATCACTGGATTGTGAATAATACAAACTCAATTCAATTTATCACCAACGAATTTATTTATTTCACAAAATTTATTACAACACAGTTTATCAATCAAAATTCACAAAATCACTTTATATAAATTATTCTCAAATTTTACTAATCACTTTTACTTTTTATTTCGCACAAAAACACTTTTTAAATCACTTTTTAATTCCTTTTTAATCTTTATACTATCGCTTTCCAAATAATCTTACAAGTTTACACTATCGCGTTCCAAATACTAATAATCCAATTCGATCTTGTTCGCCTTTTTATATACACAAACCAAGCTTCTCGAAAGTTCACGACTTTTCCAGTTGGAATAGCGTAGAAACATTACGTAACAATTTTTATCATGGAAAATTCCATTTAGTACAGTAAAACATTGAGCTATTAGTTTTACTTATTCTATTACACACTAGGTGTCACCGTCACACTACCCCTCACCTAAGCCTGTTCGTCCCGAACAGGACCCAAATCACCTCCTCTGTATAGGGCCAGCCTCTCCAAATGCACCACCTTTGGTTTACCTCGATGTCCCTTCCGTATCCGATAAACCACATCGTTCATCCTTGTGATGACAGTATAAGGTCCTTCCCATGCTGGTTGCAGCTTCGGTGATAATCCCTTTTTCCGTTGCGGGTTGTGAAGCCATACTAATTGCCCTTCCTGGAAGCCCTGGTTATTTGCTCGTATGTCATATCGAGCCTTCATCCGGTCACTTGACATCCGTATTTTCTCCCGTACAAATTGATGAATCTCATTAAGTTCCTCTTTCATTCGGTCTACGTAATCTTGTCCACATAAAGCCGATGATGGTACAGCCCCAAACTTTAGATCTCCAGGTAACCGTAGATTATCTCCAAATAACGTTTTAGCTGGTGTCATTCCGGTTGTGTCATGTATAGCTGATCGATAGGCCATCAGAAACATCGGTATATGTCGATCCCAGTTGCGTTGGTTTTTCTCAACGACCTTTGCTAGATATTCCTCCAATGTACCATTGAATCTTTCCACCATACCGTCAGATTGTGGATGCAAAGGCGTTGTTCTCGTTTTATTTATACCGAGCATCTGGCATATTTCTTGAAACACCACCGATTCAAAATTCCGTCCTTGATCGGTATGAATCTCCATCGGCACTCCAAATCTGCTAATCCAATTGTTTACCACGGCATCAGCTATTGTTGTCGTCTCCTGATTGGGAATGGGGTACACCTCCGGCCATTTGCTGAAATAATCCATGATTACTAGCACATATTTGTTGCCGCTCTCAGTGGTGGGAAATGGGCCCGCTACATCCATTGCAATTCTTTCGAATGGTGCTCCAACGTTATATTGCTTCATGGTTCCACGACTTTTGCGTGCGGGTCCCTTCACCGCCGCACAATGGTCACTTTTTTGGCACCATTCTATCACAGACTGCCTACATCCTGCCCAGTAGAATCGTTGACGTATCTTTGCTAGAGTTTTATTAATTCCAAGGTGGCCCCCACTTGCTCCTCCATGATACTCATTCAGAATTTCCGCAATCCGGCACTTTGGTATCACCAGCAACAATTGCTTCACTTTGCCATCCGTGCTTTCCCACAATCGTTTTAAACAGCCATTCTCAAGACGGAGGCTATCCCATTGAGCCCAATAAGCCTTGACAATGGGAGTTTTGTCCGCGATCTCGCTCCAAGTTGGCCGGTGTTCCTTTTCCTTCCAATCCATTATAACTGATAAATCCGTATCATCCAATTGCTCTTTCCTGATCATTTCGTCGGTCCACTCCTCATCAGGCAGCACTTGCGTAAGCCTAACGTCGATGATGCCTTCCTTTGCTTCAACATGGCCACAATGTTTACATTCTACTGGACACGGCCGTCTTGATAATGCGTCGGCATTTCTGTGTGTACTTCCCTTCCGATGTTCAATTTGGAAATCGTAGCTTTGAAGACGTTCGATCCAGCGTGCTACTTGTCCCTCTGGATTCTTGAATTGTAACAGCCACCGTAAAGCGCCGTGATCTGTCCGTAAATGGAATTTTTGGCCATAAAGATACTTATGGAAATGCTTGACACACTCCACTATAGCCAACAATTCTTTCCGTGTCACGCAGTAATTACGCTCCGGTTTTGATAATGTTTTGGAGAAGTACGCAATAACTCTTTCTTGACCATTAATTTTCTGTGATAACACACCTCCTATACCGTCATTACTTGCATCGGTGTCCAAAATAAATTTCACGTTGGGTATAGGGTACGCGAGGATTGGCGCGGCACACAACCGTCTCCTTAGTTCCACGAATGCTTCTTCCTGGTCATTCTTCCATTCGAATGCCTTGTTCTTCCTGGTCAACTCGTGTAAACTCTTGGCGATGTTGGCGAATCCTGGCACGAAGCGTCTATAATAGGTGCACAATCCGAGAAAGCTTCGTAATTCGTGTAAATTTTTAGGTCTTGGCCAGTTCTTAACCGCTGCGATCTTTTCTTCGTCGGTGTGAATTCCATTAATCGTTACGAGATGACCCAAATATTTGACTTCAGTTCTGAACAGCTTACACTTCTTTGGACTTAACTTCAATCCGGCAGCCTGTATCCGATCCAAAACTTCTGCCAAGTTCTTTAGATGCTCGTCAAAATCCTTCCCCATAACGATGATGTCGTCCAGATATATTAGGCAAGTCTTCCAATGTAATCCCTTTAACACGCGCTCCATTAATCGTTCAAAAGTCGCAGGGGCATTGCATAATCCGAACGGCATAACATTAAATTGCCAAAGTCCGTTACCCACACTGAACGCTGTTTTCTCGCGATCTTCCTCATGGACTTCCACCTGCCAATAGCCGCTTTGTAGATCTAATGTCGAAAATATTTGAGCACCCGATAATGTGTCTAACGTGTCATCGATCCTTGGCAGTGGGTAGCTATCTTTTTTCGTCACAGCATTGAGTTTTCGGTAATCAACGCAAAATCTCATGCCACCGTCCTTCTTCTCGACCAATACTACCGGTGAACTCCATGGGCTATTAGATGGTTCAATTACTCCTGCTGCCTGCATATCTGTTACCATTCGATTGACTTCTTGTTGTTTTGCCAAAGGTAGTCTCCTGGGTGGTTGACGAATTGGCATCTCTGCTCCCGTATCAATGCGGTGCTTTACCATTGAGGTCCTTCCGTTATTATCCGATGTACTGCAGAATATGGACGTGTACCGTTTGAGTAGTTGATGTGCAGAATTTTTCTGTGCCTCGGTAAGATCTTCGGTCCATTTCTGCATAAGTTGTTCTACCATTTCTTTCTGCCCTTGCATGTCGGCTTTTTCAACCGGACTTCTCTGTTCACACTTTACTATAGTTGAAACCTCGTTACATTTTCCGATGACTGTCCCTTTCTTGATGGTTTTCGTCTTATCCGAGAGATTTAGAGTCCTAATTGGTACTCTATAGTCGTTGTCTGGTTTAACTAGGGCTTTCCCGATTATAATTTCCTTGGCTCCGTTCTCCTCTTCGTTAGCTTCCACAACCCACAACCTGGGTGACCCAGAATCTCCCTCCAATTTTCCCCATAGGATCGTCTCCGAATTCGGTGGCAGCTTCTCCCGATGATCAATAATAATTCGCCTGATAGTTGCTCCGGCACTGCTAGATTGAAGTGGCAACTCGATGTTATCGTAACTTAAAACTCCTCGTCCAACATCCACCACGAAGCCATTTGCCCTCATGAAGTCCATCCCCATTATGACTTCATCCACAATATCTGCAATCAGCACTTCGTGTTGGAAAAGAGTTCTCCCGATTTTTATTTTCACGATCTTTTTGCCTTTTATTATTGAACTATCTCCAGTTGCTGTTTGTAACTTCAATCCATTAGCTGGTTGTACACCTCCATCGATCAGATCTTTACGGACAATCGTGCGATTTGCTCCCGTATCCAGAGTGATGATGCAATCCGTGCCATCAATGTCGCCTTTGATTGTTAAGCTGTCACCGCCTCTTGCTACTTTCGAAACGCGGATGGAGGTTATGGGGCAATCGGTTGTGGGAGTCAGCTTCTGCCCCTTTAAGCTGACTCGTTGTAGTTTAACGGCTCCGCCGTCATTTGGCCTTCTTGCCTAGCCAACGCCTGCTCTCCGCTTGGTCGTCGCTGCATAGGAGATGGTGATCTTCCCCTTTTTCTTCTTAATTCCCAGCAGTCGCGAGAGATGTGACCGACCTTATCACATGCCCAACATCTGATTTTGCCGCTTCCATCTCGGTATCTTGGTGTTGCCCGCTCGTTGTTTATGCTTGTATCGATTTCTACTCGGCGTATTTTCATTGACGGTTTGGTGATGGCTTGTGCAGTTTCATTTGTTAACGAACAAGCGATGGTTTCCGCAAAGGTTGCTTTAGGTGACAACATCACCGCCCTGCGTGTCTCTGGATCTCGAATGCCGTCAATGAATGCGTCAATTTTTAGTCTTTCCATATAATCAGCCGATGTACTGGTATGTGCTAGATGTACTAGCCGCTCGATTGCCGATGAAAATTCCTGAAGTGATTCTCCTCCCTTTTGGTAGCGGCTTTTCAATTCCATTCGATAAATTTCTCGCTTGTGATCACTGCCGTACTTCCTATCCAGCGCCTTCATAATTTCGAGATAACTGTTGCGATCTTTTTCCGGAATTGTTTGTAAGGCCTCCGCAGCTTCACCTTTAAGGGCCACTATTAACGCTGCGACAAGATGTTCATCATTCCAACGGTTTTGATTAGCTGCCGTTTCAAATTGAAATTTGAAAATGCCGAAAGATGTTGTACCGTCGAAGTTTGGTGGTTTTAACTTAACTGATTGAATGGTTTGTACCACTTGTGTTGTTGTTCCACTTGCCTTGATATCAGTTAGCTCTTTCCCGAGACGTTGAACCTCTGCTTGTAATTTTTCTTCGACCTGCTGAACCTTCGTTTCAAATTTTTCGTCAACCTTTTGAATCTCCATTTGCAGCTTCTCCACTTCGCCGTGAATGTTAGTAGATAATTCGAGAAGTTTCTCGTCCATTCTCTTTTGACCATCTATAATTTGGTCTTTAATTTCCTCTCCTTGTTGTTTCATTTCTTGGTTAGACTGATTTTGTTGTTCCAACTGTCGTTTTATTTCTTCGTTTGACTGGTCAATTTTCACCATTTGTCGTTCGTTTTGTTGTTTCATGAGACACATCTGTCCTGTCATTTGGTTCATAGCAACTATTAACTGCGACAAATCGAAACTTCCAGAATGTTCTTGTGTCTTTTCGACCAACGGTTGTTTATCTTCTGCTTTCTGCTCTATGGTTGCTGCATCCGTTACTTTCTCTCCAAAATCATAATGTTCCGCGTCCAGCCCTTCGTTCTGCATGGCCTCACGTAGTCGCGCTTGTAAAGCTGCTTTAGTACCATCAGTAGCCAAACCACGTTTCTCAAGTTCGCTCTTTAATTCTGGAACTTTTAATTCGTTGAGAATCATTTTCTTTTTCTTTTTATTCACAATCCCACCGCTGTCACCAATTTGTTACGTTTTTGCCTTGTCAATCAAGGTTCGTATCACTGGATTGTGAATAATACAAAATCAATTTAATTTATCTCCAACGAATTTATTTATTTCACAAAATTTATTACAACACAGTTTATCAATAAAAATTCACAAAATCACTTTATATAAATTATTCTTAAATTTTACTGATCACTTTTACTTTATTTATCGCACTACAACACTTTTTTAAATCACTTTTTAATTCCTTTTTAATCTTTATACTATCGCTTTCCAAATAATCTTACAAGTTTACACTATCGCGTTCCAAATACTAATAATCCAATTCGATCTTGTTCGCCTTTTTATATACACAAACCAAGCTTCTCGAAAGTTCACGACTTTTCCAGTTGGAATAGCGTAGAAACATTACGTAACAATTTTTATCATGGAAAATTCCATTTAGTACAGTAAAACATTGAGCTATTAGTTTTACTTATTCTATTACACACTAGGTGTCACCGTCACAATAAAGAATATTGTGACGGTGACACCTAGTGTGTAATAGAATAAGTAAAACTAATAGCTCAATGTTTACTGTACTAAATGGAATTTTCCATGATAAAAATTGTTACGTAATGTTTCTACGCTATTCCAACTGGAAAAGTCGTGAACTTTCGAGAAGCTTGGTTTGTGTATATAAAAAGGCGAACAAGATCGAATTGGATTATTGGTATTTGGAACGCGATAGTGTAAAGTTGTAAGAATAAGTAATATTTGGAAAGCGATAGTATAAAGATTAAAAAGGAATTAAAAAGTGATTTAAAAAGTGTTTTTGTGCGAAATAAAAAGTAAAAGTGATTAGTAAAATTTGAGAATAATTTATATAAAGTGATTTTGTGAATTTTGATTGATAAACTGTGTTGTAATAAATTTTGTGAAATAAATAAATTCGTTGGTGATAAATTGAATTGAGTTTGTATTATTCACAATCCAGTGATACGAACCTTGATTGACAAGGCAAAAACGTAACATTTGGTGACAGCGGTGGGATTGTGAATAAAAAGATAAAGAAAATGATTCTCAACGAATTAAAAGTTCCAGAATTAAAAAGAGAACTAGAGAAACGGGGTTTGGCTACTGATGGTACTAAAGCAGCTTTACAAGCGCGACTACGTGAGGCCATGCAGAACGAAGGGCTGGACGCGGAACATTATGATTTTGGAGAGAAAGTAACGGATGCAGCAACCATAGAGCAGAAAGCAGAAGATAAACAATTGTTGGTCGAAAAGACACAAGAACATTCTGGAAGTTTCGATTTGTCGCAGTTAATAGCTGCTATGAACCAAATGACAGGACAGATGTGTCTCATGAAACAACAAAACGAACGACAAATGGTGAAAATTGAGCAGTCAAACCAAGAAATTAAGAATGAAATGAAACAACAAATAGAGAAAATTGAACAACCAATCCAGGAAATTGCAGATGGGCAAAAGAGAATGGACGAGAAATTTATCGAGTTATCCACTTCGCTACTGAAGAAGTAGAAAAATTGCAAACGGAATTGCAAACTGAAATTCAACACGCTAAAACGGAATTTAAAATGGAGATTCAAGATGTGGAACATAAATTACAAGCTGAATTACAAGCGGAGGTTCAACGTCTCGGGAAAGAGCTAACTGATATCAAGGCAAGTGGAACAACAACACAAGTGGTACAAACCATTCAATCAGTTAAGTTAAAACCACCAAACTTCGACGGTACAACATCTTTCGGCATTTTCAAATTTCAATTTGAAACGGCAGCCAATCAAAACCGTTGGAATGATGAACATCTTGTCGCAGCGTTAATAGTGGCCCTTAAAGGTGAAGCAGCGGAGGCCTTACAAACAATTCCGGAAAAAGATCGCAACAGTTATCTCGAAATTATGAAGGCGCTGGATAGGAAGTACGGCAGTGATCACAAGCGGGAAATCTATCGAATGGAATTGAAAAGCCGCTACCAAAAGGGAGGAGAATCACTTCAGGAGTTTTCATCGGCAATCGAGCGATTAGTACATCTAGCGCATACCAGTACATCGGCCGATTATATGGAAAGGCTAAAAATTGACGCATTCATTGACGGCATTCGAGATCCAGAGACACGCAAGGCGGTGATGTTATCACCTAAAGCAACGTTCGCGGAAACCGTTGCGTTCGCGTTAACGATCGAGGCCGTGCAGAACTTCACCAGACCGTCATTATTTAGGCGCCAAATGAACTCAGACAAGAACGGCAGCATGGAGCGAATAGTACCGATAGTCGGAAGAGGCAGGCTTAGGTGTTGGAAATGTGACAAGTTGGGTCACATCTCAATGGACTGTCGGAAAGTAATACATGGAGAGAGAAGATCGCCACCTTTTATACGAGCAAACACGGAACGGTCGGGACAGAGGTCTAGAGGCAGCGAGCGAAGATGTTGGGTGTGTAACAGGATTGGCCACATCTCGCGAGATTGTTTGGAAGCAGGAGGAAAGCGGCACGGATTACCATCTTCCGTGGAAAGAGCACGAAGAGGAGAGCGGGAATCGGATGAGCGGATGGCAACAGTCGGTAAAGTGGAAAGGTTAGAAGTCAGTTTGAAGGAACCGAAGCTGGCTTCGCCGTCTGGTTGCCCCATAACATTCATCCCAGTTACGAGTGAAGCACGAGGCGGAAGCAGCGTCACAGTTTGGGGCGGTGTTGAAGGGAGGAGGTGTATTATTACGCTGGATACCGGAGCAACCCACACAATTGTTCGGAAAGATTTGATCGCAGGAGCAGTGCAGCTGGTTGATGGGTTAAAATTAAGAATGGCAAATGGGGAGAGTGCAATGATTAAAGGGAAAAAGATCGTGAGCATAAGGATCGGCGAAACTCTTTTCCCGCACGAAGTTCTGGTCGCAGACATTGTGGACTAGGTTATTTTGGGAACGGACTTCATGAGGATGAATGGCTTTGTGTTGGATTTTGGACGAGGAATATTGAGCAGCGATAACATCGAGCTGAATCTTAAATTTAACGGTACGGATGTGACAGTAAGGCGAGTAACAATCAGTCATTGCGAGGAGCTGCCATCGAAATCTGAAACAATTGTTGAGGAAACCAAAGAACACCAGGTTAAGCAGACATTGGATAAGAAGGGCCGAGTTGTGCGAGGTAGAGTGCGAGTGTCGGGCGACTGGATGAGAACTCGATGTGCCATACGGGCAAATGGCCAGGGATTACACGAGGGGCAATTGGTGTGGCTTCACAACTCGCAACAAAAGAAGGGGGATTTATCGGCGAAAGTGCAGCCTTTATGGACGGCACCCTACAGGACAAGAAAAGGACAAGGAGGTAAACCAATGGCGGTGCATTTGGAGAGGCTGGCCCTATACAGAGGAGGTGATTTGGGTCCTGTTCGGGACGAACAGGCTTAGGTGAGGGGTAGTGTGACGGTGACACCTAGTGTGTAATAGAATAAGTAAAACTAATAGCTCAATGTTTACTGTACTAAATGGAATTTTCCATGATAAAAATTGTTACGTAATGTTTCTACGCTATTCCAACTGGAAAAGTCGTGAACTTTCGAGAAGCTTGGTTTGTGTATATAAAAAGGCGAACAAGATCGAATTGGATTATTGGTATTTGGAACGCGATAGTGTAAAGTTGTAAGAATAAGTAATATTTGGAAAGCGATAGTATAAAGATTAAAAAGGAATTAAAAAGTGATTTAAAAAGTGTTTTTGTGCGAAATAAAAAGTAAAAGTGATTAGTAAAATTTGAGAATAATTTATATAAAGTGATTTTGTGAATTTTGATTGATAAACTGTGTTGTAATAAATTTTGTGAAATAAATAAATTCGTTGGTGATAAATTGAATTGAGTTTGTATTATTCACAATCCAGTGATACGAACCTTGATTGACAAGGCAAAAACGTAACAATATTAATCCACTCTTGTTATTTTAATCTACGAACAATATTGTGACGGTGACACCTAGTGTGTAATAGAATAAGTAAAACTAATAGCTCAATGTTTTACTGTACTAAATGGAATTTTCCATGATAAAAATTGTTACGTAATGTTTCTACGCTATTCCAACTGGAAAAGTCGTGAACTTTCGAGAAGCTTGGTTTGTGTATATAAAAAGGCGAACAAGATCGAATTGGATTATTAGTATTTGGAACGCGATAGAGTAAACTTGTAAGATTATGAGTAATATTTGGTAAGCGATAGTATAAAGATTAAAAGGAATTAAAAAGTGATTTAAAAAAGTGTTGTAGTGCGATAAATAAAGTAAAAGTGATCAGTAAAATTTAAGAATAATTTATATAAAGTGATTTTGTGAATTTTTATTGATAAACTGTGTTGTAATAAATTTTGTGAAATAAATAAATTCGTTGGTGATAAATTGAATTGAGTTTGTATTATTCACAATCCAGTGATACGAACCTTGATTGACAAGGCAAAAACGTAACAATATCTTAATCTTAATCTTTTTTCTCAATAACAATTACAAAAATAAAGCATTTTCTCAAAACTAAAAAAAAAAATTAAGGTGTGGCCAACACACGACTTTCTTTTATGAGAAGAGAATTTTGAGAAATTTTATTTTTTCTTAATTTTTTTTTTTTAATTTTTAAATTTTTAAATTTTTTTTTTTAATTTTTCATTTTATTATTTTTATTTGTTTTTAATTTTTGGAAACAATTTGTATTAAGTAGTTTTTTGTAAACCTTATACTTTTTAAGATATTTGCAAAATAAATTTTCTGGACCAAGGGAGTGGACACTTCCGGTTAGCCGATTTGGAGTAAAATTCACTGGGACCTCCCAATTTATCAAAAAAGGTTAAATCTGAAATTTCAGGTCGATTGGTTAAACCATCTGGGCTGTAGAGAGGACACAGGCAGACTGACAGGCAGACGCCATTTCGAAACCCACTTTTTCGGACTCAGGGGACCTCAAAACAAATAAATCTCTAAAAATCTCAAGGTCCAAAATTTTCATGATTACTATACTTTATTTTACTAGAGTAAAAGAAAGTAATAGTCCTTATAGGAGAAAAAATCCTCCAGATTCGAGCCGGAAAATTTTGCGACCCGTAAGTTAAGTACATTTCATACCAGGCGCTTCGGCTTTGAGCTTCAAAAATAAAAATTTTTTATTTCATTTTTGAACTAAGTAAATTAGTTTTATTTGATTGACCACGTTTAATTTTATGTCAATCAATTCAATTTGTTAAAAATAATTTATTTTTAAGTGATACTTTTAAAAAAATCAAAACATATTCCAATGAAGTTATCGTTTAAGCCATTATCACTTAAAAATAAATTATTTTTTAACAAATTGAATTTATTTCTATAAAATGAAACGTTTTCATTCAAATAAAACTAATTTGCATAATTCAAAAATGAAATAAACCTAGTGTTTCCTCGGCCAAACGTCATAAAAAATATCATGATACTGCACGTCAATTACTTATGACCCTAACTTCATTCCGTTGAATTTTATGTAAAACCGAGGAAACGACCAAAATGAAAAAATAAAAACAAAAGTTAAAGTTAAATGTCAAACAATTTAATTTATTCTGACTTTTTTTATTAAAGATAATTAATTATAATTTTTTGATTTGAAACTATTAATTATTTCCAGTATGTATATATTATGGAAATTGAAATAAATTAAAATTATAAATTAAGTTCCTTTTGCATAAAAAAACAATATTTTTTGACAGATAAAACCAATATAACTCTAGGATTTTTTGGTGATAAATGAGTAAATTGTATGGCAAAACGTGATAAAAAATATCATGATATTCCTAGTGTTTCCTCCGCCAAACGTCATAAAAATATCATGTTAATTCACGTCAATTACTTATGACCCTAACTTCATTTCGTTAATTTTATGTCAAACCCGAGGAAACGACCAAGGTCGTGTTCAATCGGGCAAAAATGATAAAAAATATCATGATATTTTATCCCACCCTAACTTCATTTTGTAATACTGTACGTCAAACCCGATTGAACAACCAAAATCGATAAAAAATGATAAATTGATTTTAAATGTTACATTTGGTTTTAAATCGCTTTGTAAAATTCAATAAACTCGTTTTGTCGTCAGGTTTTTAATTAAATGTTATATTTTTTAATTATTTTTTTTTTATAAATTATTTTGATATTGAAACTATTTGTTTTTTATCCAAATATTGGAGACACAAATAATTTTAGTTTGAGTTTTATTGTGTTTGTGTTCTCAGACAAAACTTCGAAATATAAATGATTATTTATGTTTAAATAAATAGGTGACTGTGTAAATACCATATAAATATCTTAAAAAAGCAAATTTAATTTAATTTAAGTACCGAAAATATCATAAAGAAAAAAAATTCAAAATTGACAGCTGGAACCCAAAAAACCAAGAAAAGTTGATTTTTTTCCTAGTGTTCAGTCGGGCAAAAGTGATAAAATTTATCATGATATTTTTTATCACGTTTTGCCATAAAACGCACTCATTTATCACCAAAAAAAAACAAGTTTTTTTTTGGTTTTAGCTGTCAAAATAAATACATATTTGAAAACAAAATATTTGGCTTTTTATTCCTAGTGTTCAGTCGGGCAAAAGTGATAAAATTTATCATGATATTTTTTATCACGTTTTGCCATAAAACGCACTCATTTATCACCAAAAAAAACAAGTTTTTTTTTGGTTTTAGCTGTCAAAATAAATACATATTTGAAAACAAAATATTTGGCTTTTGATTGTGGTGTGATGTTTTTAATAATATTCAGGAAGGTTATTGTTTATTATTTTATAAAAATCGCGATGAATTGGTTTTGATATTGCCCAAATAAAGATGCTCTACAGAAGTTTGACGTGTAAAATCACTTTTTTCGTTTTGGTTGTTCTGTGGGGCATGACATAAAATACAACGAAATGAAGTTAGGGTAATAAAAAATATCATGATATTTTTTATCACTTTTGCCCGACTGAACACGACCATTGTGGTGTGATGTTTTTAATAATATTCAGGAAGGGTATTGTTTATTATTTTATAAAAAATCGCGATGAATTGGTTTTGATGTTGCCCAAATAAAGATGCTCTACAGAAGTTTGACGTGTAAAATCACTTTTTTCATTTTGGTTGTTCTGTAGGGCATGACATAAAATACAACGAAATGAAGTTAGGATAATAAAAAATATCATGATATTTTTTATCATTTTTGCCCGATTGAACACAAGGAGTATGTATACATTATGGAAATTGAAATTACTTACAATTATTAATTATGTTTCTTTTGCATAAAAAAACAATATTTTTTGACAGATAAAACCAAAAAAATTCTAGGATTTTTTTGGTGATAAATGAGTGCGTTTTATGGCGAAACGTGATCAAAAATATCATGATATTTTTTATCAAATTTGCCCGACGAAACACGTCCAAATAATTTTTATTTTTGAGAGAGGGAGGCGCCTGGTATGAAAACTGAAAAGTACTTATTGCTCCTCTATTGTAGTTAACTCTATGTTTATTTCTTTTAATCTGACAACCAAATCAGAGAAAAAAAACAAATTATCGAATTAATTTTGGCAATTTTTCAATTAAAAAACTTTTAAAAGTTAGTTCTGAAAATGTTTGAAAGTTCGGATGAGTTTGGTTTTCGACAACCTGTGAAAATAGTCAAAAATAATCTCGGAAAATGGGACATAGCGGATAGGGATGCTTTTGATGATAATTTGCTCATGCTGGTATTGGCTCGTCCTCCTTTATTCAATTACAGCTTGCCCATGGAAGAAAGAACTGCGTCAATATGTAGCAGGTTATGGAAAGAAGTTGCAGATGAATTAATACCAAAATATGGGCCACTTGAAATCGAACGCATTAAACATGGTTATAAATATCATAGGAATAGATTCACCCGATACCGAAGTGCTGTCTCCAAAATGAAGGATGAATTATCATCAAAAGCCCCTTTAAAAATATATACACCGAAACATATGGAAATTCTATGCAAAATAGACGCTCTCATCGAAGATTCCAAAACAAATTCCGTCATCACTACGAATCCCAATCCAATCACGTCAAATATTTGTCGAACATGTCTAATCGAAAAATTGGACATGGAATCAATATTTTCAATGCAACTGGTAAATAACGAGTTTGTTAAAATATCTAAAATGATTTCGATGTGCACAGGACTAGAGTTCTCTGAATATGACAATGTTTCCAATGTAATATGTGATTCGTGCATTAATGCCATTAGTTTAGCGTTCGAGTTTCGTTCCAAGTGTTGGGAATCGCACAATATTTTAATGGAGAAAATGTTACAAATAACTAAGCAGCGGACTATTACAAAACCGAAAACACCATCTTTTATAAATCATGAATTTTTAATGCAAAAGGTTTTAAAGGACTCTAAGAGGAGAGTTAAAAAGAAACCGAAACCTCAACCTGTTAAAACACAAAAAATTATCAAATTTATTAATAAGTCGGAGATAACTGAGAAATTAAAGGAGCATGCTGACATTACTTTGGACAATTCAGTGTACCGAGGAAAGCGATACAAATGCCGACATTGCGAACAAAAATATTTAGCTGCCCATCTCATGATCGATCATTTAGAAAATATTCACAAATTTAGTATAAAGCCAGACAATCAATACAATAGACTTCATGTGAGAAAGCATAAAGAAGTAAAAGTTATTTGCCAACAATGTGGTATATCCGTATCTAAAGGACGATTTGCTGAGCATTTCCGTCGTCATACAGGCGAGAAACCATTCAAATGTGATTCATGCGAATTTCGGGCTGCCCAAATATCTAGCTTAACCAAGCATAAGTTGACGCATACTGGTGAGAAACCAGCCTTATGTCACGTTTGCGGCCGAGCGTTTCGAACAGCAAGCCATCGTGCGGTACACATGCGGTCACATTCTAATGAGAAACCATTTAAATGCATAATTTGTAACAAAGGGTTTAAACTAAATGAATTCCTAAAGAGACATATGCAAATTCATGAGCCTAGTGCAATGTTCGAGTGCGAAATATGTAAACGGAAATTTTCACAAAAAGGACCTCATCGCGTGCATATGATGCAGCACACTGGTCGACGCCCACACAAATGTAGTGAATGTGGGAAGGGATTTATTCAACGTCATTGTTGGCGAACTCATATGAAAAATCATCATAAAATTACAGTTCAATAAAAAATACGTATTCTAACATTAACCACAGAATTACTTTTTTTTGTCTTAAGGCCGATATCACTTCATATTTCTACATCATAGAAATAATTTGATATTACAGGGAACCAGCCGGTGTACCACCGGTATAAACTAAATAATATAACAGCCAGTGGCCAAGGTTGTCACGCAGGAAAATACAGTCATAGGCTAATCGACCACCGAAATATCGGTGCTACATTGGCCGTTAGTAGTATTATAAAGAATGGCATACCAGTGCTACCCTGACCGGTGTAAATAATATTAAGCGTGACATATGGGTGGTCACTGGCCGCTCGCTTGTTTTATTTATATAGTGTAGTGTGGTGCACTGGCAACAGTTTTTTTCATTGTGGCATACCGGCAGGGAACCTGTTAATATTCATTCTGTTCCATTGGAAACAATTTGCTACTGTCAAGTACTTGTGAGTAGATGTTCAATGGAACGCAAATTTTTGTGACGTAGTAAAACATAACCTCAATTTAAATAAAACTGCTAGATTTTAATAAAAAATACGTTGATATATTAATAATAATAAGTAATAAAACATTAAACAACAAAATAATTAAGATATTTTTACGATTTAACAATTGCGTGTCGTATCACAAACATAAACGAAATTTTTTTGTTTTTAACCCTAATCGAACCAACATATTTTTGTTATGTCAGTAAATTCAAATTCTAATCACATAATTTACGAAAATGTTTGCAGAGAATGAGTAGGTGTCGAGTACGTTGTAAGGAAATGTTTCAAAATAGATTACATACGTTAATTTGACGTTCGAAATTATTGTAAACAATTCCAATTTGGAACTGTAAATACAATTTTTACCTACAAGAATGCTAATAATTGTAAATAATTCCAATTTTGGATTATAAAAACAATTTTTAACTATCGGATTGCAAAAATTTTTTTCGTCGCATTTATGAGAAATGTCATTTTGGCAGTTGCCTCATTTTAACTTTTTTCCTCGAGAGGCGCTTTCTCTACTTTTACAATCGTCAATTGACGATTGGAGCATCACAGATTCCAAAATTTTTAAATTGAGGTAGCTGCTAATTTGACGTTCGAAATTGTTGTAAACAATTCCAATTTTGAACTATAAACACGATTTTTACCTACCAGATTGATAATAATTGTAAATAATTCCAATTTTGGATTATAAAAACAATTTTTAACTACCGGATTGCAAAAATTTCTTTCGTCGCATTTATGAGAAATGTCATTTTGGCTGTTGCCTCATTATAACTTTTTTCCTCGAGAGGCGCTTTCTCTACTTTTACAAATGTCAATAGAAACATGTCGAGTTTAGGATCTTCGTTAAGTTTCTTAATCCAACTTAACTCAACAAAAGTAGTAGGGTTTGAAGGGATTCTATCTGTCAAAAGCGAAAAAAACAATTATACCAATTCAAAATGGCATTGCGAGTATTCTTTTCTCTCCGTAATACTTTATAAATCATAAAAATCACAATAAATGTTAAATTTAAAAATTTCCACCATACAAATAAAATTTCTAAAAATGACTTTAAATTGTTGTGAAATGTCAATTTACACTAGAATTTCTATTTGCATGGAAACGATACGGATTATCGCGGCCATGTTATTAACTCAACGAAACTCTTAAATCGGGTTAACTCTGTCATGGAAACGTTGTAATTTACTACGTTTAGATGATGGAGTTAACCGGGATTAACGTGGATTATCTCATCATGGAAACATGTCGAGTTTATGATCTTCGTTAAGTTTCTTAATCCAACTTAACTCAACAAAAGTAGTAGGGTTTGAAGGGATTCTATCTGTCAAAAGCGAAAAAAACAATTATACCAATTCAAAATGGCATTGCGAGTATTCTTTTCTCTCCGTAATACTTTATAAATCATAAAAATCACAATAAATGTTAAATTTAAAAATTTCCACCATACAAATAAAATTTCTAAAAATGACTTTCTATTGTTGTGAAATGTCAATTTACACTAGAATTTCTATTTGCATGGAAACGATACGGATTATCGCGGCCATGTTATTAACTCAACGAAACTCGTAAATCGGGTTAACTCTGTCATGGAAACGTAGTAATTGACGGAGCGAACAACGGCGCTAAATTAAGCCGGTATTCCATTATGAAAAATTTACTGACTGTTGGAAAAATAAAAGAAGACAAAAAAAAATGTTACATTAGAGTGACAAAGAAAAAATTTTTTTTTAATTTTTTATTTTATAGCAAAATTGTATGGATAAATTTTGACAGCAAACAAAAACATAACCAACAAATATGAACAAAATTATGCGTTATTCTTAATTCGTATATTTTCACCTTTCAAAATTATCTAAAAAATTAAATATTATTTTCACCCATATCAGAATTATTTTTTTTCATTTATTTTCCGTCACAGAATAAAAAATAAAAAATATCTTTACCATAAAAATGACGTACTATGAAAACTAATATCACAGAAGAAAGATTAACCAGAACAGACATTGCGTGGATCAAATTTTTTTTTCATCTTACCTTCTTTTTTGGACATTGAAGTATAATTATTTTCGAATATTATGAATTTTTTGAATATTAATTACAAATTATGCTGTCAAAACAAAACTTGTCATATAATTTCACTAACTATACTGTTAAGGATTCTCAATTTTTATTATTTCAAATAAAAACCAGTAAACCAAAGAATACATAACCCAACTTTCTCTTACCTTCGGCGAATCAAGGTCAAAAAAATGAGTCCAAATTTTTCCATACAAAAACAGCGTTATGACTGTTCTGGTTAATCTTTCTTCTGTGCTAATATTGTGTGCGAGAAATATGTTATCATCCGTACACAAAATTTATGTAGATGTGTTAGAGGGATGCAATAAAAAGTACTCCATTTGATACTTTTTGTCAATAATTATGGCATCACACTAACACAGCCACAACTTTTTTGTAATAAAAATGTTTACTGACGAAGTTGGGTGTCTCATTCACACAACCACCGATTTTATATTTTTATCTCAATATATTTTTGCTGATAAACATTTTTTCACAATGGAATACCGGCTTTAGAATACATGTATTTCCATAAGAGCGAACACAGAGCGGCGTCAAACTAGCAGTTTGTATTTTTTGAGGTGATGAATGACATTTATATTTATTGTTGTTGTTTTTAAAGTGAAATGCTTCGAAACCCCTAATTTTAGCTGAATATAACATCCAAATGGGCATATGAGAAAGACAATTGTAAAAAAAATCTCGAAGACTAAAATCATAGAAACGAAGAGAAGCGAAGTCAGGCGTAGAGCGCCGCTTATGTGTTCGGGGTATGACAATTGTAAAAGTAGAGAAAGCGCCTCTCGAGGAAAAAAGTTAAAATGAGACAACAGACAAAATGACATTTCTCTCAAATGCGACGAAAGAAAATTTTGCAATCCGGTAGTTAAAAATTGTTTTTATAATCCAAAATTGGAATTATTTACAATTATTAGCAATCTGGGGGCCTATTCTCGAATTCCATATCTATTTTCCACATGTGGACATCTGTCAAAATTCATGAAAATTGAATTTTTTCGGTACTAAGGGAATATTTCCCAATGGGTATAAGAAGGTGGAAAAAATTTCCCATGTAGGAATAGTCCATGCCGCATGTGTTTTATATGTATACGAATTACGTTTTTGTGTGAACTTTGACAGTTGTCCACATTTGGAAAATAGATGTGGAATTCGAGAATAGGCCCCCTGGGGGCCTATTCTCGAATTCCACATCCATTTTCCACATGTGGACATCTATCAAAGTTCACACAAAAACGTTCCAAAAATGTAATTCAAATGCGGGATGGTCATTTTCCTATATGGGGAATTTTTTCCACCTGCTTATACCCATTCGTAAATATTCCCTTAGTACCGAAAAAATTCAATTTTTATGAATTTTGACAGATGTCCACATGTGGAAAATGGATATGGAATTCGAAAATAGGCCCCCTGGTAAGTAAAAATTCTGTTTACAGTACAAAATTGGAATTCTTTACAACAATTTCGAATGTCAAATTATCAGCTAGCTCAGTTTAAAAAATTTCCGATAGGTGGAATCTGTGATGCTCCAATCGTCAATAAATTAACATTATTTGAAAATCGATGAATTTATCAAACGAGTCAAAAAGGCACACCTTGATTGGATTATGGTAATACCACAGAAGAAAGATTAACCAGAATAGACATTGCGTGGATCAAATTTTTTTTTCATCTTACCTTCTTTTTTGGACATTGAAGTATAATTATTTTCGAATATTATGAATTTTTTAAATATTTAATACAAATTATGCTGTCAAAACAAAACATGTCATATAATTTCACTAACTACACTGTTAAGGATTCTTAATTTTTATTATTTCAAATAAACACCAGTAAACCAAAGAATACATAACCCAACTTTCTCTTACCTTCGGCGAATCAAGGTCAAAAAAATGAGTCCAAATTTTTCCATACAAAAACAGCGTTATGACTATTCTGGTTAATCTTTCTTCTGTGGTAATACCCCAAACACATTGACGGAGCGAACAGCGGCGCTAAATTAGAATATGTACATGTATTTCCATAAGAGTGAACACATAGAGCGGCGTCAAACTAGCGAAGTTTGTATTTTTTGAGGCGATGAATGACATTTATATTTATTGTTGTTGTTTTTAAAGTAAATGCTTGGAAACCTCTAATTTTAGCTGAATTTTACATCCAAATGGGCATATCAGAAAGACAATTGTAAAAAAATCTAAATTTGAAATTAAATTTGTTCGTAATAAGTTATTAAACAAATAATTTTTTATGAAAATGTTTTATTGTAAAAACCCAAACATTTTTCATATAAATAAATGTCAAATTAGCGGCGTCTATGTGGTTGCAAAAAAATTATAAAGGCGAAGAAAAGCGAAGCCAGGCGTGGAGCGCCGCAGATAGATCTGGGGTATTGACGATTGGACCATCACAAATTCCACCTAGTGGAAAATTTTTAAACTGAGGTAGCTGCTAATTTGACGTCAGAAATTGTTGTAAACAATTCCAATTTTGAACTGTAAACACAATTTTTACCTAACAGATTGCTAATAATTGTAAATAATTCCAATTTTGAATTATAAAAATAATTTTTAATTACCGGATTGCAAAATTTTCTTTCGTCGCAGTTAGGAGAAATGTCATTTTGCCAGTTGCCTCATCTTAACTTTTTTCCTCAAGAGGCGCTT
Source organism: Tipula vernalis (assembly GCA_958295665.1). NCBI lineage: Eukaryota > Metazoa > Arthropoda > Insecta > Diptera > Tipulidae > Tipula > Tipula vernalis. Next base: position 85,772,029 of record OY282559.1, on the reverse strand, counting down.
TCTCTACTTTTACAATCGTCAATTGACGATTGGAGCATCACAGATTCCACCTAGTGGAAATTTTTTTAACTGAGGTAGCTGCTAATTTGACGTTCGAAATTGTTGTAAACAAATCCAATTTTGAACTGTAAACACAATTTTTACTTACCAGGGGGCCTATTCTCGAATTTCACATCCATTTTCCACATGTGGACATCTGTCAAAGTTGTCAAAAAATGGTTCGAAAATTGTAATTCGTATATAAAACACATGCGGCATTGACATTTTCCTATATGGGGAATTTTTCCACATGCTTAGACACATTCGGAAATATTCCCTTAGTACCGAAAAAATTCAATTTTTATGAGTTTTGACAGATGTCCACATGTGGAAAATGGATGTGGAATTCGAGAATAGGCCCCCTGGGGGCCTATTCTCGAAATCCACATCCATTTTCCACATGTGGACATCTGTCAAAATTCATAAAAATTGAATTTTTTCGGTACTAAGGGAATATTTCCGAATGGGTTTAAGCAGGTGGAAAAAATTCCCTTTGTAGGAAAATGTCCATGCCGCATGTGAATTACATTTTTCGAACGTTTTTGTGTGAACTTTGACAGATTTCCGCATGTGGAAATTGGATGTGGAATTCGTGAATAGGGCCCCAGATTGCTAATAATTGTAAATAATTCATATTTTGGATTATAAAAACCATTTTTAATTACGGGATTGCAAAATTTTCTTTCGTCGCATTTATGAGAAATGTCATTTTGGCGGTTGCCTCATTTTAACTTTTTTCCTCGAAAGGCGCTTTCTCTCCTTTAACAATCGGCAATAATTCACTTTGTTCCATTGGAAACAATTTGCTTCTGCCAAGTACTTGTGAGTAGATGTTCAATGGAACGCAAATTTTCGTGACAGTAGTAAAACATAACCTCAATTGAAATAAAACTACTAAATTTTAATAAAAAATACGTTGATCTATTAATAATAATAAGTAATAAAACATTAAACAACAAAATAATTAAAATATTTTTACGATTTAAGAATTGCGCGTTGTATCACAAACATAAACAAACATTTTTTGTTTTTAATCCTAATCGAACCAACATATTTTTGTTATGTCAATAAATTCAAATTCTAATCAAATAATTTACGAAAATGTTTGCAGAGAATGTCAAGAACGTGTATGGAAATGTTTCAAAATAAAATACATACAAGTTTATAACTAAATTAACATTATTTTTGAAATCGATGCATTTATCAAACGAGCCAAAAAGGGACACCTTGGTTGGATTAGGGTTAAAAATGACGTTTGACACAACCAAAATTGGTATAGAGCCATCTATTAGAATTTTTTAAACTAAAATCCCTCTTTCGTTAATTATATGCGTAACTACTTCTACCAACTGCACCATCACTTGAGCATGAGTAGTTGCGAATAGATACAAGTACTTGTGGTTTGCTAACGTCAATGAAACACGCTTAATAAAAACGACATTTCACCCAACCAAAAATGGAATCGCTAGATTCTTCATCTATTAGAATTTTTTAAACTTAAACCCCTCTATCGTTAATTATATGCGTAACTTTTTTTTTAGGTTGGGTGTTTTTTGCCCAGAGCACTGCGGCCTATTTATTGTGCATCCCTAGAGAATTCCTTACGTCTGAGATACAGGTCTATTTCCCTGAGTACGTTTATGCTTATGTTTCAACCTGGTTTGAACCTAGGTTAACTTTTACTATAAACGGAGTCGAGTCATCTTGTAGTTAACTCGACTCGACCTAAAAAATTTCTAGGGTCGAGTCGAGTTAACTCTAAAATCATCCACTATAAACGGAGTCGAGTCGAAAAATAAAAACAACAAAAAATAATAATAAAAAGACACCATTTTGATTTCTTAATTCGTGTTCGCATCTCCGATTTTTGTGTTTCTGTAATTTTGTATACTGCAAACTTGTTAAATAAATTGCTTTAATCATAATTTTAATAATCATAATTTTTATTGAAAATAAAAATTATGATTTTTTTTTTGACGTTTCTGACTCGGTTTCAACCTAGTTTCGACTCGACTACGATTTGACTCTGCAGTATAAACGCTAAAAAAGATAACTACAACCTATAAGATGATCCAAAGTTAACTAAAAGATGACTCGACTCTGACCATAAACGTACTCCCCTCCCGGCGCAAAAATGTATACAGCAAAAATGTACAGCGTACGAACAGTTTACGAACGCTTTTTTTATAATACACTACTACATTTACATTCTCTATACACAGTGCTGTCAATTATATCTTGCGGCTTTGTTTTATTTTCAATTTTTTTTGTACAAATTAAATTAAAGTTGTCGTATTGTGAAAATATAAAAACTTCTGATAATTATTGTTAGTTTTTCGTGGCATTCAAGAGCAGCACTATATCCATAATATCGTATAAAAATAATTGTAATGAATATTTTAAAAGGTATTTAAGTAATACCACAGAAGAAAGATTAACCAGAATAGACATTGCGTGGATCAAATTTTTTTTTCATCTTACCTTCTTTTTTGGACATTGAAGTATAATTATTTTCGAATATTATGAATTTTTTAAATATTTAATACAAATTATGCTGTCAAAACAAAACTTGTCACATAATTTCACTAACTATACTGTTAAGGATTCTCAATTTTTATTATTTCAAATAAAAACCAGTAAACCAAAGAATACATAACCCAACTTTCTCTTACCTTCGGCGAATCAAGGTCAAAAAAATGAGTCCAAATTTTTCCATACAAAAACAGCGTTATGACTATTCTGGTTAATCTTTCTTCTGTGGTAATACTCGAAGTACTTCATCTATGATTGAAACATTTTATTTCATTTCAGAAAAAGATTAATTAACAAATTTGGCACGTTGTGTCTTTTGATGTGGCTCACTTGAAGAAAAATACAAATAAAAGATAAGATTTAAAAAAATTGTTTTATTCTAATTAAATGGGGCAATTCGCACTAAACCGTTCGTCAATGTTACGCTTAAGTAGTTCGTAAACATTACGTTTAAGCGTACACATTATGAACACTTTTATACATACTAATACATACAAATGTCTTCGCAAATTTGTTTCACTTCTCATGTGACAAAAGTACACATTGGTCGTGTTCAATCGGGCAAAAATGATAAAAAATATCATGATATTTTATCCCACCGTAACTTCATTTTGTAATACTGTACGTCAAACCCGATTGAACAACCAAAATTGGTAAAAAATGATAAATTGATTTTAAATGTTACATTTGGTTTTAAATCGCTTTGTAAAATTCAATAAACTCGTTTTGTCGTCAGGTTTTTAATTAAATGTTATATTTTTTAATTATTTTTTTTTATAAATTATTTTGATATTGAAACTATTTGTTTTTTATCCAAATATTGGAGACAAAAATAATTTTAGTTTGAGTTTTATTGTGTTTGTGTTCTCAGACAAAACTTCGAAATCTAAATGATTATTTATGTTTAAATAAATAGGTGACTGTGTAAATACCATATAAATATCTTAAAAACCAATTTAATTTAATTTAAGTACCGAAAATATCATAAAGAAAAAAAAATTCAAAATTGACAGCTGGAACCCAAAAAACCAAGAAAAAAGTTGGTTTTTTTGTGTGATAAATGAGTACGTTTAATGCCAAAAGTGATAAAAAATATCATGATATTTTTTATCATTTTTGCCCGATTGAACACTAGGATTACGTACTATATTCGTACTGTTTTAGTGTAACGTTTACGAACACCTTAGTATATCAAAGTCTTCGTAAACCGTACGTTTATGATACACCTGGTCTGGAGGGTCCCTGATAAACGCCGCTACCTGATGCATATAAAGCATGGTTTCCACGATGGCGAGGCGAAAAATTTAGTCATATTAAAAAGAGGAAGGAATAAAAAAAAATAACATAAGAGAGAATGAAACTGCAACAAGTCGTTACTCCGAATTTTTATTTATTTATTTTTGACGTTTCAATTATAAAAATTAAATTTTATTAAAAATGGATACTATTGACGATTGGAGCATCACAGATTCCACCTAGAGGAAAATTTTTAAACTGAGGTAGCTGCTAATTTGACGTTCGAAATTGTTGTAAAGAATTCCAATTTTGAACTGTAAACACAATTTTTACCTACCAGATTGATAATAATTGTAAATAATTCATATTTTGGATTATAAAAACAATTTTTAATTACCGGATTGCAAAAATTTCTTTCGTCGCATTTATGAGAAATGTCATTTTGGCGGTTGCCTCATTTTAACTTTTTTCCTCGAGAGGCGCTTTCTATACTTTTACAATCGTCAATTGAGGAACTAATGGCAATATATGCCGTTATGTTTTCAAGTAGCACTGAGAGTGATTCTGGCGATGAAAAATGTGTTCCCTAAACCAAAAAAAAAATATATATATTTAATAATAAAATAAATATAAATTTTTTTTCAAATTGACAATATGAATTCCGAAAATCAGTGACTAATCCGAAAAAAGATGATCGATCTAATCTTTTTTTCGGATTAGACTTCCTATTTCGGAGTGCTGAATTAAAATTTTTAAAATTGGACGTCCCAATTTTTCTGTCAAAATGGTATTTTCTCTCTATCGTACTATTGGTGAATTTTTGCTTTCTCTTTTTAGTTTGACTAATTTTTTCGCCTCGCCATCGTGGAAACCATGCTTAATCCAGTCGGTTGGCGTTAGGCCACTGGATTATGTGGAGGATAGCATCGCATGTGAATATTAGTATTATGGATCACAGCATCCCATATTCCCATGTGAATAGTATAGATGGGGTTATAAGATATGTGTTCATCTTCATCACCGATCGTAATCATATGATGAAAAATCTCTTTTGCACGCCGCCCCTGTCGGGATTCGAACCCGGTACTTCCCGATCTAAGCGCCACAGCTTTAACCACTGCCCCGTTTGCCCGGTTATATGCGTAATTACTTCTTACAACTATACCATCGCTTGAGCATGAGTAGTTGCGAGTAGATACAAGTACAAGTGAATAATTTGCTAACGCCAATGGAAAAAGACCTTTTCAGATGATAATCGCTCTGTTCTCTCCGATAAATTATCTGTCTGATCTTACAAAAAGACAAGGCATTTATATGGGTTTCTTCTCTAAAGTGTACAGCTCTATGGATAGAACCTTAAGATATTTTAACAAAGCCAATTAAGCTTAAACTGGGCTTTTTGCTAACTGATTATGATGAAATTCGACATACATGGTAAATGGGATTCTAAAAGGATTTTTAGACAAAACTCTGGAATATGGCTTATAGGATTAAAAGAAAAAAAGAAATAAGACGCGCTTGAAACGTACCTATTGTTAGGAAAACTCGAGAAAAGCTTGCGGCTTTTAGGAAATAAATTCGGCGATTTTATTTGTTTTAGAATATTTATTTAATATTGAACTGTAATTTTATGATGATTTTTCATATGGGTTCGCCAACAGTGGCGCTGAATAAATCCTTTACCGCATTCACTACATTTATGTGGACGGCGCCCAGTATGCTGCATCATATGCACGTAATGGGGTCCCTTTTGTGAAAATTTTCGATTACATATTTCACACTCGTACATTTTACTAGGCTCATGAGCTTGCATATGCTTCTTTAAATAATAATTTAGTTTAAACCCTTTTTTACAAATTACACATTTAAAAGGTGTTTCATTAGAATGCGATCGCATGTGTACCGCACGATGACTTGCTGTTCGGTAAGCCCGGCCACAAATATAACATATAGCAGGTTTTTCGCCCGTATGTGTCAACTTATGCAATTTTATGCTGGAAAGTTGTGCAGCCCGAAAATCACATTTATCACATTTAAATGGTTTTTCACCCGTGTGACGACGGAAATGTTCAGCAAATCTATATTTAGCTACGGAAATGCCACATTGTTGGCAAATTACATTTCCAACTTTGTGTTTTCTTACATGAATTGAGAGTCTGTATTGGTTTGGAAAATTTCTTGGACATATCTCACATTTTAACCACGTTTCCGGCTTAATACTAAAATTATGAATATTTTCCAAATGATCTATCATGAGATGAGCAGCTAAATATTTTTGTTCGCAATATCGGCATTTGTACCGCTTACCTAGATAAATTGTTTCATCCAGTGTTATCTCCGCAAATTCCTTAAGTTTATCAATTATTTCTGACTCGTTAATAAAATTGGCAATTTTTCGTTTTTTGGCTGGTGGTTTAATATCAATTACCGGCTTAGCTTCGTTTAACATTTTCTGCATTAAAAACTTGTGCGAATTCCAACACTTGCTTCGAAACTCTAACGCAAGGCTAACAGCGTTAACGCAAGAATCACATATTACGTTGGAAACTTTGTCGTGTTCTGAGAACTCGAGTCCTGTGCACATCGAAATCATTGTAGATATTTTAACAAACTGATTATTGATTAGTTGTGATGAATATATTGATGTCATGTCGGATTTTTCGATTAGACATGTTCGGCAAACATCTGTGGATATGTCGTTTGTTCTGGTATTTGCGACGATGACAGAATTTGTTTTTGTATCCTTAATGAGAGCATCCAGTTTGCATAAAATTTTCATATGTTTGGGTGCAGATATTTTAGAAGCGGGTTGTTTTATTGGCGCTAACTTCAATTTCGAAGCAGCGCTTCTGTATCGAGTATATAAATCCCTATGATATTTGTAACATTTCTTAATGTGTTCAAGCTCAAGTGTACCATATATGGGTGCTAGTTCATCGGAAACTTCCTTCCATAACTTTTTACATATTGACACTGTTCTTTCTGCGATGGGCAAACAGTAATTGAATAAAGGTGGGCGGGCAAAAACTAGCCTGAGCAAATGATCATTAAAAGCATCTCTGTCTTTATTGACCAAACATTTCCGAAGAGTCTTTTTTACAGGATGATGAGAATGAAATTCATCCGAATTATTTAACATTTTGGTTGGTTTTAAAATTTTCAGTGAACGCGATTAGGCTCTGCTCAGTTTATTGTAGAATGCAAATGGTTATTGTAATAAAAAGCAGGGTAAATTGCAAATGAGAACATAGTTATTAACAGAGATTCTATTTTAAAAATGTACCTATATATTTGAATTTTAAATTAATTAGTAATTAAAAACAATTTTCACAAAAGATTTCGTACAACTTTGGCGATAATAAACTATTGACAATTGGCAATATGTATACAAATTTTGACATTTATTTTGTTACCGATGTACCAGTACCAGCCAGCGATATATTTACATGTATCATGTTTCCATCGCAAACAAAAAAAAAACATGTTTCCAGATAGAAGCTGTATTTTGTTGCGAAATTTACAACAACAATTGTACGTGACAGGAATTAAATATTTCGAACAAAAAATTTGAGTTATTTAATTCGAGCTCGAACAAATAAAATACGTAACTGCTTGAATGAAAAACAGAAAAAATACCAACCTAGAATATAAAAATTAAATTGAAAAAATATTTCGCGGCTTATTCTGTTTAGAAAAAAATAACTCCAAAATAATTCGATTTAATTTTTTCTCAACAAAATACAGCTAGATATACTGTATATGCTGCGAGTCGAGTCGAGTTTAATCCTAGTTTAACTCTCACTATATACGGAGTCGAGTTATTTTCTAACCAACTCTAGGTGTATATACTGCAGAGTTAAACATATGCAGAGTTCAAATAGGATTGAAACCGAGTTAAAAAAAAAATGGAACAAAATATCATTTCAGATGATCATAAAATTGATTATTCTTTTTGTTGATCGCCATATATGTTATTGTCATTTTTCCAGTGATATTATGTCTAAAAAATTGTAATTTTCAATGAAACTTCATGAAAATTACGGGATAGACCACCGAAATGTTGGAGTAATTTTTTCGAAAAAAAAACTCAACAGTAATACCAAAACAAAAATTTATTATTAAAATTAAATAATTAAAATCTTAATAAATAAGATATTTAAAATAAAATAATAAATTTAATTGAAAAAATTAAAACGAATATTTTTTAATATTGCTGCAAGAATGTTTCCTTAATTTTTTTGTTGTTTTTTCAACTCTACTCTATGCGTATATGAATACGTTTATGCTCAGAGTCGAGTCATCTTTTAGTTAACTTTGGATCATCTTGTAGTTATCTTTTTTAGCGTTTATACTGCAGAGTCAAATCGTAGTCGAGTCGAAACTAGGTTGAAACCGAGTCAGAAACGTCAAAAAAAATCATTTACTATCGTATGTTTATATGTTTTTCTTGTATTATTTTCTGAATTTTATAAAAATAAAATAACAAAGTTTTATTGCCACACAAAAATCGAAGATTCGCACACGAATTAAGAAATCAAAATGGTGTCTTTTTATTACTATTTTTTTGTTGTTTTTATTTTTCGACTCGACTCCGTTTATAGTGAATGTTTTTAGAGTTAACTCGACTCGACCCTAGAAATTTTTTAGGTCGAGTCGAGTTAACTACAAGATGACTCGACTTCGTTTATAGTAAAAGTTAACCTATAGGTTGAACCTATAGGTTCAAACCAGGTTGAACCCTAAGCATAAACGTACTCTATGGTGCATTTTTTAGAGTAGAGTTTAACTCGACTCTACAAATTATTAGATCGAGTCGAGTTTAACTCGACTCCGTATATATATACTAAAGATACATGTTAAACCGAAAGTGGTCTGACTGAAAATGTCCGAGATAAATTCAACATGTAAACGGCGGCTTGACTGAAAGCAAAGATTATTAACAAGAAGATCTTCATGTTAATAATCTTTGCTTTCAGTTAAGCCGCCGTTTACATGTTGAATTTATCTCGGACGTTTTCAGTCAGACCACTTTCGGTTTAACATGTATCTTTAGTAATAGTAAAGATACATGTTAAACCGAAAGTGATCTGACTGAAAACGTCCGAGATAAATTCAACATGTAAACGGTGACTTGACTGAAAGTTATCTGAAAGTAGTCTGAGTTCGGTCAACTCAAATTTGGTTGGTTGAGTCAGTTTGTATATTGAGTTAAACATGTAAACTTTAGTTTAGTTGAACTGACAGATTTTTTAATACTGTTAAAAGGGCAAAATGTTTTTATACATTTTCCAAGTAGTTTTTAAATTATTTTAAATAATTTAAATGTAATTTTAGAACAAAGTGACATTTGAACTGTCAGCTCAGATCAAATAAAACAGTCCCATGTAAACACCAACCCAAATTTTCAGTCAGATCACGTTCAGATAAAACTCAGTCAGATCACTTTCGGTTTAACATGTATCTTTAGTAATAGTGAGAGTTAAACTCGGATTAAACTCGACTCGACTCGCAGCATATACAGTATATACAGTTGCGGCAAAAATAATAGTAGTGCTACATCATAATTGCAACATATTCGAATTTTTCATACTTGACTATATCTGTCCTTGTCTTTATTTCATAAAAACTTTGCTGTAGCGATCTACTTTTCTAGAAACTATAGGTTTTTGTTTAATTTTTACGGTTACGATAAATTTACCGTTCCGTATGACAAATGTACAATTTAGAAGAGGCAGAAATAATAGTAGTGAATATTAGTTGCTGTTGAATAGTTTATTCTGTTTAATTAAAAGTGGCATTTTATAATTTTTTTCTATTTATCAGTGAGTTCTCCATTTAACAAATTTAATATTTATTTATTTACTATTAGAATTTTTGCTGTTTTATCTGAATAGTGGGTCGTGGTAAGCACTGTACTTCCGAGAAGAGAGATCAAATTATCAGATTGGTGGAACAAGGTAAAACGTATGTAGATATTAAAAAAATTGTTGGATGCTCACCAACGATGATCTCTAACGCCAAAAAATATGTGGCAAATGCTGAAACGAGAGGTCGAAAACCGTTATTAACAGAAAAATGGGTAAATCGAATTGTTCGATTTTCGAGAAGCCACCAATTTACGCCCGCAACGGAGATTAAAAAAGAGTTAAATGTGCCAGCAAGTATTCGAACAGTGAAAAATCGCCTTGTCGACAATAAATTAAATGCTCGAAGCCCACGAAAAGTGCCATTATTGACAAAACGACATATAGGGAAACGGTTAAAATTCGCTAAGGAACATATACAATGGCCCATTGAAAAATGGTATAACATTTTATGGTCGGATGAAAGTAAAATGGTATTATATGGCAATCGAGGTTCTCGACTTTATGTTAGGCGTCCTCCTAATACTGCATACCATAAAAAAAACACATTTGCTACTGTGAAACATGGAGGTTGTAGTATAATGATATGGGGCTGCTTCTCTTACTACGCAGTAGGTCCGTTATTCTGGATCTAGGGAAATATGGATGCCGATATATACGTTAGCATATTACAAAATACTATGCTGCCTTATGCAGAAGAAGAAATGCCCATCAGATTTGTGTTTATGCAGGACAACGATCCGAAACATACCAGTAGGAAAGCAAAAGATTGATTTAGCACAAACAAAATTCAGGTTCTGGACGGGCCTCCACAATCTCCAGACCTGAATCCAATCGAGAACTTATGGAGTGATGTTAAGAAGGCTGTGTCAAACGCTATAAACCCACAAATAAAGAGCAGCTATGGCGTACTGTAAAAGAAGCGTGGCATGCGATACCTGTAGGAAGATGTCGAAAACTTGTTCATTCAATGAAAAATCGTTGTAATTCGGTAATTAAGAACAAAGGACATTCTACCAAATACTAAACTTCTATATTTCAAAATGATGAAAATTGAATTTTAATTAAGTTATTATTAGATTAATTTTTGTTAGTTTAAAACGCGCAATTTGGTGTCACTACTATTTTTTTTCCCACCCAAAAATGTAATGAAATATAATTGGAGTATTTTTTGTAATTAAAATGTGATTTAAACAAAATTATGATATTGTTTTCTTATTATGTAATAAATAATGGAAAATTAGAAAACAAAATTTTTAAAGAACTATGCTTTGTTTTCAAGGCAGTTTGTATTGAATAATCTTGGTTCATTCACTACTATTATTTTTGCCGCAGCTGTATTACGCGTAGAGTAGAGTTAAAAAAACAACAACAAAATTAAAGAAAAAATTCTTGCACCAATATTAAAAAATATTCGTTTTAATTTTTTCAATTAAATTTATTATTTTATTTTAAATATCTTATTTATTAAGATTTTAATTAATTAATTTTAATAATAAATTTTTGTTTTGGTATTTAGCTTTTTATTTTTTCGAAAAAAGTACTCCAACATTTCGGTGGTCTATCCCGTAATTTTCATGGAGTTTCATTGAAAATTACAATTTTTTAGACATAATATCGCTGAAAAAATTACAATAACATATATGGCGATCAATAAAACAAATAATCAATCTCATAATCATCTGAAATGATATTTTGTTCCATTTTTTTTTTAACTCGGTTCCAATCTTATTTGAACTATGCATATGTTTAACTCTGCAGTATATACACCTAGAGTTGGTTAGAGAATAACTCGACTCCGTATATAGTGAGAGTTAAACTAGGATTAAACTCGACTCGACTCGCAGCATATATGAGTACGTTTATGCTTAGGGTTCAACCTGGTTTGAACCTAGGTTAACTTTTACTATAAACGGAGTCGAGTCATCTTGTAGTTAACTCGACTCGACCTAAAAAATTTCTAGGGTCGAGTCGAGTTAACTCTAAAAACCTTCACTATAAACGGAGTCGAGTCGAAAAATAAAAACAACAAAAAAATAGTAATAAAAAGACATCATTTTGATTTCTTAATTCGTGTGCGAATCTTCGATTTTTGTGTGGCAATAAAACTTTGTTATTTTATTTTTATAAAATTCAGAAAATAATATAAGAAAAACATATAAACATACGATAGTAAATTATTTTTTTTGACGTTTCTGACTCGGTTTCAACCTAGTTTCGACTCGACTACGATTTGACTCTGCAGTATAAACGCTAAAAAAGATAACTACAAGATGATCCAAAGTTAACTAAAAGATGACTCGACTCTGAGCATAAACGTATTCAATCATGTTTCCATGATAGAGTTAACCTAGGTTCAACTCGGTTTATGTGCAAGGAAATGCGTATTAGGGTAGAGTTTCGTTAAATCCAAATAAACTCGACGAATCTTGTACTACGTTTCCATGACGGAGTTAACCGGGATTAACGTGGATTATCTCATCATGGAAACATGTCGAGTTTAAGATATTCGTTAAGTTTCTAATCCAACTTAACTCAACGAAAGTAGTAGGGTTTGAAGGAATTATATCTGTCAAAAGCGAAAAAAAACAATTATACCAATTCAAAATGGAATTGCGAGTATTCTTTTCTCTCCATAATACTTTATAAATCATAAAAATCACAATAAATGTTAAATTTAAAAATTTTCACCATACAAATAAAATTTCCAAAAGTAACTTTAAAATTTTGTGAAATGTCAAATTACACTAGAATTTATAATTGCATGGAAACGATATGGATTAGCGCGGCCATGTTATTAACTCAACGAAACTCTTAAATCGGGTTAACTCTGTCATGGAAACGTAGTATTGTTTGTTTGAGTTAGATTCTATCTGTCAAACATTTTTTAAAATTATAAATGGCGCATCGCATATTACTAAATATATTTCCCCAAAATAATTATAAAAATACACAAAAATGTCGTTGTCAACGTTATGACGATATATCAAAGCGAAATAAAAGTTTGGTTTTTGTTCAATACGCAATTTTATTTTTTTATTCTATCGAAATATTTTTCTTTAACTATTATCATGTTTCCATGATAGAGTTAACCTAGGTTCAACTCGGTTTATGTGCATGGAAACGCGTATTAGGGTAGAGTTTCGTTAAATCCAAATAAACTCGACGAATCTTATTTTACTACGTTTCCATGACAGAGTTAACCCGATTTAAGAGTTTCGTTGAGTTAATAACATGGCCGCGCTAATCCATATCGTTTCCATGCAAATATAAATTCTAGTGTAAATTGACATTTCACAATAATTGAAAGCCATTTTTAAAAATTTTATTTGTATGGTGGAAATTTTTAAATTTAACATTTATTGTGATTTTTATGATTTATAAAGTATTACGGAGAGAAAAGAATATTCGCAATGGCATTTTGAATTGGTATAATTGTTTTTTTCGCTTTTGACAGATAGAATCCCTTCAAACCCTACTACTTTCATTGAGTTAGGTTGGATTAAGAAACTTAACGAAGATCCTAAACTCGTCATGTTTCCATGATGAGATAATCCACGTTAATCCAGGTTAACTCCATCATGGAAACGTAGTATTTGTTTGAGTTAGATTCTATCTGTCAAACATTTTTTAAAATTATAAATGGCGCATCGCATATTACTAAATATATTTCCCCAAAATAATTAAAAAAATACACAAAAATGTCGTTGTCAACGTTATGACGATATATCAAAGCGAAATAAAAGTTTGGTTTTTGTTCAATACGCAATTTTATTTTTTTATTCTATCGAAATATTTTTCTTCAACTCTAAATCCTAACTCTGTTCATGGAAACGGTACGGGTTAGCGCCGCCATATTTTCAACTCAACGAAACCTAAACCTGTTTAAACTCGGTACATGGAAACATGGTATATAAATCCTAACTCTGTTCATGGAAACGGTACGGGTTAGCGCCGCCATATTTTCAATTAAACGAAAACTAAACCTGTTTAAACTCGGTACATGGAAACATGGTACATGTTTCCATGAACCGAGTTAAGAGAGAACCAGCCAACATTTAAGACATTTAACGTAACAGTGCGGTATATGGAGTTTACATGTTACTGTCCAGCGAGCCTTTAAGAAATGTTCGTTCAGTTTCGTTAAATTGAAGTGTCAACTTAACAGAGCGAAAATTATCGCGCAAAACTGAAGGAAATGTCAAAAATCCAAATTGCCCTTTGTGCAAATCTTCTTGTGGGAGCTCATTGTACATTTTAAGCATAAATTCAAATAAATAATTTATATTTTATTTTTATGTTCATGTAGGTAAATTGAAAACCGAATTATTAAAGACTTTATAAATTGTAACATCAAATTATTTATTTTCAAATTTATTTATTTTCGTTTTTTTTCTTACGCCACAAGATCTGTGTCTTTTATTATTTATGTTTATGTCCTTTAAGAATTTAAGGCTTTTTAATAATTGAAATAACTTTCGGAGTTCCTCCAATTCCATCGCCACTTCAAAATTCTACACAAATTTTTAAAAATATTAATACCAGCTACCGTCACCATCAAAGCAATTGACAAATTGTGTTACAGTTTCGCTAGCCAATCTGTCAAATTTTCCGTAAGAAAAAACTTTCGTTAATTTCTGTTAAATGTCTTAAATGTTCGCTGGTTGGCTCTTTAATTTAGGTTCCGGTTTCGTTGAGTTAAAAACATGGCAGCATTAAACCATAGCGTTTCCATGAACATTTGCTTTTCTTCAAAAAAATCGAAAATAAAATCTTACATTCGTCGTCATTCCAATATCCACGAGACGACATTTTGATGTCATGGATGAATGTTAACTGAATTACGCATTAAAAAAATTGAAATTTAGAATCTAACCCAACCACACTATAGTTTCATTGAGTTTATTTGGGTTTAACGAAACTCTACTCTAATTTGCGTTTCCATGCATATAAACCTGAGTTAACCTAGGTTAACTCTATCATGAACATGTGAGATAAATAATCGCACTCCAACTTTACGATGATAAGTCACATGAGCATCTTAAACATGCTACATGCGAACATTTTTGACATTCTCTGAAAAATGCTATGTGCGTGTCATGCTTGACTGTCACTCATCTTTCATTAGTTTGTCTCGGACGATTTTCCTGCTGGTCATAGCTAAAATGTCAAAATTTTGTTTATGCATATGAATAACCAAGTAAAGTGACAGATGCTCGAGAATAGAAGTTTATGGAATTAAAAACAGAAGTTTAATGAATAAAATAAAATTGATAAATGGATATGTCAAATAATATATGTCGAACGTGTTTATCATCGACCGTAGAATTACGTTCAATATTCGAAGAAATACATGTGAATACAGGTGAACCGGCAGAAATCGTTCAAATGATTCTGCTATGCACGGGTCTTGAGGTAATTTGATGTTGGCCATATATTAAACGATTGATTGAAATAAAATTGAAACGTTTTACAGATTTCAAAATACGACGAATTCTCACATTATATATGTAACGCGTGTACTGATGAAGTAATCCGATCTTACGAATATCGAGATAAATGCTGGAAGTCGCAATTATTTTTGATGGAGCAATATCAAATTGATGGAAAATATGAAGTGAAACCAGAGGGGATAGATGATGGCGATGATGATGACATGCACGAAACAGGTGACAGTAATACAGGAGACAGTAATACAGATGAATTCGGCGACGCGGCTGGGAATTTTACAATAGAATTCATTGATGAAACCGAATTGAATGAAGAGAAACCAAAGATACAAGAAGAGAATGTCGTGAGAACACCAATAAAATCGAACAGACGGGTTTTGCCCAGTAAGGATGAAGATATTTTGGAATTCGTTAATTTTACATCCGATGAGAGTAGTTTATATGGAAAACGATATCAATGCCTAATGTGTGATCAAGTGTATGTGCGTCCAGTTACTATTCGCGACCACTTGATTAAAATTCACAAAGTTACGTTAAAAAAACGTGATGGATTCGATTGTAAAATATGTGGTAAAGTATTTGATCGAAAGGACCGGTTAGTAAATCATCAAAATGTTCATGCTCCTGCAAAATATATTTGTGACGTGTGTGGCGCATGGCTCAAAGGTAAAGAATCACTAGCTGAACACAAACGGCGGCATACTGGGGAGAAACCGTACAAGTGTCAGCTTTGCGATTTTCGCGCAGCACAAAAAAGCAGTATGGATGTGCACAACCGTGTGCATACTGGCGAAAAACCATTCAAATGTCATATTTGTGGGGTTGCCTTTAAAACTTCAAGCGGTCGTGCAAATCATCGACGGCAGCATTCAGCTGAACGTCCTTACAAATGCGTAATATGCTCGAAAACATTTAAAACGCGCGGCGTTTTTAGGGGTCATATGAAAACACACGATTCAATTCAATCGATCGAATGCGAATTTTGTCATAAAAAATTCCCGCCCGGACGAATAAAATTCCATTTGCGACAGCATTCCGCCTTACCGACATATAAATGTGAATTGTGTAGTAAAACATTTTTTCTGGGGGCTAGTTTTCAAACACATATGAAAAATCGTCATTTTAAAGATGTTCTTGTCAAACCAAACCAAGAATAATTTTTTTTTTTTTTCACTAAATTTTATATGTAGGGATGTACATACATAAGTGTCCGTCATGAGCTAAGCTTAAGCTGCTTTAGAGACCGTTCACATGAGAGCGGCGCGACGGGCGTCAAATTTAAATATAAACGATGAAAACCTTAGTTTGAACAAAAATATACGCATTTTTTTAAAAAACAACAAAATTTCCTGATTTTAATAGAAAAATTTCCCGAAAAACCCCATTTTTTTTTTTAATTTTTAGGAATTCTGTCTTGGCTAAAAAAAACTGGTTTGAATCTATGCTGAAACAGCTATGTACATAAAATTGGAGATATTCATGGATAAAGACGAAATAAATACAGTGAAACTTCGTTTATCCGGACTTCTGTTATTCGGAACTTTTATTATCCGGACGAAACAAAAGAGCAAAAAAAATCAGGGGTGAGATGTTGTAACCATCACGTTTTTCGCTTCGATGCATTTTCGATAGAATAACGGTATTTTAGAACTAAATTTTAAAATTTTATATTTTTAACAAAGCAGTACCGTTATTCTATCGAAAATGCATCGAAGCGAAAAACGTGATGGTTACAACATCTCAACCCAGAAAAAACTATTGACGATTGTAAAAGTAGAGAAAGCGCCTCTCGAGGAAAAAAGTTCAAATGAGGCAACTGCCAAAATGACATTTCTCATAAATGCGACGAAAGGAAATTTTTGCAATCCGGTAATTAAAAATTGTTTTTATAATCCAAAATTGGAATTATTTACAATTATTATCAATCTGGTAGGTAAAAATTGTGTTTACAGTTCAAAATTGGAATTGTTTACAACAATTTCGAACGTCAAATTAGCAGCTACCTCAGTTTAAAAATTTTCCACTAGGTGGAATCTGTGATGCTCCAATCGTCAATTGACGATTGTAAAAGTAGAGAAAGCGCCTCTCGAGGAAAAAAGTTAAAATGAGGCAACTGCCAAAATGACATTTCTCATAAATGCGACGAAAGAAATTTTTGCAATCCGGTAGTTAAAAATGTTTTTTATAATCCAAAATTGGAATTATTTACAATTATTATCAATCTGGTAGGTAAAAATTGTGTTTACAGTTCAAAATTCGAATTGTTTACAACAATTTCGAACGTCAAATTAGCAGCTACCTCAGTTTAAAAATTTTCCTCTAGGTGGAATCTGTGATGCTCCAATCGCCAATTTATACTGTATATGCTGCGAGTCGAGTCGAGTTTAATCCGAGTTTAACTCTCACTATATACGGATTCGAGTTATTTTCTAACCAACTCTAGGTGTATATACTGCAGAGTTAAACATATGCAGAGTTCAAATAGGATTGAAACCGAGTTAAAAAAAAAATAGAACAAAATATCATTTCAGATCGCCATATATGTTATTGTCATTTTTCCAGCGATATTATGTCTAAAAAATTGTAATTTTCAATCAAACTCCATGAAAATTACGGGATAGACCATCGAAATGTTGGAGTAATTTTTTCGAAAAAATAAAAAAATTAATACCAAAACAAAAATTTATTATTAAAATTAATTAATTAAAATCTTAATAAATCAGATATTTAAAATAAAATAACAAATTTAATTGAAAAAATTAAAACGAATATTTTTTAATATTGGTGCACGAATTTTTCTTTAATTTTGTTGTTGTTTTTTTAACTCTACTCTATGCGTATATAGTGCATTTTTTAGAGTAGAGTTTAACTCGACTCTACAAATTATTAGGTCGAGTCGAGTTTAACTCGACTCCGTATATAGTGAGAGTTAAACTCGGATTAAACTCGACTCGACTCGCAGCATATACAGTATAATTGACGATTGTAAAAGTAGAGAAGGCGCCTCTCGAGGAAAAAAGTTAAATAAGGCAACTGGCAAAATGAAATTTCTCATAAATGCGACGAAACAAAATTTTGCAATCTGGGGGCCTATTCTCGAATTCCACATTCATTTTTCACATGTGCACAACTCTCAAAGTTGACACAAAAACGTCCGAAAATTGTAATTCGTATATAAAACACATGCGGCATGGACATTTTCCTATATGGGGAATTTTTTCCACCTGCTTATACCCATTCGAAAATATTCCGTTAGTACCGAAAAAATTCAATTTTTATGAATTTTGACAGATATACACATATGGAAAATGGATGTGGAATTCGTGAATAGGGCCCCAGTAATTAAAAATTGTTTTTATAATCCAAAATATGAATTATTTAAAATTATTAGCAATCTGGTAAGTAAAAATTGTGTTTACAGTTCAAAATTGGAATTCTTTACAACAATTTCGAACGTCAAATTATCAGCTAGCTCAGTTTAAAAAATGTGCGCTAGGTGGACTCTTTGATGCTCCAATCGTCAATAAAAGAATACTATGGCCCTTTCCGAAAGTTATACTAATTTCTTTAGACATACTTATTTGCCGCCATCTTAAATAAGTATGTAAAATCATCCGAATTGATTCCACATACTTATTTTTTATTTTGACTATTTTGTAACTATAAAATAATTTTTTTAATTAAATTTTTTATAAAACTTAATTACTACATAATATCACAATATGTATGCAATGAAATTAACAGAATTTTAGTTTTCGTTTAAGATTTTTTTTTTGTAAGAACATACTTATTTTAAGTTACCTCGCCAACATACTTATTTAAATAAGTTGGTCTTAATAAATAAGTATAACTTTCGGAAAGGGCTGTTATGTATTGACGATTGGAGCATCGCAGATTCCACCTAGTGAAATTTTTTTAAACTGAGTCAGCTGATAATTTGACGTTCGAAATTATTGTAAAGAATTCCAATTTTGAACTGTAAACACAATTTTTACTTACAACGTTTGCTAATAATTGTAAATAATTCCAATTTTGGATTATAAAAACAATTTTAAATTACCGGATTGCAAAATTTTCTTGCGTCGCATTTATGACAACTGTCATTTTGTCAGTTGCCTCACTTTAACTTTTTTCCTCGAGAGGCGCTTACACTACTTTTAAGTACTTTTCATACCAAGCGGCCTCGAAATATTTAGTTACCACAAATGCGAAGCTGAGATCTTTTCATACCGGTGGCGTTGGCTTTGGACATTCGGCTGCTATCAAATATTTTAGTTAGGTCTATATTACACGTGAATTATATATTAAGCGTGTTCCATTGGCGTTAGCAAACTACTCACAAGTACTTGTATCTACTCGCAACTACTCATGCTCAAATGATGGTGTAGTTGTTAGAAGTAGTTACGCATAGAATTAACGAAAGAGGGATTTTAGTTTAAAAAATTCTTATAGATGGCTCTATACCAATTTTGGTTGTGTGAAACGTCATTTTTTAACCCTAATCCAACCAAGGTGTGCCTTTTTGTCTCGTTTGATAAATGCATCGATTTTTAAAATAATGTTAATTTAGTTATAAACTTGTATGTATTTTATTTTGAAACATTTCCATACAACGTATTTGACATCTAACCATTCTCTAAAAAAATGTTCGTAAATTATTTGATTAGAATTTGAATTTACTGACATAACAAAAATATGTTGGTTCGATTAGGGTTAAAAACAAAAAATTTTTGTTTATGCTTGTGATACGACGCACAATTGTTAAATCGTAAAAATATTTTAATTATTTTGGTGTTTAATGTTTTATTACTTATTATTATTAATAGATCAACGTATTTTTTATAAAAATCTAGCAGTTTTATTTAAATTGAGGTTATGTTTTACTACTGTCACAAAAATTTGCGTTCCATTGAACATCTACTCACAAGTACTTGGCAGTAGCAAATTGTTTCCAATGGAACGCAGTGATTGACGATTGGAGCATCACAGATTCCACCTAGTCGAAATTTTTAAACTGAGGTAGCTGCTAATTTGACGTTCGAAATTATTGTAAACAATACCAATTTTGAACTGTAAACACAACTTTTACCTACCAGATTGATAATAATTGTAAATAATTCCAATTTTGGATTATAAAAAAAAATTTTAATTACCGGATTGCAAAAATTTCTTGCGTCGCATTTATGAGAAATGTCATTTTGCCGGTTGCATCATTTTAACGTTTTTCCTCGAGAGACGCTTTCTCTACTTTTACAATCGTCAATAGCAAGAACTGAGATATTCTAAATTTGTAACGTACATATGAGCTAAAGTTTTTGGTAAGTATGAAATATTTGTGCCAAAAATGTGATTTGCAGGTTATGTTGACAAAGCACTTCGCTTTGTACTATGTACTTTAAAATCTCGCAGTCGAGTGTGGAACGCATTGCCTTGGCTTTGAAGATAACTTCATTGCAATATATTTTTTTTTTTTTTTAAATTATCACTTAAAAATAAATTATTTTTCAAGAAATTGAATTTAATACTATAAAATTAAACGGTATCAATCGAATAAAACCAAATTTATATAAATAAAAAACAAAATAAAATTTTTATTTACGAAGCTCAAAGCCGAGGGGCCTGGTATGAAAAGTACTTTACAATAGTCAATTGACGATTGTAAAAGTAGAGAAAGCGCCTCTCGAGGAAAAAAGTTCAAATGAGACAACTGCTAAAATGACATTTCTCATAAATGCGACGAAAGGAAATTTTGCAATCCGGTAGTTAAAAATTGTTTTTATAATCCAAAATATGAATTATTTACAATTATTAGCAATCTGGTAAGTAAAAATTGTGTTTACAGTTCAAAATTGGAATTCTTTACAACAATTTCGAACGTCAAATTAGCAGCTACCTCAGTTTAAAAATTGTCGACTAGGTGGAATCTGCGATGCTCCAATCGTCAATATCGTTTATGTATCCTATAATCGTATCCATATTTACGAATCGCTTTTTTTGTTTAGAGGGTAGTGTTCGAAAATAATGAATTTTGACACTTGAAAATCATTTTTTTTGTTTGTAAATAAAATTAAGATAAAATAAATGTGTTGTTTTATGTTTTTAAAACAAAAAATTGTTATAAATGGATAATGTATGCAGAACTTGTCTTTCGTCTAGTGATCAATTCGAATCGGCATTTGTCAAAAAGTTGGTGAATGCCGAATATACCTCATTGGCTACAATGATATCAGCTTGTACTGGATTAGAGGTAGAAATCATTTTTGAAAAATAAGCATACTATCGAGCTCCCTTCTACACTAAGCCCTTTTTGTCCTAAAGTGTTCAAGATGAAATCTACTAAATTTTTAAAATTTATTAATTTATTTTTGTTGAAAGGTTTCGGAATACGATTCAATTTCATGTGTAATTTGTAAGGACTGCATTGATTTTATTGTGCTTGCATTCAAATACCGGAAACAATGCTGGAAATCGCACATGCATCTCATGTCACAGTTTAAAGTGCAGAACGAAAGGTCTCGCCAAGAATTGCAGACTCGACAGAAATCAATAGAAGAGTTCAACAGTGAAAACGAAAAATACATCGATGATCAACGACTAAGCCCAAATCCAAAGATATTCTTAGATATTGTTGATGTATACACAGTGATTCAAAAATGTACTAAGGTAATGGCCCCGAGAAGTTCAGCTCCTAGAAGAAAGCGGCCCAGTCGGATAAAATACGATGAAAATGGTCTACCACAAGGTTATAGTGATATGATCGAACACACACTAATAGTAACGGATGAAAAGGACAATAACAAGATGTTCATGTGCAGCTTCTGTAATTTTAAATATCAAAGGATTGCATCACTTCGCGCCCACCAAGAAAAAATTCATCACCTTCATTTCAAAAACGATTATGAGTGTAATGAATGTGGCAAATTGTTTGTGTCCCAAAAAAAACTTAACTTTCATATTCGGGTGCATGACGATAATCAATTCGTGTGTCAATTCTGTGGTAAAAGATTTCGTCTTAATTCAGCACTTACGACACATGTTCGACGACATACTGGTGATAAACCATTTGGATGTGATCAATGTAATTTTCGTACGATAACCAAATCAGATTTGGTCACACATAAACGTACGCATACGGGCGAAAAACCTTTTAAATGTTATCATTGTAATGCTGCATTTAGTACGTTTAGTCATCGGGCGGCTCATGTACGGCAACATTCGGATGAACGGCCTT
Source organism: Tipula vernalis (assembly GCA_958295665.1). Lineage (NCBI taxonomy): Eukaryota > Metazoa > Arthropoda > Insecta > Diptera > Tipulidae > Tipula > Tipula vernalis. The sequence goes on along the minus strand of OY282559.1, from coordinate 85,749,677 downwards.
TTAAATGTATAATTTGTAAGACAGCGTATAAATCACGCGGCGTTTATAAATCGCATATGGATAGTCACGATCAAGAGAAATCAATCATCTGTGAGATATGTAAACATATTTCGAGTAATCGTAAAAATCATAATAGGCACGTGAAACTACATCGTAATAAATAAGATTAGGTAATTCGTAGGTTTCTGTTTAATTTTTAATAAAGTCGATGACTAAAAAAAAAATATTTTGTTTCATTAATTTACATGTCGTTACACACAAGATGTAAGAAGCGGAAAGTTTAGTCCATTATTTAGCGCAAACCTTCCGAAATCCATTTAGATTCAGCATCAGCACTTATTAAGAGCAATATCCCAGCATATATTTTAGGCTTGACAAAGGTATTTAAAATGACTGCTAACGCCTGGGGTGAGGTTCCAGAAGGTGATAGGTTACTATCACCTATCATTTTTACAAGAATGACATTCTGTATGGTGATTATCAACCCAATTATCACTTTTGGTGATTGTCTTTATCACTTTCGTTATCACCAACAAGAGAACAACCTACAAAAAAATATTTTATGATTTATTTGTAGAAAATGGGAGTACAAATGTCTGAATATAGAAATTGTTTAATATTAAATGCTTTAATTTAATGCAAAAATTAATCATAAAAAAGATAATAATAAACAAGTTTTAACGCAAACGACCCTTAAATAAGAAGAATATTATAAAGTTTGTTTATGTAACTATTATGTTTAATAAAATTTTAGCCGAGTCACCAAAAGACTTAATACATATTTCTACCACATAATTATTTTATTTAAAAGCATATTGCCCTTTTAAAATATCGTTAATACTATCTCTCCCCACCTAAGCCTGTTCGTCCCGAACAGGACCCAAATCACCTCCTCTGTATAGGACCAGCCTCTCTAAACGCAACACCTTCGTAACAGATAAACCACGTCGTTGACCTTGTGATAACTATTACTGGCTTTACACCGTAGATAGTGATTCTCATTGAACCTCCGACCCCCTTCATTCATCACTGTCCCAAACTTTTTCCTTTCCAGGTCTAGGCAACAGCAAATCCAACTTTATTTTAGGCCTAAAATTCAGAACTAATGACGTTGGAGCAACCTTTGTTGTACAATGAGCTACATTTCTATAATCAAAAAGATAGTATACAAGGCCTTCTTGACCGTTTTTACGGCATTCTCAGCTGCCCCATTTGTGGCAGGAAAATATGTCGGTGTCAACGAATGCTTTATGCCATTCGAATACACAAATTTCTTAAACGCAACTGATATAAACTGTGACCCTGTCACTTACAATTTGTTCCGGTAAACCAAATCGTGAAAATACATTCGACAAACAACGAATTGTGAATTCCGTGGTTGGACTAGAAGTGTAAAAAACCTCAATCCACTTACTAAAAGCATCTAATATAACTATGAAATATCTATTACACACAGGTCCCGCAAAATCAATATGGTTCCTCTTCCATTTACCATCTGGACGCGACCATGGAATAACTGGCGCTTTTGGAGGATTGGACAATACATTTATGCAATTCTCGCATTTTCTTATTAATGCCTCCACCTCCTTATCCATTTTTGGCCACCATACATATGACCGCAATATTGATTTTGTCTTAACTATACCTGAGTTTGATGCACTTGATGCAATAACTGCTGTCTGAGAGTATTTGGAACTATCACCCGATGTCCAAACATTAACACTTCCTCTTACTAAATACGATCCAAATTTATTCTTATCCAAATCATCAAAAACAATTGCTCTTCACCGCCTTTATCACTTCCATTAGCTCACCATCCTTCTCAGTTTCCTGCCTTATCATATCTCAACTTAGAGGTAAACTATCATTTGCACATACATACTTGAAATAGTTAACCTCTTCAGTACTTGGCAAAAAGTTGTAATTTTGCTACCACCGAGTAAACATTTAAATAATTTACTTATTACTTGTGTGAAAATTTGAATCAGCAGTATAAATATTTTTTTTAATTTTTTTTTTTAAATATTGTGATGTGAAAAATAAGTGAAATCGTGATGTCCTCACCTCCACCTCAAGTAAAAAAGGCTGGGCCCTGCAGATTTGGCCACAGCGATGTCCACAAGCGATTTGCCACCGAACGTCACGATCTCAGATATTTTTAAATAAAAATACAAAAGTGCAGCCTAGTCCAAAGCGACAACAAATTTTAAATGTTTAAAAAATTACCTTACCAGGCAATTTAAATCAAAATGAAATTATTAATTTAAATAACATTGGTGTGTTGAACCTTATGGCTGTATGATACTCACTTTTTTCCCACTTTTTCAGTGACTAGTTAAGACAAACGGAGTGAGATAAAAAATATATATACAAAATATTTGTGAGAGTGAGTGTATACACCATAGATTTGGAAAAAATATAGAAACGTCAAAAAAAAAGTGGTAGCTCAACTTTTCTAGCAGTTAATCGAGCAAATATAGCAAAAAAAGAATTGGATTTGATTCTTTTTTTTTGACATTACATACTTTTTTCTGACATTTCCGAAATAATAGAGAAAATATTTGTATTTTGTGTGCCAAACAGAATTTATTTGTTTCATTTTAAAATAAATTTAATATACAATTTTTCCATTTTCGTTCGCCATTGTTGTTGATTTTTTTTTCTTTTTTTGATTTTCCTTTTGGTACTGAAATACAATTTTGGGTTTGCATTGTTAATTGTTTGCCAAAATATTTAAAACGAGCATTTTTTTGTAAATATAAAAATTTACTTAACATATAAATTATGTCGTTGTAATTAATTGCGGCAGCTAATGCAAATTTATTATATAATATGGTCCAACACAAAAAAAATTTTGATTCTATTTACAAATTTTGTTTATCCGAAACTTCAAAATATTTGTCTATAGTATTGTCTACACTACCCTTCTCTGTTTCGCTTTACTAGTTTTGCAGCACTTTATTGTACTTGAAAAAAAGTGAGTATCATACAGCCATTAACGAAACTAAAAGTGCATCGTCGCCAAATATTGACGATAAAACAAACAATGAGTACGTTTATGCTCAGAGTCGAGTCATCTTTTAGTTAACTTTGGATCATCTTGTAGATTGTAGTTATCTTTTTTAGCGTTTATACTGCAGAGTCAAATCGTAGTCGAGTCGAAACTAGGTTGAAACCGAGTCAGAAACGTCAAAAAAAATCATAATTTTTATTTTCAATAAAAATTATGATTATTAAAATTATGATTAAAGCAATTTATTTTACAAGTTTGCAGTATACAAAATTACAGAAACACAAAAATCGGAGATGCGCACACGAATTAAGAAATCAAAATGGTGTCTTTTTATTATTATTTTTTGTTGTTTTTATTTTTCGACTCGGCTCCGTTTATAGTGGATGATTTTAGAGTTAACTCGACTCGACCCTAGAAATTTTTTAGGCAATGCATCATCGACATCAGGGTGGTCATTTGTGGTGCTATATCACACCTTTATATCACTAGTGGAAACTTTTTTCGTGTGATATAAAAAAAATGGAGAAAGTCTACAAACACATCCCTGCAAAATGAATTTTAAGGGGAAAATGATGAATCAAAGTGATAAGTTGACGTTTCCACATAACCTCAAATGACATTATATGAAAATTTTATACGAACTGCTATTTGTGTGGTGATAAAGTAATACTTTAATTCAAAGGTGTTTATTATTTAAATAAAATGTTAAAAATTTAATAATCAGTCCTTTGTCAATCATCAATTTTATTTTGCACTTGGTTTCATGATAATTTTCATTCATTTTTTTAAAACCCCAATTTAGTTGCTTTCCATCAAACTATTTGGAGTTTGATCAAAAACAACTAAATTAAAGTTTAAAAAAAATGAATGAAAATTATCATGAAACCAAGTGCAAAATAAAATTGTCGATTGAAAAAAGACCAATTAATATATTTTTAACATAACATAACTAGAAAAACCTTTGGTTTGTTAGAATTTGATGTTTAAATATTGACCAATATTTGCATTTTGTGGGGTTATGTCAGATGGTTTATGTTGATTTTTGTCCTTTGCTATTATGGGGGTCAATTCTCGTTCTATGAAAAGTACAATGAAAAGTTTTTTCAGTGAGAAATACACATTTCCGATTCATGTTCCATGAGAAGGAGAAAAATGACGTCAAAATCTTTTCATATGAATAAAACTTTCTCACCGATCATTTTGGCGGTGAGAACATCATAAATATGGAAATAAAATTCTATAAAAACTAAATTTGTATTTTTACCATTAAATGAGCATTGAAACTATAATATGATTCACTTTAAACTTAACTAATAAGTAAATCTATTAAAAACTATTCCGTATATTTAAGAAAAGCCTCCAAATAATTAATTTAGTTAAGTTTTAAAAATAATTTGTTTGTTTGTTTGTCTTTTAAATTTGCTCAGGTCAGATCTTTCAATCCATAAGACCAGTGAGTTGAGAACAGCCCAAAATTTCCAGAGACCACTCAGGGGAGGTTCTGGAGGGTTGAATGAAGTGTACATAAATTAATTAGATTTATAAATTAAATAAGATAAAACATAATTATATAAAACAAAGTTTAATGATTAAATTAGATTAAATTAAAGTTATTAAATAAAAATATTAGAGAGAAAATAAAGGATACATAAAAATAAAAGAATTGAAATTAAAAATAAGTTTATAATTCATAATTTTTTTTTTTTTTTTTTAATTTTTAATTTAATTTTTTTTTTTTTTTTTTTTTTTTTTGATTTTGATTTTAATTTTTTTTTTTTTTTTATAAAAAAAGTGTTTATATTAAATTAAACAAAGTTCATAAATCTTAATATTATAATAAAATGAAATAAAATGAAATGATTCTAAAAGAAAGATCATTGTGTGAAAAAAGTCAATAAAAAGTGTAGTCTTAATTCATAGTTTATAATTTATTCCATCCACAAAATCACACAATATTTTATACTCTTCCATTCTTTGATCCTTTAAGATGTCTAATAAGGATTTTCTGTATAAAAGAGGGTAGTTATTTCTTATATTGTTATATATAACACAATCGTTAATAATATGTTCGTTATCTTCTACGGTGTTGCAAATCTCACAATTAGATGTAGATTCAAGTCCCAAAAGGAATTTAAATTTCTTGTTAACTGTATGACCAGAGATTAATCTGTAAATTAACCTGGTTTGACAAGATGTAAAGTTGGAGTCTTTGAATAGGAAATATGATCTTGGAGAAGGACAAATTTGTTTATAAAAGTGGCCGGATGAATTACACATTAATGTGTAGTTTTCCTTCCACTTATTATTTATGGACCTGGAGATATCGTTAAATAGGTCTGTGAGGGTAGGTTCATTATTAAGAAAGTGAGTAGGTGAAAAAACTGCTTTTTTTGCTAAACTATCTGCTATAGTATTTCCTTTTAAGCCACAGTGACCCGGGAACCAATGAATGACAAAATTTTTAATTTGGTTATGGCCGATAGTATCAATAATTTGGTTTTCATAGTGTCTATTTGTATAGTGTAATAGAGCTGTTTTTAATGAGATACAAGAACTTTGAGAGTCAGTAATAATGATGATATTTTTGTTTTTGATGATTAGAGATATGGTAATTCCAATTTTAATAGCAATGGTTTCGATATTTTTAATATAAGTAGGGTTATTTAGTTGGATAGCAAAATTCCAATTTTTGTCCTCAACAAAAATTCCAATTCCTGGTTTATTGTTAATTATGGAGCCATCTGTGTAAATTTTTGCGAAATTATAATATTTGTTAATTTCAGCCATGGATAAGGCATATTGTTCCGAATGGTTTATGAAATTTTTATTTGTAATTCCATCAATATTTGTTATAATGCTAAAATTAGAAGGAGAAGTTTTTTTAATATGAAAAGGTTTAATTTTGGAAAGAAAAGAATAGTTAGAATATAAGTCATTAAGTTTAGGAAGAGAACTATTGTTTTTAATGTCGTTACCGATTTTGGAATTATTATACAGATTTTTTGTAATGTAAATTAGTGATTTTTAGTAAAATCTAGATCTGAGGTTGTTTCTAGGGATTCGGATAAAATAGCCGGAATCGGAGTGGTTCTTAAGAAGCCTAAACAAGCTCTCAGACAAGCATTTTTAATAGATTGACAGATATTAATATCTTTTTTATATTTAGTGTCTGTGAAAACATAAGTGTATTCAAGTTTTGATTTAACTATTGCTTTAAAAATATTGATCATTGTTTCGGGATTTACACCTCCATTAAAATGGGTGAGGGTTTTAAGTAAATTAATGGAATTGGAAATATTTGCTTTTAAGTTTGTGTAATGATTTGATAATGAAAGTCTATTTGTTAAAGTTGTACCCAGTATCTTAGTAGTTAATCTTTCTTCTATATTGATATTATTAATTTTTAAATTTAGAGATTTTGAATTATTTTTGTTAGTGAATAGTCTTAAAAAATGAGATTTATCAGTGTTAATTTGTAGTTTTAAAGATTGTAATTTATCAGTTAATGAGAGTAAAGTAGAATTTGCTATTAATTGTAAATTATCATGGTTATCAGCAGAAATTACTATGCAAATATCATCGGCATATTGAAAAATTTGTGAATAGGGGTTATTGATGTCGTGTAAAGAAGTGGTATATATATTAAAAAGGGTAGGACTCAAACAGCTACCCTGAGGAATGCCTTTATTAGTGTAATGAATGGAAGCTTGATTGATATTTTGAATAGAAATAATTCTATTTGTGAGAAATTGAGAAATCCAATGAGTAATGTTATTAGGGAAATTGAAGTTTTTAAAAGTGTTTAATAAAATATTTTTATCTACATCATCAAAAGCTTTGGAAATATCAATGTTAATTAAAACAATTTTTTTTTGTTTTTGTTTAAGGGAGTTGATGAAATTAAACATTTCTACAAAATAATCAGTGATACTTTTATTTTTCCTAAAACCAAAATTAAAATAGTTGAGAGTGTTATGGGAGATTAAATGGTCATTAATTCGTTTTAAAATGAGTTTATTGAAGATTTTTGAGAAAATTGGTAACAGGCAAATAGGACGGTAATTAATAATGTTTCGATCATCTTTCCCCTTTTTTAAAATGGCAATAATATAAGAAGTTTTCCATTTAGCTGGGTAAATTTGATTATGCCAGATGTTATTAAAATGGTTTGTAATAATGTTGATTAAGTCAGGATTAGTGGAAATTAACTGTTTAATGATTTTATATGAGATTTTATCATATCCTGGAGCAGTATTATTGGAGTTTTTAATAATGTCAAGAATTTCAGAGTTATTAAATTCCGCAGGATTAATAGGATTGAAATTATTAGAGAGATTAAAATGAGATTCAAAGGAGACAGGAAAATTATAATTTAAAAATTTATTTGCTAGTATAGGGTCTTCTAGAATTCTATAATTGGATTGTTTTTTATTTTTAATTTTATTGATATTGTTCCAGAGATCGGAATTGTTAGTTTTATGATTTATACTCATCAAAAAAATGTTCCAAGATTTTTCTTTTCTCTTCTGATTGTTAATTTAAGTTTTTGTACCGATTTTTTTAGTTCAATAGCGGTAAAAATATTTTTGTTTTGATTGTAAATTATTTGTTTGTGTTTTTTGATGGTCCATAGTCTCTGGATAAGGTCGTGCCACCAGGGTTTAGGTTTAAATGTATTTTTACTTGTGATGATAGAAGTGTTTTCAGAAATTAAATTTTCTAGATATTCTTCAACATTGCATTTATCATCAATATTATTTAGATCAAAATCTCTCAATACTTTTGACCAGTTTGTGATTTGTTTTTTTTTGATAATAGTTTAGTTTATAGTCAATAAGTATTGGGAGATGATCACTTCCTAAATTGATGGGATCAATTTTCCATGAGAGTTTTCTGATTAAACTGGTTGAGCACAAAGTGATGTCTAATGCTGAAGAATTATTTCTGTAAAGATCTTGTCTAGTGTGAGATCCATCATACAATAAAAAGACGTTATTAGCAGTGATTATATCTGCAATTTTATCGCCGACTCTGTCGTGAGTAGGGGGTAATGAACCATCCCAAAGACTATTATGAATATTTATGTCTCCCGCTATTAAACAGTTATCTAGATTTTGAGTGATGAGGTGTTCAAATTCATTAATGATTTCCTGCGGCCTAATAACCGAGTTATTATAAAAAGATAAGATATTAAAATCAATATTTTTAAATTTGATGTTAATTTTGAAAGCTTGAAAACGGGTGTAATGAAAATTTAAATTAATAGACTTCCAAGAAAGTTTTTTATGTATTAAAAAACCTACTCCGCCAAAACCATCTGGTCTGTCATCAGTAATGAGATTGTAATTATTAAAAATTAAATTACTATTTGGACTTGTCCATGTTTCGGATAAAATAACGATATCAATGTGATTGGATTGAATATAATGGTATAGTAAATCTTTGTTACTATTTAAACTACGAATATTAATTTGTAAAATTTTTAAAGACTGCATAATGAATGGATAAATGAAAAGAAAACGAAAATGGCAAGAAAAATTTATTTTTTAATAAGTGTATTTAGTTTAATTTTTAGAGAGTCTATGTTAGCCGGATTTTTCTTAAAGTCATCGGAATTATCTAAGAGTAATTTAACGTCATTAAAGATTGAATCTCTTTCACTTAGTTGACTTCTTAACTCTTTTACTAATTCATTTAAGATATTAATTTTCCTAGCTTCAAAATTCATTAAATTATTATTGGGCCAAGTTTGATTATTATTACTTATGTCGTTTTTGAAATCTATCGGTTTTGGAATATTTTGTTGACTACCATAAAGGTGGCTTTTAGATTCTCTATAACTTGACTTGTTAATTATCATGTGCTCTCTAATTTGTTTCTGTCTGAATCTTTCGTTACATTGGAAAAAATTAGTAGCATGGCCCGTTCCACAATATTTACAAGACACTATCTTGTCACAATCATGGTCGGCCTTTATAGTTTTAGCACATGTAATACATCTATTAATTTTTGATCTGCATCTAGTGGCTGTGTGGCCGTAATTCAAGCATTTTTTGCAGAATAACGGGGTAGGAATAAAATAATCAACTTTTAATAAGATGTTGTCGTAAAGGGAGACATTGTGTGGAATAATTCCTGAATCGAAAGTGATTTTAACTGATTCGATATCTTCGGCTGTTTTGGTGGTATTATTCCATCTAGTCATCCTTTCTATTTTTGAGATATTATATTTTGATTTAATATTTTCTTTAATTTCATCAATTGAGAGTATAATAGGAATATTCCTAACAATACCGATTGAAGAAGTGAAATTTTTTGGTATGTATGTTGTATAATTATCAAATTTATGGAAAGCTTCGGATTTGACACAGTTATTTGCGTCTTCAAATTTGTTGAAAATAACTTTGGCCACATTTTTACTAACCATTGAGATATTTTTGACGTCATTGAACTTGTTAAATTTGATTGCTTTACCTAATAAAACTAAATTTAAATTCTCTTTACTCACGAAAACGGCAAATGGGCCGAGGTCTAATTTGTTATATAAATTGATTTTGGTTTCGGTGTTAAGCGTCATGTTTGAAATATTAGATTGATCCATAGATATATCTGAAGTAGGCAAAGTGGGAGTTATTTCATTATATGACGCATTTGCGACTTGCTTATTAATTTGTTTTCTTTTCAAGTCCTTATTACGCATATTATTATATTCACTGTTTTCTATTATGTTATTATTAATGACGATTTTGGATTTTTTATTTTTATTTATTACATTTTCAGAATCAGAGTCGGAGAAATCACCGGAAATTGGCAGAGGTGCAAAGTACTGCGTACTTTGCCCCTCCTTGCTTGTATTGGATGGATTTACTATTTTGTGGATGGAAAAACAACTATGAAAAGACTTACCCGAAAATAAACAAACAAAACAGAATAAAATTATTAAGATATTATTTAAATTCAAAAACAATTAATTAAATTAAATGAAAATTTTAATTTATAAACACTTCACTAAAAAAGGACGCTCACACAATAAAGTTTCGAGAAAGAATGAAAATAATTTGGTCAATTTTATAATTTACTTTATATTTTGACAGCCAATGACAAAAACTGATTAACTAAATCTACTTTATCATTTATTTAGCTAATATTTAAACCAATTGTTGTATCAGCTAGCGGAAATATACATGAAACTCGAAAAAATATGTGTTTACAGTGTAGCTTACTATGGAAATAACTTATTCAGCGTTTTTCTCACGATTCTTTTTCATTTGGACATCGAGAATCGCTTATTGTCGTTGTGTGAAATGTTATAAATGAAAAAGACTTGATGGAATCAAAATGAAAACTTTTTTTTCATTAGGTTTTTTCATAGAACGAGAATTGACCCCATGAGCTCCCGATGAAATTTGTTATTCTAGGCAACTAGAATGTTATTTTTAACAAATAATTTTCTACACAAAATTAAGATAATTGTTGATTTTTGTATTTCATTTTTCTTGTAAATTTAGCAATAACCCATTAATTTTATTTCAAAAATATATAAATGATCATTTTGTTAATAAATATCATTCATTTATATTTCGCGTCAATGTAAATTTCATTCATTTTTTGATATTTTTATTAGAGCTTTTTTTAACTAAACTCCATATAAAACAAATGTAAACAACAAAATAATTTTTTTTTTGTTCCACGTGTAAAAATAAGACGGAAGAAGTTGTGGTCTTTTTCATTTAAATTATTATGCGACGTGACGAAATTCATCCATGACAACACCATAGTTAGCTAAGACAATTTATTTATTTTCACACCACAGTATCGCCAAATGTGATATATTACCACAAAATGACAACACTGCAAAATGAATTTTAAGGGGAAAGCAATGAATCAAAGTGATGATTTGACACGTAACCTCAATTGTTGATTTTTAAATTACTATGTAATATAAAAATCAACAATTATTTTAGTTTTGTGTAGTAAATTGTATGTTAAAAGAAACATTCTAGTAACCTAGAATAACAAATTTCACAAAAACAATCATCCTTCTAACGGACAAAAAATAAGCAATTCTTAAACGAAAATCAACAGAAACCATCTGACATAACCTCACAAAATGCAAATAATGGTCGGTGTTTAAACATGAAATTCTAATAAACCAAAAGGTTTTCTAGTTATGTTTACTTAAAAATATAATAATTAGTCTTTAGTTAATCAACAATTTTGGTTTGCAGTTCGTATCACAGTAATTTTCATTCATTTTTTTAAAACTTTAATTTAGTTGCTTTCGATCAAACTCCATGTAGTTTGATATAAAAATATTAATTTAAAATTTTAAAAAAATGAATGAAAATTACCATGATATGAAGTGTAAAACAAAACTGTTTGTTAACAAAAAACTAATTATTATATTTTTAAGTTAACATAACTAGAAAACTCCTTGATTTATTAGAATTTCATGTTTAAACACCGACCTTTATTTGCATTTTGTGAGGTTATGTCAGATGGTTTATGTTGATTTTCGTTTAAGAATTGCTTATTTTTTGTCTATTTCTATTAGGAGGCTGATTGTTTTTGTGAAATTTGTTATTCTAGGTTACTAGAATGGTTCTTTTAACATACAATTTACTACACAACACTAAAATAATTGTTGATTTTTATATTCCGTTTTCCTGTAAATTTAACAATAATCCATTAATTTTATTTCAATAATAGATATATGATTATTTTGTTAATAAATATCATTTATTTATAATTAGGGTCAGTGTAAATTTCATTCATTTTTTGAAATTTTGATTAGAGGTGTTTTTAACCAAACTCCATATAAAAAAAGTTTAAACAACAAAATAAACAATTTTTTCCACTTGTAAAAGTAAGACGGAAGATATTGTGGTCATTTTCATTCAAATCATTATTCGACGTGACGTTGTTCATCCAAGATGGGACCGCAGTAAGCTACGACAAATGTCAGTTTATCACAGTTTTATCACCAAATGTGATATAGCACCACAAAATGACCACCCAGATGACATTAAAATAAACAGTGATGTAGGTCAGTGTTTAGTGCAAACGGGAATAGACCAGGTCAGTGTTTAGTGCAAACGGGAATAGACCGGTATATTACTGTCCGATCAAAACGAAGAAGAAGCCCTAGATCAGCGGCCAGTGCAAGCGCGAATAAATTCATTAAGCTAGCTAGCGTTGAATTAACGCACGGTAATAGGTATTCTTGCTTGGTTGTTGACGAGCCGACGTCCGAAAAAATTTCAAAAGCTGAGAAGCCGCCACCAATCTATTTGAGGGAAGAATCAAATAGAGAACTTGCTAAAACGATCGAGTTTATTACTGAAGGTGCATTTTATATTTCCGGGATCAAAAGAGGAGATATAAAAGAAACAAAAATTCAACCGCTCAATATTGATGCTTACAGAGCGTTAATTAAACATTTTGACCAAGTTGGTAAACATTACTACACGTATCAACTAAAGAGCCAAAAAGGATTGGTCGTTATCTTGAAAGGAATAGAGAGTTACGTTGATGCAAACGAAATTCAAGCTGCTCTCGTTGAAAAAGGTTTCCAGTGCAAAACTATTACCAATATTTTTAATCGGGAGAAGGTTCCTCAGCCATTGTTTCGTCTGGAATTAGAACCTAGATTAGATTAGAAATATCTACTGCACAGAAGGGTTACCATCGAGGAACCCAGGAAAAGAAATGGGCCGGTACAGTGCGTTAAGTGCCAAGAATATGGGCACACTAGAGCATATTGCACTTTGAACGATGTGTGTGTTATATGTGGTGAACTCCATAATTCAAAGGTTTGCAATAAAGCAAAAAAGGAAGCATCAGTGAGAAAATGCAGCAACTGCGATGGAAATCACACAGCTAATTATAGAGGGTGCCCAATTTATCTGGAATTGAAAAGGAGAATCAATCCAAAGCAGCGAGCAGAACAACGAATCCTTAATCTTCATTCTTCAGCTAGAAAAGAAGCACGACCAGAAATTCTAAACACAAACGCCCAAAATGGAAAACAGTACGCAAATGAAAACGGCAGCGTGCACCAAGGGGTTTCATACGCAAGTGTTCTTAAAGGTACCGCTCCTAAAGTTCAAGCAAGTGAAGAGGGAAACATCTCAACAGCTTTAAATAAATTGACTAATATGATGCAAAGCTTCATGGCGATGATGGAGAGAACCATGGATCTAATGATGCAGAATATGAGCACGCTGATGCAGATAGTCGTAAAAAGCCAGAAATGACCATCATCAAAATAGCCATATGGAATGCAAACGGCCTAACACAACATAAAGCGGAGGTACATGCATTCCTCACTGAACACAATGTTGACATAATGTTAATATCAGAAACACGCTTCACCAAAAATAGCTATTTCAAAATTAATGGGTACTCTATTTATGACACCAAGCACCTAGATGGTAAAGCACATGGAGGCACTGCTGTATTGATTAAGCGAAGATTAAAACACTACGAGCTTACGAAATAAGAGAAACAACATATACAATCAACGAGCATCTGTCTGCAGGAGTGGTTTGGAAACTGGGTCATATCGGCAGTGTACTGCCCTCCAAAACATGCTATAAAAAAACTCCAGTTCTTGGATTATTTCAGCCAGCTGGGTAATAAATTTCTTGCGGGCGGTGATTACAACGCCTAACATACTCATTGGGGTTCCAGATTAACATCGCCGAAAGGCAAACAACTTTATGATGCTATAGAGGAACAGTCCCTGGATTATTTATCTGCCGGTAACCCAACTTACTGGCCCACAGATAAAAAGAAAGTTCCTGATATAATTGACTTTTGTGTAACTAAGGGCATTCCACGTACATACGCTAAGGCCACCGATTGCTATGATCTGTCTTCTGATCACTCACCGGTAATAGTAACATTGAGTACTGATGTCCTAAGGAACGAAATACCATACCGTCTTACAAACAAGAAAACTAATTGGGATCAATATAGGAGGCTAGTCGAACAAAAGTGTCTACTTCATATTCCTCTGATCACACCTGCTGATATTGATGCGGCGGCAGAAAATCTAAAAGATGTCAAGACATTATCTGCTAAAAGGGCTACATCCAGCATAATTAGTTCGGAAATAGTTAATAAACTGTCACATAATATACAGGAACTAATCCAGGAAAAGCGAAAAATTCGCCGAAAATGGCAGCAAACAAAATCACCGTTATTGAAATGGATATTAAATCGAGCTATTAAGGCCCTAAGATTTGCTTTGAGCGAAGAACAAAACCAGTGCGTAAAGAACTACTTAATTGATCTCTCGGCAACCGAGAGGACAGATTATTCTTTGTGGAAGGCAACAAAAAATTTAAAAAGGCCAACAAATTCGAATCCACCGATTAGACTACCAACTGGAAATTGGGCGAGAAGTGATGAAGAAAAAGCCAATGCTTTTGCTGCTCATCTAGCAACAGTATTCGTGCCGCACGAAAAAGATAATTATTTCGTGCTACCCCAGCCAATGGATGATGGTTTATTCTACAAACCTATAAAGTATAACTGGAAGAAAGTTAAGAATACAATTAAAACTTGCATAAGCCCGAAAAAGGCACCAGGACATGATCTCATTACTGGAAAAATGATAAGGGAATTGCCAGATAAATGCATAAAACTAATAACATTTGTGTTCCACGCGATCATGCGAACCAGTTATACCTCAGAAATGGAAGATATCTTTGATCACAATGATTCATAAGCCAGGGAAAAATGAAACGCAAATCTCATCATATCGTCCAATAAGTATGCTGCCCACAATCTCAAAGCTATTTGAAAAAATGTTACTAACGAAATTGAAACCAATATTAGAAGAACGGCGCGTTATTCCAGACCATCAATTTGGGTTCCGAAACCAACATGGTACTACAGATCAAGTACACAGAATTGTAAATGCAATCAAAATCACCTTCGAGGAAAAGAAATATTGTGCTGCTGCCTTTTTGGATATCGCTCAAGCTTTTGATAAAGTTTGGCACGATGGACTAATTTACAAAATTAAAGAGCTTCTACCGAAGAAATTTCACTCAGTTTTGGAAAACTATCTTCTTCAAAGGCAATACATGGTCAAACAAAACAGCGCAACTACTTGCTTAAATGATATTAATGCAGGTGTCCCGCAAGGCAGCGTTCTAGGACCAATATTATACTTGTTGTACACAGCTGATATACCTGTAACCAACAAAGTATTAATATCAACATTTGCCGATGACACGGCCATCCTGGTGTCTCACACTAATCCTGAAATTGCCTCAAAGGAATTACAGAATCATTTAAACAAAGTCGCGGACTGGCTGAAGGCATGGCGAATAAAAGTGAACGAAAACAAAACAAACTCATGTCACATTCACGCTAAACAAACGCATCTGCCCACCAGTGAAATTAAACGATAAAAATATTCCTCAACAAACGAAGGTAAAATACTTAGGTTTACATCTGGATAGAAGATTAACGTGGAAAAATCAAATTGAAACAAAGCGCAACCAAATAAAAATTACATTTTCCAAAATATACTGGCTAATGGGAAGAAAATCTCAGTTGTCATTAGCCAATAAAGTTTTACTGTACAAAGCGATAATCAAACCCATATGTAATATAACTGGCATTACGTTGCACGGGTTATTGGGTTCAACGATTATTAATTATCGTTCAGTGGAAACGAGTAATGGGTGGGGAGTTCGTTTTAAGTTGTCACGAAAGTAGGAACAAAAAAAGAAATGTATAATAGTTTTATAATTAAAATAAATGTGAATAAAACAAGGATTAACTAGAATTGATTTTTATTGATCGCTGCCTAATAAATTACAACAATATGGACATATGGTATTCAGTTATGGGGATCCACCAGCGCTTCAAACAGAGAACTCCTGCAACGAACCCAAGAAATACTTCGCAGTATTACCAATGCTCCTTGGTACATTCGAAATAGTAATATACATGACGACCTTGGGATCAAAACCGTTAAAGAAACTATTAAAAAATTCAGTTCGAAATATTACTCAAAACTAGAAGCACATCCCAACGAATTGGCCAGGGAGATACTAAAACAGCCGCGATTTAGACGTCTGAGAAGAACAGATCCACTCGAACTGATGAACCTGTGAACCTGTAAATTTAATTCGATATATACGTATAAGTGTAGTCTAAATTAATTAAATTGTGAGCACTAACAATAAGTATTAAAGACTTAAAATATGTAATAATTTTTAGCTTAAGATTTGATTACTTCTTGTGAGTTTCTTATGTAGAAAGATTCAAGAATAAAGTCATTGGCAACATTTAAAAAAAAAAAAAAAAAGTACTTGGCGGCTTAACCTCAGATGGAAACCGAGACAGAGTGTCAGCACAGTTCTGTCCTGACTTTACATATTCAATTGTGCAATTAAAGGCAGAAAGATGAAATGCCCATCGCTGCAATCGACTTGTCGACATTTGAGGAATCCCACGATGCTCCCCAAAAATTGCTATAAGTGGCTTATGGTCTGTTACCAATACAAAATGCCTTCCTATCAAATACTTGAAAAATTTCTTGGTCGCAAACACAATTGACAGTGCCTCTTTTTCAATGACTCCGTAATTCATCTCAATATCAGACAATGTTCTCGATGCAAACTCAATTGGTCTTTCAACTTTATTTTCGTATCTATGGGACAGAACCGCTCCTATACCAATTTTGGAAGCATCACAAGTAAGTACTAATTCCTGCTCTGGACTATACTTGACCAACACTCTATCCGACATAATCTCATCCTTAACCTCCCTAAAGGCTTTATCACATTTCTCATTCCATTCAAAACCTTTTTGGTGTTCTGGGATGGCAACTCCCTAGCGTGCACACTTATGCGAAGCCCTCTAGCGGCTCGGGGATGGCAACTCCCTATCGAGCACAATTAGGCGAAGCCCGCTTTCGCTATTCGTTAGTGTGTTTTTTGATTAATAACACATATATTTTTTATTGCTTTTTATAGTAATACCAGTACTTTAGCTTTTAAACTTTTATTTTTAGTTGGTTTACTAAAACAAAGAGGAGATACAATTTGCACCAAGAAACTCAAGTCGTAAGTAATGTTATTGTTTTTTTCTGACTTCTCTTTTTTTGAAAAAACAAAAACCCTTTTTTGTTGCTTGCTACGTTTTTTAGGAATCTAAACATGGTGCGAATATTTTGTACTTAATTATTCTTAAAGGTGCATTTTTATAATTTGACAATTTTACTTTCGATCGACGCCACAAATACTCCCCTCCCAGAGAGATCGCAGATCTATCGTACTTCACTCGAAGCGCATGGGAGTCCTGGACACACGACCTGACCTCGTAGTTTTATTCGCAGATTTCGGCGAAAGATTGAAGCGAACCTGCTTGCAAACTTTTGACTCTACAGTAGG
The DNA here is from genome assembly GCA_958295665.1 of Tipula vernalis. Classification (NCBI taxonomy): domain Eukaryota; kingdom Metazoa; phylum Arthropoda; class Insecta; order Diptera; family Tipulidae; genus Tipula; species Tipula vernalis. The sequence goes on along the minus strand of OY282559.1, from coordinate 85,732,247 downwards.
TAATTTAGATACGTCAGCCGAAATTGGAAGTTGTGTTTCGTGAGTCGGTACAGGTGGTCCAGTTTGTGTAGTCTGCGTGTCTTGGTTGTCCCTGTAACACGGTTTAAGTCGGTCGATGGAAATTTTGACATGTCTTCCATTCAAATCTAAAGTGTAAAATTTTGATGTACGATCGATAACCAAAAACGGTCCTGTATATGGTGGTTGCAGTGATCTGCGTACTGCGTCAGTTCGTAAGAAAACGTGCGAGCAAGTAAGCAGATCTTTACTAATAAAAATTTTGTCCGTAGCATGTCGCGAAGCCGGTACAGGTCGAATTTCGTCGAAGTGTCGTTTGATGTTCGTTACAAAGTCTGACTGTAAAATTTGATCATTCGTAGTTTCCAAAAAAGCTCCTGGAACTCGCGTCGTATGTCCGAAAACAAGCTCAGCTGGCGTAGATTTCAGTTCGTCACTGTACGTTGTTCGTAGTCCAAGTAAGATTGCAGGAAGAACATTAGTCCAATCTGTTCGATTGTAGCACATAATGGCAGACTTAATTACACGGTGCCAACGCTCGATCATGCCATTACATTTTGGATTGTAACTAGTTGTTCTCCTTCGTTCAAAACCAAGTAAATTAGCCAGTTCGTGAAAAAGTTGTGATTCGAATTGCGTGCCTTGGTCCGTGACAATGGACTCTGGCACACCAAAGCGAGCTATCCAATGAGAGTAGACAGCGAAAGCGACGGTAGCAGCAGTTATATCCGGAACTGGAACCGCCTCGGGCCAGCGGGTGTATCTATCAATCAATGTGTCGCAATACCGGTAACAGACCAATGATGTCGAGGTGAATATTTGAAAAGCGTTGAGAGGTTAATTTATACGTACTCAGTGGAGATTTAGTGTGTCGAGAGACTTTAGCCTTTTGGCAAGCTACACAGTTTTGAGCCATTTTCTGGACGTCTTTATTAATCGATGGCCAAATGACATTCTGCGTCAAAAGTTTAATGGAAGCTTTGACGCCAGGATGAGAAAGGTTATGAAACGCTTCGAAAACTTTTTTCCGAAAATTTAGCGGAATGAATGGCCTAAGTGTAGTAGTTGATACATCGCAATGAATTAAGGTTTTTGAATTGAACGCAACCGCAAATTTCTCGAATTTGAGAGCAGAGTTACTCCTTAAGATTTCTTGAAGTTCTTCGTCATTGGTCTGAGCATCTGCGATGACCGCATAATCAATACTTTCGGGAATAGAAATTTGATTAATACGTGAGAGAGTATCTGCGACGACATTACCCATGCCTGAGATGTGCTGGATATCGGTCGTAAATTGACCAATGAAATCTAAGTGTCTAAATTGACGAGGAGATGCCTTTTCCGGATTCTGATTAAAAGCGTAGATCAATGGTTTATGATCGGTGTACAGCGTGAACGTACGACCTTCGAGGAGGTGGCGAAAGTGTTTGACGCCCGAGTAAGCCGCGAGAAGTTCACGATCATAAGCACTGTATCTTTTTTGCGTATCATTGAGACGTACTGAAAAAAACCCGAGTGGTTGCCAAGTATCTGGAATGCACTGCTGAACCACTGCTCCTAGCGCCGTATCGGAAGCGTCGACCATGATGGCCAGAGGTGCTGATGATGAAGGATGAATCAGTAAGGTAGCGTCCGTAAGTTTATTTTTGCAGTTATCGAACGCTTCTATAGCTGCTGTCGACCACTGTATTGGAACGCGACTGTTCTTTGTGTAACCTTTTAGGTAGTCGTTCAGTAATGCCTGGTCGGCAGCAGCACCAGGAATGTAGCGACGATAAAAGTTAATCATGCCTAAAAAGCGTTTAAGTTGTTTTACGGTCAGTGGTCGTTCGAAATTTTTGATGACTTGAACACGTTCATGCGATGGTAAGATACCTTGTCCAGTTACCAAGTGTCCTAAAAATGTAATTTCATGTTTTGCAAAAGTGCATTTGTCGAGGTTAACTACAAGTCCGTGTTCTTCTAATTTAGAGAAGATAATTTTAACGTGTCCAAGATGTTCGTCGTAATTTTTAGAGGCAATGAGCACGTCGTCCAAATACACAAAAGCGAAGTCAAGTCCTCGTAGGACTGAGTGCATAAGACGTTGGAACGACTGTGCTGCATTGCGAAGACCGAATGTCATTCTACAAAATTCAAAAAGTCCAAAAGACGTCGAAATTGCTGTTTTTGGAATGTCCGTCGGTTCGATGGGAATTTGGTGGTAGGCCTGTACAAGGTCTATCGTTGAGAAAATAGAGCAGCCCTCGAGTCGTTGTGTAAAATCTTGGAGATGTGGAATTGGGTACCGATCCGGAATCGTGATCCGATTAAGTGCTCGGATATCTCCACATGGTCTCCACTCTCCATCCTTTTTTAACACCAAATGTAAGGGACTCGACCAAGGGCTGCTACTAGGTCTGCAAATCCCGCGTTTCATCATGTTTTCGAATTCTGTCTTTGCGATGATGAATTTGTCTGGTGCCAGTCGTCGTGGTTTGCACGCAATCGGTGGTCCGTTCGTCTCTAGCTTGTGAGTCACGTTATGTTTTATATTGTCGATGTTGATGTTGCCGTAAATTACTGTCGGAAATTTTGAAATAACGTCGAACACTCCTGGGTCCATCACTGACCTGTCGATCCTTGATACAGCAGAAACATCGATGGAGGACAGCGCACTGTGTGAGCACAAAGAGGTTAACGGATCTATAAGCCTTTGTCTTTGTATATCCACGAGCAAACCGGTGTTCCTCAAAAAATCTGCGCCGATAATAGGCATCGACACGTCAGCAATGATAAACTCCCAGGAGAATTCGCGGCGCAGTCCGATGTCAAGCTTTAAAATTTTGGTTCCGTAAGCGTTTACTGTAGAGCCGTTAGCTGCAAACAACCCGAACGATGGGTCGACCCTTGGGTTCCGAACGAAGCGAGCCGGCAAGACTGAGACATCTGCGCCCGTATCTATTAAAAAATTCGTTTGCAGAAAAATTTCAAAAATTAAAAGGCGGCTGGATTTGGATAAGTCATTGCACTCCGCCAGTTGCGAATGACTTATTAATTTTTTGGCACATTATTATCGGAAGAACTAGACCTAGATAAAAATAGACACCCGGTTTTGCATTTATGCGCTTTAGCTCCGAAACGTTGATGATAATAACAAGTAAAATTATTTGCGGCAGACGGATCACTCGAATTTTGGTAATAAGAATTTCGAAAATTTGGTGAGTTTTGTCGTGAATTATTAGAACCGGATTGCGACCGAGACTTATAGTGACGATTAGAATTTGAATTTGATCGAGATCGAGAATTGTGTTGAAAAATTTCCGAAATTTCCGATAATAATGTTTTGCGAAATTCTGAAAATTGTTGATCGATCGAAAGATTAGAATTTACATTTGGGACAGAAGCAGGCGCCTCAAGGGTATTAACCTGAGCCTGAGTCATCGTCTCATGCACATTGTCCGCTCGTTCCGCCAAGACCGCCAGGGAGATGTCATTTTCGAAAGGTGTGAGCACCATTTGAACTTGCTGCGGCAATCTTTTCATCCAAAATTGACGAAGGGTTGTATCGTTCAAATTGCTGCCAGCGTTCAATCGCATGTTGTTCAACAACTGCGAGAGCTTCCTGTCTCCAAGTGTCAAGCCATGCATCAGATTGTTAAGCTTCGCCTTCTCTGACTCGCCGAGCACCCGGATCACTTCGGTTTTAAAGGTGGTGTAAGGATGTGTACCCTTCACGCTGGTAATCAAATACGCGAGAGTGTCATGGAGTCGTGCATCCAGCGCCCCCACCGCATGTGCGTACATCGTTGTTTCCACTGTAATACCCGCAACTAAAAACTGTTGCTCTAAAATTTCGAACCACACATTTGGATTTTGATTATGAAGTGGTTGCGGAGGTTTAAAAGCCACTCGAGCAATTAACCCACCCGCAACAGAAGAATTTGAATTTAATTGCGTCATTTGTGACGTATTATTAATGCCGCCGGCTTTGGCAATTGCATCATTAATAACTTCCGCCAATTGCGCTGGGGACAACGTAACAAGAGCAGAACCTGTTGCCGCATTGTCTGATGTTGATGCCTCATCATTGACGCTCGGTGGGAGAAGAGTACCTGTTATCGGGTCCATTACGAAAAATTTAGTGAAGGTAGTGCAGGAGAAAAATAATTTTTAATTTAAGACCGATATAAACATATATTTGCGAGATAATTAATTTGATGCGCGAGAGTATTAAAATATGCACCGATAAAAATAATTAAGTACTTACAGTTATTTAAATTTGGCAGAAAGCCGGCGCAGAGACTCGTTAAAAAAATGGAGTCACCTCGGTCTCTGATATGTTGCTATGTTGAAGACGTTTAATGATTGCCGCCTTGTTGTCTGCTGCTGGAGGGAGGTGATTGTAACCCCAATCGCTGAGAAATCGGGCGTGACCCGTGGGCGAACAACTCTCTTTCGATTCACTATTTTGTGGTGAAGACACTATTTTCTTGCATCGGAAGGTTGCGTGTTTAGATCACGTCGTGGTTACCACTTTTTGGTGTTCTGGGATGGCAACTCCTTAGCGTGCACTTCTATATCTTTTCATACACTGTACTTTTTCTTAATCCTAAGTTTAGTTTACAATTCATCCTCATGACATCTATATTTGAATATTAAATTAACTCCATACATTACACTATGCATGGTCCTTCCCATGCTGGTAGCAGCTTCGGTGATAATCGCTTCTTTCGTTGCGGGTTGTGAAGCCATACTTTCATCCGATCGCTTGACATCCGCATTTTGCCCCGTACAAATTGATGAATCTCATTAAGTTGTTCTTTTATCCGGAATACGTAATCTGGTCCACATAAAGCTTAACTTTAAATGTACCGGTAATCGGTAGATTATTTCCAAATAAGGTTTTAGCTGGTATCATTCGGGTTGTGTCTTGTATTGCTGATCGGTGGCGTCGCGTTGGTCGTGATCAGTTGCATTGGTTTTTTTCCACGACCTTTGCTAGATATTTCCCCAATGTTCCATTGAATCTTTCCATCTTCGGACTGTGGATGCAAAGACGTTGTTCTCGTTTTATTTATACCGGGCACCTGGCATATTTCTTGAAATAGTTGTTGACAGTTGTTGACTGCGTCATCGGCTATTGTTGTTGCCTCTTCATTGGGTATGGGGTACACCTCTGGCTATTTGCTAAAATACTCCATTATAATTGCTCTTTCCTGACCATTTCGTCAGTCCAGTCCTCATCAGGCAGCACTTGCGTAAGCGCAAGGCTGGGCAGTAACGAATTACATGTATTTGAATTACGTAATTAAAATACAAATTACAATTTGTAATTTGTATTTTAATTACTCATTCTCCAAGTAACAGTATCTTGTATTTTAATTACTTAAATTCTTAGTAATTGTAATTTGTATTTTAATTACCCCAGTTTTTGAAATTTCTTATTTAAATTTTTACAAGGCTTATTAAAATTTGGTTCCAGAGTCATCAGCATAAAACCTAATCTTAATAATCTTTTTTCTAATGATACGTTTTTTCACTAAATGAATTTTGTCAAATGAAATTTATCAATTTACAAATGTAAAGTAATTGTAACTTGTATTTTAATTACTCCACGCGAAAGTAATTGTAATTTGTATTTTAATTACTGAGTTTGCTGTAATTCGGAAAAGTATTTTAATTACTCAGTATAATGTAATTTGCCCAGCCTTGCGTAAGCGTAACGTCGACATGCCTTCGTTTGCTTCAACATGACAGGACAATGTTTACATTCTACTGGACATAGTCGTCTTGATAATGCATCGCCATTTCCGTGTGCGCTTTCCTGCCGATGTTCGATCTGGAAATCGTAGCTTTGAAGACGTTCGATCCAGCGTGCTACCCATTTCTCTGGATTCTTAAATTGTAACAGCCACTGTGAAGCACCGTGATCCGTCCGTAAATGGAATTTTTGGCCATAAAGGTACTTATGGAAATGCTTAACGCCTTCCATTACAGCCAACAAACAATTCTTTCCGTATGATAATGTTTTGGAATAGTACGCAATAACTCGTTCTTGTGCACTAGTTTCCTGAGATAATACTCCTTCTACACCGTCATTACTTGCAATGATGTCCAAAATAAATTTCACGTTGGGTTCAGGGTATGCGAGGATTGGCGCCACACATAATCGTCCACTTAGTTCCACGAATGCTTATTCCTGGTCACCCTTCCATTCGAATGCCTTGTTCTTCCTAGTTAACTCGTGTAAACTCTTGGCGATGTTGGTGAAACCTGGCACGAATCGTCTGTAATATGTGCATAATCCGCGAAAGCTCTGAAATTCGTGTAAATTTTTAGTCTTGGCCAATCCTTTACCGTGGTCGTCAGATGACCCAAATATTTTACTTCCGACCCGAACAGCATACACTTCTTTGGTCTCAACTTTAATCCGACAGTCTGTATCCGATCCAAAACCTCTGCCAAGTTCCTTAGATGTTCGTCGAAATCATTGCCTATAATGATGATGCCGTCCAAATATATTGGGCACGTCTTTCAATGTAGTCCCTTTACCACGCGCTCCATTAATCGTTCAAAAGTTGCAGGGGCATTACATAATCCGAATGGCATAAAATTTGACACTGTTATGAAGGAGAACAGGTATGTACGAAGTGATAACGACCTATGTTTGTACAAAAAGAAAACCAAACGAGATGTTATATAAATATATATATATATATATATATATATATATATATATATATATATATATATATATAAATATCTAACCATGTCGGATGATATTGTTGTAGTTTCAACAAATATCATACTAATTGATGTTTTTAAAATTTCTATGAATAACAATTTTATCATTAAAAATCTAGGAAATTTACAATCCTATCTTGGTATCCAATTCAACAGAGATGATAAAGGCATGTTCTATTTAAATCAAGAGAAATATATCTTAAACAAGCTTCATGAATTAAATCTGGAGGATGCCAAAGACTCGTCTGTACCGATAAATGTCGGATATTTAAGCCAATCAATGAACTAGAAACCGTTCGAGTCACACGAAATCTATCGGAGTGCAATCGGATCTTTACTACACTTATCTACCAACACTAGGCCGGATATATCTCTATTGCAACGTCAATATTGGCAAGACGTGTGAGTGACCCAAAACGATGCGACTGGAATGAGGTAAAGAGAGATTTCAGATATTTGAAAGCTATCAAATCCCTAAAGCTTAAATTGGGAAACGATTTAAGTTTCAAATGCTACGTTGACGCCGATTGGGCCGGAGACCATATTGACAGGAAATCCAGTAGTGGCTATTGTTTTAGTTTCAATGGTGCTTTGATCTCGTGGGTTAGTCGAAAACAAACATCTGTCTCTTTGTCTTCGACAGAAGCAGAATTCATCGCATTTTCTGAAGCAGTACGCGATCTAATCTGGATAGAGCGCTTATTAAATGATGTGGGCGATACGATTGAAACTCCAATCAAAATATTTGAAGACAATCAAGGATGCATAAAATTGCTTAACAATCAAATTTGTCATCAGTGTGTAAAACATATTGACATCAAATACAAATTCGTACATGACTGCATAACTTCGAACAAGATAACAGCCATTTATTGTCCAACTGACAATATGATTGCGGATATGCTGACGAAGCCACTAGATGGACCAAAGTTGGCTAAATAATACACCAGTGCAATTGGTTTAATTTAATGTAACTACATGTTGAGAAGGGGTGTTAGGTTAGGTTAGGTTAGGTTTGGGTGGCGGTCCACAAGGACCAGGGCCTAGATTCTGATCAAGTGACTGTTGTATATGTGTCAAGAGATATAAATGAACGCACCTTATGAAATAAAAGAACGGACCTTATGAAAACAAAGAAGACAGCAGCAGACATAAAGTGACACGTGGCTGAACAAGAAGCTAAAAAAGATAATTAATAAAAATACACGTTAATAAAATATTATAGAATCGTTTTTATTAAATAAGAAATACAACAGTGACAAATGACAAATGACAATTTTTTGTGACTTTGTACTAAAATTTTAACTGCTATAAAATGACAATATAGTTGTGAGTTCTAAAATGCGATTCTGATGAAGTGACTTTTTCAAAATGTCACAAGAAAAAAATGACAAATTAAACAAAATTGTCATTGATTTGGTTTTCCGTGACAAAAGTCAGCTGCATTTTTAAATAAAATATGTGTGAGTATATTTTGTTAATTTTTAATAATTCTTGTTATAAATTTTAATTGTTTATATTTTAATTAAAATAAAACAATATTTTATCTATTTTTATATATACATATATAGGCATAGACACAAAAATGGTCCGTAGCCATACCACTAATAATTGTTTCCTCTAACTCATTGGAACCATTTTGAGTTATTACGCAAGAAGTGATACTTGACCATCTGTCATTCGTCAGCTTGCTAGCTTCTTCCTGAAGCAGCAGTTTGCATACCGCAAGAGGCATTTCAATATCCTTTCTGCTTTCTGAGAAGTGGTCCGTTGTACCACGTCGAGCCAGTTCATCGGCGTTTATATTCCCTGTACTTATGAAATGTCCTGGCACCAGGAGAGACAGTTCTGCACTACTTTCGACGTGAGGAGGTGTGATTGAAGCGCTTTAATAGCAGCCTGACTGTCCGTATATATGCGAATATCACAACCTGATATTACATTATACCTCAACAAGTTTATGACTTCCTTTATGGCAGTTACTTCAGCTTGAAAAATGCTACAGTAGTCGGGGAGACGGAAGGAGAGATTTAATAGAAGTTCCTTGCAGAACACTCTAGCCCCGAATTTCCCGCCACGTTTTGAACCATCAGTGAAGAAGCTTATAACTCCTGGTTCCAAAACTGCACCCATCATCCAGTCCTCCCTGGATGGGATCCTAGTCCGGAACTTTGTGTCAAAGATAGTGACGGGACAGTATAGTCGGTGGTCTTATTATTATTATTGGAGGGCCATGCGGGCGATCAGCCACTTCGCACTGCGACCTAAAAGATCTATTGTGCTGGACCCTGCTTAATTATCCGTCCAGGCAATATTCAGGTTCTTATTGAACCTGACAATACTGCCTCCCGGTCCGTGATACATACTATCTGGGCTTATTGCTCTTCCTCCTAGATGTTTACTACAGCATGTAGTTCGGCTAGAAAGACGGTAGCATTGGAGCCCAAGGACCTCGAGAGGGTTGTCCCACTCCTGTATATTCCTACTCCTGTCCCGTATTCCATTTGATTTTACTCTTACGAGTTGCTGGGAATTGCAAATCGCCTGTAGGTCACCCAACTTTACTACAGGAAGGCTAAATAAAACTGGAGGGTGCCTGGTATTGGTATCCAGAGTCCGCATATTTTGGACTGATTAAGCTATCAGCCATTCATCTATCGTCATATGCTGTTCCACCTTAGATTAGGGTTTTTTGTCAAGGTTTTCTCCTTTAGCGCCGTACTTTAGCCTGTGCCAAATGGCCAAAAACGTGCCAAATGGCCTTAGTTACCAGTGGTTGCGACGAGGAGGCAGTACGTACACTTGCGAATTGTGAACAGGTTACCCCTTACACAATTGTACCCATCATGCAGCTACCTAATGACAAGACCAGAACAGCTCACATGATGCGCACACTACTGGAAGGTTACGGAGCTGATAGATTAATCTACTCAACTTTGGTCCCCCCCTCCAATAAACGCCAAACCATCGTCGGTGGTCTTGGGAATTTGTTTGTTGCACAAAATAGATGAGTGCCCTATATTGTTGCAGCTCCACATTAAGATGGATTTTAGCCGTATGGCAGTATAAGCTGCCAACTGTTTCCCCAAGATATCTAGAGTAGTCAAAAATAACAGAGTCTCTAGTGCCTGAGTGGATGTGCTCCTCAGTGCATCATTGATCCACAGAGAGATTGTTCTCTGAACTTTTGTCAACAGTTTTTAGTTGACAGTTTTGTCCAAAGCAGGCCACCAGACTATTACCCCATACAAGAGTATGGGTCTGACTACTGCGGTATAAAACCAATGTGTAACAACATAATCCACATAATAACATAACAATATTATAACATGTAAACGTCCCATATAGTATTATAACAATAACATGTTAGCACAACATTAGAATACGAATGTATGAACTGAACTGTAATAAAGTATGTTTTGTATTAGCCGTCAATAGCAAAAGACGTGTCTCTGATTTATCCTCATCACACTTTCTATTTACGTTACGTAAAAAATTCTAATTATCATGGGACGTTGGATTCGTAAACATATCGATTTCGAATCGCAAAAACGATTTGTAAACGATATTGTGTATGAACAACAAACATCATTTTCGTATCGTAAACGAATCGCTTTGTTTAGTGGGAAACACCATTTCTCTGTCACTTTAATGACATTTTCCATTTTTATGTTTTTATTCAGTAAAAAATACTCTCAGTAAATATTTCGTAATGGAAATCAGGCTTAATGAAACGATCGATTATTGTTTTGTATGTATTTTATTCGAACGGTGTGGTGGCATCCGTAAAAGACACTTTAAGTTCGTGATGAGTGTCCGGTGACAATGAACACAGGAATAAATCGCATTTTGCGTTCACGTATAGTTCTGTGTTGGAACTATTAAGTCCTCTCATGCGACATTGCGCCTCGAAGGCATTCACAAAATTTTCCGCCGATGATGTTGAAGATGCGACATATGGCTCGCATTTAAAAATTATTTTAATTTCTCGGACTTCCTTTTCATCTAAGTTTTGCGGAGTTTGTTGTTGGGTATCTGTATCTCGACTTTGTCCCCGTATCACTTGTCCTACTCTTTCCATAAGAGCGGCGTTATTCCGGCTGATCAATTCCACAAATTGTTCAAATTGCTCTTTATTCATTTTGTTTATGAAGGAAATAATTCGTGAATATAAATCCTCGTCGCCAGTATGTTATGTTTAGTGTTTCTAAACAAGATATTGTTCGTAGATTAAAATAATTATTGTAGATTAATATTCTTTATTAATATTTTGAATTACATGTGTCTGTTCGTGTACAGGAAAAACTCTAACCTAACATACTACTGCCACAAGTATAAAAGAATACCTTTTATACTTTTAAGGGCTTCACATGACAGGAAGTTACATAAAAAATCTAAGTGAGAAAGCTCCGTTCTTCGAAAATTAACAATCGAAAAAGCAGAATGGAAATGGACGCAAGAGGAAGAACATGAATTTCAAAAATTAAAAATGCTAGTCGCCGATTCAAAATCTCTAAAATATTTTGAAGTCTGAAAACAGCTCACTGTAGAGTGTGATTCAAGCAGCACTGGATTAGGAGTTGTTGTTCTTCAGGATGAACAAGCAATCGCGTATGCATCTCGTACGCTAACAGCAGTGGAAAAAAATTATGCTATGATCGAGAACTGAATTATTATAAAATTTTATATAAATATTCTTTGTTAAATAAAATATTGAATTATTAAATAAATTCATGTTGTTTTTTTATTATATGTTCATGGTAGTTTGGCGTCTATTGGAGGCGGGGACCAAAGTTGAGTAGATTAATCTACCAGCTCCGTAACCTTCCAGTAGGGTGCGCATCACGTGAGCTGTTCTGGTCTTGTCATTAGGCAGCTGCGTGATGGGTACAATTGTGTAAGGGGTAACCTGTTCACAATTCGCAAGTGTACGTACTGCCTCCTCGTGGCAACCACTGGTAACTAAGGCCACTTGGCACATTTTTGGCCATTTGGCACAGGCTAAAGTACGGCGCTAAAGGAGAAAACCTTGACAAAAAACCCTAATCTAAGGTGGAACAGCATATGCCGAAAGATGAATGGCTGATAGGTTAATCAGCCCAAAATATGCGGACTCTGGATACCAGGCACCCTCCAGTTTTATTTAGCCTTCCTGTAGTAAAGCTGGGTGACCTACAGGTGATTTGAAATTCCCAGCAACTCGTAAGAGTAAAATCAAATGGAAAGACGGGGCAGGAGTAGGAATATACGGGAGTGGGACAACCCTCTCGAGGTCCTTGAGCTCCAATGCTACCGTCTTTCTAGCGGAACTACATGCTGTAGTAAACATCTAGGAGGGAGAGCAATAAGCCCATATAGTATGTATCACGTATCGGGAGGCAGTATTGTCAGGTTCATTAAGAACCTGAATATTGACTGGACGGATAATTAAGTAGGGGCCAGCACAATAGATCTTTTAGGTCGCAGTGCGAAGTGGCTGATCGCCCGCATGGCCCCCCCAATAATAATAATAAAAAATCAATGAATGTACTCGCGACAAAATTAAAAGGAAAAGCATATAATATAGTTGTTGTCACAATATGAATTGTAGTGCATACCCCTGTAACCATAATACATGTACATAACATGGTAGCGTACGTATAATAAAGTAGTCTATATACATAACTTGCGTATCATTGAGTCGTGTTACCTTACATGGTGTCAGATTTGGAGTTACAAATACTTAAAAAAAAAAAAAAACTAATAAAACTTTTTTAAGCATAAATTAACAAATAAAAACCACGCTCCAAAATAAATAAAATAAAATAAAAACCACGCTCCAAAATAAATAAAATAAAAAAAAAAATAAAAATAAAAACGCAAGTACAACAATACGTCGGATATATAACTATACATATATACTTAGATAAAAAAAAAAAAAAAAAAAAAACCATATTCATAATAACGTATATGTAAATTGTAATATTCAAAACGGAAGGACTTCGCTCTCCAAGACAATTGGACTGTACACAGAGTGATATGGCTGAGGAGTGGAGATCCTGGAAACGAATATTTAAATATTACGCAGCAGCAACTGAATTAACGAAAAAAGAGAGTGGTGTACAAACTGGAATATTTTTGTCATGCGTTGGAACTGATGCGTTAAATATACTCGATACATTTAAATTGGAGGAAGCCGATATCACACTGGATAATTTGTACGCTAAATTCGAGGCACATTTCAAACCAAAAGTGAATTTGACGTACGAGAGATATATTTTCAACTCGTTGTCGCAGCATTCTGGAGAACAACTTGATGATTTTCTTACGAAATGTAAATCACAAATAATCAAATACAAATACGGTTATTTAGAAGACGAACTATTACGCGATAAAATCGTAATAGGTATGGCATCTGCAGCAGTACGTGAACGATTACTATCCGATGAAAACCTAACCTTAGAAAAAGCTGTCAACGCATGTCGGTCACATGAAATAACATCAAAGCAGATTTCCTCGATGAAAAATAAACAAGAGGTAGATTTTATTAAACAATTTCGTAAATTGAAATCTAATTTGAGTACGACTGTTGTTCGAAATTCTTCTGATCAGGATCAGACCGAAAATAAAATATTCCTTTGTCGTCGTTGCAAAACGAAACACGGTAAGAAGCAGTGCCCTGCATTTAATAAAATATGCATGGTTTGCAATAAGAAGGGACACCTACCGGTCGCGTGTTTTGGTAATAGAAAAAAGAACCGAAAAATAAACGTGGTTGACGAGGGGACGGAAAATGATTTTGATGAGAATAATTTCGAAGAACTTTTCGTTAATAGCTTAAAAATATTAAATGTTAGTTCGATAAGTCAAGTCGTTGATTGGCATCAAAAAGTTAAAATTGGAAATGTAATTGTGAATCTTAAATTAGATACAGGAGCACAGTGCAACGTCATAAACCTGACTAAGGCTCGTGGGTTGGGCGCCAAGATTGGTAGGTCTGCCACTAACAAGCTTGTCACTTATAGTGGCCAAAAGATTGAAGTATTGGGTGAAACAAAGCTCCCTTGTTTAGTAAACAATGGTAAATATGAATTAATTTTTAAGATTGTCAAACAAGACACAGCGCCAATATTAGGCCAACGTGCCTGTGTTGTATATCCGACCTTGAATTAACACAATTTTTATTCCATATTAAAAACAAAACGTAATAGTAATCATTCTTTACACGTTCCATATAAGAATCCCCAACAACAAAAAAAAAGACAAATTAGCGTAATAACATTCTTTCAATAAAACTAAAACAACAACATGAAATTGTACAGAAAAATTATGAATAAACAAACCAAAATGTATACATATAAATTAAACTTGAATACAAAACCAAACATTTAGGCGAATATTACAGTTGAGCGATTCCAATATAAAATGTATAAAGAAAATAAAATGTAAATATGCAAGTTAGCAAAATAAAATATAGAACATTATAAATTTATAACACACTGAATTACACAAACAAAACCATAATACATTAAATTACACAAACAAAATCACAATACATTAAATTACAATACATTGAATTACACCGACAAAACATAAAAATTGTTGATTTACAGAAACAATTATTCGAACACATCAAAATTATGAAACCCAAAACCGAATTTTTTAACAAATTAGCGAAAATATATTTTTTATCAAAGTACTGAAATAGCAAACCTTTCCAAAAAGTCAATATCATCAAAATTGTTAGTGTAAAGTAATAACAAAATTAGTATATAAACAAACAAAGTTTGATGTAAGTCTCTCAGTCTAATTCAATAAATAAACCAGCATAATTCAATATAAAAAGCGAACTACCAATCCGAAATAAAATTCAATCTTGTATCCAGCCAAAAAACTCTTTTAATCAACGGAGAAAACCAGCTGAACATCTATAAAACTTCATCGTTCATGTAAGTATACATTACCTCAACCTACTAACACTTATCCACAAAGGTTCGAAGGACATTTGAGCTTAATCTACGCACGGTAAAGCGTAGAGGGTGATAAAAAAGTGCGTACGCACATACTCACCCATGACTTACTTGTCTCTTCGGATATCCGAATAGTTATAACTAATATCGTGCAGAAATCTGCATTCTCCCATTACTAAGTCGAACAAACAATAGTTTCGGTAACAGCCCCCACCCGAGGTAAGCTCGGAACTATTGCATACTTCGATAAAAGACAGATAACGCTCTAAATTACCATAATCACGATAAATTTGAAAACAATAAAACACAACAAATTAACTCTCAAATACATACAATAAATTCGACGAAATAAACATACAATACCTGTGAGCAACTAAACTTGGTCTTGCGTAACTATCCCCAAATAAATGAATGAAAAATTGATAAAAATATATTCGAAGGTCTGGGTTGCGTGAAAAATTTTATATACGAAATCGATTTTAAGTCAAATGCGTCGTTTGACATATTCCCTCCTAGACGTATTGCGTACGCGATAAGAAATGAAGTGAAACGTGAACTGGACAGAATGGTAGAGTTAAAAGTAATAAAACCTGTCATGGAGCCATCACTAGCCGTTTCCTCTTTAGTCATCGTTAGACAAAACCAAAAATTGCGTATCTGTATAGACCCGTCACAGGTGAATAAATGGTTGTTAAGACGACACTATCCACTCAACACGGTAGAAGAAATTACAACCAGACTTAGCAGTTCAAAAATATTTACATTGCTAGATTGTAAGAAGGGTTTTTGGCAGATACCAGTTAGCGAAGAGACCCAGAAATATTTAGCATTTTCTACTCCTTGGGGCAGATATACATGCTTGCGGTTGCCCTTTTGGGCTGGCGTCTGCTCCTGAAGTATTTCAGCAACTAATGCAGCAGCTGCACGTTAGAACTCGTAAAGTGATAGACATATTAACGAAAGCCGGACTAAAGTTGAATAAAGAGAAATGTCTTTTTGACCAGTCTTCTCTAAAATTTTTAGGCCATGTTATTTCTAAAGATGGTATTCGCCCTGACCAATCAAAAATAGAGGCAATAAACAGAATCAAAAAACCATCAAATGTAAAAGAACTTCAGAGACTGTTGGGAATGATTACCTATGTGTCAAAATTTATCCCAAATTGTTCTGACATTACGGCTCCGTTGCGTGAATTTTTGTTAGAACAGGCCGAATTCAAATGGGATCACAGTCAAGATAAAGCCCTTGAAAAAATTAAAAAACTTCTGTGTTCTCCGCCAGTATTGCAATTTTATGGCGTAAGAGAGGATGTCGTCTTGCCTTGCGATGCAAGTAGCACGGCAGTTGGTGCCGTTCTGCTTCAGGGGGACCATCCAATCGCTTATGCGTCTAGAGCATTTACGACGTCAGAAAAAAACTACCCTCAAATAGAGAAAGAAGCCATGGCGATTAGATTCGGTTGCAAGAAATTTCATGAATACATAAACGGGAAAAACTTAGTGATTGAAACAGACCACAAACCACTTGAGTCTATTTTTAAAAAACCCATTCAAAGTGCGCCAGCTAGACTGCAGCGAATAATATTTGAAATATTACCGTATGCACCCACAGTAAGGTACAGAAAAGGTTCAGATATACCGTTAGCCGACGCTTTGAGCAGGGATTGCGAAAATCCTGTAGAATCCGATTGCGACTTAGAAAAACTCGAAGTTAACGTTATTCTGCCCATGTCCGAAAACGCAACACATGAATTAATACAAGATACCAAAGACGACGAAGAATTACAATTGTTGAAGGAATATATAACTAAAGGCTTACCTGAAAATTTATCGAATGTCCCTAGTGCACTAAACAATTATATGAACTTCTTCGATGAACTGTCTTATTACGATGACATCATTTTTAAGGGAGAGAAGTTGTGTTCCTAAAAAACAGATTCCTAAAATATTGAAGTCAGTCCATCTTGGTCACTTGGGAATTCAGAGTTGCTTGCGACGGACCAGACAACTATTCTATTGGCGTGGATTATCGCAATATATTACAGAGTTAGTCCAAAAATGTCGCATTTGTCAGGAGACTCAGAGATCAAATATTAAAGAACCAATAATGAATAAAAAATACCGTCATACCCATTCCAGATAGTAGCAACAGATTTGTTTAGTCTTAATCAAGAAACATACATAGTCCTGTGGCCCTATTCTGGCTATTCCCTGGGAATTGGGAATTGGGAAAAATATTGCTATATTTCCAAACTTCAATAATTCTTAATTTTTTATTCCCCAATTCCCAAAAGTGTATTCTGGCGTAGTTAGGAATCATCCAATGGGAAAAACCACTATTTCAAATTTTGCAGCCGCCATTATTTAAAAATTTTATTTTCTACATATAAAATAAAAACTTTACCGATACTACGTTGTAAATAAAATATTGAAAATACACAAAACAAACTTCTTCTAATTCCCAAAAAAAAAATTTCAGAAAAATAAACGTCAAAACATACATAAAATGGAATTATTTTTTCCCTACAATAAAAATTCCCAATCGCCAGAATACACTTTTGGAAAAAATAATTCCAAACTGCTAGAATACTGTCAAAATAGTTCAATTCCCAATTCTCAGGGAATAGCCAGAATAGGGCCACTGGTAGATAGTTACTCAGGCTACATAGAATTCGAATTACTAAAGCAAACAACATCTCGGTACGTGATTTCATTTTTGAAAAAGAACTTCGCAATTCACGGCATTCCCGAAATTCTAGAGATAGAACGGCCCCCAATTTTCATCGTTAGAGTTTAAAAGTTTTGGTAAAGAATGGAACTTTACCCACAGAACATCTAGTCCTCACTTCCCAAGAGCCAATGGCCTAGCCGAACGGGCGGTTCAAACGGCGAAATTGCTCATTAAAAAATGTAATAAAGATAATTCGGAACCACATAGGCGCCGCTAATTTGACATTTATTTATATGAAAAATGTTGTTTGGGTTTTTACAACAAAAACATTTTCATAAAAAACTATTTGTTTAATGACTTCCCAGCAAACGTGTCTTTAGTAACACACACAAAACAAGTCAAAGATAAAGACTAGTAACAAACCCAAGACGGGCAAAAGACAACTCAATGTATTTGAGACGAGGTGTTCTCAAAGACTTGTCTGGTGTTTATGATTGGTGACATGTCATGTGAATGTTATTTTTAACATGTTTGGTTGTTGTTATTTGTAACACGTAAGGTAAGTTTATTGAATAACTTGTCTATTGGTTGTTAATGATAGCTAGTCTGATGGATTTGATTAATATAACATCTCGTGAGTTTGTTATTGCTAACAAGTCTTGTAGTTGTAATACATGACTTGTACAGTGGTTGTTATCGGCAACAAGTTTAGTGATTATTATTGGTAATATGTTAGGCATGTTTTATATATAATTTGTCTATTAATTCTTAATGGTAACAAGTCTGAAGAATGTTATTTATATCAATTATATCAATATTAATAAACGAAGAACCTAAAAATATAAATATAATATGTATAAGTAAATAATTAAGTAACGATAAATAATTTAATTTTTTGTGTACATAATAGTGTAAAATACTATAAAATATAATGGTCCCGATTCTGAAATCATAAAATTCATTTTATGTTATTTTATTTCGCCGCTTCCTATATGACTGTATTGAAAAATAACATAACATAAAATTTTAAAAAGCAGAATCGAGCTCATTAGCTTAAATTATAATTTTATTAAATTCTTACCGTTTTCCTCATCCGATGACATTTTAAACCTGTGATTATATTATTAGTAAATACGTATATTATTTATTGCTATTAAATGCTGTAAACTATTTAAAAGAATAGCATCTAGCTGAAGCTAACAGAATTATTTTCATGCATCATTGGTAATAAAATATACTGATTTTCATGGTTATTCAGAGGTAAACGACAATATTTTGAAACTATTTGTGACACTGGATAAACTTCGCTGTTTATTTCTAGGTCACTAACTACCATTATTCCTATATCAATTGAACTTATGGGGTGTTCAAAATATGACGAAATTTTAGTAAATTTTCTACCTCGTACTAAATGTGAATTGTTTAAAATCTCAAAGCTTTCTATAAAAAAAGGAAATTCCTCTGTATCAATACGCAATGAACAATAACTATCTCTAAAATTGTTTTTGAAAGTAAATGAATCATATTCATATGACTTGTACCTATTACAATCTCGAAATTTTTCAATGGCATCTAGCTTATTCTCCACAACAAAATTATTATAATTTTCTCGCTCTTTTACTCTATTAAATAATTGTTTGAGAATATTTTGGGGCTTTTTAATGGTTTTTTTAATTTCCTGTAAAAATTTTTCGTAAATATACCCTGAAAAGGAATCAAGTGGACCGTACAACTTTACATAGCCAGGTAAATGTAAAATACTGTGAACATTGTAGTTTACATGCTTTAATCCGTAAATTTGAGGGTATAATTTAACGAACTCATTAAGGAGTGTTTGAGCATTATCTGTATTTTCATTAAAAAACGTCCTATCTGATAAAAGCCGGAGACTAACAACTAAAAGTAAAATATGATAAAAAATATTAAAATCTACAAAATCTTTTAAAAGAGGTAGAACACCGTATAAAATAAAAAAGCGAAATTCTGTTGATTTCCATCTAGAGATTTCAGTAAAGTCTCTGGTTTTTCGAGAAAATTCTATTGGAAGGAATCTGGAATAAGAAATATATAAATCAGACATCAGTTTTTTTGTGTCTGGCTTCACTTTATTTAGTAAAAGTATCAATAATTTTTTGGCAATCCCCAAATCAACTAAATGCATCGGATCTAGAGGAAACTGGGTAACCATCCCGATTCCAGCTGTTTGTAAAATATTTGGTTCCCCTTTATGATGATCCGGATCTAATCGATTATTAAAAGAATCATCAGTTCTTAAATTCCCCGAAATTATGTTAAAAATGGGGGTATTTAAAATTCTAAATCCGATTTGATCACATTCGTGACATCCTTGTAAAGCATTATGGTTTTTTACCGACTTGCAAAAGGATTTTGCGGGTGCATCACACGTAAATGCACGTAAAACAAATTTCTTGGAAAGTAATTTTTTTTCAATTAAAATACCGTCCCTTTTTAGTTTTATCAGCTCGGTTACGAATTCTTGAAAGAAACTATTAACACAAATGGGGTGTCCTTCACCAACCCAAGCACCAACAATAAAAGGGGGACGACTGCGAGAATTTACAAAAGAACCCAGAATTGGCCATAAGCTTCTTCGAGAACTTTTGTATAAAGGTAACCCATCTATATTAAAGTCACAAACAATTTCAGGTAAATTTGAAACAAAGTTAAAATCATACCGATTGATACATTTTTCGATACCAAAATGCACATATTCCCCATTTGTATCCTTACGTGGTTCAAAAATTTCATCTACCCGATTGATACACCGAAACAAGGAATTTTTAGTTTTGGGGAGGCAAATTCCAAATTCTCTTAGAATCTTTAAGAGATGTGTTGTGGCACTTACGGGTATATTATTAGAAATTATCCACTTAATTAAATTAATTTTTAATAAATTAATTTTATCTAACGAGCCAACATCATCCGATTCGTCAGAAGATTCCTCATCCGAAGAACTCGAAATTAATATTTCTTCAAATAAATAGCGCTCTTCTAAATCGGGAAGACCGTCATCAGAATCGATGATCATTTCATGACACTCTGACTCAAACACATTTTCATTTGTATTAAAATGAGAATTTACTTCAGCCTCTAAACTACTATCTGCCAATTTAGAAATAATTCTATATCGTTGGGCCCTGGATATATTATCCATTATAAGTTTATGAACAAAAAAAATTTATCAACAGGATAAAACAACGCGTGGCAATAAAATAATATATGCACTAGAAATAATGATACTCACAGTTTATTTTTATTTAACACACCGAATTTAATATATAATATTATTTATAACACACAGAATTTAATATATAATACTATTTATAACAGAATTCAAAATAAATAAAAATGCTGTAAATAATGTATATGCTGTATATCGTACGCGTATAACCAAACTTAAATGAAATGAAAGTAAAATGGAGGAAATGGTAAATTTATAATATATACAATAGTTGTATTGCTTTCACCAAAAATAAAAAAATTACAACAACAATCGTACTAGATAGACCACAAAATAGTTTAGCTTAACCCAAAAAAAATTAGTGGTTAAAGAAATCTTAACCAAATTTGTAGTTTTAATACCTGCCACAAGAGTCGAATTGACAAGAAAATACATGAAAAAAAGTAGACCAAATTTTGGTTAATTTTTGCTGTTGCTTTGACCAGCCGTTAACCAAATAAAATACCTAACTCATTTTGGTTGAAAGCAATACACTTATTATATGTAGTATGGTCACGCTCTTTATACATAGTGGACGATATTTGAAATAAACGAAGCCATTTTTGGTAAGAAACTCAAGACATAACCTCAAAATTTGTTATATTTAATTTTATTGTCGGTTAATGGCGGCGCCACGGGTTATATCACGTTATTTGACTTGAATAACACACCAAAGACAACTTAAAGACATGTTCCCTTAGAAATTTTTCCCTTTTTATCTTATGTAATTTTATATTCTTTTTCTCTACCCAAGACAAGTAAAAGACATGTTACAGATAACAAAAAATTTGCTGGGTTATTACGAACAAATTTAATTTCAAATTTAGATTTTTTTTACAATTGTCTTTCTCATATGCCCATTTGGATGTAAAATTCAGCTAAAATTAGAGGTTTCCAAGCATTTACTTTAAAAACAACAAAAAAAATAAATGTCATTGAGTACGTTTATGCTCAGAGTCGAGTCATCTTTTAGTTAACTTTGGATCATCTTGTAGTTATCTTTTTTAGCGTTTATACTGCAGAGTCAAATCGTAGTCGAGTCGAAACTAGGTTGAAACCGAGTCAGAAACGTCAAAAAAAATCATAATTTTTATTTTCAATAAAAATTATGATTATTAAAATTATGATTAAAGCAATTTATTTTACAAGTTTGCAGTATACAAAATTACAGAAACACAAAAATCGGAGATGCGCACACGAATTAAGAAATCAAAATGGTATCTTTTTATTATTATTTTTTGTTGTTTTTATTTTTCGACTCGACTCCGTTTATAGTGGATGATTTTAGAGTTAACTCGACTCGACCCTAGAAATTTTTTAGGTCGAGTCGAGTTAACTACAAGATGACTCGACTCCGTTTATAGTAAAAGATAACCTAGGTTCAAACCAGGTTGAACCCTGAGCATAAACGTACTCATTCATCGCCTCAAAAAATACAAACTTTGCTAGTTTTGAGTTTGACGCCGCTCTATGTGTTCGCTCTTATGGAAATACATATACCATGTTTCCATGTAGCGAGTTTAAACAGGTTTAGGTTTCGTCGAGTTGAAAATATGGCGGCGCTAACCCGTGCCGTTTCCATGAACAGAGTTAGGATTTAGAGTTGAGGAAAAATATTTCGATAGAATAAAAAAATAAAATTACGTATTGAACAAAGACCAAACTTTTATTTCGCTTTGATATATCGTCATAACGTTGACAACGACATTTTTGTGTATTTTTTTAATTATTTTGGGGAAATATATTTAGTAATATGCGATGCGCCATTTATAATAATTTTAAAAAATATTTGACAGATAGAATCTAACTCAAACAAACAAGATTCGTCGAGTTTATTTGGATTTAATGAAACTCTACCCTAATACGCGTTTCCATGCACATAAACCGAGTTGAACCTAGGTTAACTCTATCATGGAAACATAATAATATATTCGAATTTAGCGCCGCTGTTCGCTCCGTCAATGTGTTTGGGGTATTAGGCTTTATGTACCAAAAATTAAAAATTGTTAAAACGAACATCGATGATTGGACTGTCATGATTTTGCATGCAGAGCCCGAGTAATCACCGTCCCACCAATTTATGACAAAAACGTTTGTCTTTTTTATCACACAAAAATGCCAACAAATTTTTCACAAAAAATTGTTGAAAATTTGTCGAAAAATAATTTTTATTTAGTTATAACTATATATATAGTCATTCTACTCACAAATTTTCAACACAAAAAAGTGGACATTTTGTTGAACTGATTTTATTGACAAATTTTTCACCCAAGATTGTTGAAATTTTGTCGATCAAATGATTATTTCGTAAAACTCAAATTGTTGATGACAAATTATTAACAAAAATATATGGATATTTTGTCGAACTATTTTGTTGACCAAAAATTGTTGAAATTTTATTGATACGTGATTATTTCGTTAGTACTCATTTTTAATGGCTTATTGAAAACAAACAATAGTTTTCTTGGAAGAATCGTTAAATACGCCTCATTCACAAATTAAATTTCAGTAAAGTAATTGTGGATGCTGCGCTGCGTTTACGTAAATTAATAATAAAGATTAAAAGAATTGACAGCAAATATTACCTGCAAATTATCAAATAAATCAGATGACGAAATTCATGTGATATATCTTTTCCTATTACATAGTATTAAGGAGATATTTGAACAATACAGTGCAAGCTGTGAGCATTATGACGTTACAAAATTATTGGTAAATATTTTATTTATTAGCATTAATTTTCTAAAAATAATAATAAATTCGGTAATTTTCAGACGAGGAAGCTTCAACATGCGGCGGAGAAAGTGTGCAAAATTCAGTAAGGAGATTAATTAACAAATTGTTGTCGCTAGATATGCAGAGGCAGATAAATTTTACGGAGAAGAATGGGAAAATAAAGTTGAAACAACCCCATTTCAGGCCATCAATCTTATAAGGAATAAATTATTTAAATTCAAAAGATACACAAAAATCTTAAAAATGTTATCCAATATTTTATCGTCATAAAAATGTTATCCAATATTTGACAATTTTGTCATTTTATTATGGAAAAAATGTGGAGTAAAAGAAAGAAAAAACAATTAATTTTTCACAAAATATTCCACAAATTATCCACAAAAATTCGATGAATTGATCGACAAAATTGTCATGCAAAAAAGTGACAGTTTGGTGATTTCAGGGTACCGTTTGTCGATAAATTATTCACAAAAAATTGACAAATTTTTCAACGATTTGATCGACAATTGTTGATTTAAATCACAAATTAATGTCAACTTTTTGTCGATTTTTTGTGACATGTGGTTACCGGGGAAGTGGAGAGCGTATCATAGGGTTTAATAAATTCTGGTAGTTTCACTCTCCGTGTTTTATATATGGAGATAAATGTCATTTCATGCAGAGCGTAGGGTTCACATTATTTAAGATAGGTATATGAGTACGTTTATGCTTAGGGTTCAACCTGGTTTGAACCTAGGTTAACTTTTACTATAAACGGAGTCGAGTCATCTTGTAGTTAACTCGACTCGACCTAAAAAATTTCTAGGGTCGAGTCGAGTTAACTCTAAAAACAGCCACTATAAACGGAGTCGAGTCGAAAAATAAAAACAAAAAAAAAATAGTAATAAAAAGACACCATTTTGATTTCTTAATTCGTGTGCGAATCTTCGATTTTTGTGTGGCAATAAAACTTTGTTATTTTATTTTTATAAAATTCAGAAAATAATACAAGAAAAACATATAAACATACGATAGTAAATGATTTTTTTTTGACGTTTCTGACTCGGTTTCAACCTAGTTTCGACTCGACTACGATTTGACTCTGCAGTATAAACGCTAAAAAAGATAACTACAAGATGATCCAAAGTTAACTAAAAGATAACTCGACTCTGAGCATAAACGTACTCTATGTATCGCATTTTTCAGTTTTCCAATCGCTGTTAAAGCTCAGTATGCAGCTCGCGCTAAGATAAATTTTCCATACAAATTTGACGTAAAATTTAGCTAGCTAAATAAAATAATTTTTTTTTTTAGCTGACAATTACTAAAGATACATGTTAAACCGAAAGTGGTCTGACTGAAAATGTTCGAGATAAATTCAACATTAAAACGGCGGCTTGATTGAAAGCAAAGATTATTAACAAGAAGATCTTCTTGTTAATAATCTTTGCTTTTAGTCAAGCCGCCGTGTACATGTTGAATTTATCTCGGACGTTTTCAGTCAGACCACTTTCGGTTTAACATGTATCTTTAGTAAATTTCGCTGAGCGGTATGCACCTTTGCGTGAAAAATTTGAAAAATATCAGTTGTTTCATTCAAATCTAGATTGCGCCACCATAAATTCTCCAAACCTTTAAGCTGCAATTTATCTCACAAGGACAACAATTTGAAGATAAATTTTGACGGGTTTGAATTTTGATTCGTTTTATAATCGAAGTAGCCACGAATTAAATTTTTATATAAAGAAGACAGAAGTCAAAATGGTCGACCAACATTACGAAGTCTACCAAATTAATGCATACTGCATACATCTTTAAAGCGTCCCATGTTTCGCCTGTCTTGTAAATAAGGATTTACTCTAAAAGCAGGTCTCCTTCGTTTTACACCGTATTTTATTAATTGAACAGCAACGGCTGCAACACCAATAAAAAATATATCCTCTTCGACACTATAATCCATTATTTTATATACTTTTTATAAACCGTTTAGCAATTTTCAACAATTTTTTAGAAGTGTCAAAAAGTAATAAACTAAAAAAAACTTCATTCAAAAACAAACGAATAAAAGTCAAACAAAATCAACAAAATTTATCTCTACACGAATTTTTAGCTTGACGATTTATCTGTAATTAAATGGAGACTTGTGGAGATCGCGCTAAAATTTATCTTAGCGCGAGCTGCATACTGAGCTTAACTGTGGAAAAGTATTCGCTTAATTTATTTGTGGAAAAGTATAGACATGTCCGTTAGTTTTTTAATTTATTTGCACACAGCATAAAAGTATTATCAGCGCTCCTGTGGAAAATATAAAAAATGAGGTATATATATGTACATACATAAAAATCGGGACTCTCCACTCGCCAATTACATAATTAAAAATTTGAACGACACATATTTTCCGCGCTTAGTACTTGCGGTGGTCAATTGGAAAGCCATAATTGCAGAGGTCGATTGAAAAGTCACTAATGTAGTCCGTGTCCGTGAGCGAACTCCGTTGAATAGTTAATTTAGCATAAGTACTTGCGGTTAGATGATTGGATTGAAATTCCTTACGAGATCTTATGACCAATTTTCATGTGATGCTGCAAGCCTGATTTCAGATAAAAAGCAGCATTGTCGCATATGGTACATTTATATCGTTTTTCACCATGTCGCGCCATATGAACCCGCAAATTCTTCCTCGAATTAAAAGTTCTGCTACATATTTCGCATGCCGCCGATTTAGCCGGATCATGTAAATTCATATGATTTCGATAAGTATTTCTAGTTTTATAACTGGTCGAACACAGTTTACACGTGTACGGCCGTTCATCCGAATGCGATCGCATATGATTTGCTCGGTGGCTGGAAGTTTTATAAGCTGCCGGACATAGATAACATTTAAATGGTTTCTCGCCACTGTGCGATCGTTTGTGCATGGTAAGCTCACCGGAAGTGAATGCACGAAAATCGCATTGATCACATATAAATGATTTGTCACCTCGATGGCGGCGCAAATGAATCTCCAGCAGCACGACTTGTTTGAATATTTTGCCGCAATATTGACAAACTACCGATCCACTGGCTTTGCTACTATGAATTTTACTGTGCATCTTAAGTACATGTGCGGAACTGAATGTTTTTTCACAAGTGGTACACCTAAATTGGGCGATACTAGCAATTTTATGCGCCTTCCCTAAGTGCGAACGTAGATGACCAATTTTCTTGTAAGCTGTTGAACAAATAATACAAACCATCGAACGATCATCAGCCGTATCACCTTCCGAAATTTTCATATACTGTATCATATCCAAATGAATTTTTGGAAAACGCACGTTGAGCTTGTCATTTTCAGAACTTTTTAATGACGTTGCGGTTATGTCCAGACTGATAAGTTCCGATTTACATATTTCGGTCGTTTCACACAGAAATTCTGCTTCAATTTCAGGCGTAAAGCTTACTTCTTCGCTACCTTCGGATGTAATATCATCTGTCCATTCAATCTCTCGCTCGATTGTTTTATTGCTGAACTCATAATCTTGGGCTAGAAGTTCCATTAATATCTTTTGAGATTGCCAACATTTCTTGCGATACTTAAATGCATTTATAACTTCACCGGTACATTCTTTACATATAAAATCAGAAAAATTATCGCGATTTGAGATCTAGAAGATGTTTTATTAGACATTAAATCTACTAGGAATACACAAAATGAAATACAAACCTCTACTCCAGTAGACAACGACACCATTTCTGATAGAGTTATACATTCAGAATCAACTAATTTCTCTGCGAATATTGATTCTATTTCATTTTCATCGATTTCCAATAAACATGTTCGGCATATTAAAGCCATGATAAAATATAATCAAAATATTTTAATACCTCAAACAGATATACGGCGCTTGTCGCTCGACTTTTCTCTTCGTCTTTATGATTTTCTGTAACCATATAATAAAGCAGAAATTATAATAGCAAAATAGCAGCAGCGTTTCTTTACTAGCTCCGGATAGTTTTATTCGATTGATACCGTTTAATTTTATAGTAATAAATTCAATTTGTTGAAAAATAATTTATTTTTAAGTGATAATTTAAAAAAAACAATATATATTACAATGAAGTTATCTACAAAGCCAAGGCAATGCGTTCCACACTCGACTGCGACATTTTAAAGTACAGGAAAATCTCTGAAAGGCGGAATCTGATTATCGCGGAAACTCGTCAGACACGGAAATATCGGTTTTAAAAAAGTCCCTTTGAACCTAATTTCATAGCAAACGAACCTTTTATCGCGGAATCTTGCGAGACGCGGACGGAATTTCTTTCGTAGAGCAAAAATTTGACAGAATAACTCTCCAAAGGTGGAATTTTAGCCAACTTTGTATAGGTTAATAAAAAAATATAAATAATAAAAATGCCTATACTTAGAAATGTCGGAATCAAATGTGTGTTTGAAACGATATTTCATAAAAAAAAACGGGAAAGCAATACGTAATTTTAGTTTAAAAGATAAATACGCAAAAAAATTAAAAAAAAATTCAATATCAGACAAATATGTGCATATTTCAAATGGAGCAAAACAAATACATAACCTATAAAGGGTTATACAAATTGAAAGTTCCACAAAATCTATCCATATATAATTGGTATATTCAAATATTGAACAAGTATTTTTCCATTTATTCATACATTTTGTTTTTCAAACCTCTGAAGCCAGGAACCCGGAAAATTTTGTCGGTCCCTTGAAATTCCGTCTTTGAGAGATTTTACGATAGTACAAAGCGAAGTGCTTTCATAACCTACAAATCATATTTTTTGTAGAAATATATCATATTTACCAAAAAATCTAGCTCGTATGTACGTTACAAATTTAGAATATCTCAGTTCTTGCTATAATTCACGTGTAAAATAGACCTAAATAAAATATTTGATGGGAACCGAATGTTCAAAGCTAACGCCACCGGTATGAAAGGGTCTCAGCTTCGCATTTGTGGTAACTAAATAGTTCGAGGCGAGGCGCCTGGTATGAAAAGTACTATATAAGTAATTTTCACACCAGGCGCCTCGGCTTTGAGCTTCATAAATAAAAATTCTTTATTTCATTTTTGAATCATGTAAATTAGTTTTATTTGATTGACAACGTTTAATTTGATAGAAATAAATTCAATTTGTTGAAAAATAATTTATGTTTGAGTCATACTTTTAAAAAAATCAAAATATATTGCAATGAAGTTATCTATAAAGCCAAGGCAATGCGTTCCACACTCGACTGCGAGATTTTAAAGTATGTAGTACAAAGCGAAGTGCTTTGTCAACATAACCTACAAATCATATTTTTTGCACAATTGTTTCATACTTACCAAAAAATCTAGCTCATATATACGTTACAAATTTAGTATATCTCAGTTCTTGCTATAATTCACGTTCAAAGCCAATGCCACCGGTATGAAAAGGACTCAGCTCCGCCTTTGTGGTAACTAAATATTTCGAGGCGAGGCGCTTGGTATGAAAAGTACTTAAATTACAATGAAGTTATCTACAAAGCCAAGGCAGTGCGTTCCACACTCGACTGCGAGATTTCAGTGAAAATCCCCAAACCTGGAAACTGACGGGACCGCAAAATTTTCCGGCTTTCAACATTTTTTCGTCTTTAGGGACTATTTTTTTTAAATGATTTTTGTAAGTATTTTATCCATACTTTAAGCAGTGCGTCTATGCGCTCGAACGTGTAAAAATTCCTTTTTTCTGGAAAACTATTTAAATAAAAATTAATATGGAAATCGATTGGGCAAAATAAATAAATCTACCGACTTTTGTAAGGAATAATGTCCGACTTATTATCATATTTACTATGAAAGTTGTCGCAAAAACTCGGAAAATGATGACAAAAAAAGTTAGGCTATGGTACGACAAATCTGTTGGCGGGGCTTATAATAGAAAATGTGTCGGCAAAATTTTACTTCGTAATTTGATTACATACATACATACATTTTAAATAAAAATACATTTTTTTTAATTTTAAAATGTTATTAGGATTTTTTTATATTTTTTATTAACACTACGCCTTGCAGCAACAACATAATCAACCATTGAATAAAGGCTCCTGTCCATTCGGCATACATTTGTATCATGATTTGCAAGCCATGCCTCGGATATATATATCTTTCATCCAAACTGCGTAACCATTTTCAAGCCATCCGTGTGTCATGAAACCAATTTGCTTGCTCAAATCTAATTTGGTGGCCATATCTGGGTCATTGAAATAGACCTGATTAAATATTTTATGAGACCTGTGTAAGTATGTTATCAATTCAAGCAACCGATTTGTCTGAAGCATCACGCGAATTAGTTGAAGAAAAACTACGTTCTACAGATCGCCAGTAAAATAATTTAAAGTATAAATTACACACACACACACACACACACACACACACACACACACACACACACACACACACACACACACACACACACACACACACACACACACACACACACACACACACACACACACACACACACACACACACACACACACACACACACACACACACACACACACACACACACACACACACACACACACACACACACACACACACACACACACACACACACACACACACACACACACACACACACACACACACACACACACACACACACACACACACACACACACACACACACACACACACACACACACACACACACACACACACACACACACACACACACACACACACACACACACACACACACACACACACACACACACACACACACACACACACACACACACACACACACACACACACACACACACACACACACACACACACACACACACACACACACACACACACACACACACACACACACACACACACACACACACACACACACACACACACACACACACACACACACACACACACACACACACACACACACACACACACACACACACACACACACACACACACACACACACACACACACACACACACACACACACACACACACACACACACACACACACACACACACACACACACACACACACACACACACACACACACACACACACACACACACACACACACACACACACACACACACACACACACACACACACACACACACACACACACACACACACACACACACACACACACACACACACACACACACACACACACACACACACACACACACACACACACACACACACACACACACACACACACACACACACACACACACACACACACACACACACACACACACACACACACACACACACACACACACACACACACACACACACACACACACACACACACACACACACACACACACACACACACACACACACACACACACACACACACACACACACACACACACACACACACACACACACACACACACACACACACACACACACACACACACACACACACACACACACACACACACACACACACACACACACACACACACACACACACACACAC
This sequence comes from Tipula vernalis, assembly GCA_958295665.1. Taxonomy (NCBI): domain Eukaryota; kingdom Metazoa; phylum Arthropoda; class Insecta; order Diptera; family Tipulidae; genus Tipula; species Tipula vernalis. Next base: position 85,701,429 of record OY282559.1, on the reverse strand, counting down.
ACACACACACACACACACACACACACACACACACACACACACACACACACACACACACACACACACACACACACACACACACACACACACACACACACACACACACACACACACACACACACACACACACACACACACACACACACACACACACACACACACACACACACACACACACACACACACACACACACACACACACACACACACACACACACACACACACACACACACACACACACACACACACACACACACACACACACACACACACACACACACACACACACACACACACACACACACACACACACACACACACACACACACACACACACACACACACACACACACACACACACACACACACACACACACACACACACACACACACACACACACACACACACACACACACACACACACACACACACACACACACACACACACACACACACACACACACACACACACACACACACACACACACACACACACACACACACACACACACACACACACACACACACACACACACACACACACACACACACACACACACACACACACACACACACACACACACACACACACACACACACACACACACACACACACACACACACACACACACACACTGCCCTTCGAACAGCTACCGACTAACCCCACCCCTTGGTTCGTTAGGGCCAAGATTGGAGGGGTACACCTATATAGCTGCTACGCTCCACCGAGTGCTCCGATTGAAGTGTTCGAGAATTTCTTGGATACTCTTGCCGAGGACGTGAGAAGACACGACCCAGTCGTAATCGCCGGAGACTTTAACGCCTGGTCCATCGAATGGGGCAGCCGTGAGACGGACGGAAGAGGCGAAGCCGTGCAAGAGGCTTTCTCATCATTAAACCTCATACTCATGAACGAGGGAACTGCGAGTACCTATCGCAAAGGCGACGCGAACTCCATTATCGACCTGACGTTCATTAGCAGCGCTCTCGCAAAAGGGGGCTGCGAATGGAAGGTAGATGAGGAGTTCACAAATAGCGACCATCAAGCTATAATCTGGGAAATCAACACCAACCCCATTAGCGGGCGGCGTCAGACAACCATAAGGAGGCAGCCACCGGGCTGGAATAGCAAATGCTTCGATGCGGAGACCTTCAGGGTGATGATGAGGGGAGCCCCAGCGCCTCAGACAACAACTGCTGAAGGCATCACAGAAGAGGTACCCGTGGGGCAGGCCGTATAAAACGGTCATGCATAGGATTAAAAGCCTACCCGCAACAACACCAACTTGTCCCGACATGCTGCACAGAATAGTAGTACACCTGTTCCCGGAGAAACCAGAACTCCCCGACTACCACCCAGAGGATGGAGAAGTGGAAATCCCCGGAGTAACCATGGAAGAGCTCACGAAGGCGTGCACTAGATTGCAGAACGACAAGGCACCAGGACCAACCGGCACACCCAACATCGCACTCAAGAGTGCAATTGCCGCGAGACCGGACATGTTTATAAGCATGTACGATGCCTGCCTACGACAAGGAGTATTTCCGGCTCGATGGAAGCAGCAAAGGTTGGTTCTTCTCCCAAAAGGGAAGAAACCACCGGACGACCCAGCATCTTTTCGTCCACTTTGCATGCTGGATTCGGAGGGAAAGAACCTGGAGCGGATAGTGGCCGACGGATTGGAGCAATACATTGATCCTCAACTCTCTGAATTCCAATTCGGATTCAGGAAGGGGAGATCGACCATCGACGCACTTGAACTCGTCACGAACATCGCAAAGGAAGCCATCTCAGGAAAGAGGTGGAAAGGCGGTTCCAAAAAGTATTGCCTCATCGTTACTCTGGACATCAAGAACGCGTTCAACTCGGCCCGTTGGGAACGAGTCTTGGAGGCACTTGAGAACATGGGTGTGCCCTATTATCTACGAAGGATGGTCAGATCATATTTCAGCGATCGACTTTTGCACTATGAGACGGAGCAGGAATCAGCGGTGCATAGGGTCACGGGAGGAGTACCTCAGGGCTCTGTCCTGGGGCCACTCTTGTGGAACGTTATGTACAACGGTCTACTCCACCTTGAATTACCGGCGAACACAACACTCGTGGCTTTCGCGGACGACGTGGCAGTTGTCCTTGTGGCGAAACACCTGGAGGAACTGGAAGCCGCATTCTCCACCACCATCAGGAGGATAAGACAGTGGATGCGTACGGCAGACCTATCTTTGGCGGAACATAAGACTGAAGCACTCCTTGTGAGTAGCCGGAAGAAAATGGAGACCATCACCATCAGGGTAGGCGACCACGACATCCAGTCGCAACCCCACATCCGGTATCTAGGAGTGGTCTTGGATGCGAGGCTCAACTACAAGGAGCATATCTCCAGCGTGAGCAGGAAAGCAGCAGCAGTTCAGGGCGCGCTATCACGGATAATGCCCAACATCGGAGGCCCCAGGCAAATCCGGAGACGACTACTGGCAACTGTAGTCACCTCCGTCCTGCTTTATGGAGCACCAGTGTGGGCCACATCGCTAGAACTAACAACTTACCGCAAGACAATGTCATCAGTCCAGCGGCTCTCAGCGATCAGAGTGGCGTCAGCATATCGAACGGTATCACACGATGCTGTCAATGTCGTTGCATCATGCCCGCCCATCGACATCTTGGCAGGAGAACGGCAACGTCAACACCGTAGGAAGAAACAAGAGCAGCGAAGGGTCCTCTGTGAAGAGGAGAAACCTGAGAGTCTTCGTCTCTGGCAAGAGAGATGGGACAGTTCGACGAAAGGTTGTGGACACATCGGCTGATCCCAGATGTCACCAAATGGGTCAATCGCCTGCACGGGGAAGTCGGGTACTACATCACCCAACTCTTGACTGGACATGGATGCTTTCGGGCATACCTGCACAGATTCAAAAGAAGTGACTTCCCAAATTGTCATCATTGCCGCGATGCGACCGAGGATGCGGAACACGTGTTCTTCCAATGCCCCTTCTACGAGGGGACACGGGCGGAACTAGAGAGGAATCTGGACCATTCCATCAGTCCAGAAAACATAGTGGGGTGCATGCTGATGAACCAATCGGCATGGAACAAAATTGCAGAGTACGCGGAATCCATCATCAAGGATCTTCGCACCACGTACGAGGATTAGTTGTAACAACATCAACAACATCGGACGGAAGTAACATCAAATAAGAACGCCCCGGCGAAGTAGTATTTACAAAGAGTGCCGCCGGGGAACCACCGTTCCAGGAGCAGGGTTAGAGGTGCAGGTTAGGGTTTAGTGCGGTAAAAATCCCACATAACTCGTCTGGCAGGTAGAAGGTTTTCCCAGGCGAGTACCTTTTGAAGGTTCCCCCCTGTACCTCGTTAATCTAAATAAAAAAAAAATAAAAAAAAAAAATAAAAAAAAACACACACACACACACACATTTTATTATTATTATTATTCATTATGTAAAATCACAAAAAATTAAGTTTGAAACATTTATTCGGTTTAAAATCACTTACAGTTTGGCACAAGAAAAACGTAAAACTTGTTCACTATTTAAATATGTTTATACAAATTAATTTTATTATACATGTTAGTTAAATAATTCGCAGTCACAAACAGAAAAATAAAAATTCTTTAAACTAAAAATGATCGCACAAGAGAAATAAAAATAAAATGTAAGAACGTAAAAAAATATAAACAACCATAATGGCGTCTCTCACAAAAGTAACACATAAATTAAAAAGTACATACCAACGCCACCCTCCAATGCTGTGTTAAATGTTGGAAACTAAATTTCAACATTTTCCAATTTTTTCGTCCGAAAACCGGACAAAAATTGGTAACCGGTTCAAGTTTTCAGTTTTGTTATATACATAACTTGGGATTAACCAGAATAGACATTGCTTGGACCAAATTGTCTTAATTGTCAAAATCATCTTAACTTCTTTTTTGGACATTGAAGTATAATTATTTTTGAATATTATTAGTAGTTAATACAAATTATGGTGTCAAAACAAAACTTGTCAACAGTCTCGTTTTGTACGCGTTACAGGGCCCGTATTCTTGAAATTCACCAAAAAAAATCGCTGGTGACTTTGGTATGAAACAATTTAAATTTTAGACTGAAATGACGTACTTCACTAGAAAATAATGGGCGACTTTTTTTGATCGAATTTCAAGAATACGGACCCAGAGCAGACCAAAAAAAAGTGGATAAATTAAGTCGCAATAAGTGGTTCCGGGTACTGCGTAATTCCGTATAAGGCCCATAATTTCGTACACAGATCGAAGGGATCACCTTTTTTGCGACTGATAAAAAACAGGTTTGTAAAAAAGACACTCAGGATCTGCTCAACATTAATTGAGCGATCCATAATTCATCGTGCACTAACGATATGAGCCTACGCCATTTTACAACGTGATCACACTTACAACCAAATTACTATAATAAATATAAAATAAATAGTATTAAATATTAACAAAACTAAAATATATATAAATAAATACAGTGAGACCATTTAAAATTCGGACAAACGTAAAATAAAAATATTCACTAGATTAATTACTATCATATTGGACTTGAAATAATTTTTATTATCAGAATATTTTTATTCATTTATTACTGTAATACAATATGTAAAAAAATAATAATAAATTCATACATAAATTAACAAAATAATTAATTAAATAAAAAATGGCACAAATTCATCACAATTTAATATTCGGACAGAGTACTAATTTTCTGTAATTTCATAAATTTGAATTCCTATATGTTAACTTTTAATACTTTGTTGCATACCCGTTTCGCTTTAGCAAAGATTTTAATCTTCTTGGCATTGAACGAACTAATTTTTGTGTTAATTCTGGCCGAATTTTGTTCCATTCTTCCTGAAGAATAAATTGCAATTGAGTCTGGCTGGAAATATGATGCTTTCTTATTTTGGTATTCAATAGATGCCACAAATTCTCAATTGGGTTTATATCTGGAGACTGAGGTGGTGTTTTCAAAACCTTTGGGCAGTTATACAATAAATATTCTTGAACAACATACGCCTTATGTTTTGGATCGTTATCTTGATAGTATTGGAAAATTTCTAAGATATTCAGTTTTTCAGCACTTTGTTTTAAATTGTCCTTCAAAATTTTTAAATAATCGTACTTATTCATGTTACCATTAATAAATACCAAGTTCCCAACACCACTGGCTGCCATACACCCCCAAACCATCACTGAACCGCCACCATGTTTTACTGTTGGTAAAGTATTTTTTATGTTGTATTCCTCATTTGGTTTTCTCCACACTTTCCCTTTTCCATCGCAACCAAATACATTAAATTTGCTTTCGTCCGCAAATAAGACAGAATTCCAAAATTCCTCGCTCTTACTTAGGTGCGTTTTACAAAAATGTATACGCTTTGCTTTATTAGCTTTATTAATAAAAGGGGTTTTTCTTGGTGTTCGCCCATTGTAACCATAGCTTCTGATGACTTTTCGAACAGTTTCAGCACAAACAATTTTGCCATAGTGTTCCTCCAACTCGGATTTCAATTTTGGAGCACTAATCATTGGATTATCTCGAACCTGGCGAATTATCCATCGCTTAATCTTCTGGTTTAATAGAGTTGATCGACCTTTTTGTGGTATAGATTCAATTCTATCCTCAGTTTTATATCTTTTGATTATATCAAAAACGGTACTTTTGCTTAAATTTAAAATTTCTGCAATTGCACGGCAAGATTTTCCCTTTGCATGATGGAAAATTACCAATTGTCGCTGGTCAAACGTTGTATTTTTACCTTTTCGTCCCATATTTAACTTTTAATTTAATTTATCTACTCGAATTGAATTTTGCGCACAAACTAAAATTTTACTTCAAATTTTTTCTTTCCTTTTTAGTTTTCATTCTCACGTACAGTATAAAAAAATTTGACGGGGATTCCCTTAATAATATTTCTATTTCTGAGATGCAAACCACGTAGAACATACAAATTAGTACTTTGTACGAATATTAAATTGTGATGATTTTGTGCCATTTTTTATTTAATTAATTATTTTGTTAATTTATGAATGAGTTTATTATTATTTTTTTACATATTGCATTACAGTAATAAATATTAAAAATATTCTGATAATAAAAATTATTTTAAGTCCGTTATGATAGTAATTAATCTAATGAATAATTGTATTTTACGTTTGTCCGAATTTTAAATGGTCTCACTGTATGTATTCCATATATATTCCATTTATATTGATATATAAGACTTGGTTTTGGTAAAATACCTATTATGTACAAATATTTTTGCACTTGATAATACCAAAAGGAACGCAAAATATAAACCACCTCAATTAAAGCAATATTTGTGTCGATAGAATATCCAAAGATTAAATATAATAAAATACATAAATTCCTTTGAAACTAATTTATATTTGACAAAAAAAATTACCAAATATTCCTTAAAACAACAAATTTTAAAAATTATATTTCTAAAAACAAAACAAAAAAAAAAAAATTCGGCCCTTCGACCCTTTGACACATTCGGCCCTTCGACACATTCGCACCCGACCGATTCGACCCTTCGACATTCGGCCCTTTGAAATACGGCCCTTCGTACCCATTCCATTTATATTTCTCGCTTCCTTACACCCACTCTCCACCTGCCATTAAAATCGAGTTATACCATTAAAATTCGAAAAGTTGCTAGTGGAGACACGAAATTGCAACGACTTGCCGTATGTATGTCATACAATCATTTGCTGCCAAGAAGGCATAACTTGATTGTATACCAAAATTTAATATTGCTTGGCTGGATTAAAAAACATGGTTACCAGTTTCGAATGGAAGTTTTCTAATTTGTAGTTGTTGGGAAACTATATTCTAAATTAAAGTTAAAACTAACGAGAATTATTATCAAGAACAAACGTGTGAATTTATTGAACGATAGAAAAGAAGAGAGTGTGAATACACCAGTTACAAAAAACGAAACTTAAAATAATATGATGCTATACAAAAACTATATTAAACAGTGTTGCCAAATTCTCATTTCAACACCTCCACTAGAATTTGGCTTCATCAAATTAAGTTGAATCCCTTTGAACAAAAGGAATGCTTCTCTGAATTGACAGGTTTGGTTAAACTGTCAGCAACCATTTTGTTCGTCTCCACGTACGAAAATTTGACCAATTTATCATTTACTTTCTCCCGTAGAAAATGATGACGTATATCGATATGCTTGGTGCGTGAGGAAAAGGCAGTTTTCTCACCCAACGATATTGCACCTTTGTTGTCACAACTGATGTTGACTGTGCCATGATTCTTATCAAGCACCTCTTCGTACAGCGATTTTAACCACATGGCCTCCTGTGTAGCCATTGACATTGCCATATACTCTGCCTCGGTAGTAGACAGAGCAACAGTCGGCTGTTTCTTCGAGTCCCATGTAATTGCTCCTCCTTGTAACACGAATACATATCCCGTTGTCGAACGTCTATCTTTTGTGTCACTCGCCCAATCGGCATCACAATATCCTTCCAATGTACTCGATGCATTACCATCATACGTTAGATAAAAATCAATTGTACCCTTCAGGTATCTTAAGATGCGCTTAACAGCCAACCAATGTGCAGCACCTGGGTCATTGTTGTATCGACTAACCGCTCCAACAGCGTATTGAATGTCAGGTCGTGACACTTGCGCAGCAAACAATATACTTCCAATCGCCTCTTGATACGGAACATTCTTCATTGCCATACGCTCAGTTTCATTCTTCGGTGACATATCCGATGTTAACATTTTACCCAAGTCTGATGGTGTGCTTACTGGGTTGCAGTCTTTCATCTGAAATCGTTCTAGAATAGTTTGGATATATTGACTTTGATCAATCGATATGGATTTCAATTTCCTATCTCGTGTGATACGAATACCCAACACGTATTTAGCTTGACCAATGTCTTTCATCTTAAATTGACTCATTAAGAAAGACTTCAATTTCATTTTTTTTGCACGATCGTTAGTAAACACCAACAAATCATCTACGTAGACCGCCACGAACATCATTTTTGGACCATCGACGTTGTAGTAGATACACGAATCAAGATCTGAGCTTTTTAAACCAAAAGTTTTCAACGCGTTGCCCAATCTCTGATTCCATACTCTGCTCGCTTGTTTCAGTCCATACAATGATTTCTTTAGTAGACACACACGATTCGAATTGTCATTGTACATTTGCGGTTGCGCCATGTAAATTTGTTCATATAATTCGCCATGCAGAAAGGCCGTTACTGCATCCATTTGATCGATGTCGAGATTGTACTTAGCCGCGAGCGCAATCAAGAAACGAATCGATGTATACCGGACCACCGGTGAGAACGTTTCCTCGTAGTCAATACCATATCGCTGTGCACAACCCTTTACAACCAATCGGGCCTTGTACCGGTTGATAGCACCGTTGTTATCAATTTTGGTCTTAAATACCCATTTGCATTGTATTGCCTTACGATTTTCTGGCAATTGATCCAAGGACCACGTACTATTCTCAATCAATGAACGATACTCGTCTTCCATTGCAGTTTTCCATTCGTTAGCATTTGGACCCGAAAGAGCTTCCTCCACTGTCAACGGATCGCCTGAACCATTGCTCACCGAAGCGTATGATACAAAATCATCCCTAACAATCGGTTTTGGGACCCTTTGAGATCGACGAACATCCTGCATTACAGTATCAGTAAATTGATCATCTTCATCAGACGGAACATTAACATTTTCGTTCGCTGTCAAATAACTTCCATTGTCGTCAGAAATCGTTTCATCAACAACATTTTCGTTGTCGTCTGGTTCTTCGTTGACAAGATTGTCGTTTGAGTGATCGACTTGAACATCCTCCACTTCATTGTTAATTTCTTCGAAAATATAAAAATGATTAGAAAATGAATTTTGATCACTAACCTGTTCACAAAGTTGATTTTCCATGAAGATCACATCACGAGACAGTTTCACCTCCATCTTATCTGGATCGAACACACGAAACGCTTTGCAGTTTTCACCGTACCCCACCATCACATATGGTTTGGATTTCGGATCGAATTTCTTGCGATGTTGTTTGGCCACATGTACCATTGCCTTACACCCAAAAACTTTCAAATTTGACACATTTGGACGTTTGCCTGTCCAAATTTCTTCGGGAGTCTTATCAATACCACCTCGACGCGGTGATCGATTGATCAAATAGCTTGCGGTATTTATCGCTTCTCCCCAAAATTTCGCATTTAATTTAGCATCAATGAGCATACATCTAGCTTTCTCAACCAATGTGCGATTCATCCGTTCCGCTTTACCATTTTGTTCGGGTGTATACGGCGCTGTCGTTTGATGCTGTACACCCGAATCGCACAAAATTTTGCGAAATTCATTGTTGACATATTCGGTTCCGTTATCTGTTCGTAGATTTTTCATCCTTTTTCCCGTCTGTGTCTCTGCCATCGCCTTGAACTTCACGAACGTTGCAACAGCTTGTGACTTATTTCCAATGAAATACACGAAAATTTTTCGACTGAAATCATCTAAAAACGTCATGATATAACGCGAACCCGAAAACGTTTCAACCGCCATAGGCCCACATAAATCGGAATGAACCAACTCTAGTACACTCGATGATTGCGAATTGCTGCTTGGAAACGGTCGACGAGTTTGTTTCCCCATAATGCACGTCTCACATGCGACCCGTTCTTCGGTGACAAAATCCAAACCTTCGACGAAACCATTTTTCAATTTTATCAAATTATCATACCCCAGATGACCCAATCGTCGATGCCACAATGCTTGGTTTTCTTTCGTCTGACCTGTCACTGTCAACGCTGCTGAATTCGATGATTGCATAACTCTAAAAATGCCACCTGTCAAAATCGCTTTCACCACCAACTGGCCATTTTTGTCAAACACGTTGCAATCCTTTTCACTGAATTGTACTTTCAATCCCTTCGTCACCATTTGACTCACCGACAGCAGATTTGTGCAAAGATTTGGCACATACAACACGTCCTTGAATGTCACGTTCACATCCCGACGATCAAGTTCTAACTTAACATGAACATCGCCTTGTGATTCCACCTTCAACTGACTATCGTTTGCAATCTTTACATCTCCGCTCGGTGCTGGTTTCGTTATACCCATCCAGTCAAGTTGACACGTCATATGATTTGATGCCCCCGAATCGACGTACCAATCATTCGGTTTCAGATTACTTGTCGCAAAACATGAAAAAACCGTAGCATGATTTTCAGAATTTTCCTTCGGTTTGCTCGGGCATTTATTCGAGTAGTGTCCATCACCACCACAATTGAAACATTTCCCATCATTTGGTTTTTTGGTCTTCCTCGGACGACTTTTCGATTTTTTTGTGAACATAGCAGCATTTGAATTGTCTCCGGTGCCTCCTGGACGAACTTCTTGCAACAATTTCGTCTTTACGAAATCTGATGTTATCTCGATGCCTGAACTTTCTATTGCCATAATCATGGGCTTGAAATCATCATTCAACCCGGCCAATAGCAAAGTCCCGATCCATACATCATCGATTTTCATCCCTGCACCATTCAATTTATGAGCATTTCCGATTATTTTATTCACAAATTCTTCCATCGATTCGCAATCACTTAATTTTGTTGAAACCAATTCCCTTAGCAATCCTACCCGACGCATCAGCCCGGAGTCTTGAAAAGCTTTCTGTAGATTGTCCCACACTTCCTTTGCTGTCACCGCAGACTGAATGTGAACAAAATTTATTGGATCCACCAACAAAATTATCGTCGATTTCGCTTTTTCGTTTTCACGTTTATTTTTACGCATGAGTTCATCTTTTTTAACTGGATCAGTTTCCGTAAATTCTGTTACCGGATCATTTACTTGATGCCACAAATCAAGCACTTGCAAATATGCTTGAACGGAAAATTTCCACGTTTCGTAATTTTCGCGTCCCTTTAATTTTTCAATTGATGATGCAATGTTCGAGTGCGACGCCATTTTTGTACGCTCTTAAATAAAAACAAAAATTTTCTTCTCAAAAAAAATTTTTTATCGCGAACATGAATTTCTCGAAATTATTCTTTTTTTTTTTTTTTTTTTTTTAATTTAACAAAATATTTTTACGTTATCTGGGCCCATAACCTGTTGGGAAACTATATTCTAAATTAAAGTTAAAACTAACGAGAATTATTATCAAGAACAAACGTGTGAATTTATTGAACGATAGAAAAGAAGAGAGTGTGAATACACCAGTTACAAAAAACGAAACTTAAAATAATATGATGCTATACAAAAACTATATTAAACAGTGTTGCCAAATTCTCATTTCAACACCTCCACTAGAATTTGGCTTCATCAAATTAAGTTGAATCCCTTTGAACAAAAGGAATGCTTCTCTGAATTGACAGGTTTGGTTAAACTGTCAGCAACCATTTTGTTCGTCTCCACGTACGAAAATTTGACCAATTTATCATTTACTTTCTCCCGTAGAAAATGATGACGTATATCGATATGCTTGGTGCGTGAGGAAAAGGCAGTTTTCTCACCCAACGATATTGCACCTTTGTTGTCACAACTGATGTTGACTGTGCCATGAATTCTCATTTCAACAGTAGTTAGAAACTTTTTTTACAAAAATTTGTTGTGGCACAAAAAAAATAAATTTTTGTTGAGATATTTTTAAATACATACTTAAAAATATGACAGCCAAAAAAGAATCATTAAAATATGTACATAGCCGTGTGACGATCTTTTTTGCAAAAATTTTTGCACAATTTCTTTAAAATATCAAAGCACAAATGATTTCTAACCGTCAAATTTATTGTATGTTTTCCTCACCCGACGCCATTTTTTATATTTTTGTTACAAGATATGGTAATTGTAATGGTAAAATTTATGTCAGGTGGAGTAGCCGGGTTACAACCATTATAAAATAACACGTTTTGAAATTTCGAATGACATTTTTTTGTATTATTCCTAGTGTTCAATCGGGCAAAAATGATAAAAAATATCGGACGTGTTCAATCGGGCAAAAATGATAAAAAATATCATGATATTTTATCCCACCCTAACTTCATTTTGTAATACTGTACGTCAAACCCGATTGAACAACCAAAATTGATAAAAAATGATAAATTGATTTTAAATGTTACATTTTGTTTTAAATCGCTTTGTAAAATTCAATAAACTCGTTTTGTGGTTAGGTTTTTAATTAAATGTTATATTTTTTAATTATTTTTGTTTATAAATTATTTTGATATTGAAACTATTTGGTTTTTATCCAAATATTGGAGACACAAATAATTTTAGTTTGAGTTTTATTGTGTTTGTGTTCTCAGACAAAACTTCGAAATATAAATTATTATTTATGTTTAAATAAATAGGTGACTGTGTAAATACCATATGAATATCTTAAAAAATCAAATTTAATTTAATTTAAATACTGAAAATATAAAGAAAATAAATTCAAAATTGACAGCTGGAACCAAGAAAAAAGTTGGTTTTTTTGTGTGATAAATGAGTGCGTTTAATGCCAAAGGTGATAAAAAATATCATGATATTTTTTATCATTTTTGCCCGATTGAACACTATCCCGAGTAACCAAAATATGTGATTACCATGCGGTCCCACCAAATTATGACAAAAACGTTTGTCTTTTTTATCACACACAATTATCGACAAATTTTTCACAAAAAATTATTGAAAATTTGTCGAAAAATAATTTTTATCTAGTTAGTCATCCTACACACAACTTTTTAACACAAAAAAGTGGACATTTTGTTGAATTGATTTTATTGGCAAATTTTTCACCCAAAATTGTTGAAATTTTGTCGATCAAGTGATTATTTCGTAAAACTCAAATTGTTGATGACAAATTATTAACAAAAAAAATGTGGACATTTTGTCGAACTATTTTGTTGACCAAAAATTGTTGAAATTTTATCGATGCGTGATTATTTCGTTAGTATAAATTTTTAATGGTTTATTCACCAAAAACAAAAATGTTAATGGAAGAATCGTTGAATATGCCTCATTCACAAATTAATCAAATTTCAGTAAATTAATTGTTGATGCTGCGTTTAGGTAAATTAATAATAATTTAAACTCATAATCCTAGTGTTCAATCGGGCAAAAATGATAAAAAATATCATGATATTTTTTATCACTTTTGGCATTAAACGCACTCATTTATCACACAAAAAAACCAACTTTTTTCTTGGTTTTTTGGGTTCCTGCTGTCAATTTTGAATTTATTTTCTTTATGATATTTTCGGTAATTAAATTAAATTAAATTTGCTTTTTTAAGATATTTATATAGTATTTATACAGTCACCTATGTATTTAAACATAAATAATCATTTATGTTTCGTAGTTTTGTCTGAGAATACAAACACAATAAAACTCAAACTAAAATTATTTGTGTCTCTAATATTTGGATAAAAACCAAATAGTTTCAATATCAAAATAATTTATAAAGAAGAAATAATTAAAAAATATAACATTTAATTAAAAAAACTGACGACAAAACGAGTTTATTGAATTTTACGAAGCGATTTAAAACCAAATGTAACATTTAAAATCAATTTATCATTTTTTATCAATTTTGGTTGTTCAATCGGGTTTGACGTGCAGTATTACGGAATGAAGTTAGGGTGGGATAAAATATCATGATATTTTTTATCATTTTTGCCCGATTGAACACGATCAATGAAATCTCGTCAAATATCTGATTGTAAATAGTCAAAGTGCGTTTAATTTCGCTACCAAAACAAAATTTTAGCCTTTGTGGTAATTACCGTTGTACTACAACAATAAAACACGTATTATTTTATTTTGTAATGATAGAACAATAGGAGAGAAAGAGAGTATTATATATTTTGCCCTATTATTTCGAATATGATTTTCTCGAAGAATTGTTGAAATTTTTAGTTTGACTTTTGCTTTCATTTCATTAAGTAAACTTAAATTTGTGCTCTAAGTAAAGTTAAGTTCAATCTTTTGCGATTTGGTTATTTTGTGAAATTTATCAACCAATTTTAATAATGTAAGTTCTGATTATATTAATTAATGTTAATTATCAAAGATTTTTTATAATATAAGATCAATTACTAACTAATTACGATAAATTAGTAATTTTATTAATACCTAATCTATAAAACAAAACACTAACTTATACATTTATTGTTTTTTGCAAAAGATTAAAATTAGACATTTTCCGGCTAAACCAAAAAATATAAATCTTACAGCAAACATTAACAGAATTGCCAGTAAATATTGCCTGCATATTATCAAATAAATCAGACGACGAAATACCAAATGATGACAGCGATATATCTTTGCCTGTTAGTAATAAGGATATATTTGAAAAGTACAATTCAGATGTGAGCATGATGACGTTGCAAAATTATTGGTAAATATTCCATTTATTAGCATTAATTTTCTAAAAATAATAATAAATTCGGTAGAAGAAAGTGTACAAAAGGCAGTAAGAAGATTAATTAATAAATTGGGAAGTTGAAACAACCGCATTTCGGGCCATCAATCTTATAATGAATAAATTATTTAAATTCAAAAGCTGTTGATTTTTTATTTAAAATAAATATTTAAAAAAATATTTGACCCAAATCACAAAAATTTCACGACCAATTTTCCGCAAATTTTGTCGCAAAGTATCAAATAATTACACACAAAAATGTTATCCATATTTCACAAATTTTTCATCAATTCGTCACAAAAATGTTATCCAATATTTGACAATTTTTTAACCAAAACGTTTCACAATTTTGTTGTAAAATTTGTCATTTTATTATGGAAAAAATGTGGATTAAAAGAAAGAAAAAACAATTAATTTTTCACAAAATATTCCACAAATTATCCACAAAAATTCGACGAATTAATCGACCAAATTGTCAAGCAAAAAAGTGACAATTTTGTGATTTCAGGGTACCGTTTGTCGACAAATTATTCACAAAAAATTGACAAATTTTTAAACGATTTGGTCGACAAATCACAAATGAATGTCAACTTTTTGTCGATTTTTTGTGACATGTGGTTACTGGGGCTAGGATTGAAAAGACTAGAGATTATATTATCCTACGTAGAACAAAGTCAGACTCTGAAACAAAGCAGATAGAGTAGGATAAACAATTTTTTTTATTTATAAAAAAACATTTTATTATTATATATATTAACATCTTGCGATGTAACCACGAAAACTTTTCACAATATTTAAAAATTAATTTCCAAATTTTCTCAATACAAAAATTGAAACAAAAGTTTTAAAATTTATAACTTTCTTTTATTGTGAATATTTATTTTATTTGTAATAATTATAAAACTACTAGTTTCGAGCGTATGGACCGCTCATCATCAGGTTTTTCTCAAAACTAAAACGTCGATTAAAAATTTTTTTAAAATAAGCCAGATACTTTCTGTCTGTGCTACAATACCTATACAAATTAAAAAACGATATATTGTACTACAATTAAACAAATTAAAAATATTAATAAATAAAATAAATATAATTGTTGTTATTGTAGGGATTGCGTCGATATGCAGATTTTTATATATTTATTATATATTCGTATATTTCGTTTCTCCTAATTCTGTCGTTCAATATTATACATAGAATCTACAAATGTAAAACCATGGATAGATTGGAAGAAATGGAAATCTACCGACACAAATACTAAAGATACATGTTAAACCGAAAGTGGTCTGACTGAGTTTTATCTGAACGTGATCTGACTGAAAATTTGGGTTGGTGTTTACATGGGACTTTTTTATTTGATCTGAGCTGACAGTTCAAATGTCACTTTGTTCTAAAATTACATTTAAATTATTAAAAAATTATTTAAAATAATTTAAAAACCACTTGGAAAATGTATAAAAACATTTTGCCCTTTTAACAGTATGAAAAAATCTGTCAGTTCAACTAAACTAAAGTTTACATGTTTAACTCAATATACAAACTGACTCAACCAACCAAATTTAAGTTGACCGAACTCAGACTACTTTCAGAACACTTTCAGTCAAGTCGCCGTTTACATGTTGAATTTAACTCAGACGTTTTCAGTCAGATCACTTTCGGTTTAACATGTATCTTTAGTAAAAGATAGCACGCACATATTGAACGACAGAATTAGGAGAAACGAAATATACGAATATATAATAAATATATAAAAATCTGCATATCGACGCAATCTCTACAATAACAACAATTATATTTATTTTATTTATTAATATTTTTAATTTGTTTAATTGTAGTACAATATATCGTTTTTTAATTTGTATAGGTATTGTAGCACAGACAGAAAGTATCTGGCTTATTTTAAAAAAAATTTTTAATCGACGTTTTAGTTTTGAGAAAAACCTGATGATGAGCGGTCCATACGCTCGAAACTAGTAGTTTTATAATTATTACAAATAAAATAAATATTCACAATAAAAGAAAGTTATAAATTTTAAAACTTTTGTTTCAATTTTTGTATTGAGAAAATTTGGAAATTAATTTTATTATTCTTTTGTTGTATATTTTGTAGCAATGCCACTACATAAATAGCCGTGACATCAGTCTAAAAAAGTCAAATCACTAATATAAAGAGGGGAATAAAGATTTTTATTTTCCTATGAAACGTAAACAAAATACTATGGGATTTTCAAACACATTTTTTTATATCGTCTCTATTTTCAATTTAAATAAATATTTTTATTTACAAATATAAATAATTTGATATCAAATATATTGAAATGTAAATTGTGAACAATTTTGATTGAAATTAATAATCATTTATTAAGTAATTTTGCATTTTTATAAAAATATTTGTTTCGGCATGCTTCGTGTTCCTCTAATCTTAATAAATTTATTAAGATTAGAGGAACACGAAGCATGCCGAAACAAATATTTTTATAAAAATGCAAAATTACTTAATAAATGATTTTTAATTTCAATCAAAATTGTTCACAATTTACATTTCAATATATTTGATATCAAATTATTTATATTTGTAAATAAAAATATTTATTTAAATTGAAAATAGAGACGATATAAAAAAATGTGTTTGAAAATCCCATAGTATTTTGTTTACGTTTCATAGGAAAATAAAAATCTTTATTCCCCTCTTTATATTAGTGGTTTGACTTTTTAGACTGATGTCACGGCTATTTATGTAGTGGCATTGATCTGTCGATCACCAATACTTTCATGTATAAGCGCAAAATAAATTTATAATATTGGTGACAATCAGGCTTGTAGTACATTAATGTTGGTTTTGAGTGGCGTTGTTTGTAGCAATACCACTACATAATAAACCATGGCAGAGAAATTTGTGGTAGTATTAATTAGGAGAATAAGGCCCTTTCCGAAAGTTATACTTATTTATTTAGACATACTTATTTGCCGCCATCTTAAATAAGTATGTAAAATCATCCGAATTGATTTCACATACTTATTTTCTATTTTGACTGTTTTGTAACTATAAAATAATTTTTTTAATTAAATTTTTTATAAAACTTAATTACTACATAATAAAACAATATCTATGCAATGAAATCAACAGAATTTTGGTTTTCGTTTAAGATTTTTTTTTTTGTAAGAACATACTTATTTTAAGTTACCTCGCCAACATACTTATTTAAATAAGTAGGTCTAAATAAATAAATATAACTTTCGGAAAGGGACTAAGAATTTTATTTTTCGTTTGTATTTTCGTAGTTTGTGTTTATGACATTTAATTTTTTGTTTTTTAATAGGCGGGACAAAAAATAAAAATATTTTATTTTTGTTTCATACAAAACATAATCTACTAACACCAATATTCTCAAGTAATTTTTTTTTATTTCATTATGGTCGTTTTTGCATGGCTTAGTATGCGTAAGCGAGGTTGAGGATACTGAAATACTTAAGTAAATGCGAGGTTAAAGTAGCTTCGCAATTTTAATATATATAGTCTGCCGCTCTAATCGTTTTTGCAGCGAGTAGTTACTCTACAGGGTTCCTCTTATTGTTTGGTTTCTTTATGGATAAATGCTGAAATTTAAATAAAGATTTTGCATCAGAATATGTATATGAAAAGAATTTGTAGAAGATTCACTGAACTTTATGACGTATTTTGTAGCGGGACGAATGCAAAAAATGGTTCAAAAAATTAACAATAAAACAAGTGCGTTTTTATATTCGCTATCCCGACTAGATACTATCGAGAGCTGTCATGTAAGTGGCTCCTTATAAATATTATAGCCAAATATTTTTTATATGAACTTTTCGCTAGTTTAATAAATTGAGGGCACGGATTAGTTTTAGCTGTCTCACTTGACAGGCGACTGTGGCAAATTTTGGAAAAGGAAGATTTAATTTGTTTTTAAATTAAAATAGGAATGAAATAAAATTTACTAATGTTTATTAAATTGTGTATTATGTTTGCAAATTTTGGAAAAGGAAGATTTAATGTTTTTTTAATTAAATAAACAGCGATTTTTAGTTATTATTTCCACACCAAGAAATAAATGGCGCCACTTTGACTGAGACCTAAAACCTATGCTAGCCAAATTGAGTTTGACTGCTTAGCAGAGAATCTGCACTAAATATTGGGAGTGATCCAAAGAAAAAACAGAATTTAACCTTTTTTTTAAATTATAGAAACATAACGAACAATTTTTTTGATCATAATTTTTTTAAATAAATTATCAGTACATACATACATATTTAAATTTATTAATCATTGCTATTTTCATCGTTACTGTCTCCATCGATTTTTTTATTTGTAGCCAAAATTGAACCTGGATTTGGATACGGGCGCATTTGATATAGTGCACCAGAAGCTGTACCATCAGCACAAATTTGTCGCTCTTCATTATTCAATCCTGAAGCCCACGTTCCTCTGGGAATATCCGAATACGCTGCTGGATCCATTGGATCAAGTTTATCAGCCTCATCCCGTTTTTGTCGTCGTTCTTTCTTTGTACGAAGCAAAGCTTTATCCAAATCCCTTGCTTTCGATTTTTTTACTGACGTCTGTACTGAATCCACGATTCTATTGATATTCATACTGATTGGTATTTTAAGATTCTCGTCAACATCATCATCAGGTAAATCATCCATATCTATCGGGACTGATTCTTCTAACTCGCGACGTAACGCACCGGCACTTTTGGAATTGTGCGCTTTAGGATGGGATGGTGGTAGCCACGAAACAGTGTCGTCAGTTTGATTCCAATAATAATGAGTTCCACAACCAAAATCATACACTTCTATCCAATCTTTTGGTAAAGGATGTCTACGTAATAACCTTTTTTTACGCTTTGAATACTCTTCAGATGGTTCATTGATACCATCGCCCCATTTGTTCACACAAAATAAAGTACATTTATGAAATACATTATATTTGTTCGGGCAGCCTTTATATCCTGCGTTACCACCCTCTGCCATTCGATATTTCATTTTCTCTTTCCATAAATTTTCTTCGGGTTTTCGAATATATTCAAAATCATATTGATTAGGTTCTTCAACTTCATCGTAATCCTCTGCTATAATTTCCTCTTTATCATTTTTTTCTCGCTTTTCCGCTGTTTCAATCAATTTCTTGGCTTTGTTT
Source organism: Tipula vernalis (assembly GCA_958295665.1). NCBI lineage: Eukaryota > Metazoa > Arthropoda > Insecta > Diptera > Tipulidae > Tipula > Tipula vernalis. The sequence goes on along the minus strand of OY282559.1, from coordinate 85,681,823 downwards.
TTCTCAATTAAACCTCGTTTAGCTAAACGTTTTAACAACGCAGATGGTAATGCACTTTGAGGTTTTTCGGATTTTAATTCCTTAGATTCCATTTCCATTAATTATACAAAGCTATTATTGTAAATTATTGCTTATTTATTAAATAAGCAAACGTCAAACTTGGAAAAATCCAAAACAATCAATACACCAAACAGATATGCGCCGTTCTAAGCCTGGTACCTCAAACAGATTGACGGCGTGAATGGGGCTGTGTTCATAAACTCTACATTGTAATGTCGTTTTCCTGTTGCAACAAAAAACAGATTCGGAGCGAAACCCAAGTGACAGCAGCTATCATTCGTCGCTCGGTAAAATTTTTCAGTGCGATTACTAATGTCGATTTCGATTGATTTTTTTCCCCTCATTCGAGTACACTAGATAGAGTACCCTATTTTTTAACGTCAATCGAATGAAAATATTTTATTGCACTAGTGTTTAATTGTGTGTGTGTTTGGTCGAAAAATATCAACAATAATAAAAATAAATGGAGAAACTAAATGTAAATTTAGAAGATTACATTTAAATTTATTTATTTTCACAATTACATTTAAATGTCATCGAAATGTCATTTAAACATCAAAATAAATATGCGGAAAAATATATTTAAAAAACAGTAAAATAATTAACAAATAATAAGTTATTCAAGAAAGAATATTTTGTTATGAAAAAATAAAATTGTTGGACACAAATGCAGTTGTGCAATGTGAATGGGAATCATAATAACGTCATAAAATGTATTCCATAACTCAATATCATTAACACCCTATTGCTTTACGATAATTAGGGCAATCTCTTTACGGATTTAGTTGATCTGATTTCTGATATTATTAACCTTATTAAGGTTTCTATATATAAAGCGTACAAGTACAAGTAGGTTTAAAGATTAGTTTACTGTACGACATTGATTCAGCCATTATATATTAAACAAGAACTTGAGAAACTGTGATGTTAGTTTATTGTACGATGTCTGTAGTTTAAATGTTCTTATTAGTTTATTTGACTTCAGTTTTTGTCTACTTTACTTGAATTATTCATAAAAAATAAACATGATTACAATAAATTATTTATTAATTTACGGAAAAATTCATCGGTATTAAGTTAGTAGTATTATTAGTATTATTAGTATTTGACAATTAATACATATATGTATTCACATTTCACACAACCATAAAAAAAACAAAAAATCGCAATATCCGGATTTTTGGCTGTTCCAGTTAAAACGTCAAAAAACTGTCATTTTTCAACTCGGATTCGACTCCGAATCTGTTTTTTGTTGCAACAGGAAAACTACATAACAATATTGTTAACAATGACAGTTCTAAAGCGTTCATAAACCTCGGTTGTAACTACAGCAACGAGCTTTTTGTTGTTCAGTGCGAGTTTACGACCATTTTCTGAAGAAAAATTTTCAGCAGATTCAATATATTTTAAATGGAAAACAAAAGAATTATGTTCGGAAGATGAAATTTGTTTACAAAATAGACTACGTCGATTGGTTGCCTGTTGAAAATTTTTTTATCAGAAAATGTTCGTAAACTCGGCATAATAAACCTAAACCAAAATTTCCCCTTATTGTTATAAACGTCATTTTCAATCCTACTCAATACAGCCTTTCTAGCTGTCAAATGTAAGAAAAAACATAAATTCAATTTAATTAACGAAATAAAAAATGTATTCATTTGCTTTGGACGAGCAAAATAATTTCATTATTTAAAATAATGAAATTTTGTCTGATGATAACAATACTGGAAGATGATAATAACATTACATATATTCTTATAATATTATAAGGCATCTGTATATATTTTGTTGTTTTGTGTTTTGATTCTTCAATTGTCTTCGTTCCACATTTTTATTTTGACGTTTGTAAATCGTTGTAAGTGGGAATGTCATTTGTACAATGACAGTTGTAACATAGTTCTACAATTATTACGTTTCCATGATGGAGTTAACCGGGATTAACGTGGATTATCTCATCATGGAAACATGTCGAGTTTAGGATCTTCGTTGTTTCTTAATCCAACTTACCTCAACGAAAGTAGTAGGGTTTGAAAGGATTCTATCTGTCAAAAGCGAAAAAAACAATTATACCAATTCAAAATGGCATTGCGAGTATTCTTTTCTCACCGTAATACTTTATAAATCATAAAAATCACAATAAATGTTAAATTTAAAAATTTCCACCATAAAAAATAAAATTTCTAAAAATGACTTTAAATTGTTGTGAAATTCAAATTACACAGTGCGGCCATGTTATTAACTCAACGAAACTCTTAAATCGGGTTAACTCTGTCATGGAAACGTAGTAAATGTTGAGTTTATGAACGCACTCCAGCGGCACTAAATTATTACTAAAGATACATGTTAAACCGAAAGTTGTCTGACTGAAAATGTCCGAGATAAATTCAACATTAAAACGGCGGCTTGATTGAAAGCAAAGATTATTAACAAGAAGATCTTCTTGTTAATAATCTTTGCTTTCAGTCAAGCCGCCGTGTACATGTTGAATTTATCTCGGACGTTTTCAGTCAGACCACTTTCGGTTTAACATGTATCTTTAGTATATGTCGAATTCTATTCGTTTTTTCAAATCACTGCGTTCACTGCAAAAATTGTTGTCGGTGTGGTGTGATGTTAGAAATATCAAATAAACATCGGTGTCAGTCGATGTAACTTTAAAACCCAGTGAATGCCATGTTGTTAATTTCTGTCAATCGTAAATTTTTGGAGTAGAGTAAACTACATTTGGTTATTTTGTTTATATTATATTTTGTGTTTTATTAGAGAATAACGTGTGTAATGAGTGATAAAAATAAAAAAAATATATTTTATTTTTATACGACTGAACACTAGGAACAATCGCTTTTGAACATTAACTGCAACACTCGCTACTACAGTCAAAAAATGTCGATTTGTGTCGACGACCACATAGGCAGTGAACACTAAGTTCCCTCTAAACAAAAAAAGCGATTCGGAAAAAACGATACGATAGCGATATGTAAACGATGCTTAATTTCTTATACCACACTACGCACTTTATTTTTATTTTTACTCCCATATAAACAACGAAAATAAAAATTTCTCACTTGCAAAGCGGACAGCGATATTTGTGTAAAAAGAAATTAAAATCATTACGAAATATTTGGTGTTATAAGTTTTACAAAGTAATTATATATTTCTTTTCCAAATTGTTTAAACCATTTTTATTTATTAATTTAATCCTTATTGTTTATTTTTTAAGATGTGAGCAAATTTTACCACTGCCGATTGAATTAGGGAGCGAAGTATTATGAAACCCGATACAATTAAACCGTCATTCATATAAACAAGTAAATTGTACGTATTATATATAATGTAATAATTATTTTATTATAATACTTCAACTAAATAAATAATAAAATAATCGTATTAAAAAATTGGCTTTTTATTTTTGCTAATCCAAAATAAATACTATCGTAACCAACACGAAAAATACGATACGTAAATATATCGCATAATTAGATCTGTTTACGATATGAAAAGAAAGCATCGAAAACGTATCGTAAAAATCTTTCTATTTACGTTACGTAAAAAATTCTAATTATCATGGGACGTTGGATTCGTAAACATATCGATTTCGAATCGCAAAAACGATTCGTAAACGATATTTTGTATGAACAACAAACATCATTTTCGTATCGTAAACGAATCGCTTTGTTTAGTGGGAATTGTCATAATATACTGTCACACGTTGGTGCTCAGTGAACGCCCGTCAAACAAGGTGTTACGTTTACGTAACACTAGTGAAGAATTTTGTTCATACAACTCTTCGTAAACGTAACAGTTTTGTGCTGCAATAACGAAGCAGTTATGTCGTTCCCGTCCTATGATAATTAGACTTTTGTCGAGGAGTTATTAATGTGGTAGTAGTTCGTAAACTATTCACTTGAGGTGTTGCATTTATGTCACGTGATTAGTGAAATAATAACGTAACATTTTTAGTGATATGAATTTAATGAAGCATTTTTTTGCAATTTTTTTTTCTAAAAAAATAATAAGTATTTACTTTTATTCTAAAAAAAAAAATCAAGTAACAAATTATGTTTTTCTAAATCAAACTTGGACATTAATTATTTGTTTAGTTATTTATTTATTAAAAAAAATTCTTCAACCCAAAAAATACGTAATGGCGATCGAAAACTCAAAACTATAGTTATCGTTTCTTTATATTATTCCAATAATATTCATAAAGGAATTTGGTGTTATGTTTAGGTATAGCAAAAACGAAACATTTACGTCGTTTCTGCATCATGATAATTAAGTTTGGTTGCGAGGTATTTTTATACTACATATATTTTATTTAAATTTGAGAATGTATTTGTGACAAGCAAAAAAGTGTTACGTTTATAGTACGCTTATGCGACGTATTTTGCGAATTCGCTTAAATTGTTTAGCGGGCGACTAGTTGTTAAAAAATGTAACTTTTTGTAACAATTTGTTGCGCAGTGAACGCACCCAATGTAAATTTACATTGGGTGCGTTCACTGCGCAACAAATTGTTACAAAAAGTTACATTTTTTAACAACTTGTCGTTCACTGAGCACCAAGGTGTGACAGTATATTATGACAACCCACTAAACAAAGCGATTCGTTTACGATTATTACAATTATAATTATTACAGCTGGAATAATTATCACAAACTTCGAACACGGCCATAATTCCAAAATTATTGCTTTGGTTTCGCTAAAAACTTCTCGTTTTTGACCGAGTGTACCATACGATACTATTTTCAATTAAAAAATTTCAAAAAAATTTTAATTAGCTGAGAAAATAAATATTTAATTTTTTTCGTCCGAAAAAAATTGTTTAGAACCGAAAAAATTAAATTTTCATTTTCTCAACCAATTAAAAATGTTTTTGAATTTTTTAAATTGAAAATGGTATTGTATGGTATACTCAATCAAAAACGAGAAGATTTTAGTGAAAATAAAGCAATAATTTTGGTCGATTGTAAAAGGAGAGAAAGCGCCTCTCGAGGAAAAAGTTAAAATGAGGCAACTGGCAAAATGATATTTCTCATAAATGAGACGAAGGAAATTTTTGCAATCCGGTAATTAAAAATTGTTTTTATTTATTTCGAAAACTTTACGTAGTTTTAACATAAATTGTCGAATCACATTTTCGGCTGCAAATCCACTTAAGAAAATGTTTAGTCAACTCAAAGATGGTACACCAGTATTATCCCATTCTAATTTAATATATATGATCCCTTGTAGCCACTGTAATCTCAGATATATTGGCACTACTAAACAGCTGTTAAAAAATCGAGTAAGTCAACATAAATCTGACACAAAAATGCCGATAAGAAATCCTCAGGCCACGACTTTGTGTCAACATTCACACGATTCTGGGCATAAGTTTAGTTTTGCTCAAGTGGAGATTTTGGAATTTGAAAAAATCTATAAGAATCGTTTGTTTTTAGAAATGGCCCACATTCTCGGTAATCAGGATATAGTAGTCAACAAGAAGAGCGATACTAATGATCTGAGCAAAATTTATTGTGGTATTATTGACTCAATTTTTAAACTGTAGTTTGAAACCCTTAGTATTTGAATTCCAAATTCTCAATACAGGAGTACTATTTTGATTATAGTTGACCAGAAAAGTTTCACCGAGCAAACGGCGCAGTGGTTAAAGCTGCGGCGGTTGGATCGGGAGGTACCGGGTTCGAATCCCTATAGGGGCGGGATGCAAAAGGGATTTTTCATCATCTGATTACGATCGGTGATGAAGATGAACACATCTATGACCCCCTGTTGAGAGTGCGGAATCCATGGGCCGACCCACCTTTCATGTCAACACTATAGATTGGCATGAAGCAATGCAATGTGCAGGTGGTTAAACGAAAACGGATCTATAGCCGTACGTCCTCGATTTGGCTAAAAAAGCGTAAGGTAGGACGTAAAAAGCGAACTGCGAAAGAGTTGGGAGTGCCTCGAGCCCCAGAACAGATTGCAGAGATAAAAACAAACAAACAAACAAAACAAACAGAAAAGTTTCAACGATTAATTGTTTTTTGAGGGTTTTGGGTTATGTGGAAAATATTTTTGAACGCTGTACACTTATAAAAGGAAAAAAATTTTGAAACCTTGTTTCTTTTTTCTATATACCTTTGATGGTATATTTAGAATTTTATAAAATCTTTTTATTGTCATTAAACGGTATGTGAATTAACCATTAACTAAATTCACTGTAATATATATAAAAATTAATAATGTACATATTGGTTCCATAATAAATAGACCTGAAGAAGATAAGATACTTATCGAAACGTCGGAGTAAGTGAAATCGTTTTATTTTGTGGCTGTAAACCCAAAGAAGTGACTGATTGTTATACATCCAGCCGTTAGGGAATATTTTTAATTGTTTTTATAGACCAAAATTGGAATTATTTACAATTATTAGCAATCTGGTAAGTAAAAATTGTGTTCGCAGTTCAAAATTGGAATTGTTTACAACAATTTCGAAAGTCAAATTAACAGCTAGCTCAGTTCAAAAAAATTTCCGCTAGGTGGGGTTGGAGACGATTGGAGCATCACAGATTCCACCTAGTGGAAAATTTTAAACTGAGGTATCTGCTAATTTGACGCGTGCAAAGTGTATATTTCACACCTCGTCTGGATGCGGCTTTAAACTAGGATTTAAAATTTCCAAGTCATTGAATACAGCCGAGTAAATTTGACCTAAGTAGAATCATCGTTTTTGACAGTGTTGGAAGTAAGAATGTTGATGCGATAGAACATAGAAGAATTATAAAACCGTGAATTTTCTTACTATACCATGTATAAGAATCATTTTTTAGAGTCCTCGTACAACTCTCGTTCAAAATTATTTTATGAACGCTTAAGAAATTTTCGTTGTCAAACAGAATTAATAGAGCTTCTTACAAGTACGCGGTCTTAAGTTCAATTCTAGCCACTGACCAACATTTAACTACAACCATACATTGACAGACAAAAAAAACGATTTTGAGTATAAATCGTTCGTTGAGCTGACCACCTTCTTCATTCAACAAAACGTTATAAATCCGGTTCGAACGGTACCATTTGAGACGTGATAAGCTCGATTCCGGCCTCTAAGCCATAGATTTTTTTATTGATTTTAAAAGTATTTAGAATTTTAATTTCGACTGCAGAAGACAATTTGGAGGCTTACCAACAAAAAGCAAATAACATATTTAAACTGATTTTGGAAACTTCACAAAGCGAATTGTCTGCTGCCAGATCGTAAGATTTATCTTTTTTTGAAAGATTTTTTGCCAGTGAAAAAGATAAAAAAGTTTTCTTCAAAATAAAAAGATTTTTTTAAAAATTAATTTGAGTGTATCTAAAATCAGTTTTTTATAACAGCAAACTATTCCAGAAGTTTTAAGAAATATGTAATACGTTTTCTAAATATATGGTTCATTATTACACAAATAGGAAATCCAAATAACCACGCTTTTACTATCATCATACGGTGAAGTAGAGTTTCGATTCCACTGTCAACAGGTTTACTTGAAGTTACCATATGTAATCACCTAATTAATAAAATTAATTTTGGGGACAAATGATAACAGGCTTTAGATTTTCTTGCACATTAAATAAAAAAAACCTAAGTTGTTCAAAATTTCTTTTGAAAACAAAAAAAAATCCTTTGTCTTTTCTCCTAACATCATTTATCAGGATTACTTCCAAATTTCCGACGATGGATTGGCAAATTAAATTGTTCAATTTTTCAGAATTAAAACTGAACGATTTTTGAATTTAAAATGGTTCGATGCAGTTTATGTTTTCCTAATTTGAAGCGAACTAATATGGCCATTTTAACGATTCCTGCGGCAACGGCGAACGTGGAGCGTACTTTCTTGCAAATTAATAGAAAAAAAAATTAAAAAAGATTTATTGACCCAAAAAAAGATTTTTTTTTTAAATTAAAAAGATTTTATAAAAAATAATCTGGCAGCACTTTGTCAGTCTCTTGTTATTACATGTCGAATTCTTTTCGTTTTTTCAATAGTAAATTTTGTGGTGCGAAAAGTACACGAAACCAAATTGATGTTTTTTTTGACGTTACTAACAACAACAAAAATAGAAACTTCATTTTGTATTTGTCAAAGTTGTGAATATACGAGTTTTTTGTGTCTTGATTTTAAATCATTTTAATTGTTGTTTAATTATTTTAATCGTTTAAATAAAATTTTCAATATAAAAAGTTTTTTCCGTCTCGATTTTTATTATCCTTTTGTTTGTTTGTTGTGTTTAATTATTTTAATCGTATGAAATAAAGTTTTCAATATAAACAGTTTTTTTCCGTCTCGATTTCTTATCCTTTTAAATTGTTGTGCTTAATTATTTTAATCGAATTAAATAAAATCAAGACACAAAAACTCTAATTGACAACTTTAACAACTAAAAATTGACGTTTCTAATTTGTTGTTGTAGTTGATTTATGAAAAAATATACATTTCGTAAAATTGATGTACATCGAAAAAACATTGATGTTTTTTGGCAAATCGAATATGGTTTTCGATGTACATCAATTTTTTTTGATGTTTTTTAGCGAAAAGAATTTAACATCCCGTCAAACAAGGTGTTACGTTTACGTAACACTAGTGAAGAATTTTGTTCATACAACTCTTCGTAAACGTAACAGTTTGGTGCTGCAATAACGAAGCAGTTGTCGTTCCCGTCCTATGATAATTAGACTTTTGTCGAGGAGTTATTAATGTGGTAGTAGTTCGTAAACTATTCACTTGAGGTGTTGCATTTATGTCACGTGATTAGTGAAATAATAACGTAACATTTTTAGTGATATGAATTTAATGAAGCATTTTTTTGCAATTTTTTTTTCTAAAAAAATAATAAGTATTTACTTTTATTCTAAAAAAAAAAATCAAGTAACAAATTATGTTTTTCTAAATCAAACTTGGACATTAATTATTTGTTTAGTTATTTATTTATTAAAAAAAATTCTTCAACCCAAAAAATACGTAATGGCGATCGAAAACTCAAAACTATAGTTATCGTTTCTTTATATTATTCCAATAATATTCATAAAGGAATTTGGTGTTATGTTTAGGTGTAGCAAAAACGAAACATTTACGTCGTTTCTGCATCATGATAATTAAGTTTGGTTGCGATGTATTTTTATACTACATATATTTTATTTAAATTTGAGAATGTATTTGTGACAAGCAAAAAAGTGTTACGTTTATAGTACGCTTATGCGACGTATTTTGCGAATTCGCTTAAATTGTTTAGCGGGATCCCAAGTATTTTTACTTTCGAATTTTTCGTCATTTATTAGACATTAGTTCGAAACTAAGATTCGAATTTCTCTAAGTTTTAGTTTCGAGTTATTCTAAGAATTCGTATGAAAGTTGTCGCGAAAATTCGAAACTGGACGAAGCTCAATTTAATAATTGTTTGCATGTATTTGTTTATAAAGAATAAAAACGGCGGGGCTAATTTTGAGCATGTTTATGTATAAATGTCAAATTAGAAATACGGCTATTTTTTTTTTTTTTTTTCGTAATGAAACAAAAGACAAATTCCAATTTGAAATTAGTTTTATTAAAATATTATTTCATGTACATACATATGTGTATATTCGTAAATAACTGTAAAAAAAATTATTTATTTATAAAAAAAAAACAAATCAAAAACGTTTACTATAGTAGTGGTATTATAATACCACGTTTCCATCGTCAATAGTATAATAGCAAAATAGTATAATACTATTATACTATTTTTCCCTATCGTGTTTCCATCATTTGGTGTGAAGTTAAAATCGTTTTATATTTTTGTATGGGAACTTGGACGCAATTCATTATTTTGATAGCGAAAAATTATTAAAACCCATATTTTATGCATCTTTAAAATTACCTGATAAATATTACTTCAAGTAATATAAAAAATATAAAAAACACACTACAACCGCAGCCAAAAAAAAATTAGTTTGAAAAAGAATTCAAACAAGCCTAGACACTGCCATGATTGCACTGTTAAAATTACAATTTGCTAACTATTATATTTTTGATAGCTAGTATAATGAAATATTATAATAAACTATTATACTACCAACTTCGGGTTTCCATCGTCATAGTATAATACCTAGTGTTCAATTGGGCAAAAATGATAAAAAATATCATATTTTTTATCACCTTTGGCATTAAACGCACTCATTTATCACACAAAAAAATCAACTTTTTTCTTGGTTTTTTGGGTTCCTGCTGTCAATTTTGAATGGTCGTGTTCAGTCGGGCAAAAGTGATAAAAAATATCATGATATTTTTTATTACCCTAACTTCATTTCGTTGTATTTTATGTCATGCCCCACAGAACAACCAAAACGAAAAAAGTGATTTTACACGTCAAACTTCTGTAGAGCATCTTTATTTGGGCAATATCAAAACCAATTCATCGCGATTTTTATAAAATAATAAACAATAACCTTCCTGAATATTATTAAAAACATCACACCACAATCAAAAGCCAAATATTTTGTTTTCAAATATGTATTTATTTTGACAGCTAAAACCAAAAAAAAACTTGTTTTTTTTGGTGATAAATGAGTGCGTTTTATGGCAAAACGTGATAAAAAATATCATGATAAATTTTATCACTTTTGCCCGACTGAACACTAGGATAGTATAATACTATTATGCTATTATACTATGACGATGGAAACCCAGTATAAGTTAAAATAAATTGAAGGTAGAATTTTCCTAATTACGTAAGTACGTATGTAGATAAAGAAAATGACGTAGGAGTCCTCCTTTGAAGATGCACAGTAAAATAAATTGAATCAACATAATTTTATTGAGTTTTATATTTTAATTGAAAATCAAACACAATCACAAATTATTGGTATCAATATCGAGTGTCCAATTATTTTTTAAACACAAAAAATTAGAATTTGTAAGATAAAGTGATTAACAAACGTAAATTTTTTAATCACATTACAACGCAGCTATAAACACTATTCTATACTAAACTATTTTATGCGGAGGCAAATTCTTTTTAGTATATTATACACACCAATACTAATCACAATTCATAAGTAGAATAGTTATCTTTCGATTATTTTCTCAAAAATCGAAGGAAAATACGGTAGCTCAATTTTCAGTTTCGTATTGTTATACTTGGGATAAGTAAAATGTTCGGCTCTTAATGAAATTTAATGGCTACGAACCATTTTGGTGTCTATGCCTGGTCTTAGTGGACCGCCACCCAAACCTAACCTAATAAATTTAATAAGTAAAATTTTTCCAAGGTAACTTCGGTTGGCAAAATCCTAAATTCGATTTATTTAATCACTAAATTTTAAAAGTTCCAAAATAATTCTATGATCAATGAAATCGAAGGACCAAAAATCGGCCCACAGAATAGTGAAAAATGGATAGTTTTGCTTGTTGCTATGAAGAAAACGAAAATGGCTCACTAAATGTTAAAGTCGAAAGATTTGTATTCATTGAATTTTTCATGGAAAGAGAATAGAGAATTGGCCCCTTTCCTTACCTATAAGTTTGTAACGGAAGCAGCTAGGAATGACAATGACGCAATTAGCTATTTTGTTTTATATTTTGTGCAATGTGTTGTTATTCATTATATTTTGAGTCCGCAATACACAAAAAACAATTACAATGCTTTTATTATTTATATATTGGGTTTAAAAAATCTAATGGTTTTATTTTGTTAGTGGTAATCGAATTTCCAAATACAGCGCTTAGGCGTTCTATTTGAATGGGCGTTTTATTTGATTTTTCTTTCATTTTCAAGATGTTCAAAGTTTCAGCTAGTCCCGAATAAACTGCATAGGCGTTTTTTACGGTGGAAGACGTAGGCGCGCCTTTAGATAATAAAAAATCCCTTAAATCAAACTGATTTTTAGTTTACAGCAACTTCAACGGGTGCCGTATATAATATATTGGAAATAATCAAATAATTATTTAAAATTGTTAATCAAAATACATCAAAAATTTCATTGTTTTTTTCGCATCATTTTTTGCAACGGTGGCTGCTTATGTGAATTACGAACAAAACGTTTGACTTTTGTTCTCGGTTTAATGCCACAATGTTGACTTGGCGCAGCCATATTTCGTTTCTGCAGATTTAGAAAACGATCTGTCAATAATTTCCCTTCTGGCTTTAGATTTCGTAAATTACCCGAAAGATTCTCGGGCAATTGAATATCAACATCGGGTTCCTCGTATCTTAGTCGACCCAAACGTGCCGTTCCATATTTTAGCAACAAGTTAATTTTTTCTAACCGTTCACGACGAATTCTTTTTAATTTTTTCATATTTTGCTCGATCAACTTGTTGATTAAGCGCAAACGATTTAAATCGTTTATTTTTCGTTTTTCCATTTTCAAGGCCTTCAATTTTAATTTGATGTCCCTTTGTTCTCGTTGCTTGCGACGCTGCTGCTTTGATTTTTTTTTATTCTTTACGCCACCGCATTTAATCGATTTAGATTCTGGAGTGTCCGAGTCCGATTCTGATTTAATATTATCGTCATTTTCTTCATCTAGCGGTAAGCCCTGCTCCATTTCTTTCATTAAATCAGCATCCCGTTCCGTTGTCGATACTTTTGAGAACATATAAGTGGTGACTCGATCTAAATGCTTCTCTTTTTTGATAATATGCGATTCTTTTTCAATCACTTTTTGTAATAAATTTTGATGGTCCTGAAACGATGGATTATAACTAGTTCCCGGATGTGGTAATTCAATAGACGGTAATTCACTTCGTTTCTCTCTTATTTGTCTTGGTGCTCGTATACAATTTTTCCCTGTATTTTTTAACGTATGTTCCACGACATTGAGCTCCAGCCATGGATCCTTTAGCTCCTGTGGAACTGGTTTCTCTTCCTGAATTTCCCACAAATCATTTTTGAAACACTCCTTGGCTTTACGTGCCTTTTTATTTTGCAACTTTTTTTGCTTGGATTCTTGCCGCTGCTTGGAAGCATGCAACTCTTTCTTCGGAATGATACCTTTCTGTCGTTGCAATCGTTTTATTTCAGTTTTTATTCCACCGTCACGAGTTTTAATTTTAGATCGGTCGCCATGAGGATCATTAATCTTAGAAGTGTTTACAAGTGCACCCCAACTCTTTAGCGGTTTCATATTTTTCAAGAGACGTCGCTCCTTGGCAGAGTGGAACAATTTTTCATCCCGACAGGTATCGATTTTAAAAAGTTCATCGTTTGATTTTTCCGCTATTTTCGTGCTACAAAAAATCATTAAAATAAATTTATTTTATAAAGATATATAATAGATGTATATGTGTAAAAATTCTAACCCTAATCTTTCCTCGGTTCGTTGTTCTTCTAAAAAATCCTCCACATCTTCGATATTGATATTTTTTCGCCACGATTTTGGTGCCTTTTTAGAGACACGTTTTTTCTTAGTGTTTTCCGACATAATTAATATTATTTGTTTATATATTACAATAAAGTTATTTTACAAAATTCTTTATAAATTGAAATTGGAAACACAAAAGTTTTATGTCACACGTGTTTTGATTGAAATTTAATTTGTCAAAATGTACGGGTTGTATTTCTTTGAATTTACCAAAGGCTTTAGAACAGCAACAAATTTTTTCCCATATAGAATCTTCTAATTCAAGCGTGGATTGTTGGAGAGAGACGGATATATATATATGGTTGCCCACTAAACAAAGCAATTCGTTTATGATACGAAAATGATGTTTATTGTTCACACAAAATATCGTTTACGAATCGTTTTTGAAATTCGAAATCGATGTTTACAGATCCAACGTCCCATGATAATTAGTCTTGGTTTCCACCGCAAAGTTCGTTGCTATTTTAGCAAAGGGAAATTTATTTATTTTTACGGTTGTGTCGGTATTTCGTTTGTATATGTATTTGTAAGTTTTGAGGTGTAATAAAATTCCAATTATGCCTCAATTCCACTGTGAATCAAAGTTTGTCAGTAAAAATAACTTGAGATAAAAATATAAAATCGGTGGTTGTGTGAACGAGACACACAACGGAGTCAGTCAAGTTTTTTACTTTCAAAAAATGTGTATCTGTGTTAGTGCACTGAGGTCGAAATTAAAAAAAAGTATCAAATCGAGAATATTTTATAGCAGCCCAACTAATACATGTACATAAATATTGTGACCGATGAAAAATATTTCTCGCACACGCTGATAATTTTAATTGTATGGCATTTTTATGGGAAAGATTTTTTTTAATTTTGGACGTGTCCGATTTCTGTGCGAAATAATTTTTTTGTGATAAATTAATGTTAAACTGTACGCAACCAAATTATCCCAGCACCGGTGTGTTATATTGACATGTCCGTAATAATTCATGTTGCTGTGCCGGTGAAATAAACAAAATAACAACAAAATAACTTAATTTTATTTTATTTATATAATATAATATGTTTCAGCATTTTCTAGTTTCCAGCATTTTGTGAACAATATCACAAACTGTGGATCTTGATATGTTCATTGCTGCACCTACAATTCTATAACTAGTCCCACTTGCCAGCCACAGCAAAAATATCATTAGTTCCATTTCCGGTCCCCAACCATGCTTTTTATTGGACTAGAATTTGTTAATAACGATGAAAGTATTAAACGACATCCTTAAATGCATTCTCGTCACAAGATCATTAAAATTAAGTATTGAACTAACATTACTGTTTGTTGAGGGAATTGTGTACATTATCGGTTGCTGCAAAGAATGAATTTTGTTGATATTTATAAATACTAGAGAGCAATACCTAACATACATACCTGTAAGTTTAAATGAATCATAACTGAAAGTTTAGGAGATCCATTATTAAAGGTCGCGCAAAGATCGGTGTTCTTCTCATTAAAATAATATCAAATTTGGATCAAATTCTGGATTTCATGTCGAATTCTTTTCGTTTTTTCAAATCAATGTAAATTTTGTGGTGCGAAAAGTACACGAAACAAATTGATGTTGTTTTTTGACGTTACTAACAACAACAAAAATAGAAACTTCACTTTGTATTTGTCAAAGTTGTGAATATACGAGTTTTTTGTGTCTTGATTTTAAATCATTTTAATTGTTGTTTAATTATTTTAATCGTTTAAATAAAATTTTCAATATAAACAGTTTTTTCCGTCTCGATTTTTATTATCCATTTGTTTGTTGGTTGTGTTTAATTATTTTAATCGTATGAAATAAAGTTTTCAATATAAACAGTTTTTTTCCGTCTCGATTCTTATTCTTATAATTGTTGTGCTTTAACAAGACACATCACAAAGATTATTAACAAGAAGATCTTCTTGTTAATAATCTTTGCTTTCAGTCAAGCCGCCGTTTTAATGTTGAATTTATCTCGGACATTTTCAGTCAGACCACTTTCGGTTTAACATGTATCTTTAGTAACAAAAACTCTAATGTTAAATTCTTTTCGCCAAAAAACATCAAAAAAAATTGATGTACACCGAAAACCATATTCGATTTGCCAAAAAACATCAATGTTTTTTCGATGTACATCAATTATACGAAATGTATATTTTTTCATAAATCAACTACAACAACAAATTAGAAACGTCAATTTTTAGTTGTCAAAATTGTCAATTAGAGTTTTTGTGCTTTGATTTTATTTAATTCGATTAAAATAATTAAGTACAACAATTAAAACGATAAGAGACGGAAAAGAACTGTTTATATTGAAAACATTTCATACGATTAAAATAATTAAACACAACAAACAAACAAAAGGATAATAAAAATCGAGACGGAGAAAACTGTTTATATTGAAAATTTTATTTAAACGATTAAAATAATTAAACAACAATTAAAATGATTTAAAATCAAAACACAAAAAACTCGTATATTCACAACTTTGACAAATACAAAATGAAGTTTCTATTTTTGTTGTTGTAAGTAACGTCAAAAAAAACATCAATTTGGTTCCGTGTACTTTTCGCACCACAAAATTTACATTGATTTGAAAAAACAAAAAGAATTCGACATAATTGACAACTTTGACAACTAAAAATTGAAGTTTGTAATTTGTTGTTGTAGTTGATTTATGAAAAAATATACATTTCGTAAAATTGATGTACATCGAAAAAACATTGATGTTTTTTGACGAAAAGTACATGATTTTCGATTTACATCAATTTTTTTTATGTGTTTTATCGAAAAGAATTTGACATTAAATAACTATCTACGGACAATTTGGCGTTTGTTATATTTCCAAATGTGAATTTTATTGGACGTGTTCGGTCTGGCCAAAATGAAAAAAAAAATCACGAAATTATACGTCAAACTCATTTCCTGCTAACTTCACCTCGTTAAATATACGTCAAACCTGACCGAACAGCCAGAAATGAAAATTTTGATTTATACGTCAAATTCTACTTAAAACGCCGGTACACATGGAGAACGAATTATCATTTTTCACCAAATTATGTAAGAAAATTACTAAAATAGTGAAAAACGTATGTTTTTAACTTACAATAGCTAAAATATCGTTCATTTTACTATATAATATATATAAAATTGTAACAGGTTTAATACAAATTTTCAATTTATCATCTTAAATTCAAAATGATCAACAATGGTCGTGTTCAATCGGGCAAGAATGATAAAAAATATCATGATATTTTATCCCACCCTAACTTCATTTTGTAATACTGTACGTCAAACCCGATTGAACAACCAAAATTGAAAAAAAATGATAAATTGATTTTAAATGTTACATTTGGTTTTAAATCGCGTTGTAAAATTCAATAAACTCGTTTTGTCGTCAGGTTTTTAATTAAATGTTATATTTTTTAATTATTTTTTTTTATAAATTATTTTAATATTGAAACTATTTGTTTTTTATCCAAATATTGGAGACACAAATAATTTTAGTTTGAGTTTTATTGTGTTTGTGTTCTCAGACAAAACTTCGAAATCTAAATGATTATTTATGTTTAAATAAATAGGTGACTGTGTAAATACCATATAAATATCTTAAAAAAGCAAATTTAATTTAATTTAAGTACCGAAAATATCATAAAGAAAAAAAAATTCAAAATTGACAGCTGGAACCCAAAAAACCAAGAAAAAAGTTGGTTTTTTTGTGTGATAAATGAGTACGTTTAATGCCAAAAATGATAAAAAATATCATGATATTTTTTATCATTTTTGCCCGATTGAACACTAGGAATAAATTGAAATTTTCTATTAAAACTATTAAAATTTGATATTTAGTAAATGCACGATATTTTAGCTATCGTTAATTAGAAACTTTCGGTTTTCACTATTTTAGCAATTTTCTTACCTAATTTAGTAAACAATGAAAATTCGTTTGTAAATTGTAAACAAAATCTGTAGGACTACTATGTATTCCGATCATGGCCCGTATTCTTGAAATTCACCGGTGACTTTGGTATGAAACAATTTAAATTTTCGACTGAAATGATGTATTTCACTAGAAAATAATGGGCGACTTTTTTTGATCGAATTTCAAGAATACGGGCCCTGGGCCCGTATTCTTGAAATTCACCGAAAAAATTCGCCGGTGACTTTGGTATGAAACAATTTAAATTTTCGACTGAAATGAGAAAAAATTGGGCGACTTTTTTTGATCGAATTTCAAGAATTACGGGCCCTGGGTACTATTTTGGTTTTCCTTCCCATTTATTTTTGTATTTTAGTGTCCTTTGTATGAATTATTTTTTCCAAAGTACCTATACTAAATTTTCGGAAAAAATTGTTCCATTTCATAGCAATTTAAACAACAAAATTGCTATTAAATTCAAAACAAAATGCTAGTTTTTAATTTGCTTGTATTTTCTTTAGCGATTAACACTTATGATCTTAGTCATATTAAACAAAATTTTTGAATAAGTATGGCTCAGAGAATTCGAATGTGACATCTCGCCCTGTTAGCTTTTTACATAATTTTTACATTTTTTAGCTTTTTACTGATGTAAATGTCTCAACCTGAAAAGGTAGAAAAAAATCATTAGCCCAAATTATATTAACCAGAACAAGAAAGTTAAAGAATTTTGGATGAAATGTTTCTGTAAGTTTATATCGAAGACAATATTAGCTATACGTCTCAGTAATGTTTGTCTACAAAATTTACTTTGCGACTTATTCGGCTTTTTGGTAAACTTGGTTTGATCTACCAAAAAAACACAAGGGCGGGTAATCCTGATTTATAAATTTGTAAACTGCACTCACTTTAAGTTCAATTGTAATTTGTTGTTTTAAGCAAATGAACTTTGATCACCTGCGATCCATCAAGTTTGACACGAATGCGATTACCTAAAATTTCAGCTGGGAATACTAAATCTTCTAAGATAGCATCATTGACAGCCGTCAATGATCTTGATCGTGGGCGCTTTTGCTTCGATTGTGTTCTTGTTTTACGTGTTGGCATCGATAAATTTTAATGAATACAACATGTTTACCGGACAATTTCTTTTCTAATTCACGTACTAATCTGGTTTGAATTTTTTGGAATGCCTTTTGTTTTGGCATTGGAACATAACATAAATAATGATTCCCTAAAAAAATGAATCCCAATTAGTTAACATTTTTAACTTAAGAAATCGTAATCATACCTTTTTGTTGTTGAATTTAACTTCACGGGCGCCTGTAATAAACAAATCGCACACGTTTTTCCCATTGATTTCTCAAAATCATCGGGTTCTGCACGCATAACAATGTCGTTGATCTAAAGGCAAAAATCAATACATCATACATCAACAGACAAAATACACTAATTACTTTATACCACAAATTGGATAAGTCCACATTTCACTTATATTTAAACAACATTTTAAACTTAATATTATTTTTAAAAAACAGCTGATCAAAATATATATATTTTCATTTGACAGCCAAATCCACGAAATTTTGACATTTAAATCCAAAAAAAAAGTTGGATTTTTGAGTGCGTTTTATGCTACATATTTTGACATATAAATCGTGATTTTTTTTTTTCATTTTGGCCAGACCGAACACTAGGATTATGTCAAAATTATTTCAGTATTCGGACAGCAAATGAACTTATTTCAAATATAGGACGTGTTCGAAGTTTGTAATAATTTTGGTTTTGTAATAATTTTGACAGGAGTGAAATAATTTTCTCTCACATATTTTGTAATAAGTTTTATTTGTACTATTTTTTTTTAGAAATAAATTAGCGTAATACGGCTTAATTATTGTTATTGCACTCTTTTGTTTATGAATATTATTACAGAAATGTCAAATTTACAACACATAGGCCCTTTCCGAAAGTTATACTTATTTATTTAGACATACTTATTTGCCGCCATCTTAAATAAGTAATGTAAAATCATCCGAAATGATTTCACATACTTATTTAACACTAGAACTACCGACCGGTCAAAATGACCGATTTACATTTATTGAATTCATTTTTTTAATTATTATGTTAGAATTGTTTTGGAAAATTTTGATGATTTTTAATTTAATTACTTTATTGTCATATTAAAACTCAACAAAAATTTCTAACATAATCATAAAAAAAAAAAATTAATTCAATAAATGTAAATCCGTAATTTTGACGGGTTGGTAGTTCTAGTGTTAATATTTTGACAGAAACGTCAAAACCATAACAAATAAATTTGTGTTAGAAAAATGAATGAAGCTAAGAAATTCTTGCTTCTTACCTATTTAATAAATAAAAATTTGTGTTAGAAAAATGGATGAAGCTAAGAAATTCTTGCTTCTTACCTATTTAATAAATAAAAATATCAAATTATGTGTGAAATTGATCGATAGATCGAAATACGAAATTGTATCAAAAATATTTTTAAGTTGAGGTTATGTGTAAATGATTATATGAATATTTAATGTTTCAACTTAAAAATATTAAAAATAAATTAAAAAAAAAATATACATTACATCGCACGTTATATAATTTTCGTTTCATTTTATGTTTATTTTATAAATTTTAATTAAATTGTTTTATAAACAGGTTATTATTAATGGTTATCAAAATGTAAACAATGAAAAGTTTGACAGAATTTTATTTTTCATTTTTTATTTTGTAAGAAAGAGATAGCAACATACTTATTTAAATAAGTTACCTCGCCAACATACTTATTTAAGATGGCGGCAAATAAGTATGTCTAAATAAATAAGTATAACTTTCGGAAAGGGTCATAGTGGCTGTAATAATTTGGTTGCATACAAAATAATGTCATAATTATTACAGCTGGAATAATTATTACAAACTTCGAACACGTCCATAGAAGAGAAAATTATTTCATTAAAGTCAAATTTATCACAAAAAAATTATTTCGCACAGAAATCGGACACGTCCTTTGTATTTTATGACGGAAATAATTTGAATAAAATAATTCTGATATGAGCATTAATAATAATTAATTTTTTAAATTATTTTGAATCGTACAAATACCCGAATTAACACTAATTCGTTATATTTTTTAAATAATTATAGGTAATGTTTTTGTTTGCTGCCAAGATGTATCCATAAAATTTGCTATTAAAAAAACAATAACAAAATACTTTGTCTTTGTCTCTCTGATGCATTATTTTTTTTTTGTCTTCTTCCAACTTCAAGTCAGCTGTCAATTTTTCACAGTGGAATTGGGGCTTTATAATTGTATTACATTTACAAACGAAATACCGACACAACCGTAAAAATAAATAAATTTACCTTTGCTAAAATAGCAACGAACTTTGCGGTGGAAACCAAGACATAAAGTCTTTAATAATTCGGTTTTCAATTTATGCGTGATTTACACGTTCCAACAATGTTTTTCCAACTTTTTTTTGTTGAGACTTAGAGCTATACGCAATAGAAAATATTTACATGCGATAAAAAGAGAAAAGTATAAAACGAAAATGTCGGTCATGCTATAACTTTTTGGCGGTATAAAATCTACGATGTCGAATAGGGCGATAATACGACTTTATGTTTCAAAATTACAACTTTTCTGGCTAAAATAAAGCTTTTCGAAAGTAAACTTCCATTTTTAAACAAAAATTTATAAAAAAATAAAACAAAAATTTCGGTCATGCTATAATTTTTTGGCGGTATAAAATCGACAATGTAATTTTTGGCGAATGCCGCAGCGATACCACTTCATTTATCAAAATTACGACTTTTCTTGGCTAAAATGAATATTGTTCGAACGTAAATTTTAATTTTTAAATAAAAATTTTAAAAAATAAAAATAAAGCGCTATAAAAATTTTACAAATCGCCATTTTTAATGTGTTTGTTGTTGTTTGTTTCCATAAAATATACTCGGGTCGAGTATATTTTATAGTCAAAAAAAATTTTTATGGAAACAAAGTTGAAAAAAAAAGAAAAAAAAGTCCAACAAAATTTTGTTTGTTTATATATTTGTTCTTGTCTTTCAAATGGAATTCGCGATATACTAATCTCTTCATTTTTTGTTGGGAAACATTGTTGGAACGTGTAAATCACGCATTACCTACATGAACATAAATAAATAATTATGAATTTAAGCTTAAAGGCGGTATTCCACTAGAAAAAATGTACTGTGAGTAAAATTAAAGGAAGAAAAAAATATATATTTGGTAGATGGGAGAATGAAACAAAAAACCTTCTGAGTACAAAAATATTTGTGTCTGTAGTAGTGTAGACTCCTATAAAAATTATCAAATCGGGAACTTTTTATAGGAGTCTCACTAACACACATACATAAAATTAGTATATGATGAGAAATATTTCTCGTACACTAATAATTTTATGGTCATTATCATTTCTAATTAAAATACGTACATGCGTACACGTACAGGAATAATAAAAAAGTTTAAAAAAGTGACTTTAATTAAATATTTTGATTGCAAAAATTCCACAAGAGACTTGTATAACAATTTATGATATTTTCTAGGTTATGTTGCAATTGCTGTCAAAGTTTCTCCTTAAAAATATGCTATAAAAAAGTAAAAATAAAAAAAACACATGACGTTTTTTTGTTAGAGATTTTTTAAATTTTTACAGAAAATATACTAAAAAATATAATTCTGATGTGGGTATTAATAATATTTAATTTTTAGATAATTTTGGGATGTCAAACTAACCGAATTAATAGTAACATTAATTTTTTTTAAATAATTATTGGTTATGTTTTTGTGTGCTGTCAATATTTCTCCTTAAAAATTTGCTATAAAAAAAGAAAACGTTGTCTTTGTCTATTACATAGAGTTTCAGACTTTTTTCTCTTTTTCTTTTTTTTTTTACTATCAGTAAAATTTAAGGAATATTTCTAGTGGAATAGTACCTTATAATCTACAATGAGCCCCCACAAGATTTGCACAAACAGCAATTTGGATTTTTGACATTTCCTTCAGTTTTGCGCAATAATTTTCGCTCTGTTAAGAGAGAACCAGCCAACATTTAAGACATTTAACATAACAGTGCGGTATATGGAGTTTACATGTTACTGCCCAGTGAACCTTTAAGAAATGTTCGTTCAGTTTCGGTAAATTGAAGTGTCAACTTAACAGAGCGAAAATTATCGCGCAAAACTGAAGGAAATGTCAAAAATCAAAATTTCCCTTTGTGCAAATCTTCTTGTGGGAGCTCATTGTATATTTTAAGCATAAATTTAAAATTATTTATTTATGTTCATGTAGGTAAATTGAAAACCGAATTATTAAAGACTTTATAAATTGTAACATCAAATTATTTATTTTCAAATTAATTTATTTTCGTTTTTTTTCTTACGCCACAAGATCTGTGTCTTTTATTATTTATGTTTATGTCCTTTAAGAATTTAAGGTTTTTTAATAATTGAAATAACTTTCGGAGTTTCTCCAATTCCATCGCCACTTCAAAATTCTACACAAATTTTTAAAAATATTAATACGAGCTACCGTCACCATCAAAGCAATTGACAAGTTGTGTTACAGTTTCGCTAGCCAATCTGTCAAATTTTCCGTAAGAAAAAACTTTCGTTAAATTCTGTTAAATGCCTTAAGAGAGAACCAGCCAACATTTAAGACATTTAACGTAACAGTGCAGTATATGGAGTTTACATGTTACTGTCCAGCGAACCTTTAAGAAATGTTCGTTCAGTTTCGTTAAATTGAACTGTCAACTTAACAGAGCGAAAATTATCGCGCAAAACTGAAGGAAATGTCAAAAATCCAAATTGCCCTTTGTGCAAATCTTCTTGTGGGAGCTCATTGTACATTTTATGCATAAATTCAAAATTATTTATTTATGTTCATGTAGGTAAATTGAAAACCGAATTATTAAAAACTTTATAAATTGTAACATCAAATTATTTATTTTCAAATTTATTTATTTTCGTTTTTTTTCTTACGCCACAAGATCTGTGTCTTTTATTATTTATGTTTATGTCCTTTAAGAATTTAAGGCTTTTTAAAAATTAAAATACCTTTCGGAGTTCCTCCAATTCCATCGCCAGTTCAAAATTCTACACAAATTTTTAAAAATATTAATACGAGCTACCGTCACCATCAAAGCAATTGACAAGTTATGTTACAGTTTCGCTAGCCAATCTGTCAAATTTTCCGTAAGAAAAAACTTTCGTTAAATTCTGTTAAATGTCTTAAATGTTCGCTGGTTGGCTCTTTAAGCAGCCCATACATTATTCAACATGTTGAACAACTTGGTTGAGTCTACGGAAAAGTTTTATCGTGTATGGTGTAGTTTATCAACCAATTTGACAGTTGTCTAATCGGTTGAAGTAAAATCAAAACGTTTTGATTTTATGGAGGCGGAGCTAATGGTTGATAAACATGTTGAACTGTGTATGGCAATGTTGTATCAACTAACAAAGGAAACATTGTCAAAATTGTCAAATGTTTTCTTATTCAAAATTTTGAAATTTAACAAAATGGCAATCCCAAATACTGGTGAATGGCGTGATTTTTTAGATAAATTCAGAGAAAAATCTGTATTATGGCAGATTACTAACGAGAATTATAAAAATAGATATCTTCGGACGAAAGCGTGGAACGAACTATTAGAAGAATTTAAAAATATTGAGAAAGATACAACAGTGGATTTATTAAAAAGAAAAATTTCAAATATAAGAAGTTGTTACCGCCGAGAAAGAAAAAAATCAATGCTAGTGAAAAGTCAGGGGTTGGAGTTGATGGAATTTATATACCAACATTATGGTATTTCGATAATGTTGATTTTTTGAAAGATCAAGAAACGCCGTTAGAAGGAACATCCACGATATACAATTCGGATACAGAAATTGAGGTTTCGGTAATTGAAAAATATTAGAAGAAATAAGAAAGATTAATAAATTTAGTTTGTATTTTTTAGGCGGAACCAATAGAAGCAACACGTACAAATCCAAGAGGTACACACAGAAATAGAGACATTTTTTTACGTAGAGCAGTAGATTATTTAGAATCTACTAAAAGTTCTGAAAGTGCTGTAAGAGATGAAGCAACGATATTTGCTGAAGGATGGGCTTGCACATTTCGAAAATTAAATGTTGAACAGCAAATATTTGCTAAAAAGCTAATCGACGAAACATTGATATTAGGACAATTAAATAAATTAGAATTTTCTAACCAAATATCACCAGCATCAACCATAATCAGTCGGCCATCAAACACGTCAACTCCTTGCGTAACGTCTCGATCATCAACTCCACTGGAGTATTCCGACCAAGCATCTCAAAATTCCAGACCTCGATCATTTATTTTTCCTGAGGATTCGAATACTGCATCACCAACCCTGTTTAATTCTTAATCAACCACACCGGAAATACAATATACCTTACCTATTTCAAAATTCATCAATACATTACCAGCAAAACAATATTTGAGAACAGTACCAGCACAACAATATTTGAGAACAGTACCAGCACAAGCAACGATAATCAAACGGCCATCAAATACTTCAACTCCTTACGTAACGTCTCGATCATCAACTCCACTGGTGTATTCCGACCAAACATATCAAAATTTCAGACCTGGATCAACCCTATTTAATTCTCCATCAACCACACCGGAAAAATTTAAACAAACGATACCCATTTTGAAAATAAGCAATATCAAGAAAATACTACCAGAAAAACAGCCCTTTTATTCGAAAACAGTACCAGCACAAAAAACAATTCCATCTAGTATTTCAACACCACCGCGGTATTCCGAGAGTATAACTGAAACACATCCACATAAATTTAATTTGTCTCATCATGATGAAATGCCACCAGAACCTCCTACCATACAATACGAAAATGTATACGATCTCTTTAATGATGGCCAATATACTTAGATTGATTTGTTTATTCTTTATTTTATTTAGTTATTATGAAATAAATATAAATAATACAAGTACAAACTAAAACTTTATACATTTTTATTCATTTAATAATGCTATAACTTCACAAAATTTGTGTCGTATGTTCTTCGCTTCTTTAGTTGAATTTCTTGACATTAAGGTATCTAGCCCTATAAGTCTTTCTTCAGAGGAAGTTGAAGCTATCGCTGAATTCTCTACAAATGAAATTCCTTGCAACTTTCTTAAATAATTATGCAAATAACAACATGTTAGCACAATAGTGGTAACTTTCTCGGGACTTAAATTGATAATTGTGTGCAGTAAACGAAAACGCGATGCTAGAATACCAAATGCATTTTCGACTCTTACTCTGGCCGAGCTAAGTTTTCTATTAAAATTAACCTCGTCACTTGTCAGGTTATCGTGCGCATATGGCTTCATCAAATCTGATCGGAGTGGAAATGCATCATCACCCACGAACACGTATGGTAAAATTTGTGCTTCTGAAAAAGGAGCGGTGGGATCTGGTAAACCGAGTTATCCATTATTTAATTTGTCGTAAAATTTTGTGTTCGAGAATACACCTCCATCAGAAATTCTTCCATTAGTTCCAACGTCTACCATTAGGAACTCACAATCAGCGTTAACTACCGCCATAAGGACTACACTAAACGTCTTTTTATAATTAAAATAAAAAGATCCCGATTTTGACGGCTTTTTAATATGGATATGTTTGCCATCTATGGCTCCTAGGCAATGCGGATATCCAGTTTTTTCAAAAAACTTTATTGATTCTCTTTTCCAATTGTCAGCAGTTCTGGGTAACTAAAATTAATAATATGTAGTTATAAAATTATAGATTATTTTCGTTAAAACTTAAAAAGCTACAAACAATTTTTTAATTCTTTTTTAAAATTTTAAATTGTTAATTCGTACTTCACAATTTTTGTAACCTTCTTATTTATTCAAAACTCTATTGAATGGTGCATTATTTTCGTAACTTAATTATGGTAAATATAAAAAATTACCAATTTGAATAATGCGTTAATAACAATTACCAATAAAATGTTTCAAAACTTACCATGATGTATTGTTTTAACACCACATTAATTGCTCGACATGTTTCAATTACAATTTTTCCGATTGCTTGTGGTGATACAGTATAGGCAAACTTTAAATCTTCGAAGGCATTTCCTGTTGCTAAAAATCTCAAGGTAATTGATAATCTTGTCTCTATTGGATGCTTCACGCATGAAGGTGTCCTGTTTTTTTATTAAAGGTGCCACCTTATTCAAAAGATCCATAAAACTTGCTTCACTCATCCTCATGTAATTCTTGTAATCCAATGGGTCTGACTGTCTAATTTGTTTTAATAATTTTGTATTTGATAATTCTTCTTTATCTGCTAGCCACTCTTTTCGCCATTTTCTTTTTTTTCCATTCTTTTCTTTAATGTCGAACAATTCTGCAATCACCATTATCGCGATAACTTTTTCCATATTATTAAATAATGCAGTATCAATGAAACAAAATATGATGTACGTGCTGCCAAAAACAAACAAAACTAAAGTTGTACAACTTGTCAATAAATGTATGGCGGAACACACAACCAAGTTGATCAACCAAGTTGAACAACATGTTGAATAATGTATGGGCTGCTTTAAATGTTCGCCGGTTGGCTCTTTAAATTGACACTTCAATTTAACGAAACTGAACGAACATTTCTTAAAGGTTCGCTGGGCAGTAACATGTAAACTCCATATACCGCATTGAGTACGTTTATGCTTATGGTTCAACCTGGGGTGACATGTTATAACCATCACTTTTTTCGCTTCGATGCATTTTCGACAGAGTAACGGTATCTTACAACTAAATGGTTTTAAAAATTTTTATTTTTAACAAAGAAATACAGTTATTCTATCGAAAATGCATCGAAGCGAAAAAAGTGATGGTTATAACATGTCACCCTTGGTTTGAACCTAGGTTATCTTTTACTATAAACGGAGTCGAGTCATCTTGTAGTTAACTCAACTCGACCTAAAAAATTTCTAGGGTCGAGTCGAGTTAACTCTAAAAACAGCCACTATAAACGGAGTCGAGTCGAAAAATAAAAACAACAAAAAAATAGTAATAAAAAGACACCATTTTGATTTCTTAATTCGTGTGTGAATCTTCGATTTTTGTGTGGCAATAAAACTTTGTTATTTTGTTTTTATAAAATTCAGAAAATAATACAAGAAAAACAAATAAACATACGTTAGTAAATGATTTTTTTTTGACGTTTCTGACTCGGTTTCAACCTAGTTTCGACTCGACTACGATTTGACTCTGCAGTATAAACGCTAAAAAAGATAACTACAAGATGATCCAAAGTTAACTAAAAGATGACTCGACGCTGAGCATAAACGTACTCATTGTTACGTTAAATGGTGCAAAAATTCTAGTCAAAATTTTGGAAAATATATTATGTCGAATTCTTTTCGTTTTTTCAGATCAATGTTCAGATCAAAAGAACACGAAATAAATTGATGTTTTTTTGACGTTACTAACAACAACAAAAATAGAAACTTCAAGTTTTATTTGTCAAAGTTGTGAATATACGAGTTTTTTGTGGCTTGATTTTAAATCATTTTAAATGTTGTTTAATTATTTTAATCGTTTAAATAAAGTTTTCAACATAAACAGTTTGTACTG
The DNA here is from genome assembly GCA_958295665.1 of Tipula vernalis. Lineage (NCBI taxonomy): Eukaryota > Metazoa > Arthropoda > Insecta > Diptera > Tipulidae > Tipula > Tipula vernalis. Next base: position 85,653,812 of record OY282559.1, on the reverse strand, counting down.
CTTAATTATTTTAATTGTTATTATTTTTTGTTATTTATTATTATTATTCAAATTTCAAAACAAACCTCTGAATTCATTTTTTTTTTTTTTTTTTTTTTTTTTTTTTATCTCTGCAATCTGTTCTGGGGCTCGAGGCACTCCCAACTCTTTCGCAGTTCGCTTTTTACGTCCTACCTTACGCTTTTTTAGCCAAATCGAGGACGTACGGCTATAGACCCGTTTTCGTTTAACCACCTGCACATTGCATTGCTTCATGCCAATCTATAGTGTTGACATGAAAGGTGGGTCGGCCCATGGATTCCGGGGGTCATAGATGTGTTCATCTTCATCACCGATCGTAATCAGATGATGAAAAATCCCTTTTGCATCCCGCCCCTATAGGGATTCGAACCCGGTACCTCCCGATCCAACCGCCGCAGCTTTAACCACTGCACCGTTTGCTCGGTCTGAATTCACTTGGACACAAAACACTATAAAAATCAATTCGAAATCGAGACGGCAAAATCTATTTATATTGACAATTTTATTGAATTCAATAAAAATAATTAAGCACAACAAATAAAAGGATAAGAAATCGAGACGGAAAAAACTGTTTATATTGAAAACTTCATTTAATACGATTAAAATAATTAAACGCAACAATTAAAATGAAATCAAGACACAAAAACTCAGACAACTTTGACAACTAAAAATTGACGTTTCTAATTTGTTGTTGTAGTTGATTTATCAAAAAATATACATTTCGTAAAATTGATGTACATCGAAAAAACATTGATGTTTTTTGACGAAAAGTACATGATTTTCGATGTACATCAATTTTTTTTGATGTTTTTTGGCGAAAAGAATTTGACATTAAATTGAGTTGTTTAATTCGGGCTCGAACAAATAAAATACGTAACTGTTTGAATGAAAAACAGAAAAAATACCAATATAGAATATAAAAATTAAATCGAAAAAATGTTTCGCGGCTTATTTTGTTAAGAAAAAATAACTCCAAAATAACTCGAATTAATTTTTTCTCAACAATAGCAAAATATTATAATACTATTTTGCTATCCGGTGTAAAACCGATATTTTGATAGTATATTAGCAAAAATAAAATATAATATTTTGATTTGATAGCTATAAAATTTTAATACCTATTATATTTTATTTTATTTTATTGTAGAAGGAAAATTTATGACAGTGTATTGTTGATAAATTAGCTTAGAAATATTTATGTGTATTCGGAAATTATACTTTATCATTATTTTGTTTTAATTTTCTGTTTTTTATGAATATTTTATGCGATGTAAAACCGACTACGATAGATAGTAAAATAGTATTATACTATTTTGCTATTATAATATCTACGGTGTACAGCCAGTAATAGTTAGGCTTTTATACAGGAAGTGGGAATGTCACGGGTGGTCTCAAATTAGAATTGTAACGAAAACTAAAAGATATTGGAGTCAACCTAGTACATAGAATTCAACGTTTTAAATCAATCGATCAATTAATTCTAAGATAGATTCAATAATCTGTCAGCCGATAGTGGTAGCTCACATTTATTCACTAGATCGATATGCCATGTGTCAATAAGGACGTGTTCGAAGTTTGTGATAATTATTCCAGCTGTAATAATTATGACATTATTTTGAATGCAACCAAATTATCACAGCCACTACGTGTAGTAAACTTGACACTTCTGTAATAATATTCATAAACAAAAGCGCGCAATAACAATAATTAAGCCATATTACGTTAATTTATTTCTAAAAAAAGTAGTACAAATACAACTTATTACAAAATATGGAAAAGAAAATTATTTCACTCCTGTCAAAATTATTACAAAAACAAAATTATTACAAACTTCGAACATGTCCTAAGATTAACCTTTAGTTGATATACACGGACAAATCATCTCACTAGAAGAAAATAATTGTCGGCAACCTGCTGCAGTTGAAATTAGAAAATTATCATGTTGCTATTATTTATTAACTTGCTGCAATCGATAACATAATGACTAGTTGACATTTTGTTTTAATGATATAAAATGCAAAGGGGGCCATGTTAAATGTCGATCGAACAATTGGGCATGCAAAATGCAATTATTATAGCCGATTTAGACGTACCAACATTTTTTTCCCAACAAAAAATGAAGATATTAGTATATTACGATTTTCATTTGTAAGACAAGAACAAAAAATAATCCAACAAAATTTTGTTTGGTTTTTTTTTCTTTTTTTTCCAACAATGTTACTATAAAAACAAATTTGACTATAAAATATACTCGACCCGAGTATATTTTATAGTAACAAACAAAAACAAACGCAATAAAAATGGCGATTTTAGAAATTTTTATAGCGCTTTATTTTATTTTTTAAAAATTTTAGTAATAAAATAAAATTTACGTTCGAAAATTATTCATTTCACGCGGAAAACCCATAATTTTGCCAAATAAACTAGTATCACCGCGGTATTTATCAAAAATGATATCGTCGATTCTATACCGCCAAAAAATTATGGTATGACAAGATTTTTGTTGTATACTTTTCTCTTTTTATCACGTGTACATTTTTTTGTATTGCGTCCTCTCCTAGTGTTCAATCGGGCAAAAATGATAAAAAATATCATGATATTTTTTATCACTTTTGGCATTAAACGCACTCATTTATCACACAAAAAATCAACTTTTTTCTTGGTTCCAGCTGTCAATTTTGAATTTATTTTCTTTATGATATTTTCGGTACTTAAATTAAATTAAATTTGCTTTTTTAAGATATTTATATGGTATAATTGACACAGTCACCTATTTATTTAAACATAAATAATAATTTATATTTCGAAGTTTTGTGTCTTCAATATTTGGATAAAAACCAAATAGTTTCAATATCAAAATAATTTATGAAGAAGAAATAATTAAAAAAATTAACATTTAATTAAAAACCTGACGACAAAACGAGTTTATTGAATTTTACAAAGCGATTTAAAACAAAATGTAACATTTAAAATCAATTTATCATTTTTTTTCAATTTTGGTTGTTCAATCGGGTTAGACGTACAGTATTACAAAATGAAGTTAGGGTGGGATAAAATATCATGATATTTTTTATCATTTTTGCCCGATTGAACACGTCCCGTGTAGCTCTAAGTGTCAACAAAAAAAATGTTGGAAAAAAATGTTGGTACGTCTAAATCGGCTATTACTATTCTCATCTACCAACATAAATCACAAATTTAAATCGATTTTATTAAAAAGAAACATTTGTTTATCTATTTAAAACAACTAAACGCCCTAAGGATTCCATGTTTACAATTTCTGTTATTAGTGAAATCACTTAAATATATTTTAAAATATGAAAATAGTTTCATGTTACATATTTATTTCGCCATACATTTCTATACAAAACTTATGTCAAATTCTTTTCGCCAAAAAACATCAAAAAAAAAATTGATGTACATCGAAAATCATGTACTTTTCGTCAAAAAACATCAATGTTTTTTCGATGTACATCAATTTTACGAAATGTATTGTCGAATTCTTTTCGTTTTTTCAAATCAATGTAAATTTTGTGGTGCGAAAAGTACACGAAACCAAATTGATGTTTTTTTTGACGTTACTAACAACAACAACAATAGAAACTTCATTTTGTATTTGTCAAAGTTGTGAATATACGAGTTTTTTGTGTCTTGATTTTAAATCATTTTAATTGTTGTTTAATTATTTTAATCGTTTAAATAAAATGATAATGATGATTAAATAAATTTTTTTCATAAATCAACAACAACAACAAATTAGAAACGTCAATTTTTAGTTATCAAAGTTGTCTGAGTTTTTGTGTCTTGATTTCATTATAATTGTTGTGTTTAGTTATTTTAATCGTATTAAATAAAGTTTTCAATATAAACAGTTTTTCCCGTCTCGATTTTTTATCCTTTTATTTGTTGTGCTTAATTATTTTAATTGAGTTCAATAAAATTGTCAATATAAACAGATTTTGCCGTCTCGATTTCGAATTGATTTTTATAGAGTTTTGTGTCGAGTGTATTTAGTGTTTTGTTTTGAAATTTGAATAAAATAAATATATAATTTATAGAACAATTATGGAAGAGGTAATTGCGGAATTGGTGGCATCTCATCGTCAAAATTAAAATAATTAAACACAACAAACAAACAAACAAACAAAAGAATAATAAAAATCGAGACGGAAAAAACTGTTTATATTGAAAACTTTATTTAAACGATTAAAATAATTAAACAAGAATTAAAATGATTTAAAATCAAGACACAAAAAATTCGTATATTCACAACTTTGACAAATACAAAATGAAGTTTCTATTTTTGTTGTTGTTAGTAACGTCAAAAAACCACATCAATTTGTTTCGTGCACTTTTTGCACCACCAGGGGGCCTATTCTCGAATTCCACATCCATTTTCCACATGTGGACATCTGTCAAAACTCATAAAAATTGAATTTTTTCGGTACTAAGGGAATATTTCCGAATGGGTATAAGCATGTGGAAAAATTCCCCATATAGGAAAATGTCAATGCCGCATGTGTTTTATAAACGAATCACAATTTTCGAACCATTTTTTGACAACTTTGACAGATGTCCACATGTGGAAAGTAGATGTGAAACTCGAGAATAGGCCCCCAGGGGGCCTATTCTCGAATTCCACATCCATTTTCCACATGTGGACATCTGTCAAAGTTCAAACAAAAACGTTCGAAAAATGTAATTCACATGCGGCATGGTCATTTTCCTATATGGGGAATTTTATCCACCTGCTTATACACATTCGGAAATATTCCCTTAGTACCGAAAAAATTCAATTTTTATGAATTTTGACAGATGTCCACATGTGGGAAATGGATGTGGAATTCGAGAATAGGCCCCCAGGTTGAAACTAAGGCCCTTTCCGAAAGTTATACTTATTTATTTAGACATACTTATTTAAATAAGTATGTTGGCGTGGTAACTTAAAATAAGTATGTTCTTACAAAAAAAAAATTTAAACGAAAACCAAAATTCTGTTAATTTCATTGCATACATATTCCTAGTGTTCAATCGGGCAAAAATGATAAAAAATATCATGATATTTTTTATCACTTTTGGCATTAAACGCACTCATTTATCACACAAAAAAACCAACTTTTTTCTTTGTTTTTTGGGTTCCTGTGGCCCTATTCTGGTAATTCCCGGGGAACGGGGAATAATTTTTTTTTACAGCAGATATTCCCAGATACATATTTCCAACTTTTTATTCCCTATTTTCTTAAAGTGCATTCTGTCAATTGGGGAATAAATATACAGGGGAAATAAATTTAGTTGTATCAAAATTATTATAATAACTCTTATTTATTATAATACTATCTTTAAAATTATTAACAGTATTAATATTATTAATTATTAATAACAACTACATATAAACAAACATTTTCGTTAAAAATCTATTCCCCATCAATTCATTCATAAAATCGGTGTGGAAAAACAAACGTCAAAACTGCTGTAATGGGGAATAATTTTTTCCCAATAAAAAATCTTTCCCAAACACCAGAATACACTTTGGGGAAAAGGGAATAATACTGCAATAAAATTTAAAATTTCTATTCCCCGGGAATTGCCAGAATAGGGCCACTGCTGTCAATTTTGAATTTATTTTCTTTATGATATTTTCGGTAATTAAATTAAATTATATTTGCTTTTTAAAGATATTTATATGGTATTTACACAGTCACCTATTTATTTAAACATAAATAATCATTTATGTTTCGTAGTTTTGTCTGAGAATAAAAACACAATAAAACTCTTTGTGCCTCTAATATTTGGATAAAAACCAAATAGTTTCAATATCAAAATAATTTATAAAAAAAAATAATTAGAAAATATAACATTAAATTAAAAACCTGACGACAAAACGAGTTTATTGAATTTTACGAAGCGATTTAAAACCAAATGTAACATTTAAAATCAATTTATCATTTTTTTTCAATTTTGGTTGTTCAATCGGGTTTGACGTACAGTATTACGGAATGAAGTTAGGGTGGGATGAAATATATTATCATTTTTATTGGATATTTTTTATCATTTTTGCCCGATTGAACACGACCATTGTGATATTATGTAGTAATTAAGTTTTATACAAAATTTAATTTAAAAAATTATTTTATAGTTACAAAATAGTCAAAATAAAAAATAAGTATGTGAAATCAATTCGAATGATTTTACATACTTATTTAAGATGGCGGCAAATAAGAATGTCTAAATAAATAAGTATAACTTTCGGAAGGGCCTAAGTTAAACGTACTCTATGAGTACGTTTATGCTTATGGTTCAACCTGGTTTGAACCTAGGGTAACTTTTACTATAAACGGAGTCGAGTCATCTTGTAGTTAACTCGACTCGACCTAAAAAATTTCTAGGGTCGAGTCGAGTTAACTCTAAAAACAGGCACTATAAACGGAGTCGAGTCGAAAAATAAAAACAACAAAAAAATAGTAATAAAATGACACCATTTTGATTTCTTAATTCGTGTGTGAATCTTCGATTTTTGTATGGCAATAAAACTTTGTTATTTTATTTTTATAAAATTCAGAAAATAATACAAGAAAAACATATAAACATACGATAGTAAATGATTTTTTTTTTGACGTTTCTGACTCGGTTTCAACCTAGTTTCGACTCGACTACGATTTGACTCTGCAGTATAAACGCTAAAAAAGATAACTACAAGATGATCCAAAGTTAACTAAAAGATGACTCGACTCTGAGCATAAACGTATTCATAGCATTGTCGTTGTAAATTGGCAAATGAAATGTCACTAAAACCACATTCTATTTCTACTTATATCCATGATTATTTATCACTAAAATTTTTGTTTAGTGATACTTTATCGATTTGAAGGAAAGGAAAACTACGCAACAAAAAGAGATCGCAATAGAAAAAGTTTAATCAAAAAGCGAAATAGAGTACAATTTTATTCTTTAAACAAAAGACATAAACTCTATCGAATTCGAATCAAAAGTGATATTACAACATCCCACCCCTGATTTCAACGATGAAAATAAATTCCCGGGAATCTCCTTGTTTTAATCTTATGACATTTTTCGGTTAAACACTTCATTTTTCATAATTTTTTTTATAGTTTTTAATAAATAATAATTAATTATATATATTGTTTTAATTATTTTGTTTTATTTGATAATTTTTAATTTTCACGAAGCTACGCACAACCATTAACCAGTAAAACTAGATGTTTTCTTTACATAAAAGAAAAACCAACCTTATATTATATGTAACCAACCATATATATCAGTCTCTATCCAACGTCCACGCTTGAAATAGAAATTTTATATGGGAAAAAATGTGTTTCTGCTCTGTAGGTTAATTTCTTTGTCGAATACATAATCGCATATGTATTGAAATCCATAATTAATTAATTATTATAGAATAATTAAATATAAAAAATTACAAATTCGGCGTAATGAATGATCAGTGTCGCACCTGCTTATCTTATGGAGATGATATGGAATCAATATTTATTGATTTACTTATCGATTCGACATTTATGCCAATACCAAACATAATCTACTTGTGTACTGGAGTTCACGTAAGTTCAACGACAAGTTTTAATGCATCATTTATTATATTCAATTTATTTTAGATTTCGAAAAGTGATTCAACCTCCAGTTTAATATGCCGAAATTGTATCCAAGCCGTTATCATAGCTTACAAGTATCGTATAAAATGTTGGGAGTCTCACATGATCTTTTTGGGTATGGCGAAGAAAAGGAACAAGAATATTGAAATCGACCATGATCTTGGTCAAATTGCCCAAAATATACAAATACAGGTTAATAAAACAGAAATTATAAAATCTCCTTCACCGTTGGTCGATCAAACTAGCGCTTCTAAACGAAATATACCCAGAATATATCGTGATATGCTTAAACACGTAAAAGTTTCAGAGGAGCTGAACTGTTCACGTCCCTTCATCTGTGTCCAATGTGATACTTCGTATATAGAGTTGCAAGCGCTCCGGAAGCATTTAACTAACCGCCACAGTATAATGTTCCAGACTAAATTTCGATGTAACATCTGTTTTAAATATTTTGTACATAAAAAGCTTTTGCTGGCCCATCATGGACGAAACCATCGTCAAAACGGTGTTAAGAATATTTGTCATCATTGCGGAAAAAATTTTCGTTCAGAATCCACACTTAAGATTCATCTGCGCCGCCATACTGGCTACAAACCGTACAAATGCTCTGAATGCCCATATCGTTCGGTCTCATCTACCGATTTAGCTATCCATACGCGTTCCCATACGGGAGAGAAACCATTTAAATGTCACGAATGTGAAAAAATGTTTAAAACATCAAGCCATCGAGCAATTCATATTCGTCACAATCATTCAGAAGAACGTCCATATAAATGTGTTATATGTCCGAAAACTTTTAAGTCTAACAGCGCTTATAAATTGCATATGGCTCGACACAATCCAACAAAAGTGGTCGAATGTCCCGAATGTAAGAAATTGTTTAAAGAACGGAAATCGCTATATGTGCATATGAAGGGACATAGGCCGCCAACTTGTAAGTGCCCATTGTGTGATAAGAAGTTTACGCATAAACATAATCTTAATGTGCACATAAGAACAGTCCATAAGGATAAAATTAAAAATTATAATCAAAATGTGATACGAGATTAATTTACTACATATAAAACAGCTACTATAAAGTTTACAATCAACAGACATCAGCGGTATAAATTTCTATGTGCCGAACTGATTTTTTAGTTTACAGCCACTTCAACGGATTTATCAATAAATTATTTTTATAAATAATTATTTAGATTTGTTTTTAACCCGAAATACATCAAAAATATCATTTATATTTGCTTTCTTGCATTACGCTTCTTTCCTCTTTACCTACAAACTATATTGTATACAGTACACTACCCTTCTCTGTTTCACTTTACTAGTTTTGCAGCACTTTTTTTGCACTTGAAAAAAGTGAGTTCATACAGCCATTAAAAATATACTATTGGGGCATGGCTTATAGTTAAAATGTTTGCCGCTCTTTTTTAAGGCAGTACCATATGTCAAGGATAGAACGACAATTATTGTCATTTAAGTTTTGTAATAGAAATGTATGGCGAAATAAATAACATGAAACTATTTTCATATTTTAAAATATATTTGTGATTTCACTAATAACAGAAATTGCAAACATGGAATCCTTAGGGCGTTTAGTTGTTTTAAATAGATAAACAAATGTTTCTTTTTAATAAAATCGATTTAAATTTGTGATTTGTGCTAACCTTAAAAATGTTACGTGATCTAAGCCACCGAAATAAATATTTAAAAATATTGAATTAATCTGGTTTTATATAAGTTGACACTACTTTTACGTATTTTAAAAGATGGTTTCATGTTGCGTTTTGCCATCCCATATCGTTTCCTTCTTAATTTATCAATTATGTTAATGTTATTTGTAATTTAATTTTAGTGTTTAGGTTTTACAACAAAATGTCACCTCAGGATTTAACAAAAAAAAAAAGTTATTAGGTGCAAAAACTGCATTATTAGGTGCAAAAACAGACGTGGAACCATTTTGATGGTATTTTTCCCAGTCTTAATTTAATAATCCATTTTCTTTTTAATGATAGTTGGCTAGGAAACCGATGAAATTTTAAAGAATCATTTCGGTTGGTATAAATATTAACTATTAAAATAATCACACAAAAGTTTAACAAAGTTGTATGTTTTTTTGTTCATCTTAAAAACCAAAATTCGTTTTTTTTATTTCGCCCTAGTGCATTACTTTTTACTATTTTAAAATGGACATAATTTACTAGACTCCCTGCCGGCGCAAAAAAGTATACATAAAAAATGAACCACTTACGAACAGTTTACGAACGGTTTCTTATATGCGGCACTACTACTACTTCACAATTTCAGATTTCATATATGAATTTACAAAACCATGCAGTTTTCTTCATTCCATCTTTAAACAGAATGTGATTTTTGATAAAGTAAAGCATTGTGCGCCATTTTAATATTTAGTAAATTTTTAATTTAATATTAATTTTTGTTGTTTATAAATACAATTTAGTGAATGATAGTGACGACGACATTTATAATAAATACAGTACATTATTAGCTATTTCTATTTTCGTATCATGTTATTTTATTTTAATATCTTAATGAATTTGTTGAACTTGAAGTAAAACTAAAATTAAGTATAAGTAAAAATAAATGTGTTAAAATTTAGTATAGGTATAATTAATAATTAATTGATATAATCAAATAAATAAAATCATATATTTGCTAAAAATAAAACAAAATACGTTGTTTTCATTATTAATTCAAATTTAATTACGGAATAATACTCAAACCGTACGTAATGTTCATTTTAGAAGGCTCATAAACGTTACGCCTATATGAGTTCATAAATGTTACGTAAAAGGTGTACACATTACGAATATTTTTTTATAAACCAATACATAAATAAGTCTTCGCCAATTTGTTTCACTTCTCATGTGACAAGAGTATCATTTATGTAACATATCTACTCATTTTTAGCGTAACGTTTACGAACACTTTAGTAGAAGAGACTATTCGTAAAATGAACGTTTGCGTTACGCGTGGCCGGCAGGGCTATTGACGATTGTAAAAGTAGAGAAAGCGCCTCTCGAGGAAAAAAGTTCAAATGAGGCAACTGCCAAAATGACATTTCTCATAAATGCGACGAAAGGAAATTTTGTAATCCGGTAGTTAAAAATTGTTTTTATAATCCAAAATATGAATTATTTACAATTATTAGCAATCTGGTAACTAAAAATTGTGTTTACAGTTCAAAATTGGAATTCTTTACAACAATTTCGAACGTCAAATTAGCAGCTACCTCAGTTTAAAAATTTTCCACTAGGTGGAATCTGTGATGCTCCAATCGTCAATTTTATTTTACCATACGTTTCAGTGGACGTGTTCAATCGGGCAAAAATAGCTATATTTTGTTGAGAAATTTACAACAACAATTGCACGTGACAGGAATTAAATAATTCGAACAAAAAATTTGAGTTATTTAATTCTTGCTCGAACAAATAAAATACGTAACTGCTTGAATGAAAAACAGAAGAAATACCAACATAGAATATAAAAATTAAATCGAAAAAATATTTCATGGCTTGTTCTGTTGAGAAAAAAATAATTCGAATTAATTTTTTTTTCAACAAAATACAGCTAATGATAAAAAATATCATGATATTTTATCCCACCCTAACTTCATTTTGTAATACTGTACGTCAAACCCGATTGAACAACCAAAATTGAAAAAAAATGATAAATTGATTTTAAAGGTTACATTTTGTTTTAAATCGCTTTGTAAAATTCAATAAACTCGTTTTGTCGTCAGGTGTTTAATTAAATGTTATATTTTTTAATTATTTTTGTTTATAAATTATTTTGATATTGAAACTATTTGGTTTTTATCCAAATATTGGAGACACAAATAATTTTAGTTTGAGTTTTGATGTGTTTGCGTTCTCAGACAAAACTTCGAAATATAAATTATTATTTATGTTTAAATAAATAGGTGACTGTGTAAATACCATATGCTTATCTTAAAAAAGCAAATTCAATTTAATTTAAGTACCGAAAATATCATAAAGAAAATAAATTAAAATTGACAGCTAGAACCAAGAAAAAAGTTGGTTTTTTGTGTGATAAATGAGTGCGTTTAATGCCAAAACTGATAAAAAATATCATGATATTTTTTATCATTTTTGCCCGATTGAACACTAGGAGTATAATTCTCTTGTGTCAAATTTCATTCTATCCTTGACCTATGGTATTGCCATCTGGTAGATGAAAATAGAAATAATTGCATTTTGCATGCCCCTTGCTCAAAAAATATCCGAATATTTTTTTCCCTTGTTATGAGTGAACACTACTTTAGGGTTAATTTATTTCTAAAAAAAAAATAACAAAAAAAATTTTATGAAATTTAAATAAACCTTGTGTTCAATCGGGCAAAAATGATAAAAAATATCATGATGTTTTTTATCACTTTTGGCATTAAACGCTCTCATTTATCACACAAAAAAAACAACTTTTTTCTTGGTTCCAGCTTTTAATTTTTAATTTATTTCTTTATGATATTTTCGGTATTTAAATTAAATTGAATTTGATTTTTTAAGATATTCATATGGTATTTACACAGTCACCTATTTATTTAAACATAAATAATAATTTATATTTCGAAGTTTTGTCTGAGAACACAATCACATCAAAACTCAAACTAAAATTATTTGTGTCTTCAATATTTTTATAAAAACCAAATAGTTTCAATATCAAAATAATTTATAAACAAAAAATAATTAAAAAATATACACATTTAATTGAAAACCTGACGACAAAATGAGTTTATTGAATTTTACAAAGCAATTTAAAACAAAATGTAACATTTAAAATCAATTTATCATTTTTTATCAATTTTGGTTGTTCAATTGGGTTTGACGTACAGTATTACGAAATGAAGTTAGGGTGGGATAAAATATCATGATATTTTTTATCATTTGTGCCCGATTGAACACGTCCAAAATGAACTTATTATAAAATATGGAAGAGAAAATTATTTCATTAACGTCAAAATTATTATAAAAGAATATTATGACAGAATTCGGACACGTCCTACGCCAAAATTTTTTCCATTGTGATTGTGAATGCTATGTTAATTCAGCTATTTTATTCAGAATGCCAATCTAAAGTGCTTCATATGATATAAAATTTTGGCAAAATTATAAATGTCAATGAATGTTTGAAAGCAAAACCCAATTCCATTTCAATTAGTGGCCAAAAAATGGAACAGCCAGTGTGTCGTACTTGTTTGTCTGTAACTAATGGAAACATCTTTAAAACAGTTTTTCTGGATCAGGAAGAATTGTCATTAGTTCAGATGCTTAATGATTGCACAGGAATAAAGGTACAATAAATTAACAAAGAGGCACATTGAAGTAATTTAAAAATAAATATCGATTTTAGGTTACCGAATCAGATGAAATATCTTTAAATATTTGTGATATTTGCACAGAAGAAATAATAAAATCTTATGTTTATCGTAAAAAATGTTGGGAGTCACATAATTTTCTGATACAGCGACTGGAAGAAAGCAAAATAATTGTCAAGGACCCATTGAAAAGCGAAGCGGTAAGTGAGTCAGAAGAAATGTATGAGGTACTTCAATTGTTGTCAGATTCAGAAGTAGAACCAGATGGGTCAGTTGTGAAGGAAACTAAAACGGCTATACATTACGTAAACGTGGATAAGGCCCCAAAAGGTAGGGGGGCTGCGAAATGTCAGCTGTGCGACAAAATTGTCTATCGTAGAAACTTAATGCTGGAACACTTGCGAAACGCGCACAATATATTCGAGCACCATAAATTTGAATGTAATATTTGTAAAAAATCATTTCTTCGTTTAAGCAGTTTGCGGCGACATATTTTAAATGTTCACGAACAATCCGAAGTTGAAGGTGCTACGAAATTTATGTGCCACCACTGCGGTCAAAAATTAAAAAATAGACGAGATTTTGTGGAACATGTGCAGGGGCACACAAACGAAACGCCCTATAAATGCGACTTGAAAGATTGTAAAAAATCGTTCCCTCGTTTAAGCAGTTTGCGGCGGCATATTTTAAATGTGCATGAACAACCTGAGCGAGAGGATGTAGCGAGATTTATGTGTCATCACTGCGGTCACAAATTAAAAAATCGTCAAAATTTTGTCGAACACGTTCGGCGACATACTGGCGAAAAGCCCTATAAATGCGATTTATGTGAATATCGTGCAGCGCAGCGGACTAGTATTAATATTCATAGGCGTACGCATACGGGTGAACGGCCATTTGAATGCGATGTTTGTGGCAAACAATTTCGGACGTCTAGTGGACGTGCCACGCATCGGCAGGGTCATTCCGACGAAACGCCATACGAATGTATGGTTTGTTTGAAAAAATTTAAGAAGAAAGATATTTATAAGGAACATATGATCATTCATGACCCGGACAAGCATATCGAATGCAAATTTTGTGGCAAAAAGTTTGCTCGAAAGGATAATTTAAATACACATATTAAGCAGCACACTGGCGAGAAACCGCACGTTTGCGAAGTCTGTGGCAAAGGTTTTATACAAAAACATTGTTGGCAGAATCACATGACAAATCATCACAATCAATAAATTTAATTATAAATTAAGTTTTATTATTTATTATAATATTTACAGTTAGAATAAATGAAACATTTTAACTCCTGAAAACGAATGTTTTTTTTTTGTACTCGGAATTCCTACGTAAAGTGTGTTGATAAACTGAAAACTCGACGTCCACACTTTGGGTCTGCTCGAAAATTGTGGTAATTATTTTCCCGGCTACGATATAGTTATTTGACGCCAAATGAATTTCAGCGCCAATTTTTTAAAAGCAGATTTTTTTAAACTAAATACGCCTTTTTTTTAGATTAGAATTTTTATGAACTAAGAATAATAAATAAAAAAACCCTATTTTGTAAAATTGTTTGTTTTCCAAACTACAAAATTAGTACCAAATATGACGAGTCATCCATCTTTTAACATTTTTTGTAATTTTTTGTATGAAAATTAGTACCAAAATAATAATGCAACATTTTTTATTTTATTTTTAGGGAAAAATAAGAAATCTCCATTTTCTAGATATTTATTTTGTTTTATTTTTATTTTATTTTCCAGGAAAAATAATGAAATGTATCACTGGATTAAAAAAATGAAATGCGCATTTTCCAAAATAAGCGCTTAAACTGGATATATTAAAAAAATGTAATGCGCATTTTCCAAAATATGCGCTTAAACGAAATTTCCATTTTCCAGATATTTATTTTGTTTTATTTTTATTTTATTTTCCAGGAAAAATAATGAAATGTATCACTGGATTAAAAAAATGCAATGAGCATTTTCCAAAATAAGCGCTTAAACTGGAAATATCTCACTGGATATCAATCAAAAAATTAAAAAATAAGCGCTTACACTGTATATATCACTGGATGTCAATAACAAAATGAAATGAGATTATCCAAAATAGCGCTTAAACTAGATACATCTCACTGGATATCAATCAACTGGACACATCTCATTGGATAGCAATCAACTGGATATCAATCAAAAAATGGAATGAGCATTATTTATTTTGTTTTATTTTTGATCTATTTTTCAGGAAAAATTATGAAATTATCATTTTCTTCAATTATGTATTTATGTCCACGAAAAGTTACGTCAAAATTTCCAAAAATTACTGCTAATATTATATAATAGGTGGCACTAACTAGCAAAGTCTCAAAAATCTCTAAACCAAAGAAACAAACAACATTATATAAACTTGAACCATTTTAGTACAAGTTGTGTCAAAATTTAGCAAGTACTCAAACCATTTTGCATAGTTTCGCCATCATTTCCGCTGTATTCAATTTGGCGCCAATGTCGTTTCTTTGACGTAAAATATCTATACTTGTTCCATTTTCCCGTTGTAGGTTTTGACATTTTAATGTTAAAACATTCCCTTTCTGTTTTTTCGAAGCTCGAATACTATTTATATTTGACGTTTAAGTACTTTTCATACCAGACGCCTCGCCTTTTAGATACCACAAATGCGAAGCTGCGATCCTTTCATACCGGTGGTGTTGGGTTTGAACATTCGGTTGCTATCAAATATTTTATTTAGCTTTATTTTACACAAGGATTATAAGAACTGAGATATTCTGAATTTGTAACGTACATAAGATCTAGATTTTTCGGTAAATATAAAAGAATTGTGTCAAAATGTGATTTGTAGTTTATGTTGACAAAGCACTTGCTTTGTACTATCTACATACATACTTTATGTTGGAAATGTAAACTAGCCTTAATAACAATTTATGTAGTGAGAGGTGGCAGCCCTGTTATATAAATTCAAATATGTAACGTTAATTTCAGTTCTGTTTTTAATCAATCGAATATACACGTTTATTTTAACTTTTGTTTTTTCTTTTACTGCTACTGCAAATTATTCTAGAGGTTATGGGCTATCACGTGTAAATTACTGCGAAACAAACGTTTAGTTGGGCCAATTTAAGCAATTTTTAATTGGAATATATTTGTGTAAAAGAATTTGAGATGGCTGATGAAGAAAAATTTGCATTCAAACAATTCGAAGGACGTGAGTTCGACAACTGGTTTTTCCGCCTGAATTTACTTTGGAGGAAAAGGGCGTCGAAAAATGGCTGCGAAAATTGCAGTCGGTGCCGACTTCGAAAAAATCAAGAAGGAGGATCGCATGTGCAAGGTGCATATAACTCGACGTGTTGCGGATTCACATTTGGAATATCTGAAGGACCGGCCGACAGCGTTTGCGATGATAAATTCATTGAAAGCAATTTTCGAACGTGCAAGTGTGGCGACCGAAATTGGTGTCAGAAAGCGTATGTTGACGATGCGATGCTCAGATTCTGACAACCTAACTTCACATTTTCTTGCATTCGATAAATTGATACGTGAATTAAAGGCGTGTGGCGCTGAGACAAATGATCAAATGCTGGTTGTATCGCTCATGATTACGCTACCGAAGCGATATGACATGGTCGTGACAGCATTGGAGACGATCGAACCATCTAAATTGACGATGGAATTGGTGCGTTCGCGCCTGTTGGACGAGGAAAGCAAAACTTCGAATGGTCGTCTGAATGGTGATTCAGACAACGTCGCCATGTATGGCAATAATACTTCGAAGCAAATTAAGTGCTATTTCTGCAAAAAGCCTGGTCATCGAAGGGACGCTTGTCCGAAATTGAATCAACGGAACTCTACTAGCTAGTGGATCATCGAACAGCAATTTTAAGGGGAAACCCAATCAGCAGCATTATCAAAAGCCAAATGCGAATTGCGCGTCGAATACAGATGCGAATGTAGTGGTATTTGTGGCTAATGCTGGTGATTTTGCTCTACAGTATGGAATGCAGACGACAATATGTTTCATTGTTGACTCGGGTGCTTCAGAGCACATGGCGAATGATAAGTCAATGTTCAGCGAGCTGAGGAATTTGACCAAGCCGGTCGTAATTGGTATTGCAAAGAATGGTGTGTCGATCACAGCAACAAAATGTGGTACAATTGTGGGAACTATCATCGTCAATGGCATAGAGCGTCAGTGCACGCTCACGAATGTTTTGTTGATCGAAAATTTAAAATACAATTTGCTATCTGTGAGTCGTTTGGAGAGCGCTGGATGTCAAGTAATTTTCGACGATGGTTTGGCCCGTATTACAAATGATAATTTATATATGGCCGTAGGCAGGCGCAATGGAAAGCTGTATGTGTTTGAGTTGAAGGGTGTGCGACATGAAGTAGCGAATATTTTGTGGAATTGGTGCGTTCGCGCCTGTTGGACGAGGAAAGCAAAACTTCGAATGGTCGTCTGAATGGTGATTCAGACAACGTCGCCATGTATGGCAATAATACTTCGAAGCAAATTAAGTGCTATTTCTGCAAAAAGCCTGGTCATCGAAGGGACGCTTGTCCGAAATTGAATCAACGGAACTCTACTAGCTAGTGGATCATCGAACAGCAATTTTAAGGGGAAACCCAATCAGCAGCATTATCAAAAGCCAAATGCGAATTGCGCGTCGAATACAGATGCGAATGTAGTGGTATTTGTGGCTAATGCTGGTGATTTTGCTCTACAGTGTGGAATGCAGACGACAATATGTTTCATTGTTGACTCGGGTGCTTCAGAGCACATGGCGAATGATAAGTCAATGTTCAGCGAGCTGAGGAATTTGACCAAGCCGGTCGTAATTGGTATTGCAAAGAATGGTGTGTCGATCACAGCAACAAAATGTGGTACAATTGTGGGAACTATCATCGTAAATGGCATAGAGCGTCAGTGCACGCTCACGAATGTTTTGTTGATCGAAAATTTAAAATACAATTTGCTATCTGTGAGTCGTTTGGAGAGCGCTGGATGTCAAGTAATTTTCGACGATGGTTTGGCCCGTATTACAAATGATAATTTGTATATGGCCGTAGGCAGGCGCAATGGAAAGCTGTATGTGTTTGAGTTGAAGGGTGTGCGACATGAAGTAGCGAATATTTCAACTTCATCAAACAAAGGCATTGCTGCGAAAGCGTCGAATGGAATGGAATCTACGCAAGTGAAACAAAGCATTCGTCTGTGGCATCGTCGGTTGGCACATTTGAACTACGCTGACGTTAAGCGTTTGTCGACTTTGGTCGATGGAATGGGTGCCATGAACAACGATGCTGAAGCTGTTTGCGAGCCGTGTGTTTTCGGAAAACAATCTCGAAAATCATTCAACGGTTCAGGCGGAGCACGATCGAGTCGTGTATTGGAGCTTGTGCACAGTGATGTGTGTGGGCCTGTTACGCCAGTCACGTGGGATGATCAGCGTTTCTTGGTGACATTCATCGACGATTACACTCATTTCACTGTTGTATATCTGATAAAGAACAAGTCTAACATTCTTGATATGTTTCAGAGGTACAAATCGATGGCGGAGACGCACACTGGGAAAAATTTCAAGAATCCGATGCGACAATGGTGGCGAATATATTTCCAATAAATTCAGGGCCATTTGTGATGAAGCCGGGATTCAGATCCAATACAGCGAACCGTACACACCTCAACATAATGGCGTCGCCGAGCGAATGAACAGGACATTGCTTGAGAAGGCACGTTCTATGATCGCTGATTCAAAAATGAGCAAGGATTTTTGGGGCGAGGCCGTGTATTGTGCGGCATACATAGCGAATCGCAGTCCGTCACGTGCGATTATTTTGGATGCGACACCAGTTGAGCTTTGGACAGGCAAGAAACCCAATCTGTCAAGGCTTCGTATTTTTGGATCGCCTGCATATGCACATGTACCAGACCAATTACGCAAGAAATTGGATATGAAATCATCGAAAATGGTAATGGTCGGCTATGCTGTGAATGGTTACCGCCTGTGGGACCCATCGAAGAACGAGATTGTTACACGACGAGATGTTGTGTTTAATGAGTCGCAACCGAATTCTTCTTCAGTTTTCTTCGAGACAGAGTCATTCACGGACGATGTTGAAATGTTGAGAATTCAGACGGTGTTGACGAGGCGGAGAGTTCAGCGGACAGTGATACGCGATGAATGTCGAACGAGATGATGCTCGATCTGCTGGTGCAGATGCAATCAACGATCAACCATTCCACGTGGTATCGCGACCGCAGGGAAAGCGTCAACAACCGAAGCGGTATGAAGATTTTGTCGATCCGACAAAGCTCAAAATGCATGACGACAACGGGGAGGAGTACTTTTCGGCGTTTGCATTGAATTCTAGCACATTGGACTTCGCACTTGGTGCCGTGGCGTACGTTGACAATGTTCCTCAGTCATTTGGTGAAATAGCAAAACGAGATGATGCAGCTCAATGGATGGAAGCAGTTCATTGTGAAATTAATTCACTCAAGCGAAATAAAACTTGGACTTTGGTTGAACGTCCGCCGCATCGATCAGTTGTTACCTGCAAGTGGGTGTTTTCCCGAAAGCGAAACGATGTGGGTAAGTTGGCGTCGTACAAAGCGCGACTGGTTGCCCGTGGATTTAGCCAGAGTCAGGGATTTCATTTTCACGAAACCTACACTCCGGTGGCAAGGATTATTACAATAAGAGTTATACTGGCTCTTGCTGTCAAGCGTGGCATGGAAATACATCAAATGGATGTGAAGACGGCATTCCTCAACGGAAATCTTGAAGAGGACATTTATATGGAACAGCCGGATGGATTCGTGCAAGGTGATTTTATTTGTAAATTAAATAAGTCACTCTACGGATTGAAGCAAGCGTCACGTGTGTGGAATGAACGATTCCATAGTTTCATGCTCGGAAATGATTTTGTTCGCTCAGAATATGATCATTGCTTATACATATTCTCGTAACAATGAAGACGAAATGGTATACCTGCTGTTATACGTAGACGATCTGATTATATTGAGCGAAAACATCGAGGAAATCATCAAGATCAAACAGCTGGTGTCAAATGAATTCGAAATGCGTGATATGGGCGAAACGAAGAGTTTTCTCGGAATCAACATCGAATATGACCGGAGCCGTAGAATTTTGAGAATTAACCAACGCGGCTATCTAGAAGACGTTTTGCAACGTTTTGGAATGGCCGATTGTAAACCGAGTTCGACTCCAATGGAATGCCAACCAAAATTAGAAAGGAAGACTGAAGCTGAACTGACGACTAAACCGTACCGAGAATTAATCGGATGCTTGATGTACGCGGCTTGTACGACTCGTCCAGACTTATCAGCGGCAGTGAATTACTTCAGTCAATTTCAATCATGTCCAACTGAAGAGCATTGGAAGGCAGAGAAGAGAATATTACGATACATCAGAGGAGCAATTGACCTGAAACTGGAATATCGGAACGATGAGAATTCGGTCGCGTTAACTGGATATGCGGACGCTGATTGGGCCGGCGATATCAACGATAGAAAATCGGTTTCTGGCAATGTGATGAAAGTGTTTGGCGCAACTGTGACTTGGATGACACGTAAGCAGACTTGTGTTTCTTTGTCGTCCACCGAAGCTGAATATGTCTCACTGTGCTTAGCCACATGTGAAATTATGTGGCTGCGTGGATTATTGGTGGAAATTGGAGAAACTCCCGAAGAACCAATAATATTGCACAAAGACAATCAAGGTGCGATTGTGATCTCATCTCAGGAAAAAGAAATGCAGCGTACGAAGCACATTGATATTAAGTTCAACTTTGTACGTGATTTAATAGCCAAAGGTATCATCGAAGTCAGATATATTTCAACGAATGAACAACTAGCTGATATCATGACTAAAGGACTACCAAAGGCGACATTTGAATATTTGCGAAATCGACTAAACTTAATTCGGATGGAATAATTATTTTCTTTGCATTAATTTAATTTGATTTAATTTGTATTATTGATTTATGTGAGTTCTTGCAATTGCCTATCGAACTTGGATAATTATCGATAGGAATTGAGGCGGAGTGTTGGAAATGTAAACTAGCCTTAATAACATTTTATGTAGTGAGAGGTGGCAGCCCTGTTATATAAATTCAAATAACGTTAATTTCAGTTCTGTTTTTAATCAATCGAATATACACGTTTATTTTAACTTTTGTTTTTTTTCTTTTACTGCTACTGCGAATTATTCTAGACGCTTTTGTTTTAGGTTAAACTTGAATTGAAATGGCGAGTAAGAGAATGTGCAATAAACAATTTTTATTTTCGTTGTTTCTATGGGAGTAGAAATACAAATAAGAAAGTGCGTGGTGTGATATAAAAAAATATGTATCGTTCTCATATCGCAATAGTTACTAAAGATACATGTTAAACCGAAAGTGATCTGACTGAGTTTTATCTGAAAGTGATCTGACTGAAAATTTGAGTTGGTGTTTACATGGGACATTTTCATTTGATCTGAGCTGACAGTTCAAATGTCACTTTGTTCTAAAATTACATTTAAATTATTAAAAAATTATTTAAAATAATTTGAAAACTACTTCGAAAATGTATAAAAACCTTTTGTTTTTTTCATAGTATGAAAAAATCTGTCAATTCAACTAAATTAAAGTTTATATGTTTAACTCAATACACAAAGTGACTCAACCAACCAAATTTAAGTTGACCGAACTCAGACTACTTTCAGATAACTTTCAGTCAAGTCACCGTTTACATGTTGAATTTATCTCGGACGTTTTCAGTCAGATCACTTTCGGTTTAACATGTATCATTAGTAAGTATCGATTTTTCCGAATCGCTTTTTTTGTTTAGAGGGAACATACGAAAATATGTCAGAAAATACAAGTGTGTTGTCAAATATTTGTGAAATTGAAAATCACATCCACACGTTCATTAAAAACATTTGTGTTTTGCAATATTAATATGGACGGTGATAGATTAATAGACATTAATATCTTTAGCCAGGCGACTTTGATTTCTGTAGATTTATTATTACCTACAATTAAACTAAAAAGAAGGAAAATTTACGGTCAAAACCATTTTTAATGATATTTGTTTAATTTTTTGTGGTTATACCCTGTGTAAAAACATGCCAAAATGGACAAGTCATTTTTGAAAATTACATATGTGTGGAAACATATGCAATCACAAAAGCAAAAATTCAACATGTGGCCATAAAATATTGTCACAAATGTTGACACATTTGTAAAAGTACTTGTAAAAACACGTCGTGCGGATCTACCTTTAAAACAATTTTGCTCGACCGAGCGACTTTTCTTGACGAATCGAACAGTTTGACAGCAGAAAGAGCAAGCCGGCTTGCTCTTTTTTGGTGAATCGAAAACCACATAAGTAGTGTCGAAAAATACGAGTTTTTGTAAACTCGAACAAATTTTTTGGTAATTTTGAAACCGGGCGATTCCACTAGCACAATTCCACTAGACACAATTCCACTGGGACAATTCCACTTGGCACAATTCGACTGGGGAACAATTTAACTTGCGTTATAACTTGTATAGTTACACTAATGAAACGCAAACATACACTTTAATATTTTATTGGTGTGATTGAAACATAATTACGAAGATAATTATAACTATGGATTTTAAATTATTGAAAACTGCACTGTATAAAGAAGCTAATAGTTAATAAAAGAAGGGGATACCTTTCAAAAAAATGGTAAAGATAGCAATGGTAAACAATATTTCTGTTGCTGCCAATTATTACGATTCTAGACTTATTCCACACTTGTCGCGTCATCGCGCGCGCGATTTACCATCCTAGATGCGTTTGATTATCAAAAAGTTAAATTGTGCCAAGTGGAATTGTGCCCAGTGGAATTATGTCAAGTGGAATTGTGCCAGTGGAATTGTGTCTAATGGAACTGTGCTAATGGAATAGGCCTAGAATCTTGAAACCGCAATTAAAGCAATTGGGTGAAAAATTGGATTCGATGGTTTAGGAATATTGGTCGATTTGCATGTGGCGATTCTTAGACGAAGTATTTGCTGGAAATATCTATTTTATTTGCAAAATATGACGTTTACAGAGAAATTGTTGAAAATTAAAAAAAATATTTATTCAAAATTAATTATCAATATTTTAATGATTGTTTTTCATGTGAGTCTGCCAACAGTGTTTTTGTATAAAACCTTTGCCACAAATTTCGCATACGTGTGGTTTCTCGCCAGTGTGCTGTTTCAAATGAACGGCAAGGTTTTTTTTCCGCGCAAACTTTTTGCCACAATATTTACATTCGATATACTTGTCCGGGTTATGAATGACCATATGTTCCTTGTAAATTTTGTTATGTTTAAATTTTTTCAAACAAACAATGCACTCGTATGGGGTTTCTGTGGAATGGCCTTTACGATGACTAGCACGTGAACTAGAAGTTCGAAAGAGTTTCCCGCAAATGTCACATTCATAGGGCCTCTCATCAGTATGTGTTCGCATATGGTTAGTAAAAGTGGCTTGTTGCGTTGCGCTATATTCACAAAAATCGCATTTAAATGGCCTTTCGCCGGTATGTCGCCGCATATGTAGCATCAAATTAGTTCGATTTTTTAATTTTTCACCGCAGTGATGGCATATAAATTTAACTTCATCCGGTTCGTGAATACTGATAATATGCCGCTTCAAGTTACTAAAGTGATTGAAAGATTTTTTACAATATTGACACTCATATTTGTCATATTCTAGGATATCATGCTCGGTACGCAAATGGTGAAACATTAATTTCCTACGAAAGTAGAACTTATCGCACAGGTTACACTTTACAGCGCCTCTATCAGGTGTTTGGTTATTCTTCGGAATAACCACTTCCGTTTCTTCGTCCTCTAAACCTAGCAGCAAATCAGCTACATCACTAACGGGTTCTATAGGACTTGGCACTTCATATTTTATTATATCACTGTCAATTCTGCTTTGATCCAGTATAGGACTTAGCGCTTCGTATTTTATTAGATCACTGTCAATTCTGCCATCAAGTCGCCGTACCAGAAAATTGTGTGACTCCCAACATTTTTTCCGGAATTCATAAGAGCGTATTATTTCTTCTGTACAAATATCACAAATATTTAAAGATATCCCGTCGAATTCGGTCACCTAAAAAATAATTACACTTTTTTAAATATGCCGGAGTGTCTCTCTCATTATTATACCTTTAATTCCGTACATTCGTTAAGCATTTCAACCAATGACAATTCTTTCTGTGCCAGAATAATAGTTTTAAAAATTGATCCATCTGTTTCAGTCAAACAAGTGCGGCACATCCGCTGATCCATTTTATTACCATTAATTAAATAATTTTTGTTGTGTTCAAATATCAATCAAAATTTTGTACATAACAAAACAATAAACAAAGAGATTAAACTATGTATAGAGCAGAAACACTTTTTTCTCCCATATAAAATCTACCAGCGTAGAGTTGAAGAGAGATGGATATAAATATACTGTATATGCTGCGAGTCGAGTCGAGTTTAATCCGAGTTTAACTCTCACTTATGTGGTTTTCGATTCACCAAAAAAGAGCAAACCGGCTTGCTCTTTCTGCTGTCAAACTGTTCGATTTGCCAAGAAAGTCGCTCGATCAAGCAAAATTGTTGTTGTTTTACGAATCTCGATTTTTTGGCAGATTTACAAACACAAACACAAATAGAACTGTCATTTTGAAAGCGTCATTTGTGTTTTATGTTATATTTTGTGTTTCTGTTTATTTTTATGTAAATATTTTATATTAAAGAATTAACTTGTTGTTATGTATATACCATTAGAATATGTTAAGTTGTTTTTTATAGAGTATCGATCTTTTATAAAAATTGTAGGTTATGTTTATATAAACGTCAAAAACACACACATATATATATATATTACGGAGCAACTGTTCGATTCACACAGCCTAGAAAGTGATCTTTTAAAGATTTGGTAAAAGGTGAATCGAAATCGACATTATACTGTATATGCTGCGAGTCGAGTCGAGTTTAATCCGAGTTTTACTCTCACTATATACGGAGTCGAGTTAAACTCGACTCGACCTAATAATTTGTAGAGTCGAGTTAAACTCTACTCTAAAAAATGCACTATATAAGCCTGAATTCTAGTGATGTGCTAAATCGATCTTTTTTGTTCTGTTTTGTTTATTTTCTCATATGATTTTTAACAAAAAAGATCGATTTAGCCCATCACTACTGAATTCCACTGTGAATAATTGACTGAACTGACTTCAAGTCGAAAGAAGACAACAACAAAAAAATCCATTGGAGTGACAAAGATAAAGCATGTTTTTTTTATTTTTTTTTATAGCACAAATATCTTGATAAATTTTGACAGCGACAGCAAAAAAATAAAAAATAAAAATATTAAATTTTTGGTTATCACTTGGAGTTTTAATTTGGCTTTTTCATCACCAATAAATTATTTAAAAAAAAAACGATTACTTTATTAAATTGCCAATAATAGCATTTAGCGATATTATCACAATTGATCCCAATTTATCACAATTTAACTGTACACAAACTTTATATTTTTTTATTATCACAGCTATTTTAGAAGCAACCACCAAAAAAAATTATGACACTTTCCATAAAAATAACAAACTTTTAATTAACTTAGTGTGCGGAATTAAATTTGCGTTCGTACACAAAATTTGTGTTCATATATTAGTTGGATAACCATAAAATGACTTCGATTTTGATAATTTTTGACCATAATTATGGCGATCCACTAATACAAACACACATTTGATGTAAGTAAAATCTTGACTGACTTCGTTTTGTGTTCCTTTCACACAACCACCGATTTTATATTTTTATCTCCCTTTATTTTGACTGACAAACTTTTATTCGTAATGGAATTCAGGCTGTAGAGTTAAAAAAACAACAACAAAATTAAAGAAAAATTCTTGCACCAATATAAAAAATATTCGTTTTAATTTTTTCAATTAAATTTATTATTTTATTTTAAATATCTTAAGCATGGTTTCGACGATGGCGAGGCGAAAAAATTAGTCAAACTAAAAAGAGAAAGCAAAAATTCACCAATAGTACGATAGAGAGAAAATACCATTTCGACAGAAAAATTGAGACGTCCAGTTTTAAAAATTTTAATTCAGCACTCTGAAATAGGACGTCTAGTCCGAAAAAAAGAAAAGATGGTTCATCTTTTATCGGATTAGTCGCTGATTTTCGGAATTCATACTGTCAATTTGAAGAAAATTTTATATTTATTTTATTATTAAATATTTTTTTTTTTTTTTGATTGATGGAACACATTTTTCATCGCCAGAATCACTCTCAGTGCTACTTGAAAACATAACGGCATATATTGCCATTAGTTCCTCAACAGTAGCCATTTTTAACAAAATTTAATTTTAATAATCGAAACGTCAAAAATAAATAAATACAAATTCGGAGTAACGACTTGTTGCTGTTTCAATCACTCTTATGTTATTTTTTTTTATTCCTTCCTCTTTTTACTTTGACTAATTTTTTCGCCTCGCCATCGTGGAAACCATGCTTTATTTATTAAGATTTTAATTAATTAATTTTAATAATAAATTTTTGTTTTGGTTATTTTTTCGAAAAAATTACTCCGACATTTCGGTGGTAATTTTCCTGGAGTTTGATTGAAAATTACAATTTTTTAGACATAATATCGCTGGAAAAATAACAATAACATATATGGCGATCAACAAAAAGAATAATCAATCTTATGATCATCCGAAATGATATTTTGTTCAATTTTTTTTTAACTCAGTTTCAATTCTATTTGAACTCTGCATATGTTTAACTCTGCAGCATATACACCTAGAGTTGGTTAGAAAATAACTCGACTCCGTATATAGTGAGAGTTAAACTAGGATTAAACTCGACTCGACTCGCAGCATATACAATATAAAATATATGGTTGTTTACAAATAATTGCCGTCTTAAGTACTTTTCGTACCAGGCGCCTTGGCTTTGAGCTTGTTTGTTTGTTTCTTTGATTTTCTGTTTTACCGTCCTAATTTACGCCTGGAGTAGCCAAATCGAGGACGGGCGGCTACAGATCCATCTTTGAAAAACCACCTGCGCATTGCATTGCTTCATGAAAGCTGACATGAAAGGTGGGTCGGCCCATGGATTCGGCACTCTCAACAGGGAGTCATAGATGTGTTAATCTTCATCACCGATCGTAATCCGATGATTAAAAATCCCTTTTGCATCCCACCCCTATAGGGACGAACCCGGTACCTCCCGATCCAACCGCCGCAGCTTTAACCACTGCGTCGTTTGCTCGGTGTTAAGGTTTTGAGCTTCGTAAATAAAAATTTTTTATTTCGTTTTTTAACTATGTAAATTAGTTTTATTCGATTGATACCGTTTAATTTTATAGTAATAAATTCAATTTGTTGAGAAATAATTTATTTTTAAGTGAAAATTAAAAAAAAAAAAAAATATATTGCAATGAAGTTATCTACAAAGCCAAGTCAATGCGTTCCACACTCGACTGCGAGATTTTAAATTATGTAGTACAAAGCGAAGTACTTTCTCAACATAACCTACAAATCACATTTTTTGCACAAATATTTCATACTTACCAAAAAATCTAGCTCATATGTACGTTACAAATTGAGAATGTCTCAGTTCTTGCTATAATTCACGTGTAAAATAGACCTAAATAAAATATTTGATAGCAACCGAATGTTCAAAGCCAACGCCACCGGTATGAAAGGGTCTCAGCTTCGCATTTGTGGTAACTAAATATTTCGAGGCGAGGCGCCTGGTATGAAAAGTACTTAAATGTGATATAGCACCACAAAATGACCACCCAAGTTAAGCAAATATGGGGCAAGAAATGGCGGGTTGTGTGAAGAGGGGGCGAGTATCAGGCGACTGGATGATAACTCGATATGACATAGGGCAAATAACCAATTATTCTAGGAAGGGCAATTGGCAACCCGCGACGAAAGAAGGATTCATCGTCTGAGTAAATTCAGCCCACAAGGACGGCACCATACAGGTAAACCGAGGGTGGTTCATTTAAAGAGGCTGGCCACATATAGAGGAGGTGATTTGGGTTCTGTTCGGGACAAGCATGCTTAGGTGAGCAGTAGTGTTGTTAAAGACAAGAGAATTACGGAAAGAGGACCCTGTTTATTTCAAGTGTTGCCATACATCCATACATACATATATAACATCCTCTCTTTTTTAATTAAAAATAAAATATAACTAAAACAATTCAAGGTTAATTAATATTTTATAAAATCTTTATAACGTTCAGGAACTCGAATAAATCTTCTTGGCCTTTCCTTTTGTTGCGAGGTTGAGGGTTGAGGTTCGGTTGCTTCGTTATTATGATCTCCTACTACTGTTCTTTCTATTTGTCGATTTTGTTGTGTATTCGTGATGTCATTACGACTTTCTTCCTGAACTGTGACTTCTTCATGTAGATTCATTGGTCTGATAAAACTTCTATTTCGTCTGAATTGTTGACCATTTACTTCCACAATATACGAAGAGTTATTTAGATTTTCGACGATTTTACCTTTTATATATTGTTTATCCTTTAATGTTTTCTTTACAAAAACTTCTTCTCCAAACTTCAGATCTCTAAGTTTTCTCGATGTTTTATCGTACTGATATTTAATTTTTTTTTTATTTAGTTCTATTGATTTTTTTATATTCTCAGCACCTGTTGGTATTAACTTGTTTTTGTTCAATTGTAGTAAGTTGTCACGCAAATTTCGATTGAATAATCTGCATGCTGGACTGATCCCAATATTGTTTGGCGTATTTCTCCATTGCATTAGAGAAAGATAAAAATCTTTATTCGAATGAATACTTTTTTTAATTATTTTCTTTGCAATCTTCACGGCAGCTTCAGCTTTTCCATTACCTTGCTGATGGTAGGGACTCGAAGTAGCTTGATTAAACTCCCATTCTGTCGCGAATTCATTAAACTTTTCATTGATAAAATATTTTGGATTGTCTGAAATCAAAATTTCAGGAATCCCGTATCTGCTGAAATTTTTCTTACAGCAATTAATTATTGTTTCTGCTTTTGTATTCTTTATTTCATCAATTTCAAAATAATCCGAATATTGGTCGACTGTTATTAAGAATAATTTGGTACTATTTTTATATTGAACTTCCATAACATCCATATTAACTCGTTGAAAGGGATAGTCTGGAATTTTATGTGTTTTCATCTCATCGTGTCGATGATTGTCGGAATATTTTATGCATGTTTGACATTTCTCAATTAAACTTTTAATATCATTATTTATATTTGGCCAATATACAACTTCTTTGGCTAATCTTATTGTATTATTTATTCCTTGATGACTTAAATGAAGTTTTTGCAGTATGTCAATTCTTAACTTTTTAGGAATTATTATTCTTTGTCCTTTAAATAGCATACCATTGACTGTAGAAATTTCATCTCTTATATTGTAATATTGTCGTAAGATCGGATCAATTTTCCCACTTTTTTCTGGCCATCCATTGATTGTATATTCTATTATTCTTTTGCTTTCGTCATCTATGACTGTTGCCTGTTTAATTGATTCCATTGTAGAGTGTTTTATTCGTAGATTGTAAGAAACATCTATTTCTTGAAGATCATTGTACATTGTTTGTTCTTCTTTAATTGAATACACCTCATAGTCTCGTAATAATTCATTTTCATGAATTGGAGCTCGTGACAGACAATCAGCTACCAGCATCTCCTTTCCTTTTTTGTATTGCAGAATAAAATTGTAGCGTTGTAAGTACAACATCATTTTTTGTATGCGTTTTGGAGCTTTCAGAATTGATTTTTTAAATATTGAAATCAATGGTTTATGGTCTGTATGTATTATTATATTATTATTTCCACAGACATATTGATCAAAACGTTTTAATGCAAATAGGACTGCAAGAGTTTCTTTTTCAATTGCTGCATATCCTAATTCGGCTCCTTTCAATACTCTGGATGCATACGCGATTGGTTGTTCTTTTTGTAGCAAAGTACATCCTAATGCATAAGAAGATGCGTCTGTTTGTATTGTTAATTGTTCAACTGGATTATAAAATTTTAACACTGGTAATGACGTTGCTTCCTTTTTTAATTGTTCTAATTCCAATTGATGATCGTTATCCCAATTAAATTGAATATCATTCCTCGTTAAATTTCTTAAATTTTTCTTTTTTTCCGAAAAATTGTTTATAAATTTTGAAATATAGGTGAAAAGACCTATTATCCTAAGTAATTCTTGCTTATTCTTAGGTGATTCTAGCTGTAACACACTAGATATTTTGGTTGGATCTATTTTCAGTCCATCTTGTGAAATTATATGTCCGTAGAATCTGACTTCCTTCTGAGCTAGTTTGGTTTTTGTTAAATTCAGTTTCATATTGACTTGTCTTAAACGAATTAATAATTTTTCCAAACACTCATCGTGATCTCGTCTAGCTTCTTCATTTGTTTCTCCTTTTCCAAACACTAGTAAATCGTCAGCTATTACTTCTACATTCCTTAATCCATTAATGACTTCATGTTGTCGTTTTTGATATATTTCCATTGCAGGGCTGATACCAAATGGTAATCGTAGAAATCTGTATCTTCCCATTGGAGTCCAAAATGTTGTTAATTTGCTGCTTTCTTCGTCGAGTACTAATTGCCAAAAACCTTTTTTAGCATCCAACGTTGAATAAATTCTTGCACCACTAAATTCTGTTAAAATCTCATCGATTTTTGGAATTACATAATCGTTGCTTTTAACTGCTTTATTTAATTCTGAGGGGTCGAGATATATGCGAAATTTGTTATTACGTTTAACTATTAGAATGTTGCTAACCCATTCAGTATGTCGATTTTCTTTTATTATAATTCCGTCTCGTTCCATTTCCTCTAACTTTTCCTTTAGTATTGAACATAATTTGACAGGAATTCTTCTTGGACTTTGTATTACAGGACTGATACTGTTATCTAATTCTAATTTTATTTTGCCTTCTAATTTACCGATTCCACTAAAAACATCTTTATATTTCTCTATTAAATTTATTGTACATATTTGATTCACGTTCTTAGATACTTTAATTATATTTAATTTCATACTGGTATTGGCTGATATTATCGGTTTTGTTTTAAAATTCACAAGAACAAAGTTTATTTTATTTATTTTGTTTTTATTTATACATTTTAATTTCACTTCTCCTACTGGTACAATTTTATTACCACCAAATGAATTTAGAATAACTGAACTTTTATTAATATTCGATAAATTATTTGCTATACTTTTATAAGTTTCTATACTCATGACATTACACGATGCACCAGTATCTATTTGACATTTTATATTTGAAAATTCGTTTGATTTTAATTCCGCCAATTGTAAATTAATGTTTATATCGTCTTTGAGATATGGTTGTCAAATTTCAGAAATTTCACTATCACTGTCATTCTTTTCTATTATTTTTACGTTTTTGTTTTTCGATTTATTACACTTATTTTCGAAATGATTATTTTTACCACAACTATTACACATATGTTTCCAAGCTGGGCATTTTCTAATAGCATGATTACGACCACATCTATAACAATTTTCTATGAATCTATTGTCATTTTTGCCATATTTGTTGTAATTTACATAAGCTTTTTGATTTTTATTTACTTCGCTAACATTTTTTGAGCTGTTCGTAAAATTTCTTTGATTTGAATTATTCCTGTCTTGATTTCGCCTGTAATTCTGTTTTTTAACTATTATTTTTTTAACAGATTCCGGATTATCAAGATCATTTAATCGTTGTTCCGTTTCATCGTTTAGTCTACATGCATTAACAATTTTATACAAATCGTCATCGTCATTCATTTGCAGTAATTTTCTTCTTAAGTTTATATTACGCACTGATACAACTAATCGATCACTGATATATTGGTTTTCTAATTCACCATAGCCACAATTTTTTACTAATTCTCTCAATCTGTTTACAAATTGATCAATTGTCTCGTTTTCTTTTTGAGTAGCTGTATTAAAAATTGCTCGTTCTTATCGCTTATGTATTCGTGGTACTAAATTTTCTTCTATTTTTTCTAAAACTTTTTTACATGAATTTCTATCCTCATCCGTCAATTGTAAATTATTGAACACTTTTACACATTCCTCACCGATTGCGAATAAAAGAATGCTAACTTTGACGTCTTCTGAAGCATATTTTAATCCAGTACCCAACATGTAATTTTCCCAAGCACTTTTGAAAAAATTTACATTTTGTTTAATGTCACCTTCCTTTAAATTAATTGGTTTTGGAAGTGGCACTTGTATTGATGCATGAAATGATTTTTCTGGTTGATTTTTCTCCATTTTTATATTTTTCATTTCTTTTTCTAATTGTTTATTTTTATCAGCTAGATCTTTTAATACGTTTTCCAATTCTTTTACTTTTTCCTCCATTTTGAATTTTTCGTTATTATCAGGTGTTTTCGAATACCGTTTTTGTCGTATTCAAAATATGTATATTTGTCTCTTTTTGATTATGCTTTATGATTTTTAGGTTATATTTTATAATTATTACATCGATGTTTTTAATTATTTTATCAATTGATTTTTATTAAAATTTTTATTACAAAACTTTTATTAAACAGTTAGCTACCCTTTTATTATATTTTTATTATTTAACTTGTATTTATTTTATTTTATTTTATATTTTTACTTTAGCATATCTGACACCATGTTAAAGACAAGAGAATTACGGAAAGAGGACCCTGTTTATTTCAAGTGTTGCCATACATCCATACATACATATATAACAAGTGTTACGGTGACACCTAGGGTAGAATAGTATAAGTTAATTAATAGCATAAAGTTTACTACTAGAAGTAACTTGGGACGCGATAGTGTTAGTTGTAAGATTATTTGGAACGCGATAGTGTGAAGTTGTAAGATTATTCGTATTTGGATAGAAAAGCGATAGTGTGAAGATTAAACCGAGTAATTTAAAAGTGAATTAGTGCGATATAAAAATTAGAAGTGATCAGTAAAATTGTGTGATTATTAAAATTAATGATTTTGTGAACTATTGTAATAATTGTGTTGAATTAATTTTCGTATTAAATTTGTTTGTGATAAAATTGAAGTGATTTGTTTTATTCACAATCCAGTGATTCGAACCTTGATTAACAAGGCAAAAACTTAACAATATTAACAAAACGTTACAGGCTTTACCATGAGAAAAATTGACTGACAGTCAAAAAAACGAAAAGTGAAAAATCATCTGATGCCCCATATAAGAGACAAGGACATCGTTTTTTATTTTATTTTTTATTTTACAGCAAAATTGTTTTTCTATAAAATAAAAACCGTTGTCTTTGTCTCTTATATGGGGCATCCGATTATTTTTCTCTTTTCATTTTTTTTGACTGTCAGTCAATTTTTCTCATGGAATACAGGCTTAAAAGTATAAACACAGAATACAACCTTTAATCTTTCTTCTGTGGTATAAATACATTTTTTTTGGTGAGCAAGATATACAGAAAATAAAGGTAGCATATTCCCGTGTCTCATTTTCGTCTTTCTTTGCGCATCACGTCACGTGTAGACAAAAAAGCAGATATTTATATTAAGTTTGACGGTTTTTTGAATAATCGTAATTTTTTTTAACAAACCGTATTTACAATTGATAATGATAGTTTATCGGGACCCTTTTTATTCTTTATATTTTTTTATAGTCCAAATATTTGAGAAATAATTCCTTCGAGTATATAATGTCTAAGATAAACGGAAAAAAGGGTAGACAAAATTATGAGTACATAACATAAAACAATTAAATTATTAAATGTTTTTGGTCATTTGAATATACGTACCAATTATTCAAATTTTTATTTTTTTACATTATGTACTCAAATTTTTGCCATCTATTTTCGTTTGGCTTCAAATTATTGGTATATTATGTTCATATTCAACGTTAAATATAAATGTAAAAATATGTATATTAAATAAAAATTCAGTTCACAAATTATTGTTTATAAAAAGGAAATTAAATAAAACTATAAAGTAAAATTAAATCTCTGGCTTATTTCATTTATTGTCTTATGATTTTCGCTACAACTAAATCAAGACATCCATTCACTGTTTAGTGTTCTATATGTGTTTTTATCATAAGTACAATTGATAGTTTCATTGAAATAGGAATTATTCAAATTTAGTATATTTATAATAGAACACTGATGTGATTATAGACTTAAATAAAGAGAAGTATAACGCAAATAAAAAATGACAAGCGTCCATTCACCAGGTATTTATTAAAAGCAAACAAAAGAAAGTACATAAGAAAAAGAACGCCACAAGCGGCTAGCATAAAAAACAAAATAGAGACTCTCTCACTCTTAATAACTCAACACCTCCACTAGAACCTTATTTTCCAGCACTCAACTCTTCACAAGATTGACCCCCATTGAACAGAACCTGTGTATTTCTGCTGTCACCGGTTTGGTAAGGCTATCCGCTAACATTTCGTTTCGTATATATAAATATATGCTTTGTTCTGGGTGAAAAAACTGTCTTCTCCGTTAGTTGGATCGCTCCTTTGTTGTCGCAGTGTATGATGGTTGAACATTTATTTTCCCCTAGCAACTCCTGACATATACCCCGCCACCAAATAGCCTCTTGCGTTGCCAAAGATATAGCCATGTATTCGGACTCTGTTGTAGACAAAGCAACTGTTGGTTGCTTCTATGACGCCCATGAAATTGCTCCATCTTGCAGTTTGAATACATATCCTGTTGTCGAACGTCGATCTACTGAATCACTTGCCCAATCTGAATCGCAATAACCTTGCACTACTTCATTTCCATTTTTTGAATAAGTCAATTTCATCTCGATTGTACCTTTCAAATATCGCATGATCCGCTTTACTGCCAACCAATGAGCAACGCCTGGATTGTTATTGAATCTGCTGACAGCTCCTACCGCGAACTGTATATCTGGTCGTGATACCTGGGCAGCAAACAACAAGCTCCCAACTGCTTCTTGATATGGCACATCCTTCATGGATTCGCGATCTGACTCATTCTTCGGCGACATTTCTGAAGTAAGTTTCTGATTTGGATCAGCTGGAACACTTACTCTATTACAATCGACCATTTGGAAACGTTCTAGTATTTTTTGAATATACTGGCTTTGATTTATCGAAATCGTTCCCGACTTGCGGTCTCGCGTAATCTGCATGCGCAACACACATTTGGCCTCGCCAGTGTCCTTCATTTTAAATTGCTTCTGTAGACACAACTTCAAATCAGCTTTCAAAACTTTCTCGTTGGAAAAAATGAGCAAGTCGTCAACATATACTTCTACAATCAACATCTTACTACCATCTATAAGATAGTAAATGCATGCATCGTAATTTGAACATTTCATGCCAAAATTCTTCAAAGCAGTGTCCAAACGCTGATTCCATACACGACTGGACTGCTTGAGTCCGTATAACGACTTCTTCATACAACACACGTTGACTTCCATCACTAAATTTTTCAGGTTAAATCATATAGATTTCCTCGCTTAAATCGCCATGAAGGAACACTGTAATCGCATCCATCTGATCGATCTCTAAATCGTATCTCACTAGCGAACTACGGATGAGAATGTCTCCTCATAATCAATGCCCTTACGCTGAGCACAACCCTTCACTACCAAACGAGCCTTCTACCGATCTACCAAACCTTTCTCGTTGTACTTGGTCTTGAAAACCCATTTGCATTGAATTGCTCTACGATCAGGTGGCAAATCTGTAAGCGACCAGGTCTCGTTTTCGATTAACGAACGGTACTCCTCTTCCATAGCTGTTTTCCAGTGAAACGCATTTGAGCTGCTCATAGCCCTCTCCACTGACAATGGATCATCCAATTGAACACGTGAGACAACATAAACGAAATCATTACTTTTCGTCGACTTGTGCTCTCTCGATAAACGACGCGGTTGTAACGAAACATCGTTCACTTCCTCATTTGACGGTTCATTACTACCCGAAACATCAATTGAATCTTCATCTGTTAGATTCTCACTATTTTGATATCCAGATACGCCTTCTGAACTTGCTGTTGTAACAATTGCCTTATCCTCCACTTCATTGCTATCATCTTCGAATGGATAAAAATGATTAGAAAATTCGTTACAATCAATTACCTTGTTTTCACAGCATTGATCCTCCAGAAAAACGACATCACGACTGACATCCACTCGTAATTTTTCCAAATCAAAAACTCGATAGCCTTTACAATTCTCGCTGTAGCCGACCATGATGTATTCCCTTGATTTCGAATCAAATTTCTGGCGCTTTTGTTTCGGAACATGTACCATTGCCTTGCATCCAAACACTTTCAAGTTGGACAAATCAGGCTTTTTGTTGGACCAAATTTCTTCGGGCGTTTTATCGATAGCCCCCCGATATGGTGAACGATTCACAAGATAAGCCGCTGTGTTGACAGCTTCACCCCAAAATTTGTTGTCAAGCTTTGCGTCAAAAAGCATGCATCTCACACGCTCGATCAATGTTCGATTCATCCTTTCCGCCTTGCCGTTTTTCTCTGGCGTATATACGGTGCAGTTGTTTGATGCTGTATCCCCGAATCTCGGAGGAACTTATAAAACTCCTTGTTGCAGTACTCTGTTCCATTATCTGAACGCAACGTTCTGATTTTGTGACCCGTTTGATTCTCCGCAAATGCTTTGAACTCCCTGAAAACATTCAAGGTGTTTGATTTGTTCTTGAAGAAATACACGGAAATCTTGCGGCTAAAATCATCCAAGAAAGACACAAAATATCGCGAGCTGCCAAATGAATCACTGGCATTGGACCACACAGGTCAGTGTGCACCAGTTCTAGTACTCTGGTAGCCCGAGATTTGCTGTCCTTGAACGGAAGGCGCGTCTGTTTCTCCTTTAAACAAGTTTCACACTTGTCCTGTCGACCACCGACAAAACTCATCCCGTCCACAAAACCATTTCGTAATCTCATCAAGCTATCGTGACCTACATGTCCTAGACGACGATGCCATAATTCCCATAAATCCTCAACTTTGACCCTCAAACATGTTTCACTCGTCTGTGTTTACATCCCTGCATTTACTTTTGCCTCAATCAGTAATTTGTTGTTTTTATCGAAAACTTTGCAATCATTTGCACTAAACCTGACAATTAGTCCTTTGCCAACTAACTGACTGACCGACAATAAGTTTGTGCAAAGACCTGGCACGAATAGTGTAATGTATGGAATATGTAATATATGGTACGTAGGGATCTGAAATGTATAATATGGTACCTAGGGGAACATATATAATGAAAGGAGAATATTTTCGCTCTCTTCTTCCGGATGTCATAGTGAAAAGACATGTTTGTAATAAGTATAAATAAAATAAAAAATAATTAATAATCATAAATATTTATATGTTTTATTGGTCATCTCGCACAAAATATAACATTGGCGACTAGGAAAATTAATAAGGAAAGTGTTAAAAAATATATTAGTGATTAATTATAAAAAAAAGGCAAAAAAAATTGATAAAATGAGTGATAAGCAAAAAGCACTTTGGGGCCACATGCCGCCTTTAAATTATAAAATAGATAAATGGAAGTGTACAAGGGTCGCTTTGAACAGTTTATCACAGTGTTCAAAATGGTTGATGACGAGCAAAAGAAAGCGGCATTGCTAAACTTTTGTGGGAATGAAACATACCAGTTTATGTACAATTTATGTTGTCCAGAGGAGTTGAGCGAGGTGTCGTACACGGATTTAATAAAAAAGATGGATGATCATTTTTTGGAGTCGGTGAATATATGGGTTCAGCGAAAACTAACGTTTTTTTTGAGTATAATCAAGAGGAAAGAGAATCATGCCAAGATTATATAATGAAATTGCGTGGTGCGGCAAAAGATTGTGGATTTGGTGAAAGTTTGGAAAATGTTATTATGCATAAATTTGTGACGGGGATACATAGTAAAAAAATTTTCGAAGAGCTGTTTGATGAAACGAGGGATATAAACAGTATTAAAAAGGCGTTAGAGGTGGCAAAAAAGGTAGAAAATAAATTGATGGTAGAAGAAACAAGCGAAGTGATGGCATTAAAAAAACAATATGTGGATGGTAAAAATGACAGCCAAATGGGAAATAAACAAAATGGAAATAGTAAACAATTTCCGATTCAAGGAAATAAGGCATCGTATTTGGATATGCAGCAACAAAATTATATTAAATGTATACATTGTGGATATACAAATCATGTTAGTGATCAGTGTCGATTTAAAAATGTTATATGTAGAAAATGTAACAAGAGAGGTCATATGCAGAAGGTGTGTTCCGAAAGAAAACAGGAAGAGTCAAATTGTGTACTAACGGGAAATGAAGGTGCATCAGCAAAGAATGTGGATGTCATTCTGACTTGTGATATACAACGAAGTAAATTAGACGGAGCAACGAGTGACAGGGTAAATATAATTAATAAGAAATTAGAAAGTAAGGGTTATTGTAATGTAAAACCGTTAGATTTGTCTGTGAAAGGAAATAGTATTGTTAATTATGAGAAAGAAAACTTGGTTTATGATCATGTAGATAATTTGCAGGGTGTAATGGAAGATTCATTATTAACAAAAGATACAAATTTTAATGAAATTTATTATAATACCTCAGGGTATAATTCAGCAATAGAATTGTGTTTATTGATTAAAAATAAATTAATTAGGTTTATATAGATACAGGGGCATCGATATCGGCTATTCCTGGAGGTGTTTATGATGATATTTTATCAGATGTTAAATTGACACGGGATAGTACTGTGGTTAAAGACTATAGTGGAAATATATTAAGAATTCGCGGAAGTATATATGTATCGGTAAACTGCTATAATGACGTTGATCAAATGTTTAAATTTTTAATAATCGATGGAGTTCAGAAATCCATTTTAGGTCGCGATTTCTTTAGTGCATTTGAAGTGAAACAAATAGAGATAAACCAATTAAGTGACGCAAGTGATCAAATAAAAAGGATAATAGGAGAATATAGGGAGTTGTTTGATGGTAAATTAGGGAAAGTTAAACATGTTAAAGTACATTTAGATATTATGGAAGGAGTTATTCCTAAATTTGTTCCGGCCAGAAAGGTTCCATTTGCTTTTTTGAGTGAAGTCGAAAAGGAGTTAGCGACATTAAGTAAGGAAGGAATAATTGAAAAGATTGAAACAGCAAATTGGGGCACACCTTTGGTGCCTATTTTAAAAGAAAATGGTAGCATAAGAATTTGTGCGGATTACAAGGTTACGTTAAATAAGTATTTGAAAGATACGAATTATAGATTGCCAAAGGTAGAGGATATTTTGTACAAGTTGAGAGATGCCCGAATTTTTTCAAAACTATACTTAGATCGTGCGTATTATCAATTGGAGTTGGATGAGGAGTCTAAAGAGTTGGTTTCGTGGAGTACACATATGGGAAACTATAGAATGAATCGTTTACCATTTGGGGTCAAACCAGCGTCTGGGATTTTTCAGCGAGAGATTGAAAGAGTGTTAAAAGGTATTAATGGGGAAGTGTGTTTCTTGGACGATGTGTTAGTGTTTGCGAAAGATTTAGAAAGTCATAATATAGCGTTGAATAATGTTTTTGGTAGATTGTCAAATGCTGGGATTAGAGTTAATGCATCGAAGTGTGAGTTTGGTAAAAATAAAATTGGATATTTAGGATATGTAATTTCGGATAAGGGTATAAATAGAAGTAGTAAGAAGTATACTATTAGTGATTTTCCAATTCCGAAGACTATTACCGAGGTTAGGTCGTTTTGTGGACTGGTGAATTACTTTGGTAGGTTTATTGAAAATGTACCTACGAAAATGCATCCAATATATAATTTGTTGAAACAAGGAGAAGGTTTTGAATGGAGTGAAAAATGTAATAAAGTGTTCTGTGAGATTAAGGACGAAATAATGTCGGATAAAGTGTTGGTAAAATACGATCCTCAACAGGAACTGGTACTTACTTGTGATGCATCGAATGTGGGATTAGGAGTAGTACTATCAGATAGATTTGAGGATGGAATAGAAAGGCCAATTGGATTTGCATCGAGAACGCTTTCAGATAGTGAAAGAAACTATGGGACAATTGAAAAGGAAGCACTCGCTATTATTTTTGGGACAAAGAAATTTTTTCAATACTTAATTGGAAGACATTTTGTATTGGTAACGGACCATAAACCGCTTCTTGCAATTTTTGGAGAACATCATGGAATTCCACAGATGTCGACGAGTAGGTTACAAAGATGGGCATTTCATCTTTCAGCATTTGATTACTCTATTGAATATGTTAAATCTAGGGAAAATTGTGCGGATTCGTTGTCTCGTTTTCCAATAGATAATAGGCCACTTAATTCCGAAGAAATTAGTTATTTGAATTTTGTGTGTTCAAATGATGTCTTACCAATTAATTTTGAGGTAATTAAGCAGGAAACGGGAAAAGATTTAGAGATAATAGAAGTGATGAAAGCAGTGAGGAACGGCGATTTTTCAAAATTAGATAAAAAACTATTTGCAGCATATATGATAAAGGGAAATGAATTAGGGATTGAAGAAGAAGTCTTGATGTGGGGACATCGTGTAGTTATTCCACAGACTCTCAGGCAACCATTGTTACATCAATTACATAAAAGTCATTTTGGAATTGTCAAAACAAAGTCGATAGTGCGGTCATATGTGTGGTGGCCAAATGTAGACAAAGATGTAGAGGAGTTGATAAGGGAATGTGAGAGTTGTATAAATGTATTACCAAATCCACCGAAAGCAAAAACTATTATGTGGAGGAGACCAGAAGGTCCATGGAAAAGGATTCATATTGATTTTGCGCGTCCGATGTGCAACAGGTTTTATTTAATAATTGTAGATGCATATAGTAAGTGGGTCGAGGTTTTTCATACGTTAAGTCCAACAACAGAATTCACTATTCGTTGTTTGTCAAGTGTGTTTTCACGATTTGGATTGCCAGAGCAGCTGGTAAGTGATAATGGATCACAATTTGTATCATTGACGTTTGTTGAGGCATGTGAATCAGATGAGAGGGTTAGGGCGAAGGCTAAATGACAACTCAAAAATAGAGCAGAGTTTGAATAAACAGGATAAGGTTAATGATCAAGGTACTGTTGTTGGGATGAATGAAGGTAGTCAAAGTTTCAATATTGTTTTGTTTGATAGTGGTAGGAGTTGTGTAGAGAATCAACTCGTTAGTCAGTATAATGAATGTGAAGGCGTAGTGGAAGATGTTGTTACAGAAAATCCAAGTGGTTTTGAAGTAAGGGAGGAAGGCTGTGGTGAGAATGTGAATGTGAAAGGGGTAAATAGAAATGAGAATGCAGAGCAAAATGTAGGTCAGGGTTGTCGGTTACATGATAAGTCGCTTATAAAAAAACCAGTACGGTTTAGTCATTTGATTAAGTTTATTAATTGAATTCGTTTAAAATAAAAGAAGAAAACAAAATTAAATTATTTTGAAATGATAAGAGATCATCAAAGATACCTACAGCTACTGATATGTTGATGGAAAAGAACAAAAATAGTATTAAGAAAAATTTAGTTATATATATATATATATATATATATATATATATATATATATATATATATATATATATATATATATATATATATATATATATATATATATATATATATATATATATATATATATATATATATATATATATATATATATATATATATATATATATATATATATGTACATATATATGTACATATATATATATATATATATATATATATATATATATATATATATATATATATATATATATATATATATATTTATATATATATATATAATATAGATACATATATATAATATGTATGTATAGTATGAAGTCATTAAATAAGTTTAGGGTTGAATTTAGTATGATAATTATAGTTTCTATTGTTTTATATAATGTTTTAAGCTTTATAAGAGACGAGTGTAATGTTTGGAATATGTAATATATGGTACGTAGGGACCTGAAATGTATAATATGGTACCTAGGGGAACATATAATGAAAGGAGAATATTTTCGCTCTCTTCTTCCGGATGTCATAGTGAAAAGACTTGTTTGTAATAAGCATAAATAAAATAAAGAATAATTAATAATCATAAATATTTATATGTTTTATTGGTCATCTCGCAAAAAATATAACAAATAGAACGTCATGAACTGTAGAATCCACTATACGATTATTCACCTGTAGCTGGAGTAAAACATTGCCAATCAATTCGGCCTTCAATTTTGATTGATTTGCAAACGTGACCTCTCCTGAGTCTGACACTGGTTTGAGATTTTCCATCCAACCTTGTTCACATGTGTGGAGAGGCACCAGAGTCTACATACCACTCAGTCGATTTATAATTGCATGCCGTCAAACACGAAAAAACTAACGAATGACTAGCCATCTTCGCTTTCGGACATTTGTTTTGGTAGTGACCAACTTCACCACATCCGCAACATTTCCCGTCTTTTACTTGTTTCTTCTTCTTCTGATAATTGTTTGACTTCGCTGGCTTTCTGGCTTTACGTTCATGGCTGATGCAGAGGCAGAGCCCTCAACTCTATCATCCAAACGAACTTCTTGAATTAGCTTGGTTTTTATTAAGTCAACCGAAATTTTTGTGCCAGAACTCTCTATCGTCAAAATCATGGGCTTGTACTCGTCGCTTAATCCGGCCAACAACAATGTGCCAATCCACTCCTCGTCTATTTCCATGCCGGCACCTTTCAACTTGTGAGCGATCAAATAATTTTGTTGACGAAAAATTCCATCGAACCGCAATTCACCAGTTTAGTTGAAACAAGTTCACGCAAGAGTGCTACACGACGAAGTAGACCAGAATCTTCAAACGCTACTTTTAAACTGTCCCAAACATCCTTCGCCGTATTTGCTTTTTGAATGTGTGAAAAATTCACACTGTCCACTAATAAAATAATCGATGCCTTGGCTTTTGAATCTTCAGTTTTTTTCTTTACTGGATCAATTTCCTTGCATGTGCCCTCAACATGACTCCAAAGGTCATTCATTTGAAGTTATGCTTGAGCAGCAAATTTCCATGTCTCATAGTTATCTCTTCCACGCAATTAGTCTATGGACGCAAACGTTGCCGCAATCTTACAATTTTTTTTTCTTTTTACATAAAAAAAAATAATAATTACAATAAACTCGTTAACCACGAATTTTAACAAATTGAACTTCTTTTTAATACTTTTTCCTTTGATTATTTAAGTGGGCCTGGGCTCATAATCTGATGTGATTCTAGATTTAAATAAAAAGAAGTATAACGCAAATAAAAAATGACAAGCGTCCGTTCACCAGGTACTTATTACAGGCAAACAAAAGAAAGTACATACATAAGAAAAAGAACGCCATAAGCGGCTAGCATAAAAAACAAACACAAAATAAAGACTCTCTCACACTTAATAACTCAACAAACACTCCCAAATTTTTGAATTAAATAATTAAAATCTAGACGTTTTCTGCATTTAACAAAAAAATTATACACATAAATTCCGAAACTTGTTATGCAATGTGCTCAAACAGTCTGCTCTAGACACGAATATTAAAACATGCCTCTTTTCGCGATTTAATTCCAAAAGTATTGCAGTATATAACTAAAATGAAAATTGAAATGTTTAATTTTAACATAAAGCCGAAAACAATTGATGGCAAGAATAAAAAAAAATTCATTTATTTTCCATTTATTTAAAAAATTAATAAAAATATTACGAAACTCCATATAAATATCAGCATTTTTGTCTACACGTGACGTCAAATTGAGAAAAAAAGATAGCAACAGAATGTGCAATATTATATCTTTATTTTCTGTATATCTTGAGTCACAGAATACAACCAGAAGAGACATAACGCTGTTTTTGTATACAAAAATTTGGTCTCATTATTTTGACCTTAATTTGCCGAAAGTAAGAGAAAGTTGGGTTATGTATTCTTTAGTTTACTGGTTTTGATTTGAAATAATAAAAATTGAGAATCCTTAACAGTGTAGTTAGTGAAATTATTTGACAAGTTTTGTTTTGACAGCATAATTTGCATTAACTACTATAATCACAGAAGAAAGATTAACCAGAACCGTCATAACCCTGTTTTTGTATGGAAAAATTTGGACTCATTTTTTTGACCTTGATTTGCCGAAGGTAAGAGAAAGTTGGGTTATGTATTCTTTCATTTACTGGTTTTGATTTGAAATAATAAAAATTGAGAATCCTTAACAGTATAGTTAGTGAAATTATTTGTCAAGTTTTGTTTTGACAGCATAATTTGTATTAACTATTCAAAAAATTCATAATATTCGAAAATAATTATACTTCAATGTCCAAAAAAGAAGGTAAGATGAAAAAAAAATTTGATCCACGCAATGTCTATTCTGGTTAATCTTTCTTCTGTGCTATAATATTCAAAAATAATTATACTTCAATGTCCAAAACAGAAGGTAAGATGAAAAAAAATTTGGTCCATGCAATGTCTATTCTGGTTAATCTTTCTTCTGTGGTTTAACAGCATAATTTGTATTAACTACTATAATATTCAAAAATAATTATACTTCAATGTCCA
Source organism: Tipula vernalis (assembly GCA_958295665.1). Taxonomy (NCBI): domain Eukaryota; kingdom Metazoa; phylum Arthropoda; class Insecta; order Diptera; family Tipulidae; genus Tipula; species Tipula vernalis. Next base: position 85,609,169 of record OY282559.1, on the reverse strand, counting down.
AAAATGAACTTAAGATGAAAAAAAAATTTGGTCCACGCAATGTCTATTCTGGTTAATCTTTCTTCTGTGCTTGAGTGGTAATGCTTGATTTATACACCAAACACATTAGCTGCGCTCTATGCCTGACTTCGCTTCTCTTCGTCTTTATGATTTTAGTCTTTGAGCTTTTTTTACAATTGTCTTTCTCATATGCCCATTTGGATGTTATATTCAGCTAAAATTAGAGGTTTCCAAGCATTTACTTTAAAAACAACAACAATAAATATAAATGTCATTCACACCTCAAAAAATACAAACTGCTAGTTTGACGCCGCTCTATTACTAAAGATACATGTTAAACCGAAAGTGATCTGACTGAGTTTTATCTGAACGTGATCTGACTGAAAATTTGGGTTGGTGTTTACATGGGACTTTTTTATTTGATCTGAGCTGACAGTTCAAATGTCACTTTGTTCTAAAATTACATTTAAATTATTAAAAAATTATTTAAAATAATTTAAAAACCACTTGGAAAATGTATAAAAACATTTTGCCCTTTTAACAGTATGAAAAAATCTGTCAGTTCAACTAAACTAAAGTTTACATGTTTAACTCAATATACAAACTGACTCAACCAACCAAATTTAAGTTGACCGAACTCAGACTACTTTCAGATAACTTTCAGTCAAGTCACCGTTTACATGTTGAATTTATCTCGGACGTTTTCAGTCAGATCACTTTCGGTTTAACATGTATCTTTACTATATGTGTTCGCTCTTATGGAGATACATACAGTTAGTCACTCTCAAAGTTGGTCGATGCAAAAATCGAATTTAATTGTTTAAAATATTAGATTTAAAAAAAATATTTTTAAATTCTGCGACGTTTTTCATTTTGTTTAATTTATCCGTAACACATATGCAAGAAAAGTACCGTAATAAATACACACAAATACGAACTTCGCAGTTTTTAAACATTTTTTTCATTTATTTACGTCACTTTCATTGTTGGCCGATACGTTATACACACACATTCACGTAAAATTACTCAAACAAAGAACAATATTTTTCTTTGTTTTAAACATTAGTCTGTTTTAAATTATTAGTCAGTAAGGACCTTTTAGAGAATAATTTTGTAATTGTGCCAAATTTTTCTAAAATGTCTAACAAAGGAAAACGTACTTCTTTTGATAAGCGACAATTAGTTGTTTTCCATTATACTAAAGGAAAATCACATAAAGAAATTGCAGAGATATTAAATATGTGTAAAAGTACTGTAGGGAATATAATTCGGCGGTTCAAAAATGAAGATCGCATTGATTTTATACCGCCAAAACCTCGAGAAAAAAAGCTTACCGCCCGCGAAAAGCGTTGGATAGTAAACCAAATTAAGATACAGCCCAAATTAAGTGCACCAAAACTAACATCTATGGTTCTCGAGAAATTTAAGAAGACTGTTAATCCAGAAACCGTTAGAAGAACGCTCTGCGAAAATGGTTATCATGGTCGAGCAGCCAGGAAAAACCATATATAAGCGATGTAAACAAGAAGAAAAGAGTTCTGTTCGGTAAAGAGCATATTAATAAGGGTGACGAATTTTGGAAAGAGGTTATTTTCGCAGACGAGACTAAAATTAATTTATTTGGTAGCGATGGCCGGGTCAATGTGTGGAGAAAAGCGAATGAGGAGCTGAATATAAAAAATTTAAATTCTACCATAAAACACGGCGGCGGTTCTGTAATGATTTGGGGGTGTATGGGGCAGCAGGTGTAGGTAATTTACAATTTATCGAAGGAATAATGAAAAAGGAGCAATATCTCAACCTTCTAAAAAATAATCTCAAACAAAGTGCTGAAAAATTAGGTATTCCCAAAACATTTAAATTTTACCAAGACAACGACCCAAAACATACAGCGCATATTGTTCGCGAATATTTGATTTACAACTGCCCCAAAGTTATCCAGGCACCTCCACAATCTCCCGATATTAACCCAATCGAAAATTTATGGAATTATTTGAAATCAAGGGTTCGAAAAAGGAATATAACCAGCAAATCAAAATTAAAAAAATAATAGAGGAAGAATGGAATAAAATTGGGCCTAGCTACACACAAAAATTGATTAGTTCAATGAAAAATCGTTTAGCATGTGTTATTGAATGTAAAGGAAATCCAACTAAATATTATTTTTCTTTTAATTATCTAAATTGAACTAAACTATTATTAATTATTATTAATTGCGTCATTATCGACCAACTATGAAAGTGATTGAATTATTAGCAGAATTTTTGTTAACTATTTTTTTTTTTAAATTTCATAATTAAAATATGTAAATAACTGTATTTTCGGTTTTATGAAATAATAAATAAACCTAAAATATTATCTTTTGTCTTTTTTTTGCATTTTTCTTGTAGAAAATGAAACATATTTAAGGAATTTCTTATCGACCAACTTTGAAAGTGACTAACTGTACATGGATTCTAATTCAGCGCCGCTGTTCGCTCCGTCAATGTGTTTGGGGTTATACACGTTACAACAATGTTTCCCAACAAAAAATGAAGAGATTAGTACATATATCGCGAATTTCATTTGAAAGAACAAACATATAAACAAACAAAATTTTGTTGGAGTTGTTTTCTTTTTTTTAACTTTGTTTCCATAAAAAAAAATTTTGACTATAAAATATACTCTACCCGAGTACCCTCTAAACAAAAAAAGCGATTCTGAAAAAACGATACTATTGCGATATGAGAACGATACTCATTTTTTTATATCACACCACGCACTTTCTTATTTGTATTTCTACTCCCATAGAAACAACGAATATAAAAATTGTATATTGCGCATTCTCTTACTCGCCATTTCAATTCAAGTTTAACCTAAAACAAAAGCGGACGGCGATACTTATGTAAAAAGAAACTAAAGGTAGATCCGCACGACGTGTTTTTACAAGTACTTTTACAAATGTGTTAACATTTGTGACAATTTTTTATGGCCACATGTTGTATTTTTGCTTTTGTGATTGCATATGTTTCCACACATATGTAATTTTCAAAAATCACTTTTGTCCATTTTCGCATGTTTTTACACAGGGTATAACCACAAAAAATTAAACAAATGTCATTAAAAATGGTTTTGACCGTAAATTTTCCTTCTTTTTAGTTTAATTGTAGGTAATAATAAATCTACAGAAATCAAAGTCGCCTGGCCAAAGATATTAATGTCTATTAATCTATCACCGTCGATATTAATATTGCAAAACACAAATGTTTTTAATGAACGTGTGGATGTGATTTTCAATTTCACAAATATTTGACAACACACTTGTATTTTCTGACATATTTTCGTTTGTTAAAACATAACTGAAAACACATCGTGTGGATCGACCTTAATACCACGTTTACATTAGTAGAATAAAAGTATGTAGCAAAAAAGTATCGTCATGTGAACTCAAATTTAAATATTTAAATATTTTATCACATACTTTTTTGATATTTCGGTAAAGTATGTATCAAAAAAGTATTAGTATATTACGTTGTAATGTGAACTCTAACTAATAACTATATGTTAATGTCATTCGTATATTTGTTGTCAAAACAAAAATTTATACGTTTTTCATTGTAGTTTACAATTTCGGGTGTTAATCAAATAATTTGCCGACAAATCTAATAGAGTTTGAGAAGAAATTCACAAAACATAAACTGAATTGAATACAGAAATCTATCTGTCAAAACAACAAACTTTTATAGTATGCGTTCACACTACAAATCGCAAAGCTAATGTGAACTGCAGCGGAAAAATAATTAAATAGCAAAAAAGTACATACTTATTAGGTACGTATAATGTAAACGTGGTATAAGACCATTAGGAAATATTTGGTGGTTCACAAAGTAATTATATATTTATTTTACAATTTGTTTAAACAATTTTTGTTTATTAATTTAATCCTTTTATACTAATTGTTTATTTTTTAAAATGTGAGCAAAGTTTACTACTGCGAATTGAATTGAGGAGCGAAGTATTATGAAATCCGATGTAATTAAACCGTCATATAAAAAAGTAAATCTTATATATTATATATAATGTAATAATTATTATAAAATAATACTTCAAATAAATAAAAAAAAAATTAATCGTATTATAAAACTGGCTTTTTATTTTTGCTAATCCAAAATAAATACTATCGTAACCAACACGAAAAATACGATACGTAAATACATCGCATAATTAGATCTGTTTACGATATGAAAAGTAAGCATCGTAAACGTAACGTAAAATTCTTTCTATTTACGTTACGTAAACAATTCTAATTATCATGAGACATTGGATTCGTAACCATATCGATTTCGAATCGCAAAAACGATTCGTAAACGATATTTTGTATGAACAAGAAACATCATTTTCGTATCGTAAACGAATCGTTTTGTTTAGTGGGTATATTTTATGGAAACAAACATAATAAAAATGGCGATTTGTGAAACTTAAGCCGGTATTCCATTATGAAAAATTTACTGACTGCTGGAAAAAATGAAAGAAGACAAAAAAAAATGTTACATTAGAGTGACAAAGAAAAAACAATTTTTTTATTTTTTATTTTATAGCAAAGTTGTATGGATAAATTTTGACAGCAAACAAAAACATAACCAACAAATATGAACACAATTATGCGTTATTCTTAATTCGTATATTTTCACCTCTCAAAATTATCTAAAAAATTAAATATTATTTTCACACATATCAGAATTATTTTTTTTTTCATTTATTTTCCGTCACAGAATAAAAAATAAAAAATATCTTTCCCATAAAAATGACCTACTATGAAAATTAATATTGTGTGCGAGAAATATGTTATCATCCGTACACAAAATTTATGTGGATGTGTTAGAGGGTTGCAATAAAAAGTACTCCATTTGATACTTTTTGTCAATAATTATGGCATCACACTAAACAGCCACAACTTTTTTGTAATAAAAATGTTTACTGACGAAGTCGGGTGTCTCATTCACACAACCACCGATTTTATATTTTTATCTCAATATATTTTTGCTGATAAACATTTTTTCACAATGGAATACCGGCTTTATCATGTTTCCATGAGTAAGTTTATGCTTAGGGTTCAACCTGGGTGGTCATTTTGTGGTGCTATATCACACCTTTTTATCACTAGTGGAGACTTTTTTTGTGTGATATAAAAAAATGGAGAAAGTCTACAAACACACCCCTGCAAAATGAATTTTAAGGGGAAAATGATGAATAAAAGTGATAAGTTGACGTTTCCACATAACCTCAAATGACATTATATGAAAATTTTATACGAAGTGCTATTTGTGTTATGATAAAGTAATACTTGAATGCAAAGATGCTTATTATTTAAATAAAATGTTAAAAATATAATAATCAGTCCTTTGTCAATCAACAATTTTATTTTGCACTTAGTTTCATGATAATTTTCATTCATTTTTTTAATATCCCAATTTAGTGGTTTTCCATCAAACTATTTGGAGTTTGATCAAAAACAACCAAATTAAAGTTTCAAAAAAATTAATGAAAATTATCATGATACGAAGTGCAAAACAAAATTGTCGATTGAAAAAAGACCAATTAATATATTTTTAACATAACATAACTTGAAAAGCCTTTGATTTGTTAGAATTTGATGTTTAAACATTGACCAATATTTGCATTTTGTGCGGTTATGTCAGATGGTTTATGTTGATTTTTGTTTAAGAATATTTTTTTGTCCTTTGTGAGCTCCCGAAGAAATTTGTTATTCTAGGCAACTAGAATGTTATTTTTAACCAAGATATACAGAAAATAAAGGTACAATATTGCGCATGCTGTTGCCATACTTTTTTCGCAATTTGACGTTACGTGTCACGTGTTGTCAAAAATGCTGATATTTATATGGAGTTTCGTGATATTTTTATTAATTTTTTAAATAAATGGAAAATAAATGAATTTTTTTTTATTCTTGCCATTTATTGTTTTTCGACTTTATGTTAAAATTAAACATTTCAATTTTTATTTTAGTTATATACTGCAATACTTTTGGAATTAAATCGCGAAAATAGGCATGTTTTAATATTCGTGTCTAGAGCAGATTGTTTGAGCACATTGCATAACAAGTTTCGGAATTTATGAGTACATTTTTTTTGTTAAATGCAGAGAACGTTTAGATTTTAATTATTTAATTCAAAAATTTGGGAGTATTCGATTTTAAATACATATACTAAATTTGAATAATTCCTATTGCAACAAAACTATCAGTTGTACTTCTGATAAGAACACATATAGAACACTAAACAGTGAATGGGTGTTTTGATGTAGTTGTAGCGAAAACCATAAGACAATAAATGAAATAAGCCAGAGATTTAATTTTAATTTATAGTTTTATTTAATTTCCGTTTTTTCAAATTTATGTTTTCTATTAACTGGGCGTTTAATAACTGAATTTTAAAAAACATTTTACACCTAAAAAACAATTTTTTGTGAACTGAAAACAATAATTTGTGAACTGAATTTTTATTTAATATATTTTTACATTTACATATATTTAACGTTGAATATGAACATAATATTTGAATAGGTACGTGGATACCAATAATTTGAAGCCAAACGAAAATAGATGGCAAAAATTTGAGTACATAACGTAAAGAAATAAAAATTTTAATAATTGGTACGTACATATGTTTAAATGACCAAAAACATTTAATAATTTAATTGTTTTATGTTATATACTCATAATTTTGTCTACCCTTTTTTCCATTTATCTTAGACATTATATACTCGAAGGAATTATTTCTCAAATATTTGAACCATAAAAAAAATATAAAGCATAAAAAGGGTCTCGGTAAACTATCATTATCAATTGTAAATACGGTTTGTAAAAAAAAAATACGATTATTCTTGATTTATTTAAAAATTAATCAAAACACCGCCAAACTTCATATACAAATGTGTTTTTTTGACTACACGTGACGTGATGCGCAAAGAAAGACAAAAATGAGACACGGGAATATACTACCTATTTTTTCTGTATACCTTGATTTTTAACAAATAATTTACTACACAAAATTAAAATAACTGTTGATTTTTGTATTTCGTTTTTCTTGTAAATTTAACAATAACCCATTAATTTTATTTCAAAAATATATAAATGATCATTTTGTTAATAAATATCATTCATTTATATTTCGCGTCAATGTAAATTTCATTCATTTTTTGATATTTTTATTAGAGCTTTTTTTAACTAAACTCCATATAAAACAAATGTAAACATAACAAAATAATTTTTTTTTCCACTTGTAAAAGTAAGACGGAAGAAGTTGTGGTCTTTTTCATTTAAATCAATATGCGATGTGACGATATTCATCCATGACAACACCGTAGTTAGCTACGACAATTTATTTTTTGCAGAGTATCGCCAAATGTGATATATTACCACAAAATGACAACACTGCAAAATGAATTTTAAGGGGAAAGCAATGAATCAAAGTGATGATTTGACACGTAACCTCAATTGTTGATTTTTATATTGCTATGTAATATAAAAATCAACAATTATTTTAGTTTTATGTATTAAATTGTATGTTAAAAGAACCATTCTAGTAGCCTTGAATAACAAATTTCACAAAAACAATCATCCTTTTAACAGAAATGGACAAAAAATAAGCAATTCTTAAACGAAAATCAACATAAACCATCTGACATAACCTCACAAAATGCAAATAATGGTCGGTGTTTAAACATAAAATTCTAATAAACCAAAGGGTTTTCTAGTTATGTTAACTTAAAAATATAATAATTAGTCTTTTGTTAATCAACAATTTTGTTTTGCAGTTCGTATCACAGTAACTTTCATTCATTTTTTTAAACTTTAATTTAGTTGCTTTCGTTCAAGCTCCATATAGTTTGATTTTGATATAAAACAATTAAATTAAAATTTTAAAAAAATTAATGAAAATTATCATGATATCAACTGCAAAACAAAATTGTTTGTTATCAAAAGACTAATTATTATATTTTTAAGTTAACCTAACTAGAAAACCCTTTGATTAATTAGAATTTCATGTTTAAACACCGACCATTATTCATTATTTGCATTTTGTGAGGTTATGTCAGATGGTTTATGTTGATTTTCGTTTAAGAATTGCTTATTTTTTGTCCATTTCTGTTAGAAGGATGATTGTTTTTGTGAAATTTGTTATTCAAGGCTACTAGAATGGTTCTTTTAAGATACAATTTAATACACAAAACTAAAATAATTGTTGATTTTTATACTCCGTTTTCCTGTAAATTTAACAATAATCCATTAATTTTATTTCAATAATATATACATGATTATTTTGTTAATAAATATCATTTATTTATCATTAGCGTCAATGTAAATTTCATTCATTTTTTGAAATTTTGATTAGAGGTGTTTTTAACCAAACTCCATATAAAAAAAAAATAAACAACAAAATAAACAATTTTTCCACTTGTAGAAGTAAGAAGGAAGATATTGTGGTCATTTTCATTCAAATCATTATACGACGTGACGTTGTTCATCCAAGTTGGGACCGCAGTAAGCCACGACAAATGTCAGTTTATCACAGTTTTATCACCAAATGTGATATAGCACCACAAAATGACCACCCTGGTTTGAACCTAGGTTAACTTTTACTATAAACGGAGTCGAGTCATTTTGTAGTTAACTCGACTCGACCTAAAAAATTTCTAGGGTCGAGTCGAGTTAACTCTAAAAACATTCACTATAAACGGAGTCGAGTCGAAAAATAAAAACAACAAAAAAATAGTAATAAAAAGACACCATTTTAATTTCTTAATTCGTGTGCGAATCTTCGATTTTTGTGTGGCAATAAAACTTTGTCATTTTATTTTTATAAAATTCAGAAAATAATACAAGAAAAACATATAAACATACGACAGTAAATGATTTTTTTTTGACGTTTCTGACTCGGTTTCAACCTAGTTTCGACTCGACTACGATTTGATTCTGCAGTATAAACGCTAAAAAAGATAACTACAAGATGATCCAAAGTTAACTAAAAGATGACTCGACTCTGAGCATAAACGTATTCCATGATAGAGTTAACCTACTTAGGTTCAACTGTTTATGTGCATGGAAATGCGTATTAGGGTAGATTTTTACTTTTTATTAATTTTTTTGTTGAATGTTAATTAATTCATGTAATATCTAATATGCTACCGGTGGTTAGACCATTTTAATTGTGTTTCGATTAACACGAGAAGTATATTAGTATTTACGAACAGTAATTCAACGAAACCGACTAATAGACATAATTCTATTTATTTAATTAAATGATTTTTAATATGTTTCGAAGATTGTAAGAGAATTCAATCCAGTTTCGAACTGATGAGCTCATGATTATGAAAAAATCAATCTTCTCATCAGGCCGCGGCGACTGGACTGATTATACCACAATTTACATTCTATATATACAGAATGTGCTGTGATTTAAGTACTAGCGAATCGTACTAATACAGATGAATTCTCTTACAATTTTTTTAGTCGGTTATTAGTCGGTTTCGTTGAATTACTGTTCGTAAATACTAATATACTTCTCGTGTTAATCGAAACACAATTAAAATGGTCTAACCACCGGTAGCATATTAGATATTACATGAATTAATTAACATTCAACAAAAAAATTAATAAAAAGTAAAAATTAGCTTACACACAGAGCAGTGTGAATATTGTGAAGAAGAAAAAAATTGTAAGAGAATTCATCTGTATTAGTACGATTCGCTAGTACTTAAATCACAGCACATTCTGTATATATAGAATGTAAATTGTGGTATAATCAGTCCAGTCGCCGCGGCCTGATGAGAAGATTGATTTTTTCATAATCATGAGCTCATCAGTTCGAAACTGGATTGAATTCTCTTACAATCTTCGAAACATATTAAAAATCATTTAATTAAATAAATAGAATTATGTCTATTAGTCGGTTTCGTTAAATTACTGTTCGTAAATACTAATATACTTCTCGTGTCAATCGAAACACAATTAAAATGGTCTAACCATCGGTAGCATATTAGATATTACATGAATTAATTAACATTCAACAAAAAAATTAATAAAAAGTAAAAATTAGCTTACACACAGAGCAGTGTGAATATTGTGAAGAAGAAAAAAATTGTAAGAGAATTCATCTGTATTAGTACGATTCGCTAGTACTTAAATCACAGCACATTCTGTATATATAGAATGAATGTAAATTGTGGTATAATCAGTCCAGTCGCCGCGGCCTGATGAGAAGATTGATTTTTTCATAATCATGAGCTCATCAGTTCGAAACTGGATTGAATTCTCTTACAATCTTCGAAACATATTAAAACTCATTTAATTAGGGTAGAGTTTCGTTAAATCCAAATAAACTCGACGAATCATGTTTGTTTGAGTTAGATTCTCTGTCAAACATTTTTTGAAATTATAAATGGCGCATCGTATATTACTAAATATATTTCCACAAAACAATTAAAAAAATACACAAAAAGGTCGTTGTCAACGTTATGACGAGATATCAAAGCAAAATAAAAATTTTGTTTGTGTTCAATATGAAATTTTATTTTTTTATTCTATCGAAATATTTTTCTTCAACTCTAAATCCTAACTCTGTTCATGGAAAGGGTACGGGTTAGCGCCGCCATATTTTCAACTCAACGAAACCTAAACCTGTTTAAACTCGGTACATGGAAACATGGCAATTATACCCCAAATACAAAAGCGGCGCTCTACGCCTGGCTTCGCTTCTCTTTGTCTTTATGATTATTTGCAACCACATAGACGCCGCTAATTTGACATTTATTTATACGAAAAATGTTGTTTGGGTTTTTGAAACAAAACATTTTCATAAAAAACTATTTCTTTAATGACTTATTCGAACAAATTTAAGTTCAAATTTAGATTTTTTTTTACAATTGTCTTTCTCATATGCCTATTTGGATGTTATATTCAGCTAAAATTGGAGGTTTCCAAGCATTTACTTAAAAAACAACAACAATAAATATAAATGTCATTCATCGCCTCAAAAAATACAAAAAGTTTGCTAGTTTGACGCCGCTCTATGTGTTCGCTCTTATGGAAATACATGTATTCTAATTTAGCGCCGCTGTTCGCTCCGTATGTGTTTGGGGTATTAAGCGTGTTCCATTGGCGTTAGCAAACTACTCACAAGTGCTTGTATCTACTCGCAACTATTCATACTCAAGTGATGGTGTAGTTGTTAGAAGTAGTTACGCACATAGGCCCTTTCCGAAAGTTATACTTATTTATTTAGACCTACTTATTTAAATATGTATGTTGGCGAGGTAACTTAAAATAAGTGTTCTTACAAAAAAAAAATCTTAAACGAAAACTAAAATTCTGTTAATTTCATTGCAAACATATTGTGATATTATGTAGTAATAAAGTTTTATAAAAAATTTATTTAAAAAAATTATTTTATAGTTACAAAATAGTCAAAATAAAAAATAAGTATGTGAAATCAATTCGGATGATTTTACATACTTATTTAAGATGGCGTCAAATAAGTATGTCTAAATAAATAAGTATGTATAACTTTCGGAAAGGGTCATAATTAACAAAAGAGGGATTTTAGTTTAAAAAATTCTAACAGATGGCTCTATACCAATTTTGGTTCTGTGAAACGTCATTTTTTAACCCTAATCCAACCATGATGTACCTGTTTGGCTCGTTTGATAAATGCATTGATTTTCAAAATAATGTTAATTTCGTTATAAACTTGTATGTATTTTATTTTGAAACATTTCCATACAACGTACTTGACATCTAATCATTCTCTGAAAAAATTTTCATAAATTATTTGATTAGAATTTGAATTTACTGACATAACAAAAATATGTTGGTTCTATTAGGGTTAAAAACAAAAAAAAATTGTTTATGTTTGTGATACGACGCGCAATTGTTAAATCGTAAATATATTTTAATTATTTTGTTGTTTAATGTTTTATTACTTATTATTATTAATAGATCAACGTATTTTTTATTATAATCTAGCAGTTTTATTTAAATTGAGGTTATATTTTACTACTGTCACAAAAATTTGCGTTCCATTGAACATCTACTCACAAGTTCTTGGCAGTATCAAATTGTTTCCAATGGAACACAGTGATTTATAGCGCTTTATTTTTTTAAATTTTTATTTAAAAATTAAAATTTACGTTCGAACAGTTTTCATTTTAGCCAAGAAAAGTCATAATTTTGATAAATAAAGTGGTATCGGTGCGGCATTCGTCAAAAAATATATTGTTGATTTTATACTTTTATGACACTTTCCATAAAAATAACAAAGTTTTAATTAACTTAGTGTGCGACAAAAAATTTGCGTTCGTACACAAAATTTGTGTGCATATATTAGTTGGATAACCATAAAATGATTTCGATTTTGATAATTTTTGACCATAATTATGGCGACCCACTAATACAAACACACATTTGATGTAAGTAAAATCTTGACTGACTTCGTTTTGTGTTTCTTTCACACAACCACCGATTTTATATTTTTATCTCCCTTTATTTTGACTGACAAACTTTTATTCGCAATGGAATTCAGGCTTTATTTTAGCCAGAAAAGTTGTAATTTTGAAACTTAAAGTTTTATTATCGCCCTATTCGACATCGTAGATTTTATACCGCCAAAAAATTATAGCATAACCGACATTTTCGTTATATACTTTTTCTCTTTTTATCGCATGTAAATATTTTCTATTGCGTGTAGCTCTAATACCACGTTTACATTAGTAGAATAAAAGTATGTAGCAAAAAAGTATCGTCATGTGAACTCAAATTTAAATATTTAAATACTTTATCTCATAATTTTTTGATATTTCGGTAAAGTATGTATCAAAAAAGTATTAGTATATTACGTTGTAATGTGAACCCTAACTAATAACTATTACTAAAGATACATGTTAAACCGAAAGTGATCTGACTGAGTTTTATCTGAACGTGATCTGACTGAAAATTTGGGTTGGTGTTTACATGGGACTTTTTTATTTGATCTGAGCTGACAGTTCAAATGTCACTTTGTTCTAAAATTACATTTAAATTATTAAAAAATTATTTAAAATAATTTAAAAACCACTTGGAAAATGTATAAAAACATTTTGCCCTTTTAATAGTATGAACAAATCTGTCAGTTCAACTAAACTAAAGTTTACATGTTTAACTCAATATACAAACTGACTCAACCAACCAAATTTAAGTTGACCGAACTCAGACTACTTTCAGATAACTTTCAGTCAAGTCACCGTTTACATGTTGAATTTATCTCGGACGTTTTCAGTCAGGGGTGACATGTTCTACCATCACTATTTTCGATATTCGATAGGTTTTGTATCTCTTTTTGCAAGAATAAAAGTGTACGCTATTTCGCTTATTTTTTTACGTTTTATTTATTATGCTTTCGACTTGTTCGATTCATCGTGCTATTTCTTCATCACCAAAAATTTTGTTTTCGATACTTTATCGATTACGATGGAATTAGATAGTATTGAAAATTATACTAATAGATGGAGATCGCAATAGATAAAGCGTAATTGAGAAAATGAAGAAAAGAGATACAATGTTCGATCGAACATCGAAAATAGTAATGGTAGAACATGTCACCCCTGATCACTTTCGGTTTAACATGTATCTTTACTATATATGTTAATGTCATTCGTATATTTGTTGTCAAAACAAAAATTTATTACGTTTTTTGTTAAACTACAATTTCGGGTGTTAATTAAATAATTTACCGACATATCTTATTGACGATTGTAAAAGTAGAGAAAGCGCCTCTCGAGGAAAAAGTTAAAATGAGGCAACAGCCAAAATGACATTTCTCTTAAATGCGACGAAAGAAATTTTTGCAATCCGGTAATTAAAAATGGTTTTTATAATCCAAAATTGGAATTATTTACAATTATTATCAATCTGGTAAGTAAAAATTGTGTTTACAGTTCAAAATTGGAATTGTTTACAACAATTTCGAACGTCAAATTAGCAGCTACCTCAGTTTAAAAATTTTCCTCTAGGTGGAATCTGTGATGCTCCAATCGTCAATTAACGATTGTAAAAGTAGAGAAAGCGCCTCTCGAGGAAAAAAGTTCAAATGAGGCAACTGCCAAAATGACATTTGTCATAAATGAGACGAAAGGAAATTTTGCAATCCGGTAGTTAAAAATTGTTTTTATAATCCAAAATATGAATTATTTACAATTATTCGCAATCAGGGGGCCTATTCTCGAATTTCACATCCATTTTCCACATTTGGATATCTGTCAAAGTTGTCAAAAAATGGTTCGAAAATTGTAATTCGTATATAAAACACATGCGGCATTGACATTTTCCTAAGGGAATTTTTCCACATATGCTTATACCCATTCGGAAATATTCCCTTAGTACCGAAAAAATTCAATTTTTATGAATTTTGACAGTTGTCCACATGAGGAAAATGGATATGGAAATCGAGAATAGGCCCCTGGTAAGTAAAAATTGTGTTTACAGTTCAAAATTGGAATTCTTTACAACAATTTCGAACGTCAAATTAGCAGCTACCTCAGTTTAAAAATTTTCCACTAGGTGGAATCTGTGATGCTCCAATCGTCAATAGAGTTTAAGAAGAAATTTACAACACCCCAAGTGTTACTACTTCAAATATATTTTTGTTTTTCTGGAACTTTTTTTGGAACTGAGAACGACATTTGAGTTCCATTTTATTATAAGATTTCCTTTGAACAGTGGAACAAAAACCCTAAACTAATGGAACTAAATATGTTTGATTGTATATATGTATGTATTCAAAATAGAATTTGGCGGGAATCAGTAATTTGAGGTTAGATTGAAAAATATACTTATTTCAATATATCCCGTATTAAATAAAAGAATCGTTTTTTGTATGAATTTGATAAAAATGCATATGTATATTTAAAGAAGTACTTGGGAGGAACATTTTCTTGTTTTTTGGTTTTTGCTATCTTATCGTTTAAGTTGTGGAAGTCATCTTTTGCTATTTGGTTTAATTTTGATGTTGTACATTCTAAAATTAAGAATATAATTAACATGATTATTTGTATATTTGGTAGTTGCTAAAGATCAGTTAACCATTTAATAAAATTAAAAATGAATAATAACAATAAAATTTTTGGCTGATAAATTCTCTTGACGGCCTTTCAATGTGAACTGTTGAGCTGATGGACTGTGCTTGATGATTTATTTAATTATTGAATTATGATTATGAGTATTAAATGAGTATTAACAATTTTACACCATATAGGTATTATTTATTTACTTACAAAAAATTTAAATTACATTACCACAAAAAAGCTCAAAAGAACTTCACTTGCCAAAAATAACAAAGAAAATAGCGTTGATCGCCCTCGTATATACATACTATGTACTACGACTATATAAAAATAAACTATTTCCATCACTTCCATTGCTTATGGAGAAAAATAGAACATTTGTTGGAACTGTCAAATTCAGTTCCATTTTGTTATACTTGGGACATACTGAACACATCATATACTGAATTGAATACAGAAATCTATCTGTCAAAACAACAAACTTTTATAGTATGCGTCTTCACACTACAACGCAAAGCTAGTGTGAACCGCAGCGGAAAAATAATTAAATAGCAAAAAAGTACATACTTATTAGGTCCGTATAATGTAAACGTGGTATAAATCTCAACAAAAAAAGTTGGAAAAACATTGTTGGAACGTGTAAATCACGCAACAGTATGTTGTTTGTAACTAACAACTAAAGCATATATTATAAAGTATACTTTATAATATATGACTAAAGGGCCCAATCAATTTCGGCTCGGTCAGCGGCCTCTCCATTATAGAGGTAATCAAATGCACTGGTTAAATGCATCTTCGCCTTTTGTTGCCATGCGCCATTGTTCAACCACAAAATTAACCAACGCTCGTGCAGGACGTAGTATAAATTGCTCTTTTCAGTTTTTTTTTACATTTTAATTAGTTATGAATGGCTAAAGGGCCAAATCCCTAGTCCATTTATGCTGGGATGATAATTTCCAACATGGACAATTAACATAATCTTTTTTTTGGTTACTGCAGAAAAGTCCGACATTATCTTTTTCTCTCACATTTCTCAACCTATTTTGATCTTAATAATCACCAACATTTATTACCACAGAATACAAGATAATCTTTCTTGTGACATTACCATATGCAGCATAACAAGGTCTCTACCCATCTCTCAACACCATCCACGACCAACTAACCTCTCACTGCAGCTAGCAGGAAATGAACTGCTTCGGGTGTAGATTTTGGATTTATGGACGACAACAAGTGTGACAAATAAAACTTATTTTTGTACTCCTTAAACACTTGTTAAACTAACAATTAAAAAATTAAAAATTACAACATTTAATTTAGATTTTTTAAAAATGAATATATTTTCGGAAACACTGTGTTTCCATCCTCAGATTCTAAAAGTATTTACAAGGTCGTATTACAATTTATTAAAAAGAAATTTACGTAAATATTAATGTTTGTGTTAAAATCATCTCATTTGGTGCTTTGTGTGTGTATATACACAAAATCCTGACCTGCCTCAATGAGTATATATATTGGGCAATTAAGTGACAGGTTGCCATTTAAACTTCATGACATTGCAATATTTACGTTTACAATGTGAAACAATTTTGATTTTACTAACTTGAGGAAAATTTTAAAAGAAAATTCTGTTTTTTATATTGTGGAAAAGCTGTGTATGTTCTTCACTGAGTGTAAATAGAACTCCTGGTGATACTGTTATTGGTGTGAATTGTGTTGATGTGCATTTTTATAGCTCTCTAATTTCAGCTTCAGCATATATCGCAAAAAAAACCGCAACGGATAGATATATTACCAATGAGTCGTATCATCCAGTTCAACATAAGCGAGCAGCGTTCAACAGCATGATACACCGGTTGGTTCATATTCCACAAAATCTGAAAGATTACGAGGCTGAACTACAAAAAAATTAAACGAATCGCCATTGTAAACGGCTACACAACGGAAATTGTTGACCAAATAACTCAGTCTTGTTTGAAGAAAAAAGCTTTAGCGGATGCAACAACTTTGTCCCACATCTCTGAACCAATAGTGAGATGCAAGTTGAATTACTGCAAAGGACTCTCATCAAAATTGAAGAATACGTGGAAAAACTTCAACGTTGATCTAGTAGAAAGCAGCAATTCAAAATTAGGGCAACTGTTAGGATCTACAAAAGATAAAACAAAAAATGTAGATAAGTCTGGAATTTACAACATAAAGTGCAATGATTGCGATAAAATTTACATCGGACAATCGAGGCGAGCCATATCTGAAAGATATAAGGAACATCTTGCCTGTATTAAAGTAAACAACAGTGATAAATCATCTGTAGCCAAACATATACTAGAATCCGGTCATAATATTGATTCGTCTAGCCTAAGTCTAATGAAACAAGTGAGAGACAATAGGTTACTAGATCCTTTAGAATGTTGGTACATACAGAAAAATAAAACAAGAATTCTAAATTCTGATTTGGGCCCCAAAACGAGTTGTCTTTTCGAGCTATAAAAATGCACATCAACACAATTCACACCAATAACAGTATCACCAGGAGTTCTATTTACACTCAGTGAAGAACATACACAGCTTTTCCACAATATAAAAAACAGAATTTTCTTTTAAAATTTTCCTCAAGTTAGTAAAATCAAAATTGTTTCACATTGTAAACGTAAATATTGCAATGTCATGAAGTTTAAATGGCAACCTGTCACTTAATTGCCCAATATATATACTCATTGAGGCAGGTCAGGATTTTGTGTATATACACACACAAAGCACCAAATGAGATGATTTTAACACAAACATTAATATTTACGTAAATTTCTTTTTAATAAATTGTAATACGACCTTGTAAACACTTTTAGAATCTGAGGATGGAAACACAGTGTTTCCGAAAATATATTCATTTTTAAAAAATCTAAATTAAATGTTGTAATTTTTAATTTTTTAATTGTTAGTTTAACAAGTGTTTAAGGAGTACAAAAATAAGTTTTATTCGGGTGTAGGTAGAGATGATACAATTTATTTTTAAGTCGGCTGAGGCAACTGAGACTAATATTACACGAGGTAAGATTTGTTATTCTTGGGAGACTCCGTACGAAGGCGCTTTAAAAAAACGGAATTTCAGTAAAAAGATTTATTCAAAATTATCAGTTATGCAATGTAGTATTTTATTGATTGTGATGATTTGTCATGTGATTCCGCCAACAATGTTTTTGTATAAATCCTTTGCCGCAGACATCGCATACATGCGGTTTCTCACCAGTGTGCTGCTTCAAGTGAACGACTAGATTTTTTTTTCGCGCAAATTTTTTGCCACAATATTTACATTCGACATACTTATCCGGGTCATGAATGACCATGTGCTCCTTATAATTATCTCTTTGTTTAAACTTTTTCAAACAAACAATGCACTCGTATGGTGTTTCATCGGAATGACCCCTACGATGAGTTGCCCTTGTACTAGATGTTCGAAATAGTTTGCCGCAAATGTCACATTCGTAGGGCCGTTCATCAGTATGTGTTCTCATATGAGTTGTAACACTGGCCTGTTGCGTTGCCCTATATTTACATATATTACAACTGTATGGTTTTTCGCCAGTATGTCGCCGGATATGTAGCACAAAATTTTTCTGATTTTTTAATTTATCACCGCAGTGGTGGCATATAAATTCAGTCGAATTTTTGCCATTTTCACTCTTGAGAGGCAGTCTTTCATGAATATTTAAAATATGTCGCCGCAAGTTACTAAAGTCATCGAACGGTTTTTTACAGTGGTGACATTCGTATTTAAGATATTCTAGTATACTGTGCACAACACGCAAATGTTCCAGCATTATGTTTCTACGATAGAAGGTTTCATCGCACAATTCACATTTCACAGCCCCTCTTTCAGAGACTTGAGTTTTTGATGGACTTTCCATTTCGCATTTAATCGGATCACTATCTACAATCCTGCTTTTCTCTTTACGCCTTACTAGAAATGTATGCGACTCCCAGCATTTTTTCCGAAATACATAAGAGCGTATTATTTCTTCAGTACAAATATCACAAATATTTAATGACGTCCCGTCGGATTCAGTCAGCTGAAATTGAAATTAATTTTTAAATGAACTGCACTGCCCCTCAATCTAGAACTCATACCTTCAGTCCAGTACATTCATCAAGCATTTCAACTAATGGCAATTCTTTCTGACCCAGAAAAACCGTTTTAAAAATGGATCCATCTGTTTCGGCCAAACAAGTACAACAGAGGGACTGTTCCATTTTATTGGCCACTAATTAATTATTTATATCCTCTCTTCTAAAGATTTTAATATATTATATAGACTGGTAATAAGCAAACGTCAAGCGGGTAAGTCTTGGTTTCCACCGCAAAGTTCGTTGCTATTTTAGCAAAGGGAAATTTATTTATTTTTACGGTTGTGTCAGTATTTCGTTTGTAAATGTAGTTGTAATACAATTATAATTGTAATTAACCCAATTATAATTGTAATGCGTGATTTACACGTTCCAACAATGTTTTCCAACTTTTTTTTTGTTGAGACTTAGAGCTACACGCAATAGAAAATATTTACATGCGATAAAAAGAGAAAAGTATAAAACGAAAATGTCGGTCATGCTATAACTTTTTGGCGGTATAGAATCTACGATGTCGAATAGGGCTATAATACAACTTTATGTTTCAAAATTACAACTTTTCTGGCTAAAATAAAGCTTTTCGATAGTAAAGTTCCATTTTTAAACAAAAATTTATAAAAAAATAAAACAAAAATGTCGGGCATGCTATAATTTTTTGGCGGTATAAAATCGACAATGTAATTTTTGATGAATGCCGCAGCGATACCACTTTGTTTATCAAAATTACGACTTTTCTTGGCTAAAATGAAAACTGTTCGAACGTAAATTTTAATTTTTAAACAAAAATTTTAAAAAATAAAAATAAAGCACTATAAAAATTTTACAAATCGCCATTTTTAATGTGGTTGTTGTTGTTTGTTTCCATAAAATATACTCGGGTCGAGTATATTTTATAGTCAAAAAAATTTTTTATGGAAACAAAGTTGAAAAAAAAGAAAAAAAAGTCCAACAAAATTTTGTTTGTTTATATAGTTGTTCTTGTCTTTCAAATGGAATTCGTGACATACTAATCTCTTCATTTTTTGTTGGGGAACATTGTTGGAACGTGTAAATCACGCTTAATACTTCCAATTTTTTATATCCAATTGTAAAGTGCTTTTCATACCAGGAGTGTGTTCATAAACTTTACATTGTAACGATATTGTAACAATTAACAATGACAGCCAGAAAGGCAGTATTTAGCAGGGTACAAAATTACAATGGACGTGTTCGGTCTGGCCAAAATGAAAAAAAAAATCACGAAAATATACGTCAAACTCATTTCGTGCTAACTTCACCTCATTAAATATACGTCAAACCTGACCGAACAGCCAGAAATGAAAAATTTGGATTTATACGTCAAACTCTACTTAAAACGCCGGTACACATGGAGAACGAATTATCATTTTTCACCAAATTATGTAAGAAAATTGCTAAAATAGTGAAAAACATATGTTTTAACCTTACAATAGCTAAAATATCGTGCATTTTACTATATAATATATATAAAATTTTAACAGGTTTAATACAAATTTTCAATTTATCATCTTAAATTCAAAATTATCAACAATAAATTGAAATTTTCTATTAAAACTATTAAAATTTGATATTTAGTAAAATGCACGATATTTTAGCTATCGTTAATTAGAAACTTTCGGTTTCCACTATTTTAGCAATTTTCTTACCTAATTTAGTAAACAATGAAAATTCGTTAAATTGTAAACAAAATCTGTAGGACTACTATGTATTCCGATCATGGCACTATTTTGGTTTTCCTTTTCCCATTTATTTTTGTAATTTTTTAGTGTCCTTTGTATGAATTATTTTTTCCAAAGTACCTATACTAAATTTTCGGAAAAAATTGGTCCATTTCATCGCAATTTAAACAACAAAATTGCTATTAAATTCAAAACAAAATGCTAGTTTTTAATTTGTTTGTATTTTTTTAGCGATTAACACTTATGATCTTAGTTTTGTTAAACAAAATTTTTTGAATATGGCTATTTTAAGTATGGCTCAGAGAATTCGAATGTGACATCTCGCCCTGTTAGCTTTTTACATAATTTTTACATTTTTTAGCTTTTTACTAATGTAAATGTCTCAACCTGAAAAAGTAGAAAAAAAATCATTAGCCCAAATTATATTAACCAGAACAAGAAAGTTAAAGAATTTTGGATGAAATGTTTCTGTAAGTTTATATCGAAGACAATATTAGCTATACGTCTCAGTAATGTTTGTCTACAAAATTTACTTTGCGACTTATTCGGCTTTTAGTAAACTTGGTTTGATCTACCAAAAAAACACAAGGGCAGGTAATCCTGATTTATAAATTTGTAAACTGCACTCACTTTAAGTTCAATTGTAATTTGTTGTTTTAAGCAAATGAACTTTGATCACCTGCGATCCATCAAGTTTGACACGAATGCGATTACCTAAAATTTCAGCTGGGAATACTAAATCTTCTAAGATAGCATCATTGACAGCCGTCAATGACGATCTTGATCGTGGGCGCTTTTGCTTCGATTGTGTTCTTGTTTTACGTGTTGGCATTGATAAATTTTAATGAATACAACATGTTTACCGGACAATTTCTTTTCTAATTCACGTACTAATCTGGTTTGGATTTTTTGGAATGCCTTTTGTTTTGGCATTGGAACATAACATAAATAATGATTCCCTAAAAAAAATGAATCATAATTAGTTAACATTTTTAACTTAAGAAATCGTACTCATACCTTTTTGTTATTGAATTCAACTTCATGGGTGCCTGTAATAAACAAATCGCACACGTTTTGCCCATTGATTTCTCAAAATCATCGGGTTCTGCACGCATAACAATGTAGTTGATCTAAAGGCAAAAAATCAATACATCACTCAGCAACAGACAAAATACACTAATTACTTTATACCACAAATTGGATAAGTCCACATTTCACTTATATTTAAACAACATTTTAAATTTAATATTATTAAAAAAACAGCTGATCAAAATATATATATTTTCATTTGACAGCCAAATCCACGAAATTTTGACATTTAAATCCAAAAAAAAAGTTGGATTTTTGAGTGCGTTTAATGCTACATATTTTGACATATAAATCGTAATTTTTTTTTTCATTTTGGCCAGACCGAACACTAGGAATGTAAGTTTATGAACGCTTTGTGGTTACCATATTGTTACAATGTAGAGTTTATGAACACACTCCAGGCGCCTCGCCTCGAAATATTTAGTTCCCTCCCGGCGCAAAAATGTTTACATCAAAAGTATTTCGTTTACGAACAGTTTACGAAAGGTTCTTATTACAACACACTACTACATTTACATTCTCTATACACAATACTGTCAATTATATCTTGCGGCAAAACCAACAAAAATGTTTATACAAGCCAAACAGCACTAACACTTAAGATATAAAAAAGTACACTAAATTTGTATATATATACATCCGAACAAATCTGTTTTTGTTGTTGTTTAAATATTATATGAAAAAACCAATAATTTAGTGTACATTTTCTTGATAGGATCTGTGTAGAGAGCGAACGAGACGGCTTGTATAAACATTTTTGTTGGTTTTGCTTGCGGCTTTGTTTTATTTTCAATTTTTGGCTAGCATTGGTTTTAGCTGTCTCAGTCAAAGTGGCGCCATTTATTTCTTGGTGTGGAAATATTAATAACTAAAAATCGCTGTTTATTTAATTAAAAAAACATTAAATCTTCCTTTTCCAAAATTTGCAAACATTATACACAATTGAATAAACATTAGTAAATTCCTATTTTAATTTAAAAACAAATTAAATCTTCCTTTTAAAAAATTTGCCATCGTCGCCTGTCAAGTGAGACAGCTAAAACCAATCCGTGCCCAATTTTTTTTGTACAAATTAAATTAAAGTTGTCGTATTGTGAAAATATAAAAACTTCTTTTAATTATTGTTAGTTTTTCGTGGCATTCAAGAGCAGCCTATATCCATAATATCATATAAAAATCATTATAATGAATATTTTGAAACGTATTTAATTAATACTAGAAGTACTTCATCTATGATTGAAACATTTTATTTCATTTCAAAAAAATATTAATTAACAAATTTGGCACGTTGTGTCTTGTGTTGCGGCTTATTTGAAGAAAAATACTAATAAAAGATAAGACTGATCTAAAAAAATTGGTTTATTCTAATTAAATGGGGCAATTCGCACTAAACCGTTCGTCAATGTTACGCTTAAGCAGTTCGTAATGTTACGCTTAAGCAGTTCGTAAACATTACGTTTAAGCGTACACGTATGAACACTTTTATACATATTAATACATACACAAGTCTTCGCAAATTTGTTTCACTTCTCATGCGACAAAAGTACACATTACGTACTGTATTCGTACTGTTTTAGTGTAACGTTTACGAACACCTTAGAACATATATAAAAGTCTTCGTAAACCGTACGTTTATGATACACCTGGTCTGGAGGGTTACCACAAATGCGAAGCTGAGACCCTTTCATAACCGAGCAAACGGCGCAGTGGTTAAAGCTGCGGCGGTTGGATCGGGAGGTACCGGGTTCGAATCCCTATAGGGGCGGGATGCAAAAGGGATTTTTCATCATCTGATTACGATCGGTGATGACGATGAACACAACTATGACCCCCTGTTGAGAGTGCGGAATCCATGGGCCGACCCACCTTTCATGTCAGCACTATAGGTTGGCATGAAGCAATGCAATGTGCAGGTGGTTTAAACGAAAACGGGTCTATAGCCGTACGTCCTCGATTTGGCCACTAAAGGCGTAAGGTAGGACGTAAAAAGCGAACTGCGAAAGAGTTGGGAGTGCCTCGAGCCCCAGAACAGATTGCAGGGATAAAAACAAACAAACAAGACCCTTTCTTACCGGTGGCGTTGGCTTTGAACATTCGGTTGCTATCAAATATTTTATTTAGGTCTATTTTATACTTGAATTATAGCAAGAACTGAGATATTCTACATTTGTAACGTACCTATGAGCTAGATTTTTTAGTAAGTATGAAATATTTGTGCAAAAAATGTGATTTGTAGGTTATGTTGAGAAAGCACTTGGCTTTGTACTACCACAGAAGAAAGATTAACCAGAATAGACATTGCGTGGATCAAATTTTTTTTTCATCTTACCTTCTTTTTTGGACATTGAAGTATAATTATTTTCGAATACATATTATGAATTTTTGAATATTTAATACAAATTATCCGGTCAACACAAAACTTGTCAAATAATTTCACTAACTATACTGTTAAGGATTCTCAATTTTTATTATTTCAAATAAAAACCAGTAAACCAAAGAATACATAACCCAACTTTCTCTTACCTTTGGCAAATCAAGGTCAAAAAAATGAGTCCAAATTTTTCCATAAAAAAACAGCGTTATGTCTCTTCTGGTTGTATTCTGTGATATTACTTTAAAATCTCGCAGTCGAGTGTGGAACGCATTATCTTGACTTTGTAGATAACTTCCTTGCAATAGATTTTGTTTTTTTTTAATTATCACTTAAAAATAAATTATTTCTCAACAAATTGAATTTATTACTATAAAATTAAACGGTATCAATCGAATAAAACTAATTTATATAATTAAAAAACGAAATAAAAATGTTTTATTAACGAAGCTCAAAGCCGAGGCGCCTGGTATTAAAGTACTTTTCATACCAGGCGCCTCGCCTCGTAATATTTAGTTACCACAAATGCGAAGCTGAGACCCTTTCATACCGGTCGCGTTGGCTTTGAACATTCGGTTGCTATCAAATATTTTATTTAGGTCTATTTTACACGTGAATTATAGCAAGAACTGAGATATTCTAAATTTGTAACGTACATATGAGCTAGATTTTTTTTGGTAAGTATAAAATATTTGTGCAAAAAATGTGATTTGTAGGTTATATTGAGAAAGCACTTCGCTTTGTACTACCTTAAAATCTCGCAGTCGAGTGTGGAACGCATTGCCTTGGCTTTGTAGATAACTTCATTGTAATATATTTTGTTTTTTTTTAAATTATCACTTAAAAATAATTTATTTTTCAACAAATTGAATTTATTACTATAAAATTAAACGGTATCAATCGAATAAAACTAATTTACATACTTAAACAACGAAATAAAATTTTTTTATTTACGAAGCTCAAAGCCGCCTGCGCCTGGTATGAAAAGTACTTAAAAGTACTTTAATGTAGGGAAAAAATAATTCCGTTTTATGTAAGTTTTGACGTTCATTTTTCCCAATTTTTTTTTTTTTTTTGCGAATTAGAAGAAACTGGTTGTTTTGTTCATTTTCATTATTTTATTTACAATTTAGTATCGGTAAAGTTTTTATTTTATATGTAGAAAATAAAAATTCTTAAATAATGGCGGTTGCAGAATTTGAAATAGTGTTTTTTCCCATTGGATAATTGCCAATTACGCGAGAATACACTTTTGGGAATTGCGGAATAAAAAAATGGGAATTATTGAAGTTTGGAAATATAGCAATATTTTTCCCAATTCCCCATTCCCAGGGATTAGCCAGAATAGGGCCACTGGTGAGAAATGTTGGGTTCGTAAAACAGTATACCATTCAAAATTTTGAAGGGCGGCTTTTATTTTGACGGCCGGCAAAATATATCATAAAGTGCATGCCACATACAAATGAGAAACCGGACAATTTGGTCGGATTATCAGTTTACATCGCCACATTCAAAAGAATGGTCGAACTGCAAAATGACGTCACTACCCAAACAATTTATATAAACAAAAGTTTAGTAAGATATAGTTTACAAATATAATGATCTTACCGTATTCATTTTAAATTATTATTGTTACTACAGCACAACATATAAAGGAAAACGCCATTTATTTGACACTGAGTACGTTTATGCTTAAGGCTTTGCCACAGCTAATTTTCGTGCGATGCGATTTATTTTTTCTTTTCAAATTCTACTGCAATTAGAATATATTTGATACTAAATATATGAAAAAACTATCAAATATCATTATAATCTTTAAATCCTATACATTTGTCTTTTGAAATATAATAATTTTTATTCAAATATAATTCATTTTATATTTTATCGTGTGAAGTTTGAAATTTTGCAATTTGAGAAAAAACTTTTTTCGCGTTTGCGACTTTCCACATACATACGAATTTTTTTATCGCATGTTTTAACCTCACTTTTTTGAGAAGACATGGAACTGTACAATAGAAAATGATCGAAAAATTCGTAATAATTAAATATTTTGATGTATGTGCTATAGTATTTTGGCTGCATGTAAACACAGAATAATTATTGGTAAAATAGTATTGTACCTAAGTTCATTACGATGCTGAAAAAAAACGAAAAGAGGGAAGAAGAAAAAGCAACATACCGAGAAGTCGAAAAATTCAGTGTTGCGTAAAATAAACAAAACAGAAAAATAGATCATCGTGTTTTATTAAATTAAGGCAAAGCCATCCAAAAATAATACTAAAGTGCAATACACAATTATTAAATAAATAAAATAAATAAAAATAATTAAAATTTCGAGAAAAAACTACAAAATAATTTCAATCAATGACTATGAGTACGTTTATGCTTAGGGTTCAACCTGGTTTGAACCTAGGTTAACTTTTACTATAAACGGAGTCGAGTCATCTTGTAGTTAACTCGACTCGACCTAAAAAATTTCTAGGGTCGAGTCGAGTTAACTCTAAAAACCTTCACTATAAACGGAGTCGAGTCGAAAAATAAAAACAACAAAAAAATAGTAATAAAAAGACATCATTTTGATTTCTTAATTCGTGTGCGAATCTTCGATTTTTGTGTGGCAATAAAACTTTGTTATTTTATTTTTATAAAATTCAGAAAATAATATAAGAAAAACTTATAAACATACGATAGTAAATTATTTTTTTTGACGTTTCTGACTCGGTTTCAACCTAGTTTCGACTCGACTACGATTTGACTCTGCAGAATAAACGCTAAAAAAGACAACTACAAGATGATCCAAAGTTAACTAAAAGATGACTCGACTCTGAGCATAAACGTATTCTATGAGTACGTTTATGCTTAGGGTTCAACCTGGTTTGAACCTAGGTTATCTTTTACTATAAACGGAGTCGAGTCATCTTGTAGTTAACTCGACTCGACCTAAAAAATTTCTAGGGTCGAGTCGAGTTAACTCTAAAATCATCCACTATAAACGGAGTCGAGTCGAAAAATAAAAACAACAAAAAATAATAATAAAAAGACACCATTTTGATTTCTTAATTCGTGTGCGCATCTCCGATTTTTGTGTTTCTGTAATTTTGTATACTGCAAACTTGTAAAATAAATTGCTTTAATCATAATTTTAATAATCATAATTTTTATTGAAAATAAAAATTATGATTTTTTTTTGACGTTTCTGACTCGGTTTCAACCTAGTTTCGACTCGACTACGATTTGACTCTGCAGTATAAACGCTAAAAAAGATAACTACAAGATGATCCAATAAGTTAACTAAAAGATGACTCGACTCTGAGCATAAACGTACTCTATGACAGTTGTTACGAAAAAAAACCGCGTCGCTGTTAAGTGTGGCATCCAGTGCGAAATTTGACGCGAATCGCATCGCACGAAAATAGCTGTGGCAAAGCCTTTATAGGGTTCAACCTGGTTTGAACCTACTTAGGTTATCTTGTACTATAAATGGAGTCGAGTCATCTTGTAGTTAACTCAACTCGACCTAAAAAAATTCTAGGGTCGAGTCGAGTTAATTTTAAAAACATCCACTATAAACGGAGTCGAGTCGAAAAATAAAAAGAACAAAAAATAATAATAAAAAGACATCATTTTGATTTCTTAATTCGTGTGCGTATCTCCGATTTTTGTGTGGCAACAAAACTTTGTTATTTTGTTTTTATAAAATTCAGAAAATAATACAAGAAAAACTTATGAACATACGATAGACTAGTAAATGATTTTTTTTTATGTTTCTGACTCAGTTTCAACCTAGTTTCGACTCGACTATGATAAACGCTAAAAAAGATAACTACAAGATGATCCAAAGTTAACTAAAAGATGACTCGACGCTGAGCATAAATGAATACGTTTATGCTCAGAGTCGAGTCATCTTTTAGTTAACTTTGGATCATCTTGTAGTTATCTTTTTTAGCGTTTATACTGCAGAGTCAAATCGTAGTCGAGTCGAAACTAGGTTGAAACCGAGTCAGAAACGTCAAACAAAAATCATTTACTATCGTATGTTTATATGTTTTTCTTGTATTATTTTCTGAATTTTATAAAAATAAAATAACAAAGTTTTATTGCCACACAAAAATCGAAGATTCGCACACGAATTAAGAAACCAAAATGGTGTCTTTTTATTACTATTTTTTTGTTGTTTTTATTTTTCGACTCGATTCCGTTTATAGTGAAGGTTTTTAGAGTTAACTCGACTCGACCCTAGAAATTTTTTAGGTCGAGTCGAGTTAACTACAAGATGACTCGACTCCGTTTATAGTAAAAGTTAACCTAGGTTCAAACCAGGTTGAACCCTAAGCATAAACGTGCTCAATGTACTCACTCCTCACTGATACCGATTTTCCATCGTCAATAGTATAATAGCATAATAGTATAATACATACTATTAGTATAATTCCCATTTTAAAAATTTTGACGTTGATATTATTTAATTCCATGATTTTTAGAAATAAATGCCGATTTTCACAATGTTAATTTCAAAAAATAACTGCAAATTCCATGATAATATTTAGACAAGCTAAGCCGGTACCACAAAAAAAAATCGAATGCTAATTTTGTGAATTGGTAATATAATACACTGTCAGATAAATTTACAATGTTAAAAACACAATTTGCTACCTATTATATTTTTGATAGCTAGTATGTATAACAAAATATTATAATTATACTATTAAACTATCAACTTCGGTTTTCCATCGTCGTAGTATAATAGTATACATAATACCACAGAATACAACCAGAAGAGACATAACGTTGTTTTTGTATGGAAAAATTTGGACTCATTTTTTTGACCTTGATTTGCCGAAGGTAAGAGAAAGTTGGGTTATGTATTCTTTGGTTTACTGGTTTTTATTTGAAATAATAAAAATTGAGAATCCTTAACAGTATAGTTAGTGAAATTATTTGACAAGTTTTGTTTTGACAGCATAATTTGTATCAAATATTCAAAAAATTCATAATATTCGAAAATAATTATACTTCAATGTCCAAAAAAGAAGGTAAGATGAAAAAAAAAATTGATCCACGCAATGTCTATTCTGGTTAATCTTTCTTCTGTGATAATACTATTATACTATTATACCAATGCCGTCTAGAATATACAAGCCATACTGCTAAAAGCAAAAATTATTTTTTTTTATTTCATCGACATAACCTAGATGGCAATTAACATTCGAAAAATGAAAGAGTTGAGAGAAACAGAGAATAAAACATTTCAAAAATAAAAAAATTATTTAGTATTATCTCATGCGTACGAAAGGAAGGTTGTACATATTTTTATTTCTGTTAATTGTCTGCATAATTTAAAACTAATAAAACTATTAATGAAATAATGATATAAATATAAATAAATATTAACTAAAAATGTAATATGAGTTGGAAAAATTTATATGAACTTTTTTTTTTTAATAATTTTAAATTATGAAAAAAACACATGACGTACAACCTCCCTTTCCTGCGCTTGGATTAATACTAATTTATTTTTTATATTTTCACATGTTTTAATCTCTTCGTTTTCAAGTTTTGTTCTCTTTCATTTTTCTAGCATTAATGCCATCTGCAGAAGATTAATGGAACTGTCGACATAAATTGAGTGACGTAGACAGCAGTATGGCTTTTATATTCTAGACGGCATTGATTATACCATGACGATGGAAAATCGGTATGAAACCAAAATCAAAGCCGACAAAAAATCTGGGGTAAGATGTTGTAACCATCACGTTTTTCGCTTCGATGCATTTTCGATACAATAACGGTACTGCTTTGTTAAAAATATAAAATTTTAAAACAATTTAGTTCTAAAATACCGTTATTCTATCGAAAATGCATCGAAGCGAAAAACGTGATGGTTACAACATCTCACCCCTGGACTGGGATTTTGCACAAAAGGCGAGAAGCGAGTTTTCGTTTAATTTCTCGCCTTTCAATTTTGTCCGACAGTTTTTTTGCGATTTTGCACAAATAGACAAAATAAAAGGCGAGAAAATTGAGCAACTTTAATTTAGTTGTCAAAAATACATTTTATTGACAAGTTTATTTAGATTTGTGTCGTTGATACAAATGAATTTGTAAAAAATCATGCTATTTCAAATACATAAATAAATAATTTTATGTAAAAAAAAATAAAAGTTGGTTCAACATTCAATTTCGGGCTATCCGATGTCCTATTTCAAGTGTGATATTTTTTGTCGCTAACACTGGAAATATTATGGTGTTTGTTAAATTATCAATTATATGATCGTTTCGTATTGTTCCCTTCTGTGATATTCGGCGGTGTTATTTTCGGTAGTTATTGTAATAATCGATAGGGAAATTTTCATAATATGCACATAAATTGATTAAATTCAATTCAGCTCAAGTGACAACATTTTTTAATTAAAACAATAATTTTACTAATACATAATATTCATAATATATGTGACAGCAAATTTCAATTTTTTTTAATTACCTATGATGTGTAAAATTATGCTAAAACATCAACTTAAAATTCGTTTTCCTACTTCTCGCCAAGTATTACACATGGTCGAAAATAAAAGCGAGAGCGAGTGTCTATTCGCCTAGTGCAAAATCGCTTTTTCTCGCTTTTAGCTGAAAGTCGCTCAAAAAAGGCGACTCGCTGTGTGCAAAATCCCAGTCCTGGACTGGGATTTTGCACACAGCGAGTCGCCTTTTTTGAGCGACTTTTAGCTAATAGCGAGAAAAAGCGATTTTGCACTAGGCGAATAGACACTCGCTCTCGCTTTTATTTTTGACCATGTGTAATACTTGGCGAGAAGTAGGAAAACGAATTTTAAGTTGATGTTTTAGCATAATTTTACACATCATATGATGTACCTATATAAGCTATATTTTGTTGAGAAATTTACAACAACAATTACACTTGACAGGAATTAAATAATTCGAACAAAAAATTTGAGTTATTTAATTCTAGCTCGAACAAATAAAATACGTAACTGCTTGAATGAAAAACAGAAGAAATACCAACATAGAATATAAAAATTAAATCGAAAAAACATTTCGCGGCTTGTTCTGTTGAGAAAAAAATAACTCCAAAATAATTCGAATTAATTTTTTTTCAACAAAATACAGCTATAGGTAATTAAAAAAAATTGAAATTTGCTGTCACATATATTATGAATATTATGTATTAGAAAAATTATTGTTTTAATTAAGAGATGTTGTCACTTGAGCAGAATTGAATTTAATCAATTTATGTGCATATTAGGGAAATTTCCCTATCGATTATTACAATAACTACAGAAAATATCACCGCCGAATATCACAGAAGGGAACAAGACGAAACGATCAAAACCAACAAAAATGTTTATACCAACAAAAATGTATAAACATTTTTGTTGGTTTTGGAAACGATCATATAATTGATAATTTATTTAACAAACACTATAACATTTCCAGTGTTAGCGACAAAAAATATCACACTTGAAATAGGGCATCGGATAACCCGAAATTGAATGTTGAACCAACTTTTATTTTTTATTACATAAAATTAATTATTTATGTATTTTAAATAACATGATTTTTTACAAGTTCATTTGTATCAACGACACAAATCTAAACAAACTTGTCAATAAAATGTATTTTTGACAACTAAATTAAAGTTGCTCAATTTTCTCGCTTTTTATTTTGTCCATATGTGCAAAATCGAAAAAAAACCGTCGGACAAAATTGAAAGGCGAGAAATTAAACGAAAACTCGCTTCTCGCCTTTTGTGCAAAATCCCAGTCCTGCACCCGAATTCCGGTTCGATGACAAATGAGAATGATAAATGAGTTGACTTTTTTTTCGACCAGTCGGTTCCCATTATCAGAAAATTTCCGATTCCCATTCTACAAATGAGTTTTCGCTTACTATAAATTTTATAGCATGCGTGTTTTGGTTAATTGTATGTTTTTGACAGAAAGTAAACAATAATATTTTGACAAAACTAAAATTTTTTTAACGCGAGCATTCAATAAATTAATAATAAAAATCGTCGAGGAAGGCTGCACATACCAAAAATGTCCAAATAATTTGTGACGCAGATCTAATGATCTTAAATGTGAATGGACGGTATGGAGGATCGGCGCAGGATAGTTTCGTGTCGAACAACTCTCTCATTAAAAAAAAATGACCGACCATTTTGAAAATGGTGGAAGAAATACATATTTGCTTGGTAAATTAATTAAACATTAAATGTACAAATTTACAGTGTTTTTATTTAACTATTTCTTACAATTTTAGGTGATAGCGGATATGGTCAGCAACCATGGCTGATGACCCCGTTTGCAGATCCAATTGATGCGCGACATGAAAAATATAATGTCGCCCACAAAAAAACAAAGCATCTAGTGGAACGATGCATCGGTGTGCTAAAATCGAGGTTCCGATGTCGTAGTAAACAACGAATGCTTGTGTATTTCCCACAAAAGGCAGGATTAATCATTAATTCGTGTGCAATCCTGCACAATATTATGATGCTGCATGGTGTTCCACTTCCACCAGAAGAGGATATTTTGGCAGAAATGGACGATGAACCAGCGAATCCAGAAACAGAGGATCCCGCAAGAATTCTTGTTGTTGGAAGACAAATAAGAGAGGCTGTAGCGAATTCGTTTATAGTTTAAAAAAATGTTATTAAATGATATTGTAATAAATTAAATGCATATAAATTATATCATATATTACAACAATTTTTTAATTCGTTTTAATAATAAATAATAAATTAGTCCCCACTCAAGTAATCTCCATGCAGCGCGATGGATTCTTTTTCTTTTAAAACCAACTCGCGTCTTCTTATCATTAACTCTTCTTTATCTATTTGAATTTCAACAAGTTTTCGTTCTCATGAAAAAAAGAATTATGGTCTTTTTGGCATTATTTACGAGTTTTATTTTCTCGGTGATCAAACGGGAATCGCGTTTCCTGAGTTTTTAGACCAATAGGATTTTTTATACAATTAAAACCCATATGAGAAATTTATCATGGAACCGGAATTCGGGTGCTGGTGAGAAATGATGGGTTCGTAAAACAGAAAAAATGCGTTCTTTAGCCGACAAAAATTATACCATTCAAAATTTTGACGGACGGATTTTATTTTGACGGCCGGCAAAATATATCATTAGGTTTTTTCGAATGAAATTGTATTAATTTTATTAAAAATTTCCATGAATGTAATAGTTATCATCAATTCAAAAATTTTTTTTAATAATTATTATGTTGTAAGTTTTCACTTTTTGGCAAAAAATGGATTTGACGGTTTCAAATGCAGGTTTGCCGTTTGTGCATAAGGACAAATACGGCTTATAATTCTAGAGAATTTTCCATGATTGACGTTTGCTTATTTATTTCCAGTCTTTACTTTGTTAACAATTTACTATGTACAATATTTTGATTAATGTTTGAACTAAACGAAAAATATTTAATTAATGGACAATAAAATGGATCAGAAAATGTGTCGAACTTGTTTGACCGAAACAGATAATTCCATTTTTAAAACTGTAATTCTGCCACACAAAGAATTATCATTGGTTGAAATGCTTAACGAATGTACGGAATTAAAGGTATCAGAATGAAGGAAACTCTCTTGTGTGCCTATTTAAAGAATAAGTGCTATTAAATTTTAGGTGACCGAATTTGACGGGATATCTTCAAATATTTGCGATATTTGTACAGAAGAAATAATACGCTCTTACGAGTTCCGCAAAAAATGTTGGGAGTCACACAAGATTCTGGTACGGCGACTCGATGAAAGCAGAATTGACAGTGATCCATTAAAATGTGAGGCGCCAAGTTCTGCAGAACCAGTTGACGAGGTAGCTGATTTGTTGCTAGATTTAGAAGAGGAAGGTGTTCCAATGAAAAATGAAACGTCTGCTAAAGGGGCTGTAAAATGTGAACTGTGTGATGAGATCTATTTTCGTAGGAACTCAATGGTGCACCATTTGCGTACTGAGCACAATATTCTAGAATTTCATAAATATGAGTGTCAATACTGTAAGAAATCTTTCGATTACTTTAGTAACTTGAAGCGGCATATTATCAGTATTCATGAACAGGATGAAGTGAAAGTTATATGCCATCACTGTGGTGAAAATTTAAAAAATCGAACAAATTTAGTACGACATATGCGACGGCACACTGGTGAAAAACCATTCAAATGCAATTTTTGTGAATATAGCGCAACGCAACAAGCCACTCTTACTAACCATTTGCGAACACATACAGGTGAGCGGCCCTATGAATGCGATATTTGCGGCAATTTATTTCGAACTTCTAGTTCACGTGCGAGTCATCGTAAAGGCCATTCCACAGAAACACCATACGATTGCATTGTTTGTTTGAAAAAATTTAAACATAAGAGAATTTTTAAAGAACATATGATCATTCATGATCCGGACAAGTATGTCGAATGTAAATATTGTGGCAAAAAGTTTGCGCGGAAAAAAAATTTAGTTGTCCACTTGAAACAGCACACTGGCGAGAAACCGCACAAATGTGAAGTCTGCGGCAAAGGATTTATACAAAAACATTGTTGGCGGAATCACATGAGAAATTATCATAATCAATAAAAAATATTCTTTGAGAAAGCACAATATGTATTTCAAAAGCTCTTAAGGTCGTGCCCGAATACAGTGTTAAATATTCACACGTAATAATTTTTGACGTAAAACACACTCGTCCAAATTATTACAGGCGTTCCCTTGCCCGTATTCTTGAATTTCGCCGAAAAAAGTCGCCGGTGACTGGTATGAAACAATTTAATATTCGACTGAAATGACGTAATTCACTAGAAAATCACGAGCGACTTTTTTTGATCGAATTTCAAGAATAGCGGCCCCTATCCCTATGATACATTTTGACAGATCCATGTGAAATATTTTAGTAGTGATGTGATTTGAATTTTTTATTACCCACAGCAACCAACAAGAGCAAGAACGAACTTATTATTTTATATAATATTAAGTAAAAAATATAATTTGATTATTCAGAATTTGATTATATTCAATTTATTACAACTGATCAACCATACGATTCCTATAATCTTATAAATGCAAAGAACAACCTGTATGATTGTTAGCGGGGCATTGAGGTCGACACCGACAAGTGCCTTAGAGGTTATGTTGCACCTTCTTCCGGTCGACATTTTTAGCAAACAGATGGCGGCAAATACTTGCAGCCGTCTCTCAGTGGAGGTGTCTTAGTATAGGATACTCTACTATTGTTAGATCGTTGAAGAATGAGCTGGCGAATCTTGACTACATTAAACCTACTCTACGCTTCGAGAAGCGATTTCGGACCTCCTTCCCTTCAAGGGAATCCTGGAGGGATAGACTCGTTATCGGAAACCAAAACGTTGCAATTCTTCACAGATGGCTCCATCCAAGCTAGACGGCAAAGTAGGAGCTGGAGTAGGTTAGGTTAGGTTAGGTTGGAGTGGCTGCTTACGCACACTTAGACCGGTGACGGTCCATTGTGATACCACAGGATGTATCCCCTTTTACCCCTATTGGAACCATTTCGAGCTACTTATGTAGCGTGAGACGTCCCGCACTTTAATGTTTTCGAGATCCGAGAGGCAGTCCATCCTGAACTTACCTAAGTGTTTGTGCCTTCTGAGAGCCAATGATGGACACGAGCAAAGGAAGTGGACCAACGTCTCTTCCCCCTCTTCGTCCAAGCAGCTTCTGCAGAAGTCATTAGCCTCCAGACCCAGCCTTCTTGCATGTTCTCCAAAAAGGCAGTGTCCCGTGAGTATTCCTACGACCGTTTTTAATTCACGTCTTCGTAAGGATATTAATGCCCTAGTGCGCCCCAAGTCCAGCTTTGGCCAAACTTGTCTTGCAACTCTACAGGTGAGGGTGTTAGACCACCTTTCCCCCGCTGAGGATAGCGCCTGCTTCCCAAGTGCTTGTCTCAGTGCTGTGATAGGCCTCCCCAGACTTGCTCTTTCCGGTTGCAGCTGGAGAGTCGTACCATGCCTAGCAAGTTCATCTGCCCTGCAGTTCCCCATGACGCCCGAGTGACCTGGGACCCAGACTACCTGGATGTTGAAATGCTCACCCATCTCATTTAGAGATGAGTGACAACTCAACGCCACCCGTGACGCCAAAGACACCGATTCTAACGACCGGATCGCCGCTTGACTGTCCACATAGATTGTGATATCGTCTGAGGATAACACATTATGCTTCAACCACGTCATGACCTCCTCAATCGCTACGACTTCAGCTTGGTACACGCTGCAGTAATCAGGGAGACGAATAGAAATATTTACATTTAATTTGTCACAGAATACTCCAGCTCCTACTTTGCCGTCTAGCTTGGAGCCATCTGTGAAGAATTGCAACGCTTCAGTTTCCGATGACGGTCTATCCCTCCAGGATTCCCTTGAAGGGAAGGAGGTCCGAAATCGCTTCTCGAAGCGTAGAGTAGGTTTAATGTAGTCCAGATTCGCCAGCTCATCCTTCAACGATCTGACGATAGTAGAGTGTCCTATACTAAGACACCTCCACTGAGAGACGGCTGCAAGTCGTACAGCCGTATTTGCCGCCATCTGTTTGCCAAAAATGTCGACCGGAAGAAGGTGCAACATAACCTCTAAGGCACTTGTCGGTGTCGACCTCAATGCCCCGCTAACAAGCATACAGGCCGTTCTTTGCACTCTCAATCTTACTTTTGTAAGTTACCTTATCCAGAGCTGGCCACCAAACACCCACCCCGTAAATAAGTACAGGTCTCACTACGGCGGTGTAGAGCCAGTGTACCAGCTCCGGCTCCAGGCCCCATCTATGACCAATGGCGTTCCTACAGGAGTACAAAGCAATAGTAGCTTTGTTTATTCTCTCCAACATGTTGGGCTTCCAACTAAGCTTACTGTCCAAGATAATGCCCAGATATCTAGCTCTATCAGTAAAAGCAAGTCTCGTGCCATTTAAGGTAGGAGGGACAACTACCGGGATTTTGTATTTCTTAGTGAAGAGTACCAGCTCTGTCTTGGACGGGTTAATACCAAGTCCACATTTGCCAGCCCATTTCGTAACGATGGTAAGCGCATTCTGCATTACGTCTACAATCGTGCCCAGGAATTTCCCGGTAACAGCTAAAGCTACGTCATCTGCGTACGCAATAACTTCAATACCCTCTCTCTCCAATTCAAGTAGTAACCCGTTTACCACTATGTCACAGAAGAAAGATTAACCAGAATAGACATTGCGTGGATCAAATTTTTTTTTCATCTTACCTTCTTTTTTGGACATTGAAGTATAATTATTTTCGAATATTATGAATTTTTTGAATATTTAATACAAATTATGCTGTCAAAACAAAACTTGTCATATAATTTCACTAACTATACTGTTAAGGATTCTTAATTTTTATTATTTCAAATAAAAACCAGTAAACCAAAGAATACATAACCCAACTTTCTCTTACCTTCGGCAAATCAAGGTCAAAAAAATGAGTCCAAATTTTTCCATAGAAAAACAGCGTTATGGCTGTTCTGGTTAATCTTTCTTCTGTGACTATGTTCCAGAGAAGAGGGGACAGAACCCCCCCCCCCCCCCCCCTGCGGAGTTCCCCTAGTTACTCGCCTCTTGAAGGTGGAGTCCCCCAACTTCAAGCTAACAATCCTGCTTCCCAGCATATAATTGATTAACCTTATCAGAGGAACGTCCACCTCCAAAAATGACAATCCCTCCTTGATTGCCTCCACTTTCACATTATTAAAGGCGCCTTCTATATCCAGGAAGGCCACCAAACAGAATTCCTTCGAATTAATCGATTTCTCAATCGTAGACACCAAGGCGTGCAGAGCAGTGTCCACAGATCTACCCTTTGTGTACGCATGCTGAGACGATGCCCACTTCCTGGCACCTATTTTATCTCTGATGTATACATCCAGCAGCCTTTCCAATGTTTTCAAAAGAAAGGATGATAGAGTTATTGGTCTTAGGTCCTTAGGATAGACATGTGAGCTTTTCCCCGCTTTCGGTATGAACACCACATTGACCTCCGTCCAGTACCTAGGAATATAGCCCAGCTTCAAACACCCTTTGAATATAGCTTCCAGCTAGGGAAGAATAATTACTGAGTTGTTTTGAAGTTCCGCTGGTATAATTTGATCCGGACCAGCCGATTTAAATGGTTTAAAACCCCTCAGTGCCCATAGGATCCGTTTTCTGGTTACGATATCCTCTGTGGTTACTGACAGTGATTCCTGATGATTGCTACGCACCAACTGTTATATAATGAATGATCTATACTGGTGGTAGGGTTGAATTAATAAAGATAGGTCTTTAGGACATATAAAAATAGATATGTATATTACATGGCAGTGACAGTCGACAAGTAAAAGCGAATGAATAAAGAGCTAATTGCTAAATAAATAAAAAGTAAATAAAAACGTGTTTAATTATAAGAAACAGAAGACGCAATAAAGGAAGATATAACATGGCGCAGCCTATGGAAAAAAAAATAATTATAAAATAAAAAGACTAAGAAAAATAAAATTAGAAATACTAAAATAAAATTTCGGTGTAAAAAAAAAAAAAAAATGTGAGAGTACACGTGTACAAAAAAAGAGGTATTCAGACATATTGGAAAACAAAATGGCGGGTGCATTTAAATCGAGTATACCACCGCAGCTAATTATAGGAACAAATGCCGCAGAATGTTGGAAGGTTTTTCGACAACGAGTTGAAATTCATTTAAAAGCGACAAAATCAAATAACGAAGATGATGAAATTAAAATAGCTATATTACTAGATATAGGTGGTGAGCAAGCGATATCAATTTTCAACACGTTGAAATTCGATAAAATTAAAGTTAAAGTGGGTGACGAAGAAGTGGAAAAAGATGAATCGGAAATATTTGAAAAAGTATTGGAAAAATTTGAGCTATATTTCAATCCGCGGAGAAATATTGTATACGAACGATATAAATTCTTACAACGAGGGCAACATGAAAACGAAGCTTTTGATGCGTTTTTGGCAGACATACTAAAATTGGTAAAAAGTTGCGAATATATGGACGAGCAAAATCAATTACGGGATCGGATTGTACTTGGTGTACAAAATAAAAGGCTACAAGCGGAATTATTAGACAAGGATCAGCTGACATTTGAGAAAGCAGTGGATAGGTGCCGAACGTTTGAAGTGAACCAAAAGCAGACCAATGAGGTACAGAGTAGTAACAATGGAAGACAGATTGATGCAATACAGAGGCAGCAAACACATATGGAAGTAAGACAAAATTCAAATGATAGTACAAATAATTTTAAAAAATTTGGTGGTAATTATCAGAATTATAATCAAAGAAATAATAATTTCAACAGTAAAAATAAGTTAGAAAAAAATTATAATAAGGTTAGTTATAATAATCGTAGAGATAGTTATAATTTGTGTAGTAAATGTAATCGATGTCATACTAGGAATAAGTGCCCAGCATACAGTGTCAAATGTCACAATTGTAACAAAGTAGGCCATTTCGCTCAGTGTTGTTTTAAGAAAAAGTGTGATAACGTAGGCATAAATGAAAATTCTAAAGAGCAAATGGATAGGGAAACACATTATTTATTACAAATTGAAACGAAAAATTCGAAGGAATGGATAGAATATATTGAGATAGAAGATTGTTCGGTACAATGTAAAATTGATACAGGAGCCGACATTAATATTTTGCCAATCAAAGTGTTTGAAGAAATCAATCGTAAGTCAAAATTACAATTAGAAAGAACCGATATTATTTTAGAATGTTTTGGTGGTTTTAAGGTCAAACCAATTGGTAAAGTGAATTTGATCATTAATTGTAAAGGACAAGTGGTTATGCAAATTTTTATTATAGTACCAAATGAGGGAGCTCGTTCAATTGTAGGGTTGACCACAGCAAAGTTGTTAGGTTTAGTCAAAATAAAAACGGTAAATGTTATTGAGCAGGATAGTAAAGGCAAGTTTATAGAACAAAATCGGGATGTATTTACAGGATTAGGGTGTATGCCAGGTGAATGTAGTATAAAGATAAAACCAAATGCCATACCTGTAAAAAAGCCAGCACGCAGAATCCCTATTAAGATAACTGAGGAATTCGAGAAAGCGTTAGCAAAATTAGAATCACAAGATATTATTTCTAAAGTGAATCAGCCGGTGGAATGGATAAATAATTTAGTGATTATAGAAAAGAAGAATAAGAAATTAAGAATATGTTTGGATCCCCAGGAATTAAATAGAGTAATAGTGATTGAAGAGTATCCAATTCCCTCTCTGGAAGAATTTACGATGAAATTAGATGGGAAAAAGTGGTTTACAACATTAGATATGGAACAAGGGTTTTATCAAGTTAAATTAAGTAAAGAATCTAGTTTCTTGTGTAGTTTTAGTACAATTTTTGGTGTGTACAAATTTAATCGTCTTCCATTCGGGTTATCAATGTCTCCACAATATTTCCAAAAACTTAATATGCAAAATTTTGGGGATATACCAGGCGTCTTTGTATATATTGACGATATTAGTATAGTTGCTGAAACAGAAGAAGAGCATGATAGGATATTGGAAAGGGTTATGGGAAGAGCTCGTGAGTTAAACATTAGATTTAACAAAGAAAAAATTCAATATAAAGCGGAAAAAATTAAATATTTAGGTCATATATTTTCAAAAGATGGGGTATCTCTCGATCCGGAACGTATAATAGCGATTGAAAAAATTGATATTCCAAAGGATCATAAAAAATTACAATCGATATTAGGAATGATTAATTATTTGAGATCGTTTATTCCGAATTTAGCAGAATATACTACCAGTTTAAGGGAATTATTGAAGAAGAAGAATGAATTTAGATGGAATGAATCATTATCGTGTGATTTAGAAAACATAAAAAAGTTGATAAAGTCAAGTCCAGTATTAGGGATATTTGATAAGACAAAACCGGTAGTAGTACAGACGGATGCGTCAAAGAACGGGTTAGGTGCAGTATTACTGCAGGAGGGTAGACCAATTTCGTATGCGTCTCGATGTCTTTCAACGGCGGAACAAAATTACGCTCAAATTGAAAAAGAATTATTAGCCATCGTGTTTGGGTGCAAAAAGTTTCATAATTATATTTATGGGTATGAATTTAGTGTAAACACGGATCATCAACCGTTGGTAAGTTTGTTTAAAAAACCTATCACAGCATCACACGGGTCCAGAATACAAAGAATGCGTTTGAAATTAATAATGTATAAAATTAGTTTGTCATTTGTGCCAGGGAAAAGGTTAATAATTGCTGATTTGTTGTCTCGATCGAATCCTAAAGTAGAGGATTGTGAAATTGAGCAAGAAGATCTTTCGGAAATTATACACACGATTAACGTGAGCAAAGAAAAAGAAACACTATTTGTTAAGGAAACAAACAAAGACCCAGTATTGAATAAAGTTAAGGAGTTTATTATTTCTGGATGGCCAAAGAATCAGGATAGGATTGATGATATGGTTAGGGTGTATTCGAAAGTCAAAAATGAGTTATATATAGACAATGAAATAATTTTTTATAATGATCGTATAGTAGTACCTAAGTCGTTAAGGAAAGAGATGTTGAATTCACTACATGAAGGGCATGTAGGAATTACCAAAACAAGAGAAAGAGCTAAGTCATTACTGTTTTGGCCGAATATAAATCAGGATATAACGAATATGGTATTATCGTGTCAATTATGTGAAAGGTATAGGGGAGCAAATATAAGAGAACCATTGTGTTATATCTTCCTTTATTGCGTCTTCTGTTTCTTATAATTAAACACGTTTTTATTTACTTTTTATTTATTTAGCAATTAGCTCTTTATTCATTCGCTTTTACTTGTCGACTGTCACTGCCATGTAATGTGCATATCTATTTTTATATGTCCTAAAGACCTATCTTTATTAATTCAACCCTACCACCAGTATAGATCATTCATTATATAACACCTCCCCTTTTTATTTTATTTTAGTATTTCTAATTTTATTTATTTAGCAATTAGCTCTTTATTCATTCGCTTTTACTTGTCGACTGTCACTGCCATGTAATGTGCATATCTATTTTTATATGTCCTAAAGACCTATCTTTATTAATTCAACCCTACCACCAGTATAGATCATTCATTATATAACACATTGAAGTCGCATGAAGTTCCAATAAGACCATTCGAATGTGTA
Organism: Tipula vernalis; assembly: GCA_958295665.1. Classification (NCBI taxonomy): domain Eukaryota; kingdom Metazoa; phylum Arthropoda; class Insecta; order Diptera; family Tipulidae; genus Tipula; species Tipula vernalis. The sequence goes on along the minus strand of OY282559.1, from coordinate 85,566,600 downwards.
GGTTGTGATATAGGAGAATTAGGTAATTTGACATTTTTAGTAATTATTGATTATTTTAGTAAGTGGATGGATATTGTCATGTTAAACAGTAAAACGGCAGTTGCAGTAATAGAAGCATTAAAAACAAATTTTAGTACACATGGTATTCCAAAAAAGTTGATATGTGATAATATGCCATTTTTAAGCTATGAATTCAAGAGGTTCTCTAATGATTGGAATTTTGAATTAGTTACGTCCTCTCCGGGGTACCCACAATCAAATGGCATGTCCGAACGGGCAATACAAATAGCAAAAAATATGATCCGGAAAAGTAGTGATTGGAAAGCATCGTTACTTGAATACAGAAACACGACAATGACAGACGTAGGGTTATCACCTGTTGAAATATTAATGGGTAGAAGACTTAGAAGTAGAATTCCAGTGAAAGACAAGTTATTAGATACAAATAGACAACGATTCGTACGAAACAAATTAGTAGAGAGAAATGGTAAATCACAGTACTATTATAACAGGCATGTTAGAGATAGGAAGGAATTTCAAGTCGGGGATAAAATAGTATACAGAGATGGAAAGAAATGGAATAAAGCAATAATAATTGAAAAGCATAAAGCACCACGTTCATATTTGATAAAGAATTTGTTTGGCAGGATATTAAGAAGAACCTCATTTCATTTAAGAAAATCATATGATAATAATAATAATAATAAGCAATCAAATTTTGAATACAGAACATCAAATGATGAAGATCAAAATATTCTTTCTATTCCAAGTAGAAATTCAGACAATTTAATAGGTGGTAATGAAAATGTAAATGATATAGATAATAATGTAAATATAATTAATAACACTAATATTATAAATGAAGATATTGGTAATAGAAATGAGATCGAAGTAAATAACACTCCTTCACTTAGAAGAACAGTGCGAGTAAGAAATGAACCTTTTAAATTTAAGGATTATATTAAATACTAAATTAAAATTAAATAAAATAAAAAGGGGAGGTGTTATATAATGAATGATCTATACTGGTGGTAGGGTTGAATTAATAAAGATAGGTCTTTAGGACATATAAAAATAGATATGTATATTACATGGCAGTGACAGTCGACAAGTAAAAGCGAATGAATAAAGAGCTAATTGCTAAATAAATAAAAAGTAAATAAAAACGTGTTTAATTATAAGAAACAGAAGACGCAATAAAGGAAGATATAACACCAACAGGTCTTCAAAGCTCCCTGGGAAGTGTGTCTCGAAGAGAAGCTCCAGAGATTCTCCACTAGAAGCTGTCCAAGATCCGTCCGGTTTTATCAAAAAACTAGGACTAGATGTACTTTTGGAAAGAATCTTCCTAAGGCGGGAGGTTTCGGATACCTCTTCCATATTATCACAGAAGATTCTCCAAGACCTCCTTTGTGCCTTTCTTAATTCTTTCTTATAAATTCCGAGTTTCTCCTTATAGGAGTCCCAATCCTGAGCCTCCCTTGTATTTTTGGCTCTATTAAAGGCTATCCTACAAGCCTTACGATAGGTTCCCAGTTCCCTGGACCACCATACCGGTTTTTGCCTACCCCTAGGCTTAGCCAGTGGGCAGGCAGCGCGAAAGGATCGGTTGCATGCGCTAGTAACGCTAGCCACCATGTCTTCCAGCTCCCCAACGGTCGTCGGGGGCTCCATAGCCCTCGTCGGTAACATTTCCTCCAATAATTCCCCATATTTGCTCCAGTTGGTCCTTCTAGGGTTCCTGAAGGCTTCCCGGGTAGCAGGGTGAATATCGAGGCTATAGGTTAAATATCGATGATCAGAAAAGGAGTGTTCCTTATCCACCCTCCAATTTTTAACCATATGAAGAATATTATTTGAGGCAAGGGTCACGTCTAGAACCTCCTGCCTGTTACTAGTAATAAATGTGGGTTCCCGCCCAATATTACACACTGAAAGGTTAGTACTCATCAAATAATCAAAAAACGACTCACCTCTTTCATTAATGTCTGTGCTTCCCCAGATAGTGTGATGCGCATTAGCATCAACTCCCAGTACCACACCTACCTTTGATTGTTCCGCTTTTCGGATCAGCTCCTCCAGGTTATCCGGAGGAACCTCCTTCTCCCGGTCCATGTAGGCTGAAACTAGCCAGAATCTACAAGTGCCTACTTCTAGGCTAACTGCAGTAGTGTCACCATTGCTGTATTGAGAGAGAAGGAAAAGATTAATATTATTTTTCCCAAGAATACAAGATCTGATCTTCCCAGACTTACTAGAGGATATAATTTTATACCCCTTGGTTCTGAGGCCACAGATCCTGCTGTTGTTAATCCAAGGTTCTTGGATTAATATCACATCCTCACCCGAACTAGTCAGCCTGAGGAGTAGAGCTGCCGAAGCAGCCTTAGAATGGTGAAGGTTAATTTGTGTTATCTTAATCATAACCATTTAACCTCTACCTATCTCTATGCTATATTCCTGCTACCGCAGGAATATTATTTCTCGGTATTTTGGGGTGCGCCGGATCCACCCGTCTCGCCACCCCTCATACCCTCTGTAGAGGACTTGTCAGTGCCGACCCGTCTGGCCGGGCTGCCGACAGCCTCCTCCATCGGTACACCAGCTCCTTCGCTTATGTGCCCCTCCTTATGCTTCAAGGGAGGCCTTGTCCGACCGAGGTCGCCGGCTTCACTCTCCCCCATACCCTCAGCTTCTCCCCCCATGCTGCTGGTACCCCCTTCAGGCCTGGGCGGGTTGCCACCATCCTCCGGTTGGCCTCCCGTACGCGCTTCCGCCCCATCCTTTTTATAAACGTTGAGAGTAATTGACCCGAAACCGAAGTCAATTACTCCCTTCGTTTTGTGCAGGAGGGCAAGGGACTCCTTATTTATTACCATAATTGATAATTTCGAGCCCCCCTTCGCCTCCTCCTGCTTGACGATCTTCCAATTTCCGGTCGGAAGACTCGGGTTACTGGCCTGAATGATTTCCAAAGCCTCGTCAGGGCTAGCCGGTTCGGATGGCAGCCAGACACGTGCCCTCGGCCTGCTGGGAATTTCCCCCCGACTAACTGCCGCAAGCTTTGCGCCTGGCCACACCTCCCCTACTTTGGCTATAGCCTTTTTATATAGATCCACAGATCTAGAGTCAAAGCATGCAGTCATCTTCACACGCCCTTGATACCACCCCGCATCTCTGCAGGATGGGGGAGGTCCCGGATTTTCACCCAGGACCTTTAAAAAGACGAGGTTGAGTGCATTATACACCAACCTCCATTTTTCGGCCGTGATGCTCCCATCTTCTTGACTTTCGTCAATGACGGCTAGCATCAACACATGCTTCCTCAGGACATCGCTGAACAGCTTTGTTCCTGAGTTGGAGCTCGGCTTCCTTTCAGTCACCAACTTGGCCCGCTTGCTGTTGACTACTTCCACCTCGTCCTGGGACCGCTGTCTTTTCGACACATGGTCCCTTTCCGAGCCTCCGCAGCCCACAGTGCTCCTTGCCCAAGCTACTGATGTTCTTTCCTCTTCCGTAAGCTGCCCCTCGGGGGTCGCAGCCCACTTCTCGAGAATTCGGAATGCCGAGCGGCGATTCCTGTATCTTTTTTTCGCCGGAGGAATGTCTCTCGTCCCACTCCCCTGTGCTGCGCTGGTACCGCTAACTCCCGGGACTTTCGCCCTAGAGCCAACCCCCTTTGCAACTTTAGAGGCCTCACCCGTCTGGTTCGAGGTACCCCCATTCACTGATACCGGCTTTTGAGGAGAGCCGGTGCTCTTTGTTTTTTCGGTGTTCGATCTTTCCATCTGATTCCCACGAGTATCGGAGAAATAGAGGTCCGCCTGCGCAGAGATCCGAATACGCAGGTAAGGCTAAATACAACTGGAGGTCGCCAGATATCCAGAGGGCTCCGTTAGCGACTGGGCTTTGTTAAATGGGCCCCCAGCCTAGTTGATCATCAGCACGGGTCGCCTAACACCTTAATCCAGCCCATTCGGCTCGCTAGCACCGCGGCCTCCCAGCACCCCTTCCCTCCGCCCACATTCTCTCCCCCTTTCACCTATTCACATGGAGAGCCCAATCCAATGGGATCCATTCCATTCCCCGAGTCACCCGTTTATAGGGGTACCCCCACTCATCACCCGCGGAGACTCCGGAGGTGCAGAGAGGACACGACGCCCAGTCCGCCGTGGTTATTGGTCGATGGTTTTCTGGCGCCATCTGTTCGCCTTTCCATGCTGGGCATCATAGGCACTCAGAATTTAATGAACTGAGGTTAACCACTCCCCAGTTCCCTGAGACTCTCCCACCAGCTGGACTGCGGTTGGGGGCGGCTTATTTAATTCACCGCCAGCCTACCTATCGATAGGCCGTCCACTATCCACCACATGTGACCCCCCCGATAGCTGCAGTACGCCACGGGAGGAGCTGGAGTATTCTGTGACAAATTAAATGTAAACATTTCTATTCGTCTCCCTGATTACTGCAGCGTGTACCAAGCTGAAGTCGTAGCGATTGAGGAGGTCATGACGTGGTTGAAGCATAATGTGTTATCCTCAGACGATATCACAATCTATGTGGACAGTCAAGCGGCGATCCGGTCGTTAGAATCGGTGTCTTTGCGTCACGGGTGGCGTTGAGTTGTCACTCATCTCTAAATGAGATGGGTGAGCATTTCATTATCCAGGTAATCTGGGTCCCAGGTCACTCGGGCGTCATGGGGAACTGCAGGGCAGATGAACTTGCTAGGCATGGTTCGACTCTCCAGCTGCAACCGGAAAGGGCAAGTCTGGGGAGGCCTATCACAGCGCTGAGACAAGCACTTGCGAAGCAGGCGCTATCCTCAGCGGTGGAAAGGTGGTCTAACACCCTCACCTGTAGAGTTGCAAGACAAGTTTGGCCAAAGCTGGACTTGGGGTGCACTAGGGCATTAATATCCTTACGCAGACGTGAATTAAGAACGGTCGTAGGAATTCTCACGGGACACTGCCTTTTTGGAGAACATGCAAGAAGGCTGGGTCTGGAGGCTAATGACTTCTGCAGAAGCTGCTTGGACGAAGAGGAGGAAGAGACGTTGGTCCACTTCCTTTGCTCATTTCCAGCATTGGCTCTCAGAAGGCACAAACACTTAGGTAAGTTCAGGATGGACTGCCTCTCGGATCTCGAAAACATTAAAGTGCGGGAAGTCTTACGCTACATAAGTAGCTCGAAATGGTTCCAATAGGGGTATAAGATGATACATCCTGTGGTATCACAATGGACCGTCACCGGTCTAAGTGTGCGTAAGCAGCCACTCCAACCTAACCTAACCTAACCTAACCTATACATGTAAATATCTATCTATACTGAATCGCTGTTATTTCATCGCTGGTTCTAACATTTTGAATATGTTCGTCCTCTTCAATTATGGGTATCATTTTCATAATTTAACTAAGGTCAAGCGGTACACGATCTCTTGTTTTTACCCAAATATTGTGAAAAGTGCAGCAAGATGCTACGATTTTAATCGAATTTTTTATTTTTGATTTTATTTAAAAAAATAGGTGGGGAAATTATCACGTAAACATTATTATTGGGCTTGTTCAATGGGGCAAAAATGATAAAAAATATCATATTTTATCCCACCCTAACTTCATTTCGTAATATTGTACCGTACGTCAAACCCGATTGAACAACCAAAATTGATAAAAAATGATAAATTGATTTTAAATGTTACATTTTGTTTTAAATCGCTTTGTAAAATTCAATAACCTCATTTTGTCGCCTGATTTTTAATTAAATGTATATGTTTTAATTATTTTTTTTAATCAATTATTTTGATATTGAAACTATTTGGTTTTTATGCAAATATTGGAGACACAAATAATATCAGTTTGAGTTTTTTTATGTTTGTGTCCTCAGACAAATCCTCGAAATATAAATTATTATTTATGTTTAAATAAATAGGTGACTGTGTAAATACCATATGAATATCTTAAAAAAGCAAATTTAATTTAATTTAAGTACCGAAAATATTATAAAGAAAATAAATTCAAAATTGACAGCTGGAACCAAGAAAAAAGTTGGTTTTTTTGTGTGATAAATGAGTGCGTTTATTGCCAAAAGTGATAAAAAATATCATTATATTTTTTAGCATTTTTGCGCTATTGAACACTAGGAATATCATGATATTTTTTATCATTTTTGCCCGATTGAACACTAGGAAAAAAATCAAAGTAACCAAAAATCTCAATTCAAATGTCATTTCTTTTGACAGCTAAAACCGAAAAAAACACGTTTTTTTTCGTGATAAATGAGTGCGTTTAATGCTAAACGTGATAAAAAATATCATGATATATATATTTTATCATTTTTGCCCGATTGACCACTAGGATTGAATTCGGGCAGTAAAAATAAAAAAAATATCTGTGAAGGGGCAAATTTCTCAAGTAAATGCCACAAATTAGTATTTATCACGGTATTATCACACTATTCGAGCATGGCCTTAGTGTTTGTACTGTAAAAAACTAGTCCAAACATAATTGCATCTTAATGAGTTCGATAATGGGAGCTTAATAGGCCCGATTCTGGAACGATAAAATTCATGTTATGTTATTTTATTTCCCCGCTTCCCATATGAATTTGTATTGAAAAAACAAAAATAACATAACAACATAAAATTTTGAAAGGCAGAATCGGCCCTAACATCTTATAAAAGCGTTAAGGTAACTGCTTTTTTCCAAGCATTTCCTGTAATCATGCACATTCAAGGTTGGACCTTTAACAATATTATATCAAGAAGACCTGATTGATAAGAACGGAAGCACAGAATACGTATAGTTCATTTATGCCGCTTCTCTGTTTTCTGTGATCGAAGTTTCGATCTAATCCTAATTACAAACGAATACAATTTACAATTAATGCTTTATTGATTGTGATTATTTTTCACGTGAGCCTGCCAACAGTGTTTTTGTATAAAACCCTTGCCACAAAATTCGCAGATATGCGGTTTTTCGTCAGTGTGCTGCTTCATGTGAGTGTTTAGATTATCTTTCCGCGCAAATTTTTTGTCACAGAATTTACATGCTATATACTGGTCCGGATCATGAATAATCATATGCTTCTTGTAAATCCTCCTATGTTTAAATTTTTTTAAACAAACGATGCATTCATATGGCGTTTCTTCGGAATGACCCTTTCGATGGTTCGCTCGTGCACTAGATGTTCGAAATAGTTTGCCACAAATGTCACATTTAAATGGCCGCTCATTAGTATGTATCCGTTTATGGTTAGCTATATCTGTGTCTCGGGCCGAACGATAATCACATAAATCGCATTTGTAAGGCTTTTCGCCGGTATGTCGCCGCACATGAAGAATCAAATTTCTCCGATTTTTTGTTATTTGACCACAATGGTGGCATACAAATTTTGCCCCATCTCCTTCCTCGGCTAGTTCGTGAATAGTGGCAATGTGCCGCCGTAAATTGCTGAAAGAACTCAACAATTTTTCACAATATTTACACTCATACCTTTGGTATTCGAGTATGTTGTGGTCTTTACGCAAATGCTCAAGCATTAGTTTTCTACGTGGATAGATCTTATCGCATAGTTCACATTTAACAACACATCTTTCAGTCAGTTCCGTTTTATTTAATATAGAATCATCCATTTCTTCCTTTTTTATCTCTAATAATATTGGGGGTATATCAACATTTTCAGTAGGATCTGTCGCTTCACATTTTATCGAGACACTGTCTGTTTTGCTTTCCTCCAATCGCCTTAACAGAAAATTATGTGAGTCCCAACATTTTTTACGATAGACATAAGAATTTATTATTTCTTCAGTACAAGCATCACAAATTTTTAATGATACACCGTCTGATTCGGTCACCTGAAATCAAAAATTTTTTTTAAAGTTAGCTTCAATTTTGAATCGAAGCCGTACCTTTAATCCCGTACATTCATTAAGCATTTCAACCAATGATAGCTGTTTCTCAGCCAGAAAAATGGTTTTAAATATAGATCCATCGGTTTCAACCAAACAAGTACGACACAATGATTCATCCATTTTATTGGCAAATAAGTATATTTTCGTGTTTTCCAATCAAAATATAAACATTTATTTGACGTTTCTAATTTTTGACAGATTACAATAACCCTTCAAGGCGGCAGAAAAAATTTTTCAACTCGGCTCAAAGCCGAGTCATCTGTCTCCGATTTTGTTGTGTACATGGCCCAAGTACATATAACAAAACTTATACTGAGTACGTTTATGCTCAGCGTCGAGTCATCTTTTAGTTAACTTTGGATCATCTTGTAGTTATCTTTTTTAGCGTTTATACTGCAGAGTCAAATCGTAGTCGAGTCGAAACTAGGTTGAAACCGAGTCAGAAACGTCAAAAAAAAATCATTTACCAACGTATATTTATATGTTTTTCTTGTATTATTTTCTGAATTTTATAAAAACAAAATAACAAAGTTTTATTGCCACACAAAAATCGAAGCTTCGTACACGAATTAAGAAATCTAAATGGTGTCTTTTTATTATTATTTTTTTGTTGTTTTTATTTTTCGACTCGACTCCGTTTATAGTGAATGTTTTTAGAGTTAACTCGACTCGACCCTAGAAGTTTTTTAGGTCGAGTTGAGTTAACTACAAGATGATTCGACTCCGTTTATAGTAAAAGATAACCTAGGTTCAAACCAGGTTGAACCCTAAGCATAAACGACTCACTTATACTGTATTACTAAAGATACATGTTAAACCGAAAGTGGTCTGACTGAAAACGTCCGAGATAAATTCAACATGTACAGGGCGGCTTGACTGAAAGCAAAGATTATTAACAAGAAGATCTTCTTGTTAATAATCTTTGCTTTCAGTCAAGCCGCCGTTTACATGTTGAATTTATCTCGGACATTTTCAGTCAGACCACTTTCGGTTTAACATGTATCTTTAGTATATATGCTGCGAGTCGAGTCGAGTTTAATCCGAGTTTAACTCTCACTATATACCGAGTCGAGTTAAACTCGACTCGATCTAATAATTATACTGTATATGCTGCGAGTCGAGTCGAGTTTAATCCCAGTTTAACTCTCACTATATACGGAGTCGAGTTATTTTCTAATCAACTCTAGGTGTATATACTGCAGAGTTAAACATATGCAGAGTTCAAATAGGATTGAAACCGAGTTAAAAAAAAAATGGAACAAAATATCATTTCAGATGATCATAAGATTGATTATTCTTTTTGTTGATCGCCATATATGTTTTTGTCATTTTTCCAGCGATATTATGTCTAAAAAATTGTAATTTTCAATCAAACTCCATGAAAATTACGGAATAGACCACCGAAATGTTGGAGTAATTTTTTCGAGAAAATAAAAAACTAAATACCAAAACAAAAATTTATTATTAAAATTAATTAATTAAAATCTTAATAAATAAGATATTTAAAATAAAATAATAAATTTAATTGAAAAAATTAAAACGAATATTTTTTAATATTGGTGCAAGAATTTTTCTTTAATTTTGTTGTTGTTTTTTTAACTCTATGCGTATATAATGCATTCTTTAGAGTAGAGTTTAACTCGACTCTACAAATTATTAGATCGAGTCGAGTTTAACTCGACTCCGTATATAGTGAGAGTTAAACTCGGATTAAACTCGACTCGACTCGCAGCATATACAGTATAAATTTGTAGAGTCGAGTTAAACTCTACTCTAAAAAATGCACCATATACGCATAGAGTAGAGTTAAAAAAACAACAACAAAATTGAAGAAAAATTCTTGCAGCAATATTAAAAAATATTCGTTTTAATTTTTTCAATTAAATTTATTATTTTATTTTAAATATCTTATTTATTAAGATTTTAATTAATTAATTTTAATAATAAATTTTTATTTTGGTATTGAGTTTTTTATTTTTACGAAAAAATTACTCCAACATTTTGGTGGTCTATCCCGTAATTTTCATGGAGTTTGATTGAAAATTACAATTTTTTAGACATAATATCGCTGGAAAAATGACAATAACATATATGGCGATCAACAAAAAGAATAATCAATCTTATGATCATCTGAAATGATATTTTGTTCCATTTTTTTAAACTCGGTTTCGATCCTGTTTGAACTCTGCATATGTTTAACTCTGCAGTATGTATATACACCTAGAGTTGGTTAGAAAATAACTCGACTCCGTATATAGTGAGAGTTAAACTAGGATTAAACTCGACTCGACTCGCGGCATATACAGTATAACTGAAAACTTCAACCGGTTATCAATTTTTGTCCGGTTTTCAGATGAAAAACTCGGAAAATTATGAAATTTGGTTTTCAACATTTGACACATATAGCGTTGGAGTGCAAACATATTTTTTTTTTTTGCTTGTATGAAAGACGCCGTTACATTTGTTGTAAATTTTCTTGTTTGTTATTTACGATTAGTTTTGTTACCAAGTTATAATATTAATTTGTGCTCGTATAATTTTACGTTTTTTATATAAATATATATTTTATTAAAAATAATTTAGTGCTAAAATCATCCATAAGGTAAATATTGACGAATATTTTATACATATAGTTATTTCATTTAATTTACTTATAATTTTCAGCACGACTTTGCGGACACCAACCAACTTAGTTTGTATGTCTCGTGTATTTAATTTAAGGGTGCAACGATACATTTAAGAGCTTCATTTTTATATGGTAGCAAGACACATAGATCATGTTAGTTTAATTTAATTTAAGTGTGTAACTTGCCTTTGAAGCTGGTGTGTAGCTTGCAAAATCTTTTATAAAGCATTTTATAATTAATTGTTTAATCAAATTATTTTTGCGCAATGTAGCTATACATATATAAATTTTATATGTACATACTTAGGTGAATTTATTTATATTTAATTTATTTAATTTAAAATTGTTATTATGATGTTATTTAATTATTAACCAGTTTAATAATAATAAACTTATACAATTATTATAAATTTTGCTAATAAAACAGTTAAAATCCAAATCAATTTTTGTTGTTCATTTTCATATTCAAAACCAAAATACTGCCGCTTAAATTTATTAAATATGCTCCGCCCACTTTTTGTGCAAGACATAACCTAACTTTTTTTGTCATCATTTTCCGAGTTTTTGGGCCAACTTTCATAGGAAATCTTATAATAAGTCGGACATTATTCCTGACAAAAGTCGGTGATGAAATCCGCAAAATGTCAGGAAAATGCAAACATTTTCGGAAACAAAAATACTTGGGGGGAGTATGTAAATAACCGGAACGTAATAGTATTTGCAAATGTTCATGTGTCAGTGGGCATACTATTTTTCTGTCTGTGTCTGTCTGGGACTTTTTCGAATTTAATAACAATTGATTCTCCGCCGACCACTCAATAATATTATTAATATCCCTGTTCATATATGCAATTACTTCATTTGTAGCTACCATTCTATCACAATTATCAATCTCAATTTCACTAAAAATTTGGAGATCATCCGCAAACAAATGATAGTGAGAGTATCGAATAGAACTTCCAATATCGTTTATATACATTGCAAATATTAAGGGCCCCATAATAGATCCCTGGGGGACACCAGTAGGCAGAGGCAAATAACTAGATTTAACTCCATTAACTTCAACAAATTGAAAGCGATCAGTTAAATAAGATAACATTAATTCCGACGCATTAGATGAAAAACTGAAGCAGTTTCTCAATTTATAACAAAATTTAACGAATGATATACAGTTAAAAGCTTTACTGAAATCAAGTAGACATAGCAGGACATAATTGCCCCTGTCCAAGCAGCTCCTAACAAATTCCATCAAATCCACTAACACCGTTGCAGTACTATGTCTTTCCCTAAACCCTGACTGCTGAGAAGATAATAAGTTACTTGTATTAAGGTATTGTTTAATCTGGTCGGAAATAATTCTTTCGAACACTTTTGAAAGAACTGAGAGTTGAGCAATAGGTCTCATATCGGATACTAATGCAGGCTCCTTAACTTTAGGTAGCCCAATAACTCTACTAACTTTCCACACTTTAGGATAATATTTATGTTCCACAATACTATTAAACAAATACGTTAAATGAGGTACAATCACAGGAGCTATAATTTTTAAAAATCTTAGCGGCAAATTGTCAGCACCCATTGCATTAGACGTTAGAGTGCCTATTGCTTTAAGAACATCGTCATCAGACATAATATTAAAATTGAAGCAATTAGAGTTATTAAAAGAGGTCCCAGTCTCCGAATGCTGCACCAGATTCATTATTGGCACTTTGACAAACTCCTCATTAAGCTCATAAGGAGAAAATTTAGAAACAACCTCAGCTGAATCCTTGGTTTTAAACCCATATTTGTCCAAATTCCTCCACAATAATTTAGTGCCAAGTTTGGGATCCAACTTATCACGCAAAAACTTTCTCTTAGCCGATCTCACTGTTGTATAACAGAATACAAACTGTTATACTATTGTATATGTATAACAATGCATGAAGTTCAGTGGACTGATATACCATTGTAGAGGTAGAACAAATAAATGTCAGTCTCACAAAGAAGGATGAGAAAAAATAAAAGATACAAAATCAGACATTAAAATCTTTTATTTAACAAGCCATCTGAATATAAAACATGGCGCAGCCGATTAAAAAATAGTAAAAGAAAAGAAAAAATAATTAATAAATACGAAAAAGTGTTAAAATAAGAAGCAAATAAACAAATAAATTTGCACATTGTTTGCCGGGTATTAAACATTAAAAATAAATAAATAAAAAATGGATGGGGCAATGAATATCCCACCAGCGTTAAAATGGGGCACATCATCGAACATTTCCGAGGCATGGAAAATATTCAAGCAAAGGATGGAAATATATATGAAGGCGACGGGAAATGATAAAAAAGAAGATGGCGTTAAAGTGGCAATCTTACTTAATATCGGAGGTGAGGAATTGATAAAAATTTATAATAACCTCAAATTCGCGCCGAAAGAGGATGATGCACAAAAAGAGAAAAATGAATTCAAAAAAGTGGTAGAATTGATTGAGAAATACTGCAACCCCAGAAAAAATGTCGTATACGAGAGATATTTATTTAATAAAAGGATTCAACAACAGGGAGAATCTTTCGATAATTTTTTGAATGAGATACAACGACAGGCAAAAACTTGTGAATATGGGGATGTGGATTTGCAACTAAGGGACAAAATTGTTCTAGGCATCAACGATTTATCTCTACAAGCCAGTTTATTGGATATTGACAATTTAAGCATGGAGATGGCGATAAAAAAATGTCGCACAAATGAAATAAACAAGCTACAAACGGCAGAGGTACAAAAAGAGAGGAAACAAAACGTGGATGCAATCAAACATAAAGGGGGATATAACAGCAATCAACATTATAATAAAGGTAATAATAATTATAGAAATATAAGTGATTCAAGAAATGTAAAGGAGAATGAATTTTTTTGCAAAAAATGTACAAAAAGGCATGGGGTGAGAGAGTGTACCGCTTTTGGGTTTAAGTGTCAAAAATGTAAAAAGATAGGCCATTTCACGCACGCATGTTTTAGCAAAAGGATTCATACTCTGAATACCATAGATAATAGTGAAGAACAAGTTTTCATAGAATCAATAAACACCATAAATTTTAAAAATAACGAGTGGGTTGAAACGATGATAATAGAAAATCATAAAATAAAATTTAAAATTGACACCGGGTCAGATTTGAATATTTTGCCGAGAAATATTTTTGAAAATATAAATTCAATAAATAAAATCAAAGAAACCAATATTACTCTAGAGACGTTTGGAGGCTTTCAAGTAAAACCGATAGGCGAAGTTTATTTAGAAATTCAATTTGAAAGTGCTAGTTTTGTTCAAAAATTTATCATTGTTAATGACAAGGGGACCCGCCCGATAATAGGTTTAAAAACCAGTGAGTTATTTAAATTAGTATACAAAAATAGAATTTTAGAAATTAAAACAAAGACGGACTTAGTAAAGGAAAATGCAAGTTTGTTTAACGGTATGGGTTGTTTACCAATGGAAGGAAAAATTATAATAAAGGAAGGGTCTATACCGGTCATAAAACCTCCACGGAGAATTCCACTAATGCTAAAAGACAAATTTAAAATAAAACTGGATGAATTAGAGCAAAGTGGTATTATATCAAAGGTCAATAAACCAGTAGAATGGGTCAATAATTTGGTCATAATAGAGAAACCTGATGGGAATTTAAGAATCTGTCTAGATCCCAAGGAATTAAATGAAGTGATAATTCCGGAATATTATCCAATTCCATCTTTAGAAGATTTATTGGCGAATTTGGAAGGAAAGTGTTTCTTTACGGTTTTAGATATGAAAGACGGGTTTTTCCAAATTAAATTGGATGCACAATCTAGTGAATTATGTAGTTTTAGCACTATATTTGGAGTGTACAAATTCAACAGGTTACCATTTGGGTTGAACATGGCACCTCAATTTTTTCAAAAAATCAACGAACAAAATTTTAGAGACATCGAAGGTGTGTTCATTTATATAGACGATATACTGATTAGCGCTAGAACCGAAAAAGAACACGACAAAATATTAGATAGAGTTTTAGAGCGAGCTAGACAGTTGAATGTTAAATTTAACGAAAAAAAAATACAATTTAAAGTAGGAACGGTTAATTACTTGGGACACATTTTTTCAAAAGACGGAGTGTCCCCTGATCCAAATCGAATAAAAGCAGTGGATACAATAAAAGACCCTAAAAATGTAAAAGAATTACAGAGTATTTTAGGAATGTTAAACTATATGCGGGCCTTCGTACCAAACATGTCAGAATTAACTACGAGTTTGCGGGAATTATTAAAAAAGGATAAAATATTTAAATGGGAAAGCCCTCATTCAATATCTTTGAATAAAATCAAAGATATTATTAAATCAACAGAAGCATTGGCCATAATTGATGTACGAAAAGAACTAATGATACAAACAGATGCATCAAAAAACGGAATAGGATCGGTGTTGTTGCAAGAAGGGAAGCCAATATGTTATGCATCCAGAAGTTTGTCAGATTGTGAACAGAGATATGCACAAATTGAAAAGGAGCTACTGGCTATAGTTTTTGCATGCAAAAAGTTCCATAACTACATATATGGAAGAGACATAGAGGAAAAAACCGACCATCAACCATTAGTTAGTTTACTTAAGAAAGATATATCTAGTTCATTTGGGTCAAGGATACAAAGAATGAGGCTTAAGTTAGTAATGTACAAATTAAAAATAACATATTTACCGGGAAAATATATGTTAATAGCCGATTTACTATCTAGGTCAAAATCAGACGAACCAATAGATGAAGAAAATTTGACGGAAGTAGTACACACAATCAATGTGAGTACAGAAAAGGAAACGCAATACAAAATAGAAACGGACAAAGACATAGATTTGCATAAACTCAAAGAGTATATTATAAATGGTTGGCCAAAAAATGTATAAAAAATAGAAGACAACGTAAAAAGGTATTATAAATACAGAAATGAGCTTACGCTAGAAAACGACTTAATTTTTTATAAGGGTAGATTAGTGATACCAACGAAATTAAGAAGAGAAATGTTAAATTGCCTTCATGAGACTCATCAAGGCATTACAAAAACAAAATTGAGAGCGAAAACGATAGCATTTTGGCCGAACATAAATGAGGAAATTGAGAACTTAGTATTGGCTTGTTCAATTTGTGAGACATATAGAAATTCGAATAGAAAGGAAAATATTATTCAACATGAAATACCCATAAGACCATTTATGAAAATTGCTTGCGATGTAGGACAATACGGAAATATAATATTTTTAGTAGTAGTGGATTATTTTAGTAAATGGTTAGAAATAATAGAACTTACGAATAAAACAGCTACAGAAATAATAGACAAGCTTAAAACATTGTTTTCTACTCATGGTATTCCTAGCGAAATAGTGGCGGATAACATGCCTTTCAATAGCTACGAATTTATACAATTTTCAAATAGTTGGGGATTTCAACTTATAACTAGCTCACCGCATTATCCACAATCGAATGGTGTAGCAGAAAAGGGCATACAAACAGCAAAAAATATATTGAAAAAAAATGAAGACTGGAAAGGTGCTTTGTTGGAATATAGAAATACGACAATACAAGAGATAGGTCTATCGCCAGCACAAATTTTATTAGGAAGAAGAACTCGAACAAAATTGCCGATTAGGGACAAACTACTAGATATTGCAAACCAAAAATCAATAAAAAATAAACTGGAGTTAAAAAACACAGTAGTTGCGGCTCATTATAATAAAAGTGCTAGACAGAGAAAAGACTTTGAAATAGGTGATGCTGTAATGTATCGAAACTATAGGCAGAATAGATGGGAGAAAGCTAAAATAATTAAGAAATATCATACGCCACGCTCATATATCATAAAGACACAAAATGGGAAAACATACAGAAGAACTTCAAGGCATTTGACTAAATCGCACAATAGAAACTGGGTAGAGACTTACGAAATAGATCGCGCAAATGAAAATAACGAAACTAAAGAGACAGAATGTAGTAATCCGGACCAGGGCATAAGGACACAACGGTTTGAACGAAGTCTTCCAATTAAAACGGAGAGTGGGGAAAGTCAGAGTAATGTGGGTTTCAATGAACAAGAAAATAGGACGCAAATCAGAAAGTCAACGAGAGAAAAACGAAGCCCAAATAAGTTTAGAGACTATGAAAGATATTAAAAGGAAGATGTTAAAAAAAAAAAAAAAAAAAAAAAAAAAATAAAATAAAAAAATAAAAAAAAATAAAAATAAAAATAAATGAAATGTATAGTACATAAGATAACATGTATGTAATAAAATGTATTTAGTATATAAGATTCTAAAAGAGAAAATGTAACATAATAACATGTAATAAAAATGTAAGGGAGAGAAGATTTTAAAAGGGGAGATGTTGTATAACAGCATAAAGTATGCATGAAGTTTAGTGGACTGATATACCATTGTAGAGGTAGAACAAATAAATGTCAGTCTCACAAAGAAGGATGAGAAAAAATAAAAGATACAAAATCAGACATTAAAATCTTTTATTTAACAAGCCATCTGAATATAAAACACTCACCATCTTATTAAGTTCTTTTTCATAACATTTGTAGGTTCGTTTGTCTTCCTCACAACGAGATCGTTTCCATACATTTTTTGCCATATCAACAAGTTGTTTTTTATTTTTAATAGCATAGTTGAACCATGGGATAGGCTTGAGTTTTTTCCTAATCATTTTTAAAGGGAGCATACTGATGCAACCATGTCGAGATTTTATCATATAAAAACTCAAACTTCCCATCAATTGTATCAAATCTACTCAATTCAGTCCAATCAACATTAAGTATATCACAATGAAGGCTGGGAACAGCCATATTATCATAGTTGCGCACAAACTTAATCTCATCATTGAGTTGAACCGGTATGTTCAAGTCAATTGATATAAGATCATGATCAGTGAAGGATGACTGATGAAAATTAGATGTTTCAAATTGGGTGTTAGAAACAATGTAATTCAGAAGTCTTTCAGTAGTATCACAAACTCTTGTTGGTTGAGTTTACGTTGTATGCAAATTAAGTGAATCAAAGATATTTCTTAATTCACGGCTTTCAACCCTGTCTAAAAAATCAATATTAAGGTCACCCACCAAAATAACCATATCAAAATCCACAACTAAATTAGACAACAGCTCACTCAATTCATTAAGAGGAAGGTCCCGAACATGCATATAAGCAACAGAAACAACTATATTTAAAGAATTAATACTAAATTCAATTGTTAGATACTCTAAAGTCTCAGAAGAACCCTTTGAATGTATCTTCACATGATAATATTTAAAAAAGTCACTACGTACATAGAACGCAACTCCACTACCTCTTCTTCCCACTCTATCATTCCTGAGCAACTTATACCCATCTATTTCAACACTTTTAAAAGTATGCGATGATTTAAGATTTGATTCAGACACTCCAATAATGTGATGGGAAATGTGCTTAAATTCCATTCTCAATTTATCAATATTCGCCGAAACACTACGCGCATTAATATGAGATACTTTCAAGCAATTTATCGCTAACGGGGAAATGCTAGGTAAACTATTAAAAAAGCTCATAATCACAACCACAATGACAAGCCAAGATACAATGCATGAAAAAACAATAGGCAAAGAAAAGAGGAAAAAAATATATAAGATAAACTATAAAATCTGAAGACTGTAAAACTATCAACTACTACATTTAAGATTAACTTAATATCTAAATTCAAAAGTTTACAATACATATTTAATAACTAAACTGAATAAGGCTAAGAACAAAATTTATGCTAATCATGCAACTAATCATGCACTAAATGTACTCAAAGATAAGGCTATAAGAACAAAATATATAAACTAATCATGCACATACTATACAAGATATGTATTAACCAATAACTAAATGTCTAAATGTTAAATGTTCAACTGAATCAACTGAATCAACCATCTAAACCATTATTTTTTAAATTGAGCCAATTCTTCTACAGATCGCACAATTTTCGGTCTATCATTAGCTACCGCAATAATAGCTACCATACCTCTTCTTATAACCACATTTGATACCATTCCCGCTGTTTTCATCAACTTCGCTTTAACTAGAATGTCCTTGGCTTCCTTAGACAGATATTCATTGATGTATATCCTCGATTTTGGAAATTTGTCATCAATACATGTTATCCATAATGGTTTATCCTTTAAGTACTTAAGATAAGTAGCCATAAAATGATTCCTCTTCAACTGCTTGAAGAAGCTAACCTTTATAACTGACGGACCTCCACCATTCTTTGTATGTATCCTAAAAACATCCTTAATATCGTCAGCATTAAAGTTATGTACACCCATCTCAACAGCAATATTTGTCAAAAATAGGTGATCATAAATGTTGACCGTATCTGGAATACCGTAAAGCATCAACACCCTTTGATTTTTCCACTCATCCCGCCTTTTATAAAGCTCAAATTGCTTCTCAAGAAAAACAATCCTTTCCACCAATTTCGATGTTTCAGATGACAAACTCGCCTTCACATCAGCTATAGCATTATCACAGTAACTAGTAATTTTCGGCCACATCGCATTCATTTGCTTTGATACCCAATCCTCAATATCATCCTTATTCCCTAGTTTATCCTTCTTAACCTCAGCATCTTTAGCTTTGATCAAGCCAGCCAGAACTCTAGTGAGGTTACTGTCCGCAATGCAACGTGGACAAAACCATTTAGCTTTTGATTTAAGATGTTCAAATTCCACATCCGTTTTGACATCGACACATTCCGAATGGAACCACTTCAAACAGCCATTACAATTCAGCCAATTTTGCTTATGCATAGAAGACTTAGGCTCAACTTCTTTTTTATTACAAATTGCACATTTCTCGCCCATAGTTAATTGAGGTTATGTTATGTTATAAGTATTAAAATTAAAATTTTAGATAAATCCACCTGATTAATTAATTAGCAATTATAAGCTTCCACAACTTTAAGCAGCCTTATACCAGTTTATAGCAAAAAGTGTATTAAAACATTAAATTTAATAATAAAATACGGACCAAATAAAATTTGTACATGTACAACCAATGTCAAACACAACTCAATTATCATTTAAATACATTTTATCGCTGCACAAAATAATGTTTCACTACTCAAATTCCATATTCGTTTGCTATTGAGCAGTCGCATATTTCATTCCGCTTTCATTTTGTATAATTTGGCGCATCATTGCCATTCGACAAAGAGCGGATTAAGTGCGAAAAGGGTGTTTCATGATACAAAAATGCGAAATCGCATGAAAATGCGAAATGCGATCCGCTTCGCATCAAGTTCATAATAGGTCTCCAGATTGGCGTGAGGTTTAAATTTAAAATATTCAAGATTTAGATTATATTAGATTTTTAAAATGTAAATAGAAAAAAATCAAGCTGTCAAAAGCTAAAATTCAGAATAATTTGGGTCGATTCGCGCACACAAATTTTATCATGTTATGTTATTTTAAGTAATAAAATAGTAATTTCGAACTCTGACGCTCTGAAAAAATTTTAACTAATTTTATTTTTGATGTTACATCTGTCAAAAATAAAAGCATCAAATTTGTCTATTTTATGATATTTTACGATATTGTGTTATGTATCATCGAGATAAATACAATTTAAAAATTGTTTATTGTGTTTTTTTTTAATTTGTAGGCGTAAAATTGAAAGAAAATTACCTAATTGGTTTGGGAATTATTTTTTGTATAAATAAATTAAAATAATGTCAAATTATTTAATTGGAATTTTGTTAGAACGAGAAGAGAGAAGAAGAAGGTTTGCAATATATTTTTTGCAAAGTGAACCAACCTTTAAATTAATTATCTTTTTGTTTTAAGGGCATGATAGACTTAGATTGAGATAGCTTCGGGACGTCAGCAATCCTTATGAAATACCACAAAGAAAGTTTAAAAAATTATTTCGATTATCAAAACAAATTCATTATTGGAAGATTGGAAGCAAGATCACAACTGTTATGGTAACACTACAATTATAGTAATGACAATTATAGTAACGACAATTTTGTACTTTGGCAACACGGTAATAATATGTATAAAGCCGGTATTCCATTATGAAAAATTTACTGACTGCTGGAAAAAATGAAAGAAGACAAAAAAAAATGTTACATTAGAGTGACAAAGAAAAAAAATTTTTTTAATTTTTTATTTTATAGCAAAATTGTATGGATACATTTTGACAGCAAACAAAAACATAACCAACAAATATGAACAAAATTATGCGTTATTCTTAATTCGTATATTTTCACCTTTCAAAATTATCTAAAAAATTAAATATTATTTTCACCCATATCAGAATTATTTTTTTTCATTTATTTTCCGTCACAGAATAAAAAATAAAAAATATCTTTACCATAAAAATGACGTACTATGAAAACTAATATTGTGTGCGAGAAATATGTTATCATCCGTACACAAAATTTATGTATATGTGTTAGAGGGTTGCAATAAAAAGTACTCCATTTGATACTTTTTGTCAATAATTATGGCATCACACTAACACAGCCACATCTTTTTTGTAATAAAAATGTTTACTGACGAAGTCGGGTGTCTCATTCACACAACCACCGATTTTATATTTTTATCTCAATATATTTTTGCTGATAAACATTTTTTCACAATGGAATACCGGCTTAAAGGAAATGAATAAAAATGTACGACAGTGTCGTCACGTAACCAAGCGGTGGAAGGAGTAAAGTGATAATAGAAACTGATCACATTTCACTAAAAAACATATTCATTAAACCTATTCACAAATGTACAAAGCGAATTCAACGATTAAGGTTGTGTCTACAAAAATATGATTTGCAGATCAGATATATTCCTGGTAAACAACTGCTCATCCCAGATCTATTATTGAGACTTCCTGTGAGTGAAGATCACTCAATCCTGGAAAATGATGAAATAGTCAAGGTTCTAAAAATCATTGAACACATCAAACCAGATGATATAGAAGAAATTGGAAATCAGCAAAATGAGGAAATTCGATAAGAAACACAAACTGATGATATTTTACAACAAGTAATACAAGAGATCAAAACGAATTGGAAAAATAAATCAACCAACGAAGAAGTAAAAATATATACATCTATAAAAGATCAACTTAAAATTCAAAATGGCATCGTGCTTAAAGATGACAGATTCGTCATACCAACAAAGTTAAGAGACAAATATCTCAATAATCTGCATTATGGACATGAAGGCATCCAAGCATGTCTACAAAGATGTAGACAAACTATTTTTTGGTCTAACATTACAAAGGATATGCAAACAAAAATAAAATCATGCTATGTTTGTGCTATACATTCCGGTAATCAACAGAAATTGCCAATGCTAACACACAAAATCCCTACATATCCGTTTCAAGTTGTTTCCATGGATTTCTGTGAGGCTGAGTATAAAAACAAAAAGCGAAATATCATGATAATTGTGGATCATTATTCAGATTATATCGAAACAATATTCATGAGAGGGACAACTGCAGAAGATGTGATACAAACCTGCAAAACATGTTGTTCATGATTTGGCATTCTACTAAAAGTTATTACTGATGGGGCACATAACTTTAAAAATAAGAAGTTCATAGAATTCAGTGAAGACTGGAACTTCACATATGTCAACTCTTCTCCATATTATCCTCGTGGAAATGGGAAAGCAGAATCTGCCGTTAAAATAATAAAACGGATTATAAAAAAATGTGAATCGCCGAAGCAATGCTTTTGGAAAGTATTACTTGAACATCGTAATACCCCAAATGAAATTGGATACTCGCCAGCACAATGACTAATGTCAAGAATTATTAGATCAGGGGGCCTATTCTCGAATTCCATTTCCATTTCCACATGTGGACATCTGTCAAAGTTGTCAAAAAATGGTTCGAAAATTGTAATTCGTATATAAAACACATGCGGCATTGACATTTTCCTATATGGGGAATTTTTCCACATGCTTATACCCATTCGGAAATATTCCCTTAGTACCGAAAAAATTCAATTTTTATGAGTTTTGACAGATGTCCACATGTGGAAAATGGATGTGGAATTCGAGAATAGGCCCCCTGTACTACCAAGACTTGACAAAAACCTAAAGCCACGAAGTGCCAAAGATGTCAGCAATAAAATCAAACGAAGAAGAACAAAATCTAAAAAATATTATGATAAATCGTCAAAGCCATTAAACGATTTAAAAATTGGTACAGGTGTGATGGTGAAACTTCGTCCTGAAGGCAAACTTAGAACATTTGCAATAGTCAAAGATCAACTATCAAGCCGTGCATATGAATTCGATGCAAATGGTAAGAGATACATTCGTAATCGTCAGCAATTGAATGAATTCAACCATGTACCAAATAACGATCATCAACAACTATCTATGTCAGATGATATACCCGGAAATAGTAAGCTACCAACATCAAATACTCATATTGAAGTATATCCGCCGTTGGTTTCCACCATCGAGAGTCAGGAGGATCAACGAGACGTATACCCAAATCAATCAAGATATGACAACATAGTAACGGAGGCTTGCCATAACAATAGAAGTAGTCTTGATGAGAATCGTAATGTGAGAGGACATGAGGTCAACATTGCAGCAGGTCATAATGAGCATGGTCATGAAGTGATGGATGAAGCCAGTACGTCATCGAGACACAATGATAAACATCATGGACAGTTACAAAGTCAATGTCAACAACAACAACAACCAGCCGATGTGAATGATACAACTCATTTCACAGGGATTTTTCATCATCTGATTACGATCGATGATGACGATGAACACAACTATGACCCCCTGTTGAGAGTGCAGAATCCATGGGCCGACCCACCTTTCATATGCCAGCACTATAGGTTGGCATGAAGCAATGCAATGTGCAGGTGGTTTATACAAAGCGGGTCTATAGCCGTACGTCCTCGATTTGGCTACTACTGCGTAAAGTAGGATGGTAAAATTAAACTGCGAAAGAGTTGGGAGTGCCTTGAGCCCCAGAACAGATTGCAGAGATTAAAACCAAAAAAAAAAAAATTTTTTTTTCATCTTACCTTCTTTTTTGTACATTGAAGTATAATTATTTTTAAATCTTGTAGTAGTTAATACAAATTATGCTGTCAAAACAAAACTTGTCAAATAATTTCACTAACTATAGGTTAGGTTAGGTTAGGTTGGAGTGGCTGCTTACGCACACTTAGACCGGTGACGGTCCATTGTGATACCACAGGATGTATCCCCTTTTACCCCTATTGGAACCATTTCGAGCTACTTATGTAGCGTAAGACGTCCCGCACTTTAATGTTTTCGAGATCCGAGAGGCAGTCCATCCTGAACTTACCTAAGTGTTTGTGCCTTCTGAGAGCCAATGCTGGACACGAGCAAAGGAAGTGGACCAACGTCTCTTCCTCCTCTTCGTCCAAGCAGCTTCTGCAGAAGTCATTAGCCTCCAGACCCAGCCTTCTTGCATGTTCTCCAAAAAGGCAGTGTCCCGTGAGTATTCCTACGACCGTTTTTAATTCACGTCTGCGTAAGGATATTAATGCCCTAGTGCGCCCCAAGTCCAGCTTTGGCCAAACTTGTCTTGCAACTCTACAGGTTAGGGTGTTAGACCACCTTTCCCCCGCTGAGGATAGCGCCTGCTTTTCAAGTGCTTGTCTCAGCGCTGTGATAGGCCTCCCCAGACTTGCCCTTTCCGGTTGCAGCTGGAGAGTCGTACCATGCCTAGCAAGTTCATCTGCCCTGCAGTTCCCCATGACGCCCGAGTGACCTGGGACCCAGACTACCTGGATGTTGAAATGCTCACCCATCTCATTTAGAGATGAGTGACAACTCAACGCCACCCGTGACGCCAAAGACACCGATTCTAACGACCGGATCGCCGCTTGACTGTCCACATAGATTGTGATATCGTCTGAGGATAACACATTATGCTTCAACCACGTCATGACCTCCTCAATCGCTACGACTTCAGCTTGGTACACGCTGCAGTAATCAGGGAGACGAATAGAAATATTTACATTTAATTTGTCACAGAATACTCCAGCTCCTACTTTGCCGTTTAGCTTGGAGCCATCTGTGAAGAATTGCAACGCTTCAGTTTCCGATGACGGTGTATCCCTCCAGGATTCCCTTGAAGGGAAGGAGGTCCGAAATCGCTTCTCGAAGCGTAGAGTAGGTTTAATGTAGTCCAGATTCGCCAGCTCATCCTTCAACGATCTGACGATAGTAGAGTGTCCTATACTAAGACACCTCCACTGAGAGACGGCTGCAAGTCGTACAGCCGTATTTGCCGCCATCTGTTTGCCAAAGATGTCGACCGGAAGAAGGTGCATCATAACCTCTAAGGCACTTGTCGGTGTCGACCTCAATGCCCCGCTAACAAGCATACAGGCCGTTCTTTGCACTCTCTTCACTAACTATACTGTTAAGGATTCTCAATTTTTATTATTTCAAATCAAAACCAGTAAACCAAAGAATACATAACCCAACTTTCTCTTACCTTCGACAAATCAAGGTCAAAAAAATGAGTCCAAATTTTTCCATACAAAAACAGCGTTATGTCTTTCTGGTTGTATTCTGTGACGGTAAAAAAAGCAACCAGAATATCTGAAAGACTACGAACAAAATTATGATGAAAATTCATAACTATACTTTGTAGATCTAACATGAATATCTTATTTTTACTTTAGTTTTGTTTTATAAAATTATTCTTTAAGGTATTTGAATTACTTATAATCTGTTTATACTTATATTGTTTAAAACTCTTGCATTGGATTAACTTTATAATTTTTAAGAAAATGAGCATGTTATGGTAACACTAGGGCTCGTCACGAGCATTTCGTATTTGCGTATTTCGTAAATTTGACGACTCTTCTGATTGGTTTAAATTATTTCTCCTAAATAAGCAAGAAACGTCAAAAATAAACACGCTCACAGGATACTTATTTGCGTAAATATTTTCGTAAGAATTTTTTTCAGCATGAGTTAAAATTTTAAAATTATAGATTGAAACTAGACGAATTCCCTATATGCTTTGTTGAAAAACAAACTATATTTTGTATGAAGAGGTACAAATACAATTTTTTGTTGTGATTACTACAAATATTTATTAAATGATGTGTATTAAAAATTTAATTAAAATGTCTTCCGGCTAGGTAAGATATTTCGTCGTTTGAGTTTTTTCTTTAGATTTATTTATTTATTAAAATTAGATTATTTTCGTGCGTTATAAGATGTAAACTACGAAGTGTTTTTCCTTAACACTCAGTTAAATCTAACACATTTTAGCTATTAAATAACGTATCTTCTGTGATTGTGATTTTTAATAAATAGAAATAAATAAGAATGCAAATTTTTGGAAATGGCCAAGATTGTCTACAGCTCTATTTCATGTAATTTATAATTCACACCAGAAAAACAATACTGAAGGCAATCAACAGTAAATTTAAGTACATATAAACAATAAATTAATTTAATTTACTCAAAAAAATCACTAGTAATCACAGAAAAAATGTTAAATCCAGCAATAACCATATACGCTGAAGAAATTACGAAAATAAATAGCCTGTGAGCTTGTTTATTTTTCACATTTCGTGCTTAAGAGAAATAATTTAAACCAATCAGAAGAGACGTCAAATTTACGAAATACGAAATAAGCCGGTATTCCATTGTGAAAAAATGTTTATCAGCAAAAATATATTGAGATAAAAATATAAAATCGGTGGTTGTGTGAATGAGACACCCGACTTCGTCAGTAAACATTTTTATTACAAAAAAGTTGTGGCTGTGTAAGTGTGATGCCATAATTATTGACAAAAAGTATCAAAGGGAGTACTTTTTATTGCAACCCTCTAACACATCCACATAAATTTTGTGTACGGATGATAACATATTTCTCGCACACAATATTAATTTTCATAGTACGTCATTTTTATAGTAAAGATATTTTTTATTTTTTGTTCTGTGACAGAAAATAAATGAAAAAAAAAATAATTCTGATATGTGTGAAAATAATATTTAATTTTTTAGATAATTTTGAGAGGTGGAAATATACGAATTAAGAATAACGCATAATTTTGTTCATATTTGTTGGTTATGTTTTTGTTTGCTGTCAAAATTTATCCATACAACTTTGCTATAAAATAAAAAATAAAAAAATTGTTTTTTCTTTGTCACTCTAATGTAACATTTTTTTTTGTCTTCTTTCATTTTTTCCAGCAGTCAGTAAATTTTTCATAATGGAATACCGGCTATGTATACGCAAATACGAAATGCTCGTGACGAGCCCTACTATAATTATAGTAATGACAATTATAGTAACGACAATTCTGTACTTTGGCAACACGGTAATAATATGTATAAAGGAAATGAGTAAAAATGTACGACAGTGAGTACGTTTATGCTTAGGGTTCTACCTGGTTTGAACCTAGGTTATCTTTTACTATAAACGGAGTCGAGTCATCTTGTAGTTAACTCGACTCGACCAAAAAAATTTCTAGGGTCGAGTCGAGTTAACTCTAAAATCATCCACTATAAACGGAGTCGAGTCGAAAAATAAACACAACAAAAAATAATAATAAAAAGACACCATTTTGATTTCTTAATTCGTGTGCGCATCTCCGATTTTTGTGTTTCTGTAATTTTGTATACTGTAAACTTGTAAAATAAATTGCTTTAATCATAATTTTAATAATCATAATTTTTATTGAAAATAAAAATTATGATTTTTTTTTTGACGTTTCTGACTCGGTTTCAACCTAGTTTCGACTCGACTACGATTTGACTCTGCAGTATAAACGCTAAAAAAGATAACTACAAGATAATCCAAAGTTAACTAAAAGATGACTCGACTCTGAACATAAACGTACTCAGTGTCGTCACGTAACCAAGCATAAAACAACAACAACCAACAGAAATCCCATTTAAATTAAAAATTTTATGTGCTCTACACTTTTTCGGCCTTGGCTCGTATCAAGTGTCAATTGGAAGCTGCGAAATTAATTATTTCACAATCTCAACCCAGCGTTTCTCGGGTGATTAGAGAAATAAAGAAACTAATCGTTCAACCTCTTGAACGCTTTTGTTAAATTTCCACAAAATATTTTAGAACTAGCAGAAGTTAAAAACAAGTTTTACCAGAAATTCCAAATGTCTGGAATTATAGGTGCTATAGATGGTTCTCACATAGCTTTAGTTGGATCACCAGAAAATGACGATTTTTTTAATTGCCCGTTTCATTTGAATACCCTACAAACATTTTTCGATTCACTCAAAGAAAATTCTACTAGAATTTTTTATTATAAAATATGAAATAAAACTCAGGCAATTAGAATACGAAAAAATAAAATATTTTATATTTAATTTTAAAAATAAGAATCAACCCCATTACCCAGCTGCAACAATTACTACGAATTTAAAATGAGTCTGCGAGACTCACCCCATACTGATTAGAGTTAAGAGAGTAGCTACTTTTCATACCAGGGGGCCTATTCTCGAATTTCACATCCATTTTCCACATGTGGACATCTGTGAAAACTAATAAAATTTGAATTTTTTCGGTACTAAGGGAATATTTCCGAATGGGTATAAGCATGTGGAAAAATTCCCCATATAGGAAAATGTCAATGCTGCATGTGTTTTATATACGAATTACAATTTTCGAACCATTTTTTGACAACTTTGACAGATGTCCACATGTGGTAAATGGAAGTGAAATTCGAGAATAGGGGGACCCCATTCTTGAATTCCACGTGCATTTTCCACATGCGGACATCTGTCAAAATTCATAAAAACGTTCGGAAATTTAAATTCCTTTATTCTTGAATTTGCTGTGGAATTTATTCGGTATTAAGGGAATATTTCCGAGTGGGTATAAGCTGGTGAAAAAGATTCCCCATATATGAAAAACATCAATAATTACATAGATTATCACAGATGTCCACATGTGGAAAATGGTTGTGGAATTCAAGAATAGGGCCCTGACGCCTCGCCTCAAAATTTTTAGTTACCACAAATGAAAGCTGAGACTTTTTCATACCAGTCGCGTTTGCTTTGACATTCGGTTGCTATCAAATATTTTATTTAGATCTATTTCACACGTGTATTATAGCAAGAACTGAGATATTCTGAATTTTTAACGTAAATATGAGCTAGATTTTTCGGTAAATATAAAACAGTTGTGGTAAAAATGTGATTTGTAGATTATGTTGAAAAAACACTTCGCTTTGTGATGTTGCAATCGAGTGTGGAACGCATTGCCTTGGCGTTATTTATCATGTTTCCATGATAGAGTTATCCTAGGTTCAACTCGGTTTATGCGCATGGAAACGCATATTAGTACCGATTTTCCATCGTCATAGTATAATAGTATAATAGTATTATACTATTATTCTACGACGATGGAAAACCGAAGTTGATAGTATAATAGTATAATTATAATATTTTGTTATACTAGCTATCAAAAATATAATAGGTAGCAAATTTTGTTTTTAACATTGTAAATTTATCTGACAGTGTATTATTTTGACAATTCACTAAATTACCATTGGATTTTTTTTTTGTTTTTTTTTGGTGGTATCTGCATAGTGCATACATTTTATTAATTTTTTAAAAACACAACTAATGCGTATGCTTGGTTATTTTTAATTGTTTTTTTATTATGAATACACGTTAAAATTTTCAAAATAAGAATTATACCTACGTTCACATAAAAAAAACTATAATTGGTGATAACTTCATCGCGTGCGATGGAAAACCGACAAGGCATAATAGTATAATAGTATTATACTATTATGCTATTATACTATTGACGATGGAAAATCGGTATAGGGTAGAGTTTCGTTAAATCCAAATAAACTCGAAGAATCTTCTTTTACCATTACTACGTTTCCATGACAGAGTTAACCCGATTTAAGAGTTTCGTTGAGTTAATAACATGGCCGCGCTAATCCATATCGTTTCCATGCAAATATAAATTCTAGTGTAATTTGACATTTCACAACAATTTAAAGTTATTTTTAGAACTTTTATTTGTATGGCCAAAATTTTTAAATTTAACATTGTGATTTTTATGATTTATAAAGTATTACGGAGAGAAAAGAATACTCGCAATGCCATTTGGATTGGTATAATTGTTTTTTTCGCTTTTGACAGATAGAATCCCTTCTAACCCTACTACTTTCGTTGAGTTAAGTTGGATTAAGAAACTTAATGAAGATCCTAAACTCGACATGTTTCCATGATGAGATAATAATCCACGTTAATCCCGGTTAACTCTATCATGGAAACGTAGTACATGTTTCCATGTACCGAGTTTAAACAGGGTGGTCATTTTGTGGTGCTATATCACACCTTTATATCACTAGTGGAGGCTTTTTATGTGTGATATAAAAAAATGGAGAAAGTCTACAAACACAACCCTGCAAAATGAATTTTAAGGGGAAAATGATGAATCAAAGTGATAAGTTGACGTTTCCACATAACCTCAAATGACATTATATGAAAATTTTATACGAAGTGCTATTTGTGTGGTCATAAAGTAATACTTTAATGCAAAGGTGTTTATTATTTACATAAAATTTAAAAAATATAATAATCAGTCCTTTGTCAATCATCAATTTTATTTTGCACTTGGTTTCTTGATAATTTTCATTCATTTTTTTAAAACTCCAATTTAGTTGTTTTTCAACAAACTATTTGGAGTTTGATCAAAAACAACTAAATTAAAGTTTAAAAAAAATTAATGAAAATTATCATGAAACCAAGTGCAAAATAAAATTATCGATTGAAAAAAGACCAATTAATATATTTTTAACATAACATAACTAGAAAAGCCTTTGGTTTGTTAGAATTTGTTGTTTAAACATTGACCAATATTTGCATTTTGTGGGGTTATGTCAGATGGTTTATGTTGATTTTTGTTTAAGAATTTTTTTTTGTCCTTTGCTTTTTCGAGCTCCCGATGAAATTTGTTATTCTAGGCAACTAAAATGTCATTTTTAACAAATCTACTACACAAAATTAAAATAATTGTTGATTTTTGTGTTTCATTTCTCTTGTAAATTTAAAAATAACCCATTAATTTTATTTCAAAAATATATAAATGATCATTTTGTTAATAAATATCATTCATTTATATTTCGCGTCAATGTAAATTTCATTCATTTTTTGGTATTTTTATTAGAGCTTTTTTTAACTAAACTCCATATAAAACAAATGTAAACAAGAAAATAATTTTGTTTGTTCCACTTGTAAAAGTAAGACGGAAGAAGTTGTGGTCTTTTTCATTTAAATCATTATACGACGTGACAATATTCATCCATGACAACACCATAGTTAGCTACGACAATTTATTTTTCGCACAGTATCGCCAAATGTGATATATTACAACAAAATGACAACACTGCAAAATGAATTTTAAGGGGAAAGCAATGAATCAAAGTGATGATTTGACACGTAACCTCAATTGTTGATTTTTATATTACTATGTAATATAAAAATCAACAATTATTTCATTTTTGTGTATTAAATTGTATGTTAAAAGAACCATTCTAGTAGCCCAGAATAACAAATTTCACAAAAACAATCATCCTCCTAACAGAAATGGACAAAAAATAAGCAATTCTTAAACGAAAATCAACATAAACCATCTGACATAACCTCACAAAATGCAAATAATGGTCGGTGTTTAAACATGAAATTCTAATATACCAAAGGGTTTTCTAGTTATGTTAACTTAAAAATATAATAATTAGTCTTTTGTTAATCAACAATTTTGGTTTGCAGTTCGTATCACAGTAATTTTCATTCTTTTTTTAAAACTTTAATTTAGTTGCTTTCGATCGAACTCAATGTAGTTTGATATAAAAAAATTAATTTAAAATTTTAAAAAAATGAATGAAAATTACTGTGATACGAACATCAAACCAAAATTGTTGATTAACAAAAGACTAATTATTATATTTTTAAGTTAACATAACTAGAAAACCCTTTGGTATATTAGAATTTCATGTTTAAACACCAACCATTATTTGCATTTTATGAGGTTATGTCAGATGGTTTATGTTGATTTTTGTTTAAGAATTGCTTATTTTTTGTCCATTTCTATTAGGAGGATGATTGTTTTTGTGAAATTTGTTATTCTAGGCTACTAGAATGGTTCTTTTAACATACAATTTACTACACAAAACTAAAATAATTGTTGATTTTTATTTTCCGTTTTCTTGTAAATTTAACAATAATCCATTAATTTTATTTCAATAATAGATAAATGATTATTTTGTTAATAAATATCATTTATTTATCATTAGCGTCAATGTAAATTTCATTCATTTTTTGTAATTTTGATTAGAGGTGTTTTTAACCAAACTCCATATAAAAAAAATTTAAACAACAAAATAAACAATTTTTTCCACTTGTAGAAGTAAGACGGAAGATATTGTGGTCATTTTCATTCAAATCATTATACGACGTGATGTTGTTCATCCAAGATGGGACCGCAGTAAGCTACGACAAATGTCAGTTTATCACAGTTTTATCACCAAATGTGATATAGCACCACAAAATGACCACCCAGGTTTAGGTTTCGTTTAGTTGAAAATATGGCGGCGCTAACCCAGAAAAATATTTCGATAGAATAAAAAAATAAAATTGCGTATTGAACAAAAACCAAACTTTTATTTCGCTTTGATATATCGTCATAACGTTGACAACGACATTTTTGTGTATTTTTTTAATTATTTTGGGGAAATATATTTAGTAATATGCGTTGCGGCATTTATAATTTTAAAAAATGTTTGACAGATAGAATCTAACTCAAGCATTGACCAGTGAGTCTTTAAGAAATTTAAGTAAGAATGCGACCATAGGAACAAGCATGTTACTGACCAGCGAAACTTTAAGAACTTTTCGTTCAGTTTCGTTAAATTTGAATTGTCATTTAACATTCTTTAACAAGAGCGAAAATTACCGCCCAAACTGAAGGAAGAAACGTCAAGCAGTGAAACATGGCCTATTTATGTTTTATTAATTAAAATAATGTTTTATACATATTTCAAATATGTACATAATATATTATGTAGTGTAATGTGACAAAACAATTATTGCAAAATACAATTATGAAGATTCCTTGTTCTTTGTTGTCAAATCGTGTTACGGATTCGCTGGGCGATCTGTCAAAATTTCCTTAACAATATATTTTCGTTAAATTCTGTAAGGTTTTGTTACGGATGCTTAAAGACTCGCTGGTCAATGCTTCAAACAAACAAGATTCGTCGAGTTTATTTGGATTTAACGAAACTCTACCCTAATACGCGTTTCCATGCACATAAACCGAGTTGAACCTAGGTTAACTCTATCTTGTATCATGTTTCCATGATAGAGTTAACCTAGGTCTTCTTTCTTCTGTGGTTATAACAAGTCCACACAGACAATCCGACCACATCCGTTGTGTTAATAATTAAAAGTAAAACAAAGTATATGATTTAATTTAAATATGTATATTTTTTATATTAATTAAAATTAAACCGCCATTCATTTTAAAATTTGGCGAATGTTTTAAAATCTAGACCTATTCTATTCAGTTTTGTCGCGTTTTATGAGTTTTATGGAAAAGACTACAAGATGACATTGGGATATTCTGCTCCCGGCAAATATCCTACTTGGTAGGTAATTTATTACTTCACAATCTTTTGATGATGATTTTTCATGTGGAGTCTCCAGCTTTTTCTCTGTATAAATCGTTTATCGCAAAATTCACATGCATGTGGCTTTTCGCCTGTATGTTGTTTTATATGTAAATTTAGCGTTTTTTTTGCTGCAAATTTCCTACCACAATATTCACAGGCTACATATGTATCTGGATCGTGAGATTTAAGATGCATCCTATAAGTCGATTCATATTTATATTTTTTCGAACATATCGTACATTCAAATGGTGTTTCATCGGAATGTACGAGGCGATGATTAGCTAGCCCTGAAAAGCTTACATAACTTTTATCACAGGTATCACATTTATATGGTCTTATATCGGCATGTAACCGCATATGAAAAGTCATCGAAGTATAGTGGGCTGCTCGAAAATCACATATATTACAGCTGTATGGTTTCTCGCCGGTATGCGTACGAACATGTTCTCGCAAGCTGTGCGGAGTCGCAAATGTTTCTCCACAATGTTCACATATGCATTTCTTGACCCACGGTTTTCGCTTTGGGATAATAACGTTTGGTTTACGCACATGAATTTTCACGTGTCGATCCAAATTAAACTGAGTTTCAAATTTTTGGTCACAATTCGAACAGGCGTAATTTCGTCGGGATATTCCGGATATCGGTTGTTGTTCTGCTGTTTCATCGTGAGTTTTCTCATGCAACAGTAAAAAGTAATATGAGCGACATTTTACATCACATTGCGTACATTTGTATTCGCCTCCTTCTGATATTTTAATGTGATGTGAATTACGCAAATGGTAGATCATCTGGTTTGGTACAATATTTGTGTATCCGCATTCACGACATTCTTGCGTAGTTCTTGGTGAACTTAAATCAGCTTGGTCTAAGTATGGATAGAAAGTATAGGTAC
Organism: Tipula vernalis; assembly: GCA_958295665.1. Classification (NCBI taxonomy): domain Eukaryota; kingdom Metazoa; phylum Arthropoda; class Insecta; order Diptera; family Tipulidae; genus Tipula; species Tipula vernalis. The sequence goes on along the minus strand of OY282559.1, from coordinate 85,532,456 downwards.
TTAGTGCCTGCTGTTTAGTAAGAACGCCTGTTAAATCTTCGACAGTTTTTTCGATTACAGAACCGGACACCTTCCGTAAACCATTTAATTTGGGGAATTTGATTTTTACATCGTGTGTTCTCTGTAAATGTTGTAACATTCGTAAAGCGATTACATTGACTGTTTTGCATTTTCGACATTTCCAAGCACCATTAGACCCACGTTTGGGAGATTTTTTTATAAACTCGCAATACTTACTCAGGGCTTGTTTTTTCGTATAAGAGGTTTTTAATTCATCTAGATCCGTTGGCTGAGATTCTTCAACATTTTCATTTTGTTGCAAATGGTCTAGACGAACTTCCAATATATCAAGCGGATTTATGACTTTAGTTGTAACTCCACACTTAATAGTTTTTGGCTCATTTGTTGAATGCGTGACACTCAGTGTATTTTGTAATTCATTCAACAGATAGGCCTGGGAATTCCAACAAGTTTGCCGATAAAGATACATTTCCGTTATAATCCCGGTACATTTATTACAAACATCTAACGAAATTATGTCAGATTTCTGTACTTCAAGCCCAGTGCATAGTTTGAGCATATCAGCAAATGATATATGCTGGTCACCGATACTCACTTGTTTAAAAATGGATTCGTGCGATGGCTGCAAACAGGTACGACACAATTTATGATCCATTTCGAAACGTTGGTATTAATTTCACTGTGGTAATATTAATGGTTTCGTTTAATTTCGTTTTATTTGCATTGTATACTTTAGGATTTTTTTACTAATTTTTTGACATTTCTTTTAAAAGCGCCCTATAAACACAATTAAAAGTAACGACAATAAAAAATGAACCAACCCGAGTAACCAAAAATTGTGGTCACAAAAGTTTAGGCCCTTTCCGAAAGTTATACTTATTTATTTAGACCTACTTATTTAATGCCGTCTTACTTTGAGCATTTTACAACAACAATGCCATGTATTTTCATTCCGGAATGAATAGTTTTAAAACTAGTTTTTGTTGGTATAGAATTATTCTAGGAATATTTTTGAAATTTTTTTTTTGTTTTTTATTTAATTTTTAATGTCAATTGATAAAAGTAAAAAGAAAATTATTTTCGGTTTTTATTTTGAGCATAATTTGCATTTTTATTTTTATACCAATAACTATTCCAGTGACCAAAGTAAGACGGCATAAATAAGTATGTTGACGAGGTACCCTCCCGGCGCAAAAATGTATACATCAAAAGTATTTCGTTTACGAACAGTTTACGAAAGGTTCTTATTACAACACACTACTACATTTACATTCTATATACACAGTGCTGTCAATTATATGTTGCGGATTTATTTTATTTTCAATGTTTTTTTATACAAATTAAATTAAAGTTGTCGTATTTTGAAAATATATATGGCACGGATTGGTTTTAGCTGTCTCACTTGACAGGCGACGGTGGCAAATTTTGGAAAAGGAAGTTTTAATTTGTTTTTAAATTAAAATAGAAATGAAATAAAATTTACTAATGTTTATTCAATTGTGTATTATGTTTGCAAATTTTGGAAAAGGATAATTTTTTTAAATTAAATAAACAATGATTTTTAGTTATTAATATTTCCACACCAAGAAATAAATGGCGCCACTTTGACTGAGACAGCTAAAACCAATGCTAGCCAAAAGTTCTGATAATTATTGTCAGTTTTTCGTGGCATTCAAGAGCAGCACTATATCCATAACATCGTATAAAAATCATTATAATGAATATTTTAAAAAGTATTTAAGTAATACGTAAGTACTTCATCTATGATTGAAACATTTTATTTCATTTCAGAAAAAGGTTAATTAACAAATTTGGCACGTTGTATCTTGTGTTGCGGCTCATTTGAAGAAAAATACAAATAAAAGATAAGATTGATTTAAAAAAATTGTTTTATTCTAATTAAATGGGGCAATTCGCACTAAACCGTTCATCAATGTTACGCTTAAGCAGTTCGTAAACATTACGTTTAAGCGTACAAGTTATGAACACTTTTATACATACTAATACATGCACAAGCCTTCGCAAATTTGTTTCACTTCTCATGTGACAAAAGTACACATTACGTACTATATTCGTACTGTTTTTGTGTAACGTTTACGAACACCTTAGTATAGCAAAGTCTTCGTAAACCGTACGTTTATGATACACCTGGTCTGGAGGGTAAGTTAAAATAAGTATGTTCTTTGCCCTATTCTGGCTATTCCCTGGGAATTGTGAAAATATTGCTATATTTCCAAACTTCAATAATTCCCAATTTTTTATTCCCTGATTCCCAAAAGTGTATTCTGTCGTAATTGGGAATAATCCACTGCGAAAAAACACTATTTTAAATTTTGCAGCCGCCATTATTTAAAAATTTTATTTTCTACATATAAAACAAAAACTTTACCGATATTACGTTGTAAATAAAATAATGAAAATACACAAAACAACCAGTTTCTTCTAATTTCCAAAAAAAAAAAAATTTGGGAAAAATAAACGTCAAAACTTACATAAAATGGAATTATTTTTTCCCTACATTAAAAATTCCCAATCGCCAGAATACACTTTTGGAAAATTAATTCCAAACTGCTAGAATACTGTCAAAATAGTTCAATTCCCAGGGAATAGCCAGAATAGGGCCACTGGCAAGTAAAAATTGGGTTTACAGTTCAAAATTGGAATTCTTTACAACAATTTCGAACGTCAAATTATCAGCTAGCTCAGTTTAAAAATTTTTCACTAGGTGGAATCTGTGAAGTTCAAATCGTCAATAGAGCCATCTATTAGAATTTTTTAAACTTAACTCCCTCTGTCGTTAATTGCATGCGTCTGTCGTTAATTGCATGCGTATCTACTTCTAACAACTACACCATCACTAGAGCATGAGTAGTTGCGAGTAGATATAAGTACTTGTGAGTAGTTTCAGTTGGCTAACGCCAATGGAACACGCTTAATGACATATCAATTGTCCAATTGTTATGAGGTATTTAAATTCAAATTATATGTAAATCAACTTTAGAGAAATTACAGAATTTATCTTCAAAATAGGCAATTTTTTTGTAAACATACTCGTAACAAAAAACATAAACAAATAACCAAAAATACTTGTTACTGTGTTCCCAGCACAATAGTTTTTATAAGTATTCTACACGAACTCTAATTGTGTAATTTTTCGGGCTTCCAATATTTTTGGAAAGTTCACTATTTATCCCTCATCGAAGTTTGACTAATGATTTATTGTTTTGATACCTACTTATTTTATAAAATAAAACACAATATTTCGGTTTTGTCACTTTTTTTAACGTGATATTTATTTATTTGTAAATGAAATTACGATCGTTTTGGATGTTACTCCTTTATCAAATTTCTAACAAACATCAACTAAAATTATGCTAAAAACTGCATTTATACCCTATTTTTATTTTTTGTGTGCCTTGTGTCGTGTCTTGTGAATGTTCTTTCCCCCTTATTTTGTTTTTCTTCTTAAAGGGGTGGTACCGCCCTTCTTTTTAGCATATACCTGGCTTTATGATAAAAACAGATAAGAATTTGTTGACCATCTGGTTTTTGTGGGTGTGTATGTGCAAAATGATATTAATTACGGTTTTACAATGAGGTCGGGTTACTAATGAACAGATTAGAAGAACTGGAAATATACAAGGAACGATATAATCCATTTTTACTAAACGAGAAAATTGGCCGCAACACGCAAATTAAAATATAAACAGCATAGTTAAAATTTATAAGATAAGAATTGTTAAAAATTAACAAAATATAATCACACGTGTTTTATTTAAAAATGCAGCTACAAAAGTCACCGAAAGCCAAATCAATGACAATTTTCTTCAATTTGTTATTTTTTTCTTGTGACATTTTTAAAAAGGGACATTATACCAACCAAACGGCGCAGTGGTTAAAGCTGCGGCGGTGTTGGATCGGGAGGTACCGGGTTCGAATTCCTATAGGGGCGGGATGCAAAAGGGATTTTTCATCATCTGATTACGATCGGTGACGAAGAAGACCCCCCTGTTGATAGTGCATAATCCATGGGCCGACCCACCTTTCATCTCGGCGCACTATAGATTGGCAGAAGCAATGCAATGTGCATGCGGTTTAAACAAAAACGGGTCTATCGCCGTACGTCCTTGATTTGGCTACTGCGTAAGGTTTGACGTAAAAAGTAAACTGCAAAAGAGCCGCGAGTGCCTTGAGCCTCAGAAAAGAGATACAAACAAACAAAAAACAAACTCATCTCACAACTATATTGTCATTTGTCACGTACAAGTCACAAAAAATTGCCATTTATCACTTGATTAGGATCACAATTGACAACTTTTTGTGACGTTATACTACAATTTTAACAGCTATTAATTGATAATGTATAGCAGTTAAAATGTTGACAATATATAGCAATTGTTAAATTTACCCTGCCATAAAATGACAATATATAGCAGTTAATATTTGTTATTTTATAGGAGTTAAACTTTTAGTAAAAAGTCATAAAAAATTGTCATTTGTTATGTGTCACTTGGTCCGAAACTAGGCCCTGGGAAAAAATACCGATCAAGTGACAAATGACAATTTTTTGTGACTTTATAATAAACTTTTAACTGCTAAAAAATGACAATATATAGCAGTTAAAATGTTGACAATATATGTATAAAACAATTAGCACATTCGAAAGATGACCAAAGAAAATTTGTAGTAAAATTCGAAGATAAAATGTCATTGTTTTTCCGAACATGGGTAGTAAATTTAAAGTAAATTTTTATGTTTTTGTTTTTATTATTTTGACATTTTTATTTTTTATGACCGAATTTATGTAACCAAAAATTAACTTTATATCGAATTAAATAAACAAAATTTATTTTAAATGAATCGCGATTAATTTATTGGTCGTATATATAGACGCATCCATCACTACATCACATCATTCCACACTATTTCGTTCACACGTAAAATATCGAACCGTCATCATAATTGCAATTTACCTATGTATGTGTAGAATTATTAATACACGCAATTCAATTATTCAAAAAACCTGCATGCTGCATCCTGCATCACATAATTTTGATTAACGAATGACGAATAAACAGCGAATTCAAAAACAAAAAATACGTATTGTTTTTTCAATGTATTAGTGTATCATCAAATGTGAGGCAATACAATTTTTTGGTGAAGAAATGCGCACAAAAATCCCAACTTCAAAATCAGTTCGTAGGCAAAGTAGTAAGAAGCGAGGAAATGATGGGACATAGTGAGGCATCGTCTATACTGGCCCATTATCCATCAAAATGCGTCTTCGAATTTTTTCGATATTAAATTTTATAGATTTTAACTCTGTATTGGCAAGATAATTTCAGTAAATTTTTTACCAACCTAACAAAAATAAATTTTACTATAAATTTACTACGCTCGTTTTCCGAATGCGCTAAATATATAGCAGTTGTTAAATTTTAACTGCTATAAAATGACAATATATATAGCAGTACAAATTTCTCATGTTTTAGCAGTTAAAATTTTAGTTCAAAGTCACAAAAAATCCTCATTTGTCATGTGTCCCTTGATCAGAATCTAGGCTGCAATCGGTAGGACTAATTAAATATCGCCCTGTTGACCAATTCTCAAAATGTTATCATGAAAAAGCTTTTTGATAATTTTGTTTTGCTTTTAGGGTCCAAAGCCTTATGAAAAGTATAAATGTCAAATAAAAATAAAACATTTACGGCTAATGTATATATTTGGTAGAGTCTACGTATCTTAAATTTTAAAAATAAAATATGAAAGAAATTAATAAAAAATCACAAGTATGTCGTACTTGTTTATCAGAAACGGACGAGTCAATTTTCCAGGTAATCATCGTTGGCAATATTGAAGTTCCATTAATCGTAATGATATCTGAATGTATAGGAATCAAGGTTAGATCCAAACGAATATTGAACAAATATTTTTTAAATCTTACTTATTTAAGCTTACATTACATTATATTTATATATTTTAGATAACAGAAGAGGAAGAAATGTCGTTAAACATTTGTGATAATTGTGTGGAACAAGTTATTAATTCGTATGTATTCCGCAAAAAATGTTTAGAAACTGAGAAAAAACAGCGGAAACGGCTTCGCAAATTGGGGAACAAAGGGGTCATGAATCGAATAATATCAAATAAAAATGTCGGAACTTTCGATACCGTTACGTTTAAGGAAATCGTAAACGAAGCACTGGAGAACGAAAGATTCTCCTCAGGTGAACTAGATCCACTAGAAATTGATTATATGAAACACATGGAAAATAGCGAACTACCTCACGAATGTCCAACATGTAAACGAAGATTTAAACGTAACTATAATATGAAACGGCATATGCTAGTGCATGAACCACCGGAACACGAGAAATATGAAATAGATATATCTTATCTCTTTATTTGTGACTTCTGTGACCATGAGTTTGTCTCCAATGAACATTTAAAGGAACATCTTCTAACAACACATTTGAGCATTAGTGATGAGGATTCAAGCAAAAGTGCAAAACAAATGGAATTAAACAGAGATCTACCACACGAATGCCCTAAATGTAATAAATGTTTCAGACGTCGATTTAATTTGAAACGTCATATGGAAATTCATGATCCGCCGCCAGAAAAGCAAATTCGCTTAAAACGAAAATCCTACGTCTTTATATGCGACTATTGTTCAAGAGAGTTTAAAAGTCGCGAAAATTTGCGAAAACATAAACTGACCCATAAAACCGCAAATCAGTTTGTATGTCAATATTGTGGCAGGAAATTTTCTCGACGAGAACATCTCGAATATCATGTGCTTCATCTACATGAAGTAACGAAGGAAGTACACAATGCGTCACAAGTTGCAAATGAATAATGTTTCAAAGTGGAATTGTGATAATACAATATGTAAGGTGGGAAAATGTAAAAGAACTGTTTTTGATCTTTCGATATAAAAAGACTTTACGACTTGGACTTCAATATTTAGATTTAAATTTGAGGTAATTCGGATGTTCTGTTAAAATGTTGAGAAACAAATTTGCAAATCCAAACCAAACGAGACAAAAAATCCGAGATGCCTCCCAAAAAATTCAACATTTTAATTTTTATTGATGAAACAATCGTGACATTTTTTCATTATTTATATATTATTTGGCTTTTGTGTATGTACATACGTAATTTTTACAAAATATAAAATGTTTAAACCCAGCAGCGTATTTTTACTAAACATACATCTCACTTAAAAAAAGAAAAGATGAGCTTTAATATTTTGTTCATTTTTTTTTATTTATCCTTTTTAAATAATTTTTCATTAATTTATTTTGTCCGGATTACATATGTTAAATAATATTAAAGGGTAAGGATTACCATATTAGACTTTTCATTTCATTATTTATAAATTATAAGTAAACTAAGGGGTCTCGAATAAAATCTTTGTAAAAACCAAACCTAATTAATTACATAATAATAATAATTAAACTTATTCGCATTCGGCAATGGCCAATTCATTAATTATTAAATCATGAATGTGAATTTCGAAAATAATAAAATGGAACAATTGTATGGAAAATAATAATTATTGCATTAACATTATTAATTAACTTTAACTTTATCATAATTATATAAACTAAACTTACATACAATTACATATAATTTTGGGAAATAATAAATAATGACATAGATAATACCTAAATAAGATGCAATTAAGAATGTTAAGAATAAATCAAATACGGCTGGTTTAACGCTGAAATGGAAAGATAAAATAAAAATTAAACGTAAATAATTTTAAATGCTCCAATTATGGTCGTCTGAGTAAAATAATATTTTAGTTGATATGTAGTTGGGATTCTCAGATTAGTGATGGGCTAAATCGATCTTTTTTGTTGAAAAACATATGAGAAAATAAACAAAACAGAACGAAAAAGATCGATTTTGCACATCACTATCTCAGATAATTAGCACGAAAATTGAAATAATAGATTTTACGAATTTTAGATAAGAAATTTTCAAATATGTGGCTAATCAATGGTTTTGTCAACTGATCGAATTTCGTTGCATCCATTTGGTGTGTTTGGTTGGAAGTGTTGGATGTAAATTTCTATCCAACCAATTGGATCGTGTTCGTAAAACTTCAAATTTTGATTAAATTTATTTGAACAAATTACAAACACCAGAAAAATTAAAACCGAACCAACCAAATTTAATCCTCTGTAGCGGTTTCCTGTACAGTGGTTATAGCTCTCTCAAACCAAATAAAAACAAAAAAAAAAAATCTCTACTCACTTGTAAACATTCAGTGTGGCCTCGTGCCCATCATATAACATAAAATCAGGTTCACGCTGATCAGGTTTTTCGTAAATAATTTTAACATTTTTCAAATATTTTTCGAAATAATTTTTTACATCATTATTCTGCATCGTTGATTTCATATTCAACCAAGGCTTCACCGTATTCACCTGTATATCCATGGAATTGGTGAAAATTTCTCCGTCTTGTATATTGTATATGTACCGGGCCAGCGATTCGGCTATAATTTTCCCCAAATTTTGAACAATCTCGGCTTGTCGATCAATATTTTCATTAAACATTGTCGTCCGCAGTGAATCCTTGTGAGAGCGGAGGGATGAAATTGTAAAAGCTGGAATACGTTTCATACTGAAACGTTCGTGTTCCCAAGCAAGAAGTATATCGGCCAAATTGATTTTTTTGTGTACCCCATCCAGGCTATGGTTACCATATTGTTGTGATACGACTTTTAATTGCTTATAAAAATTACTTATGGCCGTACCATCTTTCGGCGGTTTTGAAACGTGCATATAGAGATTTTGATCTATATTATTTTGCCCGATCGAATCAAGACATAGCACAAATTCGGGATTTTGTATTTGTACATTCTCGTCCAAATTTGTGTCCAACCATTTTTTCATACCTTGGAAATTTAAAAAGAGTCCCGATTCTGATAGCAAAAACATTATGCGATATTTTGGTGAGGTATTCATTGTATTATATAATTTACTGAATAAATCAGCAATGGTAAGTAGCACCGCCGCATCAATATTGGCTAGATGCTCATTTACTAGGCCGAAAGTGTCTAAATGTGCTACGAGCAGAATTATTGGCGTTTTGCTATCATCAATTTTATTCATCGATTTAATGGGAGCTAGTTCACCTTGGATTATTGGTATTTTCGATTGCTTATTTATTGCGTGAGATGCACCACTAATTACAGCTTGGTAACCGTTCGCCGAAATCGAATTGATAATTTCGGAAGCCGCTGATTCCCGTTTTTGCGGATTATTTTTACGATTTTTTGTTAAATCTTCAATAATCTGTTCCAATTCTTTGTCGTAAGCGGAGAAATATACAGGGATGGTAATTTCCTGGGCCATCATAGCCTGCTCCAATAAATATACGTGCTGGAAATAAAGGGGATTCTATTTATTTTGTTTATGAAATATTTTTTTATGAAGTCTTAGAAATTTTTTTAATCTTAATTGGATTTAGAATGGAAAATATTAAGGTCGATTAGGTAAAGGTATATGAATGTGCTCTTGCTGTTACCTGTCTTTCTTCGAAACTTAAATTAACAATACTATCCGAGAACATGATGACCAATCCACCCGCTTTCGATCGTATGTCTCGAAATTGATCGATGGTTAAGTCTTGAAATCTAAATTGGTGGGGAACACATAAGTATAAAATATATATTCTTCCAAAAAAAAAATTGTCTCACTTAGTTACAACACAATGCCTCGAAGTTGTCCATGTATACAAAGATTTAGCTTCTAAATTCATTGCGGATCCGCGGCAGCCTACAAGTTCCAAACAAAAAAAAAAAAAAAAAATTTATATTCTATAACCTCACTTTTATTCACCGAAATTTTCATCCTAATAATAATTACCATAGGGAACCCCGTGCACATCAAATTGTGACATACGCTGTACTGCAAATTCACTCGATGCTAGCACTGGATTTGATGAGAATATTATCAATATTGGCAGTGTTATGAGCAAGTAATAAGGCAGTCCGCCCCGGAATAGATCAGCAAAATTATCTGCGTCCTCAAACATTTTGATTTTTATTAATTAAATTAGTTTGGTTTACTAGAAATTATGTTAGTAATTTAATTTTAGAAAACTTAGATTAAATTTAAATGAAAATCTAAATAAATTTTCATTAATAAAAATTAAAAAAAAATGTGACGATGAAATGAAATTTTACGAAATTGAAATTTCTAAGACGAAAAAAATGTCATTTTTGTACAATAGAGCTGTATTGAATTTTGGAAGATAATGGAAGAGATATTTTGATTTGCGAGCCATCTACCAAATGGTAGAATTACTATTGTAAAAAAGTTTCAGGGGTGCGAGTGCGATTACGTATCTCTCGTATTACGATTACGAGTACGATTTTCGAAAACTCGAAATATTTTGACAAATTTTCTTTAAAAAGAATCTTTTTAAGCGTGATTTACACGTTCCAACAATGTTTCCCAACAAAAAATGAAGAGATTAGTATATCGCGAATTCCATTTGAAAGACAAGAACAAATATATAAACAAACAAAATTTTGTTGGACTTTTTTTCAACTTTGTTTCCATAAAAATTTTTTTTGACTATAAAATATACTCGACCCGAGTATATTTTATGGAAACAAACAACAGCAAACACATTAAAAATGGCGATTTGTAAAATTTTTATAGCGCTTTATTTTTATTTTTTAAAATTTTTATTTAAAAATTAAAATTTTCGTTCGAACAATTTTCATTTTAGCCAAGAAAAGTCATAATTTTGATAAATAAAGTGGTATCGCTGCGGCATTCGTCAAAAATTACATTGTCGATTTTATACCGCCAAAAAATTATAGCATGCCCGACATTTTTGTTTTATTTTTTTATAAATTTTGGTTTAAAAATGGAAGTTTACTTTCGAAAAGCTTTATTTTAGCCAGAAAAGTTGTAATTTTGAAACATAAAGTTGTATTATCGCCCTATTCGACATCGTAGATTTTATACCGTCACAAAGTTATAGCATGACCGACATTTTCGTTTTATACTTTTCTCTTTTTATCGCATGTAAATATTTTCTATTGCGTGTAGCTCTAAGTCTCAACAAAAAAAGTTGGAAAAACATTGTTGGAACGTGTAAATCACGCATTAATCATTACGAGTTGTCTGACTTACTTGAAAAGTTGTACGAGTAAAACAACAACAACAAGTGTTACATAACTTACACATAATAGCGTTTTGTCGCATTTCTCGTAACTCGATCGAAACTCGTAAAGCTTACATAATCGCACCCTAGAGAATGGTGTTTTGTCAACTGTTAAAGCTTGTTGTATTCCATTACGAAAAAAATAGTGTCAGTCAAAATAAAATGAGATAAAAATATAAAATCGGTTTTTGTCAGTCAAGTCTTTATTTACAGAAAAGTTTTGTCTGGTTAGTGGACTGCAATAATTATTGAAAAAAAGAGTCAAATCAAAGCAATTTTATGGCAGTTCAACTAACACATGGATTTTTGATGTGAAAACATCTTTAGCGGGGTAAGTAAAAAAATTTCATGTAAAAAAAAGATCGGAAAATTCGGTACGAACAAAATTTCAAATTATATACGAGAAAAACGAACGCAAATGCACCGAATTTGCATACTATGGCTGCGGTCAAATTCTCGATATTTTAAATATTATATTTTATATGACTTAGCGAGCTGTGGAAATGGCACTTATACTTTGATACGTAATAAAGTAATAATTTTGAAATTATTTAATCGGTATAATGCTACGGTAAAAAGTTTAAAAGCTGTAAACAGACAAAGATGCACGCAAGGAAGAAGCCACATGGAAGCATGCTACCGTCTTTCCAGCTGCTATGATTTTAAAGTCAAAATGGCGCCTATGTCTAATAGAACCACCGTATTTCATTTAGTTCAAACTGATCAAATCTGCGATGCCACTTTGCTTTGTTTAGCGGGTTTGCCGTGACCATTCACAAAAGTTTAAATAAGGAATCTTCAGCAAGATTGCCGTGTATGAGTAATGGTGTATTTTAAAGCATACAGGGGGCCTATTATGAAACTTTTTCGAGTTCGGATTTTTTCGATAACGGAAAATTCGATCCGACGCGGATTTACCATATTATGGAACTTGGATTATCGAATTTGTTATAAATAAATTTGAAGTTAGTAACAATATTTTTTTTTAATAAATTTCAGGTTTTTTTTATAAATTTGAGAGCGGTTTTTTATCTTAAAAGCGTCTATACATGCAGTGTGTTGAAAATAATTTAATAGTAAACTTAAATTAAAAAAAAAAATGTTTGTTTAAATATAACCTAAATATATATTCTTAAAATTATATTATTTTTTAATTATTTTGTATTATGAAATATTATTATAATTTTATTAAACTTCAAAGTTTATTATTAATTATTATTATAATATTAATCCAAAAAACGATCAATCGAAAACAAAATTCATCAACTAAATAGCAGTCGGATGTTGTCATATGCGCTCGGAAAAATCCGATTCGATTTCGAGTTTTGGTTTCATAATACCCCGTATTTTTTCGACAACGGAAAAATTCGAGTCGAAAAAGTTTCATAATAGACCGAAAACGGAAAAATTCGAGTCGAAAAAATTCCATAATAGACCCCCGCAGGGCAGGTTCAGATGATTAACTTAACAGAACTCTACTTTGCTCAAGCTAACCAAGGCATGGCTATACTGAAATATACACGTTTGTATTTCTCGTTGTCAACAAATAAATTATGAATTTTAATTTTTAATAAAACAATTAACGTCGTTTGTCACGCTGAAAGCGCTGAATAATAATTGTGCTGTTTAGCAACATTGTAAACATAGTACTAGAGAAGTGTAAACTGAAATAATAAATAAAGAGCACTTTGCTTTACGTCTTCAACAATGATGTTTCTACATGGTGTCAGAAGTTTAAAATAAATAAAAAACTAATCGGGAATCATCGGAGTTATTATTTAAATTTTAATAGTGCAAAATATAAAAATAAACTGATAGTATCGTCATTTTCAAGTTTTTATACAAAGTTTCTCACGAAAACCAACATTCTATATAATCGAAAAAAAAAGCGAAACACGTTTCTTTTATTAACAACGAAATAAAGATGGCTGGTGATGAAGAAAACGCAAATGCCGGTGCAAGTTTTTTGAGACCACCGAAATTCTTAAATATAAATGGACCGATGCCGATCACGTGGAAAAATTTCATGCAGCAGTACAAATGGTTTGCTGAGGCTGCGCAACTGAATAAAAAAACAGAATTATTCAGGTAGCTACGTTCATGTCATCGCTGGGAATTGATGCAGTAAATATATTTAATTCGTTCAATTTAACAAAAGACGACAGAAAAAATTTAGTTAAAATTCAAGCTAAATTTAACGAATATTTCGAACCAAAATTAAACATAACATTTGAACGCTATGAGTTTAACAAAATGGTTCAAGATGAAACGTCTTTCGACGAATTTTTAACTAAAATCCAGTTAAAAGCAAAGTATTGTGATTTTAAAGATCTCAACGATGATTTGGTTCGTGATAAAATAGTCGTAGGAATTACTAATGGTGCTGTGCGCGAAAAACTTTTAGAAATAGAAGACCTGACGTTAGCTAAAGCCATACAAATATGTCGAGTTAGTGAAATAACGACCAAACAACTGAATAAATTCGATAATACACAAATAAAAACAGTAGATAATATATTGTGTAGGAAATATAAAAATAACACAAAATCCGAAAATACATCAAAAAACAGTGCAGTGAGCGAGAAGGTGAATAAAAGCCGAGTGTGGAACTGTAAACATTGTGGCACAATTCACGGCAGAAAATCTTGTCCGCAGCTTATCAAAAAACATGTGACAAATGTAAACATAAAGGCCACTTTGCAAAGTTTTGCTATTCGAAAAAAGTTAACCTCATTGGAGATGAAAACAAATCTATTCGAGATGACGCAACCGATTCGGAGTTAGAGAATGAATTATCAAACTTTTGCGTAAATTCCATTACGAATAAAGACAACGAAAATAGTTATTACGAAGCTGTCAAGCTAAATGATGCAATTAGCATTAATTTCAAGCTAGACACCGGAGCGCAGTGTAACGTGCTTCCCAAATCTATTGTTGATAAAATTGGAGTAAAAATCGATGAGTCACATACAAAAAGGATTCTAACGTTCGGAGACCATCCAATCGAGGTAGTGGGGGAAAGTTTAATTGATTGTATAGTGCGAAATAAAAACCGTAAACTGAAGTTTATAGTGGTAGATCAAGTCCCAATATTAGGAAAAACTGAATGCGAGAAATTGAAATTGATCGTTAGAGTTTCGGAGGTCGAAGGAGCCATTTTTGAGGGTCTGGGATGTCTAAAGGTTTATGAGTATGACATAGATCTTATTGACGATCCAAAATTTCAAATTTTTCCGGCGCGAACATTGGCCATTACACTTCGGGAGGAAACGAAGAAATACATCGAGGAAGCAGTTAAAGCTGGAGCTTTAATCAAGACTCAAGGAGCTACACCAGCAGTATCTCCAATGGTGGTAGTTAGGCGAAATGGTAAACTGCGTGTTTGCGTTGACTTGACGCATGTAAACATAAATATCCTTAGTGTACAATCGAGGAAATTGCCACTCGAATTCAAAAAGCTAAGTATTTCACTCTATTAGACTGCAAAAAGGGGTTCTGGCAAATCCGTGTCTCAGAGAGAACAGAAAAATATTTAACTATGGCAACACCTTGGGGCGATATTCGTTCAAACGGCTACCATTCGGTTTGGCTTCAGCACCGGAAGTGTTCCAAGACCGAATGAGTTAAATTCTGGAAGAGTTTGAAAACACTGAAGTTTCAATGGACGATATACTAATTTACGCCGAGACAAAGGAAAAGCTAAGGGACATTACAAACCGCATTGTGAGGAAGTTGAATCATGTGGGGCTAAAATTAAATAAAGAAAAATGCATTTTCGAGGCTACTTCGAGATCAAATTCCTCGGACATCGTTTAAATGAAAACGGTCTATCTGCGGATCCGGACAAAATTCAGGCAATCAATAATCTGAAGGAACCTACTAATAAAAAGGAACTGCAAAGGATATTAGGAATGGCCACATATTTGGGCAAATTCATTGAAAATCTGTCCGGTATAACACAGCCATTGCGTGCGCTATTGCACAAGAATGTAGAATTTTTGTGGACGGAGGAACAGGAGGCGGCATTTCGAGTGCTAAAGCAAAAATTTTCAACAACGTCTGTTTTGAAGTTTTTTGACGCTAAAGCGGAGGTCACATTGCAAGTAGATTCAAGCAGCAAAAGCTTTGGGGCCGTACTTCTGCAAAATGAGCAGCCAGTCGCATTCGCATCAAAGGCGTTGACTCCTGCCCAGCTAAACTATCCACAGATAGAAAAGGAGGCGGCTGCTAAACGATATGCCTGCCAGAAATTCCATTCATATATATACGGTAAGAGGCTGACTATAGAGTCTGACCATAAACCTTTGGAAATAATCTTCCGAAAGCCAATTCATACGGCACCACAAAGATTGCAACGAATCTTGTTTGACGTCATGCCTTATTTACCAAACATAAATTATAAAAAAGGGACGAGTCTTTATATCGCAGACACTTTAAGTCGGGATTGCAAGAACAACATAGATCCAGATGAAGAGGAGTTACAGGTTCATATAGTATTGAACATGACAAATAAAGCGTTTAAAGACATGATTTCTTCGACGGAAGAACATGTAGAACTTCAAAGCTTAATTTCAGTGGTACTGAACGGATGGCCAAACAACCAAAAAGAAGTACCTGCTAATGTAAAGCATTATTGGAATTTTCGGGACAGAATCTCGTACTATGGCGGAGTTTTGTTCAAAGGAACAGAAGTAATAATTCCAAAGGATCAAGTACCGCCCATATTACGCAGTATTCATTCTGGCCATTTCGGTGAGCAAAAGTGTCTCAGATTGGCACGTGAAAACGTTTACTGGAAAGGTATGAGTAATGATATCGTCGAATATATACGCAAATGTAGCATCTGCCAGTCTATGCAACCATCACAACCTAAAGAACCGTTGATGCTAAAGGAAGTTCCCAGTCTACCGTTTGAAATAGTAGGAGTAGATATTTTCTATTTCCAGGAACAAGAATATTTGTTACTGGCCGACAGTTATTCCGGATTCTTCGACTTTGAAAAATTGAAGCATAGCACAACTGGTGAGGTCATCAAGAAGCTCAAGTCCTGGTTCTCTGTGTACGGTATACCAGTCACTATCGAAAGTGATAATGGACCCCAATTTGCCAGCAAAGAATTCAGAGATTTTGTGAGAGACTGGTCGATAAATCATCGCACATCATCGCCTTATTATCCAAGATCAAACGGATTAAGTGAGCGATACGTACAGATAGCGAAAAGTATGTTGAAAAAATGTGCTAAGGATAGCTCAGACATACATTTGGCGTTGTTAAATTATCGCAACGCACCGAGAAACAACGAATTAGGTTCGCCTAATCAACGTTTGTTGAGTAGAAATACCAGATCGATGTTACCGGTTTCCGTAACAAAATTAACACCGAAAATTGTTGAGTATGACGTTAAAGAAGAATTGACAAGAATTCGAAAAAATCAAAAAGTTTATGCTGACCAGAAAACAAAAGTTTCTAAAGAATTTAGACCTGGAGAAAAAGTTCGTTTTCAGGTTGGTCACCGTAAATGGATCGGAGCAACAGTTGAAAGCTCTACGGATTATCCACGTTCATATAATATTCGTGCCAACAACGGAAAATCATATCGTCGCAACACTATTCACATTCATAAAACGAAAGCAGAAATTAAACAGGAACGCAAGTTAGCCGTAGATAGCAGTCCAAACACTTCAAGCATACCAGATCACGAGGGCACATTTCGAATAACAAGCAATAATAGTATCCAGCCGAGGATGCAATCTCAGTTGAATAACTCTCCAACATCAAATAACGGTGAGGCCACCCGGCATACAGTTACAACAAGGTATGGAAGAATTATAAAACCACCACAACGATTAGATTTATAAAGTAGTTTTTAAAAATAAACCTTAATTGAACTAACGGGTTAATTGAAATTTAAAAAAAAAAAAAAGGGCATAGGTGTATTTGTTTAAATTAATAAGGGGGATGTCACGCTGAAAGCGCTAAATAATAATTGTGCTGTATAGCAACATTGTAAACATAGTACTAGAGAAGTGTAAACTGAAATATTAAATAAAGAGCACTTTGCTTTACGTCTTCAACAATGATGTTTCTACAGTTAAGTTTCGTCTTCCCAACCCAAAATAGATTAACTTATTGACTTGTTAGACCAAAATGCTAACTGAAAATAAATGCTAAATGCTGTGATGCTTGAAAAGTTCTCTGTAAACTAAATTATTCAGTAAAATGTATTTTCTATGAAAATAGTTCAAATAATTTTTATAAAAATAAAATAAAATTTTCAACGAACTTATTACAAAATATTGAAGAGAAAATTATTTCACTCCCGTCAAAGTTATTACAAAAAGAATATTATCACAGAATTCGGACACGTCCTAACTTACTTTTCATACCAATGTGAAGCTGAGACTCTTTCATACCGGTGGCGTTGGCTTTGAACATTCGTTTGCTATTAAATATTTTAATTTGGTCCATTTTATACGTAGCAAGAATTGAGATATAGTATTCTGAATTTGTAACGTACAAATGAGCGAGATTTTTCGGTAAATACACAACTGTTGTACCAAAAATGTGATTTGTAGGTTATGTTGATAAAATATGTACTTCGCTTTATACTACTTTAAAATGGTGCAGTCGAGTCTGGAACACATTGTCTTGGCGTTGTAGATAACTTCATTGCAATATATTTTGATTTTTTAAAATTATCACTTAAACATAAATAATTTTTCAGCAAATTAAAGTTATTTCTATAAAATTAAACGGTAATAATCAAATGAAACTAATTTAAATAATTCAAAAACTAAATAAAGAATTTTTACTTTTGAAGCTCAAAGCCGAGGCGCCTGCTATGAAGGTAGGCGCACTTAACAGTGAAATACTCTGAATTAACACAAGTAGTGATCGAACAAGGTATCATAGAAGAAAGTGAGTCTCCGTAGTCTGCTTCTATGGTGTCAGTCCAAAATCCCGATTCCTCTTATCGTTTTTGCATTGACTTCATCGCTATACCCTATGTCGAAGGGATACCCTACGCCGATCTCCTGTTTTGGTCTAACGTATGTTTTTCGTGAAAAGTATATATATATATATATATATATATATATATATATATATATATATATATATATATATATATATATATAATACCATATTTACGAAGCGGTTACTAATCAACTGTATTTCGGATGCTTTATCACCATCTACCTGTCACAGAATCGAGAGACCGTCAATTGGTAATACCGTCAGCCAATCGTTCGGAGGTTATGAAGGCTTTTCATGATGATCC
The DNA here is from genome assembly GCA_958295665.1 of Tipula vernalis. Classification (NCBI taxonomy): domain Eukaryota; kingdom Metazoa; phylum Arthropoda; class Insecta; order Diptera; family Tipulidae; genus Tipula; species Tipula vernalis. The sequence goes on along the minus strand of OY282559.1, from coordinate 85,513,960 downwards.
AACCCCGGGTCATTACGAACTTTGAAGAAAATATCGACGCGGTTTGGTCCATTAGTAGAAAGTGATGAAAGTTATCGTTGAATGTTTATTGTGGAATACGATAGTAGTTAATGAATTTTTCCTTCGTTTCGGAATTCCACGTCCTATGTTGTCCGAAAATGGCAGTCTTGCCTCGAAATCCATCAATCACCAATACCGGTCTATCATCCAGTGATTAAGCGCGTGGTTCATTGCAGTCAGGACTTGAAAACTTAAATTTCAATCTTAGTCGGAGGTGGATATTGCAAATGGCTAAATTATCTTTGTATGGGTATCCTCCTGAATTTGTTTGTTTTGGAATGGAATTTAGGCATGTGTTTGATGCCATCCAAGATTTTCATGTTGTTCAAAATGATAATTTTATACCTGAAGTCAGTCCATATCTGTTGAATATAGGCAATACCATCGGGAAGGCTAGAACTTCACGAAAGGGAACAAGATCTCTTCGTAGGAACCAATCGTTTAAATGATGCCATTAATGACGCTTCTAGAGGAGGAATGTCGAAGTTCGCTCTACGAACTGATGCCCTTTACATAATTAATGAGATCAAATCAACGACCAGCTATTTTGTCAAAACATACCTAATTCGTACCAACAATTCGAACTTCTAAAAGTAGTATCTCGTCGTTCAAATGAATTACATACTTTGTAAAGAATTTGTTCATTTTTTCATCATTTCCATCCTATTGTCCAGTGAGGATATTATTAATAATCTTCTAGATGCTGTTCGAGATGTAACGGTATACAGAGGTGTGATTGTCACACTCTGAATATAAAATTTAAAAGTAGTGAAAATCAGCCTCCCGTGGTTCAAAATAGCGAACTTTCTTCCCGTGGAAAAATAGAGAATATTTTATATTTTGAGGCTGTTCTGTTACTGGACTGGAAAAATTAAAGTCCAATGGAATAGAATTTGCTATTCTGTATCTAGTTAAAATTGAAATTTCCGCTGGAATTTTTTTTAGTATTGTCAGATTGTTTCTTTGTCGGAGTTTTAAATTATACACCGAAACCTGTTTTTGCACGTTATATATACAAAACAAAGTGTAAAAAGAACCGTGTAAAACAGGCCATCTAAAAACAATGAAAAATAACGAAATTATTTTCATATTTTGTTATTTGCTTTGCAATTGTTGCAAAAAGGGCCGTATAAACCAAAAACACAATAAACAATTTTGCTGTGATATTTGGTGATTTTTACTTAAAAAAGATCGGTCTAGCAGGTAGAATTGAGTAGGAAGCCTCTCTCTCTCTACCATATGTTTTACTCCACTGCTGATGTTAATATTATTAGGTTGTTTGATCCGTACTAGAATGTCCAGCATATTAATGCGCTTATTTTCACGTTTGCATTGTATCATGATGCTTGAATTTTAAGGAAAATTAAAAAGTTCATAAATTCTGTCCTCTACTTTTTAAATTTGACAGTTCTCCTTGTCCTGGGAGCATATTATGTACAAAAGGCGAAACGCTAGTTTTCCCCAGACACGCTTCCTTTTTTCCGATTCGACCATGTACCTTGGTTGGTGAAAGACACGGATGATAATTCACATATTAAGTCATTTTATTATTGCTAGCTGCAAGCATTAAAAAAATGCGACATCAAATGAAAGAAACAGAGCAAAAATTTATTCTTGAGAGAAAAGACATAAACTCGCTTCTCATCTTTTGTACAGAATAAGACCCTGGATCAATTGTTTTTCACATTTATTTAATTAAACCCTTTGAGGTGGGCCTTGGTATTCCCCCCCCCCATCTAAAATGACCACCACATCTACACTTTGTAAAGGACAAGGTTCATATGATCATAATTAATTATAATAAGTGAACAAATTAACAGATCATGAGCCTGTGGTCTGAAATGGTCGTAGTAGCCAGCTAGGTTAACGAAAATACCCCGACTCCTTACCGCCAGATAAGCGACCTCAATCTATATAGATTTTCTTATAACAACACGTTACCAAGATACAGGTCCTCAACGTCGGTTCCAGGGTGACATCAATGCTCCCTCATGTCCAACATTTTTTCCCTAGACTTCTTGATTTTTACTCCATCGAATTCACCGGAAACATGTAAGTAAATTTAACCTTCAACCAACCGCGAACAATGATTAAAAGACGACGAACAAAGAATAAAACCTGATAGAAAATAAAGTCGACCAAAAACACTGTACCCTCACTAAACTGAAATTTCAAACTGATACCTGGTCAATATTCGCCGATACAATTAAACCGGATAAAAAAAAAACTCGGAACCGACTCATTTCACAGACCTTGAACACGATCTCACTAGATTGAGAATACCAGAGATCTATGACCACCCGTTATAAATTATAATAATAATAAGAACAAAATTTATCGTTCCAATAAATTTTATTTAACATTAACATTATAATTAAATCATTGGGAAATTTATTTAAAGTGTATGAACTAGATCCACTAACCAGTGGTATTATCCGGTACCACATATATATATGTATATATATATATATATATATATATATATATATATATATATATATATATATATATATATATATATATATATATATATATATATATATATATATATATATATATATATATATATATATATATATATATATATATATATATATATATATATATATATATATATATATATATATATATATATATATATATATATATATATATATATATATATATATACTGGGTGTCCCACTGGGACGAGTCCAAACGAGTAGGGCGTTTAGCTGGATCAATATCATGAAAAAAAGTCCACTACGCATATGCCCGGAAATGAACCGTTACCCACTTCAATTGCATTTCAAAATTTTTAGCATGGTACACTGCCTTGAATGATGTAAATGCCATAACTTTTCTAAAAATTTAGAAAACTCAATTGTTTTTTTATAATTTTAAAGAGTAGAATGCTTCTTTCTTGTCTGGAAGTAGGAATACCATGCATGGTATTTTCCATAAAGAAAACAATGGTGGAATTAAAAAAATTGTGCGAGAAATAACAAAAAAATTCATTAAACTAATTTTTTCTCGAAAAACTCACTTTTTAATTTTTGTTTTTTATTTCAAATTTAAATTTAATAGACTATTTAATACAAAATTGCTTCATTGTTTTTTTTCTAATCATGTATTGTTTTTGAGATATTAACATTTCAATGTGTCATGGGTAAAAGGATAAAAAGGAATAGAAATGCTTTTAGTGTTTAGTTTGGCCTCCATTATTTTTGATTACAGCAAAAATTCTATTTGGAATAGAATTTACTAAATTTTGAAGTACTTCTTTTTCAATTCCTCGCCAGCACTCTAGTATAGAATGCCTCAGCTCCAAAACAGTTGCATATTGTCGGTTATTTTAATAGACACTTCTGGAAAGAATACCCCACAGGTTTTCCATGGGGTTTAGATCTGGACTTCTTGCGGGCCATTCTAATAGAGGTACCAAAGTAGATAAAAAAACTGTTTTGTGTATTTCGATACATGAATACTGGCATTGTCTTGTTGATAAATGAACTCCTTATCGTTATTTTCATCTAAATACGTTATTAAAACGTCTTCTAACAGCTCCACATATTTTTCCGATGTCATTTGGGAGTCTATAAAACATAGTTGTAGCTTGCCAAATATGAAAACGCTGCCCATATCATCAACGAACCACCCCCAAAATTCCTGCTCATTCTGGGAGGGATCATTATGGCGGAGATCATGCCAATAAAAGCTTATCCCATCAGGACCGTCTAAATTAAATTTGTTTTGGTGTGAAAAGATGACATTTCGCCACTCATTTTGCCAATGCAGTTTTCTGGCAAATTGTAGTCTGTGAACTTTATGTTGAGAAGATAACACCGGTCGTTTTACTGATTTCTGTACACGACTGTTTTTAATTGGTAAATCCAACTTAGAAATAATTTGGGTCGAGTTTAGTTTATTTTTTGCTGCTTCAAGCTTGATTTGATTTCGCTGACATAATGTAATCTTCGTATTCCTTTTATTTTTCTTCGGTGGTGCTCCATATCTGTCCCCAAGTTTGATATAGTTCCTTATTAAATGTTCGGAGCGCCCTATTTTGGAAGCAATTGCTCTGTTGGAGAGGCCACATTTCTTGTAAACTATTATTTCTGTTTTTTCTGTGTTACTTAAAAATTTTCCTCTCGCCATTTTTATTACCTGTTTTAAAATTTAATATTTATTCATCAAAATATTTAAAAATTTACCAAATTATTAACTAAAATTAAAACTACTCACAGTTAGTCGATTATTGTACGCGTACCAATAAATTCAAACGACTGCGTCTATATAAATTACACCACAAAATAAACAATCGACGTTGAAAAGAATAGAATTAAATACCGTTAGTTTACTTTATACTCTCTTATATTTTGTTTTTTAGTATATTCCAAAAATTGTATACAAATTTTAAACACAGCTTTTAATTGAATAATTTTTTTTACAATTTTAACCCTGCGCCTAAGAAAATTACGCTCACTGTACCATGCTAAAAATTTTGAAATGGAATTGAAGTGGGTAACGTTTTATTTCCGGGAATATGCGTAGTGGACTTTTTTTCATGATATTGATCCAGCTAGATGCCCTACTCGTTTGTACTCGTCCCAGTGGGACACCCTGTATATATATTATATTATTATATACATATTATATAAATAGATATACATTTTTTTTTTTTTCGTGGATTCGATATTTTTCCTTCGATTAACCGGATGCTGCCAATTGCGTATGATACCGGCGGTTCGTGACACGCCGTATAACCGCAAGTGTGCCTGGGATTTGTCTATTAATGCTTACTTTTTAGATTCGTTGGCGGAATGCGATTTTCTGTTGTCGCCTTCGATCGTTCCCTACCAATAGCAAAGTTGGCTAACTGCTAGCCATTTTATATGCGGCAGCTAGTCAGCACCATTATGGAGATCCCGTAACGGGGTCCACCCTGTTTTATAGGAGCACCTGACGTATACTACATTTCCCTTTCGTTTTCTTTCATTAAGGAATGTCCCTACTCTCACAAGCTCAGCTGAGTCCGGTATATGTAAAATGGAAACTCAGCCAAACGAGTCTTACGGTGAGGAATTTAATCACTAATTTCACAGTTTTTTATTCTAATGGGTTTTCCGTGTAGCCCATAATAGAGCCACAAACACAGATTCACTAAAACAAAATTCGACAGAATTCCCCTCGTTCTCACCAACGGGAATACTGTAACCGAATCCGTCTAGCAAAACACAATCCATAAACAGTTTTTGGCGAAACCTACAATGTTCCACTTTTCCTTTTTTTTTTTTGAAAACCACCTGAACTGTGTCCTTTCTTCTCTTTTAAAACACTCACGCGAATTTAAGATCGCAACTCAAATTATTTATTCGATATCCCGTTATACAACCAAAAACTAACTTATTTACGCACTCAATCTCAATTTTCAGACTGTTTTTCACCGAACTCCTGATTGTTTTTTTTTCATCCTTGACATCACAGTATTGCATAGTGCCTCCATTTTGCCTCACTCGCCTGATTTTACTCGTGTCGTACACCCACCCGTAACGACACCCCCAAGGGTCTTTATAACTTTAACATCTGCCTTCTTAAGCGCCCCCTTTGCCGTATTTTGTGAGTGGCTTTCATTTTGTTTGATTAGTCTCTCGCACCCTCCTTCTGCCATATCTTGTATTCCACATCTGCGGCCTTATTAATCGGCCTTAATTTTGTCTCAAATACACATATTGATTTCCAATGACCCATATCTTTTGGAATTTTTTTTTCCAGAGGAATCGAGTGGCAGAAAAGACACCAATATGGTACTATTCGTTTTTGGTTTCCGCTGCAAAAAGAAAGAATTATAAGTTATGATAACCATATTATTTTATACATAATAAAAAAAACGGAAATTCATGCGGTGATAAAATTCGCAACAAATATTTGCAGAACCAAATTAAAAAATCTTCCGAAACTGCTTGATGTAAAGTTTTAAATGATCTATTTCTGGAGGAGCTGCTTAATAAACGATAAAAGCATTGCCCATCTATTGTCGATTTGTAATGAGAGAACTAACGTTTAATGTAAGTGCACAAATTACAAGCATAATTTGAGAAATTATCTTAATTTGTAGAACCCAAACCAACACCTTTAGTGAGCGCAGACTAAACTTGCCGAATACTCAAATTATGAAGTTTGTGATAATTGGGTTGTGTGTCAGTTAGAAATGTAGCATTTAGTTTGGTAGAAAATTACAATGTTTTAAATGACCGCTTCTTGGTAATATTGTTTTGATAAAATTAATCGTGAATCACAACAATGAAGTGTACTGCGCTGTTATTATCCATTGTATAATCTTTATTCGTTGAAGTTGTTTATTACTACTATTATTTTTAATTGTAAACACGTGCGGAACCTTTTTAAGCTTTCTTTTAAATTAATTTTTGTTTTTAAATAGTAAATAAGCGCATAATATGATCGACGATAACCTTTACGATGGCAAACATACGCAATACTCGTAGTCCAAAAAAAAAATGTAATAAATAGAATTAAAATTAAAATTTCGTGAAGATTAGTCGACAAAGAAAAAACGTAGACTTTAAAATAACAGCTCAGGGTATGCGTTTGTAAATTATAAAAAACAAGACTGATTACAGTTTCATACATTTTCATTAAGCAATTAATTAATAAACCAACACATTTTTGGAGCGAAAAATTTTCCGATCTTAATCGCGTTTCTGGCACCTACATATGTCCTGTATAACATTCTTTTTATAGTCAAGCAAATTTATTTTCTAGAACATTACACCAAATATACTATGCGGTCACATAACTATAGCCTCGTTCATTCGTCTTTTTTTTATTTAAACTTTTAAAATGACAAGGCATTAAATGTACAATTATTGAATAACTGTAATAATTTATGGAACATTTAAAATAGTTATTTCGATTAAGTATTTTGAAATTGAAAAGTTTACGTATAAAAAATATCAGTAACAAACTACGGGACGCATATTATATAGAAGACAGCGTGAGAAATTCGTATTATTTTAAGAAATGAACGAAGAAACAAACAAATTTATGTACTATAAATAAAATGTTGTATGTATATGATGATTGTTGGTTTGGTTTTTGGAAATAGATTTATTTATACTCTTGACTAATTGCAATGCGATTTATCCAAATCGTTGTTTACATAATATATAATTATCAAGATGAAATTAATTGAACTCCTTACCACTAAACTCTAAACTCTGTCGAATTTTAAATCGATGTATCACTAAGTAATTTGTGTTTTTGTTAAACGGACTATCATTTCAAATAAATATTCATTGAGAGCGAAAAGGAACAAAGTTCCAAATCTAGAAAACTTATTATACCTATATACCATTTACTATATACGATTATACTAAACCACTAGAGGTTTTGATTTATATCCCAAATTTCCAACCCAAAACAGCACACAATCGATATTTTCGTTTACCCTTGTAAATACGTAATCGTATTTAGGAAATTCTTTTTTTCTTCGTAGACAATTTTCCTAGAAATTCCTGTTTGTTCCACGAAATATTGTTGAAATTCTTGCGAACAAATTATTTCGAACTCCCTTCCGCTAGGATTCGGTCTATAAAATAAAAACATTTATAGCTGTGTATCATCTGTATGTACCAAATAAAACATCGCATATATATAATGTACTTGCCTGAATTATATACTCACACCACCAACCATTTTGGCGGAAATAATATAATAATATCGTTTTTTACGGTTTTATTATAATAACGCGTCTTCCCTTTTTTTTCCTTTATTCGATTGTTCAAACAACTGAACAAAAAGTGTTAAAAAAAAATAGTGAAGAAAAAACGACAAACGGATTAACATTTTTTCTATATAAAATACATAAAATTGACCTTAATCGAATCTCTTTTGTTTTGCCATTTTTCTTTTGTTGTAATTTTTTTGGATTGTATTCCCTTTTCATTTTCATTCAAAACAAAACATAAAAATATGTATCTACCTATCTCGTTTCCACAGTTACACGCGCTAAATATTGTACCAAACACTAATGAATAAACTTTTTTTTTTCTATGTACACATACATCTTTACATGAGTGTATGTGGTAACTTTTTTTTTTTTTTTTGCGCTCATATTCTGAATGTGTCTGTTTCTTTCTATCTAGATAAAATAGGTATTCACCATCTTTGTTACACACGTGCACGCGCGTTTTTATTTATTTATTTTCATTTTTGATTTTCACCATTAAAGAGAATAGATATTTCGTTTTTTTGTGTAGACGAAAAAGTATAAAAAAAAAAAATTGTTAGTGGAGTAAGAAGAAGAAGAAGAAGAAGAAGAAGAAGGAAAACAGAATAATAAATAAAAAAGACTGTTTTTTTAAGATCAGTGATTCTCCACAAGGGCTCGACGGAACCCTGATGGTGTAACTTCATTTTATCTTCAAAAGGTAAAAATATAAATTATGCACAGAAATTAGGGGATGTTTTGAATTGGTTTAATTGTTTATAATTTCTTAAATTCATGTGATTCACATACATTTACATAATAGCAATACATAAGAACAGACACATCGATTAGCAATAATCTTATTACTGTAAAAGCTGTTTATGATAAAAAGACTTAGGTTGACCCGCAATGTGAACAGTTATGGCCGTTTGTTCATTGAAGGAAGTTTAATTTTAGCGAATTAAAATTTAGTCCATAGTTAAAAAAGGGTTGAGTAACACTGCATTAAATAGATTTAATTTTTTTTTCTCTTTAACAAAATTTGCATAAATTTATTGTTCCACTCTTACGAGTAAATCTAATTAGATGTCATGAAATACGTGACGAAAAACAGCGTTAGTGATTCGAGGTGTATGTCAGTGAAATAATTTTAATTTTTGGTCGTTATATATTTAAAGGCTTACTCACATACCACACAATAATTTAGAAGTTCCTTTGCTAAAGTTCTTAGTTTCATTTAACATTTTTTATACGTAAATCGAACATAAAAAATTGTAAATTAATTATTTTATTAAGTACCCCCTTGTGGAAAACTAAACTCCAAACACCATTCGGCTTGTATTGGCAAAAAAAAAAAAAAACAAAAAAAAAATTCTCGTCTTTACACATATTTTCCATATATTTTGTACATATTTATGTACAATATTTGTTGTATGTATGGGTACGTGTCTGTAATTCTGTATACATTTTCAATTTCTCTTTCTCAGTTTGCCCGATACGTTGATTTTTATTTGTTTTGTTTTATTCTATGTTCTCTTTTTAGTTATTGACGTGTAGTTGTAAAACTCGTGCATAAAATTCAAATCATTGAGTAAGAGCGAGTCAACCATATTATGTTCCGAATATTCAAATTAGAATTTAATGCATTTTACGTAATTTTGTTAATAACATTTTTTTTTACATTTTACTTCCGGATACAGTTAATTTTAAGAATTTTACCGTTTTAATTAAGTTTAGTATGAAAAACAATGGTTATTGCACTAATAGCTAAATCGATTTGTTCTGGTAGAAACAAAATACATAATATAATTGTAATAAAAACAAGATAGAAATATAGCTCTTTCATTTTTTTTATGTTGTTTTGGTTATTTTTTTTTTGTGTTCAAAATTAACTGCACTGGCATTTGCAATTTTATATTGTAACGGTGTGGATGTTCTTACGTTAAGGAACAAACGGAAAATACTATAAAAACGGAAAACTTGTTTTTGTTTTTGTGTTTATGTATAATTTGTGTGCATTGTGAAAAATATAATTTGTTTTTTTTACATATACATATGTGTAGTGCATGTAGTTTTGTGGGAATTTGTGTTTAGTTTTTTTGGCGATTAAATTGTGCAAAACGTGATTATAATTTAAAGTGATTTAGTGAGTTTTTCTGTGCGAAATCAATTTATCATCCCCCCCTTTAAAAGTAAGTATAAAACAGATAAGAGAAAATGTATTGTAGTGTGCATAGGCTTTACATTGCCAAAAATTTGGCGCATATCTAAATTGCAGACAAACTAATTGTCATGACAAAAAAAAAAAAAAAACAAAACAAAAACAAAGGCGATAATAAAAATTTCAGCAGCATTGCAATTTTTGTTTTTGTATTTTGAAGTGCGGAGACGCCACATCACGCCATTTTTTATTAATATGCTTTTTTGTGTTTATAATCGAGACAATGGCAAAATGCTGTTTTGGGGATAGCTCAAATATAAACTGTACCACCGGTTAAACCGATGTAGTCGAGTAAGAACTTAAAGTCGTTGAATCAAATTTGAGGTCTCTACTAAATATCATCTTGCAGATAAATGTGCGCGCGTTTGTTTGAGGGGTGGCGATGACAAATTGTATTATCAAAATTAAAAACTATTTGATTTTTTTTTGTTAAGTATGGCAGTGGGCGCATTCACGCAAGCCAACTGTTGGCAACATGTTGGGTAAAATCAACCGTTGAGAGCTGAACGCACATGATACATTCAAAATTTCATGGCAATGTGTTAGTTTAAATGTCACTTTCCGTTGGTAGATTTTTGATGCCAACATGTTGGGAGACCCGAATCCGCCCATTGGTATATTTCTAGAATTGTGATTTTATACTTTCGTGTTCGTTTATTACTATATTAAATGTTTAATGTAACATTATCAGTGATTAAGGTCTAATTTTAGAACTTCTGGAATGGTAAATTATGCTTTTTTTATTGATTTGATCATTTTTTATTGATGAGATCTATAATTACCTTTCTGTAGGTTCACCTACGGAAACATTTATGGTTTCTTTCTACTTCCCCTATTCAAACAAGTTCGGTCTTCTTTGATAAAACAACGATAACGCATCACGGTGATTACATCGAAGGATCTCACTAACTTATTCCATCGATAGTAGCGATGGTTGCGATGGAACCTTCACTCTGGTACGTGAACAGTATCTAAGCTAAGGGCATTACATGCTATAGAACTTTGCGCTAGGATAGGCATAGCAAAAGGCCTAAACGATGGAAAGATTTATATTGTATCAGACATCCAATCGGCCTTCAAGGCTCTTAGGTCTTGTACCGTTGAGTCAAGGCTGGTATGGAATTGCCTGAAGGTTATTAAACATCTGGCAGGCTCAAGTAAGGTAACACTTATGTGGGTGCCAGGTCATACTGGAATCGAAAGAAACGAGGCAGCTGATGGCCTCGCCCGTGAGGGTTCCGTCTCTCCATTTATTGGACCAGAAACGGCATCACTAAGGGACATCTTAGAGCAGCGGTAAAACGCTGGGAGGATGTTCAAAAGTCCTCCTACTGGCGCAGAATTCCAGGTTTGCGACAGGCGAAGAAATTTATATCACCTTCGTCTGTCAGGGTTAAGGAGTATCTTGAACTTAGGAAACCTGAGTTGAGGCTGCTTACTGGTTTCCTCACAGGTCATGTCCCCCTTAAGGTATCACCTTAAGAAGATGGGCCTAAGTACGACAGATGGATGCCGCTTCTGCGATCTGGAAGCGGAATCAGTGGAACATATTCTGTGCCAATGCCCAGCCATTTTCTAGCAAAGACTGCAACATCTAGGAGCGAGAACAATGAGCCCGGATAGTATGTATCTTGTACCGGCCAGTAGTGTTATCAGATTCATTAAGAGCCTGAATATTGACTGGACGGATAATTAAGTAGGGTCCAGCACAATAGATCTTTTAGGACGCAGTGCGAGGTGGCTTATCGCCCACATGGCCCTTCAATCAATAAAAAAAAAAATAAGGGCATTACATTCCGGTTATTGATCAATCTCATTATTGCTAGGCGCAAATTGTCGATTTAAGAAACAAGTGCTTTATTATAGGATAAATTACCGGGTAAAATCAAGACCCTTTAATACTACACCATAACTCGTCCGCTACCTAGTTAAGAAATTTCAGTCTCGTTCATTATCAGAATAAATCAGACGAATCATTCAACGAAATAATAACAGCCAGGCACCACCACCGTAGATTTGAAAAAGAGATATTAATCTGTCTTACTTATTTATGTCCAGACTTGCTAACATTCCCTATGTTGGGTCAAATTAATCTGTAGGCTCCATTCCCACCTTCATAATTTCCATCATCCGTATAAATTTCAATTAGGCAACCATACTTCTCTCGGAGCCTTAAAGAATTGTTTTCCTCACAAGAGCTCCAAACTAGAAGAAAACAATATGTCGTTTCAAGCAGAGAATATTTAGGTAAAAATGGTTTGCTTTAAGCATACTAATTTGTTCGATTGTACTATTTCAAGCACTCGGTAAGGAGCACTACTTTAGAATTATAGATCTCAGTTTAAGCCACAATAGTAAACCTTGCTCTCCATTTGTTCCTTTGTAAAGGATTTGAAATGTACTTAAGGTTTTTGTCACTACCTAGATTACCAAATGATCTGAAACCATTCAGAGAGCAGTAAGTTCCAAATCCAATACTAAGTTCCAAGCAAGAGAGGTTTGAAAAGCAGGCAAAAGACTTCGATACATTTTGCAGCGAGAATCACAAATCTTTCTCAGAGATCAAGTTGATCTGTAAATACGGTCAATTTGGCCCCTCTCAGCACACATTGCATCCATAATAAGTAGGGTCTGTTGCGTTAAATCGGATCAGACATTCAGGTGTTTACCGGAAACTGTAACAAGATCATCAGCAAAAATTTGAACAATGAGTCAAGAATGCTACAGTTTAACAACTAGCTCGTCAACGACCAAAAGTCACAGTTGTTTATTATCTTACAAAGCAGTTTCACAGAACTTACTAACTCTAATAATGATCTCTTATAAGTTTGTCGGCGGTCCTTTCTAGAGTTTTACTCCAGGATTGTGGAACAATGCCAAATGCAATGCGCGCTTGGAAGAGATGAAGTAGATGCTGTAATACAGTGGAGAAAAATTCTATCTGGGCAACCAGATTTGTATGGTATGTAAATGAGAACAAACTCCAACGCAGAACCTCGTGATTGATTAGCTAGTGAGCTAAGCCTCAATCTGTTTTTTTTTTCAGTAGACACACTAGTGGGCTCACAAGCAACAAAATCTTATTTGATAGTCTTCTCTTCATAATCAGGGAAATAAACAGAAAGAAGTCATTAGCCAAGCTCCCCATTGGAAGAGTTGAGCTGATCGTTTGGTAGACGAGGAAGATTAAGTGTAAAAACATCATTTTTAGCCTAAACTTTATTAAGTGTAGCTTGATAAGATATTAATTTCCTCATAGAAGTTTATTCTCGAAGCTTTCTGTCTGAAGTTTAGGTCTTTTGGCTTTATTTTTAAGCTAGAGACAAGAGGACAATCATTTTCAAAGGTAGTCGAAATTGTCTTTGTACGCAAAGATGCTTCCTATTCAATGTCCTTAATAGACCTTTGGTTTAACAAGTGGAGGAATGAGCTCAAGAGAAAAAGATCCAAATCGGTTAGCTTCCTGTTAAGGTGGTAAAGTAAGTTTATTAGAAAAAGAGACACCTAGCATCAGAAGTGAGATATCATTTGTCACTTTCCAGTTAAAATCTAAATCAATTATAGACACAGAGTACAAACTGATTTCAATCACTTCCTGCTCAGAGGATCTTTAATAATTGAATAGAGAAGCCCCTCTATGGTTAGGGAGGGGGCGTTTTTGCTTACTCTATAAAGACGAGTCAAAAGGAAGATGCACTTTTGCAAGAAGAGTAACGAGCACATAAGTCAGATCAGCCGCACTACACTCATCATTGTGTGAAGCATTAATATTGTTACTAATAAAAATGCACGTTCAACTTAGAAAGTCAAGAAGGTACTGTTCCTGAATATGTGATGCATCTGTGTGCAAGGAAAAAGAAAAAGGAAAAACAAATTTCATTGAACCAAGAACTTTAATCGGAATCAGTAATGCGTTCGCAGGATTTCAAGTCAACCAGGAACACAATCGATTGACTATTCGCCTTACACTTGCAAAGAACTCACACATCCATATTTTTATCGGAGGATTTGGATTCCTCTGGCAGACCAAAAACTAGTTGGCAATCGCTCCATATATCTGTAATTTTCGAGATTTCCTCACGAAACCACTTGTAAAAGGTGTTCAAATTTGAGGTTTATTTTACATTTTTAATAAAACACAAATTATTGGAATTCTTCAGCTAGAACATAAAGAAATCTTTATTAAAAGTTAAAATAGAAATGTTGCGGTTAATCATGAAAATGATATCTGATAGGTGTCCTCCTTTGCTAAATCTGCAAGCCGGCATTCTTTACTAAAGCTTTCAATGACATTTTTACATAATTGAGCCTGTAGTTCACTGGTATGGTCGATTATGTTGTCTCTAAGTTGCTGAATTGTTTGAGGATCATTAGCATAAACCTTACTCTTCAAGGAACCGCACTGCGACACTCGATCTTTTGACAGAAAAATTTGGAAATCGAATAATCTCACGAAAAACAGATGTTTGGGCGTCTAGATCTTGTGATTTGACACCGTTGAACAGAAATACCAATAATTTAGGTATTTTATTAAAAATTTGAAACGAAGTCTCAAATTTAAACGTCCTTTATGTTTTGTCGTTATTGCACTTGCAGATGACAATGCTAGAACACCCTAGCATCTGCGGTGCAAATTACGATGTTTTAGCAGTTGCTTATCCAGAAAGCAATTAGCTTCTTCACGTCCAGGCTATTTATTTACCGGATTGAGCTTAGCCATTCTTCGTTTGGTGACTTTAAAGTTGTTCCAAAAATTCACGAACGAAGTTAAGCGAATCTTGAAAAGAACTACAAAAATAACCTCTCCACCAATCTGGGGAAAATATATTACGAACATAACAGTTACAAAAAAATTAAATCCTCTTACTAATGTAAGTCGACCAGATGTTCTCTACTTAACCGTACGGTGTTTATCGACCAATTCGTCTTAAATTTGTTCAGAGAATTCGGTCTGTATAAGCCAACTTGAAGAATTTCCTCTTCGAACCAGAATACGTTGAAATGCCAATTAAGCTAATAATCTTTGTTTTGAGAAAATTCATTTGATCTGAAAATAGGAAATGAAAAAAAAATAAAAAATAAATAAATCCAACCTGAAAATATGGTACTGTCCGCATATTCTACATGTCAAAGTTGACTTTCACGCAAATTTTACGCAAATTGACATACATATATAGAGAAAATATGACAAAATATGTCTTAAGTTATCGTATGTTTCATGTTTGCACTTTTATAATTCGCTAGAATAAATGTGTTAAATACTTTTGCTATATTTGGATTACGGCTTATATTTTTAGATTATATTCGTACACCAATTTTGTGTACACTGTTAATTCATGTACATTTTAAATCATCAGACCTTTCAAAAAAGATAATTGATATAATCGCGTGACGTCAAAACAGACTGTGTTAATAGAAGCATGTGTAAGCAATAAACACAAACCTGGGATATAAATAAATATATGAAATTTATGAATAATAATAGACATTATGACATATACGGTAAACAAAAGTTATATACAGATAAGATATCAATGTATGTGCACATACGTTTGTGGCAAAACCCTAAAATTGATAAAATTTTCTTTCGGTTGCGACCAAAATACAATTGTGTCCATGCTATCGACATTTTCTCTTTTATCGCCTATTATATTTATGGATGATTAGGATATTATAGCCTGTCAATGTTATAGAAGGCATAAGCCATTAAAACCCCTAAATAAAATTTCAAATAGATAATGTGCACCACACCCTCATGGTCTTGAGTTTTGACAGCTCGCCGCTTCTTTCATTTAGACGTTTTGGAATGTAATGAATTAAAATTATATTTTTCAGTTACGTAGTAATACGAATGCTAGAAAGGAACACAGGATTGAATTATTGAATATTACCGACATCGGATTTCGTAATTTTAGTTACAATTTATGAACTATGATTTTCCAAACGAGAACAGGTCACATGCTAAAAAAGTATTAAAACTTTCTCATATAGTGGCTGTGGAGATGAAGGCAATCGAAAGCAGCGAAAAATCTAAATGGTGAAAGCGAAAATTAAACAAAACAAGCATTATGACACTTGTTAAAGTTTATTTTTCTTTTATTTTGTTGTATTCGATATTGGCAGCTCTAACGATGGTAAAAAAAGAGAGCAAAAAGCTCATGTTGTTGCGTAGCAGCTGTCATTTCGATAGGTGGTGCTCGGTTGTAGATTTCGTTGGTCGGTAGCAGGCATAATTTATTATTAAAAATGTTGATAGCCGTTGAGGTAGTTTGAGTTCATCTCGAGTACTGTTGGAGTGGTGATCTTCCGACATCGGGCACATTGGTTTTGAATTCAGGCCTGATTCAATTTGCCATAGTAGAGTATTCAGCTTCAGGAAGGTGGTAGGTAGGTGGAGCGTTTCTTTGATCGTTCGCAGCCCCGAGAATAATTTGATTGGAATTAGGATCGGTGTGGCCCACTCCACTACGCAGGAATTGTTTGGATAGCGTCTCAGGAGGCGATGGGACATTGGCCATTAGTTAGTGACTGGTTGTTGAGAGAAAACGGATGTAAATGTCACACTTATGTAATAAGCGGGGAACATGATTTGGAGGTTGGGAATCCAATGCCGTTTCCGAAGATAAGCCATCACGAGCCGAAGTAATGCGATGACCAAGTGGGTGAATTCATCCTTCTTTGGTAGCATGAAAGGATACTTCGTTCTTTACAGTAAATTTGTATTGTGTAATTGTTTTCCCACCTGTAGAGCAACCCAACTTCGTCGATGAACGAATCGAGTGAATGAAACTCTTATTCAGTTGGTTCTCCTCAGACTGACAAAACCCCGAAGGCCAATTTAGTTCAGGTATAGTTAAAATGCTGATACGTTGTTCTTGTGTAATAAATTCAACGGAAATAAAATCATTGACTTTATTTCCAATTTATAGTGAATCGTACAGTATCCAAATGGATGGCCGCCGCCTTCACAAACAAGAGAAGAAATTTTAGAAAAAGGATATTTAATTTTAAATTTGGAATGGAAATCTCCAACCTGGTAGATACAGATCAAATCATTTGTATCGCTGTTATCGCATCTTCAACAAATGTTAAAAAAAGTTAGTATTTTAAACGTAACAATTTTTTCAATGTAGGCTGCCACTCGCAAGCCCCCAATTTTCCAGAATATTTTTAAATTAAACCTTACTTTTCCAGAATTTCTTCTCTTTTAAATGGCGCTACAGTAAGTGGCAGCAATTCATTTAGAACTAAATTCTGAACGATTCACTTTAAATTGGAAATAATGTCAATTGACCATTTCCATAAAAAATTTAAATTAAGCCAATTCATTTAATTTCCGTTGATTTTATTTCTCCGAACCAAAGCATCTGCATAATATGGTGATGCGAGTTAGTTTAGCCGACGCTGCTTTGGCTTCATTGTGAATGGTTTGACTTTGGGTTTGTCTAGGCTGAAGATGTAATGTCTAATTTTCAGTCGTTCCACTACAATGTATGATTATCTATTAGCGGCGGAGCGACATCGCATGATGCTCGTGGGACTTCCGAGCCATCCAAGTATAACTTAAGAATTACCACAGCTCTTGAAACAAAATTTTAGCGATTATGATGCGGGAAGCTAGCCAACCTCAGCCAGTTGTTGACGACCATTGCAGCCCAAGTGGTTTGATCGATTGATCTCAGTTTAGCTCCATTGGTAAGTGTAAGTGTTCCATTGTTCGTAGAGTTCAGCAGGGCCGGTTACTTGGCGATCATGGAGTCGTTATCATCCTATCATCAGGTCGTCTACATAGAAGTCAATGAGTGCCCTTTACAGCAAAGCGAGATGATTTTTACTCTTCATAATCTAATCGCTGAAATGTAAGAATTGCCAAATACTGAATATCTGCACAACAATTCCATATGATCTTGTTTAACGAAACACCTGCACTTGTACTGTGACGAAGCGGCATCGTTGTCGATTCAGATTCTGCTGATCGACACCGATCGTTCTTTCTCATATAAAACTTGTCTGCAATTCCAAATCCAGTAACATTCTAATAGGGAAGTCCTGGTTCTGAGGATACAAGAGCTGAAATTTCAAGCAGTTCATGGCGGTTTATTGTGTAACCATATTTTGTGTAACCATAGAGATGAATATAGCGAAGGCATTGCAAAAAGTTTGAAAAGGTTTTTAAAATCTGGAGGTGTTTAAAAATTAAAGCATATTCACCACTAGAACAGAACCATAATCCACTATTATGAACTCTGGTTTGGTTCGATAAAAAGCCCTCTGTGAAGGGTTTTTAAGTTTTTGGATAGAAATGTTTGCCTGTCGTTGCTTAGAAGCAAGTTGTAGTCAGTCGCTACAAAATTAAGTCAATACCAAATTATTGATCACTTCCGATAGCAAAAATAATTCTTGTATGAAGAGAAGTGAGCTGTTCGATTCTATTAAGTTTAAGTAAAGTTTAAAAAAGTTCGAATTACGGGCCTATGTCATAACAATTAATTTGATGTTAACCTCACAATAAGTAACATATTAAAAAAATTGAGGTATGGCCAACCCACGACTTCCTTTTACGAATGGGGAATTTTGAGGAATAAGCAAATTTGTCATAAATTTAATATTTTATTTTTATCTTTTAAAATTTAATTTTTTTAAATACCATATACAGATGTCACTTAATTATGATTGTACTATGTAGTCTTACCACTCAAGACAAATGTATCCAAATGAATTTTAGTTTCACTGAAATTTGATAGTTTTACCGGATTTAATACCAATTAAAATATTATTAAAATAAAACTCGAAATATTTTCTTATACGCATAGAAATTTTGATCAAACTTACCGCTTGTGGTGGCTGCTGTTTTATCTTTTTGGTTGGATTTACATTATTAAAAATGGAAGACATTAAGAGCATCGCTCAGTTAGACCGGTGTGTAGCGAAGAACAATCCCCACTTTACCCAAATGTTTGTGGCCTCTAAGGAAGGAAGGACCAGGGCCCCAGATTAACTGAATGTTGAAATGCTCAATCATCTCATTAAGAGATGAGTGCGACAACTCAACGCCATCCATGACGCCAAGGAAACTGATTCCAGTGACCTGATTGCCGCTTGATTGTCCACTTAGATTGCGATATCACCTAAAGGATACTATATTATGCTTCAGCCACGTCAAGACCTCTTTAATCGCTATCACCACAGCCTCTTACATGCTGCAGTAATCAAGGAGACGAATAAAAATGTTTACATTTAATTTATCACAGAATACTTCAGATCCCACTTTGCCATTCTGCTTGAAGCACTCTGCGAAGAATTACTAAGCTTCGGTTTTCGATAATAATCCATTCCTCCAGGGTTTCCTTGAAAGGAACATGGTACGAAAGCTCTTCTCGAAGCGTACAGTAGGTAAAATATAGTCAAGGCTCACCAAATTGCCGCCATCTGTATACCAAAAATGTCGACCGGAAGAAGGTAAAACAAAACCTCTAAGGCACGTGCCAGTGTCGACTTCAATGCCTTGCTTACAAGCACATAGGCCGTACTTTAAACCTTCTCTATTTTATTTTTATATGTTGCTTTATCCAGAGCTGACCACCACACACTCACTCCATACATGAGTACAGGTCTCACTTCTCGGAAACAGCTGTCGCAACATCGTCTGCATAGGTAATAACTTCAATCCCTCTCTCTCCATCACCAGTAATAACCCATTTACCACTATGCGCCAGAGAAGAGAAAGCAAGCCCCCCCCCCTTCTGCGGGGTTATCCTAATCACCCACCTTTTAGTGCTGACATCTCTCAG
Organism: Tipula vernalis; assembly: GCA_958295665.1. Lineage (NCBI taxonomy): Eukaryota > Metazoa > Arthropoda > Insecta > Diptera > Tipulidae > Tipula > Tipula vernalis. The sequence continues at coordinate 85,494,180 of OY282559.1, read as the reverse complement.
CTCCTACTAGTATATGATTATTTAACCTACCTATATGGGAATCCACCTCCTAAATTGACAATCCTTCCCTGATTGTCTCTGCTTCCACGTTGTAAAGGCGCCCTCTATATCTACCAAGGCGCGCACAGCGGTATTCATAGATCTACCCTTTAAACAGTGTCCACCTACTGGATCTTATTTTTGCTCCAGCCCTTCCAAGGTTTTCAATAGAAAGGATGATAGAGTTATTGGTCTTAGATAAAGACCATATTAACCTCCATCTAGTACATGGGGATATAAGCCAGATCGAAACACCCTTTGAATATAGCTTCCAAATAAGGAAGAATAGTTCCTGAGTTGTTTTGGAGTTCCGATGGTATAATCTGATCCGGACCAGCCGATTTATATGGTTTATAACCCTTTAGTGCCCGCAGGATCAGTTTTCTAAGCCGATAAGTTTTGGAGACCTCTTCCTTAACTCCCTTTAATAAATTCTTAGTTCCTTCTTATAGCAATCTGAGTCCCTTGAACTTTTGGCTTTGTTAAAGCCTGTCCTACAATCTTTACGATAGATGTCCAGTTCCCTGGACCACCATACTAGTTTTTACTTTCCCCTAGGCTTTGTCACTGGGCAAGTAGCACTATGGGAACGGTTGCACGCGCTTGTGACGCTATCCACCATGTCCTTCAGTTTCCTTACTATCGCTGGGGCGATTAAATTTTGCACCTCTTGTTTCTGAGGCCACAGATCCTATTTTTGTTAATCCAAGGTTCTTGGATTACTCGTAATACTACGAATTTATGCGAACTTGTCAGTCTGAGCATCGGAGAGCTGCCGAAACAGCCTTAGAATGGTGAAGGTTAATTTGATTTGTTTTCGGTTAACCAGCTCCTTTGCACATGTCCCGCTCCTCTTCCTCCAGATGAATCAGCCCTAAGCCGAAGTCACTGAACACGCTTACCTCGCTACCCTCAGCATCTCCCACCACACCGCTGATAGCTACTTCAGGCCTTTCCCATCCCTCTTATATACGTTGAGAGTGATTGACCCGGAACCGAAGTCAATCACTCCCTTTGTTTTTGGCAAAAGGGCTACGGACCCCTTATTACTTATCATAATCGATAACTTTAAGCCCCTTTCGCTTCCTTCTGTTTAACGATCTTCCAATTACTAGTTGGAAGATCCGGATTACTGGCCTGGACTAGCTAATCCAAAAACTGAAGCTGACTTACTATGCTGCATGTTGATCTGTTTTATTGCAAGCAAGTGGGTCATTTTGAATACCATAAAAAAATTGTCCAAAACGTCTAAGGTCCCGTGTGGATCTTACAAGAGATTCTCTTCAACACGTATTGCAACATTGAGCCGGAACCAGTAATGCTCTTGAAGCTCTTTAGATTAACGCGAAAAATAATCGATTGTCCATTAGCCTCACGCTTGCTTCGGACGACCTTCCAACCGTTCGTCGAGATATTTGGATTCACCAACCCAATATTAGTAATAACCACCTTAAGATCCTCAGGTATACCAGGGAGTCAAGTATGAATAAGAAGTGGTTTCGGAGGATCACCAATCAACGACTGGCAACCGCTCCAAATATCCATTAAGTTAGAAATTTACTCAATAAACCATTTCAAAGTTTCATCGTTGATGCATTTGCATATAATTACGCCATCGACCAGGAAGTACCCATGCAAGAGTGGTACAAAGCCTGATAATTTTGTAGCTTGAATAACCTGACGACTCATTTCTAACCGGAACATTTCCAATTTCACAATAATCGTCCAGGAGATTGTTCAGGTTATTATCCCATACACAAATTTTTGGTGGAAACTGCGACCGCTTGGGCGTAAGTGCGCGAGTTTTTTAGCAGCCATCTCAGGTGTTGCCCTGGTGGAATTACGACTCCGTTTGGGAATGTTAGAGGGGCTATTAGGTGCCTTAGGAATAGGGTCAAGCAGAAGACTTGACAACTTCTTTCTTGACAACTTCAGCTTCTGCGGGCGATTACGCTTGCCCAGACGTTTAACTATAATTTTATTGCCGGGGCTGAAGCTGATTCAATCTGAATACATCAAAAATATTTAACGGAACACCGGTTTATACACCGGTTACATTAATACAATTCTCAATACTCAATCCACAGCGAACAAAATCGATGTCTAGGGGTGGGATGTTACTTTCGATTCGATTTCGACAGAGTTTTATCTCTTGTTTCAAGAATGGTTCTCTATTTCACTTTTCAATAATGCTTTGTTTGCTACTATCTCAGCTTGCTCGAATAAAACAGCGTTCTATTTCTATTTCCATTTATCGCTCTTTATCACCCAAATTTTTGTTTGCGATACTTTATCGATGTGAAGAAAAGGAAAAGCACGGGAAAAGCTGAGATCGCAACGGAAAAAGCGTAGTTAAAGTAACAAGAGAAAAAACTCCGGTCCCGAATTCTTGAAATTGACACGAAGAAAGTCACCGTTCCGTTGCCTTTAGTAAAAAGCAATTTCAATTTTCGGCTGAAATGACGAATTTTACTAGAAAGTCACCGGTAACTTTTTCAGGTGAATTTCAAGAATACGTGCCCAGAATAAGCGAATTATATCAGTGAGATTTTGTCAACGATAAAAATACTCCGATCATGACATTGTAGAAAGAAAAAATATAAGGGACTGAAACCTCATGAGGTGATCAGAACTTCGGTCTTGCTTAATTCAACACCTTAACTAATCCCAAAATGAACCTCTTAAATCAATCATCAGCTCAACCTTTAACTCAATTTACAACTCAATCTCCATTTTAAAGGCAATCACCAATTTACCCGCCAAGCCAACCCTCAACTCAATCATCAAATCAACCCCAAATCAATTTTCAACTCAAACCTTAATCTAACTCCAAATCAACAAATCAATAATTCCCCAACCGAACAACTCACTTAGCCCCAACGGAAGCTAACTAAATCCTAGCCCAATTTCAACTCAACTTAGCTCGAACCAAATCCCCTAAACCCTAAACTCGATCCAAAATTAATCCCTTACCGAACTTCTCCCTCAAATCCAATTCAATTTCAACTCGAATTCTATTTAGCATCATAACATAATAGCAATGTATAATCATACCGGCATACGTACCGTCGTACCATCATATCCTTAAACAATTATTCCATCAAACCATTATTCCATTATACCATACCATCAAGATACTACACCATTAAACCATCATACAATCAAACTATGATAACATAATAACTTCAAACCATTACACCATCATACCATGATGTATATTTTACCACCAATACACCATCTTTCTTACCACCATACCGCCATATCATCGTATCATCTGACCATCGTATCATCATACCATCATATAATCATACCATAATACTATCAGGTCATGATATCACCGTACCATCCAACCTTCACCATTTACCGTCACACCGTCATACCATTACACCACCATACCATGATACCATTATACCATCATACCATCATACCACCCTACCATCATACCATTATAGCATCACACTATCATACCATCATACCGTCATTTAATCATACCATCGTACCATCACACCTTCTTACCATCATACCATCTTACCATCTTACCATCATAACATCATACCATCATAACATCATACCATTATACTATCATATCATCATCATATGACCATATCACTATTACACCATCCTTATATACAAACCTTCATACCATTATACTATCATAACATCTACCATCACACCATCATACATCATACCATCATACCGCTATGATAAAAATCTACTGAATTTTTGAAGTTTTAGAAATTTCTCCGTAGTAACTTTAGACCTGATGATCATCTCTCAAGAAGGAGATGGAGGTGTAAGATATTAACAGTGACCTTTCTTAAATCTTAAACAATATTTGTGTAAAGTTTGGTTTAAATCGGTCAAGGCGTGTGGATTTGTTTAAATATCATACACATATACATACGTACTTATATATAAACACTCACTTTTATATACAGATTGCTGAATTGCTCACTAAAAATTAACCCAACCCCAACTTAGCCCCAATTCAACCCTAAATCAATCCGCAAATGGGACCCAACCCAAACCTTCAACTCAATCGCAAACTCTACGTCGAACGCAATCCTCAAAAAAGCATATATAAAAAATTGGTCAACTGCTCACTATATCCTAATCCAACCTCAACTCAACTCCAACTGAACTTCAACTCAACCCGCCAATTAACCCCTAACTTAATGCCCAATTCAATAATCAAACCGGCATATATAAAAAATTCGTAAATATTTATATAACCAGATAATTTGACTCAATTCGTATGGCAGGTTTCTCTCTTCAAATCTCCGCCTTGACCATAGAAACAGATTGGCGAAAAAAAGTCCAAATCGAACAAGCCATTCTCGAGATATCATGGGTGCAGACATCCAGACAGACGGACGGACATTTTTTTTTTGTTGCTTTTTCAGACTCAGGGACTTTCAAAACGTCAGAAAAAGTGATTTTGGACCAACCAAATTCTTCGTCATTTTTGACAGGATTTGAAACAACAAAATGTGAAAACTTGATAAATCTGAACTGACAGCTAAAAATATAGATATTAAAAACGGTTTCTTCTCCATCAAATGACGTACTGTATATGAGAAAAGATGGCAACATAAACGCGTGTAGTGTTTTATAAATGATTTGTGAATCGTGATCGAGGACATTATTTTAACCACGTTTTCATTTATGTCTGCAAAGTTAATTATACATATTTATTAGATTGTTAAAAAGACAAGGCTACAAATTGTGATACAATGCACGTTCGATTTCTCCGCATTTTTAATGCACATATCAATATTTTTGTTGACAAATATCTGTACTTAAAGACAACAATAATATGTTAAACGGAAAACCATAAAAAAATAGAAATTTTTTTTATTTTTTTTTTCTCTCCAAAAAATCCTGATTAAAATAATTGAAGTACGTGGATTGAATACTAATCTTGATGGATGACGGCATTAGTAATATGCGGCTTGGTAATGGAATAATAATCCAAAATATTAAGTGCAATTTGTTCCATTTTCACCCACACCCGAATTTAACGTTATTATGTATACTAATGCTAAAGAAGAACAAACATTTTATATTTACCAAACCATGAGCAATTACAACACTACAGTGGGATTTGGTTTACTACACAATAACAATAAACAATGAATAATAGTTTGGTTCTTGGCCAATTTTTAATTGTATATCATTAAAAAATATTCGGTGCCGCCCCCAAACAACGCTTTAAACTTGTATCATACATTTTAATCTGTTTCGAATATTCTTGCGTTTTGTTTGATATTCATTGTGGTAACAATCTTGCTACCAGATGATTGACATTCGATGTTCATAGAATTATCATGTGTCGCGTGTGCCAATTTCAGCGAAGTCCAAACTGCGGCCCGCGGACCAAATTTCATTTTGCAATAATTATTTTTGTAACTTTCAATAAAATGCAAGGCAATATGAAATTAAATTCACAAGAAGCAAAATCATTTCACAGTGTGGGTGCCACCTCTTCTCGGGGGTGGAAATTAGTACACTCAAACTAACCGCAGAGAGAATGCCAATCGGTTGCACTTAGTGATTGCAATCCCGGGGAGATCCCGGACATAATCAAATCCCGTAATCCCGGGATATTTCAAAACGAATCCGGGGATTTGGAAAAGTATAGTTGCACTCAGGGTAGACAAAACTACCTTTTGGCCTTTTCATGTTGTTGATGATGGTGGTTAAGGTATTTGTCATATTTATCATGGCGATGCGACGGTTGTGATTTTGGTGATTGTTATGGTGATGCTGATTTTCATAGTGATATTGCTAATGTTGGTGATGGTTATGGTGGCTGTATGATGGTGATAATGACGGTGATGATAATGGTGATCTTGGCTATTTGTTAACCGATAACGATAAAATTTGAAATGTACGATGGAATTGGTATTTTAAATGATTTATATTAGATAAAGTTCTGAAATATGGCCAACTAAAATGAAAATGATGGTGGTGGTGATTGTGATGATGATGGTCATGGTGAAAATGATGTTGGTGGTGGTTATGCTGATCATTATGTTGATTGAGATCATGATGGTTTTGGTCATGGTAATGAAAATGGGGATTGAAATTATGATGGTGATGATGATTGTTGTGGTAGTAATTACCATGGAAATGATGATGATGTTGGTGGTGGTTGTCTTAATGATGATTATGGTCATGGTTATCTTCACTGTTTTTTAACCGATAATGATGAAATTTGACAATTACTAAAATGATTCTTAGGTAAAATTCTAGAATATAGAAAATCGGGAGGTAACTTGGCTATTTATTTTTTCCGAAAATTAATTAACCATAAAATAGCTGTAAATTCCTCCTTTTCGAGAACATGTCCTTCTTTTCCAAAATATTTCCCCTTTTTCCAGAATATGATCCGTCTCTTTTCCAGAATAGATTACTTATTCTGTGTGTCTTTATTCTGTGTTTTGAGAATTATAAAATCGAATTTAAGTGTGATATTATTGAGGCGATCCTTTTTTCTATTATGTATTATTATTATCTGATAAGTAAATGCAATGAACCTCAACATGTAATACAAATATATTTGATTTTGTTGTATTTTATTTATTATTTTAGGTTTAGGGTTCAAAAATATGTAATCAAAATTGTAAAATATATGGTAAAATTATGAGATTAACATGAAACGCGTGTTGTCAAATTTTGAAAAGAAAGCCAAAACTAGGACTTTTTCACTGAAAAGTTGAACAAAGTAGCCCGTATTATAAAGGGCTGGAGAGGCAGTCTAAAAATGGTTCCACCAGTTTTGGACTCGTCAATGCTTGTTACCTCAAAAGAATACCGTGACTGTTGAGATGATTCACGCTGTAAATTCCTCCTTTTCGAGAACATGTCCTTCTTTTCCAAAATATTTCCCCTTTTTCCAGAATATGATCCGTCTCTTTTCCAGAATAGATTACTTATTCTGTGTGTCTTTATTCTGTGTTTTGAGAATTATAAAATCGAATTTAAGTGTGATATTATTGAGGCGATCCTTTTTTCTATTATGTATTATTATTATCTGATAAGTAAATGCAATGAACCTCAACATGTAATACAAATATATTTGATTTTGTTGTATTTTATTTATTATTTTAGGTTTAGGGTTCAAAAATATGTAATCAAAATTGTAAAATATATGGTAAAATTATGAGATTAACATGAAACGCGTGTTGTCAAATTTTGAAAAGAAAGCCAAAACTAGGACTTTTTCACTGAAAAGTTGAACAAAGTAGCCCGTATTATAAAGGGCTGGAGAGGCAGTCTAAAAATGGTTCCACCAGTTTTGGACTCGTCAATGCTTGTTACCTCAAAAGAATACCGTGACTGTTGAGATGATTCACGCTATTAAAATGGGATAGAATTGCATTTGCTATATTTTTTAATTCAATGTACTCTTATTTGATTCATCTAAATTTGAAAAATTTTGGGCTAATTAAATAAATGTCTCACTGGACGAGATCATTGTTTCATTTTTGATAAAGGTACATGGTCTGTGGTTTCTACTGGTTGAAAATTTATGAAGAAGCGGTATACTTCGCTTTAAACTGCGTATGTTTTGGTGCAACTGTCTGGGACGGCTCAGGCCCGGAGTTGTGTGGCGAGGTTGTTGAAACCATTCTTAAGGACGAAAAAGCTACCTTTTCACAAATGTTCAGCCGGTGTGAGCTATCGATCTACGATTAAAAATGACAATCACAAAATTTCCTTTCGTCAAAGAATGTACAGTAAACTATTGAGGTATTTTAATTTCACGTATGTGTTATTAAACTTATGTGGTTCAGGGAAAAGTAAAACTTTTACTTTGTCAAATTTTAAGCTAAGTATATACATAAGTCGAATTACGTATTTCTCTTGATTACTTGATTACGGGTAGACATGGTCAAGCGTACCACGAGGTATCCTGGATTTGTATTTTTTTACAACCACCACAGCGTAATTACCGCTTTCTTGTGATTACTTCGTTGCGAAATCGTCGTTTGAATGCGGTTCAACTGGGACAGCGGCTCCAAGAAGTTCGTGAATCCGAAGTCAATCGGTGGACAGTTAGAAGACAACTTCAAGAAGGTAATCTGACTGCACACAGACTAGCAAACGGGCCGAAATTGACCCCAGACCACCGGCGAGCTCGTCTTCAGTTCGCTAGTGAGTATTTGGTTTTGGACAGAAGAACAATGGAGAACAGTCATGTTCTCTGACGAGTGCAGGATGTGTTTATATGGCAACGATGGACGAGGAAGAGTGTTTAGAAGACCAGGAGAGCGATTTGCACAATGTTGCATTGAAGAACGAGTCTCATATAGCGGTGGATCATGCATGTTCTGGGGAGCCATGTCATTGGAGGCGATGAAAGACCTTGTGTTCATCTTCGGAGCGAATACTGGCCGTCTATCAAGAGGATTTACTTCTCAACGGTACATTGAGGAAGTACTCGAGGACTACGTCGTACCTTACTTCGTGTTAATGCAGGGTAATGCCTCCACATACGGCTGGTATAGTTTACCAGTACTTTCAAGAGGTGGATATGGCTGTTATCGAGTAGCCAGCTCGAAGCTCGGACCTCAATCCCATCGAAAATTTATGGGACGAGCTGAAAAAAAAGGGTTCGAGCCAGAGATGTTGTTTCAACGAGTCTCCAGGAGCTGCAATAGGCGATCGCACAGGAATGGGAGGCGATACCTCAAGATTTGGTGAAAACTTTGGTGAAATCGATGAAATATCGAATGGAAGCTGTCATTCGGGCTAGGGGAGGGAATACTTCTTATTAATAAAAATATTTTTTTGCTGATTTCCATGTTTTAATTCGATTTTTACCACTAATTTTCAAGCTGATAAATTCATAAAAATCATGTACTTCAGATGTTGACCCCAAAAATCACTTTGTTGACACGGAATAAGAACAAAAATGGTACCACTGGATAGGTGTTGAAATAGACTTTGAACCTGCATTCAAGAAAATTAAACAAACATTGGATTTTTTGATATTTTTGAAATTTTGGTGAAAATGGTGTAAGGTTGTCGATTTATCTCACTACGTTGATGTCGAAATACCGATCCTAATGAAATGATGAAAACCCCTTTTGTATCTCGCCTACATATATCGGGATTCGAACTCGGTTCCTGTATAATTGTTTTGGTTATTATTATATCGAAAAGACTGTGCTTAACTAATCAGAAAAATATTTGGTGTGAGAGTGATCAAAAATTTTCCATCGTCCGTTAGTACGTAACAAGACAACAAATAAATTTTAATCAAAACGAACCACGTCTTGTACCCACCCGTTGATGCATCCTCATCCTCGAAATGTTATTTTTCAACAAGAGCCTGATTTGAGGTGGTTTATCTGACCATTCAAGGGTATATTACCTGAAAGGGGTGCGATTGACCTTGAGTCTGTTTTCGTTTTAAGTTTCTATAGTGCCGTTTAAGAGGTATTCATTTAATAAACCCAAGCTGATGTTTGGATAAAGTAGGCTTCATTTTCTGAAAGTGATTTAAAAAAACTTAAATCTGATTTTTATTTCAAGTTTTTTCAATTCAATCACTAAAATATGATTGTTATTTTTATGTTTAATAAGATTTTAAAAATTTTGGCCCGAGAAACTCTGCAAACTTCATTTTTGGTCAGAGGGCATCGCGTTTTCTTTGTACGTTAACCATTGTATAGTACATATTCTAAAATAACTCGCCTCCCTAATTTTCCTTAAATCCAGAGCACCCTTTGAGAAAAACGGTGTTGTCATCAAGTTGAATAACAATTTAATAAAAATGTAGTTAATAAAAATTATCCTAAAAGCCTAAATTGATATACAGTTTTTGTACAGTTAGCACTGTAACTCCGTTGACTTTTGTATTCAGCTGGTTCGATTCACGTTATACCAGCAAAACTCGCCGTCTAAAGTTCAAGGACAGACTTCGATACACTGTTAAAACAAACGCCACAAATGCTCGAACCGATCGTAAACACCAATAAATTGTTCAACTTGCCTTGTCCAGCGGTAATGCGGGGTCGAAATTATTCAATTCTGCTTTCTCGTTTCCAAATATAATGCGTAGGTCCTGATTTCTTGTTTCCAATAGATTTGCTTTTCCTTATTGAATGGCGAAGTCAAAATAAATTCGTGGCGGCAGATTCCGTGTCCAATTATATTCCGGGTAATAATAAAAACCACTGTAGCTTATTTTCAAATCACTGTTTATTTTCACAATTTTTTATTTTACAAGATCTTACTCACTGTATTTTGGTTTCTTATTTATAGCGCAAATAAAGTGTTATACAAAATTGATTCAAATGGTATACAAAGCTAGTGCCATCTAGCATTTACATAATTAATATCTATAATTAGGTTGGTATGGATTTTACTATAATTATTTTACAATGATCAGTATTTTATTAATGTGAAAAGGTTGGTACTTGTTTACAAATAATCAAAACAATAATATTATATTATTGTGTCAAAATATTGTTTGTGTATAAATCATGAAGAAAACAAATTTATCTTGAAGCCAAAACAAATAATGAATTTATACACTGGTGCACCGATGATCAGCTTTGGTTTTTAGATAAGTATAAATTATCTCGTATTAAATATTGAAGTTGATTCTTTCTGTAATTATTTTTGTAGGCGTCATCAACAGTTTTAATTAGAAAACTTGCACCAAGAATAATTTGTAAATTGTAGGGTAGGATCTATACTATGAAAAAATGGAAAATACAGTGATGCGATCCATTTTATTAAATCAGAGTATGTTTTCAAAGGTCGTTTTAAGGTCAATATTGTTTTTAAAATTCTAACATATATGTATCTAGATCCTCCGAAAAGAAATAATTTTTGTCTGAACATTTTTTGACACTTCTTTTTGCGGTTCATATTTATGGAAGAAGTGTCACACCGGTCGACGGGTTCAGGTTCAATCCTAGGTTATGCCATTGTTTAAGTACCATGCACGTTTAGCTGCACATATGCCAAGCATTTTTGACCGGTCAGATGCTAAACCAGTACAGCTTTGTAACTTTGTGTCTAACGATATTAAACATAACATCCTCTTTACTGTTAGACATTAAAAAAATTTAAATTCCGAATTTGGATTCACAGTTGGCAGAATTAAGACTTTATGTGTTGGCCTGACATGAAACTTAAAGTCTAGCATCCTTTAACATTTTTACACATTTAAGGAACAGGTTACGCAACAAGTTAATGCCTAGTTCGTTACCGTTAAAGAAAAGCAAAGAGCGCAAGCGGATTGCCTTTCAAATGCCAGTATTTAATCATGATTTGTTCCATTTTTACTTACCATTTCCAATTTATTAGATTTTTCCTGAATTTAATATTTATGATTGAAAAACGTCTTATTTTCTTTTTTCTATATGCAGAACTGTTGATTCCCGTTTTACTTTGCGCGATATATGAGTCTTGAATATTTTAATGTTGGTGTATAATGCTTGATAATCCTCGATGAAATATCGGGAGAAACGGAGTTTTGCTTAGTGTTCAGTGATCCTAGATATTTGAACTCATTCACCTTCTCATATTGTGTGTCTGCTGAAATGAAGTATCTGCGCGTCTGCCTTCTGTGGGTGACCATGTATTTAGTCTTTGTTTCGTTGATCTAAAAGTCAATTTGTTGGGCTTTAATTCCACCGGAAGGAGGACCTTACTTTGTAAGGTTTAAACACTAAAAAATGGAGATGTGGCCAACACACGACTTTCTTTTACGAACAGAGAATTTTGAGAAATTTTATTTTTTTTTTAGATTTGTTTTTTTTTTAATTTTTAAATTTTTAAATTTTTTTTTTTTAATTTTTTATTTTTTATTTTTATTTGTTTTTAATTTTTGGAAACATTTTGTATTTGTTAGTTTTTGTAAACCTTATACTTTTTAAGATATTTGCAAAACCAATTTTCTGGACCAAGGCAGTGGCCACTTCCGGTTAGCCGATTTGGAGTAAAATTCACTGGGACCTCCCAGTTTATCAAAAAAACTTAAATCTGAAGTTTCAGTTCGATTGGTTAAACCATCTGGGCTGTAGAGAAGACACAGACAGACTGACAGACTGACAGACTGACAGACTGACAGACTGACAGACTGACAGACTGACAGACTGACAGACTGACAGACTGACAGACTGACAGACTGACAGACTGACAGACTGACAGACTGACAGACTGACAGACTGACAGACTGACAGACTGACAGACTGACAGACTGACAGACTGACAGACTGACAGACTGACAGACTGACAGACTGACAGACTGACAGACTGACAGACTGACAGACTGACAGACTGACAGACTGACAGACTGACAGACTGACAGACTGACAGACTGACAGACTGACAGACTGACAGACTGACAGACTGACAGACTGACAGACTGACAGACTGACAGACTGACAGACTGACAGACTGACAGACTGACAGACTGACAGACTGACAGACTGACAGACTGACAGACTGACAGACTGACAGACAGACAGACACCATTTCGAAACCCACTTTTTCGGACTCAGGGGACCTCAAAACAAATAAATCTCTAAAAATCTCAAGGTCCAAAATTTTCATGATTACTATACTTTATTTTACTAGAGTAAAAGAAAGTAATAGAACATTGTGAAGAACTACAAAAAAATTTACGTGAATTAGTGCTATGTAAACATTTTAGGTGTTTTAAAAAGGGACCAATATTTTTTTCGACGTTTTAAAGGTCCCTGAGATTGAAAAAGCCAAAAAAAAAAATCCGTCTGGCAATCTAGATGTCTTTAGTTGCGGTATTTCGATAACGGCTTGTACAATTTGGAATGTTTTTCGCCCATCTGTTTCTTTGAACAAGGCAGAAAATTGAAAAGAATTTGAACCTGTACGTCAAGAGGATCGAGTAAACACGTGGTTTTCGATCCACGTTAACCAATTTTTGATATTTATTTTGGTTTGAGGAGCCGTTATGTTTAGGGTTGAGTTGGGAAGGGCATTGGGTTAGGATTGAGTGAGCAGTTCAGTTGGGGATTTTTTTGGGAATTGAATTGAGGGCTGAGATAGAGTTAGTTTATGTTGGTTTAAGTTGAGTTCTTGTACGCAAGTAGTTTTTCAGACCATGTTGATATTTTGCAAGTTTTGCAATATGGCCAATTGTGATGCAACCTAGCTATTCCTTAACCGATTTTAGTGAAATTTGATATGTGCGACTGGAACTGGATTCTACAATGATTTTTAGAGTGAAGCTCTGGAATATGGCCAATTAGGATGGAACTCGGCTATTTCTTAATCGATTTTAGTGAAATTCGACGTGCGCGATGGAAATAGGATTCTAAAATGATTTTTAGATTAGTTTCTGAAATATGAAAAATTTAGATGGAATTTGGCTATTCCTTAACCGATTGTGATGCAATTCAATAAATGCGTTGGAAGTGGGGTTCTAAAATAGTTGTTAGATAAAGTTCTGGAATATGGCCAAATAGGATAGAAATTACAGATTATTTGTCTATCGATTTCTCACAGCAGATAAACCTCGACTGCTACATGGATTACGAAAATTGCCACAGACAATAGCTTTTGAGGTTCCTCATATTGGTATATTTATTATACATCTGCCGTATCCTGTTTAGGTTACTCGGTTAAGGAATAGCTAGGTTCCATCATAATTGGCCATATTCCAGAACTTGATCCAAAAATAATTTTAGAATCCCGTTACCATCACGCATGTCAAGTACCATCCCAGTTAGCCATATTTCAGAACCTCATCTAAAAATCATTGTAGAATCCCGTTTTCATCACGCATGTCAAATTTCACTAACATTTGTTAAGGAATAGCCAAGTTCCATCCCAATTGGCCATATTCCTGAACTTCATCTAAAAATCATTGTAGAATCCCATTTCCATTGCGTATGTCAAATTTCACTAAAATCGGTTTCGAAATAGCCAATTTACATCCTATTTCGCCGTATTCTAGAAATTTATCCAAAAATCGTTTAAGAATCCCATTTTGATCGCACATGTCAAATTTCACTAAAATCGGTTAAGGAATAGCCAAGTTCCATCCTAAGCTGCGTTTTTTTATTCGCTCCGGATAGCTGCTATCGAGAGTCGTCATTTCTCTACGGCTAATTTTAAATTTGACGCGCTATTTATTGGTAAACTAAACTTATTTAACATCAAACTATCATTTTTAATTCAATTGTTTGGCGAAAACTGGATATTAAAAATATTTCGCTCTACCTATTTATACGGAGCGCTATCCGGAGCCATATTTTATATGACGGCTCTCGATAGCAGCTATCCGGAGCGAATAAAAAAACGCCGTACTAGTTGGCCATATTCCAGAACTTGATCCAAAAATCATTTTAGAATCCCATTTCTATCGCGCATGTCAAATTTCTCTAAAATCGGTTAAGGAATAGCCAAGTTCCATCCTAGTTGGCCATATTCCAGAACTTTATCCATAAATCATTTTAGAATCCAATTTCCATTGCGCATTTTAAATTTCACTCAAGTCGGTTAAAGAATAGCCAAGTTCCATTCTAATTGGCCATATTCCAAAACTTTACCTAAAAATCAATTTAGAATCTCATTTCCATCGCGCATGTCAAATTTCAATAAAATCAGTTAAGGAATAGCCAAGTTCCATTCAAATTGGCCATATTCCAGAAATTTATCTAAATATCGTTTATCGAAGTTTCTTTATTTGATGATATTCAAAGAGCAATTCGTGTGTTACAAAAAATATCGCTTCCTAATGTATTTTCTTCAATCGCTCTGTAGAATGGGTTGGGAGCGAGCAATATTTTTAACTTTTACGCTCCTTGTTTTAAGAGAAAAATTAATAATAAAAATTTAGATCACTTTGAAAGAGCGAAATAATTTTTTTTTTGTGTTTATCATTAGAGGGTAAGAGCGTAAAAGCAAACTGAAAAAAACTTTTATTGGGAGCAAGAGCGAAAATTTTTATAAAGAGCTTTAAAAGAGCGAAAAATTTAAACTCTGAATTAAACAGATTTTGTACATAATTAAATGGGATTTACTCGAAAGCATCTTCAATTGCAGCAATCATCCATTTCTGTTTTCAAATTGCCTTGCTTCTGCATAAATTATGCGCGATAACCATCCTCACAAATTCTCGATTATGTTGAGGTCTGGAGATAGAGCTGGCCAGTCCAGAAATTTCGCATTGTTCTGAGCAAACCATTGTTTAACACGTCCTGCTATATGGATGGGCGCGTTATCTTGTTGAAGAATCCATCGTTGCCCATCGAACATTTCTTGGAAATTAATTTTCCGTATTTCTAATAGTTCGATGTAATCTGTTGAGGTCTTGACGGCACCAACAGCGGTATGACGACGAGACAGAAACCGCTCAGATTTCCTCAAATCACAGAAGTAATACTGAAACCAATCAGGTCCATCTAAGTTGAATTTTTTTTTCATCAGAAAATATCACCTAATGTCATTCTTCCTTCCAATTGAAATGTGCCCGGCAGTACTCTAATCTGGCATCTTTATGATGCTGAAGTAAATGTGACTTTTTCATAAGTTTCTTGCGTTTAAGATGCGGACACTGTTTAATTACTCTGCGTACTGTCCAGATACTTGCTGAAGTTCCAACTTTATCCTTGATTTTCGCGCTCTCGTTTTGTTGTTGCTCTTGATGTGCGCCCTTTACGGTTTTTTCCATAATTTTCTTGATCGTTTAAATAATTATTGATTGTCACATGATTTCGGCCAATTTTAATCGCTGTTTGCCGTTTAGAATAATTTTCCTGTGTAAATGCAACAATTTTGCCCATTTCTTCCTTTGTCAACGTTTTACCTCGACCCATTTTTTTTAACACGGAAACAAATTATTAATAACGCCGAGAATTTAAATAATTACCAAGCGCTTCACTTTTTGAAAGTATAAAACAAACTAATCGTTATAATCAAGTGCTCCTAATTAAATATTCGCAAAATATAAAATTTGAATTTACCGTTTTCCTTTGTTTCATTTTAACCTCTTTGTTATCACTGATCAGTCAGCATGCAACAAGAGAAAAGAAACAAAAAATAAAATAAAAAATTATAACAAAAGAACAACCAAATGTTTGTTTTTCTTGTTTTATGAAATATGACACATCGGTTAAAAATTCCCATTACTAACCAACAGATGGCGCCTACAATTCATACCATCTTTGGTTAGTATCAATCTTCAAACGACACCTGCCAAAATTTCATAATATTTCGATCATTTGTTGTCAAATTAAAGTGTTTTAAGTGACGCTACTTTTGTAATTTTCAAAACAATGGTAAAAACTGATTTTCGGGAATTTTTGATGGGAAAAAATAGTGTTCAAGCTCAGAAATGGCTCCATCGAAAACAACCATTTAGCTGATTTCAAACGCATTCGTAACAAATGATGCTGAACGCTGTCTTCATCCAGGGTGCGGCGTTTGCTAACTATGGAGCAAAAACAACAACGCATCGATGATTCAGAGCGCGGTATGACACTGTTTACGCGAAATAAACAGAATTTAAAAAAATTTTGACAGGTGTCGTTTGAAGGTTGATACTAACCAAAGATGATATGAATATATGCGCCATTTGTTGGTTAGTCCCGGCACTTATTGATCGATGAAGATTAATTAGATTATTCTATAAACAAGACTGAGGCAGACGGAGACATGGGAATACACTTAAAATCTGTCATGGGAATACATTTAAAAGTTCGAATTAAAAAAAGAATACCGAAGCTGAATAAAGGGTGCAAGAGAATATGCAATGGTTTACTTGTAAATAGGGAAGAGTTTAAAAATTTACAAATAATATAACTTTTAACAAAATTAATTCCTTTTTTTTTTAATAATCTAAATAAGTTTGGGAAAAATTTGCGTTAAAAAATGCTGTTTATCATCGACGTTGAACCAACCTTGGAAACGATCAAAAATTTAATATTGCCATTTCCTTTTTACAACTTTTGTCTAAAACTTTTTTTTTTCATAAGGCCTAAGTAGTTTCCAAATTATTCTTGTGTATTGCTCACTGAACATTTTTGATATTTCCTTTTCTGTCTTTAGTATTAAACACCCGCGACGTAACCTTTAAAACATTTCCAAACTTATGATACATAAAAACATCTCAATTTCTTATTTACAAATATGTCAAATGCAAATTAACTGAATTAATGAAATTTATGGCCAACCGAATAGCATTTCCATTCCAATAGGTCATTATACAATAAAAACCCCCACGACAAAATTATAAACTACGGTGGGTGGGAACAGATGTGAAATGACCTTTTTTATTGCTGTTACTATGATAATCACATTTAAATAACTATATGTGAGTAGAACTTGCTACGTTTACTTTCACAATTTCGTTATGCAACATTTATGACAGAATACAAACAGATTAGAAATAATTTCATTCGACATAAATACTAATTTATTAATGTAAATAACAAAACAGTCATCATCGTTAGCATATTAATATTGGTTTGGGGAAGTAATATATTAAAGTTCCATCCGAAGAGATAGTTTCAAATATTTTGAATACCTTCGACATTTTCAATGTGCCCAATATAATAAACAAAATGGACATATTGTAAATTTGGAATAAATTTGTCATCGAATTAATATTGCACAGATTTGAAAGTTGGACTGCTACTACGTATGTACATATGTATATAAATCATTAAATAAAGACCGAAATAAAATTATGTTTTCACCTCTTATACAGTCTAGTCAAAGTCAATGACCAAAGAAAAATCATATTTTAGTGATAACAACCGTAAAAGAAAAAAAAACGAAATAGGTATTGACTTTTTTTTGGGCAAACTCATTAAATAAAATTTTTTGGTTTGAGTGTGATGGTCGTAAATTTATATTAGGTAAATTAATTTCAATTGATTGCCAAAAAAAAAAGCAAATATTTTTTTTTTTTTTTACTGTATTTGTTTAATTTCCTTTATTGAATATTCATGTTATGCCCGCGCGCGCGAGCAAACACATGCTAACGATAAATTCCAAGAATAATTATTTGTTTTTCTTGAAACGAGTATATTATAACGATATAGCACAAGAGTAAATAATTATTAGAGTAGAAATATTTTTGTTTTTTAAATTCGGAATTCGTGTGTTTACACAAACAAGATAAAGATCGAGATATATTTACAAATAAGCTGAATTGACAATTAATAGATTATGCTCTAATGAGTTTTGTAAATATTTATTGATTGTTCACGTTGTACAAAAAAAAAAAAAAAAAAAAAACTTTAATTAGTAATTATAGTTACATGTGTCAGTTGTCGCTTTGGTTTTCCGTACATGCGCCCTATAGAGACACAATTTTCGTATTGTATAGTAAAAGTGGAAAATCCATTATTTGTACCTTCCATCAGCGGAAAATATAAAACAATTTATTTATCCACGTCTACAATTTTTTAACATCACCAGGTGGGATTTTAACCTTCCGTTCCACATTACCGAGTAATTTTTTTTAAAGCATATTTGACGCCATAACTTATTTTTGTATATTTAGTTTGTATGTTAAGGCATAGACATGACACACATACACACAACATTGGCATTAAAGAAACTTTATACGTATATCGCTTCTTTTTGGTTGTGGATCGGTGTGTAGAGTATAACAGATACGCATTTGATGATTTTTATAAAATTGCTTCCTCTTCTGCTTTGCTATACGAGCCATCAGAACATCTTCTAGATAGATAATTGAAAACACGTGTATTGGAACGGAATTTTTTTCGTCTTGTAATTAATTTAAGAAAGATTTTATTTTTTTTTTATAAACAAAACGGGAAAAAATAAACTTTAATAGCCCATTGTTTTATGTAGCTTGGGGAATTTGCTATTATACAAATTTTTCGGCGTTTGTGAAAAGAAGAATACTTTTAATTTATGTGGTTTACCCTAAAACTAAAAAAAGTTGGTTATTCAAGCGTTCACTAGAATCCTAGTAAATAATACCATCGTGCTAGAATCAAACGCGGTATCTAGAAAAAAAAAATCAGAAATCAAGTTTTTGGTTGTTTTGGTATCTTTACATATTATTTCATGTCGACTTTCCATTTCACTTTACAACAGAAATCAGCGTAATTTAACCCTTGTGTGAACTCCACATTTGATTTTCACATTGGAAACACAAGGGTCTAGCCAGACCCCTATACGTCAAATTAAGTTTAAATAAATTAAATGTTAGTTTCGTTTTAACAATTTAGTTTTATTACTAAATACAAATTACAGGAATGAATTTATAGCCTGAATAAACTAAAAAAAAAATGAAACATTTATGTAGAATTGAAGCTTCTTTCATTTGTACATTTGAAGCATTTATAATGCATTTAGAGTGTTGCAGGCATACTGGAGTCGAACCTTTGACACAGTAAAAGCGAGTTTTGCGACAGGCTTTGTCGTATTCATGGCATAATCAGCAGTCTCGTTTCATTTGGAGGACGTCGGCACCTTTTATCGTTGCCACATCGGGTGTTGCTTGCTGAAAAAATAGTGAAACTTAATCAATTTGCTGTGATATATTATAAAGTCTTAATTCTTACTAGTAATGGGGCACCGAGGAATGCTGCTATTGCCGATCGACACGAAAATTGCTTTATTACTGAGCTTCTATTTGCGGACGAACTAGAGTTTCTGAAAGCGAGAACAAGAATTTCCTGCGAGCATCTGTGTTTTTGTAATGGTTAACTTCTTTGCAAATGATATAACATCGCGCATAACATTGCGTCGACGTCTACTTTATTTTCGTGATACATCATTTCAGGTGGAATTCATGTTTTGTTGCTTTGCAGCATACCTACAAAACCTAGACCGGTCTCTATGAGGCGTTAACACTCTTGTAAGGTAGTAAACAAATTATCGGCCACGATTGTCCATCCCGAGTTCGAATACCTAGATGCCAAACGCAACATGTCATTTGCCCTTGGTGAACGGCCCGTTCTGCACCTGCATCATTACCCGTATAAATATTTCCTTGTAGTGGATAGTGTGTTTTTGCATCGCATGCCCATCATACTTTAATTCCGTACTTCGCAGGTTTAGACGGTATATACTGAGTGAACTTCGTCCTCCCACGATATGGAAACAATTGTTCGTGTATGGTAATATCACTATGTGGTCGATAATTCCTTTCCAAATTTTCGTTTAACAAATTCCATATATCGCTAATTGGTGCAGCTTTATCGGATTGTGCAGAAAAATTACGGGTACGGCTATCATCAAATCGTATATATCGTGACATAACAATGAAACGGCGGTATGACATTGTTGCTCTAAAAATGGGAAGGTTCATCGTTTTTCACAGAAAACTCGCATGTTGTATTCAAACTCCTTCCATACCTTTTTGTTTTTGGTTGGTTTTTAGTATCCCATTGATTAATTTTATCATTCGCATACCGATTTGTTTCCTTTATTGTGATAAACACGTTGTTTGGTGTTAGAAACGTTTTAAACACTTCAATTGGTACCGAGTTTGTAGAAGTAGGTCCTCCACTAAACCTCAAAACATTATGGATACGTGTCCGACCAATTGATGGCAGTGGTCTGTTCCACTTCGTACCATCTTCCCGAACATGTTCAATGTGTGCACTAAATTCATAGCTTCCTGCATATCGGTCTGCATTTCATTTGTTGACTGCGTTTCGGCTGCTTGCTGCATTTCGTCTACTTGATTTACTTCAACTACCGTTTGAATTTCAGTTGTTGATAGTATTTCATAATCTTCGCTGTCATACGCCTCTTGAATCTCTAATTCCTGCTCTGCTTCTATCTCCGATGCGTCATCTTCATTTGGTATATAATCAGCATCTTCGTCGGAATCTGCTTCAACAGCAAAAGTATCAACGTCTTCTTCTTCCTCCGTTGCTCGTTCTCGTTCAAGATCGTTAGCTAAGGCAGCCGCAACATGTTCATAGAACCTTGGGTCAAACCGAGAACGTGTCTAGTAAACTTTGTCCGCCTCGTCCATTCATTCCTCAAATTCGTCTATTGTTGATTCAAATAAAACAAATATATGACCCGCTTCTTATTGAATAATAAAACAGAAAATAAAACACTAAACTAATTACGAAGCTAATGATATTAGATCAAACAGGAAAAAAAAAAACCTTTACACACTGTTTTCAGCACAAAATTCGAAGAGATTATGACACTGCACGTGCTAAAATACAAAGCACAATAATCGAAAACGAATAAATAACGGGAACTCCAGAGAGATAAATATACAGTGAGAACAGATACACAAAATTTAGTATATTTTCATATAAAATGTGTATGGGGTCTGGCTAGACCCTTGTGTTTCGAAAATGACTAGAATTTTACGATGCCCTTTAAACTCCCGACCACCCACCTATTTTTGGTATTTTATTTTCATATATCTGTTCAAAACTAGTAGCTTGCGGATATCATGGAATATTTTGACGATGGGGAAATTATAAATATCAAAATAATGCAAAAAACACAAAAAGAGTCTGGCCAGACCCTGGTGTCTCCAAAAGGTTTAACCCTAATCAGCATGGGTTGATTCTCGCAGATTCATTTTAATTTTATTAGATAAAAATTAACCGAAAAATATTTTTTAATGAAAATTGAGCTTTATGTATTCTAATAATTATTTATTAAGATCTAGAATCACCTACTAACAATTTTTTACTTCTAACGAATGTAGGCCTAACATGCCCATTTTTAGAAAACAAACATAAATGACGCGATGAGTCGGGTTGGGTACGAAATCTTGTTTTCCAAAATGTTGTTTTTTATAAATTCTGGAAAATAACCAAAAATATAAATTCTGGAAAATGGGGAATCAGCAAACATGTCGCACTTGCGATCAGCAAACATGTCGCACTTCGTGTCGCACGTAGGAGCGGATTATATAGAATATATTAATGACACGTATTAGTGATACGTGGCCAACCGCTAATTTAACTAAGAATTGTAGAGGCTAACGGCTTTGGTAACTCTGTCGCTGCGCTCCCTCCCCCCTCTCCCGCTTAGCCCACCGAGGGTCTTTTTGGGGAATTTAATATTGGGAATTTAATATTTAATAAATAAGTATAAATAAAAAACAATATTTTGGAAAACAAGACTTTGGAAAATAAGATATCGAGCCGCTCCCGATGAGCTCTTACACTCAATAGGTGACGAAATAAATAAACTTGGTATGGGAAAAATTCAGTATTTTAGACCTTTTACAGAGATTACTGGTAGAATAAAAATTCAATGCGAAGGTATATCAAGGTTATATACACCAAGCAGAGGCGGCTGGTCCATTAATGCAACACATTCACTGCATACCTAAAGAATCAAAATTTTTCAATAGAAATTAAAACGCACAAAGCCAAAATAATAGTTCATTTTCATCACCAACTTTCTGAGCGAACCATAACTCTTCTTTTTATCTCTTTCCTTACGTGGCCCACAAAGTTCTAACACAACTACCAATTTTCAGGCAACTTAAATTTTCGTTTTATTTTCATTCAGCGCACTACCTCGTCACAAGCAAAACTTGAAAGTAGTCGCTCTTTAAATGCAGAAAAAGCGATTTTAATTGAGCATGCAAGTGAAAATATAACATAAAAGGAAATGACGTTGTTTGGGTCACCGTCACCTCGACCAAAACCTTGTAGTAGCAATGTTTAGGGCACATCTTTAACCTTTCTTTGAGCCTATTGGTTTAAACGACCGTAAATCGTCAATAACAATTTTGCTTCTCTGAACTATTTTCTTTTGGGAATTTTTGAATAATTTTCAGTAAAAACCAAATCTTTTGAATAATATGGAAAATCTGCAATAATAAGTCTTTAACAGTAATTTTGATAAGAAGCAACCCAGGAAAATTTGAAATATTCCCTAAAAAATGTCATCTATATGTAACTCAACATCCTCCAAGTTTATCAGTGTGCTATGCAAGTTTCGCAAAAAATCACTGCAGTCCAAACCCTTAAAATTTCGAGGAATATTGGGAAACCCGCAAAATTTCGAAATGATCGAATAGTCTTACATTTTTAGGAATCTAATAATAATCTTAAAAAAACGAGAAACCACTAAGGATCCTCGATTTATCTGAAAAATATCAAACCGCTTTTGCAAAACCACCAATAAATAATCTCGAAAATATTGAATAATATAATGGTTACAATTTTACTGTCATATGCCACTCAACGCTATTTAATACTAACAATTTGGAAATCTAGATAAATCTAAAAATCTTAATTTGGAATCTCATCTCATCGTGAAATAGAGAAATTCCAGACGGAATTACAATCAGAAATTCAACATGTTAGAACTGAATTTAAGACGGAGATTCAACAGGTTGAAGAAAGTTTCAACGTCTCGAGAAAGAGTGGAACAACGACGCAAGTGGTACAAACCGTTCAATCAATCAAGTTAAAGCCACCAACATTTGACGGTACAACATCTTTCGGCATTTTCAAATTTCAATTTGAAACGGCAGCCAATCAAAACCGTTGGAACGATGAACATCGTGTCGCAGCTTTAATAGTGGCTCTCAAAGGCGAAGCAGCAGAGACTTTACAAACCATCCCATAACAAGAGCACAACAGTTATCTCGAAATTATGAAGGCGCTGGATAGGAAGTACGGCCGTGACCACAAGCAGGAAATCTATCGCATGGAATTGAAAAGCTGCTATCAAAAGGGTTGAGAATCGCTACAGGAATTTTCATCGGAAATCGAGCGACTAGTACATCGGCCGATTATATGGAAAGGCTAAAAATTGACGCATTCATTGACGGCATTCGAGATCCAGAGACACGCAAGGCGGTGATGTTGTGACCTAAAGCCACCTTCGCGGAAACCATCGCTTGTGCGTTGACAAATGAAACTGCACAAGCCATCACCAACCCGTCAATGAAAATACGCCGAGTGGGAATCGACACCAGTCAGCACCAAGATTCCGAGACGGAAGCGGAAAAATCAGATGTTGGCTATGTGATATAATCGGTCACATCACTCGGGACTGCTGAGAAATAAGAAGAAAACGGTGAAGATCACCATCACCTATGCAGCGGCAACCAAGCGGAGCACAAGCAGTGGCCAAACAAGAGGGCTAAATGACGACGGGGTTGTTAAACTTGAACGAGTCAGCTTAAAGGGGCAGAAGCTGACTCCCACAACCGATTGCCCCACAACCTCCTTCCGCGTTTCGAAAGTAGCAAGAGGCGGTGACAGCTTAACAATCACCCTGGATACGGGACCAAATCGCACGATTGTCCGTAAAGATCTGATCGATGGAGGTATACAACCAGCTAATGGATTGAAGTTACAAACAGCAACTGGATATAGTTCAATAATAAAAGGCAAAAAGATTTGCGAAAACAAAAATCGGAAGAACTCTTTTCCAATACGAAGTACTGATTGCAGATATTGTGAATGAAGTCATTATGGGAATGGATTTCATGAGGGCAAATGGCTTCGTGGTGGATGTTGGACGAGGAGTTTTAATTTACGATAACATTGAGTTGCCACTGCAATCTAGCAGTTCTGGAGCAATTACCAGGCGAATTATTATTGATCATCGGGGGAAGCTGCCACGGAACTCGAAGACGCTGCCACCGAACTCGGAGACGATCGTATGGGGAAGATTGGAAGGAGATTCATCAATTTGTACGGGGGAAAATATAGATTCAAGTAACCGGATGAAAGCTCGATATGACATACTAGCAAATAACCAAGGCTTCCAGGAAGGGCAATTGGTATGGCTTCACAACCCGCAACGAAAGAAAGGATTATCACCGAAACTACAACCAGCATGGGAAGGACCTTACACTGTCATCATCAGGATGAATGACGTGGTTTATCGGTTTCAGAAAAGACATCGAGGTAAACTGAAGGTGGTGCATTTGGAGAGGCTGGCCCTCTACAGAGGAGGTGATTTGGATCCTGTTCGGGACGAACAGGCTTAGGTGAGGGGTAGTGTGACGGCGACACCTAGATTGTAATAGAACAAGTTAAATTAATAGCTCAATGTTTTACTATATTCTTACTGGAAAAGTCATGAACTTTCTAGAAGCTTGGTTTGTGTATATAAAAAGGCAAACAATTCGAATTGGATTATTAGGATTTGGTAAGCGATAGTGTGAAGATTAAAAAGGAATTAAAAAGTGATTTAAAAATTGTTTTAGTGCGAAATAAATATTATAAGTGTACAGTAAAATTTTGTAAAAATTAAATAAAGTGATTTTGTGAATTATTGTTAAAAAATTGTGTTGTAATAATTCTTTTGTTAACTAAATAAATTCGTTGGTAATAAATTGAATTGATTTTGTTTTATTCACAGTCCAGTGATACGAATCTTGATTGACAAGGCAAAAGCGTAACAATATCAAAAATCTCGACATACCATATGTCGAACAAACTCTCTGTCGAATAGAAATCTCTAATATTCCGAAAATTTCGAATAAAATTAGATTCTACAATAACCAAAATCAAAAGGTGCCAATATTTGCGATTTGACGATTCAGAAGACTGATCAGTCCAAAAAACTCATGAAATTTCCTTACTAATGATACACATATCATAGAAATATAATAGAATGTAACAATTTCGAGAAAGACTTCTTTTCAGCACTGCATTTCATCTAAACTTGACAAATATCGAAGAATTTCTTATTTTGAAAATGAGCATCCTCAAAAATAGGGAAAAATAGCTGTCTACTTTGTATTACAATAGTCATTGGAACGTCATTGCATTGGAGTAGGTTTAGTAGTTTCGAATTAGTACAGAGACTGCTAAATATAGGATTTCACATATTTTAGTAGATTTCGACAAATTGAAAGGTTTAGAGGATTTACTTCTCAAGCGTGAAAGCCGTATGAATGAAATGTTTTCGGTTTTTTAAAAATTTAAGCACCCAATTCCCATACTAAATTTTGTAGAAATGTTAAGCGGCGATTATTTGGCCTTTATAGTAGTCTGCAGTTAAGGAGGTTCGCCAGTTAAGTAACTGTCAAAATTAATTTTATTTTTGTTATT
Organism: Tipula vernalis; assembly: GCA_958295665.1. Classification (NCBI taxonomy): domain Eukaryota; kingdom Metazoa; phylum Arthropoda; class Insecta; order Diptera; family Tipulidae; genus Tipula; species Tipula vernalis. The sequence continues at coordinate 85,468,135 of OY282559.1, read as the reverse complement.
GTAATTTGTAAATAAAACATTTTCAAATATAATAAATGTTTTCAGTTTTCTTTAAAATACATACATACATATGAGTCCGAGAGAAAGTTAAACCCCTTGTAAAATATACGTACTATTCTGGCTGATTGTCAATTTATAATTGGGAAATCGATAATTTAGGGAATTTCGTGTGATTCTCTCAGTAACCCTTTGATTTATCAGAACCGAAATATTACATTTAATTAAATCTGCCCGAATTTGAAATATTGTCCTAATATTTTCAAAGTCAACCAACTATTTAATCGAAAGAATGCGCTCGTTGTAAAGTAACCTAGTAGAGGATAAGGGTGGTAAGCCTTTAAGTGCCTTTATAGCTCTATTTTGAAGAATTTGAAGATTATTTAAATGTGTTGGAAAGGCGGCACCCCAAATATGATTCAAATACCTTAAGTTCGAATAAATATAACTAAAATATAAATGTAAACATAAATGATGTGGAATGTGTTAAATAGGCAGTGAAATCGACTCGTTTAATTATATGACCGCTCAAACTCACTTCATTTAGAATATTATCACGCTTGCTCTTCAAATAAAAAATTAGAAAATTACGCTTAGAAAAATTCAATTTTAAAGAGTTGTTAGTCAGCCAATTATTAATTTGAACTAGATCATTTTTCATGTCATGTCTAAGTTGAATAATGTTAGAACAGCATCATCAGCATACAGTTGAATATCACTTTTTCTTTAACTTTGCCTTTCTTAGATTTTGTTCTAACAGTTTAAGGTTTGTCCATTTTTTTTTTGGACATTTTCAGTTGAAGATTCGTTAATAGTAAAAAATAATTATAAAATGAAATGGTAACTGACACTTTTGTAAAATTATTTTTAAGTTTTAGAATTGTCAAAAATGTAAAATTTTTTTTGCTCTCTCTGGAAGTTACCGTCATCGTGAAAACACCTAAAAAATAAAAAAAAAAAAAAAAAATAAAAGGTGATTGAAAAAAGATAAAAGTGATTGTATATTATTTATCTATTGAACCTGGACATCCGAATTTTGCTACGAGACCAATTTGAACCCTTTTTTTTCCTTTCAACTGGACACGGAACAACTGCAAACGAAACTTTGGACCTTCTGCTTTAAACCTGGACACGGAGATTTGCCACCATAATGTACGACCACCACGTGAAGAATTTAGGAAACGATAATTTGCCGGAACCCCCTTATTACTGGATATTGGAGTAGTGATTTATTACCAATATACCAGGGATTAAGAAACCGTGAGTAAACACCATTTGTTGTATTATTGTTAAGATACACCACACTCCCGCGAAATAGTGGGGTTTATTTAACAGAAAGATTAAGAAGATCTATCGTGATTTTAAATACAGTGAGTAGACTGTGATCATATTGTGATGTGTGATCATATTTATCGACGCAGGAAAACACTGAGTGAGTTAATTGGATTCGTTGTAAAGGTTGTATTGGTTAGTCACAAATATAGGAGTCTGGGCCAACAATAGATCTGCCATTTCCAAACCAACTCAGTTGGCTAAACAGGAAGTCTGGATCGTCATCACTGTCATCGAACGGTTCATCATCATCACTATAATTCAACCTATTGCACTGCGCCACTTCATTAATATTCACGTGTTGTTTCTTATATTCTTGTTGTAAGCTTAATACTTATTTAAATTCTTCGCCAGCCTCCTCCTTGGAACCAATATGAAAAATTGACGAAAATTTTGCTCTTTGAACAATTGGTTTAAACACGTTACCATCCTCATGAAGTACTCTTTTTCTTGTCCCCAATTTGGACAGCATATCTACAATTAAAAAAATACGGTTTAATTCTATTTGTTAGAAAAAATATAGAAATAAATTATTTTACCTGGAACCTGTGATTTTGAGAAACCCGGCTTCTTAGGCTTTTCTTTAAACTAAACTAATTGACTTTACACAAAACACAATAATTCTATATACATATAAAAAAATACTTAACTAGAATTTTTTGTTTGATTAGCTCTCGAAATAAACGCTTAAAATTACATAAAAAATGAAACATGTACTGGCGCTGGCTTACTTCACAAAATTTATGAAGATGGCGGACAGGACGAAATCATCGAAGAGCAGCAATTTAAGTTCCCTGGGCAGAAATTTCGTTGGATTACTTAATGTTTTTATAGACCGACCAAACGGCGCAGTGGTTTTAAAGCTGGGCGGGTTGAATCGGGAGGTACCGGGTCCGAGTCCCTATAGGAGGCGGGATGCAAAAGAGATTTTTCATCATCTGATTACGATAAGTGATAAAGATGAACACACTTATGACCCACCTTTCATCTCAGCACTATAGGCTGGCATGAAGCAATGCAGGTGGTTTAAACAAAAACTGGTCTATAGATGTATGTCATCGATTTGACTACTGCGTAAGGTAGGACGTGAGAAGCGAACTGCGAAAGAGTTGGGATTGGGAGTGCCTTGAGCCCCAGAAAGGATTGCAGAGATAGAATCAAAAAAAAAAAAATTTTTTTGTGGGATCTAAATAATAAAAATTTAAGGTTTAAAGAAATTTATAAAATTAGGGTTAAATGAATTTTAAAAATTTCTCGAAATCTACCAACTTTAGGAATTTACGTTTTAAAAAAAAAGTATTCCAATAATGAATTAAGAAAAATATTTAAAGCGTTTTCAGAATTCAAAGAAATTAATTTAAAAAAATTCCGAAACTTTAACATTTCTAAAATTGGCAAATACTAATTGTTTAAAAAAGTAGTTTGAAAAAATTTATAATTTTTTGAAAATTGAACGTATTTTATGATTCTAATAATTTTCGAAGTTTATTTTTATTTTTTTTTAAATTTAGACTGTGTCCGAAACCTATGATAAATACTTTTAACCCTTGTGTGTATACCCAAAAAATTATACACCAATGTATACCCGACCCACCCGGGTGGCCAGGTATATTGTTTTCATATGTTACTGTGTTGTTGCATTTCATTGTTTGAGTTTACGATAGAAAACGAAACAAAATATATTTAATGGGGATTCCCCCGAGTAAAAGTAGAAGAGCGAGACAAACAAAAACATATAAATAATGGTGGATGCATTTGATTAGTAATGCATTGTGATTCAAACTAGTATGTTGTCGGTGTAAAAAATATTATAATCTTTATTTTCTAAGTACAATGGCGGAACGGAATAACGAACTAACAAACGCACAATTTAGACGGTAATATTGGTTTTGGCCACGTTGATTTATAATTTTGATTTATACATATATATAATATCTCGATAGTTTGTCTTACGAAGAACAACAAGCATATCTCCAACGTTTGCTAGCAGAATATGAAGATGATGAAGTAGATCACGATGTGCATGATTTCTTTGACGACGATTCAGAAGATGAGTGGCTCCCAACCGCACCACAAGAAAATAAGGAGGATTCAGATATAGAAGACGTATTTGCAGACAACGTAACAATAAATTTGTCGGAAGATGAGTATAGCGATGACGAAGAATTTGAAATTATTGATACTGTAAACAACGGCGAAACCACTTCTCCTGATTATTTAGCTAAAGATGGAACATTATGGCGGCGAAAGCCTCCCCAAAGACAAATATTGAGGCATAATATCTTGCGAAATAAAAACTGTGGGCCATCTCGTTCGACGAATATGTTGTCGATAAAAGACACATTCAATTGTATTTTCTCTGATATAATGTGTCACATTATAATCAGAGAGACTAATAGGAAGGCTAAAGATATGTACGAGGCATATAATAAAAAAAAACGGGAACAAAACAGTAAAACAATGGAAATTATTAAGTGACGAGGAATCTAAAGCTTATTTAGCCATACTTATAAATGCTGGCGTTCATCGTTCAAATAATGAGCATGCGACGGTGTTATGGGCAACTACATCAAGTCCAATATATCGGGCAAGCATGGGGTTGAATCGTTTTCAAGAAATTTCCAGGTTTCTTAGATTTGATAATCCACATACAAGTGCGTTTCGCTTAGAGACAGATAAAACTGCCGCCATAAGTGAAATTTTTGAATTATTGAACGCAAATTTGCGAAATAATTATACTCCGTCCGAGTGCGTAGTTGTGGATGAGCAACTATTTCCATTTCGCGGTATGTATCGTTATAATGTGGTTTGCTCTTGTATTACAATTTATTTGATTGATTTATTTTTCATAACTGTATAGGTAGAACAAAATTCGCGCAGTACAGGCAGAGAAACTAACCAAGGGGAGCGAGTTGTAAAGGATTTATACATGCGTTTCAAAGGGTCCGGAAGAAATATAGTTATGGATAATTTATTTACAACATTGCCACTCGCACGTCTATTGATAACATGGGATTTATCAATTGTCGGAACGTTAAAAAAAAATAAACCTTACATTCCAAGAGAAATACTCCCTTCCAAAATACGCGAAATATATTCTTCCTTATTTGGATTCAGCGATGACAACGTTACCATATGTTCTTACGTTCCAAAAAAATATAAAAGTGGGTTATTGATATCCACTCAACATTATAGTCAAACCGTAATAGGGGAAAAAGGAAACCCGAAATAATTCACTATTATAATAGTAAAAAGAGTGGCGTAGATAATATGGACAAACTGGTGACGCATTACACAACCAAGAGAAAGACACGGCGATGGCCTTTGGCCTTTTTCTATAATATTATTGATATTGCTTGCTTGGCTTCTTTTAAAATATATGTTGAAAATAACCCATCTAGGTCTAATAACACATCCAGACGCAGAGAATTTTTGAATGATTTAGTACTACAACTTGCTTTACCACATATTTCTGCTCGAGCCGCCATACCTATGTACTTAGAAACTTTAACACGCGGTCGGGCATTGAGTGTATACTTGGTAAACCACTTTCAATGGCTAGCAACCACGAAGATACAACATCTAATTTGCTGCGCGACAGCACTGGGCGAATTCCTCAAGTAGGAAAATGCTGGGTGTGCTTATCATCTAATCCAAGGAGACGTAGGAATACACGAAAGTCGTGTAGTTTATGTAAAAGGCCAGTATACGTAGAACATACCAACTCAGTGATAAAGTGTTGTAGGATGTCAAGGGGTTTGAAACGCCTAACACCAGATTTACATAATCCTCGAGCATTTAAAATCGAAATGGCCACCCGGGTGGCCGGGTATACACACAAGGGTTAAGTACTAATTTTAGACATTTATTTGAAAAAACCGCACCCACATAAATTATCATAGTCAAATCCTATGATAACTTTTGACATATACACCTCCAAAACCAATTTCTTTGAAATAAAATGTTAAGGCGACATAGTCGCCTTAACATTTTATTTCAAAGAAATTGGTTTTCCTCTCTGTTCTGTCATTGTTACGAGATGCATTTTTTCAACAACAATGTGATTTTAGTTCTCAGATGTAATTTTGCTGCAAATTTAAATGGCATAATTAAATGTTATTGTGAGTGTAAGAGTGTCGTGGACATCCTCTTTATCCAGGAATCCTAATATTTATATTGGTCATGACACAGAATACAGAATATTCTGTGATCATGACGACCAGGTCTATTTCCTATTTCTGCGGATGTGTATATCTTATTACTGCGTTTCCTATTCTCTTTACGTACACTTATTCAACAGCCATAGCCAAATTTTAAAAAATATTGAACATTTCTGACAATTACAGCATACATTTAAATTTTATGTAAATACGCTACTACATAGCTACAATACCCAAAAGCGATCAAGTTTACTTCTGGGTTATATCATTAACATCACTTTCTCTCCAAAAATTTCCCCATTTCTAAGAAACGATTGTATTTAAAATGAGAACAAATATGGTATCCCATAGGCGGCGGGGAATTATGGAAACAAATTTAAGGGAATATTTTTAAAATAAATGTCAAAATTTTATACTAAATAGTACATTGTGTCATTAGGATTAAAAGTGATACTTTGTTTGACGAGCAATTATATTTGCATGCGAGGCGAAGCGCAGCGTAGCCGAGCAAAAGCAAATATTTGCGAGTCAAACAAAGTCACTTTTAATCCGAATAACACATACTATTTTTTCTTCAACGAAGAAATGCTTATTATAAACTAATTATACAAGTAAGTACAAATTATGTAATTAAAATTTCAAAATTGAAAGTAATTTTGTTGAAATATTTTGTCAAACTAAGGAGATCATGACTTTTGTTTGGTTTGACTATTGTAAGTGTCAAACTGCCAAGCTATAATTATAATATTTTTCTTGCGAACAAAATGTTTGAATCAGAAGATTTATCAAATTTACTTCCGGATGTGGTTCAAACAGCAAAGGAAATTGTATTAAACCTATTGCCATCAAAATCAAGATTGAACATTTTATTGAAATATTTTGTATAGTTAAGGAGGCCTTGACTTTTTTTTTTGTTTGTGTATCTTACCAAGTTATGACGTCTCATTTACTTTTAATATTGAAAACAGTGTTAAAAGAGCATTTACACCTAGGATTAAAAGTTCAGCCTAGCAACACTCACATTTTTTTAATCGTAACAAAAAGGCCAACTTTAATGCCCAATAATAGTATTAAAACAAGCTACTTTTAAGACGTTTGGAGAAAAAAGTATTTATCACATGTTTTGAACACGGTTTCAATACTTTTAAAGGTTTTTAAAGCCGAAGTTTTAAAATTTAAAGTTTAAAAATTAAAAGATTTTTTTTTTTTTAAACATTTAGGAATTCAGAATTCTAAATATTACAAGAATTAACAAAAATGTTTATTAGTTTTGATAATTTAAAAATTATAAAATTTAATGAATTTTTCAAAAAGTTTTAACTAATATAAAATTTTTATTAATTTTACAAACTACTTATAGAGAATTCCTTACGTTTATCAAAATTCTTTGAGCTCAAACTTACTTGTCTAAATTTTTTTGTGTACTTTTAAGAGTTAACTATGGTTCAAAAGTAATGAAATCCAAACATTTTGTTTGTCTAAAACCACTTTTCTCAATGTTTTGATGAGTCCGAAAATCAAATGAAAAAATTTCCGTCCATCTCTTGGACTCGATGTACTTTATTCACGTTATATCGAGAACGGCTTGTCCGATTTAGTTTTTTTCTGGCCAATGTTTTTCTATGAGCCCGGCGGAGAATCGAAAAGGCTTTTAAACTTGAACGCCAAGAAAATCGGGTACCTGTCATATGAACTGACCCAAAACCACGTGTTAATAACACATGGTTTTCGATCCATGTTGACTTATTTTTTATACAGTCAAGAACATTCATTTATATACGGTCGAACCTTTTTTTTAAATACTGTAGAATTCACTAATAATGTTTCCGATTAATAAAAAAAAAAAATGATTTATTATATGATGAACCGTGCTTTGTAAATTTAATAAAAAAAAAAAAAAAATAAAAAAAAAACTGATAATAAAATTTTAAAAAGTAGGAAAACTACACGCGCATTCAGTAGTATACGACTTACTAATTTTTTTAAGAGTTATGGGGGAACCAGCGAGTCAGTAACAACTTTAAGTAAGAATGCGATATATAGAAAGTGCATGTTACTGACCAGCGAATCTTTAAGAACTTTTCGTTCAGTTCAGCCGTCACTTAACAGAGCGAAAATTAACGCACAAACTGAAGGATATGTCGGAATACATTAAAATTTTCAAAGCACACTTTTCTTAAAAATAATAAATTTTCCTATTCACATTACAATTTTAATACTGTATTTGTCAATTGTTACGGTTTCGGTGGCCAATATATGTCAAATATTCTGTAAGAAAATAGTTTCGTTAAATTCTGTAAGGATTCTTACTGATTCGCTGGTTACCCCTTAAGTCAGGATTTACGAACAAAGGATAATACAGCTTAATTAATGCTTACATTTAATTCAGACAATTGAAATTTACAAAAAAACGTAAAAAATCTAGATAACGATCCGATCCATTCTTCAGTTGTTAACGTTTGGCTACTGTACAACTGCCCTAAACAATTCCACCAACTTCATTCTAAACCCAAACCTATCCAATCGAAAACTTTTGGGAACTTTTAGACCAAAGACCAAGAGGCTATCACACCTTTAGGAACAAAGTTCAACTAAAAAAGACAATTATGGAAGAATATCAAATAATTGGTCCGGAAACTACCAAAATTTGGTAGAATCCTTGCCAAATCGCTTTGCTGTTGTTACCACGCGGAAATTAACAGGCATTATACATGGAGTAGGTATACAACTGAATGTTCCTTGATTTTGTATTGAATTAAAACTATATTTCTGAATTTAGTTTATTTTTGTAACTGTTATTAATTTTTTGATGTAGAAATCAGCTATACTGATTTATTTATATTTTAAAATGAAACTTCTTAAAATAATCGTATCGTATACAACTGAATGCTCTTGACTGTACATATATGCTGGTTTGAGGATTGAGTTGGGAATTAAATTTGGGTTGATTGGGTTGGGGGTTGATTTACAGGTTAAATTGGGGCTGAGGTAACTTCGGTTGGGTTAGGGTTGAGTAAGCAATTCAGCTGCAGTGATCAGTGAGGGTTAGATTGAGGATTGATTTAGAGTTCATATTCAAAGCCTTGCGGAATAAGTTTAAGTTGGAGTTGGAGATTGAGGGGGGAGGGGCTCATTCAGCCGTTCCGTTGAGGAGTTATTTGGAGGGTTAAGTTGAGATTTTGATTTGAAATTAGTTTGAATTGTTCTGAGTAGAGTTCTTGCATGCATGCAATTTTTCGGAGTTGAATACGGGTTAAGGAATAGATTCGGTTAGGGATAATTTTGGTGGTCGAGTCGAGGGTCTAGTTGGAGGTTAGATTGAGTTGGGTGCATAAATGTAGTTTAGGGTTGAGTAGAGGATTGAAATTTGGCTCGGGCCGGAGTTGAGTTGAGGTTGATTGAGGGATTCAGCTGACGAATTATTTTTGGGTGGATTTGAAGGAGTTGAGTATATTTAATATTGTAGTTTTCGGACCGTCTTTATCTGAGGAAAGACTTGAGCGTTTATTTCAAGGTTGAGTTGGGGGTTAAGATTTTTTGTCGAGTTAAGGTTGAGTTAGGTATGTTTTGGATTGAGTGTGGGGTTCAGTTTAAATTGAGTTTCGAGTGAGTGAGGGGTTGAGTTGATGTCGAGTGAAGGATTGAGTCTGGGTCGAGTGACAGGTTTTATTGCGAATTTATTGGGGGGTTAAATTGAGTTGATTTGAGTTGAAATCATGTAAGCATATTGTTTTCCGGACCACGTTGCTTTGGTGGTTGAGTTGCAAATTGAGTTGCGGTTGAGTAAGAGATTAAGGGGTTCAGTTAAGGATTGATTTGCGATTTGAGTTGCACATTAGGTTAAGTTGACGTATGCCCTTAATTTTCCCAGTGGAACTTCTGATGACCTATTGAGGTTTCAGCCGTTAATATTTTTAAGAATTTTGCGAACTTTGGGAGCTTGTACAATTTTGCCATTAATACGTAATAATATTTTTGAGATCACTTTAAAGATATTTTTAAACGAATCTTAAATTTTTATAAACCTATAAATAACACATTTAATTTAGCCTAGTTATTAGGAAACTGTCGACTGTTGAGTCTACTAATTAATTTCATACAAATGAACTATTTTAAACATCTAAACTATTTAAAGAGTTAAATATCTATTTCATATGTACCCAAAAGTTACATAAAACTGCAATTTATTGTCTTTATAGCACGTGTGTTAAAAAATAAAAAAACTTCTTAAATTTCACAAATAATTAACGTTTCACAAAATATAATTAAGTTGAAGTTGAAAGGTACAATTAATCTTATTTTGTGTAGATTAAGCCGCGACATGCAACAGACACACATAATCAGTTAGAATGTTTTGTATTATAAGAGAACACAAAGAGTTTCTTATGAATAAAATAAAATGTTCAATTTGATTTATACGACAATTTGCCGGTTGGTAGTCGCGGGACAAATTTTTGTTATTTTATTAATTAAGATACGAAAACAGAAAGAATTGGTTACTCTGTCTACGTGACTTAAAATTTAGATTAATTTAAATTAAACAGTTTTGTCATTGATTATAATCTTCAAGATAAGATAATAAAGAATGTTTCGGAATTCTTAGAAAGTTAGGACGTCTATTTAGTGGGTTGGAATCAACATCGTATTTTAGAAGTTCGTAAGATATTCCAGATATTCTAATTCAAAAATTTACGAAAATATTTCAGAGATCATAAATAAGAAATTGTAACGTTTCCATTCAAAAATTTGTCTTAGGAAAAAGGTCATTTCCCATATATTTTTTGTGTTTTATTATGGAAAGTTTGGTTTTCTCGTTGTCATTGAGAACCCAAAATATCATTGCGTGGTTTATTTAGCAACAATAACAATGCTTCATAGATGTCTGAATCGTCATGCCAGCATTAGCGGAGTATATTTTTTGCAGTCTGAACATTGCGTTCAGCGAATTCATTTGACCGAGCGTAATGTGGTGATGAGATGCGATGGTTGAATTGCCAACGCAACGCGAAAATTTTGAATTCTTTCGATGCGAACCACCATCTGATTCCAACGTTTCCGGTATTCCGTGAATAGCAAACCATTTTTTAAATTGCAAAATGACTGCTGCCGATGTTGTTGACTTTACTTCTTGAAAATCTATAAAACCGGAATAATGATCGGCAATAATGATGTAGTCTTGGATAGTCCGGCAAAACCTTCTGTAGTAATGGTTCCTTTGTTTATGATCTTTGAGTGCGTTGACATGTAGAGCACTTTTCGACAAATTCCTTGATTTCCTTTATTTGTCTATGCCAGTAGAGGCTGCTTCGCGCTCTTGCCAGTGATTTCGACACACCTGGATGACCTTTGTGTATATCAGCTAACACTTTTGGGCGTACAGCTGTTGGGACAATAATTTTATTAGCTTTAAATAGTAATTGACCATCATACCAAATTTCCTCCTTGAAGCTCGCATACGGCTTGACTGCTTCTGGCAACTTGTTGTCATCCGTTGGCCATCCTCTTTCGACAACTGTACGTAATTGTAGTTCGAAATCTTCTTTTGTCAAATTTGCTAAGTGATTTTTCGTCACATCCGACATAGCGAATACTGCGTTGATTTTGTATTTTCGCTTTCTGTCCATTTTTTGTCAATTGGTTCAGCTGTGCAATCGCGGCTGAATGTGTCCGCTACTTTCATGTCCACACCTTTCTTGTATTGTACTGTTGGCGAATATGGCAAAACATCAAAAATAATTTGTTGTAATCGGCGCCTGTGAAATCGGTTTTTTGAAGATTGTCTCCAACGGTTTATGATCGGTTTCGATATCTAATTTTTTGCCTTACGCATAATGGTGAAATTTTTTGCACGCAAATCTTATGGCGGCTGCTTCTTTGCCGATTGGTGAATAATTTTTCTCGGCTTTCTGGAAATTTTAATGCTTTGATTTACATCATAATAACCCAGAACTGGCGTTTTTGTGATGCCCTCTTTTAAATTCTCAAAAGCTGTTTGTTGGTCAACAACATCCCATACCCATGCGGTGTCTTCGCTATTAATCTTCTCAATGGTTCTGTCAAATCTGAAAATTTCGGAATAAATTTTACAAGGTATGTTACTGTACCAAGCAATCTCTGCAATTCCTTGACATTAGCTGGAGTGTTCAAACAATGAACTGCTGATACCTTATCCGGATCAATCTCACAACCATTGGATGTAAAAACATGTCCAAGAAATTTTACTTTATTCTTGTTGTATTCACATTTACTCTGATTTAATGTGAAACCAGCATCTCTTAATCTCTAACATTTCCGTATTTTCCGCATAAAGAAGAATATCATCCATGGCAACCTCGCAATTGTCGATGCCTTGCAATGTCTCGTTCATAATCTGCGAAAATACTTCAGGTGCAGAATTTATACCAAACGGCATGCGTAAATATTGGTAACGTCCCCATGGCGTACCGATGACCAACTATTTTGACGTTCGTTCAGTCACTTTAATCTGCCAGAAACCATGTTGACAATCCAATTTTGTAAAACACTTGGCCTTTCCTACTTTTGCGGCTATTTCTTCTACTGTATTGAACGTGTAATGGCGTCGTTTTATGTTTTTATTTAATTCGACTGGATCCAGCTTACGGCTGGGCTTGGTTCAGTAACTGGCGCTAAAACTTTCATTGTAACCATTCTGTCCAATTCCTCTTTGGTTTTATCTCTAAATGCAGCTGGAACTCGACGGGGTGGAATTATTTTGAACTTCGGATTGTCAACAAAATCGATATCATACTCGTAATTGTTGCAACAAACCAACTGTATATCCACTTTATGAATGCGTTTCACTAATCCTAGCTCTTTGCATGAATGTCGACCGAGAATTGACATTAAATCCTCGATAATTACTTTAAAACTCACCTGTCCTGATTTTTGCGGCGATACAAACCATACCTTGGTTTCACCTATTACTTTGACTGTGTCGAGATTATATGTTGATAGACGTTTAGTCGATGCAATGTTTACTTTTAATTTTAATCTGGACGCTTCTTTCCGTGATATTACGTTCCAGTGAGCTCCTGTGTCCAAATCAACTAACAGTTCACCCTCACCGACTTTCAATGTTTCAATCCATTTGTCTTTTTTGATTCAACACACTTATATTTCTTCCTTTTTCTTCCTTTTCACATTTAATACTGCTCACATTGTAATCATACTCGCTCTCGGCACTCGAATCTGAGTCACTTTCGGAAGACTCACTGGCTATTTTATTCACTTTCTCCGATTTTTTATATTTGTCTTTTTTATTTGATTTTTTTTCCGATGATCTCTTTTTTGGAGCGACACATTTTTTTAAAATGACCCTTATTACCGCACTGTTCACATTTTTTGTTGAATGCTGGACATTGTTTCTTACCGTGTCGTGTGCCACAGCGCTTACAATCAAATTCGTCACCGTCATTTTTATTTATTTTGTTTACACTTGATGACGAATGTGCAGGCGTCGATAGATCACTCAGTGACTTTATTTGTTTCTCAGCACGCTCTACAGCACAACAAATTTTAACCGCTTTGGCCAATTCCATATCATCTTCGACCCACATTTTTTGACGGGTATTTTCGTTGTGAATTCCTACAACGATTTGATCCATCACGAATTCATCATCTTTTGTGCTATATCCACAACGAATGATTCACGTGCTTGCTTAATACGATGAAATTGGTACCGCTCGTACGTTTTGTTGCGCGACGGTGCAAAATATTTTTTTAATTTGTCGATAATTTGCTTCAGATCCTTCTTTTCGTCATCTGTGGCGCCCAAATTATTTAATACTTTCAATGCGGGGCGACCAAGGCACGACATTAATGTTGATGCTTGAATTTCGGCTGTCTTTTTTGTTAATTCCATCGAATTACTGTAATGGGTAAATAATTCAATCCATTCCGCCAACTCTTGAGCCATATCTAGCTCTGAATTTATCACAAAATTCTTCGGTGGTTTAATTCCGGACATTGTCACAATAAAAAAAAAATGACGCAATAATGATGACGTTACTTTTACCGTTGTACTTCTTTTACCTCGTTGTGTGTAATATCGACGAGTTAATTTCTTTCTTATTTCCGATTTACTACTTTTCAATTTTACTAATTGTGTAATTCACGCATTAAAATCACATCTGACACCGAAAACCACCAGACCCCACTTCTGACACCATGTAATACTTATGAGTATCTAATATTGAGAGAGCCGTGATATAAAATGATAATACGTGTGTATCGATCTTTAATGACTGACTTTATAAGAGTGGTCTTACATAAGTATCTGTTAGTATAGAATAGGGTGGTTCATATTGTCACACCCAACAGAGAAATTCTGACCTCGGATTCGAATCCAACTCGTCAACAACCTTTAAAAGTAACTATTCTGCGTAAGATGTTTGGCCAAATTTTTTCGGCCTGTGTTTAATTTTTGCCTTCTTTTGCATTCTTTTATCAAGTCTTGTTGTTTTCAATTAAACATTGCCAAATACTTCGGAGAACTATCGTTTCAAGTGGATTTTTCATCTACAGTCCACAATTCTTAGTATCGGTTGAGCGTTTGACCTCTACAGATGGTCTTGTTTGCCTAAGCGAACCAACGGTCTTGTTAATAATGTAGAATTTGACATTAAATAAAAAAAAATCTATAAACACAACTAAAGGGCCCTACACACTATATGACTTGTCGGGTCGACAGTCGGCCTTGTATATATATTACCTGACATACCGTCTGATTTGGTCAGTTGTCATTGATTACGAAAAGAGAACATACGAATCATGCCGCGAACTTTATCCAAAAAACAAAGAAAATTTCATCGTGATCGTAGCGTGTTTGAATTTAAACTTTAAAAATCGAAGAATGTGGGCTAAAAAATGGCTGTTGCAACGCAAAAAATTTAGCCATTTGATTTTATTAAAACAACTAAACAGCGATGATTTTCGGAATTACTTGCGGATGGACTACGAAAGTTTTAGTGGATTGTTACGTTTAGTATCGCCATTGATTTCGAAACAAAATACTTTGATGAGGGAAGCAGTTACAGCCGAAGAACGGCTAGTTGTTACTTTGCGATTCCTAGCTACTGGTCGAGAGTACGCAGATTTAAAATTCAGTAGTATTATTTCACCGCAATTGATGTCAAAAATAATACCCGAAACTTGTAAAGCTATATATCAAGTCTTAAAAAAAATACATAAAGGTGAATTTTATTTTTATGTTGTATTAAGTTGTGTTAAAAATATAGTTTGTGTTAAAGTTGTAGAGTCATATAGTGTCGTTTGATGGTATTATGTATATCAATATTGTGTTTCAGATACCTGTTAACGAAGTCGAGTTGTTAGAAACCGCACAATCATTTCAAAATCTGTAGCAATTTAATAACTGCGTCGGTGCTATGGACGGGAAGCACGTCTTAATCAATAAACCGCCAAGAACTGGGCCCTTGTTCTATAATTACCACGGAACCTTTAGTACAGTATTATTCGCTGTAGTTGGAGGAGTAGTCCGTTTCAGATGGAGGAGTATTAAAACACACAAAATTTTACCAAAAATTAACTTCCGGTGACCTCAATTTACCAAAGCTATCGTTATTGCCTGGTACAACTATATCAGCACCATACGTGTTCGTTGGAGACAGCGCTTTTGCATTGAGCAAACATTTAATGAAACCTTATCCTAAGAAAGACTTAACCAAAGAAAAGAAGCTGTTTAACTACAGGTTATTGAGGGCCAGGAGAGTAGTGGAGAATGTCTTTGGGATATTATCTTCGCGATTCAGAATTTTGCGGAAACCGATCTTAATCAACGTAGAAAATGTAGATTGGATTGTTTTAGGGTGCTGTGCGCTGCACAATTATTTAAGGAAAACGTCGAATAATTATCTTACCGCAAATTGCGTAGATCACGAAGATATACAGAATGGAGCGTTTCGAGAAGCTAGCTGGCGACAACAAAATGTTATGCTACAGATTGATCGTAGAAGTCAAAGGCAACAAACGGAGGACGACAGAAATGTCTGGAATAATTTTACGGAATTTTTCAATGATAAAGGTCGTGTGTTTTTTCAAGATCACATGATTAATGTGTTGGGGGACAGAATTGATTAAATTAAAAGATTAACAATAAAAGAATTTAAATTAACAATCAAAATTAGTATTTATTTTATTTTGGTTTATAATTATAATTTTTGAAAACGATGTAATCCTCTATCGAGTATTGGCTACTATCAATATTTACAACTTGGCCTACAATTTCGCCATTTTGTAGGCCCATAGTTAATTCGATGCGATTATTCTCTGTAATTTCGTCATTTGTTGCAACTGACACCCAGTCGCTATCCCATACGATTCCGCTGGGGTGTCTGATGTTAACACATTTTTTCGGCAGCTTCTATTAACCGGTCTTGTTTTTTCATTATATTTGCTGAAGTGGTTGGACGGCGTTTGTTTGAGGTCGGTTTTTGTGGCTGCGGTATTTCTTGTGATGTCTACAATATAAATTGATTAATTAGAAACAGACAAAATATTCAATTTGACAATTTCAGGGAAACGTACGTACGATCACAAAACTTGTTTGTAATATATTTATGATAAGAACCGTGTAATTTTCATTGACGGGAGAAATATTTAGGTACTTACTTCATCATCATCGCAATTATCATAAGTGTCGACTCCGGTTCTATTTACTAATTCATTTTCATCTAGAAATGACAGATATTCATAACACCATAGTGATGGTATATATATATACACTAAAACCTCGATTTGCGTCGTTTCGATTTGCGCCGTTTTCGAAGTTGCGTCGTTCTTAAATTTTCGTCTTTTCAGAGTTGCGTCGTTAAAATTTCTATTTGCGTTGTTTAAATTTTATATAAAGGGAACTCCCCATTTAATTTTGTGTTTCGTTTCTTTCTTTGTGTATTGTCTTTCGTAAAATGAATTTGTATATTATTCAGTCAGTTGTTTCAGTATTTGCAATGTAGTAGCACAAATTACATCATTTTCAATAATAAATTAAAAGTGTTGGTAAAATAAATTTGAGGCCATAAAATAAACTATGAGTCAAAAGCGGAAACAAATTAGTTTGGAACTGAATCTAGATGTTAAAACGTTTTAAATCTGGTGAAAAAACTGTTGATATTGCCAGAAACCTTAGTTTAGCTCCTACAACAGTGAGGACAATTTCTAATCGAGATGCTGACCAAATAAGAGAGTTTGCTAAAACCGCTAAAATATTGCAATCAAAACAAACCAGTACCAAAGTAAGAAGTTCAATTATGGTAAAAATGGAGTCCCTTCTTAGTATATGGGTAGAGAGCCAAAATCAGCGCCGGATGCCACTGAGCAAAATGGTGATTCAAAAAAAAGCCTTAAGTATCTTTAATGATATTCAACAGAACTCGCCATCATCTAGTGGTCAAACTTTAGAAAAATTCGAAGCCAGTCAAGGTTGGTTCGAACGTTTTAAAAGTAGAGCTAAACTACATAATGTTGCCCTGAAAGGGGAATCTGCCAGTGCAGATATTACAGCTGCAAATAAATTCAAAGTTGAATTAAAATCTATTATTAAAGAAGGTGGTTATTTTTCGAAGCAAATTCTAAATGTCGACGAAACAGGCCTGTATTGGAAACGGCTACCAGGGAGAACGTTCATATCCAAAATTGAAAAATCTTGCCCTGGATATAAAGTAAGTAAAGATCGACTTATTCTTCTTCTAGGAGGGAACGCAGAAGGTGACTTCAAATTTAAGCCCTTTCTGATTTACAATTCTGAAAATCCAAGGGCATTTAAACATGTGGATAAAAATTATCTACCGGTTTATTGGCGTTCCAATAAAAAAGCGTGGATGACTGCAGCTCTATTTAAAGATTGGGTAGAAAATTGCGCTGTTCCAGAGTTGAAAACTTATTGTCGCACTCAAAATATTGATTTTAAAATGTTGATATTGGTAGACAATGCTCCAGCACATCCAATTTATGTAGACGATATTTCAGAAAATCTGAAATTTGTTTTTATGCCACCAAACACGACGTCAATTATACAACCGATGGATCAAGGTGTCATATCAAATTATAAATGTTACTATTTACGACGAACGTTTAGCCAGCTTATTGTATTAACCGATGGGGATGATAAGCGTACTATGAAACAGTTTTGGAAAAATTATAATATCTTGATGGCTATCGAAAATATAAACCGTTCATGGATGGAAGTCAAAAAAACATGTATGAACGGAGTTTGGCGTCAACTATGGCCAGAAAGCGTGTCTAAAGAGATGCGGAAGTTGATATTGTAACCGTTCGTAGAGAAATTTCTGAATTAGCTCGAGAAACAAACTTTGAAGGCATTAATAATGAAGATTTGATTTCTATAAATGTTGAACGTTCTTTAGAGGATGATACTGATGTAGTACCTGATGTGGTTGCGGAAAAAAAGCAGTTAACGGCTGGTTGTATTTCAAAAGCGATGCAGCTCATTTCTCAGGCAATGGACATTTTTATAGATAATGATCCTGACGAAGAAGTTTAAAAGTGATAAGATCTATAGATAACGCTATCAAATGCTAAAAAGAAATTTACCTGGAAAAAAAAGCGGCAAAAGTTCAGCAAACTTTAGATAACTTTGTAACTAAATCAGTGCGAGAACCAAATCAGTCTACAGAAATAGTTATCGATTTAGAAGACGATTCTAAAGTTCATAAAATTAGAAATATTTATAAGTTATTAATTTTATAATTTCTGTGCAATATAAATGATTTTTTATTTTATTTTATTTAATGAATTTTTATGTTATGTTAATTTATTTAATAAATGTTTAGTGAATTTATGAATTATATGTATGTATTTACATATTATATTATGTTAAGGTAATGAATTAAATAAAATTTTTTCATTCAAGGAAATGGTTTATTTTAGTACTAATTTCAAAATAGTTATAATACGAGTACGTAAATAAAAAAATATATGTATTGGAAAATTTATTTCGATTTGCGTCGTTTCGATTTGCGTCGCCTTTATCGGGGCCCAATTAACGACGCAGATCGAGGTTTTAGTGTATATCTGCCGGACTCACTCCAGTCTTCTTACTATCTATAGCCTGAAATGGACATGAACAATTTTTATTAAGGTTATGTAAATAATTATTTAAATGAATTTTTAAATAAAACTGTAAATTTAATATAAATTGAGTAATAATTTGTTTATATGTACACAAATACTTTACTTTTTTCGCTCCCTTTTGTACGAGGCCCTCATGTTTTCAATTTTTTTTTTTTCACTGTATCGATAGTGGCTTTGCTATCAATCAAGCAACAATTTCTGCTGTAACAGATGTAGTGCCTCATTTCTGGCATCCCTGTTGGAGTATTGCTTGCTGCTTATGCACCATAAGCAGCTCTTTTCTTTGTATAATTCCAAAAATTGGATTAAAACTTCTCTTTCTGTAATTGGTGTTTCCGCCATTTTACATAAATATAGTTATATGTTTCGAGTTGTGGTGTCGCGGGATATATAACACATTATTTTTTTTGTAGATTACAATGAACTTTATTTTTAAGTAAATTTAGCACAATTTTGTGGACTACTTGCTTACGCTAGTACAATTTAAAAATTATGAACACGTTCTTTAGTAAGCGAACGGTATTTATGGAAGTTCGAATTACAGACAACGACAATTTTACTATGATTATTTTTTATAATTTTATTTTGCTTATTCTATTTTTGTAACCGATGCCTATGTTTCCATCGATGTGGTTCTTCGTAGCTGTGGGGCAATGACACATAACTCCTCCCTTGGAAGACTGAAGTTGTCCTCGACTTCTGAACCATCCCTATGGGTTGTTATTAGTTTTGGAAGAATAAATTTCTTGAAAGTTTGTTTATTTCTTCTGTGAATAAACAAAATAATTAGTATTATAATTAAAATTATGGTTATTGTAAATGCAACGATCGAATGTTGGTAAATTTGAATATATTTGCTTCTGTTGTCTATTCTATCCAATTTGTGAATAGTTTGCTCGGTTAATAATGGTAGATCGATAAATTCTTGTGTTGTTAAATTTATGTTGATATTGTCCAAAGGTTGTATTAATGTTAGTTTCTGCTTGCGTTGAGTTTTTGTGTTGGAATATATTTTATTGTTTGCGTTGATTATGCATTGCGAATATTTGATTAGTTTTATTCCTTTAACTCGTGCTTGTTTCATATTGCATGTTGATGTAATTGATAATCCTTCAGGTGATGATATGTAAAGGTATCCATCGTCCAATTGTTTGACTTCTTCAGCTGGCTCCATGTATTGTGTTGTGCAGCTCGTGTTTTGATTGTTCAATAACTCTGGTATACAGTGTCCGGTTATTGGGTAGATTTGTTGTTTCTCGCATATGAATATTTGCTCGATTGTTGGGCAAAGGTTATTTATTACCATATAATTATTGGAGTTTAGGATTATGTAGTTATAAGGTTGGTTAATAATTTGGTTTTTTACTGGATATGTTTGGATTTTACACATGTTAAAAGTTTCGTTAGTAAATTGTGGAATCTCTATGATTATTACTAAGGCAGTATTATTGTAAAATGCTTTTATTTTTAAAAGAGAATAAATTTGTTCTTCCGAATTAATTTTTAAATTATCTTTATCGAATTCTGACGTTACGTATTCCATTTCCTCATTGTCAAGTATGTGTCTGCTAATTACGTTAATTTTAGAAAAAGTTAAAATTTCGTGAACTTCGTCTATTTGATCCTGAACTATGTCTATTTGGTCGAACAATTGTAAAAATAATTGGTTTAAAAATGTTCCTTCTGTTAAATTTTTGCTAGCTATGTATGCTGATTTTATCCATGTGTTCATTTTTATAGTTAGGTTATTAATATGTTCTGTTAATAAAATGTTTTGATCTATTAATTGATTATTTATTTTAATTTGATCATTGTATTTATCGATAAGTTCGTATTGACCATTATCTAGCTTTTTTATTGATGATTGAATGTCAGTAAGATCTTCTTGATCTAGATTTCCTGTTATTGCTTTTATAAAACTTCCTAAAGGGTTAAATAGTCCTCTTTTGCTTCTACTTTTGTAGGTATTGGGCAATATATTGTACAGTGAGGAATCTAATTTTTTCATTCTTCTTTCCGCTATTACTGCTTGTATATCTCTGATTTTTAGATGATTCATCATTTGAACTATTTCGTTGAAGGTATTATTGATTTGGTTTACATTATTTCGTATATCGGATAATTCGATAATATGGAATAATTTTGAATAAGCTTCTATTATTCTGGTTTTACCTTGTTGGAGAGCTAGTACGCCTTTTCCGTTACTGAGGTCGAAGTGTTCTATCGTTTGACCTTGAGCATCCAGGAGTATCCTGCAATAAGATGTTGTCTTTATTGATGTGTTTGTTACAATTTCGTATTTTACGTTTGTGAACTCTTCGTTTATTAGTATCTACGGTTACTGCATTATTTTTTCAACTACATGTTTTATGTATTTTGTAACTAACTTGTCCCTAGTTGTAGTTTTTTCAAATATCTTTTCGTTTTCGAAAAATTGTCTTGGCTCATCACGTTCAGTGTTGAGTGCTTTAATATTTTTTGTTTTATTTCGTAATTGAAGTTGTGCAATATATTTTGCGACTTGTTGATATTTTTTACGAATTGTTTCTAGAAATTCGTCCGATTGTTCTGGCAAATTTTCTGGAATATTTTTTATAATTATATGCCCTTTGTGTAATTCGAATGGTGTGAGATTTGTTACACTATGAATTGAATTATTATATGCAAAAGTTGCTTCATCCATTAGCTCGTATATTGGCATATCTTTATTTTCGCTATGAATTATCCTTACTAACTCCGTTAAGGTGTTATGGACTCGCTCTATAGGACTGTTTCCTGTAGATGACTTAGCTGTGGTTGTATGCAATTCTATATTGTGCATACTCATAAAATTATTGAATATTTCTGAGTTGAATTCCGTGGCTGAATCTATTGTGATTTGCTTTGGGATTCCTTCTCGAGAGGAAAATTGTCTAAACATTCTGATTATGGTTTGAGATTTCCGATTAGGCAATTCGAAAATGGAGATAAATTTGGAAAATTTATCCATAATCGTAAGGAATGTTTTAGATTTCAACACGAAGGTATCGCAATGGAGTATTTCCATTGGTCCGTTTGGTGTTGGGGAAATTGGAAATTTGAGATTAATAGGTTTGCGCTCATATTTGTTGAGTTTACAAACATCGCAATTGTTCACAAATCTAGTGATTTTTTGCTTTAGATTAGGGAAAAAATAAAACTTTTTAATTTTTTCAAAATTCTCGATTATACCTCTATGATATGGTGTATGAGTTGTTTTGATTATTTCTTGCTGTTTGTCATGATCTGTGATATCTTCTAGTGAGATTTTAGATCTGACTATTTTTAAATTTGGATTTTGTTTGAAATAATCGTTGAATATTTTAATTGTTTCATCATCAGTTTTAATTGCTGAGATGGTATTATTAATATATTTCTCCGCTAAATACTTAATATCTTCAGGTGTATATTTCTTTTTCCTGATTGTATATTGTTTGTATTTGCTGAATTTTATTTTAAATCTTTCATTTATCGTTTCGAAATCCTCGTCGACTAGAATTTCGATTTGACGTTTGAAGCTATTTATTGGTGTTAATGTCTCAGGGATATTAACTGTTTTATCCATGGGTTCGCTAATATCCAGAGTTTCAAAATTTTCCATGAGTTGTAACATGTTAATTTCGTGTGGTTTGTTTTTATTGTCTTTGCTGACTTGGGTACCTAGTGAATTTTCTACGGGTTTAGAATATTCATTTGAATTTATTTGTTTTATCGAATCTATTGTTTCGGGATATTTGAATTTTTTATTTGCTAAACATTCGTTAATTTCTATACGAGATAGAGCATCTGCGTTGGTATTCGAGGTCCCTTTCTTGTACAGGATTTCATAGTCGTACTCCTCGAGCCGAAGTCTCCATCTGACGATTTTGCTCGTCGGATCCTTGGCGTTAAATAACCATACCAACGGTTTGTGATCTGTGACTATCTTAAATTTTCTTCCATATAAATATGGCCGAAAATATTTTACACCCCAAACTATGGCTAGGAGTTCTTTCTCGATAGTCGCATAGTTTGTCTCGGTTTTTGATAGTGTACGCGATGCATATGCTATAAGTAAATCTTTACCTATTTCACCTTGGCTAAGGATTGCTCCTATGGCGAAGTTGCTTGCATCGGTTGTTAACGTAAAAGGAATTTCGAAATCAGGGTATTTTAAAATTGGTTCATTCGTTAGTAATGTTTTACATTGTTCGAAACAATTTTTGTAATTGTCGTCAATTACAATTTTTGATTTTTTCGTTAGACAACTTGTTAGTGGCTTGGTTATTTTTGCGAAATCCTTGATGAATTTTCGGTAGTAACCAATTAAGCCAAGAAATGATTTTATTTCTTTTTGGGTTTTAGGTAGATTAATATTTTTTATAGCTTCAATTTTTGATGGATTTGGCTTCACGCCTTCGGGTGTAATTATGTGCCCGAGAAATCCAATCTGTTTTTGACAAAAGTGCGTTTTGTCTAGTTGTATTTTTAAATTTGCGTTGCGCAATTTTATAAATACTTTTTGAAGGTCTATAATGTGTTCCTGTAAACTAGCGGAAAACACGATAATATCATCCATGTAGCACAGAACGTGGTTACCTTGTAATTCTCCAAGGATATTGTCCATGATTCGTTGAAAAGTGCTCGGAGCATTCTTCAAACCGAAGGGCATCCTTAAGAATTCATAGTGTCCTGATTCGACACTAAACCCTGTTTTTGATATATCGTCTGGGTGGATTTGAATTTGGTGAAAACCCGCCGCAAGATCGATAGTGGAAAAATAATTAGCTTTTCCAAGTTTGTCTAGTATATTTGAAATATTTGGGAGTGGGTATCGATCGTCTATCGTTTGGCTATTGAGTTGGCGATAGTCGACTACGAGACGCCACTTTTTATTACCCTGGGAATCGCTCTTCTTTGGAACTAACCATATTGGGCTACTCCAAGGTGAATATGAAGGACGTATTATTCCATTTGATAGTAGTTTGTTGATTTCGTTTTTTATTTCACTTTTTTGGTGTTCAGGATGTCGATATTGTTTGACATGTACTGGTTTTTCATTATTAAGATCAATTTTATGCTTGACATTATGTGTGAATGTTAACTTATTTTTATCGTCGTGAAAAGTATCTTCGAACATATTACAAAGTTTTACGATTTCTTTTTTTTCTTCCCTATTTAGATTAGCTAGATCTAGTTTAGATTCAATATTTTGGATGGAATTTTGTTCCTGGGATGTATGAAAATTGATTTCATGATATTGATTCAGTTCTTCGACAATTATTGGTTGAATTAAGAAAATTTCTTTACTGTTATTTGATTGATTGATTATTTCTACGTATGCCAAGTGTGGTGAATGAGTTTTGTAAATCCCTTCTTGGATGTAAACTCCTTCTTGTATTTTTATTGGTTTAATGTAGAATTCACCGTTTTTTATTGAAACTGGTGCTCTTATTATTACTTTTTCCAGAGCGTTTAAGAAGAATGGTTTGATACATGACTGTATTTTGTCGTGTAATTTTAGTGAGAAATTGGGGCTTTTTAATTGCATTGTTTCTAATAAAACGTTAGCGTTAAGCTTTGTTAAGTTTTCGTAGCCTATTAGACCATCATAAAATTTATGAAATTTTAGTATAAATAATTCTATAGGGTGGTTGAATTCGTTAAATTTTATGATTGTTTTTTCATTAATAGTGGTAGAGTTGAACAAACTGGTTATATTTAAATCAGTAGGTGTTCGAAAGTTTTTGTCTACCACATCAGGGCTGATGTACGATTTATCGGCCCCCGTGTCGATAAGAAATTTTAGGATTTTTTTGTCGATTGACAGAGTTATAAATGGTAGTTTAGATATGTTTTCTATATTGAATATAGTAGATTTTCCAAGGCTATTAATTAAAAATCTCATCATTGATTTCCGTCTCAATGTTAAAATGTTCGGTTTTAATTTCTCTTTTGGTTTGGGTATTATCATTAGTTTCCGGCGATTTGTTGTTCATGTAATTATTTTGAAATTTCTTAATATTAGGAGTATAGTTTGGTTTATAGTTAGGGCTGTAATTTTTGTTGTTACTTGATTTTTGATTGTTGGTATTATTATTTTCCGTAGTTTTATAAGATTCTTGTTTGATTTTGTTGTTGTTATTATACGAGTAATTACTACTTGTTGATTGGTTGTTATATTTTAATTTGTTAATGTTTTGCTCCGTAGTAATAAATTCAAGTGCTTCTATGAGATTTTTAGGTTGCATAGATCTAATTCTGCCTCCTAGAGGTTCTTTTAGACCTGCGGTAAAAATTGTTAAACCAACTTGATTGTATTGTTTAATTTGATGAGCGATAATTTCTTGATTATCGTTGTGAATCTTGACTTGATTAATTAGTAAGGTCAACAGATTTTGGATTTTATCGAACAAATTTTGAGGTGATAAATTATTTCTGACGAGACTGTATAGTTCAAACTGTAAGTTTGATTCGTCTCTGCTATCAGCATATTTATTCATTAAATGTTCTTTTATCTCTTTCCAATTTGTTGTATTTACCTTATGTGTTATTAAAGAATTACTAGCTATGCCTATAATTTTACTTCTAATGTTAGATACTATGATTTTATAATGTTCCGGATTTTTGTCTAAATTTCGGCAAATTTGAATCGTATTATCTACAGAATCTAGGAATCGTACTAAGTCTGTTTTACTTCCATCGTAGGGTAAAATATTCTTAGTAATTTTATCTACGTCGAAAATTTCTAAAATTTCTTTAATATTTGCCATTTTTAATTTTTGGAGGTTTTTATTTTGTATTTGCTCTAACTTAATTTTTTCTAATAATCCTGATAGTTTATTTGAATCGCTTTCAAATTGTTCTTTAATTTTGGTCAAGTCGTTTTGTTTTGAATTTTGTCCCATAAAAAATATTTAGTGATAACCCGCTCACTTATTTTGGATCGCGTTGTCAAAGAATTTGATAAGATTTCGCGATACGATCTATATTTCTATAGTCGTTTGCACTTTATCTATAGAGTTTTATACGGATAAATTGCGATTTTTCGTTTTAGTAAATTTCATACGTATACGAAAATAAAAGATTTTTACAAGTTCTAAATCTTGGGTTCAATAACTTTTCCACAATTGTTAGTATAGTATAGGGAAAAAGGATTAATTATATGAATAATAAAAAAAAATGATTTACCTTATAGCCAAAATGAGCAAGATTTTCATTTTCACCGAATTTAATTGAAATTTTTTTTTTTTTTTTTTTTTTTTGAGTTTTGTAACACTTTTTGTCCGAAAAGTTTGTCTTTTTTTCACAATAAATTTAATTTCTTAATTACTTTTTATCGATTTAATCACACTAAATTTAATTTTTTAAAAATAATTTTCACTTTCGTTAACTGCGCCAGTTATATGTTTCGAGTTGTGGTGTCGCGGGATATATAACACATTATTTTTTTTGTAGATTACAATGAACTTTATTTTTAAGTAAATTTAGCATAATTTTGTGGACTACTTGCTTACGCTAGTACAATTTAAAAATTATGAACACGTTGTTTAGTAAGCGAACGGTATTTATGGAAGTTCGAATTACAGACAACGACAATTTTATTATGATTATTTTTTATAATTTTATTTTGCTTATTCTATTTTTGTAACCGATGCCTATGTTTCCATCGATGTGGTTCTTCGTAGCTGTGGGGCAATGACACATAACTATATGTTTGGATACATTTGACGTTTCGCTGATAGAAAAATTACCCAACCACCCGACAATAATACATATGATCTGATTTGTTAAGGCGGTCGGGTGGTCGGCTGATGGTTGGATGGTTTTTACCATCTGACATACCCGACAGAAAATTTGTCATATGACAAATCTACACACGACCTGATTTTACGTCTGATATAACCAAATCGGCCCGACCGCCCGACCATATCAGGTCGTATGTAGGGCCCTTTAATCTTGTGGTTTTCAGCTATCCCTATACTCGGAAATGTGTCCCGCTACATGTTTACACTAAATCAATAAACCTTATTAGAAACATTGCAGCTTAAAATTCAAACATATAATTTTATCACAACATTTTCTGTAATAGCCACCATCAATTATCATTATACACATTTGAATATCATATGATCATGTCTGTCAATAAAAAACCGCTATCTTACTATACATCTTAATCCATTAAATAAAATAAATTCAGCCTTGTTTATCCATTCATTGTTGATAAAATTCGAAAAAAATGCTAATTCATCACCAAAACTATTCAGTAAACGCACGTGTCGGATATAGAACCAATAATAATTCACTCACACCATGCATAACATAAGCGCATACAGCTACTCGTACACAAATTAACATAATTAACAGGTTTTCGTTATTCATACGTTGTTAACTTTCAACCAGAAATTTATCTTAGAATATTTTCAAAAGATATAATCGATTAATCATATACCGCACACTCAAAATACTATAATATGTATATACTTTCACTTATAAATTTAATTAAATATCTTCTTAAAAAAATATATATATATACGTATAGTAGGGTTTACTCATGATCATGACGAATTCCATTTTTATATAAGCACACATGTCAATTTCATTAGCACATTTTATTTTATACAAACTGTTTTCCTAGCTTTTTACTGTTGACAAACTAGACAACGATAATTAATGATTTTACAATAATTCAAAGTGTACTCATCACCGTGGTGATAATTAAGTAGTAATACATACTTAAGTTGGTACAGGGAAAAAACCAACCAACCAATTAGACCGTAGCATGTTAGTAAATATGTACATATGTCTCATCCCATGCATGTCTGGGAACTCAACGAAATTTACATAATTTATCTATGTATATGGAAATGTGGCAGTTACTTTCAAAATCAATAAAACAAAATACTTTCTTTGACTGTAGAAACAAAATTGTTTACATAAATATATCATTTAACAAATTCCGAACGCCTCCTACACAAACACAAATGATGAGAACTTTTTTCGTGTAAATCGAAAACGTGTATCATTTTGAAGATTTATTTTGTAGTTGACCTACAAACGGCAAATAAATCATCCCAAAAATGAATAATAGATGTGTAATCAAGGCGTTATATTATAAGGTGTCACACGCTATGCAATATCCAATACACAAAGATAAATTAATGTTTTATGCTAATGATGATTATGTTTTATGATTAATACCATAAATTATATTCGTATGTATGTTATGTACATATGTATGTATATGAGATCGCAAAACAAACAATTTATAAATCATTCGTCAAACAGTTACTTACTCTGATTAAACAAATAGTGAAAAGTAGTAAATCACAGATTCAGGTCTGCACACGATTTTGCCAAAAACTCATTTGATTCACTTCAGCACAAAAAAAAAAAGTTTTTCAATTTTCAATTAAAATTCAATTTTCTTGATTTTGGTTTATTTTTAATTTTTGTGGTTGCCCTGTAAAATAATTGTTTTATTAAATATTTATTATTGATTTTGTGTGGCTGCATGGGGGGGGAGGATGGTACAATATGGCTAATATTTAGATATATAGGGGGGAAAATCATCGAGCTGCAAATTATTGCTCCTATTCACAAAATGTAACTTGACTCTATAAACATAAATTTTTGATTTGAGGGTTTACAGTGACCAAATTGTTGTGGTAAAGCTACATACATATCTTGATTTCGAGGACAGATATGATTTGATTTTTTCAGTTAAGTGTAACTCCCGCTGTTGGAGTGCAGCCGAAAGTTCTGATATCTGCGCCAAACTGCGTTTCTTAGAGCTGTACAATTTTCCCCAAGTTGAATGATTAAAACGCTCGAATTTTATTTATAAATGAAATGACTGCATGCGTTACGCTCAAGAGTTGAATTGTAATTAATTATTTTTCACTTTCTACAAATATTTGACATATAATAAATTTAGTACTGTTTAGCACAATGGTTCATCTCGCCGTGAATGGACTCCATCTTTCCTAGATCCTTGAGGGTGAACTGAGTTATGGAAATATGGCAGTTACTTTCTTTTGCTTTGTGGCAGTTGCTAATGAATCGGCTTACATCGCGCAATGCAGAACATCGGTAGAATAATCCATCATACCATGCAAACGACTCTGTACATGTAAAAATAAAGGTGCTTGATTTAATTGCTTCTTCTTCGAGGTGGCTACACAGGTTTTGTTTCGGTGGCCAATAGTTTGAAGTGTGCTTCAACCAGTCTGGGCCATTCCACCAATGCTTATGTGGTCAAAGGTCGCTAGGTGACATACTATAGGATATGTCGGCAATTTTTCAGAGGTAAATTTGAGAGATTAGTATCGGTCCAGGTGGAGATTTTTCTTATGTTCATATTTGATTCCGATTTCACATTTTGAATTCAGTTGGCTAGAAAAACCGCATGGTTCGAGACGAGTTATTGTACCGTGCATGGTTCGAAACGAGTTATTGTATGCTGCTGCTGCTGTATGGAAGCTACCCATGTTTTGGTCGCAATAAGTTGCACGGATATATTCCCAATTGCTCCTTCTTGTCGAAAGAATTCCGCTGCTGCATAACCGTATTGGCTCACACTGTAGGAGCCACATAAGGCGAACTTAGAACATTTGAATGTTGGTATGAATCTGGGAATAGAAATGGCGTTTATTGTTTTTAGATTATCTATTGATTTTGACCATGGATCTTATTTTTTCTGTCGAAGCGGATTATCGGCAGTGGTGTTTGTCGTTTTTTAAGCACGCCACGATGAGGTAGATGGATTCGCTTTTGTGATGCTTCGGCAGAAGAGATTTCCATCATAAGACGATACAATCTTGTAAAAGTTGGAGCACGTATGAAACTGCATTCGACTCCACAGAGCCTTTGGATCTTTGGTAATAGTGACTCTTCTAAATTGTTGAGCGACTCTTTAGATGGCAACTTGACCATGAATCGGCCATGAGGATCCCACAACATGTTTCTTCTGATGAGAAAAGCTTTTCTGAAGTGTTGACCGGTTCTTGCTCCCAAAACCTTCCTAAACTTAGATCACTATTGAGCATTTCAGTAGATAGAGTCAGAATTAAAACTGCCTCGTCGCCTCTAGATCGACGAACCCTGCCGAACAAGGTATTCTGGTTTTGATTTGACCCTCTTGACGATGATCAAGGAAATGATCGGTTCTATTAAGAACATCGATATTATTGCGTTCGTTAAATTGCGTGTCGGCGAAGTTTTCAGGTTTACTTGCAGAAGGCGTTGCGCACAATCTTCTGTGCTAAAACTAGAACCAGAACCATACTACCTTCACGATTGCCGCAGGAAGGTTTACGGATGTGTTTGCGGCTTGCGAATGAAATACTTGTTTTCTAGGGGCAGCAGGCTCCGCTCTGCCATTATTGTGATGCAATAATTTATTGTGCTGTTTACGGCATTTTTGACAGCGGCGTCTGGAGCGACATCTTACTATTGAATGGGTGCCGAAACAATTGAAACACCTGTTTGTCTCTTTGATAAATTCGTTGCACCCATTTAAGCCCAATGAATGAAACTTATTGCAATGAAAGATTGTGTGACCCTCTTTTTGCCATTTACCCGGAACGTAATTTAAAAAATGCTTCATTTTTTTATTACAAATATGAGACATGTTGTCCACTATCCTAAAGAAGGTGAATTATATGAAATTTGTGAAAAGTTTTGATCAAAGAGAAAGTCATCAATATTTCAAAACGCGGTTGGAGCAATTTTTTTTTTTACTTTATTTAATATTACAACTGATTTACAAATCATTTAGTAATTTATCTTTCTTTGGGCAGAAGCCCAATGGTTACTCCCGTTTGAATTTACATAGTAATTATTTTTCTCTATCCTAATTAAATACAACTGCCCAATTCCAAAGGTGTCTACCTTTGAAGTCTTCTTACTGCATTGGTGGAATCCAAAAAACTTCGTATGTGTACATTTTGGTGCCGAGATATCCGCTGAATGTGTTTCTTCGCATGATTTTGTATTTCTTCACTTACATACTACCTTGATCAAGAAGTTCCCGGAATAACCACCGTGTGGCGCTCCCATCGTTACGATTTGAGTTCTGTTTTTTTTTTAAGTTGGTACATCTGTTGTTGATATTCCCTCTAAATCTTAGCGTCATAGCTTGACATTTGCAAAAGTTACGTAGTCAAGAGTACATCTGTCTCTGTGTGTGTTGGCGATTATTTACATTTTAATTGTGTTTTTATTAACACGACAAGCATATTAGTATTTACGAACGGTAATTCAGCGAAACCAACTAATAGACAGAATTCTATTTATTTAATTATATGATTTTAATATGTTCCGAAGATTGTATTAGTTATGATTCGCTAGTACTTAACGCACAGCACATTCTGTATATATAGAATGTAAATTGTGGTATAATCAGTCCAGTCGCCGCGGCCTGATGAGAAGATTGATTTTTTCATAATCATAAGCTCATCAGTTCGAAACTGGATTGAAATTGAATTTTGAAACTCCGAACTAATTTTCGCCGAACGCGACTTAATTTGTAAAAATATTGATAGAAAACCATTTTGTTTTGAATACCCCTATTTGTGGTACCATTTTAGGGTCGCAAGTTTTTCTGATGGTTGGTCACTTTTCTATAGTAAATTTTTTCCGTCAGCATCACTTAAAATCAACTAACATTTTTGGGAAACAAAAGGACTTCACAAAATCATTGTTTTTATTTGACAGAAGATAGAGTCTATGGAAATATTTTATTGGAAAGGTATACTCTTCAAGGTTGTATTAAAAAGAAAGATAAACTAAAGAATACTTGTTTTTTTCCAAATAATTTTTAGAACCACTTTTGAACCATCAACAATTCGGTAAAACTTTGTTTGGCTATTTTGGTTGGAAATGACTTTCCTTATCGCCCTACTTCATTTGATCCTACACTTCTGAAGGTAACATTTCGATTAAGACGGATAGACTGACATACATTTACAGTTGTGTTCATATTAATAGCAGTGCTATCCAGAAGAAGAAAAATCTCGTATAAGTTTTCAAAAACGCAAGTTTGATTAAGATTTATTCATGAAATATACTTGATATTGTCATTTTAAGCTATAAAACGACAAACAAATATTTATTCTTTTGATTAAAAATTAATATAAATAAAAAATTCCGTTTCATGGTGTTCACAAAAATAGCAGTCCAAAACAATGTTGAGGAATAGTGAAAAAATTCATAAATAAAAACTTAACAAGCACCACTTCTGTGTATTGTTTTTTAATAAAGCAGTCAATACATATTTAGCTGCATGCCCATTGTTACGAATGACAGCCGTGGATCTCCTTTTCATAGAGTCCACTATGTTGACATCTCTCAATGGGTATTGTACTCCATGCTTCTTGCACTGCCTCCCACAATTGTTGGGCATTTTTTGGATTAACTTTGCTCACTTTATTTTTGACATCAGCACACACGTTTTTTATGAAATTGAGGTCCGGTGATTGCGTTGGCTAGTCCATAAGATTAATTTTGTACTTCCGAAACCATAACTTCGCCTGTTTGTTTGTGTGTTTTGGAACGTTATCTTATTGAAACACCCATTTCAGGGCCATTTCATACTCAGCATACGGTATAGCATGGTGTTTTCAACTATTTTAATGTATACAAATTTATCAATGATGCCCGTTATAGGATATATCGGCCCAACACCATAGTATGAGAAGCAAGCCCAAACAATCAATTTTGCACCACCATGCTTAACAATCTTTACTGTGTACTTTGGGTCGTGGGCAGTGTTTGGAGGTCTCTTCACATATTGTCGACGACCTGTGGAACTATAAAGGGCCATTTTACTTTCGCCGCTCCATAAAACATTTCACCAGTTTTCTAGGGGCCAATTGATGTGCGCCTTATTCCTTTTGCTACGTGCCTCTTGCTGAGCAATAGTAATTTTCTCGGACTCTTGGCGGCCAATTTAGTTTCCAATAGGCCCTCCGTATAGTCACCGCACCTACAGGTACCTGAAGTTGCTTCTTTATCTTTTTTGAGCTGATATGAGAGTCGTTCTTTACCATTTGTATGATTTGTCGGCCAATAAGCTCAGTTGTTTTCCTTTTTGGCCCACGTGTTTCAGCCTTATCAGTCCATTTTACTGAATAACAGACCATTTTCGCAGAACATCAGATAATTTCTTCTATTTCACGGTAAGATTTTCCTTCACATCGAAGTTTTTTTTAATAAGGTTTAGCTTTTCTTCCGTGGAGTGCTTGAATCAACCCATTACTTTTATAAAATCCGCATAAATATGGTTTTTGCACTTTACGAATTACGAGAAAAATTTGAACTTACCAATTAGTTAAAAAGTTCCAACTCTTCGTTAAAAACCTTGCTTAAAATTATGTTTCTTGCGTTGCTGCTATTATTATGAACAGCTTGGTTCAAACACTCACTAACAAATGTAATCTCATAAAAAAGAATTAAGCATTTTTTGAAACAGTAATGATATACCGTTAATAAGAGAGGAGAGAAGAAACTTTCAAAGGAGTAAAAAATATTAAAGAGTTTTAAAGCAAGGTAATGCGCTGCTATTATTATGAACACAACTGTAGGTATCTATACAAAAATTTACGGTAATGTTTTTAAAATTTCGAAATGGGTTAGAAGTATTGAAACACTGTTGTAAAATTAACAATTCAGAGCACGGATGAAATAAAACACGGTTATGTACTTGAACATAATGTAAGACAAAAGAAACTTGCATGATGCTTTATTATGCGTAAATATAAAAACGTGTTGCCC
The DNA here is from genome assembly GCA_958295665.1 of Tipula vernalis. Taxonomy (NCBI): domain Eukaryota; kingdom Metazoa; phylum Arthropoda; class Insecta; order Diptera; family Tipulidae; genus Tipula; species Tipula vernalis. The sequence continues at coordinate 85,434,743 of OY282559.1, read as the reverse complement.
AAATAACAATATTAATTCAACTTTCAACAACTCCACTAGAATTTATATAATTTAAAATTTCAGCCCTACACAGTTAAAAAAATTAACCATATGTGAAGCAAATAGTATCGCATATGACTCCCAATCAATTGTGCATCGTTTTTCGATACTACCTTTGCGTCAAAAATAATAAAGTTTAAGATGCATCAAAAACTGATGCTACACCGAGCAAACGGCGCAGTGGTTAAAGCTGCGGCGGTTGGATCGGGAGGTACCGGGTTCGAATCCCTATAGGGGCAGCCTATCTAATTTAATAGTAACGCATCTTCGAATTTTTTAGATGATTGTATCGATCCAATTCGATACCACTCTTATCAAAATTAAACGGTAGTTGTTTCTGATTTGTATACAATGCAACTTACATCAACAGTAATATTTTCTTGCACTAATTATTCCAAATAAAATGTCATGCTAATTGAATCATACGAGTAATTTAACAAATAAATTACTCGTAATTTATATACCATATGTAGATGCTAATAGTATCGAAAAATATATATTTATTCATGTGTTGAATAAACCTTTTTGAAGAAGTAGTAAATCCACTACCATCCATTACTAATTTATTTTTGATATTGATGTTTTTGAGTTACGCCTGTTTATCTACGAGACAAAATAAATTCACGCAATTTCTTATAATTCAATTTTATTTTTCTTAGGTAATTCAAGTAAAATCAAATCTTATAATTATTTAGTTATATTGATATGGTCTGTTAATTTACAAAGGTTGCACTTTATAGCCAATATACGAGTACAATAAAAATAGTTATTCTGACTACAAAAATGTTGTTCATATGATTTCTTAACCTTCCTATTGTGTTCATATTAATGTTACACTTTTTGCGTTCCGGGTCTATATGACCCGAATTATTATGGAATTGAACGAACGGTTTAAATGTTTATAAAATCAAACAAAATTAATTAAAATAATAATCAAAACTTAAATATTCATTTATTTATTGTAATTTAACTCATTTACTATGTACATTTAACAATAATTCAGTCAGAGATAAGATAACATACAAAATAAAAAAAATTTAAAATACATAAAACAATTTATTTGGTGCCGTCGCATGTTGGACAAAAATTTCGAACATGTGTTTTGCAAATGTGTTTTGAGCATTTACAACAAGTAGTATTTATTTTATTGTCGGTAGATGACGGGCAAAAGTTGCATCGCTTTCGCTTCTTACTAGTATTAGGTTGTGTTACTTCAACCGATGTACCTTGTATTTCAGAAACTACTTTAGCGGCATTTTCACAGCGGGGCATAGTTGGTCGGTTTTTAATATGTGGTTCTACAAGAGCTGTACCCAACACCTCTAGAAATATTCGCCGCTTGGATAGTTTTCCAGATTGCCATTCCGGGTTTATTTGGCACCAAAGCACAAAGGCGTTATAAGCTGAAACATCAATAATGTTGTAGAACACTATCATCGGCCACCTTTTGGATTGTCTCCTGCATGTATAGGTGAGGGTAAGTTTATCCAATGTGTCTACTGCACCTTTCGTTTTATTATAATCGAGTATCATATTGGGTTTCTTGTCATTTCTGGTGCTGATTGAAGCGTCTCGGTGCTTTGTACTCAACTACTCGTAACTGCTTTGTTTTTCTTCGGAATATATGAAACAACCGTTACATTGTCCGTAAAATAAAATTTTGATGATAAAACTTCCTTTTTATTGTCTATAATAGTTACAGGTAATTCCGGTTTATTTTTCCGGATCGTGCTCAACATTGTCAATTGCCTTTTTAGCAATATTTGTCCTAATGTGTATGATGTAAAAAAATTATCACATGTGATGTTATAACCTTTTGTTAATCCAGTTGTAAGGTCCAGTACCACTCTCAATCCTTGATTTTTTTCTGATGCTGCTCCTGGCTCTTTGCCTTTATAAATTTGCATATTATACGCATATGCATTTGTTGAGTCACACAGTGTCCATATTTTTATCCCGTATTTAGCTGCTTTACTGGGAATATATTGACGAAAAGGACAACGTCCTCGGAACGGAACCAACTGTTCATCTACAGTCAAGTTTTCCGTGGGATTATAGAAAACGGGTAAAATGTCTACCCACTTGTCCCATATTTCACGAATGGCTGCTAATTTGTCTTTTTGACGGCGTTGAGGTCTTGATGTTTTATCGTTAAATCGAACCATCCTTAAAATATCATGAAACCTTTGTAAAGACATAGTCGCTCTGAATATAGCTCGACCAGTATGTGAATTCCACAAGCTGGCAGTTGCTTCATTGCGGGATCGATACACACCAGCCAGCAGTAAGACACCAATATAGGCTAAAAATTCTTCCTCTGTGATTATTTTCCATTCCTTACCATATACTGCTTCTCCTTCTTTATTCGACATTTCTATTATTGTGAGTAATATATTTTGTCCAAAAAATACCATAAAACTAGACTTTATATCTTTTATCATTGAAAAGGCATACCTGGTTGGTCCCGGTGTTACATTTATTATATTATTAGTTGAACGTCGTCCATTTTTATTAGGAGCGATTTTTTTCCATTGAATAGTGCCATTTTTCGATAAAACAAATTCATCCATCCTTTCCGAAGTATCAACATTTTCTCCACTATCAATAGATTCCTCTTCACTGAGTAAAACAGATAGGCTATCTTCGTTTTCGGAAACAACACTATCATCACCATCAGACAAGTACAAAGATTCATCTAATTCACTACTCATTACGCCGAGTTTGAACTAACATTTAGTTACAACAACTTTATAAACCAATATTATATATTCGTTGTAATAACAGCACCGTTCGCTGCTTCAACAAACGACATACTTATGTATTTGTAAAAATTCAAAAACAATTTACTCAATTCAAAAGTTAACGGGACAGGATTTTCGGAGAAAAACTATAAAATAAATTGTGGATTGAACTAGTTTGAACATGTTTTACAAATATATGAATGGAAATACAAAGAAATGAGAAGTACTACTGCTATTTATCAATAAGCAAGATGAACCATGTTTCTGATTTTGTATATATACTGACATATATGATCGGGTCATATTGACCCGAACACCAAATTTGTAACAAACAGGTATTTAGCAGTGACTAAATTAAGAAATCAATTTTTTTTCTTATGCTTATCGTTGATTACCAAATTTAACGAAAAGTCGCCAAGCTTCAATTGTATAGTGTTATTACTAAAAATATTACAAGCAACCAAAATTCAAGACGGGTCTAATAGACCCGAAACACAATAGGAAGGTTAAATTGTAATGATTTATGTATTAATAATATTTAATTTTAACTTGAGATTTTTCTCTAATGATTTCTTCATATTTAAGATGCAGTATTATTTTGCTAATGTCTTGAAAGGCGCAATTGCAAATATAACAATAAAACATTTCGTTTATAATTAAATTATACCTTAAATATAAAAAAAAAATAAAAAATAACTAAACAATAAAATAATAAAAAAAAAAATCAAATTTATAATGGTAGTTCAAAAATCTTATATAATATGTCTTTTTACTTAAATAACTTTACTTATGTAACTGAAAATAACTGATTTGACTGCATTGCTAATTTCTGATCCAATTTACTGGCAATTTCCCGTATTCTGCTTGTTAGCTTTTTACTCCTCTAGTCCGTAAAAGTAGTGAGATATAAATGTCCAAAATGTTTTTAAATTGGCCTCAAAATGCTGCCCAAATACATAATGGGACTTAAACAATACATCCATGCATTCGAATTCTTTTTTGGTAATACATAGTATTTAAATTTTTTAAGATTAGAAAATTTTCGTTTTGCTCAAGTTCAGCAGTACTAGCAGGCAAATTTTGTTCCTCGTGCGTATTCCTTTTTCTGCTTGACTTTCCGGATCCTTTTTCAACGGAATAAAGTTTCTGCCGTACTTTGTTAAGGCGTGAAATTAAAAAGCCCCTGTCACTTTTACGATCGTAAAGTGCATCCTGTAATTAAGAAAAAAATGTTATGATTAATTTAAATGATAGAATGATATGTTATCTGTTCACTATTCCGCCAGTTTGCATATTGCTGGTTTTTAGTTGTGGAAAAAGTTTTACAGCCGACAATGCTAACGCGTTTAGCTGATTCGAATCAGGATGATGTGAATGTTTTTCTGTTAAAAAATCGACACAATCCCTAACTACTGCTCGTCTTTCCATGTCCGATGGAGGTTTGCTCCTTTCGTTTTCTTTGTACTTTTTACATAGTAAAAAAAGCATTTTTATTTTTAATTATGTAGTCTTCCAAAGTCCTTAAATAAATTTTGTTTAAACTTAATATTTTTATCTACTTAATTAATTTTAAATTACTTGTGCACTTATGAACATATCATGTCCCATCCGGCAGTTCTGGCGACCCAGTGTCTGTGTTTCATTTTCTTTAATAGCTATCAATTTATGATAGCTATTAAATTTTACTAAACTTATAATTATAGTACGGCTTAACTGTGCTTAACTAGTGAAAACGAAACGTTTTTTAAATAATTTTCGAAGTTTTAAAAAATGGAATGGTGTCCACTGGTCCTTTTCTGGTTTTCTCGGGGAATTTCGAATTGGGAAATTGATTTATTACGGTGTTTTTGAGTCTAATTTTATTTTATTTTTCCATGTTAGGGAAAAATAATTCGATTTTAAAGCTACGAATTCCCAACACAATTTTTAAGGAAAAATAAACAACAAAATTGCTATGGAATGGAATTAATTTTCCTCTAAATTTGAAAAAAATGCCGATCGCTACAGTATACTTTGGAAAGAATAATACGAAATTAATACACGAAAAGTCGCAATAAATTAATTCCCAATTCGAAATTCCCGGGAAAACCATAATTTTAATATTATTGAAAAAAATCTTTAACTATAAGTAGTGGGATGATAGGCTGTATTTATACAGAGGACATCCCTCTTGTCTTTCCATTTGGAAACATAGATATTTCCTTTCCGTAACCAGACATGCTCATCTTTTTTAAGTTTTTTTGCAATAAGTTCCTTCGGGTTTTCTTTTCGGTTGCTTCGTAGAGTACCACAAGTATGGGTTTTATGAGATAATAATACGTTACATAAAGACACACTATTATAGTAATTGTCCATAAAAACTGTGTGCCCTTTACCCAGGTATGGCTCCATTAATCTCAAAACCAAAGAATTAATTTTTGAGCATGTTGGATCTGTACTTTGTTTTCCGCCATATATTTCAAGATTAAAAACATATCCATTTGGATCACACAGCTCAAAAAATTTTATGCCGTACCTAGATTTTTTATTTTTGATGTACATCCTAAAATGTAAGCGACCGCGAAACAGCAACAAAGACTCATCCAGTGACAAGTGCTTGCTTGGCCTGTTAGATGCTTGGCATCGATCCGTGAATAACTTTACAAATGAACTTATTTTGCTTAGATGTTTTTCACCTATCTGAGAATTAACATTGAAACATCTTAAAATGTGCTCAAAGCGACGTCCCGACATAGTGCTTGGAAAAACTGGATGATAATACAACGGATGCTTGGAAAATAAATGTCGCATTTTCGGTGGTTTAATTTGACCCTGTAAAAGACAAAGACCGATGAATTTCAGCATTTCGGTTAAATTGATTTGTTTGAATTTCGCAGCGCGTGAATATCTCGTCGAGCGTTGGTCACTGCATAGTCTGTTTCCGTAAATATTTGTTGAGTCAACTAAAATCTTGAGCAGTTCATCACCAAAAAAACTATCAAACACTTCCCTTGGCGAATTTCCGGTAATTTGGCAGCCCGCAGAACACTCATCAAAATTAAAATTTGGTATATCGGCAGTAGTTGATATCCATAGCTCTTCAATTTCATCGGAAGTATCTTCAATATGATCGCCTCCATTTTGCGCTTCATATTCGCTATTTTCAATGTCCTCACTGTCTTCACTATCATCATCACTTTGACCACTATTAATATACTCTGGGTCGACTATACTATCATCAAAATCAGACGAGAGTTCATCTTTTTCAGAACCGCTGTCCATTTCTTCAAAGAGAGCCAGCAATTTTCTTTGTTTTTCTTCGTAACTATCCATGCTACCATACAACTTTATTCCTATAATTTTAATTGTAAATAAACTATTGTAATGTAATTTTAAAACAAATCACTATATGCACTACTATAATGCAAACCACAAATGCATTAATTAAATTACATAACTACAATTTACTTACATATAATAAACACATTCAATAAAAACGTCTGGCTCGTACGACACTTTTTCTGATTCTAATGTATTTTATATGGGAATCACCATTGCATTTGCAGTTGTGTCGTTATTTTGTTAGACTGGGACAATACTATAAGCAAAATTTTAAACTTCATTGTTCGCTCCTAAAACAAAAGCGAGACAGTATAGCTGACATATTTTAATAATATATACACAATAAACTAAAAAAATGAGAATAGCTAATTCTCATAATACAAAACAAAATATTAAAAAAAGAGCAAAGAAAATTGTACTGCAATAGCAGTGGTGACCTACTGAAAACCTCTGGAAATACTGCAATTGCAGTGGTTGTCCGCGAATGTGTTAAGATATGTATTCATGCGAATTTTATTTCTATTTGATTGTGCGTGAAGATTTCGTGTTGCCCTTTTAAATAATGAAACTAAAATGAATTTTATAAACAAGATTTTTAGTTTTCTAGACTTTGTTTTTTTGGCTGAATATGTTTTATTAACCCTTTTTATGTTTTTTGTTTTTTCTTTCATTTCAGGTAAGTTTTGAGGATGAGCTAGCTACAACAGACAAGTTTGGTGTATGTATAACATTTTTTTTTTACTAGTGTTAGCAGCTTTCTTTCGAGTATAATGACGATGGGGTTTCGAAATATTTTTGGGAACCGGTTGAACCGGGAAAATCACCATTTTGTATTTTACATTATATCGCTTCAACGTTATCAACATTTATGTTTCAAGCCAATAAAATGTCACAAAACAATGTTTTACCGGTTCAACCGGTTCCTTAAATTTGAATACAACCCTGTTTTTATTATACTCAAATGAAAACTGATTTTTAGCATCAACATTTGTAAACAAAAACATTCTGAAAATATAATGGCTTATACCAATTATTACGTTGTTCTATTTTTTTTTCGTAAAAAAAACAAACCATTTTATGTTTTTTTTTATATTTGGCTATTGGCACTGTTTGGAGGATACCAATTTTTTGTTTGAGAGTAAATATAAGCCGTAATTCTTGTTATAAGAGCGTGAGACTGGGTTAAATATACTTTTCCTTTCCAAATGTCATACCAAAAGGATATGCACTTATACAATTTGTTACGTATGTATATAGATATAGATAAACATAGACTCTTTTCCTTACAATTTCGTTTTATTGATTCTCCATTTTGTTTGGATTTGAAGTCATGTATATGAAAATTTGAAAGGTATTATTTAAGGTTTTTGGATGGCAGTTGAATCGTTACGCCTTTTAATAAAACCCGTAAAAGTTAATATTTGTCCCGGAAATTACCAATCCTATATCCTGTAATTGTATTTATAATTAGTTGCAATTTAATTCTTTTTAATGTTAATTTGGCGAGATCTCTATAAAACATGTAAGGAGAAATTTAAGTGGTTGAAAAATCGTAAATAGCAACCGTAAATTTTGTGATTCATCAAATTTGCACAAAGCTATTATAGTTAACTAATAAAGACCAACCATATATTTCCGCGGTTTTGTACACTTACGTCAGTTAAACACAAGCACAAAATAAATGTGCTACGGTATATGAAGAGTTCAATGGATTTTCTTTTCTTTGTAACACTAAACACAAGTTGCGATTGAAATAAGTCTATGATTAAACTTTTTTTTTTTGTACATTCCGCGAATATTAAGTGTACATGATAATTTGTAGTGGTTGTGTTGTTGAATTTGTTATATCAAAGCACCTAGATATATAAGCCTTCAGTATCAGACCAATTTTAAAAGAAGCTTAATTTAAGCTAAAAAAAATTCTCGTACCAGAAAATATTTTTAGGTTTATATTTAAATCAAACCTTTGAGTATAACATATTTTAAAACCAATAATTAAAATATAGTAATTTGATTAATATAAGTAAAATAAAATTGTACAAATTTACTTTTTCTTTGTATGTTACGTGTATAATACAGTATAAAGATATAAAAACGAAATAAATGACGTAAGACCTTACTTTCTATTTATCTCAGACTTTAAAATACAATTTTAAAATACAATAGACTAGAAATAAACAAACTACGCACAATCACTCTTTAATAACAATAAAAACTAAATGATTTTTTTACATAAAAGAAAAAAAAGTTTGTTTCTCCTGTTTAGTTTAAACTCTTTGCTATTTATCGACATTTTTTTATTAAAAAAAACTTAAACGAAATGTGACACGTCATGAGATAAAGATGTGTTTGTAAATAAAGGGGTTTTAGTATAACATTAATTAAATATCTATAAACAAGATTTTATTAATTGATTTTAAAATCATTTATTTATCAATTATTCTTCTTGATAGCGTAGAAATCAAAATTCAGTTTTGTATGATTTTTAATTTAAGAAAAACAAAATTAAAAAAACATAACTTTTCATATGATTTGTATGAAAAAAAAAATTTTTTTTTGTCTTTCTATCCCCCCTTATATTAAGCTCGATTTTGATGCTGACGGCTTGTATTCTAGGTGCTTTGGTTATATACACACTCGTCTATAATTTGAATGTTTTAAATTTTATGATTTTTTTATGAACAAAATAAACAACAAAAAAAAAAAAAAAAAATTATATTTTTTGGAATTTCGGTTTCTTATGTGTCTCTCGGTAATTTTTTTTTTTTTTTTTTTTGGTTGCGCGTGGTATTATATTTGTGTTGTAGTATTGTGGAAATGTTATATTTTTACGCTTATCTGAATTATAATATTGTATTATTTTGTAATACAACTTTCAATTTCGTTTCGTTCAAGTATTCAAGGGAGATTTATCGTCTTAAATTACTGAATGGTATTTTCTTGGTAAATATATGTATGTATAATCCTTTAGCACCCCCGCAAAACCGAAAAAGGGTTTATTTTAAATTCAAAGGCATTTCGTTTTCATTTCTAAAAAAAACACAAGAAAATTCCTAAATACATCTATACATATATTCTCTCTGCACACCAAGACAACACGAATAAATTTCAATTAAAGTCAAAGCAAAATATGTACATAATATTATAATTCCAAGAAAAATACAAAAACAAACAAACGGCAACGTGAAATGGAAAAATATGGGCGTAAGAAAAATCTAAATTTTGTTTCGTGTTGTTTTCCTTCGAATTGGATTTGAAATGCAAACAGAACCAACAGTATTTGTGTGCACGTGTGCTTAAGAAATGAATATAAATAAGAAACTATCCTTGTTGGCCATATTTAAGTTTTCTTATTACTTTGAGGATTTTTCATTAGAAATTTGTTGTCTATTCTGAGAAGTGTGACTTTTCTTTTTGTTTTTTTTTTTGATGTGTGATATATAGTATAGTATATAGATTACTACATGTTTCTTGGTTCGTCCTTTTTTATGCGTATGTTTATATGGTTTTGGCGCCGAAAGTGATGGCAACTGTTTATTATTGAAATGCAGATTATGTAAGAGCACTTCAAATTTTTTGTCCAAATTATGTCAAAAACCTAGCACATCTGTGGTGAGATGTTCTACCCATCACTATTTTCGATGTTCGACAGTGTCCATGTCTCTCTTTTCAAGAATAAAATTGTACACCATTTCGATTTTTGAATTATGCATACTTTATTGCGATCTTAGCATGCTTACATAAAACCATTCTGTTTCTACTTCCATTCATCACTCTTTATCACCCAAATTTTCGTTTGTCGATATGAAAAAATGAAACAGTAGATAGATTTATTCTATAAGAATGAGATCGCAATAAAGAAAGAACAATTCAAAAATCGAAATAGTATACTATTTTATTCTTGAAAAGAGAGACATGGATACTACCGAACATCGAAAATTGTGATGGTTAGAACATCTCACCACTGGACATCGGCTTATTTAGGGAACTGACTTCCTTTACTTTTTAAAATGTTTTAAAATGTAGTGTTTTAATAATAAAATTGTTTTATAAGTTACCGCTTAAGTTATTTTATCACAATAAGCAATGCCATCTGGCACAAGGCTCCTTGTTTACTATTAACATCCAACAAAAGAATATTTCAAATTGAAATCAATAAATAAAATATTAAATTATATTAAATTCGTTTACGTGGTTGAACCCCTTTAGGTTTAGTTTTGTATTCGTTTTGTTTAATTCCCTGTGAACTATTGAAAAAATGAAAAATGAAAAAGATTATTGAATCAACTATCGCCCTAGTCATATTTAGACCAACTACCTAGCCACTGAAGCCCGAAAACATGTTTATTTATAAACTTTAAAGACTTTTTACTTACTCAATTTTTCAATAGATGGCAGCCTAATTAACCGAGACCTACGTATTCAATTTTATATTTGTTTTTTTGTAAAAATTTTCTGGAAGAATTTACTGGTACTGTAATGTACTCTTTTTTTAAATATTAATATCGATACACACATAATTTGTATATTTCATAAACCCGTTCTCCCTTCCTTAGCCGTTATAATAAATAAATAAATCTATTATCGGAAAATAATTTAAAAAAAGTAAAATAAATATTAAAATGCAGTTTGTGAAATAATCAATAAAATAATAAATTAGAAAAATAAATAAAAAAAAGATTAATTAATTAATTATAGCGTATGTCCATTACAATACAGACAAGATCTGCCTAAAATCTATTTTATTTGGTCGATTTACCGACTAAAGCCCATACTCAACTCGATTTTCCTAAATAGTTATTACTAATATCTGTTTTGTATCTCTTCACGCAAATTTTATCCGAACAGAAGCAATCTTTAGTTTCCAATGCGCCTATTTCTTCAGTACAGAGATCTATAGACTACAGCGCTTTTTCTTTTTCAACCGAACTGGTTTCCTTTTTTTCAACCACAAAAATTGAATATGAAGCTTTTTGAGACAATAAAAGTGTTTGGAGTCTTAATATTTGATGGCGCTAGCAAATTTATACCTTCCTTCAGGTGAACTTGGGAGGGCTTGGAAAATGCATATTTGGACGTAAAATTTCCCACTCTTTTCGAATACGATGTCAAAATTAGGGTTCCTATTTAAGATTTCAAATTTGGCCCTGCCCCACCTACAAGGAGGAGGGAAGGGGTACTAATTTTAGCACTAACGTATTTCTCCTGCGGAATGATTAAATTTTGATTAAGGACGTTTTTTCCGTAGAGTGCTTATTTTTCAAGATATTTGAAAGTTTCAGGTTAAAAAATTCACCCGGTGCAATAGGACTTTTGTACTGCGTATAAATTTTGTAATACGTTAGTAATTTGATTTATCTGAATTTTATATTCAACTAAATTGCGTTGAAACTGTAACAAGCAAATATAATTCGAGCATTATTTAAAACAAAAAGCATAAAATTTAGAAAAATTTGATTTCCCTTGACTTCCCTTGGCACTTTTAAGTTCAGGGGTCAATTCTCGTTCCGTGAAAAGTATAATGAAAAGTATTTTCAGTGAGAAATACACATTTCCGATTCATGTTCCTTGAGAAGGTAAAAATGACGTCAAAATCTTTTTCATATGAATAAAACTTTCTCACCGACCATTTTGGCGGTGAGAACATCATAAATATGGTAATAAAATTCTATAAAAACTAAATTTGTATTTTTAGCATTAAACGTGCGTTAAACTATAATATGATTCACTTTAAACTTAACTATTAAGTAAATCTATTAAAAACTATTCCGTTTATTTAAGAAAAGCCTCCAAATAATTAATTTAGTTAAGTTTTAAAAATAATTTGGTCAATTTTATAATTTATTTTATATTTTGACAGCCAATGACAAAAACTGATTAACTAAATCTACTTTATCATTAATTTAGCTAATATTTCAACCAATTGCTGTATCATCTAGCGGAAATCTATGTGAAACTCTATAAAATGTCTGTTTACAGTGTAGCTTACTATGAAAACAACTTATTCAGCGTTTTTTTCACGATTCTTTTTCATTTGGACATCGAGAATCGCTTATTGTCGTTTTGTGAAATGTTATAAATGAAAAAAACTTGATGGAAACAAAATGGAAACATTTTTTTCATTAGGTTTTTTCATAGAACGAGAATTGACTCCCTGCTCAGGTTTTTCTACTTGTTTGTTTTCTGATGACGTTTGCATTTAAAACGTGGGTACGTCATATTGGAATGTTGCTTAGACTAATTCGAGAATGTAATTCCTCCCGGGGGTGGAGAAAGGTCGTCCTCGGCCTTTGGTTTAATCCCGTATTTCTTCAATACGTCTGAACATCTTGGAATTTGTTCGGTGTCTAATTTCTCTGATGATGGGCTGCTTGCATGTTTTACTATTATCCTTGTACCCTGTCTTTGAAGGCCAACGTAGATTATTAATACTATAATACACATTGATGATATCGATACCCCTCCTGACAGTGTCCAGATCCAAGCCTGGTGATTTACTTGTATTAGGTATATGTACATGTTCGATCTGTTTTCTATTATTGATGTTTTCCTGATTGATTTCTTTGATATCCAGTGTTGGGACTAATTCTCGTGTCGCTTGAATATTATATAGTGCTCCTTGAATTATTTGCATTTGGCTTCTTATTTCGTACGAATGAAACTTTTTGTTATTAAACGTTATCGTACAATTCCAAAAACTTATTAGGAAGTTTCCCGTTAAGGCTCGGTTATTTGGTCCGCAATCCGAATGTAAGGTTTCATTCTTGGAGTTATTTATCAGGATTTTGTCTTCCGAAATATATTGTATCGTCGTTTCCATCTCTGAAGTAACGTTACAGTGGCTCCTAGTCCCCATTCAGCCAATATAGATGATGCCTCAGTATGTCGCATCATTTCCTCGTTTCTTACTTCTTTGCCTACGAACTGATTTTGAAGTGGGGATTTTTGTGCGCATTTTTTCACCAAAAAATTGTATTGCCTCACATTTGATGATACACTAATACATTGAAAAAACAATACGTATTTTATAGGTTCGTATTTTTTGTTTTTGAATTCGCTGTTTATTCGTCATTGTAAATCAAAATTGTGTGATGCAGCATGCAGGTTTTTTGAATAATTGAATTGCGTCACAACAATAATGAAAAAAATTGAGGTGTGGCCAACACACGACTTTCTTTTACGAACAGAGAATTTTGAGAAATTTTATTTTTTTCCTAATTTTTTTTTTTAATTTGTTTTTCATTTTTGGAAATATTTTGTATTAAGTAGTTTTTTGTAAACCTTATACTTTTTAAGATATTTGCAAAACAAATTTTCTGGACCAAGGGAGTGGCCACTTTCGGTTAGCCGATTTTGAGTAAAATTCAATGGGACCTCCCAATTTATCAAAAAAGCTTAAATCTGAAGTTTCAGTTCGATTGATTAAACGATATGGGCTGTAGAGAGGACACAGACAGACCGACAGACTGACAGACAGACAGACAGACACCATTTCGAAACCCACTTTTTCGGACTCAGGGGACCTCAAAACAAATAAATCTCTAAAAATCTCGAAGTCAAAAATTTTCATGATTACTATACTTTATTCTACTAGAGTAAAAAGAAACTAAAAAACCCTAATCCATACGAATCGTTCGTTTAGTAAAAGTTCTGGAAAATTATTTTTTGGAAATCGCACTCAAATCCCAAGGGCCAATATCGGCCATTGCCAACAATGATGACAAAGGTTTGGCTAGCATATAGAATAGGTTCCTCAAATACCTAGTTAGAAAACCCTAATCCATAAGAATCGTTCGTTTAGTAAAAGTTTAGCACATGGAATAGGTCCCTTAATTACCTAGTTAGAAAACCCTAATCCATATGAATCGTTCGTTTAGTAAAAAAGTTCTGCAAAATTATTTTTTGGAAATCGCACTCAACTCCCAAGGGCCAATATCGGCCATTGCCAACAGTGATGACAAAGGTTTGGCTAGCATATAGAATAGGTTCCTCAAATACCTAGTTAGAAAACCCTAATCCATACGAATCGTTCGTTTAGTAAAAGTTCTGAAAAATTATTTTTTGGAAATCACACACAACTCCCAAGGGCCAATATCGGCCATTGCCAACAGTGATGACAAAGGTTTCGCTAGCACATGGAATAGGTCCCTTAATTACCTAGTTAAAATTGAGGTGTGGCTAACAAACGACTTTCTCTTACGAACAGAGAATTTTGAGAAATTTTATTTTTTTCTTAATTTTTTTTTAATTTTTAAATTTTTAAATTTGTTTTTTTTAATTGTTTTTTTTATTTTTATTTGTTTTAAATTTTTGGAAACATTTTGTATTAGTAGTTTTTTGTAAACCTTATACTTTTTAAGATATTTGCAAAACAAATTTTCTGGACCAAGGGAGTGGCCACTTCCGGTTAGCCGATTTGGAGTAAAATTCACTGGGACCTCCAAATTTATCAAAAAAGCTTAAATCTGAAGTTTCAGTTCGATTGATTAAAGCATATGGGCTGTAGAGAGGACACAGACAGACTGACAGACTGACAGACTGACAGACAGACAGACAGACAGACAGACACCATTTCGAAACCCACTTTTTCGGACTCAGGGGACCTCAAAACAAATAAATCTCTAAAAATCTCAAGGTTCAAAAATTTCATGATTACTATACTTTATTTTACTAGAGTAAAAGAAAGTAATAATTCTACACATACATAGGTAAATTGCAATTGTGATGGCGGTTCGATATTTTACGTGTGAACGAAATAGTGTAGAATGATGTGATGTAGTGATGGATGCGTCTAAATACCCCAATATCAGTGGTTTTATGCAAATATCTCTCAATTCCTTAATGCTTGAATGTTTTTGCACGAAGGTCTTGTAATCCGATGTTGTGAATACTTTTTGCTTGGTTTTAATAATATGTTGCGGGTAATTTCCTATGATTGTGTTATTGATGATTAACGGTATAACCATCATCACTGTTGATTCTTCATCTTCTAACTTGGGTACTTGTAGTACGTATAGAAGCGTTTCTTTGTTTACTGCAATTTTCGGGACGACATACTGGAGTGCTTCGTCTGGCAGAGTGATATTGACGCCTTGGTTGACCAGTAGGTCTTTAATCATGATAATTTCTTTTAGTGACAAGATCCTGTTGCTTGGTAATTCTATTTTAGTTTTGACTATTGCGTCTTGTATGTCTTCTAATATGGTGTTGATAGTGTCCATATTTATTATTGTTGCTATTATATCTATTTCTGTCAGAATTATTCTATTGGCCATAGTGGTGTTTCTCATTGCCCTATTTACAGTGTCCGTTATCAATTGGATTATTTTATTTACCTGTTCATTTATTCTGAACTGTTGGTTGTTTTCGTTGATCAATTCGTTGATTGTGCCGTTTATTATTCGCAGATCTTTAGCATCTGGGTTCCCTGCTAGCCATTTCCATGCTGATCCTAACTCGTCCCAACGCTTGTGCCTTGTGTTTTGAATTGGTTTTATTTGACGAAAATTGTTGACCAGCTTTTTGTATTTTTGTTCTATGATGTTATATAATTCGAGCTTATCATCTAATTTGCTACTAACAATTTTATTTATTTATTCAATGGTTAATTCTAAATTTGTTAAGTTAATATGATGTACAATTTTAACATTCCCTGTCTGAATTTTACATTGTTTTAATTTCATTAATCCTCATGTAAGTTTCTTATTTCTAATTTTTGACAATAACTAATGTGTGTTAGAATTATTAATATTAACAATTTTGATATTGAAAACATTGCAACAAAAAATATTTGAATTTATCTGATAAAAATTTAATTTGACAAAAACAAAATTTAATTTTGAAGAAAAATTGAAATAAAATTGTCTGAAATGATAAAGAAAAATGTGATGATCTCTTTTGGAGTTTTTGGTAGTGGCCAATCTAATATTTGTTTGATTTTGTCTGGATTGGGTTTCACCCCATCTTGGGTGATGATGTGTCCAAGAAACTCCGTTTCCCTTTTTTGGAACTCACACTTGTCTAACTGAATTTTCAAATTGAATCCAGATAGTCGTTCGAGTATTGTTTCAAGATTCTCGATGTGATTTTTTAAATTTTTTCCGACAACTATTATGTCGCCTAAGTAAACGTTTGCTTTCAGTCCGTGTAGGACATTGTTCATCGCCCTTTGAAATGTGGCGGGACCATTTTTTAGGCCGAAGGGCATTCGAGAGAACTCGTAATGCCCCTTGTCAGTCGAGAAAGCAGTTTTCTCTTGAGATTGCGGATCCATTGGAATCTGATGAAATCCCGACTTTAAATCCAGAGTTGAGAAATAAACTGATTTTCCTAAGCTATCCAATATCTCTTCGATCTGAGGTATCGGGAATTTGTCGTTTATTGTTTTTTCGTTTAGTTTCCGGTAGTCGATTACTACTCGGCCTTTACGTTTTAACGACGCTTCGAGTTTTTTGGGGACGACCCAGATTGGTGAAGAGTATGGGCTACTGGAATGGTGTATTATTCCACTACTTAACATCTCCTGTACTTGTTCCCCTACATTTTTTTTATAATGATGAGGGTATCTGTACGTTTTATTATATACAGGATTGTCATCTTTTGTTTTAATTTTGTGTTTAATAATCGTTGTTGAAGATAGTTTTTCTTTTTGCTTCAACAATACCTTTTGGTTTTGGAAGATGGTTTCAATCAGTTCATTTTTTTCGTTCTCACTCAAATGTTCCATCCTGATTAGGTCTTTGATAGTTTCCCTATTGATATTTTCGTTTTTTGATACTGGGATCGGATTGAGCGTTTCGAAATTATTGACTTTCAATTTTCGTTTTGGGAGTTTTCCTGGTGGATCAGGGTTATCCGTAGTTTTGAAATTATTGGCCTTATACAATCCTGGTTGTACTGTTATTTCCTTGTTTAATTGTTCGAAATCTGATACAAACCAGTCGCCATTTTCGGTAGTAGTCATGGTTACAATGTGATAATAAAAATTTCTTTCGGGGTAATATCGGTCAAACTTGTACGTCTGATTATTTAATAAGATTGAATTAGACTTATAATCGATTTTGGTATTATTTCTGGCCATGTATTCTGATCGCAGAATTCCTTCGAAGAAATTATGAAAGTTCATTTCATAATAAGTTTGAGCCGGTAAATTTTTTTCTAGTAAATTAATTTCATACTTTCTATCTATTTTTTGTGCTCCTAAAAGGTTTTTTACGATTATTTTTTGATTTATACATTTAGTGCTAAGAAATTGTTGGATTTTTGTCATTCGCGATGTAGGCTGATGCAAATCCAAAAGGAGTTTAATTGAACGTGAAAGGGAGATTTTAAAAAGGGAAAGCGAGCTGTTGGAAATTGAGTGACGTGGTTTGTCTCAAGCAAAGTTTATCGGCAAGAAACATGTTAGAGTTCTTGCCGGAGTTTAATCCAATCGAATTAAAATTTTTGTCTCCAACACAACGGTTAAAACAAATTGAAGCAACTCGGGATATTTATAATGTTGAGAAATTATTATTATTTGCCATACCATCAAACTTATATAGACTAGTGAAAAACGGGTTTCAACTATTCAGGAAAAACGCAATAGTTTCATACGAGAGGACGCTACTCGATTATTTTTTTCGAGTTGTCAGATGAAAGCGTTATCAAATATATTATCATTGGAATTAACGACTTTAACCTACAAAGTTCTCTACGAACGTAAATCGTTTTATATTAATGAATTCAAGAGGAACGTGTCTGGAATTACGAGTAGTCCAATTAATCTTTTAAAAATTGGAATTAATCCTGAGGGTTATAAAATCAACGATTACAAACTCCAAGAAGGCTGTCGGGAAATCATAACCAGTGACGAACGAAATTGTGAATGGTTTATTGAGAGACGGCGTTATTAGTTGATAGATTGAGAGGTAAAATTATAAATAAAATTTCTCGTTGATAAACCTAAAGAGTGCGCTTTTCATCACATAACACGTAACATTAGTTGTTTCTTTCAAACCAGAATAGAATATCTTGAGTATGAAATATCCGAAAGCGGAATTCAAATGTCATTTAGACATGTCGATGTGATTTAAAACTACACGAATTACACCGATTTATCGGATTGACTAGTTTCTTTAGGCGATTTATACAAAATTTTTCAATAAGAGCAAAACTGCTTTATGGCCTTTTAAAAAAGGTTCAGATGTTAAATTCGAGAAAAACGAATTAGAGACGTTTCAATTACTAAAGTTAAAATTAACTTCATCGCCAACATTAAGTTTATGCAACTCGAGCCCATATACTGAATTTCATACTTATGGGAGTAAGTTAGGATTTGGGGCGATATTATTGAAGAGGCAGTAGTAGTAAACGAACAACCGAAACCGAGTCACGATTGGATAAGATAAATGCAAATAATAGAATTATGCAGTGGACGTTGTTCCTAGAAAATTACGATTATGAAATTGTACATAGGGTGAATAATCTGATGCGGCATGTCGACGCTTTGAGTCGATCCCCTTCGATTTTGGTCGTTGAGTGTGCTCTCTCACAACATCTGGCGAGATTTCAACTAACTGATTCTAATATTAAAATTGGTTTTGATCAAGGAGACTGGCGATAGCAATTTCTACGAGATCCGTGATAATCTTTTGTATTGAAAGTAAAACGAGAGGATTCTTTTAGTGATTCGACAGTGTCATTATACATGACATATAGGGGTTTATAAAATAGTTGAAAAGATACGAAGAAGCTTTTGGCTTTCTTGTATGACCGAGAGTGTGAATGAGTTTATTAAAAAATGTTTCAAATGTTTGCTGTTCGATCCAAAGTCTTGTAAGGAAGGTTTCCTTAATATTTTCGATAAATTTGATCGTCCGTTCCACACTTTACATATCGACCATGAAGGTCCAATGAATCTCACGAGGAAAGGAAAACAATACATTTTTGCGATTGTGGACGGATTAACAAAATATACAAAGCTTTTGGCGACTGCACCGTCTGTGAGAAGGTACATGAAACAGTTTTGTGTACCAATTCGAATAGTCGCCGATCGAAAAACATGTTTCACATCTTCTTTTGAAAGATTTTTGGTGAATCACGGTATCCAACATGTTCTCAATAAGATGAATTCCCCTCAGTCAAATGGGCAAATCGAGCGATTTAATCGAATTCTTAAGCGTATTTTGGCAAAGATTTGTCTTTAATTTGATACGGAATTTGTGCTTGATAATACCCTAAACAGAACTATCTAAAGGACACCTTCAATAGCATTGTTTGGTGTAAAGTTGAAAATACGTCATTAAATCAGGAAAAATAAAAGGTTTATTTCGATTAAAAACGAGTTGATGCATATAAATATAAAACCGGTGATTTTGTTTTGATAAAAAATACGGTTAATGATATCGGAACGGGTCCAAGCTCTTACCGAAATTTAAAGATCCATACATAGTTACAAGCGTCTTACCAAACGAGCGTTATGTGGTGGAAGACATTATGGGGCAGCGATTATCACAGAGGAAGTTCTACGGTGTTTTTGCCGTGTTCAATATGAAACCGCTAAATATTGAAGGAGTATGGCCGAACTATACAGTTTGTTATACATTTTGTTAGTTTCCCTATTTAATGATAGATGTATCTTATTGATAATTGATGTTTTGTCTGAAAGAGTATATTTTGGCGTACGTGTCATTGAAGATTGTGATTCGATGTTTTTCTCAATATGTAATGAATTTTCGAATAGAGTTAACCAAATGGCGAGAAATAAATGATCAGTTTAAAATAAAATATGAACGAGTTTTAATTCAATTAAATACGACAAAATTAAATTGTAATATGCTTTTATTATTGGAGATATATTTATCTGTGGTGAAAAGTAGAGCCGAAGTGAATTAATCTTTTAAACAATAAATAAGATGAAGTCAAAGAGTTATTTATAGTAACTTCAATTAACCAATCCTAATCAGTGAACATATTTTTAAATTATTTTATATGAAGGAATTTTCAGTAATTCATATGAATTTATAAATTACGCTGCAAATTCGATCAACGTATCATTTTGAGGAGATAGAATAATTTATCAACACGAACTATCTTTGTTGCTCCAGATTTTCCATGCTGGATTAATTCTGGAGAAATTCTGGTGATAAAATATGCACAAAGTTAGCAAGATATTATAATTTTGCATAGAGTTGAGAATGTTTCAACTCCTATGGCTAACCTGGTGGTTTACACATTGGAACGGTGGTTTGAACATTGGAACGACCTAGAGGACTATATACTGGTCTTCCGCCAGCACTGGCCTTATTCTGAATTGATCTTATCTGTAAATTACAATTACAAAGGCAATTTAAATTGTTGGAAATAAACACTATGCGCAAGAAAAAAAAAAATAAAAGCAAAAAAGAAAACAAAAACGATTAAAAAAACCATAGTTGCCTTAGTTTTTTAGAAAATAAACCAGCAGCACCCTGATTCTCTAAATAAAGCCTGAATTCCACTGTGAATAATTGACTGAACTGACTTCAAGTCGAAAGAAGACAAAAAAAAATGCATTGGAGTGACAAAGATAAAGCATGTTTTTATATTTTTTTTATAACACAAATATCTTGATACATTTTGACAGCGACAGCAAAAAAAAATAAAATAAAACAAATAAATTTTTGGTTATCACTTGGAGTTTTAATTTGGCTTTTTCACCACCAATAAATTATTTAAAAAAAAACGATTACTTTATTAAATTGCCAGTATTTAGCGATATTATCACAATTTATCACAATTTAACTGTACACAAACTTTATATTTTTGTATTATCACAGCTATTTTAGAAGCAACCACCAAAAAAAATTATGACACTTACCATAAAAATAACAAACTTTTAATTAACTTAGTGTGCGGAAAAAAATTTGCGTTCGTACACAAAATTTGTGTGCGTATATTAGTTGGATAACCAAAAAATGACATCGATTTTGATAATTTTTGACCATAATTATGGCGATCCACTAATATAAACACACATTTCATGTAAGTAAAATCTTGACTGACTTCGTTTTGTGTTTCTTTCACACAACCACCGATTTTATATTTTTATCTCCCTTTATTTTGACTGACAAACTTTTATTCGCAATGGAATTCAGACTTAATAAGATAATCTAAAAACGTGTAAACTTGTGAAAAGCAAAGCTTACTTTTATGAGTTTTCCATGTCCCGATTTGACTTACTATTAAAATAATTTTTCACAAGTTTACACGTTTAGGCATAGTACGATCAAAGCTTACCTACATATACAAGCCGTCAGGTTCAGACCAATTTTAAAAGAAGCTTAATTTAAGGGGGATACATTTTACGATTTCCCATAAGAACCCATGTAAAATTGAACATTTTTGATTAAAATTTTTTGAATGAAAAATACTCGTAACAGAAAATATTTTTAGGTTTATATTTAAATCAAACCTTTGAGTATAACATATTTTAAAACCAATAACTTAAATTTAGTAATTTGATTAATATAATTACAATAAAATTGTACAAATTTACTTTTTCTTTGTGTGTCTATGTGAAAAATTTGGAAAAATACAGTATAAACTTATAAAAACGAAATCAATGACGTAAGATCTTGTTTTGTAAAAACACGATTTTTTTTTGATATTATGAAGTTGGCTACATAACGTTTTTTTAAATTTTGAAAATATTTTTAACAGTGCAATAATTCTGTTAAATGGGAAACTAATACTAGCTTTTCTTGAAAGAGAGTTTCCTCTCTTGATAATATTAGATATTGGTTAATTGGTTTCGTTTTCCAAAAAAATGGTTTTGAGCATGCGCGCATTAAAATTTTGTCAAGAGAGTTTCTCTCTTTGCAATAGTAAATAATCGTATTAGTTTTCAAAAAAATAATTTTGAGCATGAGCATTGACATTTGATCTTATATCGGATATGAAATAACAACCCAAAAGTTGTCATTATATCGGATATGAAATAACAACCCAAAAATTGTTTAAAATTTTCTTAGAGATTTATTTTAAAAATATTCTGGAAAATGGACATATTTCGTTTTAAAATTAGAATGGAAATTTCCATTTTCCAGAATATTTCAAAGTTAAATCTTCATTCTCTATTAATTATTGTTTTTAATTTTTAGTAAATCACTAAAACATTAACACTATTAAATATTATTTTATTATTTTACTACCAAAATATTGTAAATTCGAAAAGTACACCAACGTTAACTAGTAAATGTGCACATTATCCAAATGTAGTAGGTAAATGTAGATTAAAATCACATTATGCAAAACACTAAAATCGGTTCACACTTGTTTTTAAGAAAATAAATTTTCTTAATTAATATTCTCCGATTAATCAATCAATTTTAAACGGTCGATTAATCTAACTACGTTCTACTAAAAACACGAATGGGCGAGCAAAATAATTTTTATCATCGGTCATAAATACTTTTCAGCGAAAAAAACAAAATGAAAAAATATTAATTTTTTTCACCAATTTTGACATAAGTATATCATACATCGTCAAACCGGAATCGCCATTTGTATTTTATCGATGATAATTACATCATTTTTGATTATCATCGAACCAGAATCGCTTTATACTATGTTGATGGTAAAATAAAATGATAAAAGCAAATGAAAAATCCGATGATATTTTTGTTTTTTCATTATCATATCATCAAACCAGAATCGGACCCCTGGGGGGTCAATTCTTGTTCTATGAAAAAACCTAATGAAAAAAATGTTTCCATTTTGTTTCCATCAAGTCTTTTTCATTTATAACATTTCACATAACGATAATAAGGATTCTCGATGTCCAAATGAAAAAGAATCGTGGAAAAAATGCTGAATAAGTTGCTTTCAAAGTAAGCTACACTGTCAACAGACATTTTATCGAGTTTCATATAGATTTCCGCTAGATGACACAGCAATTGGTTTAATTATTAGTTAAGTAAACGATAAAGTAGATTTAGTTAATAAGTTTTCGTCATTGCCTGTCAAAATTTAAAATAAATTCTAAAAATGACCAAATTATTTTTAAATCTAAACTAAATTAATTATTTGGAGGCTTTTCTTTAATAAACGGAATTAATAGATTTACTTATAAATTAAGTTTAAAGTGAATCATATTATAGTTTCAATGCACATTTAATGCTAAAAATACAAATTTTGTTTTTATAGAATTTTATTTCCATATTTATGATGGTCTCACCGTCAAAATGACCGGTGAGTAAGTTTTATTCATATGAAAAGATTTTGACGTCATTTTTTACTTCTCAAGGAACATGAATCGGAAATGTGTATTTCTCACTGAAAATACTTTTCATTATACTTCTCGCGGAACGAGAATTGACCCCCAGTTTTCGTTATTAACGATTGGAAAACTGCAACATGCGATACCTATCGGAAATAATGTAAACCCTTCGCTCTGCTTCACTCTCCATATAAAACATATGGAGAGTGAAACTACTGGGATTAAATTAAACCCTACGCTCTGCTTGCAAAATCGAGACAGTCCAATCGTCAATTGGCGATTGGAAAACTGCAAAATGCGATATTTATCGGAAATAATGTAAACCCTACGCTCTGCATGAAATTACATTTCTCTCAATATAAAACTTGTGGAGAGTGAAACTATTGGAATTAAATTAAACCCTACGCTCTGCACGGAAAATCATGACAGTCCAATCGTCAATCGCCTGTCAAAATATAAAATAATTAATAGATTTACTTATTAGGTAAGTTTAAAGTGAATCATGTTATAGTTTCAATGCACATTTAATGATAAAAATATAAATGGCCGCCAAAATGGTCGGTGAGAAAGTTTTATTCATACATATGAAAAGATTTTGACGTCATTTTTTCCTTCTCAAGGAACATAAATCGGAAATGTGTATTTCTCACTGAAAATACCTTTCATTATTCTTTTCACGGAACGAGAATTGATAAAAATGAAGTAAAAACTGTGTAGAGATAAAGTAGAGACATCAGTATTCTAATACGAAAAACTCCATTTCGCTAACTAAACTGCGTACCACAAAGTGAAATTCAGCGGTGAAATTTTCATTTTCATTTTCGCTTGTGTCATTTTTATATAAAACATTTCATTTCACTTCAGCAGCATACTGTGCTTTACACATTATTTATAGCTGTTTCAAATTGTACCAAATCAGTAAAACTGCGTAACCAATTTTGATATACATACTGCAGTATAAAATCGTTTACTCATTTACAACTTTTCTTGAAAATTCCTGTTCAAGACGTGTAAAGAAATTTTATTACGGATATTATTGACCGAATGGCGGGATAGTTACGATGATTTGGCTAAATGCAAATTGCGTCGTAACCACGAATTTTTGTTTGAAATAAATAATAGGAATTTGGTAAACACAATAAATTGTCAACATTTTGAATTTTGATAGCTGGTGCTACTTGGCGCTGTTCATGTGAACAATAAAATAAAACCAAAAACACTGTTATTGAGAAACAAGCGCTAATTGAATCAAAATCCAATAAAATTGTTACTACATCCAAATTAAACAATTAATTTTATTACAAATTATAAATTAGATTTAATATAAATAGTGCGGAAATCATTATTTTTATTAATAAATAATGGTGTGCACGTAAATCCAATAAAACCATAAATTATGAGACTATTAATAGTGTCACATAACTAGAAAAACACCTACCGTGTTTTTAAATTTTTTTTTATTACCTTTGATTTTTATAAATTTGTCGCGACGTAACTCCCGTAATTCCCCGCGTGACTCGATCTATTAATTTTATGGTTATTTGTGTTTTGCTATCTACAAGAAGTGTAATAGGCAATTTCCAAAGATTTTTTTATGGCCCAGCTAGGAAATGTTGATTTTTCAATTTGATTGATATTTCATTAGATTTGTGTATGTGTGATGTGTGTGTCTACACGGACTGTTGTTATTTATTTAAATGTTTACTTGTTTTATTTATTTTCCATCTCTATTTTTAGACTCGCCGATTCGTTCGATCACATTTAAATGTTTTTAAGAAATTTCTTTATGAGGTGATAAATAGGTGTAATAATTTTTTTTTTGTGATATTTAAATTAAGCGTTCAAATTAATTTTTTAAATAACCCATGTTAAGGAATGCAACAGTTTTGAACTAAGTAGGTAGTTAAAAATGACTTAGTGGTAGAATTACTGTATGAATTATTCAAAAATCACTAGACGACGACGGATGTCACATACTGCATACGAAATTCTTGAGAATTTTTTTATTTTTATTTTTTAAAGAATACTAATTGAAAATGTAAATGCCTAGGTGTTTTATTTATTTTACATTTGTTCTTCTTTGGTGTGTAAACATTTTCGATTTACTTGAACTATATAAATAGTACTCGATGATACATATTTTGTTTGAAGTACTATATTTTACTAACACAATTGATTCGCGGAAATTAAGTTTTTGGGAACTTTTTTGTGTTCAATTTGAATTTTAAATTTTCAAAAGTTTGTATTTTTTATTTGATTGAATTTTGATTATTGGTGATGAAATAAAGGGTGGTTAAATTTTAAGGGCCGACGTTGAACCACATCTAAACGTCAAGTTTTTTTCTGCATTTCATTTGACATTTCTCAATTTCATACTAACTCAATTTGAACCATGGAAAGATACACAATCGAGCAACGCGTTAAAGTTATTGAGGCATATTATGAAAATGGGCGTTCAAATCAAAATGCATATCGTGCACTTCGTGATTTTTTCGGTCAATTTAATCGTCTAAATGTGCGTACAATCTCGGGAAAAATCGTGCAAAAATTTGAGCAAACCGGGTCTGTAGGAGATTTTAAAACACCAGTGCATGCTCGTACAGCTCGTACTGCAGAAAATATTGGTGCTGTTCGCGATAGTGTGGCTGAAGGGCCGTCCACCTCAACTCGTCGTCGTGCCCAACAATTGCACCTCTCACGCTCGTCGTTGATGAACATTATGCATAAAGACTTGCATTTACACGCTTATAAGGTGCAATTGACTCAAGAACTAAAGCCTCTTGACCATTCCAAACGTCGTCAATGGTCAGAATGGTGGCAAGAAATGGCAACAGTGGATGATCAAATTTTCGAAGAAAATCTTCTTCAGTGATGAGGCACATTTTCACCTCAGTGGATTCGTCAATAAGCAGAATTGCCGCATTTGGGCGAATCATAATCCAAGAGTGATTGTCGAAAAACCAATGCACCCACAAAGAGTGACTGTTTGGTGCGGTTTATGGGCTGGTGGCATCATCGGGCCGTATTTTTTCCAAAATGAGGCCGATCAGGCAGTTACAGTGAATGGTGTTCGCTATCGTGAGATGATAACGAACTTTTTATGGTCCGAATTGGAAGATATGGATGTGGACGATATGTGGTTTCAACAGGACGGTGCCACTTGCCACACAGCTAACGAAACAATGGCTCTTTTGCGCGACAAATTCAATGGCCGTGTTATCTCACGTGGTGGCGATGTCAATTGGCCGCCAAGATCATGTGATTTGACACCGTTGGACTTCTTTCTTTGGGGTTATTTGAAAGAAAAGGTGTACGTCGATAAACCAGCAACAATTCAAGAGCTAAAGAATGAGATAATTCGGCACATTAATGGCATAGAACCTCAATTATGCCTAAGCGTCATCGAAAATTTGGACCGTCGGGTGGAGGTGTGCCGCCGAGGTCGCGGCGGCCATTTGGCCGATATTTTGTTCCATACATAATTGAACCATACCATATTATCATAATAAAAAGAATTGACAATAATTTCCTAAATAATTTGTGTTTTATTCAAAATCAACATCGGCCCTTAAAATTTAACCACCCTTTATAACGCATTTAATAATTTTACGTGGGAAAATACAAATTTAACTACAAAGGTCTGGTTGAAAGACATTGAAACATTTTGAAGTCAAAATAATTTTAGTAAAAGCGTTTGAAAGACCGAAATGTGGTGAACGTGAAGGAATGCAACTTTGAGCTCACAAATGTTGGAATTATCTTTGAGCTCTGTTTACAACCGCTTTTTAAATTTTGTTTACCTTTTACTTCCTTTTGTTCGAGTAGTCGGAATACTGTAGGGGTCTTCATAGAATGCCGGCGCGGTACAATAATTCTTAAGTAAGCGAGCCGAACCCTTAGCCAAAGAATTTACTTTTCTTTACCACGTATAGAAAAATCTCAAAAATCAAACGACCAATTTTAATGAAGTAACGTCGTTTTGTGTGACACCCGTTGAGGTTTTCTTATATTCATCTAGTTGGGTCACTCATTGATTTTGTGAAGTAGATGCCTTTTGCATTCTTTGGATATTGTAACCGATGTTTTGCATTGAGTATTCGGCAGAGCAAAATGCCTGTTTTTGAGCCGAGTATCGCATTTATGAAACTATGCAGTAAGTTTGTTGCGAGCGTTTATGACAGTTGCAAAAGTCCTTTTAGATGCACATTCTACGTCTGTCGATAGATTTTGATGTTTTCCAGCTACTTCATATTTCGAACATGGGCTTATGATGTTTTAGTAAAGGGAAGCGAAAGGAAAAGGGGGCTTTGTAACTTGATTTGATTTGGAGCAATATATACTTCGAGTGCTGCTCAGTCGGGCATATCAAATATATTCGACGACACACGACTCATGAAGTTCAATATACAATTTCGAAGTTTGGAGCAAATTCTTGACATAACAAAAGCAAAGCTTGCGATAATTTCAAACTTAGCACAAATTGGATGCCGCTTCACCGGTTAAATTATACGCTTCTGGCAAATTAGATCAATAAACAAGTTTGCGACTCACGTTTTATCTTTTCTTAACCGTAGAAGAACTTGGTAGTGTCCTTCTTCTGTCCTTCTCCTCTTTACCTTCAAAAATTAATTCTGCTTGCAAATTTACAAATACAGCCGTAACGCAGTTTTTGAAATCTTTTGATATCGCCTGTATTGATACAATTTTGACTTGAATTTCTGGTATTTACTGTAATAATGACTACAATGGCTGCGCAGTTGCTGAATTTTTAAATGTACCCATATTCTTCATCGTTAGGCAGTAACAGGTCAACGTGCAAACATGTATTCTAAAGAAAGCTTGGTCGGCAACTACATGTATAGTGCTTAATATGGGGATTGGGGATTAAATACGATTTAATTCAATAAACGACGAGGATAGCTTTATTTAAACAGAAAACTATTTCTGAATCAAATTTATTCAATTGTTCAGCGTCATCGGATATGTTGATCCATCGGACACGGTGGACCAATACAAAAATTATGTTGATTCAAAACCACTTTCGTCGACGTTTTCAAGTCCCTGAGTTCCTCATGTTCGATTTGGAATTTTTTTTCACCAATCTGTTTCTACGGTCAAGGCGGAGAATAGAAAAGCTTTTGAAATCTGTTTGTGAAGAGGATAGCTTGGGTATTAGCCATACGAATTTCGGTAAATCGGGTTGACTCAGAGTTTCTAATGCAAATAATTTCTGTGGCGTTCATTCCGATAGTGGGCTCAAGAAATTTGACAGCCGAGACAGGAATTACCTCAAAGCTAGTAAAAATTAACCTGTGTAGATGAAAAAACTAAAACTTTAGTTCGTGACAAACAAGATTCTGATGTAGTAATAAACGTCAATTTTATATTATCAAAGTTAATCCATTAGGCAAATGAAATATTTCTTACTTCAATAGCACAAGCTACCGTTACGCCAATAACTTACTGTTGCGATAATAATAATGCCATCTGGGTTAGATGCTTACCGTGCCTAAGTTTAAGTTTTATAAGAGAATATGTCTGCGCTTTTAACAGGTTACATACATATTTGTGCATTTTTTTGAACTTATTTGTGCATGCCAACTGCCGATAATGACTAATTTTAAACTTGTTGACGGAGTCAATCGTGTTATATGTAAGTTAAAATTCTATAATGATGCACCATTTTTCTGATTGCCCAGCATCATTTTTGAGACGAGTCGACACAGCACATGTGATATCTCGCTGGTAAATCCAATTTAAGATTATGATGATTTTATTGAACCACGGTTTGGAATAAGTACTCACAAATGTTTTTACTAAAAGAAACTTAGAAACGGTTAGATGATTAAGGTTTGCCGACAAGAAATATCTTGATAATCTACAATACTTAACCTGATAATGAAGCGGAGCGTTTTCCGTTTCGTTGAATAATATTTTACTGTTGAGCTAAGGCTGCTAAGTAATTGGAGAATTCTCGATATGTTGACTGATGTGATAAATCCAGCGATCTCAAAATATTAATGAGGCTTCCAAATAAAACAATTGATGTTTATATAATATTTGTATATTTTCTATACGGTAAGAATAAATGTCAATTATTGAAATGATTGTTATCGAATGACCAACAATTTATTTTTTTACTTGTCCCGTGCTAAACTCAAGAGAGAGTTAACAATGCAAAAAGCAACAACAACTTGGACAACTTCTTAACAAAATATAAAAATATTGTATGTAATGAGAAAATAGAAAAATTATAAATGTTGGTAATTATATAATGCAAATATGAATTTTATGTAGTATATAATGCAAATGAAAAGTATATAAACAGAGGTGAATTTAGGATATTGAAACTAAAAATTAATGACTATAAAGTTATTTAACATATGATGAATATTTATTAATGCTGTTCATTATCAGTCTCCCCCATCTTGAACATTCTGTGATTCAACAATTACTGGAAGTGGACAGAGATTGACCATGGCTCGTTTGATAGTTCCAGTTGAAGTTTTTATCGAAGCGACTCGTACGATTCCATCTGGGCCAGAATGAAGCTCAGTTATTTTCCCAAATTTCCATTTGAGAGGTGGAAGATTTGGATCCTTGATGATAACTATTGTTCCCTCAGTGATGTTTTTATGTTTATCCTTCCAATAATACCTGTGCTGTAGTTGCTGTAAATAGTCAGTTGACCATCTTGACCAGAACTGTTTGTATAAAAGGTTCACCAACTCCCAGCGCTTAGCAGTTTTTATGCCATCAGGATTTATTATGTTTGGCTCGGGTATTGCAGTTAATGATCGGCGAATGAGAAAATGGCCAGGTGTTAATATTTCCAAATTATCATCGGTAGTAATTGGAGTAATGGGACGCGAATTTAATACGGCTTCAACCTGTTTTATTAGTGTGTTGAGCTCCTCATACGTTAAGTTAGCGGTTCCCATCGTGCGACGAATATGATATTTAGCTGACTTAACAGCAGCTTCATAAATACCACCGAAATGTGGAGAACCAGGTGGTGAAAACTTCCATACAATTTGATCATCTGCGGTACATGAATTAAGCTGCTGTTGAAAATCTGTGTCGTGAAGCATCTTATATAGCTCGTGTAATTCAGAGTTGGCTGCTACGAAATTGGTCCCATTGTCTGTAAATACAGTTTTACATAGACCTCTTGTAGCTATGAAGTGACGAAATGCACCAATGAACGAAGCAGAAGTGAGGTCTGATGCTAATTCTAGATGAACGGCTCTTGTAACAAGACATACAAAAACAGCTAAATATGTCTTAGTTGGAACCTTCCCACGTATTCGATAATGGATGAATAACGGTCCTGCATAATCTATACCAACGTTATAAAATGGTGGTGCAGGGTTAACACGTTCTGACGGTAAATCTGCCATTAGTTGTTCAGGAAATTTTGGTTTTGCACGACAACACATTACACACTGCCGGTACACCCTTTTAGCAAGCTGTTTTCCGTTTATTGGCCAGTAAGATTGTCGTACGGCTGCTAAAAGTGCTTGTGGTCCAACATGAAGGTTCTTTCTGTGAATGAAACTTATTAGTGTGGTGGTAAAGTAATGATTGCTAGGCAATAACGCTGGATGTCGAGATGTATAAGAAATTGCTGCAAATTTTAGGCGACCACCAACTCTAATTATCTTTTGTTGATCCATAAATAGTGAAAGTGATTTCAATGCTGGATGATGAACTAGAAAGCCAGGCTGTTGTAATCCTTTGTACTCTGTTGGAAAGCAGGTAGATTGAACTAGACGTATTATTGTGTTCAAACCAGTTTCTATTTCTTCAGCGGTCAAAGGCCCAGTTATCCTTGTAGTTTTGAAACGGCTATTATTGATGAAACGATGAACATAACCGAATGCGTTTTGAATTGTCACCAAAGAATTTTTACAATGTATTCGATCCAAGAGATTATCGACAGGTTCAGCGCTTGCAGTTACGGTCGTAAAGTTAGATTTTTCTTCGATGACCTCAATTGAATCTGTGTGTTGTTCTGAATCATTCCAAGCCTCAATTGACGAATGGAGAAAATGAGGTCCAAACCACCACAGTTCGGAATTCATTAGTAATTCAGGAAATGTCCCTCTTGATATCAAATCGGCTGGGTTTAATTTGGATTCTACGTGCAGCCATTTATTAGGATCGGATAATGTTTGAATGTTCGACACACGGTGTGCTACGTAGGTTTTCCATTTGGATGACGAAGACCTAATCCAGTGAAGAGCTATCATCGAATCTGTCCAGTAGTAACATGCTTCGACCTTAAAGTTTAAAATACCCAAAACCTTTTGCATAAGTTTAGCCAGGAGTTGTGCTGCACACAACTCAAGTCGAGGCAGAGTAACGTGCTTTAAGGGAGAAACTCGAGATTTTGAACACATTAAGTTAGCAGAATAACTCTTTAGGCTTTGGAAACGTACATAGACAACGGTACCGTAAGCCTTTTCGCTGGCATCAGCGAAACCATGCAATTGAATTCCTGGATGTTTCTTGTGGCCGTTAAACAGATGACGTGGAATGTTTAGCTGAGTTAATTTTGGGAGTTCTTTAAGAAAATTAGTCCAATATGTATGGTATGCTATTGGTAGACTTTCATCCCAATTTAATTTCAATGACCATAGCTTTTGTAATAGTAGTTTACCAACTACTACGATCGGTGACACTATTCCAAGAGGATCAAAAATCCTTGCAACTTGGGATATTATTTTTCGTTTAGTAAATGATGAGGTAATTGTAGAATCCAAGTTGATATTGATACGAAAATGATCTGGGACTGGATGCCAGTACATACTTAAAGTTTTTATACCAGTTTTATCATCGATCTGATATTGCACTTCACGTTCTTCGATTGGAATGTCATTGAGAAGTTCCCAATTGTTAGAACACCATTTACGCAATGGTAAATTGGCGCCTTGCAAAATAGTAGTAATGATTGTTTTCAACATTGCTGCATCTTCTTCAACGTCTGAACCAGTCAACAAATCGTCGACATAAAAGTCATCACGAATTACTGCACTAGCTGCTGGTTGACTTGATTGAAAATCGAGTGCAAGTTGGAATAAACAGCGTGTTGCCAAATATGGTGCTGAAGTAGTACCATATGTGACTGTCTTTAGTCTGAACGTTTGGAGCACCTCAGATGGATTGTATCGCCAGAAGATATACTGGTATTTTTGATCATCGGAATTGAGTAAAATTTGCCGATACATTTTGCAAATATCAGCAGTGAAAGCATGAATGTGAGACCGAAATCGAAGAAGAACAGCGAATAGTTCATTCTGAACAACTGGCCCATTCATTAAAAGATCATTGATAGAGTAACCGCTTGAGGATTTTGCCGATCCATCAAACACGACTCTTAACTTAGTTGTCGATGAATCGGGTTTCATTACATAATGATGTGGCAAATAGTAGTTTACAGGTTCAACAAGCTTAACCAATTCCATATGATTAAGAGTTTCATATTCTTTCATAAAGGAATTGTATTGCAAAGAAATTTCTGGATTGTTGTTGAGCCGTTTTTCGAGCATAAGAAATCTTTTCTTGGCTAAAAATGACGAATCACCCAGCAAAGCTGGACTTGAAGCGAAAGGAAGTTTAACGATAAAATTGCCATCGATGTCTCTAGAGAAATTCTCTTCGAAGTGTTTGTCACAATCGGACTTAGCTGATGATTTATCGTTAATATGACATTCATCTATATTCCAAAATCGTTCTAATAATTCATCTAATTGAGGTTCAGATGCAACTAAATTGCAGTTGCTAGAATTATGTGATGAAATTGAAGTTCCTCCAGCTACAACCCAACCCAATATCGTATTCTGTAGAATAGGTAATTTATCGCCTAGTCTAATTTGTCCAATAGATTGTAGTTTGAAAAAGATGTCAGCTCCAAGAAGTAAATCTACTTCATGAGGCTTAGAGAACGACGGATCGGCCAGATTGATGTTGGAAGGAATTGACCATGCAGAAGAATCAATTCGAACTGACGGTTGCTTATCTGAAATTTTCTTTAGTAAGTGGACTTCAAGTATCGCTGAGAATTTATTTATACGTGATTGGATCGTAATCGTTGAAGCCCTGGTTGATGATGTAGAAGCACAGGCGATTCCCTTAATGTTGACATTTGAGCAATGAGTTTTAATGCCTAAACGTTGAATAAATGAATCTGTAATAAAGTTCAATTGAGAACCTGAGTCGAGTAATGCTCGTACTACAATTGAACGGCCATATCTATCTGGAATCTCAACCAATGCTGTAGCAAGGAAAATGAATTTTGGACCAGCGGAACCCACTAAAGTCGTTAGATTTTGGTTGTCGTTAGGCGAAATTATGCTAGTGATTGTAGACGATCCGGAATTGATCTGAGAAGAAGTACTGCTCTGACGAGGATCTTGTACACTACTTACAGATACTGTGCTGTTTGAATGCAATAAAGTGTGATGTTTGACTTTAAAAACTCGGCACACATCATTAATATTGCATTGATCAACAAGATGTGATGATCTTAAGCAGTTTGTGCAAAGTTTCAATTCGGTTGCAGCATTTTTGCGTTCGTCAACAGACATTGCACGAAACTTATAACAACGATTAATCGAATGTCCCATCTGACTACAGAAGGCACAGTTGTATCCTTTTACTGCAGCAAATGCGATTTGTTTAAACGGCCTTGGTTGTGATTGATGAGATTTTGAATTTTTTGCTTCTCGTTGTACGTTTGATAAAGATGAAGAATCAGATTTATACTCATTTATTTTATGACTTCGCACATGAATGAATTTTGAAATATCCTCGAACGAAGGAAGTACATTAGGCAATGATGATTCCTTCCACTTAGATTTTGTGTGTGAATCGAACTTGGAGGAGATAAGAAAAACCAGAATATCATCCCAATATTGGACTGGACGACCAAGAGTTTTGAGTGAACGAACATGAGAATTAAAGTCGTCTAATAAGTTTAACAATTTTTGAGATGTTGGCTTATCAATCGGCTTAATTGAGAACAATGCCTTTATATGTTCTTCAGCTATCTGATTGGGCTTATCAAATCGCTCAATCAATAGGCGTCTAGCTTCATCATAATTAGCGGAAATAAAATCAAGGTTTTCAAAACATTTAGAAGCGGAACATACAACTGAATTTTTTAGATACTGGAACTTGGTTATATTATTTAACTTAGGATTGTTATTTACATGACTATCGAATGATTCGATAAATCCCTTCCACCTTGTAATATCACCAGTGAAAGTGTCTAATTTGATCTCAGGTAATTTTAGAATGAATGACAGCTCTTCACCTGTATTAGTAACTGGAATAACCTTCTTTTTAACAAGATCCGCTATCCTATCTTCTATAGCCGGTCTTAAGTTATAATATGAGTGATCTATGGTGGTTCGGATCTTAGAATCAAATTGTGATTCGTCTAACGATTCAAACAGCGATTGATTCTTTTTGAAGTTTTCATAATTTAATATTAAATCACTAAGTCGAAGCTGAATCTGAGACCGTGATGCGGTATCCAACTTAGATTCAACGAACTCCGATAATTCCTTCAAAAACTCTTCAAAATTCTTATTGCACTGTTTGCATCGTTTTATCTGAGTTTCGGTAGACATATTGAACCCAAGAAAAATTCAAAACAACACAAGAATAACCACGAGGTATGATAAAAATGCAGTATTAAAAAAAAACAAAAAACAAAAGAGCTCAGAACATTAATTAATGAACACGAGGTATAATAGTGTAATATTGAAACCACTAGTAAAAATATAACCACGAGGTATATAACGGAGAACTGTAATTTTACACAATAAAACCGTTATTACACTATTCAGCATTAACGAATGTTCTGAACTTTTAATTAAACTGCACAGTAAATAACACCGCGATTAAGAATTTACCTTTTATTAATATAACTTGATACTTAACTGACTGCACTGCAAGTCGCGTCACCAGCCGAATCCTCCTTGAATGAATAGCGAAAATGTGCGTATGGTGAATCAATATCCGCTATCCCACTTCTGACACCAATGATAATGAAGCGGAGCGTTTTCCGTTTCGTTGAATAATATTTTACTGTTGAGCTAAGGCTGCTAAGTAATTGGAGAATTCTCGATATGTTGACTGATGTGATAAATCCAGCGATCTCAAAATATTAATGAGGCTTCCAAATAAAACAATTGATGTTTATATAATATTCGTATATTTTCTTTACGGTAAGAATAAATGTGAATTATTGAAATGATTGTTATCGAACGACCAACAATTTATTTTTTACTTGTCCCGTGCTAAACTCAAGAGAGAGTTAACAATGCAAAAAGCAACAACAACTTGGACAACTTCTTAACAAAATATAAAAATATTGTATGTAATGAGAAAATAGAAAAATTATAAATGTTGGTAATTATATAATGCAAATATGAATTTTATGTAGTATATAATGCAAATGAAAAGTATATAAACAGAGGTGAATTTAGGATATTGAAACTAAAAATTAATGACTATAAAGTTATTTAACATATGATGAATATTTATTAATGCTGTTCATTAACATAACCCATTTTAAGAAAATAAGACCACAACAACTGGTACATATTCTCATTTGAAATGATTGGATGTTCGATGTTTCAAATTAAAGACTTAATTTGCATCAATATTCGATTCGAGCCAAAAGCGTTAGTTCTAGTGTATCAATCAAATATATTCTGTTGTGTCAACTTAAGGGACTCACACGGTATGTTCTTTGAATTGTCGTGAGTTCGCCCCTCAGGTTTGGCCGCTATTTTATCGGTTTCATTCGTGGATAGACTTGAAAATGTTCAGAATCTAACCCACCTTCTCTCGAGCTTTTCTTAAGGAGGCTTCTTTTGTCGGGAGTTTTATCAAACCGGTTGAAATCATCAAATTCCAAATATAAGAATTCCATCGAACAATATATAATTTACATCATACATCGATCCTTAACTGGAGGGATCCAAGACATACATAGGGTGAACACTCAAATTCATCAATTAGTCAACAAAATCATAATTGGCAAAAAACAGAACTAAATGGAGACGCCTTAACAAATATTTTGACGGCCACCCTTAAGTGCTAAATTGTTACGTTTTTCCCTTGTCAATCAAGGCTCGAATCAGTGGATTGTGAATAAAACAAACTACTTCCATTTCGCACAAACTGCCTGTCGCTTTCCAAATACGAATAATCCAATTTGATTTCATTCGCCCTATTGTATACTCAAACCAAACTTTTAGAACTTGCATTATTTTTCCAGTAAAAATAGTCTGGTAAAATGTAGAAAGTTTTAGAATGAAAAATTTCCATATTAGAACAGTAAACTTTGCACTATTAATTACCTTATTCTATTCTACCCTAAGTGTCACCGTAACAATATGAAATTATCGCTGTAATTGGCAAATGTGACTCGACATTTCTACAAATCACGAGGAAACTAGAAAGTAGGAATACTAAAACACCGAAACAGAACGAAAACATTTACCGTTTTAAGTATTTTTTTGTTGTTAAATCTGTAACAATTTAGATTAAAATCGGGAAAATATTTCAGATAATTGGTTACGGTTTAAGGTTCCGGTTTAGATCCTGTTCGAAGTTCTGTTTAAAACGCGTTCTTTTTACCCGTTTAAAGGTAAAGTAATAATGAAACAGTGTACTTATATTGACTTGGTAGCATACGTACAGAGGAATTTAGTAAACAAACCTTTTGAGTTTATTTTGATAGTTTTCGGTTCAAGAAATCAATCTCAAGAAATATTGTTCTGCTAATTAAGCGGTCGATGATTCATCGTCTGTTGGCCACACCATCCAGTTTTTATTTTATTTTATTTAATCTCAATTCAACTCTTTCTCTGCTGCTTCTTCTAAAATATGAATTGTATTGTATATAGTTTACGAAGAGGAGAAATTATTAAGAGTTTTGCAATTCAGTTTCGATCTGCGAGGATTTTAAAAAATATATCATTTTGCGGAAGCGATTTAGTATCACTAACTCACATTGTCTTGGCTAAAACAAACGAGTGTGGCGCCATTTAGCAAACCGGAAATTGTTGGAACTAAATGTTTGGTTCATATCTTTGCTAATACAACTTATAAAATGACAGCAAACCCCTTTTTTTGGTTTGTGTTTTTGATAAATATCTTTTTAAATTTCAATTGGCTTGTTATTTTTGGTTTGTGTTCTTGCTGGTAAAGTACCATCTATGTTATATAAGAAAAACTAAAATTTGCGTTCATAATTTTTGTTGTACAACCCTAAATTAATTGTAAACCCCTACATTAAATGTCATTTTGTAAATTTTTTTCGTATTGACGATTGGAAATATAGAGAAAGCACTACCTATCGAAATAAAATAAAGCTGTAGGTTAGGTTAGGTTTGGGTGGCGGTCCACTAGGACCAGGCATAGACACCAAAAAATGGTCCATAGCCATACCACAATAATTATTTCTTCCAACTCATTGGAACCATTTTGAGCCGTTAACAAAGCGCTGAATACTACTAACGTCCATCCTACAGAGGTCCGTCAGGTCTTTGATGAGGGGTGCCCCTAGAAACTTTAGTCTGTTTCGTGCCAGACGAGGGCAGGTGCAAAGAAGATCAATTACAGTCTCTTCCTCCTATTCGTCATCGCAACTACGACAGTGTTCATGTGAGAAGACACCAAGTCTACTCGCATGCTTTCCTATGAGAAAGTGCCCCGTAATCACTCCAACAACCACACTGATCTGACTTCGCTGAAGTGAGATCGGCTGATTAATTACCATCATCAGTGAAGAATTTTATAACTCCTGGTTCCAAAACTGCACCCATCATCCAGCCATCCCTGGATGGGATCCTAGTCCCGAACTTTGTGCCAAAAGATAATGACGGGACAGTATAGTCGGTGGTCTTGGAAATTTGTCTGTTGCACAAAATAGATGAGTGCCCTGTATTGTTGCAGGTCCACATTAAGATGGATTTTTGCCGTATGGCAGTACAAGCTGCCAACTGGTTCCCCAAGATATCTAGAGGAGTCAAAAATAGCAGAGTCTCTAGTGCCCGAGTGGATGTGCTCCTCAGTGCACCACTGATCCACAGAGAGATTGTTTTTTGAACTTTTGTCAACAGCTTTTGGTTGACAGTTTTGGCCAGAGCAGGCCACCAGACTATTACCGCATACAAGAGTATCGGTCTGACTACTGCAGTATAAAGCCAATGTACGATGCGGGGCTCCAGCCCCCATCCTTTCCTAATGGCATTTTTGCAAGAGTATAGCGCTACCGAAGCTTTCTTTACCCTTTCCAGAATATTGGGTTTTCAATATAATTTGCTATCCAAAACGTGACCCAGAAACTTCGCTTCAACTGTAAAAGTCAAGCTGAACCCATTTAAAGTGGGAGGATCGATGTGAGGAAGTTTATATTTCCTAGAGAAGAGAACCAATTCGGTTTTGTGTGGGTTCACATTCAACCCACAGCCATTGGCCCATAATGAAAGAGTGCCCAGGGCATTCTGCATAAGCTCACTAAGGGTGCCAGGATATTTACCAAGGACACCAATAGCAACATCATCCGCATAGGCAACCACCTTAAAGCCACCGCCCTCCAGTCTCAGCAACAGGTCATTTATGACCAAGTTCCAAAGTAGGGTGGGGGGGGGGTAGTACGCCACCCTGTGGTGTACCTCTGCATGCAGATCTTCTGACGGAGGATTCCCCAAAACTGGCATTTATGATCCTGCCTCTTAGCTAGCATTTATGATCCTGCCTATCTGATCTATCCAGTCCTTGAGTGATTCATCCACTCCCAGGTCTGAAAGTGCCCGAGTTATATTCCCTGGAAGCACATTGTTAAAGGCCCCCTCAATATCCAAGAAGGTTACCATTGTGTAGTCTCTATATTCGAAAGATTTTCCAATGAAAAATACAAGATAATGAAGAGCAATCTCTACAGATCTCCCGTTGCAATAGGCATGTTGAGATTTGGACAGCTTTTCCGACACAATCGTGCCTCTAATATGAGCTTCTATTTGTCTTTCCAGTGTTTTAAAAAGGAAGGAAGACAAGCTAATCGGTCTAAGGTCTTTGGAATTGCAGTGTGAGCGTTTTCCCACCTTAGGTATGAAAACAACCTTCACTTCATTCCATTTACTAGGAATGTGACATAGTTGTAGGCTGCCTTTGAAAATTACCTCTAACCAAGAAATTGTTAGATCAGTAGTTTGTTGAATATCCGCAGGGATACTACCATCGAGTCTAGGCGACTTTTATGGTTTAAAACTGTTTATCGCCCACATGATCTTTTTCTGCTAATAATTTGGCCTATGAGGCTACTTGCCTTTTTACCTGCTGATATGCTAGGTACCGATTCGGAACAACCAGGAAAACGAGTGTCCATCAGAAGTTCCAGCGATTCCGCACTATTAGTGGTCCATATCCCATCCGGCCGTTGAAGACAACTTGGGATGGAAGGACCAGTTGCTAGTACTTTGCTTATCCTAGACATCTCCGAAGACTCCTGAATTTTGCCACAGTATAGTCTCCAAGAGCTGTTCTTGGCACTTCTCAATTGATATTTGTGAATTTTGAGGACTTCCTTATAGGAGTCCCAGTCTACAGCAGATTTGGTTTTCCGTGCTGTTTTGAAGAATCTTTTGCATTTTCGACGTGTTTGTTGAATCACCTTGGACCACCAGGGTGGCCGAGATTTACCCCTAGGCCTGCTAAGGGGACTAGAGCCCAGTATCGCTTCATTAAAAGCACTGGACAACTCGTCCACCAAGCCATCGAGCTCTTGCGCAGTTTTTGGAGATTTGGCACCGGAACTGGTAGTGAATTACCCAGAATAGTTCTAAAGGTATCCCAGTTGGTTTTCCTCCTGTTTGTGTAGATTAGACTTTTTGGAGAAGTCAAGTCCATTTCAAATTGAAGATAACAATGATCAGAAAAGGAGTGGTCCTCCGACACTCTCCAGTTTAATAAACTAATCGCCAAAAAGCTTGACACAAGAGTAATATCCAATACTTCCTGTCTATTACTAGTTATAAAGGTCGGCTTATTGCCTATGTTACATATATGAAGGTTAGTAACTCACCTCGTTCATTTGTGTCCGTACTTCCCCAGATTATGTGATGAGCATTTGCACCACTCCCAAGGATGACTCCAACCTTGCGCTTCTGAGCCTCCAAGATTAGCTCACCTAGAATGATTGGTGGAGTATCCACTTCATCATAAGCCAGGTAAGCTGATACTAGCCAGAGGTTTCGTTTATCGACCTCAATGCTGACCGCTGCTACATCTCCGTTACTGAAATTTGATAACAGAAAGCAACTTATGTTATTTTTAATGGGAATGGACGACCGAACCTTACCTTTTTTTTGCGCGTGCATTAATCTATAATAAGGAGTCTTGAGCCCAAGTACCCGGTCTTCAGTGACCCAAGGTTCCTGGATCAAGACGACATCTGTCGCTTCTTTCCGAATAGAGTGGTGAAGGTTGACTTGAAGAAATGTCAGTGTCATCTCTACAGCCTCTTCTCCAACACAGTAATATCAGAGTCATCCCTTGATGAGAAGTCCTCTGAGAGCCTCTTTAAAGACCCCATGGACGTTGACATATCCGTGTCCGTGGAGAGAGTTTCCGCTTGGCTGGCTACCTCCGCGCACGCAGATGAGCTATCAAGCACCGCGGTAGTTTCTGAAGATGACTTCGGAGCGTCCCAGTGCAGTCAGTGACTCCCTGTTTAAGATGACAACAGCTGACCTATAGTTAATAAAGCTGTAACGATGACCAAAAATTAGCGTCAGCGCTCGGAGAACGACTAAAATTTGATATAGTGGAAATTTTTCGAAGCCCAGCAGTATTGTAATTGATTTGGTTTTATTTAGACGCATTATTGTATTATTATTATTATTATTATTATTAATTTAAGGGCCATGTGGGCGATAAGCCACCCCGCATCGCGACCTAAAAGATCTATTGTGCTGGACCCTACTTAATTATCCGTCCAGTCAATATTCAGGCTCTTAATGAATCTGATAATACTACTGGCCGGTACAAGATACATACTATCCGGGCTCATTGTTCTCCCTCCTAGATGTTGCAGTCTTTGCTGGAAAATGGCTGGGCAATGGCACAGAACATGTTCCGCTGATTCCGCTTCCAGATCGCAGAAGCGGCATTCATCGGCCGTACTTAGGCCCATCTTCTTAAGGTGATACCTTAAGGGGACATGACCTGTGAGGAAGCCAGTAAGCAGCCTCAACTCAGGTTTCCTAAGTTCAAGACACTCCTTAACCCTGACAGACGAAGGTGATATAAATTTCTTCGCCTGTCGTAAACCTGGAATTCTGCGCCAGTAGGAGGACTTTTGAACATCCTCCCAGCGTTTTACCGCTGCTCTAAGATGTCCCTTAGTGACGCCGTAGAAGAGTTCTCCAATAAATGGAGATGCAGAACCCTCACGGGCGAGGACATCAGCTGCCTCGTTTCCTTCGATTCCAGTATGACCTGGCACCCACATAAGTGTTACCTTATTTGAGCCTGCCAGATGTTAGTAACCTTCAAATAATCCCATACCAGCCTTGACTCAACGGTAAAAGACCTAAGAGCTTTTAA
This sequence comes from Tipula vernalis, assembly GCA_958295665.1. Taxonomy (NCBI): domain Eukaryota; kingdom Metazoa; phylum Arthropoda; class Insecta; order Diptera; family Tipulidae; genus Tipula; species Tipula vernalis. The sequence continues at coordinate 85,392,773 of OY282559.1, read as the reverse complement.
GGCCGATTGGCTGTCTGATACAATATAAATCTTTGCATCGTTTAGGCCTTTTGCTATGCCTATCCTAGTGCAAAGTTCTATAGCATGTACTTGTGCTTGAAAAATGGTAGCATTGGTACCCAATTACTTCGAGAGAGTAGTGCCACTCCCGTGTATTCCTATCCCCGCCCCATCTTCCATTTTTGATCCATCTGTAAACCTTATCATGGACCCTCGCTCAAAGGATGGTCCACCTGCCCTCCACACATCCCGATCAGGTAACCTAACACAGAATGGTTTGTGGAAGTCCAGTTTAGCTGGCATATAGTTGGAAGGCATTCCTATGGTAGGGTCTGTCTGAAATTCCTTAAGGATTTCCATATGGCCCACAATATTGCCTGGTTTGATATTTCCTTCCACCTGCATTTTCAGGGCCATAATTACAGCTTCCTTTTTAGTATGCAGGTGTAATGGTGTCAGTCCTAGAAGTGTCTCCACCGCCGCAGTTGGACATGACTTCATTGAGCCCGTAACACCGATGCAGGCTACACGCTGAACCTTATTCAATAAGGTTTGCGTTGCCTTCTGCTCAGTTTTAGACCACCATACAACCGATGCGTAAGTGACCAGAGGCCTAATGATTGTAAGAAATGACCGGTAGATCATTTTTGGTTGTAGTCCCCAAGTACGCCCATAGAGTCTTTGACAGGCCCAGAAAGCCTTGGTAGCTCTATTTTGAACTTTCAACAAATGTTGGTTCCAGTTCAGTTTTTGATCTAGGATAACCCCTAGAAGGCACAGTAGTACCGTTTAACGAGGGAGCTGTAAGCGCTAGCTTTTTGAAACAGGTCCCGATGCAGCGGATTCTTTCCAAGGACCTCACTTCTTATTTGATAGTCCAGGATTTTTTCCATCGTCTTCAATAGAAACGATGTGAGGCTAATTGGCCGATATGTCCTATCCTGGGTGTCTGGACGACCCCCGCCCTTTGGTATAAAGACCACATTTACTTTCCTCCACAGTTTCGGAATATAGTTAAAAGCATAACTTGGCCGAAACATCTGGATCGAGCTGGGGAGTATTTCCTCAATACATTTTTGAAGTAAAGCTGGAAAGATACCATCCCCTCCAGCGGATTTGAAAGGTTTGAAAGACCCAATAGCCCATCTCACCTTGCTGGGTGTGAACATTTTCCCAGAGGAACTCCAGATCCTACTGTGAGGCGCATAGGCCACCTCACTTGAGGGATCATGCGAGTCCTCTTGGGCTCCTACCACTACTGGATCCGGAAAGTGGGTCTCTAGCAGTACCTCTAAGGTTTCCTTCTCTATAAGGGTCCCAGTCGGTCAGTTTTGGAATTCTGATTTCCTGCCGCTGCATGGTCTCAGCCGCCAAATCGAATCTGATTTGCAAGTGATCCGATAATGAGGCCTCTTCAGACACATGCCAGTTTTTGACTAAGTCGGTGAAATGCGAACTAGCAAGTGCCAAATCTAGGACCTCTTGCCTAATCGCATTTATAAAGGTAGGTTTCCTTCCCCTATTGACAGCGCCACACGGTAGTTATTCCGAGAACTTGTTGATCAAGGTAGTATTTTGATAATTATCATCAAGGTTTTCCTATCCCAAGAAATAAATGTGCTTTGAATTTTAAACTTTTAATTGCGGTTTTGCTTGAAATTTATAAAGGGCCATAAACAACCATTGTTAGAGATTTGGCCTCAAGCTCGGATATTACCCAAGATATCTGAACAAATTCTCCATCCATCAAGCTAATAAGGTGTCATCCATCCCAAGAAATAAATGTGTTTCGTATATTTAACTTCAAATTGCGGTTTTGAATAAAATTGATAAAGGTTCATTAACAGCCCTTATCAGAGATTTGGACTCAAGTTATGATGGTTCATGAAATAGCTGATTAAATTCTTCATCTATCAAGCCATGAAGGTATCCCCTTTCCTAAGAAATAAATGTGCTTCGAAGATTTAAACGAAAGATGAAAGATTTTTTTTTTAAAGATGTCCTCTACCCCCGGAAATAAATGTATTTCCAATTTTAAATTTCAAATTGCGGTTTAGCATGAAATTGATTAAGGGCCATTAACACCTCCCGGTTAGAGATTTGGACTCAAGTTGTGGTAGTTCACGAAATAGCTGTTTAAATTCCCGATCCATCAATTTATGGAGGTATCCCCTATCCCAAGAAATAAATATGCTTCGAATTTTAAACATCAAATTGCGATTTCAAATTACCATTTTGGCTGAAATTGATAAAGGGAAAACACCCTTTGGCACAGATTTGAACTCAGGTTCTGACAGTTCATAAAAAATTTTGATTTTGAAATTGGCAAATGGTGATTAACGACAGGTTTGCGACAGATTTGCGACAGACACGAAACAGGACCACAAATTGAAAAAGGTTAAACAGAGCTGATTTACAACATTTAATCTAATATGAGTGAGTATTTTCAAACAGAATATTGAACAGTATAAAAAAAAACATTAGTCCGCCCACGCGTTTGCATATTAGTGTTGGTAATATTTTCAGAAGAAAGAATGTATGAGTGTGATATAAGCGTACAATATTATCAAATCAAGATGATGATGGGTGATGTCTGAGAGCAAAATGAAAAAGAGAATTTTAGTACGCACGTGCCTGAATTTTCCATCCATTATGTATTTGTTTTTAGTTTCTATATTTTTATCATTTCAGCGTGTACAAAAGAATACAGTACATCGGTGGTGATGGTGTTTGTTGGAAAATGGTAAAAAATATGTACAGTTATTTTTATTTATGTTTTTGGTTTCCTGGATTTGATCGATATTGCCTTAATATCATTTTTTTTTTCATTTGGGGTAGAATAATTAATCATTCGATGGATCGAACATTTGCTATGGTTTTCATTGTATGTGTACATACATTTTCAATAAGTGTCGGGTGGTTTCTGGTTTCCATTTCAGTATATGGAAAATACAACATCATCATCATCATCATCATGGTGTAGTACATTGTAATGCTGATATAAATTTGTGGTGTAATCGTTTTTTATAGAATTTGGTCGTCATAATAAATTAATCATGAACATGTTGTTTATATAAAGGATTAGCTCTGTTTTTGTGTATATAATGTCAAAATTTGAAATTAGGTTTCGAGGTAATGGATGATGGTTTCACATATTTTCTCAACACTCGTGTGTACACAAAATTAAATTTTTAATTTAAAATTCGAAGAAAAATCAGCTGCTTCATAATAAAATACTAGTAAAAAACTCACATGCAAATAATGACGTAGAAAAACTATAACACGTTTTCTGTTGTAATATAATACATACATACCATATTCATTTTCCAAAACACTCACAAAAGCATTCCGATAGTTTTTCTCACAATGCAAACATAAAACAAATTGAAATACATCACAGTTGTTGTTATTGGATAAAAGATGAACTAAATTTATAAAACGTGCGCCCTAATTAAAACTGGTAGTATTGCATAGTTTGTTACTCTTTCTGTATGTATATTATGTATGTACATATGTATGAAGCGAGTAGTCATGTAATTAGAGGTCTTCAATTGAAACAGATGGCAATGACTTGAGACAATAAATGTATTTATATACATAAGCGGCTATTATAAATAATTAACATTAGCGATGATACTACATTTGAACCCATCAGCTTGCTTTTCCCAATATACTTTATAATAATCAATCAATAATATTAATAGTAATAGTAATTTGAACTCTAATAGTTACTACTGTATACGATTCATTTCATGATGATTCACGTTTTAATTAATGTAGGTTGTTAATTAATTTCAAAAGAATTCTACGATGTAAATTAATTATTCTATGATTATCTATGTAAATATTTTGGCCATGTATGTAATGTACATGTATGTATGTATTTTGAATTATCAACACACGGGAGCTAAATGAATATAATTGCAATAAATTAAAAATGTAAATGGTCATTAAATTAACATTATTGGTGTGACAAATTAATGTTTAATACATAAATTGTTTTTGGTTAAAATACTTTCAATTTTGTGCTGCATGTGTTAGATGATGATGACGTACCGAAATGGGGTTGCGAGTTTGCGGATTTTAATAAGTAAAGTAAAACATTTATTTGTTTTTACTATTATTGATTATTATATTATAATTTACATTTATTATTTGTTTTAAGGTAAATGGCGTTTGTCTGACGTTTATTGCCTGTGGTTTTCTCGCTTCTTCAACGACTTCTGTATCGTAGTGAACAGATGACAACAACAAAACTACCTTATTCTTTTTTGGCACAAATGACACCAAAGAAATGTGATCTGAAAAGCCAAATGCACTTGAATGAACTAATCGGCTGCGATCTGCTAACATTTCTTTTGGAATATACGTTTTGTTTTTACGAAGGGTGCCAACAAAAGTCATTCCTGCCGCTCTAAGTTTTTCAACACCTTCCAAAGTTGTAAAAAAAATATCCGCAACAATCGTTCTTCCACTCCTTTGATATTTACTCGTGAGTTCGAGCAACACCCTTTCTCCCTGGTTGCGTTCTCTTTCCCGTCCTGACTCCTTACCGGTATACAATATTCCTTTACAGGGGTAACCGCTGGATGATTCGTAGGCCCACCATACTTTAATACCATATTTGGGGGGTTTAGATGGTATGTACTGCGTGAATTTTGTGTTTCCTCGATAAGGAAATAACTGTTCATCAACAGTTATTGTTTCCGCCGGAATGTATGATACCTCGAGATTTTGGTTTATTACCCATATGTCTCGTACTGGTGCCGCCTTATCAGTTTCTTGTCGCTCGGCACGTGTTCTTTGGTCGTCAAATCTTATAAAATGGCTTATTGCCCAAAAGCGATTGATAGACATTGTTGCCCGAAATACTGGATCATTTTTGGTTGACCACAATTCCTTTGTGTGTTGCATATTTGAATGATTTAATCCGGCGACCAATAAAATTCCAAAATATGCGTATAATTCTTGAGACGTTACGAGAATCCACTGTGCTTGCCTATTTGGGCCATTGTTAGCATTATAGTTCGATGTCTCCATGTTTGCCTTTCTATTTGTATGTTTTTGTATAATATCGACCATTTCTTCGGTTACTAGAGTTTTAAAAATATCAACTAGATTTATGCTCATTCCTCGTCTTGCATGTCCGCCGATTTCTCTAATAATGTTGTGGTTTGTCATTCGTTCCAAAGACGGTGGATCTTTCTGCCATTTCGTTCCATCACGTGCAACGAAATATTCTATTGATGGTTGTAAAACTTGTTGTTGATAAGCGAGATCATTCTCCTCGTGAAGTTCTTCCAAAATCTCTTCATCATCGGAATCGGCAATCTCGCTGAAACCCCGATTACTAGATCTGATTCAATATCAGGAACTTCTCCTTCTGGGACATAATCCTCGTCTTTATCGCCACTAAAATCACCAATATCGCTATCAATATCATCACTTATTTCTTCAGCAAGTCTTATCAGTTCTTGCTCCCTTTGTGCTGTGGATATTCTGTAAAATATTAGTTCTAGTAAACAGTTTGCCAGGCCAAGCAAAAATTATTCTTACCGTCTCCATCTATAACCACTTATTTCTTTAGTCATTTCAAATAATATTTTTATTTAGCAAAACCACAATTTATAATATATACTAGATTATTTCACAATGTATACACTAAAAATTTTCAGTAGTTCCACTATAATTACAAAATAACGGATTTTATTTACGCACAAAAAGAAACAAAAATCTTTTTCCTGCGTAAAAAACATTTTCTATTAAGTACATTCTACCCAAAATCTATTTATTTATTCATATAAAACCATATAAAATGTATGAAAAAAAACTAGGTTTGGCCAGATTTATTCATGCAAAAGCGGTGTAGAAATTGAAAAACCGTTATTTTTTTTTGTATTCGTAAATTTGAGGAAACATGTCAATTGAGAAATTCGTGAAACTTCATGTAGGTGTCTGCACTATTTCCATGAAAATAATAATTTCAATTTCAAAAAGGTCTGGCTAGACCAATCAATATTCGAATGTCCAATCAATATTCGAACTAACAAAAACTTAACCTCTTAATTTTAGAATTGTTTATATAAATATTATTCTATTTTCACCTGCCTTTTACAAAATATCACATTTGTACAATATATCTTTTAAAGAATAAAAATAATTGTTAATCGAACATAATTCAACTTTATGAAATTATAATAGAATTTAATTAAAAAATAATCACAGCTTTGCACACAAATCACAAATGTCATATTTTAATATACTTATCATGCTTACAGATGTCACTACCCCGAATATTAATATTTCTCAATTAAAACACACAAATACATATAGATCATGTTTTCCGAAAGAGGCAGCACTAAAAGAAGTATTTTAGTGTTATATGTTTTCCAAGAGATGTCACTATTGGGCAGTAATTGTAAAATAGTACGTCAGATTTTTTAAAAGATGGTAACAGCGTTCTAAATTGAAAATGAAAGAGGTGCAGACAACTAACACAATTTTTATTTATTTATTTAAACAACAAAAACATTTTAATTTTATCAATTATTAAGAACAATTAATATAAATGATCTCAAATAAAAAGTCTTCTAAACCTGTTATATCCGTGCCGATATCGTAGGTTCTCCACTGTATATTAATTTCCTCTACTGTACAATTAATGTGACGTTTACCAATTTCATGTTGTATAATTTCTCTTTGGTATTCGTCCATTATCTTGTGTGCGCTCGACTCATCAACAACGTCTCCGGTTACTTAATTATTATTAGTGCTGTAACAGTTAATTGTATACAATAAAGTTATTATTATAATAGTGTGTTTTGGTGTTTATCAATAATCATCCTCCATCCCTTAAATATTGCAAAACCCTAACTACCTAAAAACAGATTTTCCAGTTATGAGTAATGACCGCTTATTTTTAATTAAAACCAATAAGAAATAATATAAAATAACCTAATTGGACAATTTAAATTGAAAAATGAAACGGCAGAAATTGCCCATTATTCAATAAAAATTGCCAAATTTATGCCAATTTTATATTAATTTAAATCAAAAATATGCCGATATTTTTCATCTTTCATGTGGCAATATAGCACATTTTTCGTGACACTGACATCTATTGATAATGCTCGAAATGTGAAATGTTCATTTTTTTGTGAAGAAGGCATTGTCGGCGGTTAAAGAAAATTTGACATTTAAACATGATCTATAATAACTAATGTATGTTATTCACAGGTTCTTGATTTTTTTAACATAATCGATAAAAATACATACGCACGTAGCAGGTATGCATTATTTTTTTATTTGTGAAATAATAAATTAAAAACCAACGAATAACACAAAAATGAAAAACAAATAAAAATAAAAATTTCGTCCGTTAAATCCGAAGTTCGTTAAATCGAGATTTTACTGTAGTCATACGGATTTAACGTACAATCGGCAATACTGGACTGGCTGATCCCCAAATAGTTCGTTAAATCGAGTTTTTACTGTACTTACGGTAATTTACTGTGTTTCATCGGAAAATTGTTGAGTCCATTACTGACAGTTTTTTTTCTATTACAGACATACAATTTGTGTGTGAACTCTTACGTTAGTGCTTCTCAAATTTCCGAAAAGTGGCAATAAAACGTAATTACTTATTTGATTAAAAACGAAAATTTACTTAGTACACTTGTCACTAGGATCAAAACATCCCTCAATAATAAAGAGTTTTTTGTGGGTACTTTCCTGGACATTGAGAGGGCCTTTGATAGTACATCGTTTTCGTCGATTACCAACGCCTTTACCAATTTCAGTATTGCTCCCACCATTGTAAGATGGATTGATTCTATGCTCAAATCTTGTATTGTTGAGGTTGATTTGGATAATACTTTAATCTCGGTCGAAGTTGTCAAAGGTTGTCCTCAGGGAGGTGTGCTCTCACCCCTGTTATGGCTTTTGGTTATTGACGATCTACTTGTGAAACTTCTGCAGTAAGGTTTTGTTGCTCTAAGCTAGGCTGACGATCTTGTTATTACTGTCGCTGGAAAGCACCTGAAACTGTTATCCGACTTAACGCAGAATGCCTTATATATTTTGGAGTCGTGCTGTAGTGGAAAGTATTCACACGTCAATCCTTCTAAAACTGATTTGGTTATATTTACCTGGCATAAAAATATTGGTGGTCTAATTTCCCTTTCTTTTCGGAAGGCCGATTAACAGATCCGACCACGTTAAGCATTTAGGTGTCGTTTTAGACAGTAAACTTTCCTGGAAATTTCACCTTTAGTAAACTTCAAAAATCGACTGCCATCTTTTGGCAGTGTAGACGAGCCTTTGGGAAAACCTCGGGTTTAACTCCCAAAATGCTGTTGTTCATCAATATATCGTTGGTTCTGCCAATGTTATCTTGTGCTTCCTTGGTTTGGTGGCCAGTGGTTAAATTAAAGCCTTCAATTATTAAACTTAGATATGGTTAATGATAGATTGATGTCTGGATTCAATTTCACTAAATTATATTCGGTGGTGCGACCTTCAAGATATCAGTGGAGATCACTGGATTTTCTTGAGAACTTGCATTAGTCGATAGTCTTCTTTTCTGATGGCTCTCGCTCCGATAATAGTTCTGGTTATGGAATGTGCTGCCCTACGTTTGATCTGCATTTTTCAGGCTGCCTGTGTTGGTACTCCACAGTTTTCAAGCGGAGCAATTGCTCTTAAGCTCTATCTAATTGACCCATTGAATCTTATTGTTACAAATAAAAACTTTGTTTTCTGTACAGACAGCTTATCTGCGCTGCGTTCGCTGGATAATCCCTTGGCTGTAACAAAATTCCTTAATGACTAAATACTTTATACATCTTCTCTGTTCAAGAATATATTGCTGCGCAATTATATTGCTGATTCTCTAGCAAAAGCTGGGGCTTAGTTTAAATTTATCGGTCCCGAACCAGTTGCTTCCTTACCATTTAACATTGTTAAGAAGGCGATCAAAAACTGCGCTATAAGTGAATTAAAACAGCAATGGCTTGCAACTGATAGCTGCCGCATTGCAAAACTTTTTATTAGTAGACCTAGCTTGAGGACCACTAGGTTTGCTTTATCTCTCAGCAAAAACCAGTTGAGAGTCTTGATCTCGACTCTTACTGGTCACGGCGATGATTACTGCATTCTCTTCATGTGCAGTTGTTCTGCTTTCAACGGAGTTAGGTTGGAATTATTTGACTCTAGGTCTATGGCTGAAGACCAGCTATATTCCTTGCCTTGCCCTAAACTACTTTAGTTTATTAAGGCAGCAGCATGCATTCGCGGTTTAGGATAGAATCACTGGTTTGCACCGTGGGCCCATCGTGGCATTAAGTGCGGAACCCTGGATGGTTCCAACTAATTTTTAATAATAATAATGATAGGTATTGGATAGAGACCTTGCCTTGTCCCGAATACCGGAAAATACCGGGAGTCACCGGGAAAGTAAAAGATCCGGGAACGGGCAAGTCCTAGTAAGTATGAAAAATAAGCGAAGCGGGTGCTTATACTCGCGTCATTTTTATGTTTCTTCTAACATGAGATATGCGTATTTTTGTATCTATTGTTGTTGTAACCGAAGCCATTCATTTGGTTTGGTTAGTAAAAAACCCAAACAAAATATACCTACTAAAAAAAATTCTCGTGGCCGTGGATAAAATGATTCTTAATTTATGCATTCTTCGTCGGCCACATTCGTCATGTTAAATAAAACATTAAAAAAAGCACATTCGAACACATAGACACACATTTACCAATACTATTGTCCACCGGTAATTCTTAACTCAATCCTCAGTTTGCGACCAAAATCGCTGTCCATAGAAGTAAAAAGTATAAAAAATGAAATTTTCAGCTTTTTAAATGTGTTTTTAATCCCTGTTGAATGACTGAGCCCTCCACGTGCGACCATTAATCAAATTGATTGATTAATGAAGAATTGCATTTACTTGGTTGTAATCGTAAAGCCCTCATCTCATTATCGCCCTCCATGACCGCCAGTTTATGACAGCACAAGCAAAATCTCATCCTTGGTTTTTCGTATTCTGCACGCAAATAATAATGAAATTTATGATTAAAGATATTTTGTAAGCATGATGCCGCGGGGGCTATAAAGAAAAATGCCATTTAAAAACCATGAGGCGGTTTAGATTACTTTCTGAAAAGTTTTTTGTGATTTTTTTTTTTTGTGTATGGGTCGGTGCCCAAGGATATAAAATTTTTGTTTCTAAAAGATATTTGTATAAGGGTTGACATACGTACAAACACGTGCACATCGTAAGACGTTAATTACAATATAAATCAATCGAGTATCTCTAATTATAATCGAATGAAACATTAATCTGGAATGTTTATCTTTGTTGTAAATATAGATGCGATGTCGTATGTACAGTCTGTTGTATAAATCAATTAATTTCGACAAATAATTATTTACTTTGACGTCTTCTCTCTATATTTGATATATTAGGAAAATGTTTGTTTAAGACTACAAATGTATATTTTCAATGACACGCTTTCAATCAATTTGTTGTTTCACGATTTCAAAATGTATTCAGCTGAACAGCACAACAATCAAAATATAATTTGTTTTGAAGGTGAATGGTTTGTGGTGGTGTGTATTATACAAATTTTCTCAAGTATATTAGGATTAATCAGATTAAACCTGTATCAAAGTAACAAATATGTGATTGGAAATGTAGAAAATGTTCGCGCTCATTGTCCGCCCTGCGTTTAATCGCAAGCACGTGGATTATTATTATATCTACAGTTTTTTACACGCTCGTGGTGAGGTCATTTCGTTTCGAGATGGTTCAAATATATTAAATATTTGTATTTGTATTTTTTGTTTGCTTTTAGTTTTTATTCGCGTTTTGTATAAACACGAGACATAATTAATCATTTCATTTGTCGGTTGTCATCAGAGTTCATAATGAGAGATGGATATTGTTTATTTTCTTTTTATCTAAATAATTGAAATGAACAAATTCAATATTTAAACGGAAATGAGGGTAATATAATGCCAAGGAAAGTGAAATTGAACACGTGCATCGTTTTTGTCTTCTCAATTTGTTGTCGAACTCTCTGTGTAGTTTGATACAGCCGAGTGTTCTGTTCACAAATCATTAGCACAAATGCCTTGTTATTCTGCCATGGAGAAGAAAGAATTGTGAAGTTTTGATTGAAACAAAATGTTACTTGGCTTGTTATGGTAACACTCAAACATACTATAAAATGAAAATAAGCGTTTTAGGGATCTTATGTCTTATGATACATAATAAATACAGCGGCACAAAAGCTTTGCACAATTATATATGTTGATTCAGCAACTTCCTCCCTTAGCTCGAAAAAATGTGGCTTTCTTTGTCTTTTTAAGATCATTAATAGCAAGCACCTGGCACGTTCATATAAAAACACCGTGTTAACGATGCCAATATTCTACTTCTTGTGTTTATTTTGTGTCACTTGTGAATTTTATAATCAACACAATTTAATTATTTTTAAATGTAATTTAATTGAAAAAAAAAAAACATTCCTTATAGTAACAATGTTTTTTGTTTAAATAGTACTTTAGAAACCGATTTCGGATAGCTTCTTCGTTGGTTGTTTTAAAAAACTATTATCAGATGGCAGTTGTTAAAAAAGAACCGACGAAAGAACTGTCTGAAATGGATCTTCTAAAGTATTATTAAAAAATCATTGTTACTATAAGGAAAAGTTTTTTCAATTGAAGTCTGTTTAATTCAGCCAACCCAATTTTCGTACAACGCATTCATTCAAGAGTAAAGAGTCCAATTTTATCATATTTCTGAGTTAAAAGTACTGGACAGATATTGATTAATTCACTCGTCAATGTGTCAAGTCTTGGTTTGTTTTCTATGTATGGGCCAACCCGTTACCATGTTCTATAACATTTTTCAGAATTATTGAATAACCCATTCAAGGGCTACTGATTAATTTCAATTTCTGATTAATAGAATGGAAAAATAGGACTAGTTGGACTGTTGAGCCTGGTTATCCAAAATCATGTGTAACTCGGTTTTTATGTATGGCGTTGCAATGCTATCGAGGTCCGCAATGGAGTTAATGGAGGTCTATAATATTATCATGTGTTGTTAATTTATTATTTCAGAGCACAAACATGAAAAAACACATGTACCTTATACAAAGGAAAAACTAGAACTGTACTTTTATTCAGTGACATGAAAGCAAGATTACATGATAAGAAACACCCTATACACAAGTACAAGTACAAATACAATTGACATTAGTTTAATATTAATCTACTAGATGTCAACACCTTCAACATTTTTCTTTTTTTTCTTTTATATTAACACCCTTCAAAAAGATAAACAGGAAAAACTAAAGATGCTTTTGATGATTACACGATTTCATTTTTCCGTACACCGACCCTTTCACAAAGAAAAACAAATCGAACACGTTCAAGCGGCTTCGCGAATAAATCAGCTAAATGATTCTTTCCAGCGATGTGCTCCAATTTAATTTCACCATTCAAGAATCCCTCCCGTACATACAGATATCGAATTTCAATATGTTTTGACCTTCGATGAAATTCTGGATTCTTCGCTAATTTTACAGCACTAGCATTGTCAATATAAAGTGTCGGAGATGACTCTGGCATTTCAATCAATTCGGATAATAAACATCGTAACCAAATCAATTCCTGCGCTCCTTCACCAGCTGATATAATTTCTGCTTCAGTTGTGGATGCTGCTACCACCCTCTGCAGCTGACTAGTCCACGATATGGCTCCACCGGAAAACATTGCTACTATCCTGGTCGTAGAACGTCTTGAAACTTGTAGTCTTTCTTCTTTGTCGTATATTATTCCGTGCTTTACAGTACCTTTCAGATACCGAAATATACGTTTAACTTGATTCCAATCTTGAACAGTTGGTTTCTCCTTAGCTCGTGCAGCTTTTTTACTGCAAGGCGATGTCTGAACGAGACGCTGTTGTAAGATACATCAAACAAGCCACTGCTTCATGATAAGGAACATCAGGTGACACTGCTTCGTTGTGATCACTTTCTTCACGGCTATTGGAGTTGAGACAGCGTTTGATTCTGTAATTCGAAATCTCTCCAGTATTTTCCTTGTGTACTTTTCTTGGCTAACAACAATTGATCCATTTTCCCGATGCTCTATTTTCATATCAAGAACATTAACGAGAGAACCAGTCGTAGTATTAAGTTCTTGTCGTAAAATTCTTAAAAACTCAGCAATTTCTTTCTCTTCACTATCGACAACTAGACCATCATCGACATAAATTGCTACATACAATTGAAGTTTATTGCGCTTTCGATAAAAAAGACAAGGATCTGCAACACTGTTTTTAAAATCTGCTTTCTTCATGAATTCCATGAACCGTTTCTTCCAACATCGTGGCGCTTGCTTTAGCCCGTACAAACTTCTTTTCAACAGATATATCCTACCAGTACCGTCACCAAAACCTTCTGGTTGTTCTAAATACACATCTCCTTCTAGATAACCATTCAGGAAGGCAGTTTTCACGTCGAACTGTTCCAGTTTAATTTTATTAGCAGCCGCTACAGCTAACAAAGTTCGTATAGTGTCATATCGCGCAAGAGGACTGAATGTTTCTTCGTAGTCGATTCTCTGCTTTTGTACATAGCCCTTCGCTAGTAATCGAGCTTTGAAACGAGTACTTCCGTCACTCGCGATCTTCTGACGCAAAACCCAGCGATATTTCAAAACTTGTGCTTCTTTTGGTCGTTCAACTAATATCCAAGTTTCATTTTGTTTTAGAGATTTAATCTCTTCATGAATCGCCTGCATCCAATACTCCCTCTCATTCGACTTCAGAACTTCAGAGAATGAGTTTGGATCTTGATATTCAACAGCAACTCCTGCCATCATTGAAAATTTATCACCTTCCATCCAAGCTGGTTTTCTTCGTAGCCTTTCGCTTTTTCGATTTTCTATAGAAAACGCCTTACTATTTTGTGTTGATTCACTCGTTTGCTCCATTCCAGTTGAATTTTCCGTCTCGCCATATTCGTCGTAATCCCGACTTCCTTCAGAAGTGGACGACGTAAAAAACTCCCTCTGAGTTTGATTTCCCTTGTCTTGGTATCTGACCTTTTTTGGCTCTTCTCTTATTTCAGATGACAATTTTGACCGATTTTGGTCCAAAACTTCTTCTTGACAAACATCAAATACCGCAGTATCGCTGCGCAAATTGCAAACGATTTCTGGCTTGAATTTCACGTCATGGCTTATGACTACTTTCCTTTTAGAAGGAATCCAGGCTCGAAAACCATCTTTGTCATTGATATATCCAACAAGATGTCCGAATACTGCTTTGTCATCAAGCTTCGAGCGGAAACTCTTGTTTATATGAACGTAGCATCCAGTGCCGACAATTTTTAGATGATCAAGTCTTCCTACTGTCCGATTATACCACAATTCATAAGGGGCTTTATTCTGAACTGACGATTTCCCAGTGCGATTTAATAAATATGCTGCGGTGTTACAGGCTTCTGCCCACAATCCTTTCGGTAATTTGCTTGGATTCAACATAGGCCATGCTGCTTCAACAATAGTTCTATTTTCGCGTTCCACTGGATCGTTTTGCTCAGGTGTATAAGGCGGTGGAATCCATTGTTCTATTCCTCTGCTTGCGAGCAATTCAACAACTCTCTTATTGTCAAACTCTTTACCTCCATCACACCTGAATTGCCTGACAACATGTCCATTTGCATTAGCTTCATTTAAAAATTGTTCCAGCACATTACATACTTCACTTTTGTGTTTCAAAAAGAAAATTCTCCGAAACTTGCTAAAATCATCCTTAAAAACAACGTAATAACGTGCTCTTCCAAACGATTGTGTGGTCATTGGTCCATTGACATCTGCGTGGATCAATTCTCCAGTAACTATCAGACGATTTATCCGTTGCTTGAATGGTAGCTTATGCATTTTTCCTAGAGCACATCCATCACAGAATTCTTCATTATCATTTTCCACTTTAATGTTCATTTGTTTCAAAACATTCTTTATATGCTGTTATTTTGATGACCAAACCTCTCGTGAAACACTTGCAGTGTTTCGTAT
This sequence comes from Tipula vernalis, assembly GCA_958295665.1. Taxonomy (NCBI): domain Eukaryota; kingdom Metazoa; phylum Arthropoda; class Insecta; order Diptera; family Tipulidae; genus Tipula; species Tipula vernalis. The sequence goes on along the minus strand of OY282559.1, from coordinate 85,377,676 downwards.
GATTTCACTAAATTCACTTGTACGTGTCGTTCTGGTTTTACAACACGCATATCAAGCATATATAATTCATTTTCCATATAACCAGTCATTATGGTATTTCCATTCATTTCTTCACGAATTATAATACCTCTGTCATCGATTGTCGTACTGTAACCATTTAATGCTGCTGCTTTGACAGAAAACAAATGCGCGCTCGCATCAGGAACATATAAAACCTTTTCCAGTTCAGCATTATACCAATTGTTGTTTCGTCGAACTTGAATCTTTATTGTCCCTTGACCAAACGCATCCATATTCACATCTTGTTTTCCAAGTGAGTTTACTTCAGGTATGACAAATTCACTGTGTTGGGGTGCAGCCGAAAATATTAATGAATGTTGCCAAATTCTTGGTAATATCCAGTTGCACGATTTTTCCCAAGTTTAATAATAGTGGACTGTATTTTAGAAATTGATTTCTTAATTTTAATTAATTAAAACAAAACTTCTCAAATATTATAAATTAATTTTATTTATCTTGAATACAATATGTTGATTTTGTTTTGTTTTTTGAGAACCTTTTTCTTGTATGATTACAATATGAATTCAAGTGTTTTTAATTATTTTGATGTCTCTATTTTAGGGGATTCTGCTGCTCTGGATTCAAATGTGTTTTCAGATATTCAACATACACCTCCCTTTGAACAATCTGGTTCAAAAATGATAATCTATGGATGAAAAGAATACCATTTGGATCGTGTATATTATTTCGACATCATCTAAATTTTGTTATGTTGTTTGTAATTTTGTGAATTTGGATTTGTGAATTTGGATCCTCTTGGACTGTTTGCTATTCTTCAGCCGAATCTTCTCTGGAAACTGGTAATAAACATAGCTTATGTATCGGCCGTTTGATCTCGTTGTTGTGGGTTTTTAAAGTGACTACTCTCGTTAATCCGTCGGAACCGGGGTGAAGCTTAGTGATTTTACCTAGCAGCCACTGGTTTACAGGTAGGTTGTTATCCTTGACCAGTACAATATCGTTTATCTGGATGGTTGATTGTCTTGTTCGCCATTTGGATCGCTGCTGTAGAGAGGTTAGGTATTCGATATACCACCTCTTCCAAAAGTGTTGAGAAATATGCTGTACCATTTGCCAACGTGAAAGATGTGATACTTTGAGATGAGTTATGTCCACCTCAGGGATTTTAGTGAGTGGATGTCCAATCAGGAAATGTGACGGCGTCAGGGGATCGACTTCTGTATCATTTATGACACACAGGGGTCGGGAATTGAGAATTCCCTCAATTTCGGCTAGGAGGGTATTCATTTCCTCGAGAGTTAATATGTTTTTTCCTATTACCCTCTTGATGTGAAATTTAGTCGACTTTATTGCTGCCTCCCACAGGCCGCCAAAATGCGGAGAACTTGGCGGAATAAAACTCCATGTAATTCGATTTCTGGAAAAGAAACTAGATAAATTATTGGATCCTTTTATAATTTTATTGAAATCTTCTCTCAGTTTGTGGTCGGCACCAACGAAATTTGTACCGTTGTCGCTAAACAACTCAAGACAAACACCTCGTCTTGCGGTAAATCTCTTTAACGACGCTAAAAATGCGTCACTGGACAAATCGCCAACAAGCTCCAAGTGGACAGCTTTGGTACTTAGGCATATGAAAAGACAAATATATGCTTTATAGGTTTTTTGCCCTCGTCCTTTGGCTAGATGATTTGGGATGGGTCCGGCATAATCTACTCCGGTTTTTAAAAATGGACGTATGAACTCTACTCGAGATCTCGGCAGGCTGCCCATTAATTGATTTTGACAGTGAGCTCTAAATTTTGTACAGGTAACACAATTGCGTATTACTTCCTTGGCTTTAGTTTTTCCGTTTGGTATCCAGTACTCTTGGCGGGTGATAGACAACAGCAGTGTTGGACCAGCATGTTTGTTGTTTAAGTGGACATCTCGAAGAATTAACGTAGCAATTCTGGATCGCGGGTTGATAATTATAGGGTGTTTAGTTGAATATGGAGCCAGGCTGTTGTGGAGCCTACCCCCAACGCGAAGTATCCCGAAATCATCAAGGAATGGATCTAATGATCTGAGGTTACTGCCTTTGCTGATTGCTTCTTTAGATTGTAACGCTGCTAACTCGTCTCTGTAAAACTTTGATTGCTCGTATTTACATACAATACGTGCGACGTAAAATAGTTCTTCTCTCCGAAGATAAATGCCATTGATTCTGGAATTTTTAGAATTTGACGCGTTGCCAACAAATCTTAAGACGTAGCACATCACTCTTTGTAATTTGATGAAGGATGAAAACCTTTCGAACATTTCGTCGAACCATTCGTTTGAATTTGATTGGATAAGTGTGAACGTAAATGTTTTGTTAGACATTTCTTCTTCGTGTCCGTAGATATTAGATTGAGGTGGCCAAGATTCAGCTGATTGATATAACCAACTTGGCCCATTCCACCACAAAGTATGTGATTCGAGTTCACTGGGTGATAGACCCCGAGAAGCGCAATCGGCTGGATTTTCCGCTGATGGAACGTGCCGCCAATGTTCACGTGAAATTGATGAAATTACTTCAGAGGTGCGATTGCCCACGAATGTGCTCCAGCGCCTTGGGTGACTTGCCAGCCAATCTAGAACGATTTGGGAATCAGTCCAGGCGTATGTTTCGTTGATATGTAATCTGGACTCCTTCTTAATTGATTTTATTAGGTTGGTCAATAGTACTGCCGCACACAACTCGAGTCGAGGAAGCGTTTGTTGCTTGATGGGCGCTACTTTGGTTTTGGCAGAAATTAGATCTATCATGATTCGGCCATCTGGACTTTTTGATCTAAAAAACACCACTGCTCCATAGGCCGACTGGCTAGCATCGCAGAATCCGTGTATGTCTATAGCAGAATTCTCAGCTGCCTTTATATATCTGGGGATAGAAATGTTTTTTATTGACTTTAAATTATTCCTTATTCTTTCCCATATAATATGCTTGTCGTTTGGGAGTGGATCGTCCCAACCTAAATTGTTTCCCCAAAGCATCTGTAAAAATATTTTGAAGGTTATGACCACAGGAGCTAGCCAACCTAGAGGATCAAACAGCCGACTGGCTTCTGAAAGAACTGTTCTTTTTGTGAAATTCATCGAGTCTGGTAATTGAGACGTGAACATGAAGCAGTCGTTTTGCGGATTCCAATTGATGCCCAAAACCTTCACGGATTCTGCATATTTTGCTGTATGATCTTGGATGTTTTTATTGTTCTCTTGATGGTGATTGCCATTAATTTTGTTTAGTACTTTCTCATTGTTACATTTCCACTTCCTGAGGTGAAAACCGTATTGGCGAAATATTTCCGTGACATCTTCTATCTGTTTCATAGCGCGTTCTTCATCGTCTGCAGCGGTCATGAGATCGTCTACGTAAATATCGTTAGCGATGATATCTGCAGCATGGGGCGACGAATCTCGGATGTCTTCTGATATTTGCTTAATTGCTCTGGTTGCTAGAAAAGAAGCAGATGCCAAACCGTAGGTAACGGTTAGTAAACGGAAGTGTCGAATGGGTTGAGATGGATCAGCCCGATAAACAATTTTTTGAAAGTTTGTGTCGTTGAGAGATACACCGACCTGGCGGTACATCTTTTCCACATCAGCAGAAAATGCTACCTTATGCTCTCTAAATCGCAAAATGATTGCGTATAAGCTAGATTGGACTGTTGGTCCGACAGCGAGACAATCATTCAGGGAAATACCTGAGCTGGATTTTGCGGATCCATCGAATACCACTCTCATCTTACTGGTTGTGCTGGATGTTTTAATCACGCCATGGTGTGGTAAGTAAAAATCATTTTCTGATGGCTTTGGAGGAGGTATCTCAATCATGTGATTGAGTTCCTGATATTCAGTCATGAATTCATGATATAACTTGGCGAACGGTGGATCGCGAATGAATCGGCGTTCCATTCCTCGTAGCCTTTGTATCGCCGAGTTTAACGAGTTGCCTAATTGAACGGGTGACTTCTTAAAGGGGAGTCTGACGATAAATCGGCCTTCTGAGTTCCTTCGTAAATTGTTGGAGAAATGTTTTTCGCAAAAAGTTTCTTCTGGTGAGAGAATCTTTCGTTCATCATTGACAGACTCTAACTCCCAGAATCTTCTTAAACTTTGGTCAATGTCAACGATTACCTTCTCAATTGTTGGTTGCGTTGACAAAGAAACTAATTGATGATGTTTGGGGGGATTAGATTGCCCGGATACTATCCAGCCGAATAACGTTTCCTGTAGAACTGGTTCGTTTGCATTGCCTTTGATCTGTCCACTTTTCATCAGACTGAAAAAATGATCCGCTCCGATTAGCAAATCTATGTTACTTCTCTGGTTAAATTGAGGATCGGCTAATTTGATTTCTGCAAACAATTTTGGATTAATGTTTAAATTATGTGGTGGTAATGGGCTCGTAATTTTTGGTAATACAAGCGCTTCGATGGAGAATTCAGGGAACAGTTCTGTTCTAATGTTTATTGTAACTAAACCTTTAGATACTCCACAGCCAGTTTGACCTAATCCACTGATTGAAACTCGTGTATTCTGCCTTTTTAGTTGAAGACGTTTAGCACAAGATTGCGTTATAAAGCTAAACTGGGATCCAGAATCTAACAGTGCTCGACAGGGTATCATTCTTCCTAAGCTGTCGACAGCATTTACGATTGCTGTTGGAAGTATGGACATGTACTGTGAGTTATTCGAATGAAGTGTAGTTACATCGCTTGATGAATTAGAAGGTGTATGTGATGACGTGTCCGTTGATTTTTCTTCCTGATTTAAAAGGGTGTTGTGTTTTTTGCCACACTTTTGACAACGCCGCTTCGATAAACACTTGAACACAGGATGATTGCTTCCAAGACAATTAAGACATCTGTTATTTTTTTTGATGAACCCTTTACGTCCTTCTATATCTAGGGAATTAAAGTCATTACAATGAAATAATGAGTGCTCTTTGGACTGGCACATTGCGCATTCATATTTGATGACTGATTTGGTCGCTGCGTTGCATTCTATTCTTTCTGTTTCACCGGAAGCGACGTTATTTCTTATTTCCCTTCTGGGCATAACTCGCTTAGACGTTGTAATCACCGACTCAAGGGTGTCTATTCGTCGACTCAAAAATTTGAGGAACTCAGAAAAGTCGGGATTATCCATGTCTGCTGAATGCTCTGCCCAATGTGTTTTAGATTTTTCATCCAATTTCTGTACGAGGAGGTAAATAAGCCACGGATCTCTTGTTTCTGCTACATCACCCAGCGCATGGAGCCCTCGAATTACCTCATCAGAGGTGTCCAGTAAACGTTTTAAATTGTTTGCAATGGAATGGCTGATCGATGGCTGTTCGACAAATGTTCGGATAAAAGTGTTAATGATAAATTTTTTGCGGTCATACCTCTCCTTTAGCTTGGTAAGAGCTCCAATGTAGTTGCCCTCAGTAACGGTTATATGTCGCAGTAACACAGCAGCCTCTCCCCGAAGAAGTCCTTTCAAATATTGAAACTTCTGAACAGCACTGAGGTTGGGTGATTCGTGTATAGTCGTGGTATACATGTCGAAAAACGACTGCCACTCAGAATACTCTCCAGAGAATGAAGGAATGTGAATTTTTGGCAATTTCACCTGGGTGTGCTCAACAGCTTGGGTTGCGTTTTGAGACATATCGAGATTTATTAAGCCTTGATCCAGGCTTTTTGATCGAATCAAAGAATTTAAAGTGGAAATGGCGGTATAATAATTTTCTTCATACGTAAAATCGGTTTCTTCTTCTGGATTGGCAGTGAAGATACGTAGCTCTAGATCGGTAAACTCTGCCATTAATTGTTCAGCTCGATGTAAACGTGTAGTTAATTCAATTACACTTGTAGTTGAGCGGTCGTCTCGGGCATATTTCACTAAATTTGTAAGTTTAGCCTTGTTAGAACTGCGTTGTTTTTTGAGAGCAGCCAGAAGTTCAGCCATCTTTGACTATTAAATTCAATGTTTGGGATTGGTTTATGGTTTATAAATGTTTATGGAGTTGACACAGAATGCACACGCGGTAAATTGGAACACTTTTCGAGTTTTAATGCACTATAATGTTTTTTTTTTTTTTTGTTTGTTTCGAGCTAATAAGGTTCACTTATACACAAGCCAAAGATCATTAACTTAACACTCGTTAATTTCTTAGAATATTAGAGAAATAGTCTTATGAGAGTAATAGTTAAATATAAAAAATGGCTACTTATCTCGATATGTGGTGAAATTTCCAGAACATCCAAGGCGGCAAATGGATGATTTAGTTGAATATTAATTTGATTAGCTGGATGAAATACTGGTAATGATGACGATGCGGATTAGAGAAATCCGGCTCGAAGGACCAACGTGTTGGGGTGCAGCCGAAAATATTAATGAATGTTGCCAAATTCTTGGTAATATCCAGTTGCACGATTTTTCCCAAGTTTAATAATAGTGGACTGTATTTTAGAAATTGATTTCTTAATTTTAATTAATTAAAACAAAACTTCTCAAATATTATAAATTAATTTTATTTATCTTGAATACAATATGTTGATTTTGTTTTGTTTTTTGAGAACCTTTTTCTTGTATGATTACAATATGAATTCAAGTGTTTTTAATTATTTTGATGTCTCTATTTTAGGGGATTCTGCTGCTCTGGATTCAAATGTGTTTTCAGATATTCAACACACTGTATGACTTAAAATATTGCTTGTTGGGAGTGATATGCTTCGTAGCGCCACTATCACAATACCACTTATTTGCATCGATGTAACTTCTAATTGATGCGCCCATGACATGTTGTGAAGTAAATACAGCGTTACTACCTTGCTGTTTGTTGTGCTGCTTAATTGTGCTTACACCTGCATTGTTTTGTGGACACTCTGCTGCCCAATGGCCCAATTGCTTGCATTTATTGTAAGGAAATTTTTGTTTTGCCCGTTCCGTTGACATTTTTGTTTTATTCGTGTTTCGTTTCTTTTTATATTCACCAGATGCGACGAATGCAGTTATTAATGATTCTATTTTGCTTTGATCACGTAGTTCAATCGTACAAAGTTTCTCGATGAGTAGATTCAAACTTTGTTTTTCTGATGAAATCGTGTCCCAAAGATCCTTAAAATTATCATATTCCTTTCCCAATGTCAATAAAATCCGGCCATTCAATATTCGCTCAGACAGGATATTTTCGTTATGTTTTGTTAATTCGTCATTTAAATCTACGAACAACTTTTGCAATTTAGCGACATGTGTGCTCTTCTTCCTCGTCTCGTTTTACTCGGAAAAAGGCTTCAATTAGCATATTCAGACGTTGCGTACTACTACGTTCAAATCGCGCACGTAATTTGTCCCAGGTTTCTTTCGCATTGTTACAAGTCTCTACGAGCTCAGCAACTGGTTTGCTTAACGCACTTGCAATCACACTTGCAACTTTAGCATAGTCCTTCTGCCACTCCGCGTATTCAGATTTTTCTTCATTTGTTGAGTCCGCCTTTAATTTGACACATTCGCGTTTACCATTAATAATCTCTTCAAGTGCATATGAACGCAACACCATAGAAATATGCCATTTCCATTTTGCCCAGTCATCAGGCCCTTCTAATTTATCGACATTCATTTTGTATTCACCACTGGTAGCCATTTTCTTCTAGTTTTAGTTTTGATTTTATTTCTATCAATTTTATGCACACGCCAACTTTATACTTCTCTTAATAAATTTATTTATTATTGCTGCGTGTTCTGGGCCCATAACCTGTTGTTAATTTATTATTCCAGAGCACAAACATGAAAAAACACATGTATCTTATATAAAGGAAAAACTAGAACTGTACTTTTATTCAGTGACATGAAAGCAAGATTACATGATATGAAAGACCCTTTACACAAGTACAAGTACAAATACAATTGAAATTAGTTTAATATTAATCTACTAGATGTCAACACCTTCAACATTTTTCTTTTTTTTTTTCTTTTATATTAACATCACGAAACCTGTTTAGTCTCAGTATAAACTGGCCTTACAGTTAGTACGGTTTGTATTCTTACCCTTACCTGTTCTCTTAGAGGCGTTCTAATGTCAAATCTAATGTAAATATGATCTGGAAAAAATTGCCTTTCTTGATACAATATGTCTATCCAGAATCGTTCTGCAGATACCTATGTACGTACATATGGTATATGTCGAACCGAATATCATTTTCCATGTTTATGACTACAATGTTGTTTGTTAAACATAATTTAAGAAGTTGCTCACGACAGAGAATTGCTGTTGTCGACCCTGCTTATCTGTTGTACTCGGCTAACTTTTAATTTGCCCACTGTTGTTCCAGGTCTCCTGCATAAGCGCACATCCAGTAATTAGTTTAGTAAAGACGACTTAGATTAGAGGGATCGGACCTGTGTAAATTAATTTTACGGAATAAAACTACAAAAATTAACAAGCTCAAAATTTCATACATTAAGTTTTAAATTAAGACGGACGTGAACTTTTCTTGGTATCAGAACTCAAAGAGTTCCAATTTTGTGCTCCGTAAATGAAGAAAACCGTCGCTCGATGAATTGATTTATGTATCGGCGTGATTAGAGTCGTATGTCCTAATGAGTAAGCATATCTAATTTTGTTTTTAAGACAATCAAAATGGAGTCTTGATGAGGAGTAATTGAGGTAAATGCAACGTGTCTTCTATTTGGTTTAAGTTTCCGAGTATGGACTAAAGTTTTTATAGTTTCAATGGGAGTAAAATGTCTCAATTTGAGCAGTGTCTTTAAACCGGTCCCAATAAATACATGTTGATCAATATTCAGCCCACGAAAGTTCTGAGTTCAATATAAATTCCAGGTTTCGTACCTTACATGCATTTACTATACAGTACGATCGTCAGCGTACACCTTAAAATTCATAAGTCCTTAGTTTTGTCATAATTCACATCTTGAGGAACTTGTAAGTATAAGCTCTCTCGGCCAAGCTTTGAAGTTAGATCCCACATTCCTATCAGCCATTTTAGACTGGCATGATCAGTTATGACTGTGAACTTGTAGCCCTCAACATATTGTCAAATTATTTTTTTGGAGAGCACAGCAGCGAAACGGAAACGACTCCATTGTCCGTTGTCTGATATAAAACCCCACCAAACTCCTCTGTGATTGTATCACAGCGAATTCAGAAACGTTTTCTGTATTCGGGATTTGCAATTACAGGATCAGTTATCAGCATTTTTCAAAAGCTTCTTGCGCTTCGTAAGCAAATTTAAAAGATTTTCTAACAGCCATGGATTACACCTATATTGCTTACTAAAATTGGGCTTACAAATAAAGTAACTAGACTAAAAATCGTTTCGATGAATTGAATAAAATTGTTAAACATGATGTGATTCTTGCTAGGGTGAACTTCCATAAAAATAAATTTGTTGGTGTTAATATAAATATTTCAGAATGCTGGAAACTAGTTGATGATGTACTAAACAAAGACCGTATAAACGCTCAAATTGAGAAAATTGACACTGATGAAAATCGTTCTGTAACTAACACAAGTGAAATGGCGATCTAAAAATAACCGAACTTTTTAGTTATAGAATAAAACAAGCATGTTTCAAAGCTAATATTTATTCATTCAAAATAGGATCCATTTAACTTAATACAACGTTTGGAACGATCAAGTCTATTATTCATAGACTTTTTAAACTCCGTTTTTCGGATGTTCTTTAGCATCTGTGTCACGGCTGCTTGAATGGCTGAAACGTCATCGTAAAAAGCTCCTTTCATTGCAGTTTTCAGTTTTGGGAATAGAAAATAGTTACACGGTGATAGATCAGGCGAATAAGGAGGGTGGTCGATGACACAAATCTGTTTTTTCATCAAAAATTCGTTGACTTTTTTGGTCTTGTGAGGTGGTACATTATCATGTAATAAAAACAGCTGTTTTCCTTCTGGATTTTCGCTTCTAACACGAACAACTCTCGACCACAAACGATGTAAACTTGTAAATAGTATTCTCCATTGACAGTTTCACCTTCTGGAACAAATTACTTGTGAACAATACCCTTGGAATCATAGAAAGTTATCAACATTGTCTTGATTCTTGATTTCTGAAAACGCAATTTTTTGGATTTTGGCTCGTCTTTTGACTTCCATTCTGCTGATTTTCGCTTAGTTTCAGGATCATATTTGAAGCACCATGTTTCATCACCAGCTATGATCGAATCAAGAAAATCTGGATCGTTTTCAGCTGTTGAAATGATTTCTTTGCAATGCTCTACACGAGCGACTTTTTGATCTTCATTTAACTGATGTCGAACAAAACGTGCACAGACCTTTCTTTTACCCAAATCTTCAGTTAACATTGTGTAGATTGTAGCGTAAGATGAATTTAATTCTTCTACCAGCATTCTCACAGTGAAATTTGCATCGATAGCGATTATTTCACGTACTTCTTCGACTAACTCAGCATGATTTGATGCTTGTGGCCGTCCAGGTCTTGGATCATCATTTAAATCATCACGGCCATTTTTAAATCATGTAAACCACGTGTAAACTTGAGTACGACTCATACAAATTTTTCTCAGCAAATTTTTTACCGAGTTTAAACCAAAATTTAATATTTGCTCTTTGTTCCATTATGTTTTTACATTTTGTAACCTGTCAACCGATTAGCATGAACTTAGCTGCGTTCGAAAGAAGAAACATGTACCTTTCTAACGCTACCAACGTTTAATAGATGGCATTGATAACTGTAGCAATATCCTTTTTAATTTTTTTTTTTTTTGGTTTTAATCTATGCAATCTGTTTTGGGGCTCAAGGCACTCCCAACTCTTTCGCAGTTTACTTTTACCATCCTACTTTACGCAGTAGTAGCCAAATCGAGGACGTACGGCTATAGACCCGTTTTGTATAAACCACCTGCACATTTGCATTGCTTCATGCCAACCTACGTATAGTGCTGACACGAAAGGTGGGTCGGCCCATGGATTCTGCACTCTCAACAGTGTCACAGTCGCGTTCATCGTCATCACCGATCGTAATCAGATGATGAAAAACCCCTTTTGCATCCCGCCTCTATCGGTATTCGAACCGGGTACCTCCCGATCCAAACGCCACAGCTTTAATCACTCCGCCTTTTGGTCGGTGTTAAAAGAATTTCTAATATTGTAGATGTGTTTTCAAACATTATAAATTTTAGTTTTGGTTCTAGTATTTTCCCAGCTAAACTAAAAGGAGGGCTCATTATACCTATTTTTTAAAAAAAAAGACAAAGCCAATGTTGCAAATTTCACACCCATTTCTTTACTTTCCGTGTTTTCTAAACATATTGAAAAGGTAGCTCTACAAACTAGTTTTTTAAATAAAACAAATTTTTTCCATAATCTGCAGTTCGGGCTTATAGGGAAGCTAAAAGTACTGAGGGCGCTTTATTACAATTCACAAATTTCCTATATGCAGCTCTTGACAAAAAAATATGTGTTGCGTCTATTTTTGTGCATTTGATAAAAGCATTTGATATGGTTAACCGCAATGTATTATTTCGAAAACTTTTACATGCTGGTTTTAGAGGCATTACTTTACAGTGGTTATACAATCTATCTGATAGGTCGCAAATAGTTAAAATTGGCGAAGCTATTAGTGAAGTTATTTCACAAGATTCTGTTTTAGACCTCACCCTCTTTTTGATCTACCTAAATTCGATTTTCTATTTAAAGTTTTCTTCAAAATTCGAAATGGTGGTTTGCACATACTATGTTTCTAAGCACAAAACTAGCGATCTTGTTACTGATCCTGGCTTTCTCATATCGATTCCCTTCGTAATTATATGTGTGTTCTTATTCGAAAATTTTATATTTTGCGTTCAGTCTGCCCTTCCGCAGTCTTAAGAATTGGTTATTTTGAGCTTATTGAATCGAGGCTAGCATATAGATTAGCCTGCTGTCGAGGGACTTTTTATTCAAGAATTCGTCCCCTTGTTTTAGCTCAAAAACATATTATTCGTATCATGCTAAATGCACAGAGGCTATCTGCTTCGTCGCCCTTGTTTAGGTTATCGAAAATTTTTCCTATTAGACATCTGTTTGTCTATAAAGTCTTAAAATAATTTTTTCCTATTAAAGTCAGTACATTTGGTTTGAAAATTTAACAACAACAAATTTTCAAAATTCGTTTATAATATTGGCACCTAAAATATTCAATAGCCTATCGGATGAATTAAACAAATTACGTAAATTAAATACATTTAAGTCAGATTTAAAATGATTTTTATTTGAAGCTGTGGATGATTTGTTGCATTTCCAATTGTAGTAACTTAAAAACTTTTTGTTAGTATTGATGTAAATATTTTAAATATACATGTTAAAACTTTTTCAATCACCATCATTCACAGATTGAATAAAACTAAATAATAATAAATAAATAAATATCCGATACCAACCCGCCATTCCCCGGGAGCGTCGGACTTGCTTCGGAGATTTTTGTACGGGCAAATTCACGATATCTTCGACTTTAGCAGAGTCGGTTCGAAGACTGTCTTCATACACCATGAAGCCAAGGTACCGAATCTTTCTCATACAAAAATGGCTTTTTTCGACATTAATAGTTAAGGAAGAGTTCGATAATATTAAGATGATCTTGGAAATTAGAGGAAATAATAAGTTAGTCGTCTGAATATATAAAAACCCGTTCATGAAATTCCGCTGGGGTTGTTTTGTACATTAATCCGCACAGTGCCTGGGCAGTATTATAGAGCCAGAACGGCATCACCCTAAAGTGGTAAACTGGCCGGAACCATTCTCCAGCGGAATTGGCCAAATTTCGTATCTGTCAAGCAAGCTCGGAGACCATCTATAATTGGTAAAGGATGTGATTCTTTGATTGTGACACTATTTAATTTTCTATAGATTCAAAATACAATATACCATGCGTTTTCTGAACCAAAGCTCTATTCTTGTAATACGTGATGGTTTCAATGTGAATGTTGAAAATATATTGGATTCCGATACCTTTTTAACATTTTAACATTTATATCAGAAAAACCACGAATTCACTAAATTTGGGAACTTCCTAAGCAAAACCCGAAATAAACATTAATTTGTGATTATCATAAATTATTATTGTAAAATTAAATTTAACTTAAAAAACAAATAATTTTAATTTGTAAAAAAATTTCCGTGCAAAATCCAGTAAGAGGCGGAATTATTTTTTCTGTTTTAGGAATTTCGCGAAGTTCTTGAATTCAGGTTTTTCCTGTAAGATATAAACTTAAACAGAAAAACTAAGCGACACGTGTAACGTGATATTTTTTATTAAATGGATATCTAAATGGATTTTAACTGAAATATTGAACTATGTACATGATTTTTTAATTTATATTTCCTGTGCTAAAACTTTGTCATCAACTAATTTTTCCTCAAGCATTAAATCCCAATTTGAATTTAGGCTACTCCAAATATCTCGGTAGCATTCACTGAGTCGATAAATCAATTCTCGAATGTGATAGGGGAGGGGGTGCATGAGAAACAGAATGGGTTGGTTGATCGTTCGGTTTTGGGCTTGTAAAGCATTTTTAAAATGGTTTTTCGTATTATTAGACGCAATATGTTTATATTAAAATTTCCAGCAATAACAACATGCTGGTAGCTTTGTACCTGGTTAATAAAGTTATAAATAAGTGTGACTAGAATCCAACTATTATTAAAAAAAGCTTGAATGAACAAAAATTTTGTAGTGCCAAATTTCATACCATCACGAAGGTAAATAGTAACCCTATCAGCATGAGAAACACAGTCATTCCTCAACAAATGGAACACAGGATATGAACTGAATTAGAAGTGGCTCACGAATCCACGTTTCTGTTACGGCAATAAAAAGGAATTTAATCCCGTTAATTACTTTAAAAAAATTCGCAAACTTGCTATTCATTTCTAGGCAAATTCATCGTACAATCAAGCATTTATATCGAGTAAGACCGAAAACACATCACCTAAAAAGTACCCGAACAATATAAAATAAACTTTGAACTTATTATTTAATTAACATAATTACTAACGTAATTACTGAATTCTGTACCAATCAATTTCTAGGAAAAACCTGAGCTAACACATCATTCTCCTTCATTTGCAGAAGTTCTTCATGAATGTGTACCGCTTAATTAGGTTACGTTTATAATTTAAATACGAATAATTCTTCAAACTTTCATCCGTAACCACCATAGGTACCACTGACTTTAAGATTACACGAGTGGTTTGACATTTTCTTAAATTTCACCAAAATATCTGAAAATGATGATCCAAAATATCTGATGAATCTGAAATGTTCACACAATTGACATGTTTGAACTGACATATCTGTCAACAAATAGCAAAATACATTTTTTCTGCGCATAAATATAAAAGGAAAAAATTATTAATGAACCTTGAGAAAATGACGTAAGCAAAACGCTAGATATCTCCTCTAGGCTATAAAGTTCATACTAAAAAAATAACAAATTGATCTTGAAATGATAATTCTCTAGTTATTTTCGGTAGGTCAATTTGAGTAATCCGCCCGGTGTAGTGTTGGAACTGCATTATTCTAGTTGGTTTGGCGTTCTTCCTTAGTACGAACGATAACAAATTTTGATTAAACACAAAAACATTACAACTATGAGGTTTTTTGTTATACTATAGTTCGGTTTGATTTTTGCTATTTAAATTCACAGTTTTAGATACAAAATACTTGAAACAGTTATGATGACGTATAAAATTGGGTCGAACAGAAGATGTAAATGATATGGTGATAAGGAAAGATTGATACGGGCAAATTGATTGGCACAAAGATTTTTACGACTTTAGATCTCAAGAACTTTCAAACGCCCAAAACAGAAATAAACAAGAAAATTCTATTCTTTGTGAAGCTCTAATGTCTGTAATAATTTGGCTTTTATCTCAGTATAGGGATTCTGAATTTAAAATAATAGCTACAATTTAGAACTATTTAGAATCATATTCTAAAGAGCAGCCTGACCAAAGCCGTTCTCAGTTTGAAGCTAATTGTCAAACAAATTGGTCTTTTTTACCCAACATTATGCATGAAACAATTGAGGACAGGCTGCAAGATCTCTTCATCGCGAAACTACCTGATAAGGATATGTAGTTGTCGATAAAGTGTCCTCCACATCGAATAATTTCGTTTAGAAAACGAAATTTCGAACTCTAAGAATTATTGAACAGAAATAGACAAGAATTAAATTTCCAACAATGACACGAACAAGTATACTGTCGTACTAAGTCACATTTGGCTTTTTGTAGTTTTGAGTAATTTCAATTTTTCTGTTTTTGTTTGCCATGTCTTATTTCGCCATATTTCGCATTTTAAAACAGCTGAAAAACAGGTATTTGTTTGCAGAATCCAAATATGTCCCAACACATTTTTCGACTTTTGGCGCTTGTGACTTTTTTTCGTAGCACGGAGGTGACTGAAGCCGTCAATCATACCCAAGAAGACATCAGTTTAGAAGTATGTATCTATAATCGTTAAAGCATAAAAGCGGTGAAGTTTCGGTCTAACTTTAAAGAAATCAGCTTGCAGCTTGTTTATAAATAAAAACAAAAAAAGGTTTTTTTCGTGCCACCATAAGAACACAAAAATCGTAGTAATCGTATAGGCTATTATTAAGGTTTAAGTGGTTATCTTGTATCTGCATCCGTTTGAGAGCTATGGTGATTTAAAGTAAAAAAAAAAATATTTGATTTTTATAAAATCGAGTTTTTCTCAAAAAAAACCGTTATAATTTTTTCTTTTGTTTATTTAATTTTAATTTGTCATGATCTCCTCTACAATCCCCCAATACATTACTTGTACCCACGTGCCATAGTTTTCTTCGTATTCCGTTTATTCTCAATCTAATTAAGAGATGTTATAGTGTTAATATTTTACCAATTTTATTTTGATCTGTAAAACAGTAGGCGATGATTATCAACTCATTTGTTTAAATGTTGAAAAAACAAAAACTAAATATTTTCAAATTCAGTCATTAGTTTCGAGATAATATCTTGTGTTGTACCAGTGTTGTGAATCAAAATTTTAATTAATTTAATAAAATTAATATTATAATGGCACAGTTCTCAGGTGAGGAGTACATTGATATCCATTTTGTTTACGGATTTTGCGATGGTAATGCAGCACGAGCTCGCAATGAATATCAACTCAGATTTCCAACACGTCGCATTCCTGACGCAAGAGTATTTATAAATATTCATAGGAGACTGCCAAATATCGTAACAAGATCGAATACCCGGGCGGAGCCTCATTCAGTCTCACCAAACCATTTGGATGTCGACGAAGGTATAATCCGTAATGTAACAGCAAATCCTTCTATTAGCATAAGGAGGCTCGCTTTACAATTAAACGTCTCTCGCTATCGAATTCATCAAGTATTGTACAAGGAGAATCTTCATCCATACCATACAACACCCGTTTAACAACTATTACCGATAGACCGCACTACAAGATTGGAGTTTTGTAATTTGTTGATGGAAAGGAATTTGGACAATGCAAGTTTTGTGAAACGTATCCTATGGACGGATGAATCTCAATTCACAAGAGATGGCATAACAAACTTTCACAATCTACACACGTGGGCTGCTGAAAATCCTCATTCGAAAAAACAAATATCATTTCAGCACCGATTCAGTGTAAACGTATGGGCTGGTGTAATTGGCGATAAATTAATTGGACCATTCATATTACCACCTAGATTAAATGGTGAACGTTATTTACAATTTTTACAAAACGATTTGCCACTCCTTTTTGATGATGTTCCCATTTTAAGTAGATTCTCGCATACATACCAACATGATGGTGCACCTTGTCACTACCATAATAATGTTAGGAATTTTTTTAACGAAAATTATCCAAATAATTGTATTGGAAGAAATGGTCCAATTCATTGGCCTGCAAGATCCCCGATCTTACGGTATTGGATTTTTACGTATGGGGAAGGATGATGGCGCTTGTATACTCCAAAGAAATTGAAACAAAAGAAGAACTTATACAACGAATACACACAGCAGCACAACAGATAAGGGAAGAATTACCAAGAATTGAAATAACCAAAGGCATACTTAAACGAATATTAGCATGTATTCAATCACAAGGAGGACATTTTGAGCACCTTTTATAACTCCTCGACCCAAACTTTGTATTGAGGGATTGTAGAGGAGATCATGATAAATTAAAATTAAATAAACAAAAGAAAAAATTATAACGGTTTTTTTTGAGAAAAACTCGATTTTATAAAAAACAAATATTTTTTTTTTACTTTAAATCACCATAGCTCTCAAACGGATGCAGATACAAGATAACCACTTAAACATTAATAATAGCCTATACGATTACCAACCAAATAAGACTAAGTTGGTTGCTCTCCGATAAACATTTTGGAAGTTACAGTTTAATATTTGGGTGTACTTTTTTTCTGAACCAAATTTTTTAAACACCCTGTATCTCAAAGGATATCAAAAATGGATCCCCCATCCACATACGATTTGTTTCTCAGAATGAACCAAGGAATCACCCCATGACGGATCAGCATCCCAAACCCGGACACCCTGTATAGCTGATGTGTAACCATCAATTTGCTAATAAAATTACATTTTTCAATTTTCCTTTACATAGTTTTACAATTTCTTTATACTTATCATTCTAACAATATAACTCTTTAGCTCTTACTTATTCTACCCCTCCCTTCATTCCAATCTTTTTTATTTTTATTTTTTTTTTTTTTATACATATATGGTTGATGTGTTTCCATCAGTTTGTAATTAACTTACTTTTTCGTTTTTCTTCTCACAAAAAGTTCAATGTATTTTTAATGCTAGTCTTTTTATTATAATATATTATATTTCTTTAAAATTATTATTATTATTATTATTTTTTTTATTCTTGCCTTGCCCTCATTTCGACCTCTTTCTCTTTTCTTCATGTAATTTTTCCATATCAAACACAGCAGTCCCAATTACAATATTAATGCCCTTACCTCGACAGATTCTAAATTCTATTTTACTCCTTTCTATAATTTTTCTTTAATTGTTATTTTATTATTATTTTTGCCTCTTACTATTCCTTCTCTTGTTACCATTCCACTTTTGTTTCATCATAAAATTGCGCCAATTGTTTCAGTTCCTTCACATCTTTCCTTTTCAAAATTTCTATCAGTGCTTTGTTTTGTAGTAATTTAAACTTACTCTTTAATGTTTTGTATTTAGGACAGTTATCTATAGCATGAATATTAGTTTCCTTTATATTACAGATATCACACTTTTCATTATTCTCTATGTTTAATCTAAATTTGAAAATTTTATTAAAGGTATGCCCTGATCTAAGTCTATTTAATATTTTTATGTATTTCGTTTTTATTTTAACTTTTTTGGACCATGTCTCCCTTAGCGGTTTCACCTCATTAATTATTCTGTTAAAAATTCCTTTGTTTCTCGTATTTATCTCATATTTATTTCGCCACTCATCAAATAGTTTTGCTGCTTTTAGTGTTCTCGAATCTTCAATAGGGATTTTCACATCCATTTTATTCACGTTTTACAAGTTAGTTACTACCTTTGCCAACATATCCGCATTCTCGTTAACCTTTATTCCACTATGAGCTGGTATCCACTGGATAACTATATCTCTGTCCTTTACTCTTTCTTTCGACTTTAATAATTTTTCCAATTGATTTCTTATTTCCTGACTGTTTTTGTTTCTAGTTGAATTATAGAATGAAATTATTATGTACATCTTTCTATTTTTTATTATTATTTCTATTCTATCTCTATGATTTGAATGTTGCTTTTTATCAAAAAACCACATCCCCCATAGCCATCTTCTTGATTTCTTAATATTTTTCTATATTCCTTAAAATTAATATTATTATTATCCCTACACCATGTTTTGCATAGGATGGCTAAATCTATAATATCCCAGAACCTTCTTGTGTACTTTCTTGCTTTCTTCGATTTCTTCTTTTATCTTTTCCCATTCCTCTTTGTCCATTTCCTCGTTTGAATATTCCATTCCTCTTGTATTGCCAAATTTCTCTTCCTCTTCTCCTCCCTTCCTTCTTTTCACCGCTACTCTACCTTCTCTGATCCCTCCTTCTTCAATCTCTCTTTCGTATATATTAAGTACCTCCTTGAACGTTCTTCTTTTTTAGTTTTTAATTTGCTGTATTTTGATCTCTCTCTGTTTTCTAGGGAACTCCCTCGAGTTCGTGAAATGCCTATCTTTACACTAGAAGTAAATTATCCCTCTTCCACATTTCTTTCCCTCACTATTTTCATGAATTTGCTTACACTTTCCACATCTTTTCTTATCGCTTCTACAATTTTTTGTGCTATGCCCGTAGTTTCGGCATCTCCTACAATAAATTGGTGGTAACGTATACGGGAAAATTTTGAATGTTATTCCATAAATTTTGATTGTATTTGGTCTATGGATTGCCTTGAATGATATTTTAATTGACTCCGTATCAAACAGTTTCTTTTCTTCGTAATTATATCTTTTGCATCTTTCAATATCTAATATTTCCGTGCTGCTTACTGTGTTCTGTTTGATCTCCTCTGTCCCTGCCTCAATATCTACCCCTCTCACTATCCCGCATGTTTGACTTATATTTTTTGGCATCGATGGTATCATTCCTTCTTTTTTTAATTTTTCATTATTCAAAATGTCGTTTGCTAGCTTGCTTTCGTTGCATATTATAATAAAAAACGTTTTCCTCTAATCGACTCTATTATGTTTTCGTAATTTTTTAAATTCAACTCTTTCAATTTTTTTGCTAATTTAATTATATTTATTTGTTTTGTCTCGATAATTACCGCAAACGGTGCTTTTTCCCCTTCTTGGTATTTTTCCATATTTTCTACCTTGTTTTCCTTTAGTTTTTGTTTTGCTCCCTGCTTTTCTACTTCTTGGCCTTCCTTTCCCTCCTTGTTTCCTTCTACTTTTTTATTAATCTCACTTTTGTCGCCCTTTTTTACTACCTTGTTTTTATTTTTATGACTTCTCATTACTTTTTATTATGTGTTTTTAAATTTTTTTTATTATTTTACCTATATCCCTTTCTAGTAGTAATATCCCCCTTTATGCCCGATTTAGATGAAGAAAAATGTTTGCCTTGCAAAAAATGTTTGCCTTACATAGAGCTGCACGCAATAAAAAAATATCCATTAGTTAAAATGAGAAAGGACTATGCAAACCAAAATGGCGATGCTATAATTTTTTGGCGGCTTATACATAATTGGATGTTATATTTTTTGACATTTATCAGTAATGTGATAAAAATAAAATTTATAACAATAAATAAGATTGTTAGTGACAAAAATAAAACTTAATAAATAAAATTGGGAAAACTGCTTTTGATTTGATTTTTTCTGCTATAACATTTGACTTCTGGTCATCGCATAGGTTTTCATAATATACTTTTTTTGTGTTTGTGTTGGTTTGTTACTATAAAATATCGAAAAATATAGTCGGGTCGAGTATATTTTATAGTATCATATTTATTTTTAATGTTTTTATAGTAACAATTGGTAATCTAAATCGGGCATTACTTAATTATCTTTATTGTAAATAATTTAATAATAATAATCACATAACAATTAATTTATCGTCCCTTTTTTATTGTTGTTATTTTTTTTTAGCTGTTAACACGAATTCCTTCATTAGTTAGTTCCTATGTTCTTCACTTAGATGATTGAATTGAGTTAGTTATTTAATTAGGTCTACTGTGTCTATTATGGTTTTCAGATTTTCTTGAAAAACCCAATTGATTTAATCTTCTTTATTCTTTTTTTTTGTAGAGTTTTTAGTTTTAATTGTACATCAATTAATTCATTTTCGTTGAATTTTATCCCACTAATATTTATACTTATCTAATATCTTAAATTATTTTCTTACGGCTATATTTTTCATTTAATATAAACATTTTTACCATTTTTACCTTTATATAGTTTATTTAATTACACCCTATTATTATATATGTATACCTCTATATACATATATGTATATATATATAACTACATATATATATATTTTTTTTTTTTTTTTCGTTTATAATTCTCTTCTCTTATATTAGTTTATATATTTATTTATTGTGTTTTCTATTTTTTTTTTTTTTTTAAATTTTATTACAATTTAAATATTTTGATTTCTACAATTTCCTCCCTTAACACTTATACATAATTTGTATTTATAACAACAATTATCTTAAAAACTATTTTTTTGTACAAACATTCTCTCCACTTACTTCCAATATATATTTCTTTTTTACCATTCCATCTCCAATTTTCCTTTTTCTATTCCTCTTTCCTCCTTACTCCCTCCCTGTTCCTTGTTTTTTAAATCCGTTTGTTACCGAAAAATTTCTAACTTACTCGTTGTACAGTTTCAATTTTTTTTTCCTTCCTTACCAAATTTATATCACCACTTTTAGGCTATTTTAACACATTTCTATCCTTTTTTTTTTATTTAGTTCAGTTTTATTGTTTTTTCTTTTTAATTAATTTTTTTTTTGATTTTCCACTATTTTTCCTGTACACTTTTTTTACTTTACTTTTACCGTTTTATATTTTTCTTTTAGACTTGACCTCACTGCACCACCCTGTTAATTTGGTTAATTAATCGAGAATGTTCACTTTTGTCATGTGCAAAACCTTTTATATTCTTTTACCGTTTTATGTTTTTCTTCTAAACTTCCCGTATATTAATCCTATAAGGTCGCGACCACGTTACTTCTAGTGTTCTACTTTATTATTTAGCCATGTGCCTATGCCATGTGTATTGTTCTACTTTATTATTTAGCCATGTGTCACTGCACTACCCTGTTAAATCTAGAATATATTATGTATATATTTTTCCTTTTTACTCTAAACTTTTTCTTCGTCTTTTAGATACTTTATCCTAATTTTTCTTTATTTTTTTTTATATCGATTTTTTATGCCTTCACTCACTGGTTACTTAATCGAGAATGCACCACCAATTTAATCTTTGTTTACATGATTTTGACAGTTCCAATTTGAGTACAAGCTATGGAATATTATATTAGGTGTGACCGTGTGATTTTACACGTCGTAAATATGTACTAAAAATTGTTTATTGCTCAAATAAGTTTATAATGACTGACAACAGATGACACTTTATATAATTAAGAAATTTTCCGTAAAATCATTGCATTATTTAATTTTTTTTATTCTAAAAGATACAGTCGTACCAATTAAACCGTGTAGAATAAACATTAACCTAAAAATAAATTATAATTTATTAAATAAAATTTGTTATTAAATTTTCCAATCTACCCGAAGTATTTTCCATAAAAATATTGTTTTTTATTTAATCGTAAGGGTGAAGCTGAATTTCTTACCCTAAAGAATTCATCATCACATTTACACCAGTTTCAACATTGTGTTTGATCCAGTGCAACCGGATTTACTTTCTCAAAAATATTTCCTCAACATTTTGTTTGTCCTACACGGATTCCGGTGTGAATTTATTTACCCAAAATAAATCACCAACAAACATTTTCGACAAGGTAAGGAGTTATTTGTCGAAACGTATAAAATTTAGTCTGGTAGACAGCTGATTTTTTGCATACGAGTTTTTCTCAAACCTCCAAGGCTGTTCTGTTTTATTAAGTGAACTCTTTTAAAATGGCATTTACATCGATTTTTTTCTTCGCCTTCTTTAAACGTACTAAAGGAGATGGTGAAAAATACGTCAAATCACCGAGTTAAAATGACCGAGTGAAGCATACATTAAAATGGTTGGTTTCGACGATTCAACCACCCAGGCGAAATTGCAGAACTGTACGGGTGAGATGAGATCCTGGCGCTATTTAATTGCAGTTTTTTATATAATGATGAGAACCAGCTCTTTTGGCATGTTCTATTGTGAATGAGCTATTGCTCAAAATAGAGGGTGCCAACAGCTATTTAAATCAAAATGTATTCAAACATATTTTTGAAAGTAATGTTTTAATTTTTAGATTATGTTTTGAATGTGTCGATTTTGGGACACCCTATTTTGAGCATAGGCTCATTTATAATAGGGTGTCATTTTACAAAAAGTTTTATACGTTTTAAAATCCACGGACAGGATACAATTCTTTTAGGGAACACTTTTAATTCCCTTTCAATTTGATGGATCTGTTTACACGGTAATTCCAAACTGCATTACGTGATGGTCTCCGGCTATTGCAAAACGTTTCGGATTCGACGGTTTTTTGTTTTGCAAACTTTTAGCTCCAAGCTGTGTATATTTTAATTTATATGCCAGAATTTTTTATTTTTTTTATTTTGTGAAAGAAATAGAAAAACGACGTCCGCTTGACTTGAAAGTCAAAGCCTACATTGTATGTAGCACTAATTAAATACAAAATGTAGTGAATGATTTTGGTTGTTGTTGTTGTTTTTTTAAGATACAGGCTGTCAAATACATATTTGAAAATTTCATACATATTGTTTTGTATTTATTACAATAAAAAACAAAACTAATTATCCGAAAATTATAAAATTAGGCTCATTTTAAACATAGGTGCGTGCTCACTATTCATGGTAACATAAAGTCCGTTAGATGCATTATAGGGTTAACGCCTGAACCTCTTCATCCGTTAAATTAAATAAAATCTGATTTGAATTTATAAACTTTAAAATGAATTTAAACTTAATTATATATCTGCTGTAATGATGGTACACCATTATTATGTTTGGTAATTATACCGCTTATTTTATGCGCCAAAGATTATATCTTCGAGTTGCCATTCTACAACATATGTATAAACATAAGTAATAAACTTATTCTTGTGTTGCTAAATAATAAAATTGAGGTTTATTCATATTCATTCCTTTGTGTTAACAAACCATTTTTATATTTTTGTGGTAGGCAGCAGTAATAAAAAAAAAAAATTGTAAACAAAAATTAAAATTTGGCTTCGAGCGGTCTGTCTCGCCGAGATCATCTTAAACTCAAAAATTCACCAAAATATAACCGCGCTCATACAAAGAATGTATAATACTTAACTTTTTTTTTTTTTTAATTACAGGCAATAAAATTTATACAAACATACATACATATTCGAGTGCTATATAATAAAACAAAAATAAACCGGAAAAATTCGGCGGAAAAACTGGAAAACATTAATAAAATTTGCGCACGTGGAATACATAAATTGGAAGTGAGCGAGTAACAGGTCCATCGATTAAATAACAATAGTGCACGCGCTTGTAAAATGGCACCAACAATTTGCCGAGATGAGGAAAATCGATGTCGTCACACGATACGTGAAGTGAGAAAAGAAAATTCTTCATTTTCGGTTATAAATTATGGTGAGTAAACATACATTTTGTGTTTTGTTTTTATTTTTTAATTCGAATATTTTTTGGTTTAGTTTGATTTGGTATTTCCGTATGTCTTATAAACCAGCTAAGTTTTTGATCGTTGAAATGTTGTTTGTCTTAAAAACAATAAGAAAAAAAAAAAAATGATATTAATGATATTATTGTGTAAGACGTATGGAGAAACAGAAGAAATATTTAGATTGTTATTTAAAATCGTAAACCACATAAAGTTCATATTGTTTGAAATGTAAACGACACGTGTCGATCTTATGCGTTATGTAACTGCGTTATTGTGTATGTATTCATGGCTTTTCATATTACAGATTTGTCTTGAAGATAAATTGTTATGGTGAGGTGTAAATGGTTTACACGTTTGTTTGATGTTGGCCCTTTATAATAACTTGACTCGAATTAAGGGGTTTGCCTTCATTCTACGAGTTACGACAGTAGATATATTTGACACTATTAAACTTAAGTTCATAATAATTTTATTCCATCGGCTTGTATTGCTTTTCTTAAAAAATAATTATGGAGTCACAAGGTCAATAAAGTCATTTCGCAATTTTTAAACTTCTCCTTACTTGGCAAATTTTTTAATTCCTTAACAAAAATTGTTAACGTTTAACCTAAGCGGAATTTCTTAATTCGCAAATTCCCAAAATCCAAGGTCAATAAATTAAACACCCTTAGTTTAAATTCAGAACATTAAATTTTTAAACTCTTAAAATTTCCCAAATTTAAAAAATTCTTAAATTTTGAAATATTCCTACCTAATTCTAAAATTTAAAAAGTTAAGCTTTTCTGTTCTAAATTAATTTACCTCTTCAAACTTTAAATCAATAAATTAGTGTTCTCATATGTGCAAATTTCATATGGATTTGTGAATTTTAACGATTTAGTTATTTTGACATATTAAAGTCTGTGATCCTCCTACATACAGTTGGCCATGAGAAAAACAGTATACTTCTAAATGTAGCCGAACAGCTTTCATTGTTTGACTCTGTGATTTATTGGTCGACATCGCAAAACTCAATTGTACATGAGTCATACCAGAGCACCCTGTATTTTATAGAGCCATAATCAAAAAATCTGAGCTTTTATAAGGGAATTAGAAACGAGGAAAAAACGAAACTTTTCATAGTAAAACACACAAAACATATGGGAAATCACTTTTTTTCCTAAGACAAATTTGTAAATGAAAACGTTACAAATTCTTAATTATGATTCCTGAAATACTTTCAAAAATATTTGAGTTTCAACATATATAAATATCGTTTAAGTAAATCGTTTTCATTTTCTTGTAATAATTAGTTTATTTAAACCAAAATATTAAAAAAAAATTCATAACAACAGCATTCTGGTCAAATTGAAATAAAAGCTTACTAAGATTCGTTTGGTCATTAAGTCAATATACATTACATAGATGGCAGTGATGGCCGTAAAAATTTGGAAAAATCGTACCAAAAATTACCACCTGGGGAAATTTTAAGTTCAAAAATTGTAGGAAAAGCAAAACAAATTCACAAAATATAGGAACGTGTGATAATTTTGCGATTAAATAATTTTTTTTCGTATTTTTCTTTTACCATTTTAGACATCTGACGTACACTAGTAAAACTAAAGATAAATTTAGCAAGTATTATTTTAATTCTTCAGAGCCAACTTTGATGTATTTTTCAAAATGAAAGTTCGAAAAAATATATTTTAGAAATAATTTAATTTTAATATTTCTGCAATTAATATTTACTTAATACCAATATGGCCTTCTTGTATATTGTTCTTAAAGATATGTAGAAAACTTTTATATAAACATTTTATAATATTTTTGCTTTTTTCATTGAAAAACCTGAAGCTAAAAAACACCATTTTTACTATGGATTCCTATGGAAATCAGTGAAAAGTTATACCACTAAAAAAGCTTCTAAAAAATACGTCATTAAGATTATGGCTCTATACTCTAGAAGGCTCTGGTCATACTCGCTATTGAGGCTGTAATGGGTTTTTGTTAAAATTGTACGATTATAGAGGTTAGGCTCATCAAAGCAAAGGAAAAAAAAAATTCTTAGGAGCTTCAACTTTAAGAAGTAGTCAGTCAGGAGGCAATTCTGGTATTTCCGGTAAAGAAGATATGGACTCTTCATCATCACTCGTGTCAAAACAAAATTTTGTTCGTTCAGTATTTTTTCTTTTAGCAGGCTGAACATAATGATCGCTTGATATTTCTTCGTCTGGATGTTTAGTACTAGAAAATGGTGCCTTCAATTCTTCTAACAATTTTTTATATGGATCTAAGCCCTTATTTAGTATGGTTACAATTGTTGTTCTACGTTCTCTCCTATAAACTTCTGCTCCAATTTTTTGCATTTTTAAACCATGTTCTACATAAGTCATAGAAATATTTTCAACAGGGTCATCCTCAAAATTTTGTCCAGTATTAATTAGAGCCTTCAATTCATACCATCAATCAAAATTATTTGGTGCTTTTAATGATTCTTATAGGTCAGGTGAGGTCTGTGTTTACTTTGATAATCATTTGTGTTATTCACTATTTGGCTGTAACTTAACTTTGTGTGATATCGGTAGGGGTTGATTGAAGTTTAGCAAACGATACTTATGTAATTTTGAGTATTTATAGGTTATATGATACTCCAGTAAACATATTTTTGCATGAAATTTCTTGTTTTATAGGAAATATTAAGGCTAAAGACCTCTTCATTGTCGGTGACATTAACATTAATATCCTAGAGTTTCCGTCGCACTGTGATGATTATATGTCTCTTATGTCTTCCTTTGGTCTTGAATCACTAGTTAATGTTCCAACTCGAGTGACAACTATCATCATCCACTTGCATCGATCACTCCTTTGCTCGTCTGCGATCAAATGATCTTTCATCACTTCATCGAGATAATATTTAAACTTGATACAGTTTCGACATCCCATGCTAATTTTTATTGTTCTCAGAAAAAAACAGTTAATATGGTTTTATTAAATGAATTCGTCGAGAAGGTAGTTGGACGTCTGTTCTTAATCTAGGTGATACATCTCTAGCTTGAAAGGCTAGAGATATTTTATCCGATAGTGGTACTCTGCTTACTAATGAAGTAGATATTTCTAATGAGTGGCACTGTTATTTTACTGGCGTTGCTGATAAGGACTAAATTTTTCGTGAATAGCATACCAATAAATCACGACCTTCCGTATGATTATTGTTCGAAAACTTTCTTTATGACTCCGGTTTCTAGCAGTGAAATTTTAGGTATTATCGAATCGTTGGAGCCGGAAGAGTCCTTAGATAATGAAGGGATTAGTAACAATATTTTATTTTGAAAGTTATTTCTACGTCTATTAGCCCTATTCTTGCTCATATATTCAATCTTTCGTTTGAACAGGGAGTAGTACAGAAGAGGCTTAAATATGCTACTATTGTTCTTCCACCCATTGCACTCCAGTCGATTATTCTCAATTTTCTGGAAAAAGCAGTTAAAAACAGAGTTACCATATTTCTTGATCAGTGTAAAACACTAAGGGTTCACCAACATGGGTTCCGCCAACGTAGGAGTACTGAGTCGGCTATGATGGATTTTTTGGATATTAGTTAGTCTTAACAATGGTAAGATCTGTGCTGGCTTGTTTATTGATGCTTTTAAAGCATTTGATATGATGGATTACAAACTCCTGTTGTCTATTTTGTTTGATGTTGGTTTTAGAGGTGGGCCACACAAGTGATTTGCTTCTTACCTACATGATAGTGATTTTAGAGCTGTGAATGTGGGGGTGTCGCAAGGATCGGTGCTTTGTCCTTTGCTATTTCTTGTTTATATGAATTCTATTTTTAAACTTAATTTGAACGGTCATAGTACTGGATTTGCTGATGATTTTGATTTAGATTAAATGTTTTACATAAACGGTTTGATAAGCATTTCATGATACTAAATGAAAAAACAAAGTTTATGTGGTTTAAAAATTCTGGCATTCCAGCTGCTTCTAGTCATCCCCAAGTAACATATCACAGTGCTTCGTGTTAATCAACATAATTTATTATTTAAACTTAACGAATTTTATTTGAAATAAATATTTGATATATTTGCCCCTACTATTCAAAAGATGGCACTCTTGTAGTTTATAAACATTAAATAATGGGAAAGGGTAATACTGGTCTATATATTGCTATCTCTTTCTTTTGCTTTCGTTATATATTTTTTATCGTCATTTTTTTATAGTCTTTTTGTAACGTGTTCGAGTTTTTTGAATAAAGAGCATCACGTAAATATAAGGCGTCATAAAAAATAAAACCAAAAAAAGGTGTTTATTTAAAATAGAAATATAAGATTATTTTAATAAAAATTTTATGTACTACGAATATTAAATAAAAATAAAATACAATACGTTTGGAAATTAATTGTGTTAAGTTTGATGTTAAGGCTTTGAAAGAGGTGGTCCCATTTGCCCCAAATCATATACTGCCAGGCGAAGAAACCGTTTCAGATGGTCCTTCGAGCAGGATCGGTTTAAAAAAGAGAAACACGTGAAATGTTATAACCTCAATTCAACGTATTAGAAGCAGAATATATTAGTTGGAATTGTACTCATCAAATTAATTACATTCGAATTACATTAAATATTTTTTCATCTTAAAGGTGCAACAATCAATTTCAAGAATAATCATTGGTTCAATATACCATTTAAAGGACATCAATTTGGGAATTCATTGGTAACTATTATTACAGGTTACACTATATATTTACATACATTTAGTTTAAGAATTTATGTCATTCGATAACGTTGTATATAGTTAGTGAATGTAGTTTTGCAAGTGAATGTAGCCCGACAAATGAAACGACAGATATAGATTTGTTAAATAATCGCATGAATAATTTAGATACAATTTATGAAACATACTCAGTATTGGTTAACGAATTTTGTAGTGTAGGGACAGAGGATGAATTCGAGCAAATATTAGAAAGGGTTAGTTTGGTAGAAGACATGTATAATAAAACAAAACTCTATTAAAACGCCATTAAAACCTTAAAAGTTGACTTAAATCAGGAACAGGAGTCTATTTGTAGTAATGAAGTAGAAACCAAATCGACGATAATCCCTAAACAGTTAGGCATCAAGATACCTACAATTCAATTACCAACCTTCAGTGGGGAATTTAGGAATTAGACAACTTTTAGAGATACTTTCAAGACTATTGTACATGAAAATCAAGAATTTAATGATATATTAAAGTTCACATATCTATTGAATGATTTAAGAGACTCTGTAAGAGAGTCTATAGGACATGGACACATTTACGAGATAGGTTCGATAATGAGTCCCTGATAATTGAGTATATTCATTGCACTAATGAGGATGCACTGGAATTAAGAAAATTGATTAATGGTTGTACTGCAAGTATAAACTCACTTGCAGCGTGCAGTTTGGAGGTGACTGGTTTGTCGGAACAGTTAATCATTAGGATAATTAAAGCTAAATTAGACTTATCCACTAGAAAGGAATGGGATAAGAAGGTTCCATTAAAGAAATTGCCTACTTTGCAACAAATGATCGATTTTCTTAATAGAAGATGTCACTTATTAGAGTCAATGCAATCAAAGGGTTTTAATATGCGATCAAAACAAACCCCTGCTAAATCAGTGTTAACCAGCATACAAATGTCTAGTGGTAAAATATGCTATTTGTGCAAGGCAAACCATTTCTGCAACCTTCTGCCAATATCGATATAAGCAGATGGTCAGTTCCTGCCAATATTGAGCTGGTACATCCACAATTCAATATGAGTAACAAGGTTGACATGTCATTAGGTGCTGGAATTTTCTTAAATATCTTGAAGCCAAATCAGATCAATACACCAACATACAAATATGCCCAGTTTGGCTGGATATTTGGTGGAAAATGTGAGGAAGTGAGTTACTGTTTAAATTTAAGAATTATGCAGAAGAATGAAGATTCTGAAATTTCAAAGTTACTAACTAAATTTTGGGACATTGATTCGTTACCTTCAAAGGTTCTAATATCAAAAGAAGATGTTGTGAGAACCACTTTCTGGAGACATACTATATAGGACGAGACCGGTCGTTTCGTTGTATCTCTACCATTTAAAGATTCAACATCCAAATTGAGATTCTCTAAAAATCAAGCTTTCAAACGATTTCAGTTCTTAGAACAGAAACTTGAGCGTAACCCAGAATTGAAATCTCAATGCACGCAATTCATAAATTAATATTTGAATTTGAAACATATGCGTCTAAGTTCAGACCAGGGAAATGATACAGGATATTTTCTCCCACACCATGCGGTTTTAAAACCCTCTAGCTCAACGACGAAGCTACGCGTTTTTTTTGAGGCGTTATCAAAGACAACTTCGGGTTTATCACTAAACGATATACATACTGTTGGTCGTAAGGAGTTTGCAGGATAATATTTTCTCTATAATATTGCGTTTCCGTAAGTTTAAATATGTGTTTTCAACGGAAGTTTCCAAAATGTATCGCCAAGTGGTTCTAAATCCTTAGCATACTAAATTTCAAAAAATCCTATGGAGAGCAGATTCCAAGGATCCATTAAAGGTTTACGAGCTAATTACCGTCACTTACGGTACCGCTTGTGGCTCGTTTTTAGCGACACGTGCTTTAAAGCAATTAATTTTAGAGCGAAGGTTTTAAAGAAGCTTCAAAAATTGCATCAAACTTTTACGTGGATGATCTGCTTGCAGGTGCGTTTACTATTGAAGAATCATTGGAGAGGCAATGCCAAATAATCAAAATGCTAAAGAAGGGCGGATTTTCACTTCATAAATGGAGCTCAAATTCCCCGGAGTTGCTTAAAAATATTCCGCAATCAGAACGGGAACGAATTGATGTATTTAGTGAGGTGGATTCTATTAAAACATTAGGTCTTTTGTGGTAACCATCGACTGATGAGTTTTTCTTTAATATTCAGAATATAAAACCAAATGACTTAGTTACGAAGCGAACTGTCTTATCCAACAAGTGCAAAATGTACGATCTTATCGGGTTTATATCGCCAGTTATAATGACCGCCAAACTGGTTGTGCAAAAGCGGTGGGGCTTCAAGCTAGGCTGGGATCAAATTTTGTGGCAAAAATATTGCAATGATTTAGACAGTTTAAGTAAAGTGAGTTTAAAGCACCATGCAATAATTCCAGATGTATCAGATATGGAACTGCACGGATTCGCAGACGCGTCTCAAAGGGTATACGGTGCATGCGTTTACATTAGGTCAGTTAATAAAATAGGCGAGAGTCATATCACGCTATTGTGTAGAATATTAGGAGTAGCTTCTTTAAAATTAGTCTCTATTGCACGTTCAGAATTATGTGCCGCATTACTGTTGTCAAATCTAATCTCTTCAGTAATTGAAGCTATGAAGATGGAATTTTCATCGGTAGTATTGTGGAGTGACTCACAGATCATTTTAGCGTGGCTGAAGTTAGAAGCCAGTACGCAAGAACTCACAAATAAGCATTCTTGGAGGCATATTTCAACCAGTTTAAATCCAACGGATTTAATTTCCAGATGTATGATGCCAACAGAAATTCAATCAAATGATTTGTGGTGGTATATACTTTTTTTCCTAAATAAGCCAATGTCAGAATGGCCTATTAGCAATCGAAACAACGTTCCGGAGTGTGAGATTCCAGAAGTAAAGACGGAAAGCTTAGTTCTCATCAATGAACAAGGTGATTACAAGAAGTTTGATCTGTTCGAAAGATACAGCAATTTTAATCGGCTTTTACGCGTTAGTGCGTTTTGCCTTCGTTTCATCAGGAACGCCAGATAAAGATCAGTACATAATAAGGGCGAATCGGTCGATTTGACATTGCCGGAGGTTTAAAAGGCGCTAGTTGCGCTAATGAAAGCTGTGCAAGCTAATGAGTTTCTACCAGAATTAAATTGTTTGAAAGCCTAGAGGGAACTAGCGTCATCTAGCAAAATTCACTGTTTGAACCCGTTTCTCGCCGAATCTGGATTAATTAGGGTTGGCGGAAGGCTTATTCATTCTGAGTTCCATTACGATAGCAAACACCAAATTTTATTGCCTCACACCGTCATCAATTCGTAGAGTTATTGTTTAAGTATGAACACAATCGAAATCTACATGCCGGGCCACAACTCCTCTTAGCTTCAATCAGAAGAAAGTATTGGCCATTAAACGGAAAAGCCATTGCAAAGAGAGTCGTACGTCATTGCATAAAATGTTTTAGATTCAAGACGAGAGTCACCACACAAATAATGGGTAATTTACCACATGATAGAGTGCGTGAGCTCGTGACCGATCAGACCGCAGAAGCATTTATTGCATGTTTGAAAAGATTTATTGCAAGACGGGGTAAGTGTCAAGTCATTTGATCTGACAACGCTAAGAACTTCATAGGAACTCGAAACGAGTTGAATAAAATGTATCAACTTTTTAGCAATTCCGGTCTTTTCGAAAAAATTAATCAGTTCTGTATCTTAGATCCCCGAATTTCGGAGGATTGTTTGAATCTGTGATCAAGTCATCATCATAGTTCAAATAGAGGGTATATTAAATTCCCGGCCACTGTATTTCGTCTTCGAAGATTCAAATGATCCACAGCCCATTACTTCGTCTTATTTTTTGATCGGCGGATCGATCACATCCATGGTAGAACCTACACTTGTTGAGATTCCAACTAATCGTCTTTCGAAATGGAAGAGATTGACGCAAATCGTGGAACATTTTTAAAAACTCACCAGATATCATCCCATTAAATTTAACAAATTGAGTTCTAGCGGTCAGGTATGAGTGAATCCAGTGAGATAATAAAAGACGCAAGCTTATTTAGTAAAATATAATGAGAGATTTTGTCAAAGGCTTTCGAAAAGTCTGTATAAATACAATCCAGTTGCCCATTACTATCTAAAGTGTTACAGGCTATGTCACAAAATTCCGCTAAATTAGATAATGTTGATCGCTGAGGAAAAAATCCTTGCTACATTGGCGTAATCTCATTTCTAACCTGATTAAACTAAATGTGCATTTAAAATGAAAATGGGCCTGTAGTTTTCAATGTTCGCTAAGTCTCCAATTTTATGAATGGGCACCAAAAACAACGCTTTCCATTTAGATGGAATTATAGAATAACTGATTGACAAGTTAAAGAGCAATGGTATGGGAACTAGGTTATTAAAAGCAATTGTAGGAAAAATGTAGTAAAGTAATTTTTAGAAAAATGTAACTACTAACAATTGACCGTCAAGGTGTTTGTAACTGGGTCGATCTCAATCCAATACTAACAATCCAGTATACAGTAAATGTAAAAAAGGGTGTACGGTGGGCCCGGCGTCAACCGGGAGATCCTGCTTAATGCTTGGTCATACACTCAAAATCAATCAATCAATTACCCCTTATTTATTTTCCAGCACCTTACTTCCTCCGGCCGCTTTTAATTGATTGATTGATTTTTAAATAACTAATCATACTCTCAACCAATTAGGTTTACATTTAAGTTTGATTTAATTTCTATAAACCTGTTATGAATTAACCTTTAAATACTACACAACCTTAGTGTTAATATTAGTGCCAGTTTCCCTTGGCTTCTTTAGATTCCAGAAACCACCTCCGAAAATTTTTTGTTGCAGTATGATTAAGTGTTGTCTAAATCTAATTATTAACTAACTATCTAACTAGTATTAAATCGCATCGGACGATCTTGTAACTATATATTCTATTCATGTTAAAGCAACAACATTTCCCTCTAAAAATCAGTATGTGTCATTTCGCGCTTAAGTGTAAACAACTTTTACTCTAACCATGTCAACCTTTGTGCCAACAAAACACAATTTGCTGGAAGCACTGCTTTTTTGTTTTTCTGTGAGTACTCGGTTGCTGTGAGGCCAGTAAAGTTTGAAGACACTGAGTTGGAGGCGTTATTGAACCAAGATTCATACCAAACAAGAGACGTCGAACTCCGTTTTGTCACGTACGAACAACTGTTCCAAAGACAAAATCGGAAGGGTTTTTTTGCATCAAATCGGGACAGGGGATGAAAAGTGGATCCACTACGACAATCGATAGCGCAGAAAATCGTGGGGTAAGTCCGGTCATGCATAAACCGAATATTCGTGGCAAGAAGTTAATGCTGTGCATCTGGTGGGATCAGTTCGGAGTGATCTACTAAGGTCTACTCCAGCCTAACGGAACCATCATTGGAGAAAGTCATGACAAAGTGATCTTTCACATGTTGCAAAAGTCGTCAAGGAAACTTTGAAGGCGCTTCAATGTGATGTCCTACCCCACCTGCCGTTCTCACCAGACATTGCTCCTTCCGACTACCACTTATTCCGGTCGATGACTCAGGGCCTGGCCGAGCAGCGGGCGATTCTTGGATCGCCTCAAAAGCCGAGGAGTTTTTCCGACGCGGAATCAGTATGCTGCCTGAAAGATGGGAAAGGTTGTAGGTAACAGCAGCCAACCCAGCAAATAAATTCTATTTAAGCCTAGAATAAGAAATAAACGTACTTTTCTCAATTCTATATGACGTACATACTCCTACATATATTAATAATTGTAAGGAATTTATGATTTCATCAACATTCATTGATGAAGCCAAAGATATAAATAATTAACGAATAAAAATGCATCAACGCCACAAATAATTTATGACAAAATTGCGAAATATCAGTTTTTTTTTAGTTTAGAATAGAAATTGACTTGGTGAACTTAAAGAATTTTTGGCAATAAGAAGTTAAATTATGTTTGTTTTGTTCTGGCATAGCAAAAAAAAAAAAAAAATCTTAAATAGAATCACATTGCAGCCTACATTATAAATACATGTGCTATATATTCTAAAATAAATTATAAGAAACTGTTTTAATCAATTATTTATTTCCAATTGTCATGCAAATTTATAGTTTCATTATTTGTATTTGTATTTTTTTTTATTGTTCTATAGACGACAATTTATTTCCCTAGTAAAATAATAAAATGCCACAATTCGTAATTGATGTAATTTATCTCTCACTTGATGTACATATGTAAGAAATAAAGAAACCAAACAAATCTTGGCAGAAATTAATTAATTAGTATATACTGTATGTACGCCTGTCATGTATAATCCTGATAAATTAACCGATTTAATGTTGAAATCTAACTCATGATAATTAGACCGTCGTTATTATTCACTGTGGCATATAATCGGTTAGCACCCATTGAAACTCA
This sequence comes from Tipula vernalis, assembly GCA_958295665.1. NCBI lineage: Eukaryota > Metazoa > Arthropoda > Insecta > Diptera > Tipulidae > Tipula > Tipula vernalis. The sequence continues at coordinate 85,342,083 of OY282559.1, read as the reverse complement.
AAAGGTCTTATTTCGCTATTACTCTAAATCTTGCTTGTAATGATAATGGTAGTATAGAAGGGTATTTCAACTGAAATTTATTAAAACCTTATGGTTTTATAAGTTATTACGATATGAAAACTGTTAAAGAAAATAGAAATTACAGCGTCTTGTGAACCTTGCGTTATCACTTTTCCAAAAATTAACAATTTAAAGAAAGAATATCACATGATGTGGATGATATAACGGTCATTCACCGGCTATTTATTAATGAGCCGGGACGAATTTTAAGAGCTATGTGTGAGTAGCGACTACCAAGCTACTTTTTCTTCATGAAACACTACGTACATATACATACCCATAAGCTGGTTGTTCTATGGCTATAGTGTCAGAGAATGAACTTTCTTCGACGATATTTCTTCGTTTATTAGGAAAAGACAACCAGATCTTTTAGACGAATGATGTATAAACCGATAAGGACATGATAAAACATTGCTATAAATAAGCGTGCCGTGCCAGATTGCTGCAATTTATGAAGTAAATCCAAATTAAAAACAAAAATCCATGTACATGTGGAGCACAACAACCATTTCTGACAAGGTTAGATTTTACCAGAAATTACCAACACAATATCAAATTTAGAATTCTGTAGGGACTGAACTTCCGTTCCATCTTCTCTTTTCAATTCGGCGGAAACAAATTTAGTCTTATTAGCCTAGTCAAAATGTACAAAGGAGTCAGAAGTTTGATTGGTATTTCCAGACTACTTTTATACTTATGTTTTTTGGGGGTGTAGATTACGAGAAAATAGGGTTTGCAACCCACAAAAATAAGGATTTATCATTAAAAATGCGAAGAACGTCACTTTTAGGGGGTTCGTCGCGAGTATCTTTATATAAGTACTTCATCTTAACGTAATTATTATACTTAACATATTTGTTGTTTACCCGTGTGGACTAATATCACTAACAAAAAGATTCTGTATAATAAAACACAACATTTTGGTTTTGTCACTTTTTTAATGTGATATTTGAAATTGAAATTACGATCGTTTTGGATGTTACTCCTTTATCAAATTTCTAACAAACACTAACTAAAATTATGCTAAAAACTGCTTTTATACCCTATTTTTTGTCCCTACGTGCCTTGTGAATCTACTTTCTTTGAATCTTTTATTTTTTTTGTATTTTTTTTTATCATAAACACACACCAGATGGTAAATGCCAAAAAGAAGGGCGGTACGTACCACCCCTTTAAGAAGAAAAAATAAAATAAGGGGGAAACCAGATTCACAAGGCACGCAGGTACGTACCACCCCTTTATTGATTGATTGATTTCAATTCAATGTACGATCAAGCATTAAGCAAACATCCCGTATTATAAATGCGAATACCACACCACTATACCCATGTTACAACACGACACCATAACTCTCCCTCACCAAGAAAATATGTACCATTATACTCAGCTTTTCATGAAGCCACACATAGAAATATTCACCCCGTAAAGAAAGGCGCCACATCTATAACCACATACGTCTAATAGTGTGATATCCGTCTAAAAATTTAAAGGGTTAAAAGTTCAAAAGTTTAAAAGTTTAAAAGTTTAAAAGTTCAAAAGTCCAAAAGTTTAAAAGTTTAAAAGTGTAAAAGTGTAAAAGTTTAAAAGTTTAAAATTCCAAAATTTAAAAGTTTAGAAGTTTAAAAGTTTAAAAGTTCAAAATTTAAAAGTTTAAAAGTTTAATAAAAGTTAAACAAAAGTTAAACAAAAGTTTAATAAAAATTTAACAAAAGTTTAATAAAAGTTTAACAAATGTTTAATAAAAGAACAAAAGTTTAATAAAAGTTTAACAAAAGTTTAACAAAAGTTTAATAAAAGTTTATTAAAAATTTAACAAAAGTTTGACAAAAGTTTAACAGAAGTTTAATAAAAATTTCATAAAAGTTTAACAAAAAGTTTAACAAAAGTTTAATGAAAGTTTAACAAAAGCTTAATAAAAGTCTAATAAAAGTTTAAAAGTTCAAAAGCCAAAAGTTTAAAAGTTTAAAAGTGTAAAATTGTAAAAGTCTAAAAGTTTTAAAGTTTAAAAGTCCAAAAGTCTAAAAGCTTAAAAGTTTAAAAGTTTAAAAGTTCAAAAGTTCAACATTTAAAAGTTTAAAAGTTTAGTAAAAGTTTAACAAAAGTTAAATAAAAGCTTAACAAAAGTTTAATAAAAGTTGAATAAAAGTTTAAAAGTCTAAAAGTTTAAAGGGTTAAAAGTTCAAAAGTTTAAAAGTTTAAAAGTTTAAAAGTTCAAAAGTCCAAAAGTTTAAAAGTTTAAAAGTGTAAAAGTGTAAAAGTTTAAAAGTTTAAAATTCCAAAATTTAAAAGTTTAGAAGTTTAAAAGTCTAAAAGTCCAAAAGTTTAAAAGTTTAAAATTTAAAAGTTTAAAAGTTTAATAAAAGTTAAACAAAAGTTTAATAGAAATTTAACAAAAGTTTAATAAAAGTTTAACAAATGTTTAATAAAAGAACAAAAGTTTAATAAAAGTTTAACAAAAGTTTAACAAAAGTTTAACAAAAGTTTAATAAAAGTTTATTAAAAATTTAACAAAAGTTTGACAAAAGTTTAACAGAAGTTTAATAAAAATTTCATAAAAGTTTAACAAAAAGTTTAACAAAAGTGTAATGAAAGTTTAACAAAAGTTTAATAAAAGTCTAATAAAAGTTTAAACGTTTAAAAGTTCAAAAGTTCAAAAGTCCAAAAGTTTAAAAGTTCAAAATCCAAAAGTTTAAAAGTTTAAAAGTGTAAAATTGTGAAAGTCTAAAAGTTTAAAAGTTTAAAAGTCCAAAAGTCTAAAAGCTTAAAAGTTTAAAAGTTTAAAAGTTCAAAAGTTCAACATTTAAAAGTTTAGTAAAAGTTTAATAAAAGTTAAATAAAAGCTTAACAAAAGTTTAATAAAAGTTGAATAAAAGTTTAAAAGTCTAAAAGTTTAAAGGTTTAAAAGTTCAAAAGTGTAAAAGTTTAAAAGTTTAAAAGTTTAAAAGTCCAAAAGTCTAAAAGACTAAAAGTTTAAAAGTTTAAAAGTTCAAAAGTCCAAAAGTTTAAAAGTTTAAAAGTTTAAAAGTTTAAAAGTTTAAAAGTTTAAAAGTGTAAAAGTGTAAAAGTTTAAAAGTTTAAAATTCCAAAATTTAAAAGTTTAGAAGTTTAAAAGTTTAAAAGTCTAAAAGTCCAAAAGTTTAAAAGTTCAAAATTTAAAAGTTTAAAAGTTTAATAAAAGTTAAACAAAAGTTAAACAAAAGTTTAATAAAAATTTAACAAAAGTTTAATAAAAGTTTAACAAATGTTTAATAAAAGAACAAAAGTTTAATAAAAGTTTAATAAAAGTTTAACAAAAGTTTAATAAAAGTTTATTAAAAATTCAACAAAAAATTGACAAAAGTTTAACAGAAGTTTAATAAAAGTTTCATAAAAGTTTAACAAAAAGTTTAACAAAAGTTTAATGAAAGTTTAACAAAAGTTTAATAAAAGTCTAATAAAAGTTTAAAAGTCCAAAAGTTTAAAAGTTTAAAAGTTCAAAATTCAAAAGCCCAAAAGTCTAAAAGTTCAAAAGTTTGAAAGTTCAAAAGTTTAAAACTGTCCAGGGCGTAAGTAAATTACTTAGTTAAAAGGCCCTAATCCCTACGAATCGTTTATTTAATAAAAGTTCTACAAAATTTTTATTTTTATTTTTTGAAATCGCACTCAACCCTCAAGGACCAATATCGGCCATTGCCAACAATGATGACAAAGGTTTGGCTAGCATATGGAATAGGCCTCTATTACTTAATTAAAAGCCCTAATCCATACGAATCGTTTATTTAATAAAAGTTCTACAAAAGTACCCTCTTTGAAATCACACTTCAACTTTAGAATGCCATATACCGTTTTTTAATGAACACTATAAAAAGTAAATCAATTAAAATTACTTTAATATCGAACGAACAAGAATTTGTAATATATTTTGATTTGTTGTAATTTAGCTAGAGCTTGATTTTTTAAAAATACTTTTAAAGACTCCATGGAAGTTGACATCTCCGTGTCCGTGTAGAGAGTTTCCGCTTGGCTATCTGCTACTTCCGGCGCAGATGAGCTATCAAGCAGAGTGGTAGTGTCTGAAGCTGACTTCGGAGCCTCCGGCTGGTCCGCGTCCTTCTTAAACATTATAGTTAAATAAACCGTTGTTTTTTTCAACTCGATGTGTGCCCCTTTGTTTTGTGACCACAGAATTATATTGCGCAATTTAATTGTACGAGAATACCGGCCTTAACGTAACTAGAATTCAAATTGGAATTTATAAAATATTCAGGTTAACCGAAAAATAAAGTTAGGTTATACAACTTGAGTGAAAAAGAAAAAAAATTAAATTTAAATTTAGAGACTTTGCTCCTTATCAAATATCTCAGTTATCTGTAGATAACGAGTGGTTACTTCCACGTAGATGATTCGATAAAGCACTGTGTGGCGGTTTAAACTAATACGTAGAATCATAAATATGTTGACGAAACCATTTTTAAGGTTATAATATGTAGAATCGTAAATTGTTCCTTATCACAAAATTATAGCGGATATGGAGATGGCGGTATTTGCGGACTAGGCGAGACGGTTCATAATAACATTAGAAATACATTAAGTAAATATGTTGACGAAATTCAAAACAAACAATTACTTGGGTAAAAAATGTATGAGTATTGTCGGAGGCTCTTGTATGAAATAAAAATTAAGCTAAAAAACCCCCAAAAATAATATTATTATCTTTTTTAAATAGTAAACGAAATTTTTCAATTTAACATCAAATTTGTATGGAAAATCGAGCAGCTTATCAAGCTAAATCGCGGAAAATTTTTGCGAATTGCTTAGCCTGTAGGTGGGAAAAGTACATTGAAAAATCTATTAGTAAACCATTTACTTAAACAGAATTTAAAACACTCTGAATATCTCGTAGGAACTGGTTGTTCTTTGAATTGATTGTTTTCTCCGAGGACGGGAAACTACAACTCAATCACTAATGCAAATCCAAATCAATTTTCACATCAACCCTTACTTAACCTAACCACAAACTTAATCCACGAAACAACCCCTAAATCAATCCCTAACCAACTCAACCCCAATGCAAGCCAACTCCATCGCAACTCAACTTCAACTCAATTTAGCTCAAATCAAACCTCAACCCTCTACTCAATCCCTCACTCAAATCCAACTCAACTTCAACTCAAACCTTATTCAACCCTACCTCGACCTCAACTCTACCCTACCCAACTCAACCATAACTCAACCCCAGCTCAACGTTCAACTCAACCCACAAGTCAACAACGCAACCCTCAACGAGGGTTTGAAAACTACACTCATACAAGAACTCAACTTAATCTAATGTGCACCCCAACCCCCACTAAATGCACTATTGAACCACATCGCTCATGAACTAAACTCAGAACAAGTCAAGCTAACTTTCAATTCAAATCTCAACTCAACCCCCAAACAAACTTGCAACTGAACGGCTGAATGAACCCCAACTCAACCCCAACCCAACCCTAAACCAACTCCAACTTGACTATAACTTGGGCCCTTAACTAAACCCCAAATTATCCGCCCTATGCAATCCGCAAATCAACATGGTCCGAAAAAATACATGACTCGGGCCCCCAACTCAACCCTCAACCTAACTCTAACTTAACGCCCAATTCAGACCTTCAGTCAATTCAACTTCAATTCAACCCCTGAAATAAATCAACAGCTGACCTATTTACTAAATCCAACCCCAACTCAACTCCAACTGAACCCCAATTCAACCTTCATCTCAACCGTAAATTCAACGCCCAACTCAATCCATAAGCCAGCGTATATTAAAAATTGATCAACTGCTCACTTAACCCTAATCCAACCCCAATTCAACTCCAACTGAACCCCAATTCAACCCGCAAATGGAACCCAATTCAACCCTCAACTCAACCCTATACTCAATCCTCAAACCAGGATATATAAAAAATTGGCGGACGTGGTAATATCACCAAGTGGTTTCGGTCTAATTCGTGTGGCAGATACCTAATCCTCTTGAGGTAAGGTTTAAAGATTTTAAAGATATTTGGTCAACCAATTATTCAGTTGAAACTATATAAGGCAGAATGATTTGAGACGATTCTATGTTTAGATATTATTATTGATTTGTGAAATTCATTTCAAAATTTCTATCTGTCTGTCCTAAGTGGAATTTGGACCAACCGTTACACATGATTTTGTAAACCTCTGCAAGAATTTTTGCCTATTTTTTGGTTATTAAATAGCTTAATAAACCGTGTAAGTCTGGTATAACATTATTTGTTCTACAAATACAACATCCACAGAAAAACATTCCCAAAATGGCCAAAATGAATTCACGGCATATAGGAAAATATAAAACACGGAATTATTCAACTCAATACTAACAGCCTTACTTTAGTACGACAATGTAATATGAATTGATAGAGCCTTTAGAAACGTGACTAACTTAATTAATTGTATATGAACGTGCCCTGTACAAATATTATCATATGTACAATACATAAGTGCTATTCCATATATAGAATTCTGCTTTATTAACAATTTTACAATTTTGTGTGTCACATTTACGGAAAAAGAACTAACAAAAAAAAAGTGTAGGTACTCGTATGTTTTAATTAAATTCTACTGTATTCGTGAACTCAAATATCATTGTACACATTGAAATTTTATATTATACAAGAGTTACTGCTGGCAAACGTTTTGATGTGGGGAATATCTACGCATACAACACGAGGAGGTGCAGTTTTATTGTAATTTTTTTATTATTAAAATAATTTCAACGTGATACTGATAATATTGTTTTCTTCGTTTATTATTTTAAGAATAGTCGTTATTGTTATTTATTTGTGTGTGCTTCCTCTCAATCTATAAATAACCACTTCGATGGATATTTACAGATATGCAACTGATAATAATTTTAATGAGACAAAGTGCAGCCTGTAAATCATCGAATCATTAAAATTCATTCACACTATTATACTAATTAAAATTAATTCAGTTAAGAATTTTAAGTATTTTGATGTTCTCGAGAATTCAATAAAATTAAAGAAAAACAAAATTTAATCTGCGGGAGATGAAATGAATTCGTTTATTTTTAATGAATGATTTTTATTTTTAGGTTATTTTTAGCAAACACATTCTTATACACCAATAACAAAATGTTTATATTTTTTGCAAAAGGAACATTTTTTTTTTTATATTCGATGCAGAAAGAATGGCTGGAAATACAGTTAGTAAAGTGTTTTAGGAGCCATCGTTGGCCGGCGCTATAATTTGAAGAAATCTTTGCTTTATCTGCAAATTCTCATTCTCAGAACAATCATTTCATTACAATCTTTACTTATAACAATCTTTTTGCAGTCTGATCATGTTTTTCATAATCTTGCTCGTTATATAAAAATAGAAATAATTTGTCATTCAATTTATATAGATCGTGATAATATTTCTTAATACTACCGATAATGGCGCTTCTTAGTCTTAATTTATTTTTATATATAGTAGCATTGGGTATTGAGCTGATCTCTATAACACCTGGCGGGAATATGAGTGAAGCTGATGTTTGGTACCGTGCTAAACACGATTTACAGATTACACGGTACAGTTAACGAAAATTAAACCAACATATATTAGCGAAAAATTTTACTCTTAACATTTCAGCATATTTTGATAATTTAGACCATGTTTAGCACTTGTGCTAAATATCAACTTCGCTCAAATTTACTAAGTGCGCTGTGGGATCCCATGTGACGCAAAAGTTCAGATCCTTGATGAACGCCATTAACTCAAGCATATGTTGAACTATTGTGAAGTTTCTGACAAATTGAGATAAAAAGTGTAAATGCTCCGCTACACTAAAATTGTGTAGCTGGAATTTAGATCAAGGCATCGTAGAGATGTCTAAGTAATACCGTGTGTACCATTTCATTGTATTGACCTCTGTGCATGATTTCTAGCAGACAACATATTTATGCGACCCGTTCAACATAAATTTATTCAAGTTTCAAAAATGTCACTTGGTAAAATTCTGTAGTTGGGATTTCTACGATGCCTTGTCAATGGCCCATGGAAATCCCAACTAGAGAATTTTACCAAGTGACATTTTTGAAACTTGAATAAATTTATGTTGGACGGGTCACATAAATATGTTCCTAACGACAAAATGTTACCACATGGCATTTTTGTACCAAGACATCTCTGCGATGTCTCGTCAGTCGTTTCAAATAACCACATAACAAAAGTGTAGCAGTCCCTTTACACTTTTTTAGCTGTTGTAAGGTTTTTTGTCAATTTGTCAGAAACTTCACACTGCCATATATTGATTGGTATTAGTCCACTTGAATGTACAGTCAACTCTATATATTTCGATCTTCTATAACTCGATTTTTTCTCTATCTCGATATTTATTCGGCCCCTTCAATTTTTCATGTACCATGCATTCTTTTTCTCGATAATTTTATAACTCAAACTCTCTATAATCCTATCTTTTAAATAACATTTCGTATTTCGATCTCAGTTTTTAAGCAGAAATGTAGCGTTAATGATAATTCGGTGATTACTTTAATAACCCTTAACCAATCGCAAGGCCATGCTAAGGGGACATAAAACTTATGCCATAGAAAACAAAAGGCCCAATACGGGGACGTGTAAAGTAGGGCATGAAGATTAATCGATTTTTGAACAAAACGGATATGCAATTTGACTTGCGTCTTGGGAAAGGGATTCTGAAATGATTTTTCGGTGAATTTTTGGAATATGGCCGATAAACTCGATAGGTATAGGTGATTTTTGGATAAAGTTCTGAAATATGGCGAAGTAGGGTGGAAGATGAGTATGATGAAATTCTAATTCTCTAATTTTTTGTCATCTTATGGGCGAGTATTACAAAAAAGCTCTCGACCGTTAAGGGTTAACAGAATTAAAAAAAAAAATCGATGTGAAAAAAGTCGTATTAGAAAATATAAAAATTTAACAATGAAACAAAAATTAAAAGTTATTGAGAAATTCGATTGTGCTATACGTATAAAAGACAATGCAGCAGAATTTGAAATCCCATCTACTTCATCTCGACAATTATTAAAAATAAATAAATATTATTAGAAAAAATTAATTAATGAAAACTGCAAAAAATTGTTTTGTAAAAGATTCATGGAATTCACACACGAAAGTTTGGAGCATGCAATGGAGCAGTGCTCATAATCTCCCGCTCTTCAGCCCGAATATTAAAACAAAGGCAAATCGATATGAGGAAACACTAAAAATCAACAATTTTAAAGCACGTGATGAACGGCTCGCAAAGATTTTCAGACGCCAAACTTTACCTTTTTAGAATTAAAAGAATTTGTGGTGAAAGCGGACCAACAGACACCACTTCGAAACCCAATTTTTCGGATTCATGGACAATTTTTTTATTCTGTTTTATTTCTTTATTTTTTATTTTTTTAAAAGCAGAAAAGAAGGCTTTTTCTTCTCGGTTTTCCTTGCAACAACTCTAGGATCTGGCATTACGATTTAACGCACATAAATATTTGAGCGTCAGTTTGCAATTTATAGAGACCTTTTAACTCACGTTCTCAATTGAATAAGTTATCGGCAAAACGCTTCCAATTACCATCATCCGAAGAGATTCGCGATATTCATCATTCCCAAACCGGGAAATGTTGACTTTGTTTGTAGTCCGAATCAAAGAAAAGGGCTGCGCAGAAATCATCAGAAATCTCAACTTGAACAAACCTAATGTCCAGCTTCTATTAGAAAATCGCTAAAAATAAGTAATTTTTAGGGTATCGACGGGTTAGAACCCTGTAACTCAAAAAATAAAAATTGTATGTTCATTTTAAAATCAAATTACACCGCAAATGGGTATCCGCTTTTAAACATAAAGGTTCAAACAGAATGTATCCATTCTGTCCGCTGCGTTTTATTAGAACTGTCAATTTGTTTTATGAATGAAAAAGTGAATAGACCGAAGAGAAGGGAAAAAAGCGAAAAGGACACTAAAATCAAATTTAAATTTTGGCGGACGACATAACCTCAAACTATACATTTTTGACGTTTGAACAATGACATACTCGTTAAGAATTTAATTTGTCTGTCTGTAATAAGTTGATTTTTCGGCATTTTTTATAGACAAATATATTAATTGTTCATGGCAATCCCAATATTTTCGATTTGGTAAATCAGAAAAATATAGAGGCCAATCCCTCCTAATATATCTACTGAAAAAAGTAGAAATATCTTCCCCCTCCCCGTAATTTTGCCTTCAGACCAAATTACGGGGAGGGGGAAGATATTTCTACTTTTTTTCAGTTGATATATTAGGAGCGATTGGCCTCTATATTTTTCTGATTTACCAAATCGAAAATATTGGGATTGCCATGAACAATTAATATATTTGTCTATAAAAAATGCCGAAAAATCAACTTAATGACATACTCGTATTGTATTTTTTATCCGTAATGAATTTTAGAGAATTTTAGTTTAAATCAAGAAATATTTTTATTTGAAGGAATTGTTTATTCGAAAATACTTTGACCAACGGAACGGAAGCATTTATCCCTATTCCCTTGGTCGTGTCACTTCATTCGACGTGACAATTGTCGACACGACAACTTTAAATTGGTATGTCACCAATGTCACTTCAACTTTAAATTGGTATTCTCTTAGTCGATCAAAGTGGTAATATAAGAGAATGTGTTTGTCACTTCAAACGACGATTGTTGCATTTTTCGACTAAGAGAATACAAAAATTTGATTGTCGTTACTAGTGGCAAGTGACACGACTAAGGGAATAATGATGAATATGTTTTGTGAAACGGACGGTGTGGACCGGAAAACAAACGGACACTTTCTGTTTAAACCTTTATTACGGTTAAAAAGACGCCTCGGCTGTTCAACTGAAAAAATTATTGTTCGCTATTTGACGCAAAATATGTGATATCTGGGCCCTATTGCACCAACTACTTATCACTTATTACTTATCAACTTATCATAATTTTTGATAATTTTCTGTTGTACCAAATTGAAATTTGATAAGTATTTTATTGAGTTATAATAAGTGATAAGCACTCACTTATCAAAATTAAGTTGCACCAATTTGCAAAATGATAAATGATAAGTAATATTTTGATAAGCGATAAGTTTGAGGTTTTTGATAATTTTTTCGTAGTTCTGTTGCACCAAAAGTTTTAACTTATCAATAATCGACTACTTTAATGATAACTTATCCAAAATATCAATAAGAAAAATTTCACTACTCAAAAAAATTGATAAATTGATAAGAGCTACAAATTGCAGTGGTATGACGGTCTGTTAAAAACGTTTTTTTTGCTGTTATTGTAAGATGAAAGCTTTTGTTCAATTTTAAAAGAGTACAAACACATTTTTCAATAAAATTATTTATTGATCGATTTCAGTGCGAAATATATTTTTTGTGATTAATTAATGTTAAACTGTACGCAACCAAATTGTCCCAGCATCGGTGTGTTATAATTTTGACATGTCCGTAATAATTCTTGTTTCTGTGCCGGTGAAGTAAACAAAATAAGTTTTATATAATTTAATTTATAAATATTTATATAATATAATAGGTTCCAGCATTTTCTAGTGTCCAGCATTTTGTGAACAATATCACAAACTGTGGATCTTGACATGTTCATATCTGCACCTACAATTATATAACTAGTCCCACTTGCCAGCCACAGACAGCAAAAATATCATGTTCCATTTCCGGTCCCCAACCATTGTTTTTATTGGGCAATAATTTGCTAATAGCGATGAAAGTGTTAGACGATATCCTTAAATGCATTCTCGTCACAGGATCATTATAACTGAGTATTGAATTAACAATACTGTTTGCTGAGGGAATTGTGTACATTATTGGTCGCTGCAAAGAATGAATTTTGTTGATATTTATAAATACTAGAGAGCAATACCTAACATACATACCTGTAAGTTTAAATGTATCATACCTGGTAGTTTAGGAAATCCATTATTAAATGTCGCGTAAAGTTCCGTGTTCTTCTCATTAAACACATGTAACCCAAAATTAATAGAAATAATACCATATTTGGATCAAATTCTGCCTCTATCATTTTTACATACACTTTTAAATAACTCTCTACGTACAATTTGTCGTTTGTTGTATTTCCAAATTTCAATTTTATTATGTCAAAATTATTTCAGTATTCGGGCAGCAAATGAACTTATTTCAAATATGGAAGAGAAAATTATTTGACTAATGCCAAATTTATCACAAAAAAATTATTTCGCACAGAAATCGGACACGTCCTAATAAGTTATAATATTAAGTCAAAGTAAGAACAATTTCATTCTGTTCGATTTATCATAGAGGTATGACAGTTGTTTTTCGATATTTTAAAATTAATATAAAACTATCAAATATAGGTATTATATCAACTTTAGTGAATAAAAACTGAAATTTATTAAACGAAAATTTTTTTTTTATAAATAAATGCGTCGGTCCGAAAGATTATTCGAGGGTGAAAACGAAAGAATAAATCGTGTAGTGAAAGCCAGAACCAAATATTCTATGGACTCGCGAGTGATAAAACATTTTCGTTTGTCACATGAACAAATTGAGCACGTATTCGGAAGCGACCGAAACTGCGCATTGAGTCCTCTATAGCATCTACTAGCAACACTGCATTGGTTAGGAATATCCAGGATAGAAGTTTCTTGAGATGGGTGATTGCTGGTTGCTTCGATGGAACCATGATTAATATAGATCCACCGACGGTCAATGAAGAACACTTTGCGAATAGACATGGAAAACATTCACTGAATGCAATGATGGTGTGTGGCACCGACCGCAGCTTTTATGTAGTAAATTCAAATTGGCCAGGTAGTGTCCATGACTCCAGAGTATTGCCATATACAAGGCTATTTAGCAATTTTGAGTCTTGTTTTCGCTCGTTCCCCGGTGCTGTGATTTTGGGTGACAGTGCTTTCCCTTAAAGATTGGCTTATCCCATCAATGCGAAGAAATCCAGATGATGTAATAGAGCAAAGATTTAATCGTGCTCATAAGCGGACGAGACGAATAGTGGAAAATCATTTTGGTTTGTATATGACGATTACAATTTTTGTATAATGTAGTTAAATTCAATTTATTTGTTAATAGGAATTTTCTTAATTCATTTGTTATGAAAATAAATTTTTTACGTTTAAGTACTGCTGAACAATTATTTACAGTTAGAAAAGAGAATTTATTTTAAAAGCAACAAAAGAAAAGTTTTACAATTGATTCTAAACACTGAAATAAGAACTCCCAATTGAGAAAGGTTTTTCTTCATGTATTATTATATTCATGCAAAATTGTTGTGGTTATTAAATTACAGAACAACAATTTTTTATTTGTTTTGCTATATAGGTACAAAACTATTGTCTAACAAATAAAATATGCGGAAAGTATATTATTTTGCAAACACTATCACATTTATAGTATTTTTGTATATATCATTACAACTTATCATAAAAATTTGATAATTCGTCAATTGATTAGTTATAGACAATCTGATGTGCTGTGCAACGCTTATCACTTATCATTATCAAAATTTGATAAGTTTTCAAATTGATAAGTGAGTGAGATTTTGTTATTTTTGGTGAAACACTTATCACTTATCATTATCAAAAAAACTAACTTATGATAAATTGATAAGTAATAAGTAGTAAAGTTGGTGCAATAGGGCGATGGTGGATAACTTTGAAAATAGAGCCAAAGTGGATCAAAAACCCTAACAAAAACCAAATTTTACATTTGATTGATTTCGTTTCAAAATTTATATTCTTTTGCACATTGGTAATATAAAAGTAGTCCCATAACTGGTTGCAATTGCAATAGGTATTGTGATAAATTAATCCAAATGGCCGTACGCATTAAACAATTTTAATTTTAGATTATGGCTATTAATAATAATGGGCCGCAGAGAAAACAGGGGGTTTACTATGAAATTCCATGCTATTTTCGACGGCTATCGTTTTGTATTACAAGGTACAAGAACAAAAAGGAAAAAATACTGTTGTTTTTCTTTTTCCTCCTGTACCTTCTAATACAAAACGGCAGCCATCGAAAATAGTAGTCGAATTTCTTAGTAAGGTCCCAGAACATTTTTATTTCAATTGATGCTCTTGAAAAATTAACAATATTACGGAATCTATAAAATTTACACAATTATGATTCTCTACTGTTTTGTAGTCAAACCCCTCTCTTTATTCTCTCAGGACCGGCCACAAGGAGGTACGGCGAATGTAAGACACCCCAGGCTGATGGGGCCTCGAGTAATTTGACAAGCAAAGAAAACTGAAGAGGTGATTTCCCTTCAGGCTTTCTGTACTGGAAGGGTAACGACAATTCAATATTCGAGTTTTTGGTAAACGTTGGAAACTGAAATAGCTCCGATTACCACAGCACATGAATTAGCTTTGTGGAACGACTGATTTCCTCCCGCGCCTCTTGATGGAGAAAGCCGGCCTTATAGTCTCCTAGACCTAGTGAAAAACTCAGCACCTAAACAAACTTCATTTTTTTATTGTTACGACTTCCATTTGGATAATTTTAAGTTTTTCTTTTAAATATGAATTATTTATATGTATGTGAATTAATAACAATGACGTCAAGAAACGAGGTTTAACAATTATTTTAAAGTCTCGAGAATTCTGGCGATATGAATTCGCAATCTCTAATTATAATCAATAATTCAAGCTCCTGGAATAAATCAGAAATAAATATTTACCCCCTTGGCTTATAAGAAATTTGACTCTTCTGGCAGTTAAGGCGAATAGAACATAATCGTTTTGCTTTAAAAGGCAAATAATGCAATTAAGATGGCCTCAAAATGAGAAATAATGAAAAACTAGAGTACTCGATATTTTTAAACAGTAACTTTAACTTCTATAGGCATTTAATTTTACAGTATTTGCTTTTCAATTTTGTTTGTTGCTCGGACTCGGAGCAATTCTCAGATAAAACTCAATTTTTTTTAAATTTATTTAACGAAATGCAACAATGCGATGCCAATAAAACCTATAAAAGTACTGGGGATCTCGAAAACGAGAATAAACGAAAAACTAAAGTAAGATTAAGTGTGATCCTTTTTTCACCAGAAAAATAAATGGAGCCATATTATCTCTACACAGAGGACAGGTCTATTAGACGTCGGCTGTTTGAATCTGAATTGTTTCAAAACAAAGGATAAAGAAATCGTAGAGTGACGAATCGAGGTTTATATTATTTGAGTTGGAAGGCACTATTTATGTACGTAAAATGGCCGAACAAAAGAATTGGCCCCCAGACACAATATTAAGACCATAAAGGACGGAAGTAGGAACATCATGGCTTGGAATCATTTTTATGGCATGGCTTTGGGCCAATATTTACAATTAATAGGCGGATGGAGCAATACATGTACAAAGATATTAAAGATGTAGCCTTATTTAATGATTTAATCTATTTTCCAACAGCATAACGATCCTAAACACGTTGCAATCTTAGTGCGCCATTCGTTTACGGATCCTAAAATTGATGCTTTGGGCGTCAGGCCCCTGACCTTAATCCAATCGAAATTTCAGGAATACAAAGGAGCTGCCCTGAAAAACATTCCAGGGACTGCATTCTTCAAATACATCCGAAAAAGGTCATCAGTAACTTTCTAGTAGGATACGTGATTGCAATTGAACATTTAAATTGCTGTATACTAAAGTCACGCGCAATTTTTTCGATTGATTTTAAGAATATGGGCCCAGTGTGAAAAACCAAAGGATCTCACTAAAGGAGCACGAAGATTACGGGCCCTAAATCAAACCAGGCCAGACTTCAAATGTTTATATAGCAGAAAAAAAAATTTAAATTTTCAAAAACAACCATGTCGAATGGCAAACATATTTTACAATGTCGCCCGTCGGCAAGTGACCGGCCGGAAAATTCGGAAACTTTATGTATGATTGTCGCAAAAAATCCTTTAAAGAGAGGGGTCTAACTTTAAAACTTTGTAAGTTATTATGTTTTAAATTTTTTGAGCAGTGTTGGTGACCCATTTTTGTATTTTCCATCATATCCCCCAATTTATGGGCCCGATTTTAATTCTGTTTGCGATTTTTGAAAGCTTATGAGTCACTTTATTGGTTAATTTGCACACTTAGCTAGGTTTTTTTTAAAGAGTGTTACAAATTATTGGAAAATAACATTTTTGTTACTTATAAAACTCTCTACTTTAAAAAATAAAATGAACTGTAAGTCGAAAAAATGTCCCCTGTACATCGTTAGTTAATTTATTTATCTATAGCATAATATCTACAAATTCACAAAACAATGTTACAACCTAACTCTTAAAATATTCGAACAGCAATTTGTCGAAAAAAGAGCGTCGGGGGCCGCTTTCTGAAAAAAGGGTCGCTCTCACATATAGTGATGTTCTAAATCGATCTAACTAAATCTTTTTAACCTGATCTTCTAAATGGTCGAAAACTCAAATTGGCTCCCTAAAACAGATTAGGTTAAATTAATGATTTTGTTCAATTCGCTTTATTGTTGATTTTTAGAATTTTTAGAAAACACGTTACCTTTACTCCTGGAAGAATCGCTGTTGTCGAGGAGAAGGCTCATAAAGCTGCAATAAGGTGCACGGATAACACGTAATTATTTGAATGAAAATTACCCACCCAATTAACAGCAAGAATTTTCGCTGCTGCACCAGAAAAAAGAGACAACCATGAACAATTGTGTAGGACAACAACAAGTGTGACCACGAGAGCCTTTGTTGGTTTACAAGAGGATGGAGGACAACTCGAACATGTCATTTAATAAAAAATGTTTAGTAATTGGTAATAAAAATTGTTTTTATTGATTATTAGTAAAAGTTTTATTTTATAACGCCTTTGCTTTAATTTAAACATTAAGTAATTTTTATTTAAACCGTTTCCCTATTTTATTTAGGTGATTTTTACGCGGTATTTTTAAGAGTTGTACTTAAGTAGATACCTTTTTAAGTAAAAAAATGTTATTTTCCAATAGTTTGTTATATTCTTTAAAAAACCTGACTAGGTGTGCAAATTAACCAATTAAGTGACTCATAAGCTTTCAAAAACTACAAACAGAATTAAAATCGAGCCCATAACTTGGGAGATATCATTGTAAATCATCAATGTAAAAAGGGGTCACCAACACTACTCAAAGGGGTCACCCCTTTTTAGGTCGAACACCGTTTAAAGGATTTTTTGCGATAATTTTACACAAATATTCCGGCCGGTTACTTGCCGACGGGCGAGATAGTATAATAAAAAAAAAAAATAAGGTTTGCCCAAAATTTAGCATCAAAGTACGATTTATTAATTATGAGATAAAGATGTACACGTACATATATTTATGTTGTATATAAAAGTAGCACGTCTCGTTTAACGTGCATGAAGGTTATGCGAATATTGTATGGTTTTGTTATGCTTACTTGACCTACATAAACGTTACATACCTACATTTAAAATTATAAACAAGTATTTATTTATATAATTTCATAAAACAATTCAAAATGGATAATTGGAAAATACAGAAAAAACTGGTACCCATAAAAAGGAAAATTAAAGAGAATTAATTGAACCACTATATCAACTCCATAAACCTGCAACAAATCTTCTTTTATAATATGTACATATACAGCTACGACTGTACGCACATGTCGATAGTAGTTTCAGTATTCGTTTGTTTTTTTTATATTTATTTTTTCATTCATTAATTAGGTCGCGGTTTTAGATGCACGTTTTTCTATTGTAAATGCTTATTTTGTTGCCGTTGTTGTTGTTGTCAAGCATAAATAATTCAAATTGAAATGTATGTCACAATATTTTTTTTTAAATGCATATGTGTGATGGTGATAGTGATGAAAAAAGATGACATATGCATTATTATTGTACAATGCTTTAGTTTTTTTTTATTTGTTGTTTATTTTAATTGTACACAATATTAGTTTGAAAGCACGTGGCCTCCTCTTATTCACACATGAGCATTTTTTTTTTGTTTAATACTGGGTATTTAAAATATAAGCGATCCATCAAAAGCAAGCATATTGGTCATTAAAATTTGTAATTTGATGTCATAAATGTGATGCGGATGGGAAATATAAAAACAAAAAAAAAAATAAAAATAAAATTGTCGTATGTTTGAGGCAAGTGTTACGATATAGGATTTGGAAAATGTGACTTGATAGTTTACACAATTTTAGTTCGTATTAAATTTACATAGTTGACTCATGCCCAATACATATATAGCAATGGTTGTGATAGAAAAAGATATCGTGCAATATCTGGGAATAAAATGCTTAGTCACAGACAAATATAAACAGATATGGAAAGTTCATACTACTCAAATGTATATGAATGATATTACTTACAATTTTCGAACAGTTGCCAGAAGTAACACCCGAGAACGAGAGGTTTGTATCGTTTACTTTATAATGTTTTCTCTTTCTAGTTTCGCACAGTTAAAATGTAATCGTAATTGTGTTAGCAAGATCGTTTTTTTTTATATATACGAGTACATATTTACATACATAAATGAAATATATTTGTTCTACTTTATCTAATATTTTCATGCATATAACCATTTCAAAAATTTCTTTTTAAAATACAAGAACAATTTTATATTTGTTAATTGTTGGTACATTTAACGTTTCCATAAATTTCGAGGTATTTAATACGACATTAATTTAATTTAGACTATCACAAAATCATTTCCACAAGTTTATTTAAAAAATAATAATTTTCCGAACAAATGGTAAATTCATTATTTGTAATACATTGATAATAAACTAATTTATTCATACGTACATATAAATCAAAGCTTTAATTTATGTGAAGAAATGTACCAACTTTCTTCTCGAACTTAGTATTTTATGATTTCCATATTCTGTTTAAGGACATTGTGTGTGTATGCTTCGTTACAATTTTAATGGATTATTTGGTTTTCATATGGATTTGCTCGCTTTACTTTTAGGTACATCAAAACCCAAAACAAATGGTGTAGTCTAGTAATTGTATTTTGAGAATCCATTTTTGTTGAGTTATATTATATTAGTATTAATTAGTGTTATGTCGCCGATACAAACACGATATGAAATAAATATTCAAATTTTCTATTAAAATATTTATTATATAAAACTGACTTACACACTGACGCAAGTCAATGTACATTTGTTTTATGACATCTGGCTTGAATGAGAACCGCAAGGCTTGTACCAGACATACATTATACATTTTTGTGTACATACATTTTTGTAGTAGGGATTTTTCATTCATTATGATTCGTTATGTAACTGTTTTCATATGATGTAACAAAAATCATTTCGCTTAAATTTTTTGAAGTCAACGTATTTTATTTTGGAATCTACCTTTTATTTTTGTTGATGTGTATATATTTAGAAAATTTAAATGCATTTAGCATTGCTTATACGTGCATACATCTAGACGTATATGTGACCTTGAAAAAATTAATATTTCTGTTTTATAATTTTTATTTCGATTTTTATGAATTTATGCTTAATTGATGATGAGATTGGCTCTCAAAATTAAAATTTGTAGAGAAATTCTACAAAGGGACGTCAACGAGTAACTTTCTTACTTTTGGTTTTAGAGTAATTATGGACCTTTAAATTTGACGGCCAATCTAGAGGGACGGTTTCTGATTGCATTTACATACACTGTATCAAAAAATTGTCCGTACAGCACTCGGTTAAGAAAACATTGATAAAAAAAACAATTACAAATCAAACAAAAAATTCAGTTTTAATTTTTTTAAACTCAAATTACATTTAGGAACCTGAAAATAATAATAATCATGATATAAATTAATTTACTTTCACGTTTGATATGATTTACTATTTAAACCGCCTAAAACGATGTCAAATAATTGTCCGTACACACTAAGAAATTGAAGTTTCATAATTTGGTTACCATAATCTACAATAGTTGTGCAAACTCGATAAACATGAAATATAAAAAGGAGACAAAGTTTAAGTGAAATAGAATTATTTACATATTCTATTTTGATGGCAATTTAATCGCTATCGCGATAATCGTTTTGTCTGTCAATGATATAATACCAGTATCATATTCTAGAATTATTATTCTACATAAATTTAAAGCCCGAATCCCGTAAAAAACACCTCTTTAAAAAAAATTAATTTTACTCAAATATACAAAGAACATTTTTAAATTGATTATGTATACTGTGTCAAAAAATTGTCCGTACACTCCTCAGTTAAAAAAACATTGATAAAAAAATACAATTACAAATCAAACAAAAATTTCAGTTTTTGTTTTTTTTAAACTCAAATTACATTCAACAACCTGAAAAAATACTAATTATCATGATGCAAATTAATTTACTTTTACGTTTGATAAGATTTACTATTTAAACATCCTAAAACGATCTCAAATAATTGAGGGGTATATAATCAATGGCGGCAATCGTCATTTTTTTCATTTTTGAGATATTTGATGAAAACTGTTTTGGACATTTAGAAATAAATTGAAGAAAATATTTAATGTTCAACATTTACCTAATTTTATATACATATTTTCACTATATTATATCGATTAGGCTCAAAGCTGATTATTAGTGTTGTAAGTTTCCGGTTTTGATACTATGTAAGTAGGGAGGTTGTCGTATTTGTTGTTAATAGAATGAACAAATAATTTAGTTTTCTTGTTTTTAAGTAAAAATATAGATTATTTATGTTTAAAATTAAATTATATTTTATTCAAACTTATAAAAAAATTCCAATTATATATGGCGGGAAAATATATATAAACATTATTATAATCAAATTTCAAGTACAATAAACATTATTAGATTAAAATTCCTGATAGTTCAGGTACGATTTCACATTCCTCGGCTTTATAAAAGACGTTTGTTTTACTCAAATCTTCATAAGATTCGTTAGCACTCAATAATTCTTTGTAGTATTTAAGGTTGCTTATCACTTGCCAGTTTGGTCCATAGTGCTTGAGTAATAAATTGCTTACATCCCGCAGCTTCAGTGGATTTATATGTTTTGCACTGGCTTTGATTTCATCGGTTTTTTTTCCAATGTCGATTTTCCCGCTTTTGTAATTGATTTAAAGACACAAAAGTCATTTTTATAATGAATTTTACCTCTAATTCAAACATTATTTGAAGCTGCTGGTCGTTTTAAATAGTATCCTTTACATTCCTTAAATCGGAAGTGCCATGATCCTGGTGGCTTTATATTTTGTTGTGTGACACTTTTTCAATCCATATTCACTCAGTCTTCTCCCAAATGCACTATAGTGGTAGATTCCGCAAAAATCACAATACATTCTGTAGGATCCGAAATTACTTCTCTTTGTCTTATTTTTTTCTCGATATGGCCAAATAGACTATCCGATGGTAAAAATGAGTGCCCGACAATAGGAAAAACCAATTCTATGTTTCGAATGTTTGGAGATGCCTTGAACGATAACCATTTACGACACATTTCATGAATAGAGTTCTTGTTTTGGCCGCTACACCCGTCTGCGACAAGACGGGTAATTTTATGTGAATTATCAATTTGAATTTTATTTAGACAATCAAAGACAGCTGATGCTATTTCGTTGGATCCTTTGTCGAATTCGTCTTCGGTCCAATAGTATGAAAACACATTTTCCTTTAATAAATTCGATTTCGAAGAGCCCTTTACAATTACAAAATTGTACATTTATAGCTGTCTCGAATAATACGCCGTTTGATCAGGCACTTTCAGTAAACAAAGATTTTTTTGGCAATCGAATGAAAGCGTTATTATTTCTGGATTTTCTTCCAGTAAAAGTTCAAAGAAACATTTTGCTTTTAAATTATGCACTTTCCTCTCAGATAGAATCCTTTCTTTGCTTGCAGGATCCGTTGCGTTTTTTATGCGCTCCGTTAACTCTAAGCATTTTGAACATACATCTGTTCGAGGTGTACTAAAACTTAAATTGTACCTAGTATCAAATATCATACGAAAATACTATATGATGACTTAATTTATAAATATTCCGGCGACTGAGCAATACACATCCTATCCTATACATTTTGTTAATATTCAATTCGGATGGCAAGTACATTTTGCAACTCTCGGATCGGCAATAATGAGATTCAACGCATTTGAATTGATTAATAAACTATTGTACTGCAGTGCGCTGTTCGCGATAATTAAATTCCTTACGATTACTACCTCTGGTTTCAACAGGGATATGGCCCTAGTTTCGAAATGTTTTCATCACCCAATTTAACCTATGTTTAGTTATACCTAAAATTTTTAGAAACGAATTTTGACATACGGGTATGTTTTGTTTGTCCTGATCGCGTACGAAACATCTTATGTGGGTTGTTTTTGTTGAATATTTTTAATTTTTTGGCCGTCGGCGTTTTGTATCGCCTATATTGTTCAATGGGTAGTGATGAATGAATCTTGCATTAGTTTGTCTGATGTTGCATAAAATTGTTTATTAAACATTTGAATGTCAAGCATTTTTAACGATCTGCACTGATCGGGCACCTGATATGTGCCCACACTGCGGATAGGTGGGCAAATCTTTCGAAGAATACTTAAAACATTAAAAATTAAAAAGATAATGAACACATTAAGTTCATTACTTGATAATAATCTACAAAATATATTTTGACTAACCTTAGTTATTTTGCAATATTACGTTGCCATTTCGATTCTTGCCTTATTCGTTTTCTTGCCTTTGACGGTGATACCGGTGATGCATTTTTTCCATTATTTTATTAACAATTTATTATATAAAATTAATTAAATATAAAAATTTTTTCACACTAAAATAATCTTTTTAGAACTACGAGGAAGAGTGCGAACATTCAAAGAGGATAGACGTGTTTTTTCTATCCTCTTCAAAAATTTAATTTAATTTAATTTAATTTTCTTTTTATTTTTTGTTTCTTATGTACTGATATGTATATACTTTATATACATAAGTATATACATTTTAATTTTAAATTTTAAATTTAATTCTAATTAAATTCAAGTTTAGTGTAATGTGTAGTGAAAATAATTAAACTAAAGTGTAATTTTGGAAAATGCAATCCACCGGGATGCATTTGTCAGGAAATGTTTTTTTATTTTTGTAGATAGAAAAATTAAAAGTGCATGATTTGATATTTTGTGGATTGTAAATACAATCAAATTTCAATTTTTAATTACTAAAGTTTAATATTTAGATAGTATTGAAATAAATTTTAAATTATGGTATATAAAATAAGTCGCAATAAATTTGGTATTAGATTTTATTTTTACGACACTAATACATACTTATAATTTAGTATATAAAAGGGCCATAAATATGTTTGTGTACTATGTAGCTGTGTCGTTTTCTCTTTGCACGATTTTTGTGAAGGAAGTGTGCGTGGTTTTGTTGGTTTTTGTATTATAAAGTACAAACAACAACGAGAAAGAGAATCTTTACGTTGGTTTTAACACAGCAGTCACAAGTAATTTACTGTTGTATGAAATGGGCACTAATACATCCATACAACTTGATTCATATATGGTAGGATCATAACCTGCTAAAATTCTCTCTTTAGAAAGCCCAATCAAATGTATACTAATGCTGTAGAAGTATCTATACTGATGAATATATTTGTGAAATGACAGCGTATATATATATGGTTGTGAATACAGTGTAGAAAACATAAACATTCGCATACTATGAAACTAAAAGAGAGAAAAATCTAAACCAATAAAAACGAATCATGTGCAACAGTCATTTTATTTAAATATTTTAATTTCCGCTTATTTTAAATAAAACCCAATATTTAATTAAAAAAAACTTAACAGTTTTTAACCTTATATTTCGACTTATTGGTCAACTTCTGAGGCATTAAAAAACTATTTTTGTAATTAAAAAATCTTAGAAACTATTTTTGACATAATTATTTAATTTTTAAAATATAAACAATGTATACAGAAAGAATTTTTCTTTTTAATTTTTTTGTAACGATTTTTTTTTATCATTCTCATATTATTTTATTGCCGTCTTACTTTGGTAACTGGAATATTAATTGGTATATAAATCAAAATGCAAATTATGCTCAAAATAAAAACCGAAAATAATTTGCATTTTTTCGGCACGAAATTTTTCCAACTCGTGCGGTTTTAATTTCCTTCTCCGTTTATATTTTCGTGGCTCCGTCTATAAATATAAAATAGAATACACATTGATATGACAAATATTATAATTAATTCTCCACCGTTCTACATTTACTTGCAATCGATTGTCTCTTCACGGCCGTATTCATGTCACTGTGTTGAATTAAATCTAGTGACATTACAAATAACTCGTGACAAACTTGGCAGTAATAAGGTGTATTGGAATTTCCCCTTTTGGTGTCAGGGCTCGAATGATGTGATCGTAATGTTCTGAACAAACGTAAGGTTTCTCACGTGTATGAATCCTTTCATATTTTCGTAATGTCCCACAATCAGCAAAAGCTTTCCAACAATAACGGCACCAGTAAGGTTTCTCACCCGTATGAACACGTATATGAATTTGTTGTGAACTACGCGAACCAAATATTTTGCCACCATCGGGAAATTCTTCTCCGCACATATCACACGTAACAGTTTTATTTCGATGCGAAACCATATGCCGAACCGGAATGATTTTTTTCGCTGAAATGTTCCCATAAATGTTTCGATAGGGTTCGACCATCGCGACACAATTTACCATAAAGGCGGCACGAATGTTGAGTTAATTCGTTTGCGTGCACGATACGTATATGAGATTTAATAATTGATTCCTCGAGAAATGATTCACCGCATAACATACATTTCAATGGTTGGCATTGTGTATGCACTTCTTTGTATTTCCTTCAAAATTAAAAAAGGAAACTATAACAGCACATATAAAATTTTAAATCACGTAAACTAATATAAATTACTTTAAAAATCATTTAAACTTACTTTAATTTCTTGTAATTAATTAATTAATGGGGTTTAACTTCACGATTTCTAAGTTTTGATCATAATCTCCAGAATTTTAGCAGGTTATGGTTTTGATTTTGACATTTCGTAAAATTGAGTTTTGTTGTAGAAGAAGAGCAAAAAACAGAGAGTAAAATGCTCAATTGTTAGTTGATATTAAGTAGTGTGTGATATCAACTGGAATTAGTAGTGGTAAGAAACAAAAAAATTTGAATTTTTTTTATATGGTTTTTTGTAGTGACCAATACACTCTTCAGTATATATTATTAAATGTGTGTAAGTTAGCTATCAACGCAATCAGGCTTTCTAAAGAGAGAATTTTAGCAGGTTATGGGTAGGATCAACAATATGGTTGTACAGCTGCTTGTTCGCTCTTTACACGGATTTTGTTAAGGAAATGTAATATATTTTGTTGGTTTATGTATTATAACGCACAAACAACAACAAAAAGAGAATTTTTTGCGTTACATAGTTTAAGTGTGTTTATATATACTAAAAGGCCTACTAATACGCACATGAAAGATGGTAGAAAATATTTACCGTCAATGTGTGCTGGTGGTTTTAGTATGTTTTTGGTTTTAGTATATAGGATTTTGTTACTTGAATGCAGGTGTTATTAATCTCTTTGTGTTTTTGTATATTCACGAAACAACTATGATATTAGCTGTGTTTTGTTGAGAGGTTTACAACAACAATTGCAAGTGACAGGAATTAAATAATTCGAACAAAAAATTTGAATTATTTAATTCGGGCTCGAACAAATAAAATACGTAACTGCTTGAATGAAAAACCGAAGAAATACCAACATAGAATATAAAAATTAAATCGAAAAAATATTTCGCGTCTTGTTCTGTTGGGAAAAG
This sequence comes from Tipula vernalis, assembly GCA_958295665.1. Classification (NCBI taxonomy): domain Eukaryota; kingdom Metazoa; phylum Arthropoda; class Insecta; order Diptera; family Tipulidae; genus Tipula; species Tipula vernalis. Next base: position 85,316,195 of record OY282559.1, on the reverse strand, counting down.
AATAACTCCGAAATAATTCGAATTGGTTTTTTCTCAACAGAATACAGCTATTATTGAAATCATGTATTGTGTAAGCGCAGTGGGATTTGTATATTCGACTCAAATAGGATTTTTATACTTTGTATAATCGAATTGGTTTGAGTCGAATTGGAATTGGGAGCTGTCTTATACAATTCATTTGAACGATTTATTTAGATAGGATTAATAAATTTTTTTACAGGGTATTACATACTGAATCAAATTGTTTTCTAATTAATTTAATTAATATTATAAATTATAAATTGTCTAAATAAATAAATGAATAGATAAATTAAATGCGAATTTAGAAATGTTGGTTTAAATTAAGTTAAGATTTGATTTTTGAGTTTTGGTTGTCTTAATGGATTTATTGAAATTTAGATGGTGGGATGTACACATATTCATCATAATTACGTATATGACACATCGATACATTTTTAAGAAAGTAAGGGTTAATTTTCATTGCATTTATTTATTGTTTTATTTACTTTGCATGCTTGATTTGGCAGGGAATGAGGTCCGTGAACTGAGTTAAAATTTTGGATATATTTGTATTTATTTATTAATAAAGAGATACATTTCTGAATTATTGATTAGGTTCAGGTTTTTGGTGGCGGTGATCTCTTCAATTGGTAAATGATGCTAATTGGATTTTTATTTAGGTAGTCTAATATTTTATAAATTTTATTTTTGGGTTGCGAAAATAACTAAGTTGAAGCAAATCATTTGAATATGTACACTATCAGACATAAATATTTGGATGACATCCGGGATTAATCATTGGAGCTGATTTTGGGGTAGCTGATTTTGCTACTCGTGCAAATTACTGCTCAGTCGACTTAGTTAAAGTCGTGGGCGTTTACAACGTTGCTTATTTGTGTTGATTTGGTTTCAATAAATTTCTTTTTATGAAACTGATGCTACCGTTTGATATTACATATTGTAGGGATTTATTTTGATAAGTTTCTTATCGTTGCAATTATCAAAAATTATATTCTGCTAAAATCAATCACTTTATTGGTATTTAATTGTAATTTATATTAATGTTGCTATTTCGTTAAATATTTATGTATATAGATTGAAATATTATACTAATTAAATGAATAGCATCGTACGTTATCTAGGATAAGGGAAATTCCCTTTTATATGATATTGAAACTGCATTATTGCAAAATTATTTGAGGTATTAATGAAAATATTTCAATACTTTTTGTCAGTTTAATTTAATTTAATTATATCAAAGTGTCATAGTTTGTTCGGGTATTTTTATCTGATGGTCCAGTTGATATTAAGTATATATAATTATATATAATTGTTAGATCGTCTCCAAGCTACAGAAATATTGGTGAATTCTCGCTCAACATCCAGAAACTTCAAGCAGCAGTTATGTAGCGTAGAAAATGTATTGTTCTTGTGTTATCTATTTTATTTTATTTATCACTAACTAATTTATATAAGTTAATTTCTATTAATTATGTAGTAAAGCAATTTAATTTTCAGGGATACCTGGGAAACTCTAATTGTGTTTTATTAGTAAATATCATATATAGGTACATGTAGTACTTAACTAAATTATTGATATTCTAGACTTTTTTGCGTAGTATTATGATCAATGTTTAAATTATATTATATACTTTTACAAATAAATAATTTATTTCTACATTATTAATTTCCTTTTTCTAGATTTGTACGAAATTGCCGATTAATTTAAATTTAATAGTATGGTTAAATATAAATTTTCAACTTTTATTTTTAAATCTAGTTGCAGTAGGTAAACAATTAATTAACTATTTACAGGAGAATGGTAACTAATGGAACAAGTGCTGTGAATTTAAATTATAACTTAACAATTTAAAATTTTTAAACATTCTTTTGGAATTTTAGCTTAAAAGTGGGAGAGTTTACATAGGCAATTTCATAAAATGTTAATTTTTGTAATTCTTCTATGTAATATATTGTGTTTTGCTCATTAATATATAATAATTAATTTAGATTAAAAATATTTAAAGGTTTCTCTTCCTTAATTTGCTAATAAATAATTCAATTTTCAGAATATAACATAGTTCCAGAATCAATCTTTCATATGGAGATTAAATTAATTCTGAAATTCAGAATTAGCTTTAATATTATGGTGATTTATTAATTAAAATTAGTTTTCAGAATTGCCTGGGAAATTATATATTGATTTTATTTGTTGATTCTTGATATACTTATAGTACTAACTGAATAATTGATGATTTTAGGCTGTTGTAGTGCTGTAACATTATCATTTTTAAATTATTTATTATAAATTTTATAAAATAATTGAATTTTTAATTATTTATTCTCTTTTTCTTGATCGGTAGGAAATTTCTGATTAGTTTTAAGTAAAATTTTATGTTTAAACGGTTTAATGTTTATGTTAATTCTTGTTTCAGTAGGTAATAATTTTTAATTGGATATAAAAGGACCATTAATAAGGAAATAAGCGCTGTTATTTTAAAGTTTTATTAAATATTTTATCAGGTAAATTAAAGAATGACGGACAAGGATGAAATTACAACATTAATAATTATACTTTTTTAAGCCCTGTTTTAGATTTAGGATTTAGGGAGTCCTGAGTATCCGGCCCTGGATTCCAGAGAAATAATCATCTAATAATGTAGTTAGATTGTGCTGTCTTGTGATAATCTATTTATTATATATTGTACTAATAATTTACTAACTATTTATCTCATTGGTGTCTGTAACCGGGTCGAGTCTGTCCCAACTAATAATCCTATCCAATCCTTCGGTTTTGTTATGTGTGTACGGGTATATGGCATGGGCCCGGAAATCCGGGAGATCCTGCTATGATGCTTGGTCGTACACTCATAATAAATCATGAAAGTTTAATTTCAACTTTATTTTATTTAAATTTATCTTTATTTTGTTATAATGATGTTTTTTATAATACAGTAGAATCCGTTTATACCAAACCATGTATATAACGAACAAAAGCTTATAATGATCACATAGTTTTGTCATATAGTTGTGTGCCTTGAATTTGCACGAACACATATTTTTTCTTATACACTACAAACAAAGAACTACGAGGGCGGATTGAAAATGAAGCTACCTAAGTAGGAAAACAAATTTTTTTTTGCCAAAATCCATTTATTTCTCAACATAGTCTCCATTTAATTCGACACACTTAGTAAGACGATATTCTAACTTTTTTATACCATCTGAATAATACGATTTCGGGAACCCCTCAAAATACGCGTTAGTTTCGATAATCACTTCTTCGTTTGAGATGAATCTTTGTCCTGCGAGCCATTTTTTCAAGTTTGGAAACAGGAAAAAGTCACTAGGAGCTAAATCTGGACTATAAGGTGGATGATCAACCAATTCGAAGTGTATTTCACGTAATTTTAGCATCGTATCTAATGCTGTGTGAACCGGTGCGTTGTCTTGAAGAAAGAGCACTTTTTTCTTCTTTAAATGTGGTCGTTTTTCCTTGATTGCATCAACCAATTGATCCAATAATGCACGATAATACTTTCCTGTGATTGTGGATCCTTTTTCAAGATAATCGATGAGCAATATTCCATGTGCATCCCAAAATATAGTGGCCATAACCTTGCCAGCCGATTTCACTGCCTTTGCCTTCTTCGGAGCACTTCCACCAGCTTCCACCCATTGTTTCGATTGATTTTTGGTTTCAGGTGTGTAGTGGTGGACCCACGTTTCATCAACAGTAATTAATCGACGCCAAAAATCAACAGGATTACGCTTTATCATGTCCAAACACCGCTGTGAAGTGGTCTGTCGAACTCGTTTTTGTTCGACACTGAGCAAACGCGGCACCCATCTTGCCGATAGCTTTTTCATATGCAAATGTTGAACACGCGTTCATATGATATGTTTACCATTTCAACAATCTCACACAACTTGACTCGGCGATCATTCATAACGATATCGAGGATTTTCTTGATATTTTCTTCAGTAACCACCTCTTTTGGCCTTCCTGTTGATGGTATTGTTGCAGTGCTTCTTCGGCCGCGTTTAAATTCAGCAATCCAATATTTTACCATGTAATCTGACGGAGCAGACTCACCGTAATGTTTATCGAGCTTTTCTTTTGTCTCTTTCGCCGTTTTCCCTTTCAAATAATAGTGTTTAATCACTGCACGAAATTCGTTTTTTTCCATTTTTCAAGAAACACAAAAGTTGCTTACTTCAAACGACTACAACAAATAAACTAATCGATGAATTTGGGTGAAATTTTAACAGCTGACGTTTGACAGATCGCAATTTCTAAAAAACAAAAAAAAAAATGTGTTTGTGCTGCCATCTAGCGCTGGGTAGCTTCATTTTCAATCCGCCCTCGTACGTTTATAAACGTAAACGAATATTTGATTAAAATGAACAGCCGACTATAGTGAACAAAATTGTGTCCCTTGAGTGTTCGCTATAAGCGAGTTCTACTGTAATTGTAATTATAATTATAATTTTAGCTTAGTAATTTTAGATTTTCTTAATTATTTTATCAGGTAAATTAATGAAAGGTGAATAGGGGGAAATTACAACATTAATAATTTTTAATTTAGGTTTAGGGAGTCCTGAGTATCCGGCCCTGGATTCCAGAGAAATGATCATCTAAAAATGTAGTTAGATTGTGTTGTCTTTTGTGCCGTCTATTTACTAACTATCGATCGCATTGGTGTCTGTAACCGGGTCGAGTCTGTCCTAACTAATAATCCTATCCTATCCTTCGGTTTTGTTATGTGTAAACGGGTGTACGGTGTGTGCCCGGGAGTCCGGGAGACTTGCTATAATGCTTGGCCGTACACTCACAATCAATCAATCAATCAATCAATCATCACTAAAATAATCTTTTTAGAACTACACGTGTGTCGACATTAAGAGAGTATGACAAGAATTTCGTTAAAAAAAGTAATATTGCACAATTAACTGTTTTTCACCTAAATAATTCTCTACAATTGTTTCGATTTGTTAAAAAGGAGATTGCCGCATTTGATATTGAGTTGTAATAGGAGATTGTCGGTTTTAAATTTAACGCTACATTTCCAACTCAAATTTTAATGTGATTCTACCGTTTTTGAAACAGAGTAATAAAAGGACATGATAGAGGATCGATTATTGAATAATATGACATGCCAAACTCAACTGCTCTTAAAAAAAATGGAGATTGCCGCCATTGTTTTTACAACCCTCAATTGTCCATACACTTGCACTTTTGTAAAAATTAAGATAAATTACGAAATTTTTTGTTGCGAAAATGTTAACTAGTCGTACTTTTTTCATGGCGAATAAAATTACTGCCCAATTAAAAAATGGAGGTGTGGCCAACACACGACTTTCTTTTACGAACAGAGAATTTTGAGAAATTTTATTGTTTATTATAATTTTTAAATTTTTTTTTTTAATTTTTATTTTTATTTGTTTTTGATTTTTGGAAACATTTTATTTCAAGTAGTTTTTTGTAAACCTTATACTTGTTAAGATATTTGCAAAATAAATTTTCTGGACCAAGGGAGTGGCCACTTCCGGTTAGCCGATTTGGAGTAAAATTCATTGGGACCTCCCAATTTATCAAAAAAGCTTAAATCTGAAGTTTCAGTTCGATTGGTTAAACCATCTGGGCTGTAGAGAGGACACAGACAGACTGACAGACAGACACCATTTCGAAACCCACTTTATCGGACTCAGGGGACCTCAAAACAAATAAATCTCTAATTATCTCAAGGTCCAAAATTTTCATGATTACGATACTTTATTTTACTAGAGTAAAAGAAAGTAAAATATGTGATTCTTTTACCAAAAATAGTACAGAAATTTAAAAGTTGACCATTAAATTGGAAAGTGAAGGTAAAAGTTTATAGGAAATTTCTAAAATAACTAATCGCCCGTGATCTTTGATTCATTATAACACCCAGAACTCCCAAAAAATCAAATCGCTAGAGATTTTTGTTGGGCGTGATCGCAACCGAAAGCTGAACAGACATCAAATCAAATAGAATCGAAGGCATAGTGCTCCAATAATCGCTGCTAAAGTTTATCAAAGCAAAAAAGGAGCGATAAGACCTTAGACAATACGCAATATTTTGCATAAACAAGAGTATCGTCGATGTGCGACACGCAAGAAATGTATTTGCCGATAAATAAAATATTAAAACCACATGGAACGTGCATTGGGATATGTGAGTGAGCCCGAAGTGTTCTAGGAAAATGTTATTCCCTCGGACGAAAGTAAATTTAACGTTTTTGGTTCAGATGGGCGAGTTATGTTGTCGCGGAAATCCAACACTGAACTTGAGTAAAACATGGTGGCGGAAGTATAATGGTTTGGGGAGCTTTTAGCTGAAAGGGTTAGGGACATTTGACCTTCATTGAAACCATAATGAATCGGTTTAAATATTTGGATATTTTGAAGGATAATTTGTTAATAAGTGCTGAGAAAATGGGACACGGGATAAAGTTTCGTTTCTTATATGACAATGCCTTGAAGCATTCGTCAAAACTGATCAATTCAACTGATCAATACATTTTACAATGTAAAGTCAATACTTCCTCATCCTCCCAAGTCACCAGATCTCAACCCGATTGATAATTTGTGCCATTATTTGGAGCGAAAGATCCGTGAACAGCAAATTAATGGTAAGGAACAATTAAAAGGGTCGTTGTGAATGAATGGGCCAAAAATTCCACAGAAATAACCCGGAAGTTGGCTTTCTTATTGAAAAGAAAGTTGCAAAGTGTCATTGCATGAATAGGTTACAACACCAGACCTAACTTTTCTACCAAATTCCCTCATCTTCTTTGTGTGCATGGACAATTATTTGACATCGTTTTAGGCGGTTTAAATAGTAAATCATATCAAACGTGAAAGTAAATTAATTTACTCGTATATCATGATTAATAATCATGATATAAATTAATTTACAAGAAAACTAAATTATTTGTGCATTCTATTAGTAACAAATACGACAACCTCCCTACTTGGTATCAAAACCGGAAATCTCCATTTTTTATCCTTAACTTACAAAACTAATAATTAGCTTTGAGCCTAATCGATATAATATAATGAAAATATATAAAATTAGGTAAATGTTGAACATTAAATATTTTCTTCCATTTATTTCTAAATATCCAAAACAGTTTTCATCAAATATCTCAAAAATGAAAAAAATGAGGATTGCCGCCATTGATTCTATACCATTGATTCTAAAAATTAAAACTGAATTTTTTGTTTGATTTGTAATTGTTTTTTTTATCAATGTTTTCTTAACCGAGTGCTGTACGGACAATTTTTTGATACAGTGTATGTAAATGCAATCAGAAACCGTCCCTCTAGATTGGCCGTCAAATTTAAAGGTCCATAATTACTCTAAAACCAAAAGTAAGAAAGTTACTCGTTGACGTCCCTTTGTAGAATTTCTCTACAAATTTTAATTTTGAGAGCCAATCTCATCATCAATTAAGCATAAATTCATAAAAATCGAAATAAAAATTATAAAACAGAAATATTAATTTTTTCAAGGTCACATATACGTCTAGATGTATGCACGTATAAGCAATGCTAAATGCATTTAAATTTTCTAAATATATACACATCAACAAAAATAAAAGGTAGATTCCAAAATAAAATACGTTGACTTCAAAAAATTTAAGCGAAATGATTTTTGTTACATCATATGAAAACAGTTACATAACGACTCATAATGAATGAAAAATCCCTACTACAAAAATGTATGTAGACAAAAATGTATAATGTATGTCTGGTACAAGCCTTGCGGTTCTCATTCAAGCCAGATGTCATAAAACAAATGTACATTGACTTGCGTCAGTGTGTAAGTCAGTTTTATATAATAAATATTTTAATAGAAAATTTGAATATTTATTTCATATCGTGTTTGTATCGGCGACATAACACTAATTAATACTAATATAATATAACTCAACAAAAATGGATTCTCAAAATACAATTACTAGACTACACCATTTGTTTTGGGTTTTGATGTACCTAAAAGTAAAGCGAGCAAATCCATATGAAAACCAAATAATCCATTAAAATTGTAACGAAGCATACACACACAATGTCCTTAAACAGAATATGGAAATCATAAAATACTAAGTTCGAGAAGAAAGTTGGTACATTTCTTCACATAAATTAAAGCTTTGATTTATATGTACGTATGAATAAATTAGTTTATTATCAATGTATTACAAATAATGAATTTACCATTTGTTCGGAAAATTATTATTTTTTAAATAAACTTGTGGAAATGATTTTGTGATAGTCTAAATTAAATTAATGTCGTATTAAATACCTCGAAATTTATGGAAAAGTTAAATGTACCAACAATTAACAAATATAAAATTGTTCTTGTATTTTAAAAAGAAATTTTTGAAATGGTTATATGCATGAAAATATTAGATAAAGTAGAACAAATATATTTCATTTATGTATGTAAATATGTACTCGTATATATAAAAAAAACGATCTTGCTAACACAATTACGATTGCATTTTAACTGTGCGAAACTAGAAAGAGAAAACATTATAAAGTAAACGATACAAACCTCTCGTTCTCGGGTGTTACTTCTGGCAACTGTTCGAAAATTGTAAGTAATATCATTCATATACATTTGAGTAGTATGAACTTTCCATATCTGTTTATATTTGTCTGTGGCTTATTAATAAAATAGGTTGAGGAGAAGAATTTTTTATTGTAATTTACATCACCTTTTCGCCACTACACTTAATTCGTGTAGTGGACAAACGTCAAAGATACAGGGTATGAAAACTTGTATTTTACCAAATATCGCGCTAAGTGGTGTGGTGATTGACATGGGTGAGGAAATGTAAAATGGTAACGACTGGACGTCAGGGATGAAATTAGCATAAATTTAATAAAGTAGTAAAATTTGCTGCAACAAACTCTTAAATTTGGCTTTAAAGCACTTTTTTGATGTGTTTAAAAATTTTATTGGTAGATATAACCAAAAGTAACAAAAACTGAGAAGACTGATTTTAGAAAACACTAGAGCCACCGTGCATCTCTAAGTCTATAATATACTGCGAAATCAGTCAGCACTCAGCAGATAATAAATTGCCACAAAATATTAAAAGTATTACTTGAATAATGCTACTTAAACTAAAAAAAATACAAATTTATTTATTTATTTATCGATTAATCCTGGATAAAGCATCGCTTTTCTATCCCACACACTTACATAATGAATACAAAAAAGAATACAAAAATAATTACAATTCATTCTTAACAAAATCAAATAATAAAACTTTAAATCTAGCAAAAGTTTTAACACTTCTAATCTCTACCGGAACCTGATTCCAACTTGTAAACATAGTAAATAGTGGCGAGTTGTTGTAAACATTAGAACGGTTAACTGGCAGTATTATATTGCTATTTCGAGCTGAACCAAGTTTTATTTTGTTGTATAAATAAACAGGAACTTGATTATTGATAATTTTATAGAGGAGCAATAATGATCTATAATAAAAAAATTGAGTCATTGTGCAACCAAATAATTCTCTAAACTTAGCAGAAATATGATCACATTTCCTCAATCCATTGACGTATCTGGCTATGTTGTTCAAAGAGACTTGTAAAATTTCCCTTGAGTTACAATCGCAACTAATGTAAAGAAATTCACAATACAATACATGGGGGATTACCAACGTTTTAGCAAGCAAAATCCTGACGGTTTTAGGACAAATGTTCTTCACAAATGGAGTTTCAATCCATATAATGTAGAGTTGATTTTACTACAAACCTTGATAATCTGGGAATCCCACGTGAATCTATTATTAATAAAAGTTCCTAAATTATTAACGCGATTTTGAAATGGGATTATTTTATTATCAATGTATATATCTGGGATGACTAAAAAATCACGCCTAGAAATGAAGATTGCCTGCGTCTTTAAAATATTCAATGAGACTCCATTAGATATAGACCAATCTAATATGTTGGATAATTCATTATTAATTTTATTAAAGGTTTCAGATATATTATCCTTAACGCCCCCGAGGTAAATTTGACAATCATCTGCATACAAATGATATTTCGAATATTTCAAGACCTGTGGTAGATCATTGATAAATAGGGAGAATAATAACGGCCCAAGGATAGTTCCCAGAAAGACACCAGAAGGAATACGTTGTGGATCAGACAACTGATCTTTTATTAAGACTTTTTGATATCTATCCGATAAATAACTATACATAAGCTTAAGCGCAGTTTTATCAAAGTTAAAATAAAGCATCAACTTTTGCAAAAGTAACTTCTGATTTAAACAGTCAAAAGCTTTGGAAAAATCGAGCAATACTAGTACAACAAAAGAGTTGCTTTGATCAAGATGATATGCAATATCATCGATAACTTGAAGAAGAACGGTGCTTGTACTATGATTGTTACGGAAACCCGATTGAAACTTTGTTAAATATTTATATTTTTTTATATGGTCGTCAATTTGATCACGAATTAGAATCTCGAAAACTTTAGATAATACCGATACCATACTGATTGGTCTAAGATTATCCAGCGAGTCATTATTTTGTTTCTTTTTAATCGGAATCACTAAATTGGTTTTCCATATATCAGGAAATTCAGACCGCATGATACAATTATTTATTAAGTACGTTAACGGTGATATAACAAAAGGTAATATCTTCTTTAAAAAAATTAGATTCATTGCATTATGCTGCAAATACTTTTCAAAATATCTAATTCCATTACACAGCTAACTGAAAACAAATTAGATGTGAAACTACTTGTAGCATTACAATGTGGAAGAGGAAAAACAACCGACTTATTAGGTATGTTGCAAAAATAAGAATTTACTATAGCAGGGTCCATGTCAATTAAAACATCAGATCTACCTTTCCCTATGCCTATCGTATTAATATTTCCCCAAATTCTTGCCATGGTTAGCTTATGGTTACGAAAATAATAATTTTGTTTAGCGGCTCTAATCAAATCAGTAACACAATTTCGCTCATTCTGATATATTTTGCGGTACTTTATATCGGAAGTTTTCTGAAATTTAGAAAAGGCCTGATCCCGAAGTAACATTCTCTGAGCAATTTCAAAATTAAACCAAGGAGCTGCAGATTGGTCATCCAGTACTCGTTTTACCGGGACACAGTTGTCATGAACAGAGTATAAGCACTCATAAAATAAGTGAAACATAGAATTAATATTATCGCTCGAATACATCCGACCCCAATCAGCGCCCAAAAGGCAAGAAGAAATTGCTGCATTATTTATGTTACTATAGTCGTAAATAAGCTTGTAATAGATCATGGAATATATGCGACCTGTCAAGGATATCAAAAAATATTTACATATAGAAATGACACCGGGCAATTTCGCCGCTACGAGGTTGGTATGTCGCTGCAAGCGCGATTTTTGGTTTGTTACTTTACTACTTTTTTTACTAAAAAAAATGGGCGTGTGTTTACGCACTGTTGTTTATTTATTTTCTATTTTGCTTATTGTTATACACTAAATACCGTAATTCTTTTATTTTCAATTCATTCAAAACACAGTGAAAAAAGGATACATTCGTTTTTGTTTATGTATTTGTATTTAGTTGCTTGTTAATTTAAATATGGTTTACAATATCAAATTTTCTTAATTTTCTTTTTTTATTTTTCGCCGAAGCATTTATAATTTTGAGTTTTGCACGACTGAGCACTCGCATTGTATGGATAATCAAATGGTTCGTGTGTTCCAAAATTTCACAAGGTGTTTTAATTTCCTTTTCACATACATTAAATAATTTTTTTAACACGTTGTGTTCGAAACAAAATTCGTCAAAATTATTCTCGAAACAGTTGATGATGTTTTGAACTATAACAACAAATGCCGTTGTTGGAACTAATAAACCCCCGTTTACAGTATTTGCGAACTGGCGATATTTTATTAGCCTTTCTGAATTGACGTAATTATTATCCAAATTTTCCTTGCACATAAAAGATTTGCAATCACTGTAGTTGTGTATTTTTGATACGGCATGTGCAACGTATCCTGCAAAATAAGTTGTTGCCATATCGTTAACAGTTGGATCCATTCCATGTTCGTCAACAACAGTATCTTCGGCTTCTGCATCAGAATCATCAAACTCGCATTTATTTGGATCTTCAATACCCTCCACATCGCAGTCCCTGTTGGAGTCCTCTTCTATATTGACATTACCTTAATATATAAAAAGAGAAGAATGCATAGTTAATTTAGTAATGTAGTTGTTTTAATAACATTTAACTAATTCTTACATGTTAAACTTGGCATGAGTTCGTTCGGAATTGCTTCAAATAGATCGGATTCGTCTTTGAAACTGGAATCAGTGCCATCTGGATTCAAGAAATCTGTAATTGTTAATAATTGATTAATTATATGTAAAAGAGAGTGCACTGCGAGTGTAACTTACTTTCCACGTCTCCCATATTCAAAATAACTGAACAATCCGAAATTTCATAGGATGTAGTATCTGGAGCCATTATGTTGTAAAAACACATTTGCTTCAAGTTTTTATGAAGCCGAAATACAGAAGGATGTTTCTCGTAAGATCCTCGATTACTTCTTACAACAGAAATTGTGTTTTCTAAACAGTCTGAATTTAGATGAGATGTAATGAGATATTGTTGCATTTCTCCTTTTATGGCATCCCATAACTGAAGGGTTCCATTAATCGTTTGGCATAAACCACTGAAGCAATATACGTGACCTCTTTTTTCTCCCTTCCATTTGCCTATCCCTTCTAATGATTCCTTTAGGTTCGTTTCTACATCCGTTTGGTGGATCGACAAAGCACATTTGTCTGGATTTTTTGAATACTTGTTTGTACTATTCATATTATCAAATAGTTTATTTATTTTGAAAATAAAATTAGCAGTACTCAAAGCAACCAATTTTTCCTCTTCGTTGAACAAATTTGTTGACGCAGCTGCAAAAATTGCCGTTGAAACATGGTGGCTAAATACTTGAGTAGCCAGTTTGGCCCTCATTTTTTGAAAAGTGTCAGGTTTGATATGAGCTTCCGTCAACTTATGCATCGAACGAATCACTCGATTTTCGGCATAAAATAATTTCTGTAGTATTGACCAGGAAACGACTTCATCATCAATAAAAATGTTAGACACTAACAAATTATTTCGTACACTCTTGAATAGATGTACAACATCGTAAAAACAAAAAAGTGTGCGCTCCATAATTTTAAATGACGGTTGCTTTGTTGTAACTCCCAATCTATTGTATGCAGTTCTGTTTGCAGCGCCTTGATCACATACAATCGCAACAACTTCAATAACTTGTTGAATTAATATTTTAGTGGTCGAAGTAATAATTTCCGCCAGCGTAACACCGCTGACATTTCCAGAGTGTAGCCAATAATCTAACAAAAATAAGCAATCATGAGATTTTTTTTTATTAATGATTTCGAAACAAAAAGTAATTTCAGACTGACCTGTTTCCATGATTTATTTAAACCACGAAGCATAAAAAGAAGGGCATGGTTAGCAAAAGATTTAGATCGCCCAAACTCTCCTAAATTTTCAAATCTATACACTTTATCTTCCTTAGAATTATATTCAAGCTCATTTTTAATGCTCATCTCGTCAAACACCAAAATGCACTTTTTATTAATTTCGGGAATTTTACTTAATTTTAACATATGTAAAATACCAATCATATGAATTTCCCGTTTCAAACTTCATTACTTCATACCAACGAATAATTGTTCGTAAAGAAGGCATTGCAAAACCTTCTTTTTGCAAATACCTATAAAATGATGGGGACTTATAATGAAACTTTAAAAATAAGTCCTTTTCATCTGTGCTCCATTTAGTATTTTTTGTGTGAAGCAGTTGACTTTTCACAAAAGTCGCGAAACTTTTGGTTTTTGTTTTCTAACATTTCTTCAAGAACGTTTGAAGACAACAATTTTCGGGCCGCTTCTGGTTTAAATATTTTCTTCTTTGGTGACTTAAGTAATTCTTCGATAGGCATTCGACTTTGATCAATATCATCATCATCAGAATTGGTTTGAATTTTGTAATCTGAATGGTAATCAGGCGACGGAAATTGTGTTTGACATATTTCGGTATCTTTATCAGCACCTTTAAAATCCCTAAAGACATTTGAGTAAGTATTTAATGGAGCGCTGCTAGTTTCCGCATACTCATCGTTGAATGTTACCGACTTGATATTTGTTGTTGTTGGTGCCATAATTATTGAATGTTTATCACAGATCATTATTTTTTTAGGTAAAAATTCATTCAAATCTCTTATTTTTGCAGCGCTTTGATTTTGAACATTAAATTTGATCTGTTTGGAAACAGTAGGTTCATTATCTTTGTTTTCCATAGAATATTCATGATCAATTTCACTTTCAAAATGTAAATTCGGAATTGCACTCATAGATAGGCGTGATCTAAACGAGCCACAGTTTAAAAATTTTGGATCAAAATGATCAGCACATATATAAATTGGATCGTTTGAAATAAGTTTCGGTGAATAGCTATTTTTAGAGTTTAACAGCCAACTATCGCGGCGATTATCGTTTGGCAAAGCAAATCTAGGAATACCATAACTTTTTTTGTTTTTACAATTTATATAATCATGTAACGAAATCGTTAGGATTTCGTTGACAGACATAACGCCAGGGGTCTGGTGCGGTATATGTAGCTGGCTAGAGCTCAGTGTCGGCGTGGGGTTTTCCAGACTTGGCGAAATGCTTGAATAACCGCAAGGAAAAAAAAAAACTTAAACCATGAAAAGAAGGGAAGGACACAACCGCTTTGTTTACCGAAAATACATTTTTATGACCTGGACACTAGGTATCGATATTTACAAGAGAACCATCACTCACCAATCCATCGCGACCTCTCCCCTAGTTCTACTCACTCATTCTTAACAGAACTAGTGAAGCTGAAAAGTAAAGTTATTTGGCATAGGACAAATACAGTAAATTAATAAAAAAAACGCATCTGACGTGATCAGCAAAACCTGGCTCACATAAACAAGAGGTACCCAAAAAAAAAAATGTTTTTTTTTTCTTATTTTTTCTTCTTAATTCAAATAAAAAAAATACTACGTTAAAGAAAACAAAAAAAAAACAAAATCGCATAAACAACAAAAGAAGATACCGAGCAAACGGCGCAGTGGTTAAAGCTGCGGCGGTTGGATCGGGAGGTACCGGGTTCGAATCCCTATAGGGGCGGGATGCAAAAGGGATTTTTCATCATCTGATTACGATCGATGATGAAGATGAACACATCTATGACCCCCTGTTGAGAGTGCAGAATCCATGGGCC
This sequence comes from Tipula vernalis, assembly GCA_958295665.1. Taxonomy (NCBI): domain Eukaryota; kingdom Metazoa; phylum Arthropoda; class Insecta; order Diptera; family Tipulidae; genus Tipula; species Tipula vernalis. The sequence goes on along the minus strand of OY282559.1, from coordinate 85,300,853 downwards.
GACCCACCTTTCATGTCAGGACTACAGGTTGGCATGAAGCAATGCAATGTGCAGGTGGTTTTCAAAAAAAGACGGACCTGTAGCCGCCCGTCCTCGATTTGGCTACTCCAGGCGTAAAGTAGGACGGTAAAAAATAAATCAAGAAAAAACAACAACAACAACAACAAAAGAAGATAAAATCTCTATATTCTAGTTATTACAAAAAAAAATTCTATTTGCGTTTTTTTTTTTTATATGAGACGATACCTGAGGGTCGACCAACGAGAATCTCATCCGACCTCGCCTGATCTGGAACAGCCTGTATACCCGCTACTCGACGCTGTATTCCACTCACACACCTCTGCCCGGTCTGCTTGGTTGACGGGGCAGCCGCCAAAGCAAAACCACTGCACAATCCGCAATCACCGTAACAGCACACCGTTGCTTTCTCACTTTGAGTTTATCCACAAGAACGCGAGATTTCCTTTTTTTTTTTTTTGTTTTTTTTTTTTTCAATTGGTTTATTAACACGGATTTCACTCTACCACAGAACTAAATCACTCAAGGTCGGTGTTTTATTTTTTTTTTTTTTTGGGTGTCTTTTAGGTACACCAACTATGTCTGCCAATAGAGAGAGCAAAATTCACGTAGTATTTTGTTTTCGAATAATTGCCGAAATTTAAATAGCATTAAACTGAGTTTAGTTTATGTATGTATATATAAATTATTTTTTTTTTCACAAGGTCACAACACTTTCAGCAAACCAATATGACAGTTATTTTTTTTCTAAAAGGTCGGCCCACCAAATTTTCCAAACAATGCTATAGTATGTCCACGTTTTATTTTTTTTATTATTTTTTTTTCCAACAATAAAAACAACAAAAATCGTCTTTTCATTTATCATATTTTATTGAATGGTCACCACACTGTACAACATTACAATATTTTTTATATATATTTTTTTTTGTTTTTATTCATTAACAACAGTTCAAGTTAATGATCACCACACTGTACAATATAACAATATGTTTTCATTCATTTACAATATTTTATTTGGTGATCACAACATTATGCAAAGCTACAAAATTTATATTTTTATTCATTTACAATACTTTATTTAGAGCTCACAACATTATACAATATGACCATATTTATCTATTTATTTTTATGTTTATTTACAATTTTTTTAGGTAATGATCACAACACTGTACCATGTTACAAAGTTTATTTATTATTATTATTTTTTTATTCCGATTAATTTTGAAATTGACATTGATCAAAAATTTTTTTTTATTTTTATTTTTTTATTTATTGATTGTTCATATACACAATTTTCTCTAAAACTTATTATTGTTTATATATTAATAATAACAAAAAAAATATCACCAAAGAAAAAAAATGGCTTCACCAAAAGAAATTAAGATTTTTTTTTTTTTTTAAATATATTATCAGTATTACAATTTAATTTTTTTAATTTTTTTTTTTAAGTACAACTGACTGAATTAATTAACGCACCAAACTTGACTGATCTTTTTCTTTCTCCATCAAAACATCCTCCGGTCGCGAATATTCAGCTTTCACCGTTCTAGTAGTCACACCCACCATCCGAATTCAAAAGCAAAATACAACCACTCTCTCTACCAGTAACATTAAACACATCAGACCATTTCCGCGCACCAATGCAATCGCTCGAACCACCAACAAAACCAATTAAAATCGACCAACTCGTATATGTTGCTCTCGTGCGATGGCCAACAACATTGCACGCTCAACCAATACATTACAAAACTCAAACGAGTCAAACAAACGGCATCGTCAAAGAGGGGTAAGCAAAATTAAAAAAAAATGATTCCAAACACAGACAAGCGCCGGACCGAAAGCAAACCAAACAGGGTTACGCAAGCGGAGCTGCACGTAACAATCACAATAAACCATTTTATAACACGTATTATTTTATGTTAACTAAATTTGTTTGTAGTTATCACTAATCATTCAGAAATTCACTTAAACACTCAACTGAAATTAAGATGCCACTTGTTTACACAATAGAAATTAACGGTCTAAACGATCTTACTGAAAAATCAAGCTATTTATGTCCCGAAATCACAGAAAAACATCAAGCAATAAAATATAATTTCAATTGTCAAGTTACCGCCTATAATCTAAATTCGCCTGTTTATAAATACATTCCGTATACTTTACGGTGACCATATAGCCCGCATTTTATAGGACTCACCCACATATCAAGACCCTGTCCTCCAGACATTTTTGCCCTTAAAAATAACCAGCAAAATAAAATAATAGCCCGCATGTCCCGCATTTGTAATAAATTAATTTAAAAAATCAAAGTTTTGTCAAAAGAAAACGAGGATTTACTTCGTTTTTGCCACATTATTCTTTGAAACCCGAAACAATTAAGGAACCAATATAAAGGGTGTTCAAATTAGAGGTATCTTTTTAAATGTTAAATAAAAGACATAAATTGTGTGAAATCTTTATTTATTTTTATTGGAAATTAAAGTACATTGGTTCCGGTTAATAATGAAAAAGGATGTCGTTCAAGTGACCTCTTCTGCTAACTTGGCAATCTGTCAATCTTTTACTAAAATTTTGAATAATTTTTTCGCGTAATGATGGTTCAATTAGTGATGTTTGCTCGATGATGTTGTCTTGAAGTGTTGAACAGTTTGAAGACTATCCGCATAACCAACTTCTCTTTCAAAAGATCGATTGATTCCTTTGCTATGAAGCATGTTGCACCTTTCTGGTCAAACCACATGTTCTGCAGATCAATATCTTCCAATTGACTCCACAAGAAGTTTCTAATCATCCCTCGATATCGAGCTCCATTTACAGTAATTGAATTGAATTATTGGAAAAAATATGGACCAATTACCACCACCACACCAAAATCCCAATTCTCATTTCAACTAACAGGAATGTTTGTACTTGTCATTTGTCAAATAACATATGGTACTCTAGTACCAAAAGTATAAATGGTGGAATATTTGAAAAGAGACCTCAAATTTGAACATCCTTTACATATTTGAATACTGTTAAAGTTAGCCGAAAATTGCAATCCGAAAGTAAAAAATTAAGTCGTAAACAGTCGACAGTGTTTAGCCGAAAATTACTATGGATGCATGGATAGCATTGAAGATTTTTGTCAATATTCTTAAGTGAAAAAACCTGGCTTCTCGTAGAAAATTATGGAAAACTCGCGAAACCCAAAAAAATATTTTGAATTGGTACAAAATCAGCGTCTAGAGTGTTATGTCAACAGCTATCGCAAGGAAAAAAGTTCAAGAAAAATGTCCTACGAGAATTCGATTTTCCAAAAATCATTACAAACTTTGCATAAAATCAGCCTCTAGAGTGTTACGTCTGGGGATGCATTACATTGATGTGACTTGTCAATAGCTATTGCAGGAAAAAATTTAGTTCAAGTTTCCCGTGGGAAAATTCGATTTTCCAAAAATCATTAGAAACTTTGTATTAAATCAGCTTGGTGTTATATATTGAGATGGATTGCTTTCATGTGATATGTAAATCGAAAGTAACAGTCAAAAACGCATGTTAAATCGCAGCTGCGTGGTGGCCAATTGACAACTCCATTACGGCTGATTAATCGATCCCCGAAGGTGTGCAAAATACCGATTGTTTCGTTTGATGTGTGGCAATTTGTGCCGTCCTGTTGAAATCAAATGTCTTGTGTGTCCTCCTCGTGAATTTTGGGTACCAAAAACTCGTTTATCATGGCTCGGTAACGCTCCCCATTGAGCACGATGGCGAGTTGAAATTGATGGATGCTCAGACACATTCTGAGCAACAGCTGCAATGGTCTTGGCTGTACGCGTGGTTAATGCAAGTGCACTTGTTTGTTTATCCAATAACAATCAAGTTTCACGAACTCGCTTTACAAATTAATAAACAAATTGCCTTGTAGGCATTTAATTTCTACTTAATTTTCCACGTAAATTTCTTACAGTTTGGGTAGAAGACTCACCACTTTGAAAGTAAATTTTCAATATTTCCCAATTTTGTTCAAGCGTAATGCAACCCATTTCGTAAATGACAAAAATTAAACTAATTTTCTGTCATAACACGAAGAAGTAAATGTCGCACTCGAATTAACCGATACTTGAAATTGCAAACGCTAGATTGACCATCATCTTATATTTTCCTTAGTTAATAATTTATGGGCAGCTGTACAAACCCAAATGCAAATAGAAACCGCGTTAAAGCAATGTTATTGGCTAGAGGAAAGCACGAAACGTGTGAAAAAATTTACGAAGACATTTCGAAAAATAATGATTTACAAATTGCGATATGTTCTTATGCAAAAACAAAAAAATTCAAAATCCCAAATAAATTTTCATTTATTGATTCTCAATTCTTTCATATTTCAATTCAACGAAATATGAACACACACCGACACCACTTTTAAAATATCCGACATAATACCGAAAAATATTTACATACGTTTACTCAATATACATACATACATCTGTTTACATACCTAATTTTAATACAGAACCAACAACAAATCTAATGTCGTAAATCGTTTTATGTTTTCGTTTCATTGGATTTGTTGTTGGTTTTGTATAATGTCATGCGAAACAAAAAACAAAAAAAGGACGACAAACATTTTTTATGAATGAAAATATATTTTTGAACACAATAACCAAAGACCCAATCCATTTGAGATTTTTGGTACTATTTTTAGACACTTCAGCTGGTATGTCGCTTTGAAATTTGCGGTGTCATACTCTCTATCTGTTTACTCAATGAGGATATTAAAATTGAAGTCACCGCTTATTACGAAATGACTATATCGTAATACGAAAGAAGATAGTATTTTCTGGAAATCATCCAGGTCAGTTTTTATAGCAGGTGGGGGATTGTAACAAACTACTATTAGAATTGTGATGGAAGGAAGTTTCATTTCTCCCATTATAACTTCAGTTTTACCATATGTACCTGAATGAATCCTCTTGAATTTCTAACATTTTCTGTAGTATATACCGACCCCACCACCATTTTTGTGTGTTCTGTCGTATCGTAGAATATTATAGCCATTTATGGCAACAGATTGATCATTGATCTTACACGTAAGCCAGGATTCCGCCACGCAAAAAAGATCAATGTTATTAAAATTAATAAAAATTCGAATTTGATCTATATGGCAAAAAAGACTGCGAGCATTAAGAAATCCAATCTTTAAACATGAACCATCACGATCTCTCAAGTTTTTGTCAGAGGTATTGTGTACTCGTATATGCCGATAGAGACTGAAGTGTGAAAACCTAAAATACAAGAAAATATTAAAAATCAATTTAAAAAAATCATAAAAACTAGAATAAAGTACATAACTTTTACAATTACGATGACCTTGTTGAATGACCGATGAATAATCACTATTAATAGGTTCATTACTGCAATGTTGCTGTGGCAGGAAATTTCTTTTGACGTCTTACATTAATAAACGGTTTAATGGCACACGGTAGTGGCCAAATACTACCATCATAAGCCTTGTTGTATATTGTAGACTCTAACCCAACTTTAAACGAAATAAAGTTTAGCAAACCTCTATCAACATTTTTTGGAACAAGTTCGTGACATTCGATTTCAGCCACTGAAATATTCAGCTTATGATTAAGATAGTTTTTAATATCGTCACTACTTAGTTGTGGTTGGTTTAAAATTTGAGACGTGCAGGTAATTTTTTGGTTTTGCCATTTCCAATTCGGTGTTGACTTCAGTTCCAGTTATGACATTTTGCGAGCTCAATTTGTTAATGCTGTTGGTGTTGTCGACGTTGTTGTTGATAGATTGCCCAGACATGGTATTGTTGTTAACAATCATTGCGCCCATTTGATCTTGGGAGACAAGGTTGTTTGTCACCGTTTGAAAATTATTAAACATATTAGTCAGCAATTTGCTAACCTCAATTAATTGAGACATCAATGCTTGGATTAGTTGCTGCTGATTGTTATGGTTTTTGAGACAATCATCACAGACAAAGTTAATGTTAGAATTGTTGAGGCATAATTTAGCATTCGCAGTTGATAAAGATGAACAACCGAAATGAAATTTTTTCTCACAACTACCAAAGCATTTTACTATATTATTGTCTGTAAAATCAACGCCACATTTATAGCACTTATTGTTCATTATGAAGGTTGTTGTAATACGGAATTAACGATAATCACGAAGGATGTTATTTATTTTATGTATGGTTATTAACGGCTTTAAACCGCTATAAAATGTTGCACTTCAATAATAATATAAATCAAAATGAAGAAGTTTATGCTCACACTGTGATCAATTGGTCAAAAAACTTTATTAGATAAATAGAGTTTATGAAGAAACTTATATTGAGTAACTATTAATATTATAGAATCTTATTTATTTATTTAGTATTTAATATAGAGTCAATAATCACAAAAACATTTAACAATAACTATAACACTAACTGTTTGCACAATGTTCAAATTGATAACTTAAAATTTGATAAATATTCTTAGATATGTTAAAATAGTTTATAAACAGTTTTATTCGTTTTATTAATTAATAATTATATTTAATATCACAATTTTTATTGTCACAGGTTAAAAAAAACACGTCTATTCACTTTGACTGTTTTATTGTTATGTATACAAATAGTGGCTCTTTACAGAAAAGAGCCGGAGCTTAGTGGTAAAATTAACTTTGCTTCCCAGTGTACGCTGTTTTCTGACCAGTAACGGTCTGGCAAATTAAACCGGCCTTTAAAATATTTTGGATTCAAAATGAAAATATAAATTGTTCTCGAACGCTTAATTTATAATATGGTTCTTCGACTACATTTGAATCTTGTACGTTGAATACAGACGTTACATTTGAATCTTGTATGTTGTTTTAAAATTTTAAAATCGGTCCCATTCCCCTCAGCCTCCCTCGAAATTTCTCCGTGTCTCATCGGCGTAGTCCGCCACTATCAGAGTAATGAATATTATCCGTATTGGTACTTTTTTTCTACACTACTACTTCTTCTTTTGCTACATTTATTTGTTCAAAAAAATATATATACAATAAACAAAGAAACAGTAGCCTTAGACTTTCTTGTCTTCGGTCGTAAATTTTTATTTTTTTTTTCCGCAAAATTTTTATTTAATTTCTTTTTTAAGTTTGAATTTAACTTAATTCGGACCCCCAAGCTAATTGAAGTAAAAATGGTTAGTTGTCTTCAGCTCTACTCATCAGGCCACTTCTGGAGCTACCGCAGGGAGTGACAGCTTGCGAAGCGATGGTGGAAGAGGTGGGCCACGGTCGGGTTAGCTTAAAAACGTTACAGCCGGAAAAAAGTTGGTGTCGAAGCTCTAAATTGAAAAATCAAGTTGAAACTGCTTCTCATAGAACTAATGTTCTTAGACCTGAGACCACTTGAGTGGCCACTTGATATCACGGGTTCACATGGAATTGGCATTTTATAATATCAAAATTTCATAATAAGAAAATGTCCAACACGGGGACGTAATGAATCATTCTAAAAGTTAATCGTATAATACAAAGATGCAAATAAAGATGAGACACCACCACGGATATGAATTAGTGCTGCTATTTTGAAGCAATTAGTTTTATCGGTTTTTTTTTTTTTTTTAAATTATTTATTATGTTAATTCACCTCATGCTGCACAATCTGTGGTAAATGAGCTACAGCTCAAAACAGGGTGTGTTAGCTTGGGGTACAAAATATATGTCAATAAATAAATAAATAAACGAAAACAAAAAAAAAAAACAAAATACACAGTTCGCAGAGGCGACAGCTCCATTTTCAAAGCAAAATAAACGGGCAAATCAAAAAGGTTTTTTGTTTATTTCCCGATCAACTCTTTGAGCCATAACTAATCAGCATCAGCCTCTCATCTTTTCTGTTAATCTAATTTTCAATTAAAAGAATCCCAACAATTTTTAAACAACAAACTTTTTTCGTCCTCATTTCACTTCTTCACACACATGCAAACACTTATATTCGTTGTTTAAATGGAGGAAAAAGCAATTTATATTATGCATGCAAGGGAGAATATCACAAGAGAGGAAACTATATATATTAGTTGTATTTCTTCAACCAAATCTTGTTTTCGCAATATTAAAAACCTCACTTTTATGATATATGTTATTATTATGTTTAATATTCACTATCAATATTTAAACTAATCACCGAATTTTAAAGTTTCCAAAGTTTAACAACAACTTCTAAGTTCTAGGGAAATCTAGGCTCGATCAAGTTAGGTAGTTTATAAATAAATCAACATTTTAGATCCGATCCATATAAATAGTTGTAAATAAAATGGAACGTATTTTTGAAAGAGAGACTGAAAATAATATCTAAATGGAATTACCGGCGTCTCAATCCTTTGCAAGCTACAATTCTGCAATAATCCTTAAAAATTAGGAAATTATTCAGAATTTCGAATAATCGTATACCAAAACTGCATACAAAAACCGCAAAATCTCGAACTTCGATAATCTCATTTCTGTAAGATCATGTAACTCAGTGCTGTCCTTAATTGACTTCCAAGTAAAACTCGAGTAATATCGAAAACCTCTAATTATCTTAAAAAATTATAAAATGTCAGATAATTTCTACTAAGTAAAACTCAACACTCGATATCACATCTACAGCACTTTACAAATTTAGAGTAATATCGAAAAACTCGAATAGACTAGAATGTATTTGAAAAGCTCGAATAATATCCAATCATCTTAAAATTCTAGAATAATCTTGATATTCTGAAAAAATTTCAAAAATCGAAATGTTAAACGATTCAAAAGAAAGAAAATGTATTTCTCCTGAAAATAACTGAAAGTTAATAATTTTGAATAAATTCTACATTAATCCAAAAATTTTATCTTTATCGAAAATATTGCGGCCATTACAAATTCGAAAATTGATAATTTTTTGGACTCATTTAATAGTTTTACCCCACGATTAAATTTACATGTGAAATGGAAAATCAAGGTCGTTTAGCCTTTCTTGATACTATGGCAACACGTAATGAGGGGTCGGGTCGGTACCTAAATTATAACTTCAGGCTAGTGATGTAAACGGTAATATTATCGGTAGTAAAATTACCGGTAAAATAGGTGATTTTAGGTAATATTACCCAACGTGGTGTTACCGTGGTAATATCGGTAACATAAATTAAAAATATTTTTTCCAAACAACTCAACTAGTCTAAATGCAAAAAGATTTATGACACCACTGCATTATATTTCCTTATGTATTATTAACGTACTACACCAAATTTTTGGTGTAAAATATAATAATCTACACCTTTTTCCTGTTTCATTGCCATATTCATTTGGCAAATACGTAATAGAACTGGAATCTGACCCTGCGTAATTATCACCCTGAATATGATCCATTGCTCTGTCTGGAAAAAACACCAATCACTAGTTTAATTAGAAACGTGACTGCAACGTCTTAGTCGATGTGCTGGAATTTCGTTGACAACATAAGACCAAAGTAGCACCAAATGGTCGATGTTAAGCTAGTACTCGAACGATTTTCGTTTCTGGTGCTCCATTATGCTCAACCATAAAGTCGGCTTGTATTGATTTGTTGAAGAAATTGCGACGGTTCTATAAACTTCCTTCGAGATACCAACTTTCTAATCAATTGTTGGGCCTTGAGTACCATCGCGTCGAAGGGTTAGTCTTATCAAAAACTCCCGGCCGATGCTTAGTCGAACATAAGCAGGGGTTCCATAACAAATTATGTCATCAATACACCCAAAGCCATTTTCTATAATTCTACTCACTAATTCTTTCAAGTGTAGTTATTAGAGGTATTAGAAAGGCTATCGACGAACATAGCAATTCGGGAAATATTTTGGAAAATTCGCGCGAAAATCCAAATTTAATCGTTGAAAATAATCGCCAACTTTTCATTTCGATCCCGAATGTTAAAATTCATTTGGAAAAAATAAAAATTATGATATACAACTTGTTGGTAGACATTTCAAAGTTTAGACACGGTTTTATTCACTAAATTAAAATACAAAATTCTTGTAGAGTTGGAAACAAATTTAATATATAAATTAAAATGTTCGCGTCAACATATTTATGATTCTACGTATGAGTTTAAACCATCACACAGCGCTTTATCGAATGTTCTACGTGGAAGTAAACACTCGTTATCTACAACAGATGACGCTGGAATAAAAGATAAGGAGCACAATCTCAATAAAAGATTAATTTTGGAAAGAGGTTGAAATCTGTCTTCAAGGTAGGCTGCAAACAAAAGAGCCTTTTCTTTGGCAGATGCTATTTGTACTTTATGCCTTTTAAGACCTTTAATTGTTTTCCAAAGGGAATAATTAGCGTCCTTGTAGCCAGCTAGGTATTCGCTAAAAGATATGTTTCTGATTTCTTTGATAAGCATTTTTAATTTGTTGCTTAAATAATTAAGTCGTGCTTTCCTTTGTGGTGCTCGGTCCCTCTGCCAGATTGGAGTTTTAATTGGTACTTGTAATTCAGTATTGTCTTCGACTAGGTTCCGGAAGAGATCCCCGTTTGTTTTATTATTCCTTAACCTAGGCAAATTTTCTTTTTTGATAATGGAATCAGTGTGATTTTCGTCTGATCACACGCCAATCGTTATGACTTAGTGTCATAATGATAGGCGTATGATCAGACGAAATTCCTTCACTATTTTTAAATCAAATCTGGTATCTTATTTGTATCCGCTGGCCAATATGTTGGTTTACCTCTAAACAGGAACTTACAGTTTAAAGCCCGACCAGAGTTGTTAGTGTTGAACCCCAATATGTATTTTTAGCATTAGAATCGCATCCAATTATGAAGTTAAAACCGAGCGATTTGAATAACGTAACGTGGTTTTCTTTATTCAGATTATACCGCGGAGGGAAATATATTGAAGATATGTTCATTGCCTTTTGATTATTTAATCGAACATTAATGGTGGCTACTTGCATAATTCCTTTTTCAATTTTTACTCCTTCTTAATATTTAATGTTTTCCTTCACAAATATGGTTGAGGGTCCTCTCGCTTTTTCTGCTGGGTGGATGGCGTGGTAGCACTGGTATCCTCGATTTCTAACGAAAGAATTAGGCAATATATATATTAGGGCTGAAATTAGGCATATCTTTTCTAAATTCAGAAAAATTTCTAACTCTGGAATTTGTTGGCGTTTCTGCATGTGTTCACATCATTGAAGTGATTTCATTCATTGTTTCTTGCTTATTTAACGGCGTATTTATAGCATCCAGGCTTCTTTCTTGTTTTAGTAGCCTTAAGTTAAGGCTTCTATATTCTTTAGTATTTTTCCAAGTATTAGGCTTTGGCCGTCCTCCTTCTTACTTACTAATGCACTTGTTTGTGGTAGTTAAACCACAGGGTTTTTGCACATTGTCCTATTACTAGGTACTCCACGGTTTAGCGGGTACGGCATTTTTTGTTTCTCAGAATTTGCAGTTCCCTGGCTATTTCACATCCTCTATAGTTAGCGGGATGCTGTCCGTTACAGTTTACACATTTTGTAGGCGTATTTTTTGTAAAGTTAGGCTCTTGTTTACAATATTTCTGCGTGTGATTATATCCTTGGCATTACTTACACTGAGGTGTCAAGCCAGTGGATTTTTTAACGCTTGTATTCCAACTCTCATGTTAAGGACTGCCTTAATATTGAAAATTTTTTCCACTTTTTCTTTCTTCAATAGTTACGGTTTTTTCTTTTTTTAGGATATTAACCACATCCTCTATTTTCAAGCCCTGGTGTTTAAGGTCTCTGATTATATCCTGCTTTGTACAGGTTGGGCGAAGACCTCTGGCCATCACTTTGATCGGGCGATCATTTTTGTCCTCGTATGTGTACCATTCCTTCCCTTCGTTTGTCAGCTTTACAGCCAAGGCTCTGCGTAAGTTCAATATCTGTTGTATTGATTTTTCATATATTATTGTTCAGTGCTACAAGTCCAATAATGTTGATTGGTGGTAGTGCATTTTCCTTAATTTTGGTAGGCTGGATTTCCTGTTCAGGTATATTTTGCTGATTTTGATTTAATACACCAATTCTTCTTCGTCAGTGTGGAACTCTGTAGCACAATGTTTCTTGACTTTAGGTCAAGAGATTTAACTTCGTTAATTAAATCCGTTGTACTTTTTTCAATCTTACACAGTTGTCCACGGAGTTCCTCAATTTTTATCTCAACACTTCTAGTTGAGGATGTTGATGATCTGGATATTATGGAACTTCTTTCAAATTTGATTTCAGAGTACATTACCTCTGAAATATTGTGGTCATCGGATCATTGAAAATGCTGATGGTGGAACATGGAAACGAATGAGTCAACCGCTACAAAATAATACATTTTTGCAAATAATATTTAAATATTTCTTGTTTAGTTCGATTATCATTCAAAGAAGATTTTAAATTAATTTCATGAAATAACTGTTCGTTTATATTACCAATGCTAAAAACATTATGTATTTCGATATTTCATAGATGCACGTTGTTATTTAAACAAATTGAACAAATTTTCGCGCACGCGATAACAACTCGCAAATTAATTCAGTTCCGCTTGTGATGCCGCGCATTCGCGGAATAAAAATTTAGTGACAAGCATCGTATATGTATAACAAATTGCTTGGCAATAAAATTCTAATTTAAATTTTCAAGTATTTGCATATTTTCTATATACTCGGTAACACATAACTTACAAAGCAAATTACAACAAAGTGTTTCAAGGGTATTAAAACTAATAGAACCAAGAAATTAGAGTGGCCTGATATTATTTTAATTGATCGAAATATCGAAACACGTGTCGTCTTTTTCTGAGTATGTATACATATTATGCCGATGTTATATACCGCAATTCGGTATTGATTTTTTCTTTGTTATCCTAGAAATGTAAATCGAAGTAAAAAACGGACATTTGCATGCTTGGTAATCAACAGAAAAAACAGCAACAATTTTGTATCCTTGAATCATGCAATTCGTTGAACATATAACATGATATCGTAATATAAATATACATTGTTGTAGAAAGGGTGTATCGGAAAATGAAGAATCGTGATGAGGGAGAAAATTACCACGTTTAGAATCGCGCAAATTGTTTACCGTAGATACCAAGAAGAGTAGAAGTGTAGAAGTTCGACCCACTTTTAATAATTATAAAATACATACATAATTATCCGCTTAATTAAAATCATCTTTAATAAAATCATTGTGTAAATATGATATCATATTATGACGAAAATTGTTCTTATTGATTTTGTTGCTATATTTTAAGGACGACCTGCTTTTTCTGCTATAAATTAATTACCTCATTTTAGTTTTGGGTGATAAATTTAGATCTAATTACGCATTCTATCTAATAGAATTTCTCGCACCTGTTTATTTATGGTTTATGTACGCGTGATGCAATGACCAAATAAATTAATTAAAACAATTTGGTCACATTTTTTAACTAAATACATATGTATATGAGATGACGAACATTGAGATCATATGCCTGACTTCTTTATCGAATTACCACGTTAGTATAACCCTGTATGAATCGTTGCACCTTGTCGATATTATATAATCGCGCTTGAATTGTAATAGCTACGTTTTGTTTTTTTGTTTGTTTAACAACACACGTTGTTTTACATAAGCACCAGCAGAAATATTCGTCCCCAAGACATATGTTACAAATACATGAGTCCACGTGATAATATTTCCATTAGACAAACATAATATTGTAAAATGTGTATGTATGTAGGGAAATAAAAATAAAAATTGTCGAGGTGACCGTCGAGAGTGACATTGTGTGGTCTTTGTTGTCGAAAAAACGACAAATTTTCAATGTGGGAAATGCCCTTTTTTATATAATAGTGCGAATCTTGATTAAAAAGAGGATAAAGATTATAAATTAGCACTGAATTTTCACCGATTCCTATAGAAAACACATAATAAAATTTCGCTACCAACAAACCAATTGAATCATTTTTTTGACCTGCTCTGCGTGATAAGTACAGAAAAGATGCTTCAGATTAGTGCGGTAAGAACATTTTAATCAGAGTTTGATAGACTGTACAAAGTTATCAGTTAGTGAAATTGTTATAAACAAATTGTAGAATACATCGTGGAGTTAACAGATATAATAAATGATGTTATGAAATCTACGTATGTGTTAAACGGTTGTACTCGTAAAACAAAAAAAAAAAAAAAAAAAATCCAAATTTTAAGAATCTATCAATAAGATGGTGGATGTTGTCTTATTGGAGTCAATCAGAAATTCAACTCTTCTAGAACTAGGGCATATTTTTAAGCCCACTTATCAATCAACCCACTTATCAACCATCCCTGAGATAGAAACTCAGCCAAAACAGCGCAGGATATAGAGTTTTGCCACCCCTAGGCCAATCGAAAATTGGGCGTCTCCTTATTTAGGTTTTATTTAGCACTCTTCTTTATTAATCCTATTTTAACAGAACTGGTCCTCCAGTTAGGCACGGGATTTAGACCAACTTAATAAGAACCAACTTGAGTATAGAACCGCTATCATAAATCATAATTTTTAACCAGTTTTTTTAGTGGTACAACCTTTCACTGTTCCCCATAGGAACCAATAGCAAAACTGTTCCTTTTTTGCATCAAGTTTTTGAATGAAAAAAGCTGGAATGTTACAAAACTTTTAAATTACATACTGACTATATTGATATTACCTACAATAAATATTAATTACTAAAATATAATATTAAAACTAACATATAAAGGGCAGAAACCTCACGAAGTGATCAGAACTTCGGTCTGTATTACCTGCGTTCTGGAATCGGTATTTTTATCGGATATAGAATCTCATTTCCAACGTAAATATCAAATTTCATAATAATCGGTTGAGAAAATGGCAAGTTCCCTCATACTTGGCCATATTCCGGAACTTCCAAGAAAGAGTTCCAAGTATGAGTTCCCTCATACTTTTCCATATTCCAGAACTTCCAAGTTCCATAGAATGGAAGAGTAAAATCCCATTTCTAACGCACATGTCAAATTTCATCAACAAGCCGAATTTCATCATAATTGATTAAACAATAGGCAAGTTCTATAGAATGGAAGAGTAAAATCCCATTTCCAACGAATATGTCAAATTTCACCGTAATCGGTTAAGAAATAGGCAAGTTCCACCATACTTGGCCATATTCTAGAATTTCATCCAAAACTCAGTTTAGAATCCCATTTCCATTGCGGAAGTCAAATTTCAATAAAATCAGTTAAGAAATAGATAAGTTCCATCCTAATTGGCCATTCATTTAATTTGCTAAAGGTTTAATTTGAAATGCAAAATGTTCAATTTGAGATTTGAGATACTAACAGTGACCTTTCTTAAGTCTTAAACAATATTTGTGTACGGTTTGGTTCAAATCGGTCAAGTCGTGTGGATTTGTTTAAATATCATACACATATGCTATACATATCACTCACTAAACACTGGTCCAACACCATCTCAACCCCAATTCAACCCGCAAACGGCCCCCAACTCAACCCTCAACCCAACCACAAACTCTCTTTCAACTCAATCTTCAAACCGGCATATATAAAAAATTGGTGAACTGCTCACTATATCTTAACCCAACCCCAAAATCAACTCCAACTCAACTTGAACTCAACCCGCAAATTGATCCCTAACTTAACTTTCAACTCAACCCCAAACTCAATACCCAACTCAATATTTAAACCAGCATATACAAAAAAATTAGTAAATATTTCTATAACCCGATGCTCTTGATGCACAGGTTCCTAAAGCTTTTCAAATCTCGGCCTTGACCATAGAAACAGATTGGCACAAAAAAAATTCTAAATCGAACAAGCCGTTCCCGAGATACCATGGGTACAGTTATACAGATATCCAGACAAACGGACGGACATTTTTTTTTTTTTGTTGCTTGTTTAGATTCAGGGACTTTCAAAACGTCGAGAAAATTGGTTTTGGACCAGCCAAGTTTTTGATCATTTTTGACAGGATTTCAATACTTTGGTCTTTTTATAAGCCGAAGTAATTACATATAAAATACACTGCCGAGCAACTAAATCATCTCAAACCTTCAGCACTCATAGAAAGGCGAATTTTTTTAAAATTGCTTAACCGATTTTCACAAGTCAATATTTTTTTGAAAGGGCTATTTGGGAATTCGATTTGAACGTGATCGAGTCTTCGAAGTATTAGATTCTTAATTTAATTGAATCAAATTCATTCGTTTCTTATTTAGTTCGAATCGAATTCCCAAATAGCCCGCCCGCCTGATATTTTTTCTTTATGAAAGTTGGTTCAGTACTTTTTTTTATAATGAATTTTGAATGAAAACGCAACCGAAATTGATGATAATGAAAAAAAATATTGAGGATATTTAAATTTAAATTACAACAAAAAATTCAAGCAAAACAAAAACAATTTTATTGGTTAATACTTAGTATTGCCCTCCTTGCGTCTGCAACGGTTCGCATGCGGTTCCCCGCATTGACCTTATTAAGGTTTCGACAAAGACTTGAGAGATCGCATCCCACTACTCATACAACGCAATCTTGAGGTCACGGATGTTAGATGGTACTGGATTTCTGTTACGGGCTCCACCAGGTATGAAAACAAGATCCGTTTTTCCCTCAAGCGATATGCCAGCCCACACCATGCATGAACCACCGCCGTAAAAGACTGTTTCAGCAAAACAGAACTGCAGAAATCGCTCTCCCGGACGCCGGTAGATCCGGTCTCGCCTATCACTACCATGGAGACATATTTTGCAGTCAGTGAATAGAACGAACCTCCATTGCTCGATGAGTTGATGTGTTCGCGAGCTAATTCGAGTCGCTCTTTGTGGTGGCACATCACAGATATTAAAACAATTTAAAATTTTTTTTTAAAATTCACATTTCGTTTTTGATTAATTTATCATATATTTGCATTCTCAATATTGGGGATGGAAAATAGATTGAACATGTGTTAATTAATTTATGGGGGTAGACTCCACGTAGAATAACAAATTAAATATATTAATTAAAGTCATAAAAAGGAAATACTGCCTTCATCAGACATTGGTAGTAAAGAGCCGATAGAGTAATAGTAGTAAATTTGACCTTGAACTTTAAACGTTGTTTCAACATTGCGACCATTATTACTCGTATTTTTAACCATGCTTATTGCTCCAAAAGATGCCATTTGAAAGCAAGAATTAAATTTTCGAAAAAAAATTTTGTTCTATAGTAACACCAGATATAACATAAACGTTTTCAATGGTTCAGACGGTGGATTCAATTTATGCAATACAACTTTTACTGATGCGCAACACATTCCACCTGTTTCATTTTTAAATTTAAATGCATGGCAATATTCACATTCTTTAACCATTTCACCAATAATAATTTTAAAATGTCTTGAATATTCTATGTCTGGATCATATTCAAATGCAAGACAATTGAACGATGATCGCACTAATGCATGTTGTATTTGCATGCGTTGTCGATTTCTTTATCTGTTTGCATCAGTGATGGGTTGACGCGATTGTCTTTGTCTTAATATATTTGCTTGTAGACGTTGGTTGCGTTGCTATCGAATTTCTTGTGTACGTATTGCCATTGGATGCATTGTAATAGGCACATATCATTGTGTCATTTTGATTGTAATATCTCTTCGTTAAAGTAACGATAAATAAAGAAAACGTTGAGTTGATGAACGCAATAGCACAGATAAATGATGCTTGTAATGAAATTGTAAAATATTAATGTAAAATTCCAATGAGAAATTATGTTCATATGACAAAATTCAATTCTAAAAACAAAAAAAAAAAAATAGCGTCATCTATTGGACGGCAGCATATACCAAAAGAATTTTCTCAAGCATGCGAACATATTGCGTATTGTAAATATGAATCATTTCGGTTTAAAAATATAAAATTTATTAATAACTCGGCTACAGCGCCACCTATCGGGTCCAATATTTATTGTGAATGTGAGTCATTTTGATCCATAAATCTATTTTTTGTTAGTAACTTTACTACAGCGCCACCTATCGGATCCTAGCATATTTATGAACTACCATCTCGACAAAACAAATATATTGTTACGTTTTTGCCTTGTCAATCAAGGTTCGTATCACTGGATTGTGAATAATACAAACTCAATTCAATTATCACCAACGAATTTATTTATTTCACAAAATTTATTACAACACAGTTTATCAATAAAAATTCACAAAATCACTTTATATAAATTATTCTTAAATTTTACTGATCACTTTTACTTTATTTATCGCACTATAACACTTTTTTAAATCACTTTTTAATTCCTTTTAATCTTTATACTATCGCTTACCAAATATTACTAATCCAATTCGATTTCGTTCGCCTTTTTATATACACAAACCAAACTTCTAGAAAGCTCATGATTTTTCTAGTTAGAATAGTGTAGAGCAATTTTATCATGGAAAATTCCATTTAGAACAGTTTAACATTGAGCTATTAATTTTAACTTATTCTATTACACACTAGGTGTCACCGTCACAATATTGTGTAAATATGACTTCAAGTTACACGATCACTAACAGATGATATAGATTCTTGCCGCCATACACCGTATAAAAGACAAATACAAGGTGTGTTTTATTTTTATTTTTGTATAGCAAAAGTTTTAAAGGAAAATTTGACATTAAACCAAAACATAACAAATAATTGCTAAAAAATTATGTATTTAGTATTATTTGACTTTTTATTCGTCTCTAAATTATCTAAAAAATTTAATATTATTAATACTCATATCAGAATTTCATTTTTTCGAACAATTTCCGTCACAGAATAAAAAATTTAAAAAATTTCCACCATAAAATCGCCATTATATTAAAATTATTAGTGTGTGCGAGAATTATTTTTCATCATATACAAATTTTATGTACGTGTTTAGTGACACTCCTATAAAAAGTTTTTTTTTTTTTTTAATCTATGCAATCTTTTCTGGGGCTCAAGGCACTCCCAACTCTTTCGCAGTTAATTTTACCGTCCTACTTTATGCAGTAGTAGCCAAATCGAGGACGTACGGCTATAGACCCGCTTTGTATAAACTACCTGCACATTGCATTGCTTCAAGCCAACCTATAGTGCTGACAAGAAAGGTGGATCGGCCCATGGAGGCTGCACTCTCAACAGGGGGTCACAGATATGTTCATCGTCATCACCGCTTTTGCATCCCGCCCCTATCGGGATTCGAACCCGGTACCTCCCGATCCAAACGCCGCAGCTTTAACCACTGCGCCGTTTGCTCGGTCTATAAAAAGTTCTCAATTTAATACTTTTTAGAGGAGTGTCACAACTACAGACACAAATATTTTTTTACTGATTCGGGTTTTTGTTTCATTCCCCCATCTGGCAAATATATATTTTTTTCTTCCTTTAATTTTACTATTCAGTAAAATTTTCCCATCGAATAGCAACCTGTATACAAAATTAATGCCATCTATACAATTTCAATACATTAATTAATAATTTAATTGGTATTTTAAAAAATTGGAATAAGAACAATTTTCTATTAAATTCTTTCGATTTCCAAAAAAGAATCAATTTTTTTATCCAAAAAATATGAAAAAAAAATAAATTGATTTATTTGTAGTTATATTGATGAAAAAAAAAACAAATGAAAAAGCGAGGTTATGTTTACTCATTTTACAGCATTTTACATATTGCACTTTACAGTATTTTAGCATTGTACTAAATTTAAACACAACTGATTTATGAAAATAACGGCTTATTTTTGTTTATCTAATTTTGGCGTTTACATTTCTATGTATTTGTGAAGTTCGGATTAAATCTGCCAAAAAATCCGGATTTGTTACGAATGATCCGGATCAAACCAAAAAAATCAATTTATTGATTTTTTCGCCCCAAAGAATTCGACATTAGTTTTAGCTACTCGTATGTATGTTGTGAAAAACAAACCGTTTCGCAACCTACTATGATTTTAAAATTTTTTTTTTAACAAATAGAGTCACCGTAAACAACTTGTGTTTTTCAATTGTTACGTGTCATGCGCAATTCGATGCTATCCATTTTTATTATGTCATTAATCTTTTTATTATACGGATAATGATATGGTTTGACCGATATAGTGGGTGTTTGCTTTATCTTTCACGTTTTATTTTAACTTATGACTGTTTTTGAATGTGGCTGTGCAACCAAATTTATTCATTGTATTTGTTATTGTTTTATATGTTGCTCCACTGTATTCTACGCTAATTCATTTCTCGTCTTTGTTAATTTATCTCGTTTTAGTGTGGTCAAACGTGGTTGGTAATTTTTCGCTACGGTTTGTTTATTGTTGAATTTAGTCAATTATCGTAACCTTGTATCCGTTTTTTTTCCGACTAAATTTACTTTATGGTAATCGTATTCTTCTATTTTTATAGGTATGTGGTTTATTCTAATGAACATGTAATTTTATACCCCCCATTTTTTGTTGCTATGAATGATAGGAGTCGTATTGTGTATTGTTTGATAGGAACAATAAACAACACGACTCGCATCGTTGTTTGTGATTGCGAGATACAGAAAATTAATTTTTTTATTCTATGTTTGTGTGTGAATTGTGTGTTTGCAACGGTTGCAACGGATTGCAACGATTGGGTCCATAGTTTCAGATTACAGCGAGTCATTGGCCAAACCGAATTTGAGGATCGATTTAAATACGTCAAACGATAACAAATTTGTCATTCCGCTCATCTCTCGAATTTTGGTCACATTTAAAATTTGTATGGCCCAAGACAACAAGCGCAAGTAGGCTGTTGATGAATGCTGTGTATCAATTGCTAGTAATTTTATGAAGTCGCGATTTTCATCGACCTGAAAATAAGCATGACCGACTTGATTTTTGTTTAGTTTCGGGTTTTAGTGTTCCATATATCAACGTCGAATCGAATTTGATGATTTGGCAGTGACAATTTCTTATCACTAAGCATCAACCATGCGATTTATATTGTCCTGGAAGCAATGCTGTCATATATCGCAGCAATATTGTCACATTGTTTTGAATGTACTCAGGGTCCATTTGATAGGAAAGACTGTTTTATAAATAAAAACCTTAAGTTCGCAAACAGCGTCACGTATTACAATGAATATAGACAATTTGGATTTTTTTTTATAGATTTATTGACATTTCAAGGTGTTACAACAAATATAAAACAATGACAAATCGCGATCATATGCTACCGCGTGCCGCACGATATAAAACGGCCTTAAAAAAATATCTAAAACAATGCCGAAATATAAACTGGAAAAATAAAATAAAATAAAGAACAAAAAACGTGATCCATACTCTCGTGGAATATCTTAATTATGTGTGTTTATATAACGACGAATGTGTAATGTAGCGTGAATCATTATAATTGTATAGTATTCAACTTGTTTGCGCTACTAATAAAAAAAATAAAAATAAAACAAAAAATTTGAGGTGCGAATTTATGCAAATATTTTGTTTTATATCGCGCGCAGTGACCGGATTTAGAAAGTGATGCGAGGTATTGAACTTTTGTTCATTTTTTGTTGGTTTTGTTTATTATTAAAATTTGTATTTCGACTCGTATATTTATTGTATATTCGCTTTTTACGGTCATGTTCATTACAATAATGAATACGAGTACATATTGTATTTTTGTTTTTATTCTTAACCCAATGAAGGTCGCGAAATCAGTACTTGTTGCACAAAAAAAGGGGTTGCCAAAATGTAAACGATAAACAGCCAAAATGTAACGGCTTAATCATTCAATCCTCAACTCAATATCCAAATCCAACTCAACCTCCAATTCAACCCCAACCCAATTCGCAACGCATTTAACAAAATGACAACTCAACTCAGAACAACTGAAACTTCATTAGTGAGTTTACAATTCATAGTTAGATGACAATTTTGTAATAATAAGAATATAGACAACACTACATCAAACGACTCTAGTTATTTAATAATAAAGACTGAAGTTGCTGACGCTTCTTTAAACAGTTTCCCCTATCCTTCATTTGAAAATGTTGGCTACCAAATACCACGTGTCAATAACTAGTATGTTTTGTATCAATTTGTGGGCCAGATTCCAACTATAAGAAATTTAAGCTCTCTGCATAATTCACGGTATTTTAATTTAGCATTTTTATAAACGCACAGTATAGGAACACGATGAACTGAGACACATTTTATTCATTTCCAGTTCCACATTTTATTCAAACCAACATGCGAAGATTATATATAAGGGAATGCTTACACACAATACTCCTCCTTAATCTGAACATTGTGCACCGTTCCTAATTCCCATGGCATCACGAAACTTTATTAATTTAAACTTGTCGAGAGGTTTCGTAAGTATGTCTGCGATCTGCTCACTTGTGCTAATATGATTTACATTAATATCCCCATTTGCTACGGCCTGCTGTATGAATTTATGGCGAACGTCTATGTGTTTGGTTGTAGGGTTATACCCTTCATTTCTAGCAAGTTGTATGGTACTTTGGCTATTGCAGAAAATGTCCATTTGATGTTCGATGCCAAGTTCATTTATTAAACCATTCCACCATAGAGCTTCCTGTGTTATAGCGGACAATGACTGGTATTCCGCCTCACATGACGAGAGAGATACTGTTGCTTGCTTCTTCGAATTCCAGGAGACAGCACCACCTTATGCAATAAACACATAACCCGTTGTTGATTTACGATCGTCTGTATCTGCAGCCCAATCAGCATCTACACGTTAATCGATATGATTTGGTTGCCTTCAAATAACGTAAAACGTGCTTCACTGCACTCCAGTACTTCTGGCCAGGATTTATATTGCATCTACTTAATTTATTTACTGCGTACGATATATCTGGACGTGTAAATTGGGTCAGATACATGAGACATCCAACGGCTTCCTAATATGAAATACGCTTCATATCATTTACTTCTTCTGATGTAACTGGACAATCATTTTTTGATAGCACCTCACTCGAATTCATGGCTGTATGAGCTGGTTTACAATCATTCATTTGAAACTTTGCCAAAACTGTATCAATATAGTGTTCTTGGTCAAGGGTTATAGAAGACGATGATTGTTCCACTCTCATGCCTAGCCAAAAACTAACCTTTCCTAGGTCTTTCATCTTAAATTTTTGATGCAACTGATTTTTTAGTGTATTTACGAGTTGTTCGTTATTAAAGAACAATAGCAAATCGTCGACATATACAGCAACAATAAATATTCCATTATCGACGTTCTTATAATAGACACAAGCATCATAGCTGGACTTTCTAAGGCCAATTTTGCGCAACACTATGTCAAGTTCGTTATTCCAAACGCGACCTCCTTGTTTTAAACCGTATATAGCTTTACGAAGCCGACAATATTTATTTGGATTGTGCTTGTCTACGTAGTACGGTGGTTGCCCCATATATATCTCTTCGCTCAAATTTTCTTGCAAATACGCTGAAACTGCGTCCATTTGCTCAACTGCGCCGGCGGGATCTCTCTTTGTTCGAAATACCTGGCTGTAATTCCTATGTTCCATTTTCATGCAATGCCTGAATCTCAGCTTTCATTGCGAGTGCCCACTTATCAGCATCTGCCCTGGATAACGCTTCCTCGGGTGTATCAGGATCTTGCAAAAATAGCTGCGAAGAATTTCTACAAGTATTTCCTTCTTTAAACAAATATTCAGGATACTTACCCACTAGCGGGCACCCCTCAACGTTATGTTTCGACTCTTGTTGGATATTTACAACTGGTTTATTTAAATACGATGGGGGTGCAGTGATGGCAGCGAACTGTGAATGTTGATACAATTCAAAATCTTTTATTGGAACCTGATCTGCTTCATCAAGATCTAAGTTTTCCTTGAGATTAACAACCTCAAACTCCTCGGGATTGCTTTGGATATATACAACACTGTGTAATCAAGCAGTTGTTCTTCTCGTTTTGTAACTTTACCCTCATCGATAAATACCACATTACATCTTTTAATTACGATATCTTTATCTACATCGTAGAGGCGATAGCCTTTCGTCTTATTATCATATCCAACTAGGATACATTCGTGTGATTTTTCATCCCATTTTTTTCTACGTTGATCAGGAACATGCACCATAGCCACCGTTCCAAATAATTTGACGAAAAAATTTACGAAACTCAGATATAGCATTCGAAATGTTCAGTCCACCAAAAATAGCAGTCCAACCGACACTAGCCACAAAATTGTTTAAGGACGGAAGATTAAATGGCGTGTGCAAATACTAGAATGTCCTGATAAATTAGGCGAAGACCCTATGTCAATAAATTCTAATGATGAAAAAATCAAATCCAAAATACATTCATAATTATTGACGTGTCCGAAAATTAGCGAAGCTGTGTAATACAAAGTTAGAAAGACCACAATTTGTATTTTGCATTTTGCGTTAACTTAAAGATTATTTTTCAGCGCAATAATCCACGAAACACAGAATAGCATGAAGACAACATCATAATCGTTGCATTGCATAAAAGTGATGCATAAATAGATGATAATACATACACATATGTAAACTATTGTCGATTGGTTTGGTTGTATCAGACATTGATGATGTTTGCAAACTGCCGGAGTTAAGGTTTTTACCTGCAAGCCACAGACTGGGTTGAAATAACTAATGAAACAATGCATAATCCACGTCGGGAACAGACTTTGGCAATAATAACAATCGGTTCAGGAATGCTTGGATGAACTTGTTGAAGAAATGGTGAAGCAGGAGCAATGTTATTATTATTGCTATACTCAACTAGAACAGAAATGCGCAATCATTCAACGCAACACTGCTGTCGACCTGAAAGCTATAAACGGAGTACGTTTATAATTTTCAGGGGAGTATTTCTAGTCAGAAGTGAGTACAAACGAAATATAATAGTTACACCTTTGACATAAATAATTGTTGGTGTTTCGCGCAAACAAAACACGAACCAGCAACTTACAAGCGTTGAGCTCTATATGCTGCTCAAGCTAAATACTTTTTAACACTGCCACAACTCTTCAAGAAATTATAGATATTTTTAGATTATCGTTTTGAGATTTATAGGGGCGGAGGGGTGGGGGAGATATGGAGTTTCTTCAATAAGACATGGCCACAATTCAACAAATATTGCAAGACACTATAATGACACTTTGGTTATTAGAAAACATTTGGCGAAATTAGATTTGCCAAAGAACAATTAGTTTTTTGGTTTCATAACCACTCCAGGTCTTTACTACATTTCCAGGTTCCAGCACCTAATGGAGCCCGTTTGTCAATGTACTTTAGTGAAATTTTATATCTGTGTTATTAAGCCGATTTTATCAGTAGTTCCTAACATAAAACCGAATTATTCACGCTCTGAAAATTTCTCGGGTCACCTCATTTGGGATCGGATTTGTTAAATATAATAAGAGCCAAATTCAAGAAATATTGCCGAACAATTTATCGCATTTTTACTTAGATAACCAATCCAGGCAATGTATTACGCCTCCAGCTTCAAATGGAACTAGGTGGAACGTTTGTGAATGAATTTTAATAGAATTTATGGAAAATTCCTTCGGCTATATCATCTGTGGTCGGATTTCTTAATTAAGCAATGGCTCAAATTCAGAATAGTTTTTGAAACTTTCAATCAAAAATGATATTCGCCAAATTTATTTGTATCTTAGCGAATTCAGACTATCTTCTCAGTCTCCACCATCAAATGCCTGGAACAAGCACATTTGTTGATGGCTTTTAGTGAAGTTTATTATCTGCAATATTTTGTAAATTCTTTAAATCGTTCCAATTATGAAATATATTTTTTTTTTGGCCTGAAAAAAATTTCTGCCGTTAGGTAGGGCTGGGATGTGAATTTCTTAAAAAATACTTAAAAATAAGATTTGCCACTGAAATGGCACTGAATGGAACAAATACATTTGTCGATGTATTTTAGTGAAATTTTATTTCGGAGATATTAAGCCGATTCTATACATATAAAGAGTTCCTAACCTTAAACATATTGAATCACGTCCTGAAGAATTTTTTGGGCCAGTCATTTGCGCTGGAGTTCGAATTAAATTTTGTTCAAATAATTTTTTTTCTGATCCCTCGTGGATGCTCACAGAAATTTGAAAACCCGAAACATGTCCAGAGAAACCGGGACGCCTGTCACCCTAAAACTACCTAAATCCTACCTAGGCGAAAAGGAGAATATCAAAATAAAACTGAGAGACATAATTTGCGCATAATTTGTCTTGCAGTGTAACTTTTGTATTTAGGGGATCCTTGGAAATGCCTTGATGTTTTTATAAGTTGCAAAAAGTCGGAATTATCTTTTTATAAGTTTTACCAACAAATCTTCAGATTCTCAAAAAAGTAATTTAGTTCGCAAATTTGACATGTTTGAATGGATTTTGTCTGCTAAAGTGACTGACGTAATAATGCAAGAAAACCGTTTTATAGGTTTTTCTCGTAGAACGACAGAAACCATTATAAATTAGCTTTGAAAAAATGCTTTATGAAAAAGCCAGCTTATAATTATTGCAAGTAAAAGCCGGTAAGTTAAAATATTGTGTAAAATTATTACTAGTATAGCAGTTATTAGAATAGGAAGTACAAAATGAAATAGTGGAGTACAGGAGCAAGCACTAGCACTGGCTAACATGCCCTTCTGAAGCTAATCAAACCTCTTTTCGACTTTGGTAGATAATGTGTTAACTGTTTTAATGATTTCGGCCAAATTCTCCTTCACTTTCGAAATCTCCGTCACGTTTTACATATTGAAAACATTTTGGCAGTTAAAACACACAAATGCTGATCTATGGGCAATCATTAAAAGATCCACTTTGAAATTAACAACACAATCAGGATAATCTAATTTACATTCACCAAAGCAACGCAATAATTCCCGATTTGAAATTACACAAAATTATGAAAAATTTAATAAATTATGGTACACCACAGTTCTACAACGATTGATTTTAACAGTTTATATTATGTATGTATTACCACAATAGAGAGCAAAAATATGACTATGCTCGTATATTTTATTTATCACAGATTTTGAATAAAACTCCATATTATGTAACTAGAAAAGAAGAAGGGGGCAGAATTGGTCAATTTTTATTATTTTAGGTCCTTACGCGCCAGTAATATGCAACGTACCAAGATCAAGAATAGAGCCCCCTTTTCCAAAATATTTCCCCATTGATTTGAATATTGAATTGTCGTGCTACTCCTTCGCCCGATTCATTTATGACCAAGACAAACATTTTGGTGGCGGTCGTATTAAACGAAGAAATCAATTCGTTGGGCTCATAAACATGCTATTTTATTAACCTTCACTCTGTCTATAGCACTATCACGTTGTCTGTATATAGGGGTCAATCTGACCCCATGAATATCGTCATATATTTCTTAGGGAAAGTAAATAAAAATTGTTTATTTTCTTATTACAAATTTATATTTTTATTGAAAAAATAATTACATTCACAAGAAAATCACATTTTAATTAGTCAAATTTATGTTTTAAGCAGATGCGCCCACATAATCTTCATCCGAAACCATTTCCTATTCTTAGATGCATTCTATACATATATTTTGATAATATAGCTCATTAGAAAAGTAACATCTTGTTTTGGTTCTGATATCAGATAATCGAGGGCGCAAGTAACATCTTGGTGTTTTACTAACGGTCTTAGCCGTCACTTCTTCGCCTGTTGATTTCCGTCTTATTTGTAACACTTTATAACCTATTAGGTCGATTGTCCTTACATTTCTTTTACTTTTCGAGGGTTGGAGACGTTGTTGGAGAATGTCTAGCGACCCCTCCCCTTCACGGTCTACTCCGTTGTCGTTGTGCAATAAAATTCACTCAGGAATAAAACTCTTAACTACATAACTTTCACAAGTGTTTATTTTGTCTAATTGTTGGAATTGACATAGTTTTTTCTGCAAAAGTTGCTCGGCTAAAGTACATCTTGTGAAAAAATTTTCATGGTAATTGTTCTCACTTTGTTGACGTACGGTGTGGATATCCGGTGGACTAAATTCAATGAGTAATCAACCGAATGAGGGCCCCTGGTTGGCCATCAACATACAATTCTGCGTTCAAAGGGTAACGGTTCTTTGCGTCGCATAGCCAGAATAGTTTAATTCCATACTTAGCTGGTTTTGATGGTATCTAATGTTATGAAGAACATCTGACTCGAGTTAGAACCAATTCAATGGTTAAATTTGATGATGGTTTATAAAGTTCTCGAATGTTTCCCAAGAATATTTTCCATACATCTCGGAATGCTGGAAATTAGGCGGTTTTAAGGCGCTTCTGTCGATTATTATAGCTCGATAAAATGGACGGTTGTCAAGATGGTATAATTCATCTAATCGCTCGTTCCAGTTCTTATGAGCGCCAGTGTAAATTAAAATGCCGACCAGAGCAAACTTTTCTCCGAATTAGTATCACACCAAACACGGTGTTTTTCTGTTGTTTTACTATTACTGTATAAAACTACCGCGCTTTTCTATTGGTCTCAGCCATGATAATAGTCACCAATGTTTCTGAGATGATCGTCAAGCCAACTCTTTTTCGGGTAACCGGCTGATTCATCGCGCATAATTTATCCATGAGAGCAATTCATTCCAAATCAATTCATCCCTTATGGTTATTCAAATTCTTTTTTTTTAGTGTGCCATGAGTTTATAGATAAACGATATAAACACATTAAGTTTTATAAATGATTTTAGTGTGCCATGAGTTATATCTATAAACACATTAAGTATGTATTAATACATTAAGTATTATAAATTTCCGTGTCTTCTAGAATATATTAAAAATTGGAAAATATTAAAAAAATATTTATGCCATTTTAACTATTAATTTTAATTTAAGTAAGTATGGCTTTATTAATTTTATGAGTTTAAAAAAAAATTTTAAAAATTATTTACATAATTTTTAACTAGAAATTAGAAGAAAGAAATGGAGGGACAAATAAAATTTTCAAAAACGGAGAAGAATAAGGACTGTTTGATATATCAGGGATTCGTTTTCTATTTGGATAAAACATTAAATGAAAAAATAATTTGGCAGTGCGCTCAGTATTACTCCACAAAATGCAGTGCTCGCTTACATATTCGTGATAACGTTATTGAAAAGAAACTGCCGGACCTTTTTGAACACAACTATGCTGCCGAAGCTGCAGAGCTTGCAGCTCGTCAGCATATTACAAATATTGTTCAGAATTCCAGAAATTCTCAGATTGGTAGCACACAACAAGTAATTTGCAAAGAAATACCGACTATTTTCGATGCTGCTGCTGCTGCAAAAATGCCACATTCGAAGAATACGTAATAAACATTCCGATGTTCCACATTTACCACTTCCAAAGGATCGAAAATCACTTGTGGTTTCCGGAATGTTATACAAGCACAATGAAAGGTGACACATTTTTGCTTCACGATTCATTGACCGATAACCCCTACAATAATGCAGAAAATCACGAGCACCGATTCATAATATTTGCAACTAAAAACTTTTTGAATACATTAGCAAGAAGTAATTTCTGGTATGCCAATGGAACTTTTGAAGTATGTGGCTACTTATTCAAACAATTATTCACTATACATGCTCTACAATATGGAATCAACATTCCAATAGTTTACGCTGTTTTACCCAATAAATCAGAGAAAATATATTGTAAAGTTTTGGAGATATTGCGAAAACATGAACCTAATCTTGCTCCAGAAAAGATCATAATTGAGTTTGAGCTCGCGGAAGTTAACGCTTTCAGAAAAAATTTCCCAGAATGTGCCGTATCTTGTTGTTATTTTCACCTTAAGCAAAGCTTATACAGAAATTTGGCTTTATCTGGTCTCAAATCACGTAATGAAAATGAACCAATATTTGCAATGCAGCTTTTGTTGAACCAGAAAAATTTCCAGAATATTTTGATCTTCTAATTTCCTCGAATATTTTAACTGAAGTTGACGATTTTATCATGTATTTTGAAGACAATTACATTGGTAGAATGATATCAAGCACATAGCGTAGCCAGCCAAGATTTCCAATAAATTTATGGAATGTATACCATAATATGCTTATGGAAGATGACAGAACAAACAATAAAGTAGAGGGATGGCATAGGGGCTTCAAAGATTTAGTTAGTGTTCAAAATCCGAATCTATGGACCTTTTTCATAAAAATAATTGATGAACAATCTCGTTTTGTAATTCATATATGAACAACATTTGAGTGGAGGCCCATCAGCACCCAAGTGACGTACTTATAAGGATTTGGATGCCAAATTGAAGACAATCGTAGCGAAATTTTCTTCAAATGGCCCTCTAGAATATTTAAGATCTTTGGCTCATAATATCCAAATTAAAACTATTTAATTTTTTTCCAAGAATTTACCTAATTCATCATTTATTCGATTCAATTTCAGTTTTCTTCTATTATAATTGTTGTTTAATTTATGTTGACTCATTTTTTAAAAATTTCAAAAATAATGGATTTTTTGTTTTTTTTTTAAACACAGTAATAATTTTTCATAATTAAGTCTTCAACTAGACTATATAGTTCACCCTTGCCGCATCAATATTGTTTGCTATTTTCTCTTCATTTGACAACTCAGGAATAGAAACCCTATCGAAAAGTTTACGGTGCTCTTGGTTGCTCTATCTTTTCTGCGCCATAATAACTATATTTTCAACTAGGAATAGCTATTACTTTCTTTTACTCTAGTAAAATAAAGTATAGTAATCATGAAAATTTTGGACCTTGAGATTTTTAGAGATTTATTTGTTTTGAGGTCCCCTGAGTCCGAAAAAGTGGGTTTCGAAATGGTGTCTGTCTCTCTGCCTGTCAGTCTGTCTGTGTCCTCTCTACAGCCCAGATGGTTTAACCAATCGAACTGAAACTTCAGATTTAAGTAGACAGAAATACGCTTGCTTCATTTCACACTATCGTAATTACCAAATTTACAAGTAATTTGGGCCCGCTTTTCATTGTATTGCGTGTATAATATATTAGTTGAGCGTATCTTATAGGTCATAGGCCTTTTTTCATTTTAAAATCGACTGGGGTCAATTTAACCCCAATACATACAGAGAAGTTTAACAAGGTATATTTTATACACATTTAAATTAATAAAGTAGGCATTTGATTATAAATCAATATTTAAACGCAAATGTCAAAAAATAGTTTATTTCTATAAAAATAGATGGTTCTTATCTTGCTAAGAAACAATATGCCTTCTAATGGCTGATTTACATTCAATGACATTCAATTAGGAAAAAGTAAAAAGACAAAAAGAGAAAAATAATCATCTGCTTAAAAAAGTCAATTGAAACCCGAGAAACAAACCGAAAAGCCGCAGTCTACTTTTTTTGTAGATGTCGAGTTTCATCTTTTTTCTGTAAAATCGTCGATGTGTGAATAAATAACTATAATAAGGTTAGATAAACAAGTAAACCAATCATTTGTATTGGTTTATGACATTTTTTTTTATGTATAAAGAAAATGAATTTTTGATTTGACATCTCCATCTGCGAAAATCTTTGAATGTAAATGAGTCTTAAGTTGTATTAGCCAAGATATAAACCAAAAATGTTGTTCAAAAATTTTGCGGTTTGCTAAATGGCGCCTCCGTCGAAAGAGCTTCTCAATAATTGGGTTTCATTTATATTGCTATCCCTAACTATAACATGCATTTTACCCTTACCTGTGTTTTTTATTGATCAACCACTTCGTTATTTATACCTTGTACCTACTTCCTTTCCTTGGTTTGTTTCTTGCGCAACTCTGACGTTCTGCACATTTCCACTACTTTTTGAAAATAATGGTCATCCCATTCCAATAAATCTATGTACTTGTAATTTAACATCAGCTATGCCCAAAACAATCTTATCCGGTGGTTGTTCATCTTCCTCTTAATATTCACAAGTCTTTATTAATCTGAGAATATCAGCTAAAAAGGCATCAAACGTTTCACCCTTTTGTTGAACACGTTTTATAAACTAAACCTTTCAAACAAAATATTTTTTCGGGGTTGTATTATAACAAAAAGTCTATCGCAACTTTTTTAATTTTTTGCTTGCTATAGGAAGTCGCAAAAACGTTCGAGCAAATAATGTCTTTTTCAGCTCGCAAGTTGCCAATTTGCCTGCCAGAACATATCGAGCATCTACCCCAATATTTTTTTTCTTTTCAAGCTCTTTATTATTTTTAACTGAATATCTGACCCCGTGCTGTGATACATTAATGGGTAATTTTTATTCATATTCACTTGGACTATCATTGTATGTAATATTATAAGTAGCAACTCTCGTATCTGCACACCAACATATATAGTTGAATTCTATAATTCTGTAACAATCACCAACAGTATATTAACCGCTCATGTATTATTAACCATTGCATCCTAAAATTAGCTTAGAATGCAAAATCGTGTTATATACGTATGCTATTGGCACGAAAACGTGTTAATGATTGATACCAAAGTGAATCATTTTGTCACACTGATTATTATGTATCACGTTGATATGCACACCGAACTATAATATTACCGCGTGCGCTTATACATCAATCAGTTTGAACAACCGTGTTTCCTTTATTTTACATATGATCACGCTCTGGGTATCGTGCAGCAATACTTTACATCAGACATTTAGTGATGTTTACATGTGTGTGGTCATCTATTTTGAATAATAATATAAATTATGCATACATGTGTTATGTCTATATACACTTTATTTAAGATCAAGAAAGCAATAAGCAAAAACGTGTCACATTATAATATTTAATGTATGCCAAGATTGATTTGTATACATAATCGGGACTTTTTCATCTTTGTGAAGAACCCACAAAGCACAAAAAAAAAAACAAAAAAAAAAACAAACAAAAAACGGTGCTGTACTATATAAAATAAACACAAACACACACTATATCTACATGTTAGTACATCATCACATTATTCAGATCCCGTGTATTCAATCGAACACGAGTTATTATTTGATTCGATTGTTTTATAAGATCACGTGTATTTGATTGGATTTTGGTTAACTTTACATAATATACAGTTTGTTGGGGTTTCTTTCTTTTTCTAACGAAACGTAACAGTAGTAGTGCTAGTATGTAGTAGTAGTTTTTTTTATACATATGCTACTTCGTACAAAACTGCCTTGTGTGTATATACTCGCGAGCGATTTCAAACTTTAGTATTAAACTGAATTTTGTCGAGGTTACTTCTTACTTGTTTAATCGTGTTTTACCTTTTTATAAAAACAAAATTTTTTCTGTTTTTTTTTGTAAAGTGAATTTTATTTATTTACATTATTATACAAAAAAAAAACTTACATACCAAAATAAGTATTTGTTTAACACGTTAGTTATATTTGAATATAATAATATCGTGTGTGAAAATAAATTGTGTGTGTGTGTGAATTTTGGTGTACGTGAGTGCGTCCAAGTGCAATAATTATGAAGTACTATTTTAATTTGGAATTATTTATTCATCATCGAAATGTTGTACAAAATTGTGAGTGTGCGATTATTAAACGTTTTTTTAAAAAAAAAAAAAAAATATTTTCTACGATCAATAGCCTCGTCTTCGAAACATTATTTATTCGTATTGGTTTTTGTTTGACTTTGAAATTAGCCAATTAAAAGCTTTGACTTTA
Organism: Tipula vernalis; assembly: GCA_958295665.1. Taxonomy (NCBI): domain Eukaryota; kingdom Metazoa; phylum Arthropoda; class Insecta; order Diptera; family Tipulidae; genus Tipula; species Tipula vernalis. The sequence continues at coordinate 85,267,191 of OY282559.1, read as the reverse complement.
AAGGGAAAAATAGCCTTATTTTAATATGACCATGGTCTGTTATTTTAGTGTATTTTGAGAAGGAAAGGGTTGCTATTCTAAAAAAGTGTAAGCCATCACCAAAACATTAGCCATTCTGAAGGTACATTTATTTCCCCTTATGACGTAACTTGTTTCGCTAAATTGGAGATTAGGAATCTATTTTAGGCTCTCGTTAAAATTGTATGCTTTTCTTATCAGTTTATAACTGCTCGACTGCAAATATCAATTTATAGCTTTAGAAAGAGTAGAATGAATCATTTAATATCACGGGCACTTTATATATACGTTAGATATCATTAATTATTATACAATTTGAAATTTCTCTGGGTTTACGTTGAATTGCATTTCCGATGACGCAGGTCGAAACTGGTTTGCTGAAGAATATAAGTCTTGATTTAATCAATGTTCATATCTTACACAATGTCTTCATTTGGTTCCAAATCACATAATACTGCAGCAGGGTGAGCTAAACAAGTGAAAATATTAGAACTGCGGAGGGTTATCTTTCAAACTAGGCGGGCTAATATAAAGTGCGAAAAAACTTAACTCTAATTACGTCAGGCCGATAAAAAGTAAAATTTTGGAATTTCCATAAAAATCCAGAGTGATTCTGCATGCTTATAAATATAAATATGTAATCTGTCAAATGATTTATATGCTTAATATAATAAAACCATGTTTATGAATAATTAGCTGGTTTACAATTACATATTGGCATTTGGTACTTAAACGCATTTTTCGGTATAAGAAGCAAAGTTCCTTGTAAAAGTTGAAATGAAAGTTGTTGGTCTAATATCGAATTAATCGAAGAATAACAACACTTTTGAGCATTGCTATGGTTTAATGAATTTCTAGATTATTTTGCTGTATCGGCTGTTTGTTTTATTTTTAGAATAAGAAAATTAAAAAAACAGCCAATCGCTTAGTTAGAGCGTAATCGATCTTAGTACATGGGATTTGAGTGCCAGTTTTTAGGACCTCGGAGATGCAATACTAATTTTAGGCGCTCCTTTCAAAAACTCCAATATACATAGGTCAAACCAAGTGTTTCCGTTGCCAATATTTATTGTAGAGTGACAATTGAATGACTTTAAACATAATTGATTGGTTGATATGAATAGTTTAAGTTGAATGCAATGTTAAAGTTATTTTATTTCTCCTAATTTTCATTAGCACGTACTAGTATTCCGAAATGTTTTATAGTAAAAACTTCACAAGCATATTAGCGGGTATATTTTGCAAGCTATTTCTAAATTTGTCAGTCCTGTTCTTACTGACATTTTCAAAGTTTCCTTTGATCAGGGATTAGTACCAGTAAGACTCAAATCAGCAGCTATTATCAGAGCACCCTGTATTTTATAGAACCATAATCAAAAAATCTGAGCTTTTATAAGGGAATTAGAAACGAGGAAAAAACGGAACTTTTCATAGTAAAACACACAAAACATATGGGAATCACATTTTTCCGAAGTCAAATTTTTAAATGAAAACGTTACAAATTCTTAATTATGATTTCTGAAATACTTTCAAAAATGTTTGAATTTCAACATATATGATTGTCGTTTAAGTAAATCGTTTTCAGTTTCTTGTAATAATTGATTTATTTAAACCAAAATATAAAAAAAAATCATAACAACAGCATTCTGGTCAAATTAAAATAAAAGTTTACTACGATTCGTTTGGTCGTTAAGTCAATATACATTACATAGATGGCAGTGATGGCCGTAAAAATTTGGAAAAATCGTACCAAAAATTACCACCTGGGGAAATTTCAAGTTCAAAAATTGTAGGAAAAGCATAACAAATTCACAAAATCTAGGAACGGGTGATAATTTTGCGATTAAATAATTTTTTTCGTATTTTTCTGTAACCGTTTTAGACATCTTACGTACACTAGTAAAACTAAAGATAAATTTAGCAAGTATTATTTTAATTTGTCAGAGCCAACTTTGATGTATTTTTCAAAATGAAAGTTCGAAAAAATATATTTTAGAAATAATTTAATTTTAATATTTCTGCAATTAATATTTACTTAATACCAATATAGCCTTCTTGTATATTGTTCTTAACGATATGTAGAAAACTTTTATATAAACATTTTATAATATTTTTGCTTTTTTCATTGAAAAACTCGAATCTAAAAAACACCGTTTTTACTATGGATTCCTATGGAAATCAGTGAAAAGTTATACCACTGAAAAAGCTTCTAAAAATACGTCATTAAGACTATGGCTCTATACTCTAGAAGGCTCTGCTATTATACCTATCTTTAAAAAGAGTGAACGTAGTAAAAAAGGAAATTATAGACTTACTACGCTTCAGCCATTAAATCTGAAAATACAGTTAAAAATAGAGTTACTACGGTATTAGATAAGTTTAAATTAATAATGCCCGATTTCACAATAAAAGAAGTAATCTCTAGTTAAATAATATTTCCTCCCTTTCTTCTTTTATTAAATTGCGATTTATTTCATAACACAAATTCAACGCATGCTAATTTTATTTCTTTTTTTACATGGACATTTTAACTGGAGAGCTAAATATTTAACTGCGCAATTTCGTCGAGCTAAATATTTAGCTGAAGGCTAAATATTTCTATGTAAAAATCAAATATAATCAACTTGCATAGAGTTTGTATTATGAAACAAAACGTATTTTTATAAAAGATGAAAGGGAGGAAATATTATTTAACTAAGGGTTGGATAGTTTTTTGTGAAACCGGGCATAAGTGTTTGACTGATTCTATATGGGTGCTTTGATTTAATTGCTAGTATTTATGTCTTGTTTGTTCCTATTTGCGTTATGTCTGTTTTGCATAGCCTAGCCTATTCTTGGCATTTTGTTTTGTTTCCTTGCCGTTTTCAATGTATACGTCGATGAATTCAAATACACGAGCTAAGGAATTGATTGAATCGACTTTGGGTGAACATTCAAAAAAGTGGTTGCAAGATTTCGTGTTGGCAATTTTAGTCTTAAGGACGATTCACGTCCAGATGCAGTAAAAAAATTTGAAGACGAAGAACTTACAGTTGTACTGGATGAAAATCTGTGTCAAACTCAAAAAGACCTTGCAGAACAGTTAGGAGCTACTCACCAAGCAATATCCCTTCGATTGCACGCGATGGAATAAATACACAAGGATTAAGGGAAATTGATCCCTCATAAACTGTCCGAAGAAAACAAAAACCGAAGAGTTGACATCTGCATGAATTTGCTTTTTCGGCACAAAAGCAAGACTTTTTTGCACAAAATCATTACAGATGATGAAAAGTGGAGTTTGTACGACAATCCTAAATGCAGAAAAGCATGGGTTGATCCAGGCCAGCCATCAACATCAGTTGCAAAAATGAATATTGATGCCAAGAAAATGTTACTGTGTGTCGAGATTTTGTCCAGATGTTGTTCTTTCTAGAAAACTTGGTGATCCCCAAGTAATTGCATATTGCATATATCCCTTGATCATCAAGAGCCGGACGTTAGCGTAGATAATGTTCGAATGGTATGAATCTTTCAATTTAGTGAATATTGATCCTTAACGGGCAATCACAGTTTAGTTCGGTACAATCTGATTCGAAAAGGCAATACAATTTTTAAGCCTTGCTAAAACAATTTAGGTAATCACCTCCTGTAGATTTGCAGGGACCCGGTATGGTTATTTGATTTAATCTATTGTATCTCAGCTCGAATTTATGTAAGATTGATTGTTTGGCTCAGTAAATTGTTGCCCAGTTGTTGTCTTTGTAAACAAATAATGTTTAGTATTCTCTAGAAACGCCCGAATCGGATATAATAGGCCCAGACGAGTAAGCTCTCGATAAGGTGCCTTTTAAATGCTCGAATTGCGACCACTCATGCAGCATTGTGATTCAATGTTTGTGATCCGTGCATAAATGAACCAGTATCTGTTAAATCCGACCATTTTTATAAATTATTAAAAACGATCGTTTCACATTCCAAAGACCATTCTTGTTATTTCAAGATGATTTCCTTTTTTAATTTTTAACCAAAGCCTCTTTCTTACATGTACATTCCTGGGCTTGTTCTTAGTCCTTTTAGCACTTAGTCTCATCGTTTAGATTTTGCTTCACACGTTCGATTGTGATGTCCCGCAATGCTGTTTCGTTCAAACACTGAAACAGTAATAAGTTAATACGTTCGCGAACCCGACGGCTTACGCCGTCAAATAAAAGTGTTCTTTGGGTCATAACGGCTACAGCCATTATAGGGGCATGACGGCATTTCTCATGTCACAAAACTTTCTATCAACAACATTTTTGTGACCGTGAACCTAATAAAAAAAATCGGCAAAAACAAAAATTATGTCTGTGCCAAGAACGTTACAAAATCCAATGAATTAATGTAAACTCGTTGTATGTATTTGATTTTATATTTATTTAATGTTCAACTACAATGTTTACTTAATGACCGTTGCAATACGAATAAATAACAAAAATAATTTGTTTTGTAAAAATACGGCGGAGCGTTGATAACAAACAACGTTATATAATAGAGAGAGAGAGAGGCATAAATTTCATGGATTACTTGATGAAATCAAAATTTTTATTAAAGCCTACTTTCAGTTTCTCGTATAATTCCTGAACAACGAGCAAGAATCCTGCGTCTGATTGTCAGTCAGTTTGAATACTAACCTATAAAATTGCTTGCAATCATATTATTTATAGCCTTGTTTTTAAAATGTGAAACAATTTAAGCCTTGTGAAATCAACCAAACAAAATTAATATATTTCTAAGTGAAATAGCCTATATAATGTGTATTGGGTAAAATTAATAAATTCGACTGTGGTTGGCGAAACTAGGGTAAAACCACACAATTTTCTCGATATTTCACCAGTATAATCATGTTAAATCTGTGCTATAAAATGTTTGACACGTGTATCGTGTTACGTCAACGTGAGTATATAGCGTAAATTATTCGGAAGTACTTTTTTATACTAAGAAATTCGATTCCGAGCTTGTTAATAATAATATTGTCTATTTAATTAAGCCTGTATAACACGATCAACTTTCTTATTCCATTTATAAAAGTATGACTAAAATATAACGCAGAAGCAAATAAGAAATTCTGATTAATAAAAAAAAAATTCTATATGTATACAAAATAATTAATCGCGGTTCGTTTAATCTATTCTTAGTATATACTTATACATATATATATGTAGTATAAGAAAGGCATACAAATGTAATAATAACAATAAAAAATTGTAATCATTTTTTAATACTTGCACACATTAATTAACGTGTTGGCGTTTGGCTACACGTGCTACAAACAACAAAAATATTTTTTCTTATCTCGTATGTATAATGTATAGTATGTATGTATATACCGTATCGCGATTTTATTCAATGGACACGCGGTTTAACATCATATATGTAGATTTAACCAGATAGGTGTGATACGATACAGTATTCAATTTCAAATAGAGATATGTTTGTATGTACTGTTATGATGAGTCAAATGTTAATGACGTTCGAACACTGTGTACAGCAACAAAAAAAAAGTTTAAGATTTATTCATCATTGATCTGAGGGACAGACACGTTAATTATAAATTTTATTTTTTTGGAATTTATTATGCAATCAATAGAGCACGAGTCTATTTCGGATATTTTGATATTGTGCCAAATGTAATCTGTGCACAAATCTCCCGATGTAAATAAAGGAAATAAATTCCATTACTGCGTTTTTATTTTCTATTTAATTAGTATTGTACGTCATTTTACGATTTGTATAATGTAAAGTCGATTTATAAACAGAGATTACTGAGAATTTATATAGTGATTTTTGCTGACTATTATATAGAATTGCGATTAATTGCATCGTAATTGTATGATATGCGAATTTATTTACTTTTTATGTTTTGGTGACCCAATTATAATTTTTGGTGACCTAGTATTTTGTGGTAATAAACGTTTTTCTAATCATTTTTTTGTTTTTCTTTTCTTATTATAGTTGGCAAAAAATCAACAAAACTTCGAAAAACTACAAACAATATCAGCAGCAGTGATAACAGTAACATTGTAATCAGTCGCCAAAAAGTAGAATTATTCATACGTGATACAAATAGTAATAGTAATAGTAGTAATAATAATAATAATAATAGTGATTCAAATAGTAATATTAGCAGTAGTAATACATCAACAAGTACACAATCGTCATTATATTTTAACAATGATAATAATAATAATAGCAATGATATAAACGATCGAGTATCACCGGCTGATAATAAATATTATAATAACAATAGTAGTGATAATAGTGGTATGGATATGATGCACGAACAAAATGATGACGATGAGGATGTAGAAAGACCGAAAAGCAATTCTTCTAGTGCCGACAGCTATTGCACCGATCAAGATATGAATGATAATGGCTGTTGTAAAACTGAATTTTATACAAATATCAAACAACGTAATACGGATGTTTGTAAAAAATTGTCTTCTTTAATGAATATTGGGTAAGTTGTCGACGAATGCACCAATATATGTAACAAGCGCAATATTAAATAGTTTTCGTTTATTTATTTTCCAGATATTCCATGAAAATTTTAAATAAAAACAATAATAATCATAATAATAATATTAATAATAATATTAACGAGAGTTGTGACGAGAAGCTACATAACAGTAATAATCTTAAACGACCAAACTATGGACTACTAGAAATTGCAATACGTACGGTTCATCTAATGAAACGTAATCAATTGCTACAAAGTCGTTTAGCACAGCTTCAGGCGGAGACACAAGCATTTATAACATCTGTGATGTCGAATCCGGAGAATAAGGAGATACGCGAAAAAATGGAACAAACCCAATTAAATAAGTAAAACAAATGTGGCGGCAGCGCGCGCGCATTCGCGTGATTTAATATTTATTAAGTTTCAAAATATATTCGATAAGTATTTTTTTTTTTTTTTTCATTCCGATTTAAAATAATCTATTCACTTTGAATAAAAAATAAAAAAATATGTGTGCTAAACGATGGAACGTGCTCGGAATGGTTTAAAATCAGTATTAATTTATATTTCTAATTGCTTACAATTACAACTGCCTTTTTATGTATGTATCTGTAGAATTTAAGGGCTATCTAAAGTAAATAGCACGTGGTGACTAAGTGGGCGTATGGTTTCTTTACAACTAACCTACAAAAAAAAAAAAAAAAAAAAAAAAACATTCCCAGTTTATTAAATAAGGAATATTTTTGTACATCCACAAGCACAAACATCACAAAATTATGTTGAGAAGTGAAAAATGTACTAAAATTATATTATTCTTCTAGTCAGTACGCAACTCCATCTTTGAGAATAGTTTGTGTAACGTGTTTACAGTTAAAAAAAACGACGAATAGAGAGTTCAGCACAAATAATTAAATTGATAATTAAAATAAGTAAAAACAAAAAATACTATCGGCGACTTGATAATCTTTTAATTAATTAAATTTTTTGCTCTAATTATCTTGCTTTCGGTGTTTAACATTTTTTTTTTTTAGATTTTCTTTTTTAAGACAAAAAACAAATTAACCCATGTTACACATCATTCGTTTTGTATGTACAACATAACATAGCAAAAATGTATTTTTTCACGGGAAAAAAACAACAAAAAAATTATTTGACAAATTTGTAATGAACAGAAAGCAATTTTAAATGTTTCGTTTTTTAAAATTAAATTTTAATACTTGAATACATATATATATATATATATATATACATACTAATAACGATATGATTAGGTATTTATTATACAAATAGGCACTAAGTGTGTTAGGGTGACATCTAACGTAAATTATATCCAAACGGTTTATGTCACCAATAAGTTTGTTACTTTGCTTGAATAATAATTTATCTTTGCTATTAGTGGACAGATGTCACTGCAATCTTAGAAGAGTTTTGCTCTACTACATTTTACAATATTTATTAAAATTTATATTACATATATGAGAATCATAGATTCTGTGTAGTTCTTATAAAAAATATCCATAAATTTAATAAGCGTTTTGGTTTACTTGAAACATTTCCTGGCGACCATCTCGTTTTACATTTATATCACATTCATAAAATAAATAAATAAATAATATTCTGTATTTAGTTAGAGAGAGGGAGAGAATGAGTGATCCATACATACGTATATATTTAATGTTACAATAAAAAGCTAAATATTACATTTAATTTTAAGTAACGTATTTTTTAATTTTCTAAATGAATTACTAAATTAAATTAACTATTATAATTATTTTAGTATTGTTTGAGTTGTATATTTGTATCGGTCATCGTCGCTATGATACATACGTACTAATCAAAAGAGAGGGATGCAGACAGAGAAATCTTATCGTCGCACGATGGATTCCCCGTCCCCGCGAGTTACGGATACAATATAAAACATTTTTTTTTTTTTGTTTAATGAATTAAAGTTAAATTTTAAAATTAAAAGCAAATCGTGGCTGTGTAAAAAAACAAAATTATATCCCAGTGAATTATATCCCAAATAATTTTTTTTTTTTATTTTAAATTATAATTTCGTATTCACTGGAATTAATGAAAATATTTAATTAGTTTTACATCATTTTTGTTAAAAAAAAAAATAAAAAAATAAATTAACTGCCATTATTAGGATTCATCTTATCTACTTACTACACATACATTATATCTTAAATATTTTGCTAAACTGCAAACAAATTTTCAAGAGATCAAATAAAAATTGTTATTTATTTTAATTATAATTACATATTTTTTCATTAAATACTACTATATTTTTAATTATATAGTTATTAAGAAATGCGTTTTTTAGTTTAAATTTTATTTTATTTTAAATCGTTTTTTTATTATTATTAAAATTATTGAATAAAGATTTCTGAAAGTGAGAAAATAATGAAAAATTATAAAAAGAATACTGTGTGTTTTGGTTCGAACGGTTTGGGCAGGCTTCTTTGGCTAATACCCTTTTGGTGGTTCTGGGATGGCAACTCCCTAGCGTGCACACTTATGTGAAGCCCTTTAGCGGCTCGGGGATGGCAACTCCCTATCGAGCACAATTAGGCGAAGCCCGCTTTCGCTATTCGTTAGTGTGTGTTTTGATTAATAACACATATATTTTTTATTGCTTTTTATAGTAATACAAGTACTTTAGCTTTTAAACTTTTATTTTTATTTGGTTTACTAAAACAGAGAGGAGATACAATTTGCACCAAGAAACTCAAGTCGTAAGTAATGTTATTGTTTTTTTTCTCTTCTCTTTTTTTTGAAAAGACAAAAACCCTTTTTTGTTGCTTGCTACGTTTTTTAGGAATCTAAACATGGTGCGAATATTTTGTACTTAATTATTCTTAAAGGTGCATTTTTATAATTTGACAATTTTACTTTCGATCGACGCCACAAATACTCCCCTCCCAGAGAGATCGCAGATCTATCGTACTTCACTCGAAGCGCATGGGAGTCCTGGACACACGACCTGACCTCGTAGTTTTAGTCGCAGATTTCGGCGAAAGATCGAAGCGAACCTGCTTGCAAACTTTTGACTCTACAGTAGGTAATTTAGATACGTCAGCCGCAATTGGAAGTTGTGTTTCGTGAGTCGGTACAGGTGGTCCAGTTTGTGTAGTCTGCGTGTCTTGGTTGTCCCTGTAACACGGTTTAAGTCGGTCGATGGAAACTTTGACATGTCTTCCATTCAAATCTAAAGTGTAAAATTTTGATGTACGATCGATAATTAAAAACGGTCCTGTATATGGTGGTTGCAGTGATCTGCGTACTGCGTCAGTTCGTAAGAAAACGTGCGAGCAAGTAAGCAGATCTTTACTAATAAAAATTTTGTCTGTAGCATGTCGCGAAGCCGGTACAGGTCGAATTTCGTCGAAGTGTCGTTTGATGTTCGTTACAAAGTCTGACTGTAAAATTTGATCATTCGTAGTTTCCAAAAAAGCTCCTGGAACTCGCGTCGTATGTCCGAAAACAAGCTCAGCTGGCGTAGATTTCAGTTCGTCACTGTACGTTGTTCGTAGTCCAAGTAAGATTGCAGGAAGAACATTAGTCCAATCTGTTCGATTGTAGCACATAATGGCAGACTTAATTACACGGTGCCAACGCTCGATCATGCCATTACATTTTGGATTGTAACTAGTTGTTCTCCTTCGTTCAAAACCAAGTAAATTAGCCAGTTCGTGAAAAAGTTGTGATTCGAATTGCGTGCCTTGGTCCGTGACAATGGACTCTGGCACACAAAAGCGAGCTATCCAATGAGAGTAGACAGCGAAAGCGACGGTAGCAGCAGTTATATCCGGAACTGGAACCGCCTCGGGCCAGCGGGTGTATCTATCAATCAATGTGACGCAATACCGCTGATTATCAGAAACCGGTAACGGACCAATGATGTCGAGGTGAATATTTCAAAAGCGTTGAGAGGTTAATTTATACGTACTCAGTGGAGATTTAGTGTGTCGAGAGACTTTAGCCTTTTGGCAAGCTACACAGTTTTGAGCCATTTTCTGGAAGTCTTTATTAATCGATGGCCAAATGACATTCTGCGTCAAAAGTTTAATGGAAGCTTTGACGCCAGGATGAGAAAGGTTATGAAACGCTTCGAAAACTTTTTTCCGAAAATTTAGCGGAATGAATGGCCTAGGTGTAGTAGTTGATATATCGCAATGAATTAAGGTTTTTGAATTGAACGCAACCGCAAATTTCTCGAATTTGAGAGCAGAGTTACTCCTTAAGATTTCTTGAAGTTCTTCGTCATTGGTCTGAGCATCTGCGATGACCGCATAATCAATACTTTCGGGAATAGAAATTTGATTAATACGTGAGAGAATATCTGCGACGACATTATCCATGCCTGAGATGTGCTGGATATCGGTCGTAAATTGACCAATGAAATCTAAGTGTCTAAATTGACGAGGAGATGCCTTTTCCGGATTCTGATTAAAAGCGTAGATCAATGGTTTATGATCGGTGTACAGCGTGAACGTACGACCTTCGAGGAGGTGGCGAAAGTGTTTGACGCCCGAGTAAGCCGCGAGAAGTTCACGATCATAAGCACTGTATCTTTTTTGCGTATCATTGAGACGTACTGAAAAAAACCCGAGTGGTTGCCAAGTATCTGAAATGCAATGAATCAGTAAGGTAGCGTCCGTAAGTTTATTTTTGCAGTTATCGAACGCTCCTATAGCTGCTGTCGACCACTGTATTGGAACGCGACTGTTCTTTGTGTAACCTTTTAGGTAGTCGTTCAGTAATGCCTGGTCGGCAGCAGCACCAGGAATGAAGCGACGATAAAAGTTAATCATGCCTCAAAAGCGTTTAAGTTGTTTTACGGTCTGTGGTCGTTCGAAATTTTTGATGACTTGAACACGTTCATGCGATGGTAAGATACCTTGTCCAGTTACCAAGTGTCCTAAAAATGTAATTTCATGTTTTGCAAAAGTGAATTTGTCGAGGTTAACTACAAGTCCGTGTTCTTCTAATTTAGAGAAGATAATTTTAACGTGTCCAAGATGTTCGTCGTAATTTTTAGAGGCAATGAGCACGTCGTCCAAATACACAAAAGCGAAGTCAAGTCCTCGTAGGACTGAGTGCATAAGACGTTGGAACGACTGTGCTGCATTGCGAAGACCGAATGTCATTCTAAAAAATTCAAAAAGTCCAAAAGGCGTCGAAATTGCTGTTTTTGGAATGTCCGTCGGTTCGATGGGAATTTGGTGGTAGGCCTGGACAAGGTCTATCGTTGAGAAAATAGAGCAGCCCTCGAGTCGTTGTGTAAAATCTTGGAGATGTGGAATTGAGTACCGATCCGGAATCGTGATCCGATTAAGTGCTCGGAAATCTCCACATGGTCTCCACTCTCCATCCTTTTTTAACACCAAATGTAAGGGACTCGACCAAGGGCGGCTACTAGGTCTGCAAATCCCGCGTTTCATCATGTTTTCGAATTCTGTCTTTGCGATGATGAATTTGTCTGGTGCCAGTCGTCGTGGTTTGCACGCAATCGGTGGTCCGTTCGTCTCTAGCTTGTGAGTCACGTTATGTTTTATATTGTCGATGTTGATGTTGCCGTAAATTACTGTCGGAAATTTTGAAATAACGTCGAACACTCCTGGGTCCATCACTGACCTGTCGATCCTTGATACAGCAGAAACATCGATGGAGGACAGCGCACCGTGTGAACACAAAGAGGTTAACGGATCTATAAGCCTTTGTCTTTGTATATCCACGAGCAAACCGGTGTTCCTCAAAAAATCTGGGCCGATAATAGGCATCGACACGTCAGCAATGATAAACTCCCAGGAGAATTCGCGGCGCAGTCCGATGTCAAGCTTTAAAATTTTGGTTCCGTAAGCGTTTACTGTAGAGCCGTTAGCTGCAAACAACCCGAACGATCGGTCGACCCTTGGGTTCCGAATGAAGCGAGCCGGCAAGACTGAGACATCTGCGCCCGTATCTATTAAAAAATTCGTTAGCAGAAAAATTTCAAAAATTAAAAGGCGGCTAGATTTGGATAAGTCATTGCACTCCGCCAGTTGCGAATGACTTATTAATTTTTTGGCACATTATTATCGGAAGGACTAGACTTAGATAAAAATAGACACCCGGTTTTGCATTTATGCGCTTTAGCTCCGAAACGTTGATAATAATAACAAGTAAAATTATTTGCGGCAGACGGATCACCCGAATTTTGGTAATAAGAATTTCGAAAATTTGGTGAGTTTTGTCGTGAATTATTAGAACCGGATTGCGACCGAGACTTATAGTGACGATTAGAATTTGAATTTGATCGAGATCGAGAATTGTGTTTAAAAATTTCCGAAATTTCCGATAATAATGTTTTGCGAAATTCTGAAAATTGTTGATCGATCGAAAGATTAGAATTTACATTTGGGACAGAAGCAGGCGTCAAGGATATTAACCTGAGCCTGAGTCATCGTCTCATGCACATTGTCCGCTCGTTCCGCCAAGACCGCCAGGGAGACATCATTTTCGAAAGGTGTGAGCACCATTTGAACTTGCTGCGGCAATCTTTTCATCCAAAATTGACGAAGGGTTGTATCGTTCAAATTGCTGCCAGCGTTCAATCGCATGTTGTTCAACAACTGCGACGGCTTCCTGTCTCCAAGTGTCAAGCCATGCATCAGATTGTTAAGCTTCGCCTTCTCTGACTCGCCGAGCACCCGGTTCACTTCGGTTTTAAAGGTGGTGTAAGGATGTGTACCCTTCACGCTGGTAATCAAATACGCGAGAGTGTCATGGAGTTGTGCATCCAGCGCCCCCACCGCATGTGCGTACATCGTTGTTTCCACTGTAATACCCGCAACTAAAAACTGTTGCTCTAAAACTTCGAACCACACATTTGGATTTTGATTATGAAGTGGTTGCGGAGGTTTAAAAGCCACTCGAGCAATTAACCCACCCGCAACAGAAGAATTTGAATTTAATTGCGTCATTTGTGACGTATTATTAATGCCGCCGGCTTTGGCAATTGCATCATTAATAACTTCCGCAAATTGCGCTGGGGACAACGTAACAAGAGCAGAACCTGTTGCCGCATTGTCTGATGTTGATGCCTCATCATTGACGCTCGGTGGGAGAAGAGTACCTGTTATCGGGTCCATTACGAAAAATTTAGTGAAGGTAGTGCAGGAGAAAAATAATTTTTAATTTAAGACCGATATAAACATATATTTGCGAGATAATTAATTTGATGCGCGAGAGTATTAAAATATGCACCGATAAAAATAATTAAGTACTTACAGTTATTTAAATTTAGCAGAAAGCCGGTGCAGAGACTCGTTAAAAAAATGGAGTCACCTCGGTCTCTGATATGTTGCTATGTTGAAGACGTTTAATGATTGCCGCCTTGTTGTCTGCTGCTGGAGGGAGGTGATTGTAACCCCAATCGCTGAGAAATCGGGCGTGACCCGTGGGCGAACAACTCTCTTTCGATTCACTATTTTGTGGTGAAGACACTATTTTCTTGCATCGGACGGTTGCGTGTTTAGATCACGTCGTGGTTACCACTTTTTGGTGGTTCTGGGATGGTAACTCCCTAGCGTGCACACTTATGCGAAGCCCTCTAGCGGCTCGGGGATGGCAACTCCCTATCGAGCACAATTAGGCGAAGCCCGCTTTCGCTATTCGTTAGTGTGTTTTTTGATTAATAACACATATATTTTTTATTGCTTTTTATAGTAATACAAGTACTTTAGCTTTTAAACTTTTATTTTTATTTGGTTTACTAAAACAGAGAGGAGATACAATTTGCACCAAGAAACTCAAGTCGTAAGTAATGTTATTGTTTTTTTTCTGACTTCTCTTTTTTTGAAAAAACAAAAACCCTTTTTTGTTGCTTGCTACGTTTTTTATGAATCTAAACATGGTGCGAATATTTTGTACTTAATTATTCTTAAAGGTGCATTTTTATAATTTGACAATTTTACTTTCGATCGACGCCACACCCTTGACATACTTGGGGTTAGCATAGTGATTTTTTCGAGATTAGCTGCAGTGTGTCAAGTTGAAGATTAACTAATTTCGTTTTATTTGAGGATTAGTGACTAATTGAGATTAGTGCACTAATCTTTGAAAATTTTGAAGTATACAAAACTGTTCATAAAAATTAAAAACACAGATAATTTAAGAATTAACAACTTACAATTTATTTTCCAAATTCATTCTTTTGCCCTGTATTTTTGTTAACTATTAATAAAATAAAATAAAATAATAATTTTTAAAATTATAATATATTTCACACAATAATACGAAATAAAGCCAAACAACTAATTGAACACTTTTGAGGCTCATGTGTTTTCTACAACTTTTACCCAGTTTAATATTTGGTGTAGCCACCTTTTGCATGGATAACTGCTTTAATTCTTTTGGGCATACTGTCAATTAAATTTTTTAAAACATTTGGTTCAATGTTGTTCCACTCCTCTTGATACCTAGACCATAATTCCTCACAGTTTTCGGGAACTGTTTTATTTGCAATTATCCTTCTTTTCACAATACTCCACAGATTCTCAATAGGATTGAGATTCGGTGATTGTGGTGGCCACTCCAGTGTATTGATTTCATTATTTTTTATCCATTGCTTGGTGATTTTTGCTGTGTGTTTCGGATCATTATCTTGCATAAAAATATTGTCCCTAATCCCACAACCAAATCTTTGCAAACTCGGTAGGTATGAGTCCTTTAAAATCTCTATGTAATCGGCAGCTTTCATTATTCCATTAATTCTTCTAAGCATTCCCAACTTTTAATCCTTAAAACATCCCCAAACCATTAATGAACCTCCTCCGAATTTCAAAATCTTTTGAATGTTTCTGTCCTGTAATCCGCTGCTCTTATCCAACCAGGTCCAAACGTGTCCATCTGACCCCATACGATTTATTTTTGTTTCATCTGACCATGTTACAAATTTCCAGTTTTCCGGTGTCCAGTGTCAATATGCTTTTGCGAATTTTAACCGCTTCTTTTTATGAATGGCGTTTATCAGTGGCTTTTTTGTTTTAAATTTAGCTTTAAAATTTGCTTTTTTTAAGCAGCGCCGTATTGTCTCGTTGCTTACATTAATGTCCAGGGTATTTCTAATACATCTATTAACCTCTGTGGCATTGTCAGCTGCGCCAGATACAATCAAACGTTTCACTGTTCTCTTTGCATTAGGCGACAATTTTTGTGGTCGCCCTCCCACATTTTTCTTGACAGTTAAACTATTTTTTTTTTTCAAATTGCTAATAAAACCAAGCGATACGGCCAATTTTTTAGAAATATTTCTAACGGATACTCCATTTTTAAGATCCGATAATACACTAGACTCAATATTTTTGGAAATTTTTTTCGGCATTTTACAATGATAATAAAAATTATCAAATATTTTTTTTTATATTGTAATATTATAAATTAATAAAATTTATCTCAACAATGCCAGTAAACAGTATGGAAATAAATATTTTAATTGAAAACAATGTGAGCACCAAAACTGTTCAAATAAGACTAACAACAAAAAAATAAAAATAAAAATACTAAAAGAGACAATGGAAAAAACCGGTTTCTACGATAACGGTAAAATCTAATGAATACAAAAAAATATTTTTCGTGAAGGTGTAATTATGAAAGAACGAGAAAGATACGAAACATTTTATTTTTTTATTTTTATGAACAGTTTTGTGAGTCACTGTATCTCGTTGTATTGTGTTTAGTGAAAATACAAGTGGCGCTCCAAGCGGCGTGAGTTTACGATAGAAGTTTAAAATCAATGACATCTTTACCCATGTATGACCAAAGTTTTTCTTTTTTTTTTTTTAATTTTTCATTTATCTTTACTATTTCAGATGTACTATATTTTGGGTAGATTAAAAGGACAAATGTAAAAATATAATTGGCGTCCAGCTATTTCGGGAGATATGGGGTGGTGCGCTAACGCACCGCTGGTCTTTCAAACACAAAAAAGTGACTTGTTTATTAAATCATACATTTATTCACTAAACTTATTTATATCAAAAATTTAACAAAAAATTAAACAAATCCTGCTTTTATATAAATAAAAAATACAAATTATAATAAAAATGGAAGCGAGACAAGGCTTCTGGCGATGCGGCCATAAAGGTAGACTTGTGCTCCCACTGAGGCCTTACCGTCGAAGAGAATCCGCTCGGATGAGGGTACTTCACCGGCACAAAAAATGCCAGGGGGGAAGAATCTGTCCCGGTAGTATCGGGTTCTGCGGTCCGGTCTGGAGTTACCTTCAGGCTGGCCGCGGAGTCGCAGATCATTGGGATCTTCCCCTCTGGTTTTCCAAAGGTTGTCCTCACTGGAGAGCAGCTTAAGGCGGTCCAGGTTGGCATCCTAGGTAAGGTGCTAGATCAAAAGGGAAAGAAGCTTAAACCTAAGTTCCTTGGCAGTAAGCTTGGCCTGGTTGGCTGGTAGAAACCTGCGCTTACCGGCTCACTGTCCAGTGGCTCTGAGAAGCCATAGGGACTATTAATCCATGGGAGGGTGCACAGCTGATCGTAGCCGAGGCGGTAAACCTGCCTCGGGCCAGGATTGTGTTTGGCACCTTCCCAAATAGTGCTGAATTGCCCAGGGAGAAGTTTTTGGTTTTATCAAAAGCCAAATCGAGGGAATGCAGGCGATCAACTGGAGAGTGGTCAGGAGAGAGGCGAAAGCATCCTCAGCCTTTTGCACCTTCTCTATGGACCACTCTTCAGTTGAGAAGCTCAAGCGGGTTGGCTTTAAAGTCAACTATAAGTTTGCGACTGTCTAACTGCATCCCAAGGGTGGTCAGGCGGGTGCCAAACCGGATTCTGTGAGCGAGACCCAAGTGGTCAAGTCTACGGAGGCTAGGAGACGGGTGAGGAGAAGGCGGAAAAAAGAGAGGAAGGCGTCAGGGGTTCTACGGGGGAAGGCTCCGCAAGGTGTCCCCGCGCAAGCCACTGGTGAGGCCTGGAGGCTCTCAGGCAGCGGAGGCCAGTAGAAAGGAGATGGAGGACATTGGTCAGCCATCGGCCGGTCAAAAATAGCCTGAGTGTGGTGGCGGTGCTGAAAAGGAGGCTGATAAGGGCCTTCTGAAGAGGCCTTCGCAAAAATGAAGGCATACATCGCCTGCCTGCAGATAAACCTGGGGGTCTATTATGAAATTTTCGACATCGCAAATTTTCGACATTGTCGACCAACTCGACAAGGTCGAAAATAGCTATTATGAATTATTCGAAAAAAAATTAATTAATATTAATTTATTAATTAGGTGGAAAATAAAAAAATAAAAAATAAAAATTAAAATATACGTTACGAACTGAATAACTGAAATTTTTTTATCTCACGATTTATTATTGAACACGCGTATGCATTCGTCACCTCAAGAGTAGTCGCATATTGTTCAACTTTATCGAAAACAAAGTTTAATAATAGGAACATTTTCGATATGATCGCAAAAAATGCGCGTCGAATAATTTCATAATAGCTAATTTTCGACGTTGTCGAAAAAAAAAACGCGCGTCGAAAATTTTATAATACCTCCCTGCATCATGCAAAGACGTCTTCGGACGTCCTTTGTCGTAGGTTTATCTGCCAAGACATTGGCATGGTTCTAGTCCAGGAGCCATGGGTGACAGGTAACCAGATTAGAGGTATACCAAATCAAGTGGGTAAGTTAATTTATCATAACGGAACTGAGAGTCTAAGAGCGGATATTTTGGCCAGTTCGCAAATTAATTTTATTCCCATTTTAGAGTTCATCTCCAGGGACTTGGTTGCGGTAATGGTCGAGGTTTTGGGTGAAAGAGGCAAACAGGAGGCTATAATGGCCTCCGCCTACTTTCCTGGAAACTCAGAGTTAATACCTCCACTTGAAGTTAGGCGGTTCATAGCTCATTGCAAACGTAATGCGCTAGCCTACCTGATAGGATGCGATGCAAACGCGCAGCACACGGTGTGGTGTAGCACGGACATCAATAACAGGGGTGAGTACCTTTTTGAATTACTGATCTCAAATAATGTGGACAATGCCAATAGGGGAAGGAAACCTACTTTTATAAATGCGATTAGGCAAGAGGTCCTAGATTTGACACTTGCTAGTTCGCATTTCAGCGACTTGGTCCAAAAACTGGGATGTGTCTGAAGAGGCTTCATTATCGGATTACTTGCCCAACAGGTTCGATTTGGCGGCCCAGACCATTCCGCGGCAGGAAATTAGAATTCCAAAACTGACCGACTGGGACTCTTATAGAGTCTCACTCGAATCAGAAATGGCCTCGGTTGTGGGGAACACAGAGTTTCCAGAGGGTTTGGAGATCTGTTCAAACCAGCTGCATAATTCTATACACTTGGCTTACGAGAACAGCTGTCCGGTTAAGCGAAGAGAGTCCACAAAGATGGTCCCTTGGTAGAATAGGATGCTGGGTAAACTGAGAAAAAAATCGAGAAGATTATTCAACAAGGCTAAACGCACCGGTGAATGGGGCGAGTATAAAATGGCCTTGACGGAATATAATCTCGAACTAAGAAGATCCAAAAGGAGTACCTGGAGGAATTTCTGTGAGGGAATCAATGAATTTCCCTCTGCAGCTCGTCTATAGAAAGTTCTTTCCTGGGATCATTCAAATGGTTTAGGACTTCTCCAGAAGCAAGATGGGAGGTTCACTGAAAACCGGAAGGAAACCTTAGAGGTACTGTTAGAGACCCACTTTCCAGATTCAGTAGTGGAAGGAGCCCAAATGGACCTGCATGATCTCTCAAGTGAGGTGGCCTATGTGCCTCACAGTAGGATCTGGAGTCTCTCTGGAAAAATGTTCACACCCAGCAAGGTGAGATGGGCTATTGGGTCTTTCAAACCTTTCAAATCCGCTGGAGGCGATGGTATGGTTACACTGAACTAAAATGGTTCTCCCAATCAACCAAAAATGGTTAGTATCCTTTTTGGGTAGTTTGGGCAGTTGTAATGAGGTCGCCACACTACTCCCCCGCCAGACCGAAGTCATCTCTTGAATCGTTTGGGTGTGACTATGGTACGTCCAAACTTGGTGACTTTGGGCGATTTCTGCAGGCTCTGTGGTGGTTCCGGATCCTGTGGTGATCCTTGCGGATTTTATGGCAGCTCTGGATTTGGTAGTGATGGTTGAACTAGCTGGTCGTCCTTCAAAATATGCCCTGGCTTCAGTCGATCCACTGAAACTTTGGTTTCTCGACCCTTAGCTTCCAGTACGAAGTATTTGTCATGTCGTTCCTTGATGAGGTATAGGCCATTGTATGCGGGTGACAAAGGTGGTCGGACCGCGTCATTTCGTATAAAAACGAACTCAGTTTGGCGAAGCGTTGGGTGCTCGAAGACGTCTTGCGATGTGATGTGATGCGCTGTGGATGTAGGCTGCAACGCGCTCATATTTTGTTTAAGGATTTTGATAAATTCGTGCTGATTGGTCGATGAGCTTTCCGTGAAAATTTCTCCAGGCAATCGAAGATTTGTTCCGTATAACATTTTAGCTGGAGTGGCACCGATATCCTCTTTGTGTATTGTGCGTAGACCAAGGAGAACGATGGGCAGTTGAGATACCCAGTCTTGATTTCATCGGCATGTTATAGCTGTTTTTATCGTCCGATGAAATCGCTCTATGATCCCGTTTGATTGAGGATGTCTTGGTGTAGATCGCAAATGCTTCGTGCCGCAGAGTCGATTTAATTCTGTAAAGATTTGCGACTCGAACTGGCGTCCTTGGTCTAATGTTATGCGTAAAGGCGTCCCAAAGCGAGCAATCCATCCGGAAATCAGCGTACTGGCGACGCGCTCAGCGGTGATGTCTTCCATCGGGATGGCTTCTGGCCACCGAGAAAATATGTCAATTATTGTCAATAGATATCGATATCCCTGCGATGGAGGCAATGGTCCATCAATATCGATATTGATATGCTCGAAACGTTGAGTTGGTGGTATTATTGTCGAAAAAGGAGATTTCGTATGAATGGTCACCTTTGCTTGTTGACACGCCTGACAATGTTTGACGAATGTTGCACAATTCTTTGGAAGTCCTGGCTAGACAAATCTCTTAGCTATTAATTAGGTCGTTGCTCGCACGCCTGGGTGCGCAATGGAATGGAAATTACTCATCACTGCACTTCTGTATTTTTGTGTGACAAACGGGCGGATTGAATCACCTCGGGAATCGCAGATAACTGGTCCCGCGACACCCGGAAAATGTATCGACTTTAACTGGAGGGACGTCGTATTGCAGTTAAGCAATGTCTGTATCTCTGGATCGGTAGTTTGATCAATCGAAATATCGTCGTAACTCCATTCCTGTGCGATTGTTTCAATCCTCGATAACAAGTCTGCTGTGTGATTATCTCTTCCTTTAATGTGACGTATGTCTGTGGTAAACTGGCTAATGTAGTCCAGATGACGAATTGTACGCGGAATAGCCTTGTCCGATTTCTGCATGAACGCGTACACCAACGGCTTGTGATCAGTGTATATGATGGCATTGCCACCCCCGAGCATATATTTGAAGTGGCGAACGCCCTGATATATGGCCAGTAATTCCCGGTCGTAGACGGCATAACGCTGTTCGGTTTCGGTCAATTTCTTTGAAAAATATCCCAATGATGAACTCGGCCATCAGATCCTGGATGTGTTCGGATTTTTCTCCCCACTGACCATTTCGAAGGTGGAATGCTTTCCTCTTTGATGAGGACTAACTGACCGATGACGACGTTGTCATTGCCTCTGATCCACTTTGGTCGTTGCTGTAGGCGAGAAAGGTATTCTGTCGACCAAATTCTCCAGAAGTGCTGGTACATTTTTTGCAGCTGCTGGTAGCGGTTGAGACGATTCGTTTGTACATCGAGTAATGTTGGTTCTGGGATCGTGAGTGGTGCCTCTCCGATTAAGAAGTGCCCTGGAGTTAGGATCGTGTAATCATCAGGGTCGTTCGACATTGGACACAATGGTCGCGAGTTTAGGCACGCCTCGATCTGGCACAGATGAGTAAGGTTTCACCCATGATACGTCGTAAATGGTGCTTAATCGATTTGACGCCTGCTTCCCACAGTCCGCCGAAGTGCGGAGAAGCCGGAGGAATAAAGTTCCATGTCGTACCATCCTGAGCCAATAGTTCGGCGATCTCCGGAGTGACCTCTCTCTTGCTTTGTTGATTAGCCATCAGTTGCTGGAGATTAGCCATCAGTTGCTGACTCGTCGTTGTGCGATGGCGAAAGCATACAACACATTTATGTATGTGCGAACGCACCAACGTTTTGATGCCCAAGATCCAGTAGTGCTTTCGTATATGTGCAAGCATCAGCTGTGGACCACCGTGTAGTGTCGTTCGGTGTGCTTGTGAGATGAGCAGGCTGGTAAGCTGGTTGTCCTTGGGAAGGATTATCGGATGCTTCCTGTTGTATGGTAAATTAGATTCCTTGAGCGGCCCTCCGACCCGCAATATGCCGTCGCTGCCGACGAAAGGGTTCAGAGATCGGAGTGGGCTTTTGTCTAGTAGATGTTCTCCGGATTGGCATCTTGATATCTCGTCCGCGAAATGGGTTTCTTGAACCAGCTTGACCCAGAACTCGAATGACCAATTGAGCTCAGGCACATTGATGAAGCCTTTCGGACGCGTTGCTGGACTTTGACGACAATAATGAATGAAACGTCTGCAGAACGCCGTGACACGAATTAATTTCCCGAGCGATGAATGGCGAGCGAGTAAGTTATGTAAGTCGTTGTGAGAAGTCACGATTTCTGCATGCGTTGCGATCATTGAGTTTTTTCGTTCATCTATGTTAGTGTAGGCCTCGCTTGTTCTTTGGCGTGGCCATTGACTAGGTTCTTCTCGTAGCCAAACAGGACCTGTCCACCACAGTGGGTGGCTCGTAGGACGTGGTTCGTAGTGACCGGAGTTTCTGATGATGATTCGACGGATGATGATTGAGGATTTGGATTCGAGTTGTGTAATAGCGTATGTTGTCTTTTATTGCAAACTCGGCACATGGTGGATTTGCAATCCGAACTGGTGTGGCCTTTGCGCAGGCAGTTGAAGCACAGTCTCTTTTCTCGTACAAGATTTGACCTTCCTTCGAATGTAAGAGGTTTGAACTGATCGCACTGGAACACGTTGTGAGATCCAGCACAAACTTGACACGGTACGATGCGAGAGTCCGAAGTAACGACGAGTGAACGAGTTGATTGCGTGTCAGGTTTGCGAAATGCTCGAGTGCGTGGCGAATGCGTTGATGATGGAACCTCTTTAATCGACTGTGATGTGCTTGATTCAGTTCATGTCATGGAAATCATCTCCAATGATTGCCATCGGGCGTTCAGAAATTTGATCAGATCTTCGTATGATGGATACTCGGATCGAGTTAGTGTTATCTCCCACTGTCGGTGGGTTTCTGGATACAATTTATCGGCGATGATATTAATCAAGATAATATCCCATGTGGTGACCGGTACTCCCAAAACCTTAAGACTGCGAACGGTATCGGTCGTTGTGTCAATGATCTTGCGCAATCCCACAGCTGATTCGACTTGAAGAGCAGGCATAGTTCTGAATTGTCGAAGATGACTATCGATGATGAATCGACGATGATTATATCGATCCCGTAGAATGCGCCATGCTTCCTCGTAATTCTCGTTGGTGATGCTCACGGACTTCAGCAACGATGCTGCATCTCCAGTTAAATTCGCCTTTAAGTAGTGCAACTTCTGCGAATTTGTTAACTGTTTGTGTTTGTGAACTATGTCGACAAATAAATTTTCGAATTCAGGCCAATTCGTGTATTCGCCGTCAAAAATTGGAATTTTGATTCGAGGCAGCTGTGTATCGAACGACTGTTGTGCGTGTGCAGGTCTAACGTCATCCTGCCGATTCTCGATGGTGACTGCCAGTTGTCTCTTAATTGTCTTGAAATTCGATGTTGCCGCGAGGTAATATTCTTCGGCTTGCTCGCGTGTCCCGTACTCTCTCTCTCAAGTTCTTCATTACCGCATACAGCTTCGATCTGATCTTGTATGTCGCTGAATTCCTTGAAACGGGACGCCACGTGGTCCATCTGCGTCTGTACAAAGTCCTCGCTTACGCCTGGTGTGTCAATTGAGAGCTCCTTGCTCTTGCGTACTGCTCTTTCGAGTACCCGTTATAGCGATGCTTGCTTGACTCGAGCCGTCATTGTCACTAGGTTATGTACGTTTCACCAACCGAACTTATGCACACGAAATTTTAATAATTTGCACTGTTTGAACTTTGCACGCACTTAACCACAACAAAAGTTCTTACCCACGAGGTTTGTTGTTACTTCTTCAAGATTTGTAATGGCACGGCACGATGATAGTAACCACGATGTTGATTGTCAGCGGATTTGTATATCCGGCTCGAAGGACCAAAATGTTGATGTATTTTGTAGGTGAGCAACACGACCAGAAAAATGGAAAGAACACAATACTATTTTATTTATTTATTTATTATATTTCTCGATTTAACCGTGTTGCTCGAACGAGAGTTGGTTGAAGAAGAAAGAAAAACGATGACAGCTTCTGACAGCTGGTTGAAGTGTTGTCCGATGTTGTGGTTGTTTTAGTGTTGTCGGACGTGTATATTTGATATGTTGTGTCCACCGATAGGTGGTGACACAGTAGACGAAATGACGTTCATTTGACGTCTCCAACACGAAGCGATGAGAAAATCGTCGATGTATCCAAACACGTATTGTAGATCTCTTGTAGCATGATCAATATACCGCTGGAACGTCTGGGCGGCGTTGTACAAACCGAAGGTCATGTATACGAACTCAAGCAGCCCAAATGGTGTTATTATGGCTGTTTTGTGTATGTCTGCTGGCTCTATAGGTATTTGATGAAATGCCTCATGCAAATCAATTTTTGAAAATATTTTTAAAGAGGTCGCCACAGTATCTTTCCAGCTTTACTTCAAAAAGGTATTGAGGAAATACTCCCCAGATTGTTCCAGATGTTTCGGGCAGGTTATGCTTTTAAGTATATTCCGAAACTGTGGAGGAAGGTTAATGTGATCTTTATAAGAAGCGAGGTCGTTGAAAAAAATCCGCTGTACCGGGACCAGTTTGCCTATGAAACTGGTAAATCCACTGTGATGTCCGTTAGTGGTCTAGTCACGAGGATTGAAAAAGCGGTGATATATAAAGAAATTGCCCTCTATGCCTCTGTGGGCATTGAGAGGGCGGTTGATAATACCTCCATCGATAGAGAGGGCAGTAATGAAAAAAAGGGTTCCGCTTTCTACAACTAGGTGGATCCGTTCCATGCTGGAACATCGTGAGATTACTGCCAGACTAGGTGGCGAGTCAGTAACCATCATTAGCGTAAAGGGCTGTCCCCAAGGAGGCGAACTATCTCCTCTTTTGTGGTCATTGGTTATTGACAGGCTACTGGTTCTTCTGAGTAGCCATGGGTTTGATGTCCAGGGCTATGCGGATGATGTGGCTATCATAATCAGAGGCAAGTTTGATGAGGTCATTTCTGACCGCATGCAAAATGCACTAAATTTAATACGGCAGTAGTGTTACTAGGAACTACTCAGTGTCAATCCAAACAAAACTGCCATTGTTCCTATTACGAGGAGGAAAAAGCTCGCGCTTCCAGCTCCCTCGTTAAACGGTACTACTGTTCCTTTTTCTAGCGAGGTTAAATATCTAGGGGTTATCCTAGATCAGAAACTGAACTGGAAGCAGCATTTATTGAAGGCTTTCTGGGCCTGTCAAAGACTCTATGGGCGTACTTGGGGAATACAACCAAAAATGATCTACTGGTCATTTCTTACAATCATTAGGTCTATGGTCACCTACGCATCGGTTGTATGGTGGCCTAAAACAGAGCAGAAGGCAAGCAAACCTTATTGAATAAGGTTCAGCGTATAGCCTGCATCTGTCTTAAGGGCTCAATGAAATCATGTCCAACCGCGGCGATGGAGTGGAGTCACTTCTAGGACAGACACCGTTACACCTGCATGTTAAAAAGAATGCTGCAATTATGGCCCTGAAAATGCAGGCGGAAGGAAATATCAAATCAGGCAATACGGTGAGTCATCTGGAAATCCTTAAGGAATTTCAGATGGACCCTACCATTGGAATTCCTTCCGACTGTATGCCAGCTAAACTGGACTTCCTCAAACCATTCTGTGTTAGGTTACCTGACCGGCATGTGTGGAGTACAGGTGAACCATCCTTTGAGCGAGGGTCCATGGTATGGTTTACAGATGGATCAAAAAAGGAAGATGGGGCGGGGATAGGAATACACGGAAGTGGCACTACTCTCTCGAAGCCGTTGGGTACCAAAGCTACCGTTTTTCAAGCAGAAGTACATGCAATAGAACTTTGCGCTAGGATAGGCATAACAAAATGCCTAAACGATGCAAAGATTTATATTGTATCAGACAGCCAATCGGCCTTAAAGGCTCTTAGGTCTTGTACCGTTGAGTTAAGGCTGGTATGGGATTGTCTGAAGGTTATTAAACATCTGGCAGGCTCAAATATGGTAACATTTATGTGGGTGCCAGATCATACTGGAATCGAAGGAAACGAGGCAGCTGATGGCCTCGCCCGTGAGGGTTCTGCATCTCCATTTATTGGACCAGAACCCTTCTGCGGCGTCACTAAGGGACACCTTAGAGCAGCGGTAAAACGCTAAGAAGATGTTCAAAAGTCCTCCTACTGGTGCAGAATTCCAGGTTTGCGACAGGCGAAGAAATTTATATCACCTTCGTCTGTCATGGTTAAGGAGTGTCTTGAACTTAGGAAACCTGAGTTGAGGCTGCTTACTGGCTTTCTCACAGGTCATGTCCCCTTAAGGTATCACCTTAAGAAGATGGGCCTAAGTACGACGAATGGATGCCGCTTCTGCGATCTGGAACACTGCAACATCTATGAGGGAGAACAATGAGCCCGGATAGTATGTACCTTGTACCGGCCAGTAGTATTGTCAGATTCATTAAGAGCCTAAATATTGACTGGACGGACAATTAAGCAGGGTCCAACACAATAGATCTTTAAGGTCGCAGTGCGAGGTGGCTTATCGCCCACATGGCCCTTCAATCAATAATAATAATAATCTTCCACTTGTTTCTGTATTTGGAATTAAGGATGATCTCTGCTTATACCTTCTAGTTGTCTTATCTGTTCATCCCTCTCTTGAAACTTTTTAAAAGTTCCTTTCAGTTGTTGGACTCTAGTGATAAGAAAGGTTTTGTCTTCCTATTGTTGCCATCTTTTTTGAAGTTGCTATACATTTTAGTAATGTCAGCCGCAAAGCATCTCCATTCTGAGTTGTTTTGTGCGGTTTATTATTGCAACAATTGCTTTTCACTTAAGGTCTCTGCTCTTGTTTAAGGCCTATGTTGAAGTACCACTGTATCCACTGTTGGCTCGAAGGATCATTTTATCGCACATGGTTAACCCTTCTTTTGCGTGTTAAGATTAACCCTGTTCATACTGAACACTCCGCTTACTTACTTAGAATTTCTTATTTACGTATTTTAGACCTTGGCCTAATATAAAGTAATAAAGCTAGAAGTTGATTATAATACTGGTATCTAGACAAATTAAGATAAACCCCATAATTTATGCTCGTATAACATTCATCATCAATTTCTGTCACATGTTTTAGTACCTGCGCCATAGTGATATTAAATAATTACAACAGAAATAATTATAAATAACAAAACCAGGCATTAACCTAATTATGTATGTACATAAAAAATAAACGCGATGAGATAAGAACGCGTTCGCCACATAATAATGTCAATGACAATATCACTTTCCATATATGGTGGCTGATGGATGTATACAAACATTATAATTGCATAAGAACCGTGTCACGGATGCAACCATTTAATAACATTTAATTATGTGCGTATATGTGAATAACACACCTACAATAATTATAATTACATATTTGCAAGCATATTAATGTTTAATGATTCATTTTAGTAAGTTTGTCATGTGCGACAAAAAAAATGTTGCTTACGTGACATATTTTGTTAGGCGTCTTAATTAATTTTTATTTGTTGTTAAGTTCTTTGCTATAGTAACGATTGCGTTAATTAAAAGTGTTAATGGGATGATTTAGAAATGTGCTAACCACTTATTAGACGGTAATTAAAATTGCTTATGACATTTATTTACAAAACCGGTAGAGATTGAACAATCGAATTGAAGAATGTTATGAACGATGATATTGCGATTTTGTCTTGGTGACCTTATCGCAATGTACTCTCTATGTTTGCTAATTTTTTTAGTCAATCATAGCGCGATATTTTGTTAATACATTTCCGGTCATCTACATTTAGTTTACATGGTTATGTGTTTTTAGCATGTTTTATGACATAAAACAATTTTAATGCATTTAATAAGGATCAAAATCAAATCTATCACCTTGATGTGTGTGCACGTAGACATCGTATATGAAGAACTGGGTGAAATTTGGTAACATATTTCTAATTTAGTGTTTACTTGCGAAATTCGCGCTCTAAAATTTATCAAATATTTAAAATGTACGAGTAGTATGTGCATATAGTTTTGAAATTAGAAATTTGCTATGATCAATATTGATCACTGGGTGAATTAATTGCCATCGAAATATTTGAGTTTTGTTTTACGGCCCCGTATTTTAAGAACAATTAGCTTAAATAACCGGCATTGTTCGGCTCTACAATTATTTTAAACTTGAATTGACATTTTTAATTTGTCATGCTAGAGTTAAAACGGACCACATGAAGAAGCAGGATTTAACATTTAAGGTTTTGGTTTTTTATTTATTTATTGCATATGACAACTGGCATCTAATGTCATACCTGGATATTTCGAAGTAATCGCATAAGTAACTTGTTTATTGTTGATTATGATCGGTATTCTGTCAGAATTAGTTCTACTGGTAAAGTTCACATGGACCGATTTGGCTTCATTGAGTTTGATTCTCTTCATGTAGTTGCTGACTGTATTAATTGATGTTTCAAATGGTGGTTGAATCTTGCATTGGTTGTACGTCCCGAATATACAAAAGGTATTACATACGCTACCTTGCGGTACTTCTGCTGAAATTTTCGTCAGGTCCGAGTATTTTTGTTCGTAAGCTCTTAATAAGGCATCTGGTATAACATTAAGAGAACCTTTACAATGTTCAATTTTGAACTTGAAACCTTGTAATTTAAGGCTCCATCTGGAAAATCGCCCCGTTAGATTAGACTGCGACATAAGCCATTGAAGGCTCGCATGATCAGTGATGATCATGAATGGAAAGCCTTCAATGTACGGTCGAAAATGTTTTACTCCAAGAACAAGCAGCGTAACACTTCAACTCGGTTGTCGAATATTTCTTTTGTGCACCGTTCAATTTTTTTGAAAACTATGGAAAAATCATCGTAGCTGTTTTGAGTTGGACGGTTTCGAAATCTTTTCTATGTGTTATCCCTTGTACCGCTGGTGGGGTCTTTTAATTAATGAGAACAAAATCAGTTAGTGTCAATTTAAATTCTGCTTTATTTTATTTAATGCTACGCTTTATATATAATTTAAAATTTTCAATGTCAGCCCAAAATGTAAAGTATCAATCAAAAGCATTTGGCTAAGTTAAGTGTCAGCACAATAGATACAAAAAAAAAAATACCAAACTTTATACTTTGGTGGAAATTAAACGTTGTAATGTTGATGAGTTAAAATGATGAGTCAACATATTCCGGGCTGTACAGTTTTGAGTAGCCTCTTGTTTACACTCCACTACTTCCATCCGGTCGAGGAAGGGCTGCCGGTATTAGAACCTGACCCTTTGCTTTGGTTTTAAAATACAAAATGACGAAAAGTACTATTAAGATTACTATAGTTAAGTAGGATATCGTGTAATGCTGAACATCATGGTGATTCATTTCTGTTGGTAGTCTCAATTGCTCTCATCAGGTTAAGATTATCGGGTTTTGTTGTTTTGGGTTGTATTTGCAAACTGAATTCCTTTAGATTGATCGCTCCGCTTAATATATTAGATGATTTTTTAAATGTCTGGCTAATATTATTATGTGCTGTGCCGATAGCGATGATGACGAGATTGTCGTCCCTTAGCGTACAACCAGCATCTATCGTCACTAATTCGCACGACCCCTGAAGGCTTCATGAGTCGATGTTGGATCCGCATATGATATCAACTGTCGTTTTATTTGTAATTACGTATATCCATTGATTTGGAACATGTAGTTTTATCCAATGGTTAGTTGAATTTCTTTCTTTAACATTGCATATTGTGTCAAGCGTTGGTTTTCGCTGTAAGATTGCTACTTCAGACTGGGTTTTGTTAGTCAATGCATTGAAAATTGGTGATATTTCGCACAGAAATTGCATATACGTTGGAATATTTGACAACGTTTCACTTCTTCTGTTGTTAGATATTTTGTTGATATAACGATGTGTGATTGAGTGCCGTTATGATTAAAATCAGGAACTGGGAAGACAGCTAGCAGGATATGATTCGTTGGAAAGGACAACGGTATGATAATCTCAATTATCACATTTCGTTGTGTTATCCTACTAAGCACATTCATGCTTTGGATATATGTGCATGAGGTCATGAATGTTATGGCCAGGAATGGTTATTGATGTTGGTGTATGTTGACGAATAAATTGCAGTTGGTCTTCTAATTATGACGGCGCGAGTATCGATGGATGCAAAATACTATGATGTGCATAATAAATAATATCAAGTACTCGAGTGCGCTCATAATATCAGATGAACCCTTTCTTCGTATGTTCGATATTCGTTTAGTTGTATCATCTCCAATCTTATCCTCTGTTGATCCTTTATCAAATTGTTCACTGATGTTGTTGTGAGATTGGAATTATATTTCATCAGCTTGATTGTGTTATCGATTATTGATATTTGGTTTCTCATTAATGCCTTTAGATGCCTTTCGTTATTGTTGATATTCTCGAATTGGGTTTTATACTGGTTGGCCTCTCCGCTGGGTAAGAATTCCAAACATGTCTCCTAAGATAATGCCTGTTGTATCTCCTAAATCGCGCTTCACTCGTCGACGTTCCTTATTGCTTGATAATAGGAAAACATTGTCTGCAATCAAGTTGTTGAGCTGCCATTGAAGTTGCTGCAGAATTACGTCGCAGTTAAAACCAGACAATCATTTACAAGCTGCTCCCAGTTCGCCTGGGGCTTGTTTAAAAGTTTCGATCTCTTCCCAATAGTTCGTCATGTTATAATATATCACCATAGTATATATACATATGGGGGTTTCGTATGAATGTAGGGCACTATGAGGAGCTGGCAATTGAACGACGCGTCCGGTTTTAGTAGGCGTTGCTTCGGCACATGAGTCTGAACTAAATCCGGAATGAAGGTGTCCGAACTATCTGTAGAGCTGGCCGATGAATCAGTATCAGTCTTGATTCCTGTCTGTGGCGGCGTGGTTGTTCGTAAAGGTTGTGTTTCGGTTTGAGAATTGTCGGATTTTACTACAAAACAAGGCTTTAACCGATCCAACGAAATTTTGACACATTTGTTATTTATATGAACTTAGAAAAATTTCTCGAAACGTTTGATCACCTGATATGGTCCTGTATAAGGGGGTTGGAGAGCCCTGCGTAACGCGTCTTTACGTATGAAGACATGTGAACAGTCCTTTAAATTACGACTAACGAAAATATTGTCTGTAGTGTGTTTTGACGTTGTGGCTGGTTTTAATTCCGAAATATGATGTCTGAGTGCCTTGACAAAATCTGATTGTGGTACTGGATGTTTATTCACCTCAAAAAATTGACCTGGAATTCGCAAGTTACTTCCATACACTAACTCTGCTGAAGTAGCCTGCAAATTTTCGCGATACCTAGTTCTTAATCCTAGTAGGACGGAAGGTAAAATAGTGGTCCAATCAGGTCTGTCATAACACATAATTGCAGCCTTTAGTGTACGGTGCCAGCGCTCGATCATACCATTACACTGCGGGTGATAACTGTTCGTACGTCTATGTTGAAAACCTAACAAGATTGATAATTCCGCGAACAACTGGGATTCAAACTGGGTTCCTTCACAATGGTCGGTCACAATGTATAATGGGACGCGTGTATCGGTCTATCATCGTTATACAGTGTCGGTAATTTGCAGATGGTGGCAATGGTCCGACAATGTCTAAATGAAGATGAGTCCAACATCTTTTCTTATAGATGGCCAAACGACTTGATCCGTAAGTAATAACCTCACTGAAGACCTTACTCCTGGATGAGCCAAATTATGCAATGATACCAAAACTTGTTTCCTGAACGCGAAAGGAATATAAGGTCGAGATTTAGCTGTGGATTTGTCGCAATACAATGTTCTATCGGCACCAAAACGTACGGGAAATTGCTCGAATTTCAGGGTTGACGTACTATTGCCTTCGATAAGTTTTAATAATTCTTCGTCGCCAACTTGAGCCTCCGCGATAATTGAGTAATCGATTGATCCAGGGACTTCTATTTGCTCTATGCGGGAAAGAGTATCAGCCACTATATTGTTCTTGCCAGAAACGTGTTGTAAGTCCGTTGTGAATTGCCCTATATAGTCTAAATGTCTGCGCTGTCTGGGTGATGCTTTTTCACTATTTTGTCAAAAGCGTAAACTAAGGGTTTATGATCCGTAAACAGTGTGAAATTTTGTCGCTCAAGAAGAAACCTGAAATGCCTTATGCCTAAATAAGCCGCCAAGAGTTCCCTGTCGTAAGCGCTGTACTTGCTTTGCGTCACGGTAAGTCGTACAGCAAAAAAAACCTAATGGTTCCCAGGCTTGGTTTACCCATTGCTGAACTACTGCCCCCAACTGCAGTGTCCGACGCATCCACCATTATTGACTTACGAGCCGAACTTACAGGATGAGCTAAAAGGGTTGCCTTAGTCATTGCTCTCTTGCACTTCTCAAAAGCTTCGACGGCTGTGTCTGTCTAATTGATAACAACTTTGCTATTTTTTTGTATCCCTTCAGAAAGTCATTTAAAACGGCCTGATCTTTTGCGGCTGCTGGTACAAAACGCCGATAAAAATTGATCGTACCTAAGAACCGTTTCAATTGCTGAACTGTTGTGGGTCGGCTAAATTGGGATATGACTTGAGCTCTTTCGGGTGAAGGAAGGATACCCTTGTGGCATACTGTATGACCCAAGAACAAGACTTCGGACTGAGCGAAAACGCATTTATCCACGTTAATGACTAATCCATTGTTAGATAGTCTCTGAAACACTGTATTCAAATGCATTATACGCTCGTCTCTGGATTGTGATGCTATCAGTATGTCATCAAGATAAGTGAAACAAAAGGGTAATCCGCGTAAGATTGAGTGCATCAGCCTTTGAAATGACTGCATTTCTTAAACCGAAGGTCATTTTGCAGAACTCAAATAGTCCGAATGGTGTCGATATTGCAGTTTTAGGTATATCTTTTGGTTCGATGGGGATCTGGTGATATGCTCGTACCAAGTCCAATGTAGGGAAAACGTTACAACCGGCCAGTTGGAAAGAGGCACTCTCCTCCTGGAGGTGAGGCACTGGATAACAATCGGGAATCGTCACGTTATTAAGTGCGCGGTAATCACCGCAAGGTCTCCACTCTCCATTTTTCTTTTTGACCAAATGCAATGGACTGGACCAAGCGCTATTGCTGGGGCGGAAAATGCCCTGTACCATCATGCTGTCGAAATGGTCTTTGGCTATCTTAGTCATCTCTGGAGATAAACGTCGTGCTTTACAACTGACAGGTGGCCCGCGAGTCTCTAGGCAGTGTGTGGTGTTATGTTTCACAGGTTTGATGCCGAAATTTTCGCGTGTGATTTCCTCGTATTTAGCCAGAATATTCGAAATATCTGCTCCGAGGGTTATCTTGTCTAAAATGGACAGTGATGGAACCTGTGCTGCTGTCAGAGGATCAATGGTGAACAACGAAGTTAACGGATCTACTATTCGATTTCTCTTAAGGTCGACAATAAGACCAGTGTTTTTTAAGAAATCTGCCCCTAAAATTGGTATTGCTACTTCTGCCACAATAAAATTCCACACGAAATCTCGTCTAAGTCCAATATTTAGATGAAGTGTGCTAATGCCAAAAGCCTTGATACGGGTACCGTTTGCTGCGTAAAGACTAAAGTCTGATTTATCGCTTATGTTTTTGGTAAAATTGACTTGTATTACTGATACATCTGCGCCTGTATCGATCAAGAATTTGCGTTGTGAATTTTTTTCGAAAATTAAGAGACGACTGGAAATTGCATCATCAGGACACATCGTCGAATGTTGATGTGCTATTATTTTTTTGAGTTTACGTCCATCCGGTTTGCATCAGAGGATTTTAATTGGTGTTTACACCCTGTAACACACTTATTTGCCTTGTCTTTGAAACGTCTGTGATAATAACATTCGAAATTGTTGCCTGATTCGCGAGAATTTGAGCGAGATCCGCGTTGGTTACTACGTCCTCTGGATGTACTACGCGATCGGCATCGGGTGTCTATTAACGCTGATATTTCCTTCATAATATGAGATTCAAAATTATGCCACCTTTCGTCGGGATTTGTTACTGAAGGAGTGCTAGCCATGAGAGTGGATGTCGGGCTTGTAACTGGGTGAGATGCAACGGAATGTATGTATTTGTAAATGGGTCATCGTCTCCATTATGTTATCCGCTCATTCAGCCAGAACTGATAGGGTCAAGTCGTTCTCAAATGGCGACAAAACCATTTGAACGTGCTGTGGCAAACGCTGCATCCACAATTGACGAATCGAATCATCGTTAAACTTAACACTGGCATCCAATCGAAACTTCTCGAGTAACTGGGATGGCTTCTTGTCACCTAACGACATACCGTGCAATAAATTATGCAGTTTGCTCTTTTCCGACTCTCCCAGTCCTTTGATTACCTCCTGTTTAAAAAAGGTGTAAGGTGTGTCTCAACTGGTGTAAGGTGTGTCAACAACTGGCGTACTCGTCCATTTGGTTATGGCCATAGGCGAGTCTTCCATGAAGAAACTACGCGAATCCAACGGGAACATCGCATACCGCTTTGGTAGGATAAAACTCCTTCTCAAGAAGGATTCCCCCTCTACCAACCCAACCACTGGAGTTAGCTCCAGTAAGGAGGGTACTTTACCAGCCCCAGTAGTAGGCACAATCACAGACGAGGAGGCATCCAGGAACAGCAGCGCTATCGAGCATTCTGTTCCTGCTGCCTCTTCGTCGGGAGCACGATCAACGGATCTCTCCGCAACTCCTACTGTGGGATCGAGTAAATCAGCACTCACCCCGAAAATTAAGCATATGGGCGCTCGGGGTGTTACTGGGAAAAGTGGCAGAAACAGGCCAAATCCCGCAAAGCAGACGGCTGGCAAGCAGCCAGGAGCGTAGAGCTCCTTTACCCTAATCATCCAGTATGGCTGGTACTATTAGGGTACTACAAGCGAATCTGCATCACGCAAAAGGAGCTTCGGATACCTTTTGCAACAGGTTCGCGAAACAACACTTAACCCTTGGCCTTATCCAGGAACCTTGGGTTAATGGAGGAAAAATCAGAGGCCTCCACCTCAAGTCATGTAAGTTGATTTACGATCGAAGGGAGGAAGTTCCCCGAGCTGCAATATTTGTTTCATCTAATATTAACGTTCTTCCAATTCCAGAGTTCACCACTAAGGATTTGGTTGCAGTAATCCTGGAGGTTCCGACTAGCAGGGGAATGCAGGAGACAATATGTGCCTCTGCGTACTTCCCTGGTGAGTCGGTTAGTGCTCCACCTGTAGTTGTACAGGATCTGGTGGATTACTGCAACCTAAAAAACAAGCATTTCATCATAGGCTGCGATGCTAATGCACACCATATCATTTGGGGCAGCAGTGATACAAATGGCAGAGGTGAGTCCCTTTTAAATTATCTTATGAGTAGTCACATAGACATTTTAAATAAAGGTTCGAACCCCACTTTCATAAACTCGACTCGGCGAGAGGTGTTGGACCTCACTTTGTCAAGTCAGTTTATTTCCAACTCTGTTGCAAACTGGCATGTTTCAAGCGAAGCTTCTCTGTCGGACCACATGCACATCAGGTTCGATATACCGGGAGTGATCATACAGGCAACAGAGCGTCGTATCCCTTGTTTTACAAATTGGAAAACATATAGGGATATTTTATTTATCAAAGCAGACATGCTGCCAACATCTTTGAGTTCAATTAGTGACCTAGAAACCGCAGCTGGTCTGCTTAATGACGTGCTCCTATCTTCCTACGAAAGCAGCTGTGTGGTGCGTAACGTTGTGGTTAATCGCAAAGTTCCATGGTGGAACGAACAGCTGGCTAAACTTCGTAAGAAGGTTAGGAAATTATTTAATAGGGCAAAGCATTCCAATGAGTGGAATGAATATAGGCAAGCCCTAACCAGTTACAACACAGAACTAAGGCGTTCCAAACGCCTCACGTGGAGGAAAAACTGTGGAAATATCGAGGATATACCTACAGCTGCTCGACTCCATAAAGTTCTAGCTAAAGATCAGTCCAACGGGATTGGGCTTCTTCTGAAATCCGATGGTAGTTATACATCAGGTCGCAAAGAGTCGCTCGAAACCCTGCTTCAAGTGCACTTTCCGGGCTGCACTGTTTGCGACACAAATACAATCACTAACTCCATATCTGGTACACACATGGGTGTAAATATGGGTTGGGTTAATAGTTTATCCGGTAAGCTTTTTACTCCGGATAAAGTCAAATGGGCCATTAACTCTTTTCAGCCTTTCAAGGCTCCAGGAGGGGATGGAATCTTCCCAGCCCTCCTTCAAAGGGGCCTGGACTTGATTACCCCTGCTCTGGTGGCCTTGTTTAGAACTAGCTTCAATTGGGGTCACATACCACAGGCTTGGAGTCAAGTAAACGTGGTTTTTATCCCAAAGCCTGGCAATCGGCCATGTGAACTTCCTAAGTCCTTTCGACCTATCAGTCTTACATCGTTTATTCTTAAAACCATGGAACGACTTATAGATCTTCATATCAGAGACTGGTTAACGGCAACCAGACCTCTAAATCCAAATCAATTCGCCTATAGGAAAGGCAAATCCACAGAGGGTGCGCTGCATCTACTTGTCACCAAGATTGAAGCAGCCTATCGCTCGAAAGAAATTGCTCTGTGTGCATTTCTGGATATTGAGGGAGCTTTTGACAATACTGGATACGACTCAATTGCTAGGGCAATCAAGCGTAGAGGTATTGACGATCCGACTAACCACTGGATTAGTTCCATGTTGGTTAGTAGGAAGATTACATCTAAATTAGGTAATGAGTCAGTCACGATTACGGCAGCAAGAGGGTGTCCGCAGGGCGGTGTCCTGTCCCCTTTGCTGTGGTCACTCGTGATCGACGAGTTGCTTGATAATTTACATCTACTTGGGTACGATGCCATTGGTTATGCGGACGATTTGGTTATCATAGTCTCTGGAGGGCATGAACGTACGATGTCCGCCAGCATGCAACAGGCTTTGCTTGTTATTTCGAATTGGTGCACTGGGGAGGGCCTTTCGATTAACCCTAGCAAAACAGTCCTGGTGCCCTTCACCAAAAGACGTAATTTGAACCTTGGTTCAATTAGTCTTAATAATATAAATATCGGATACTCCAATGAAGTCAAATATCTGGGTGTTGTCCTAGATAAGAAACTAACTTGGAACTCTCATATTACTTCAACTACCGAACGCGCGGCCAGGGCCATGTGGGCCTGCCGGCGTATGTTCGGCAGGACCTGGGGCCTGAACTCAAAAATGATTTACTGGATGTACATCATGATAGTGAGGCCAATTGTAACATATGGGGCAATAGTTTGGTGGCCTAAGGTACAGCCAAAAAGTTATTATGAACAAGCTGACCTCATTACAGAGACTAGCATGTCTCGGAATTACAGGTGCTATGCGCACCTGCCCTACGGCGGCAATGGAAGCTCTCATCGGGCTCACTCCACTTCATATCCACGTCAAAAAATCAGCTGCTACCTGTGCAGCTAGATTGAAGCTCGCGAATCAATACAGTCATGATGACCATATGGGTCACCTGGACATTTTGAATGAACTTCCAGACCTGAATATGTTCTTTAGTGTCCCGGACGTTATGCCGAAAGAACTCTGCTTTGGCAGGAATTTCGTGGTAACAATCCCCGATAGAACAGACTGGGATACTGGGTTACCGCAGATGGAACCTAACAGCCTAGTCTGGTACACTGATGGATCAAAAATGGATAGTGGAGTCGGCATTGGTGTCTTTGGACCCAATCACAAAATATCGAAATCACTGGGTACTTACCCCAGTGTTTTTCTAGCCGAAATTCACGCCATCGAAATCTGCGCCTCTATTATTATGACCAAAGGTCTTAAAGGCGCATCCATCCACATTTTGTCTGACAGCCAAGCAGCACTGAAAGCATTGGCTTCTAACTGCTTGGTTTCCAAGTCGGTTAAAAGTTGTTATAAACTGATACAATCTCTCTCGTGTCAAAACAAAGTAAGGTTGTGGTGGGTGCCTGGTCACATGGGCATCACTGGAAATGAGATAGCCGACGAACTTGCACGGGCAGGCTCGTCGACTACACTCATTGGCCCTGAGCCTTTTTGTGGTATCCCGTGGGCTTCTGCAACCTACACAATCAGTAAATGGGAAAAAATACAGTGCTTGACTTATTGGAACTGTATTCCCGGCCTTAGACAAGCCAAATCTTTGATCAGACCATTTCACCACAAAAATTTGGCGATCAATTTCAGCAAAGGAAATATTAGGAAACTTGTGAGTTTTCTCTCAGGTCACTGTAACCTGAGATATCATTTGAACAAAATGAACCTGTCCACAGAGACGGAGTGCCGACTCTGTTTGGAAGAGACAGAAACCGCAGAACACATACTATGTGAGTGTGTTGCTCTGTGCACACGGAGGTGGATTCATTTTGAAGAGAGGTATCTGACCCCGGAGAAATGTAAATTGGCCTCTATAAACAGCATTCTCGCCTTTATTAGAGAGGTGGAGAAGCTCCTGGAGTAACAGTACCCAACAGCACAAAAGATCTTTTAGGTCGTAGTGCTAGCCGCTTTTGGGCAGGGACGAAAAAAAAAAAAAAAAAAAAAAAAAAAAAAAAAAAGGTGTGTCTCCTTTGTTTCGAGTTATTAAACCAGCGAATTGATCATGTAGCCGTGCGTCCAGTGCACTAACTAGTCTAGTATTAATAAAAGCTTACTAGATATAATTTATTTTTAAAAATTGACGATTCAAATGACGTATTAAATCAAATTAGTTTCCGGTCACTTCGAAACTTTGAAGTCCCATTATAGCCGATTTAGACGTACCAACATTTTTTTCCCAACAAAAAATGAAGATATTAGTATATTACGATTTTCATTTGTAAGACAAGAACAAAAAAATAATCCAACAAAATTTTGTTGGGTTTTTTTTTCTTTTTTTTCCAACAATGTTACTATAAAAATAAATTTGACTATAAAATATACTCGACCCGAGTATATTTTATAGTAACAAACAACAACAAACACAATAAAAATGGCGATTTGAGAAATTTTTATAGCGCTTTATTTTATTTTTTAAAAATTTTAGTAATAAAATAAAATTTACGTTCGAAAATTATTCATTTCACGTGGAAAACCCATAATTTTGCCAAATAAACTAGTATCACCGCGGTATTTATCAAAAAATTATATCGTCGATTTTATACCGCCAAAAAATTATGGTATGACGTGATTTTTGTTGTATACTTTTCTCTTTTTATCGCGTGTACATTTTTTTGTATTGCGTGTTTGCTCTAAGTGTCAACAAAAAAAATGTTGGAAAAAAATGTTGGTACGTCTAAATCGGCTATAACTCGTAAACCTAAACATTTTTCGGCCTGATCTTTGTGACTATACATTTTTTGTAGGATTGCATAGGTTATACAGAAACGAAAATGTTCGCAATATTTTCCATAATGAGAATCAAAAATTTTTGATTTGTTTTATTTTTATTTGATAGCTTTAAATCAAAATGGCGTGCAGCATGTTTGATCAAGTTCATCACTATTTAATTAAAATTGAAATTAAAAAACATATTAATAATTTGTTGTTTTAATTTATTTTTAAATCCACAAATTTTTATTTAACTTGGCTTGATTTTTACAGATTTTAAAACATTACATTTATATTTAACAAGAGACATTGCTTTAATCAAATAAATTTCGTAAATACGTCATTTCCGTGACACGTGCCATCACATTGAAATTTTGATTTACCCCCCATATATAATGAAAACTGTTAAGAAAGTGTTTCTGTCCCTTTCAATACCCACCAATAGAATGCGTTGATGCATATCTAGTTTGTTTTGAACTCTGAGAATAGAAGTCGTTGAGAAAAACAATAAAAAAATAATGTAATAATCTTTGTACTGAATATAATAGGAGTACTGAAAAAATACTAAATTTGATCAACAAAATATAGTTAGAGAATATTGAAAACGGCCTTTTAATTCACATGGTAGCAGAGGTCCGTAGTTTAATTTAATTTAAATAAATTAAATATATTAAAAGAAGGTGCTTCGCAACAAGATGGCGAAAAAAGAAGAAAATTTTTCCTTGCAAATATTTGATGGCACCAATTACGATAAATGGAAATTCAGAGTGAAGCTATATTTGGAAATGAAAAATTGTTACGAGGTAATTGCCCAAGAAGTGAAACCGGAGGATATATTAGAAATCGATTGGAAAAAAATGGAAGTCAGGGCGAAGAACTACATCGTGAACAGTGTAAATAACTCACAGCTGGAGTTAATAATTTCAGAAGAAAGTGCAAGAAGCATGTTAAAGAGGTTTGATGACACCTATTTAACTAAAAGTAGTGCGAACAAATTGCTTTGCAAAAGTAAACTACTCGATTTAAAAATGAACGGAAGTGATAATCCCACCGATTTTTTTAATATTTTCGAAAAACATTTAAACGAATTAAGAAGTGCCGGTGAAAACGTAAATAATGATGATAAGCTAAATTATTTATTGCTTAGCTTGCCTGAATGCTTTTCACATATCGTCGATATTGTAGATGCACTACCAGAAAAAGAAAAATCCATCGAATATATAAAATCGAAATTATGTTTGGAACACAAGAAGAGAGAAAATTCAAGAGGCCTACAATCATTCAATACCGAATCGTTCAAATTTAAAAATAAAAATACAGACAACAACAATATAATATGCTATGGATGTGAGCAAAGAGGACACATACAAAGGGATTGCCCGAATCGGAATAAAGATGACCAAAGAGGAAATTACAACCGGAGAGGAAACAACAACTGGAGAGGACGCAGCTGGAGAGGAAACAACAATACGTCGACTTCAAGAGGTCGAGGAAGAGGGACATACGGACCATCCAGAATAGCAGGAAATTCTACAGTACAAGCCGTAGATGACACAAACATATTCAATGTAGAAGTAATGACGTCACAAGCACAGCATGAAAATGAAAATAAGGCGGATAACAAAATAGTGACTTGGTTACTAGACAGTGGGTGTTCCGATCATATAATAAACGATGAGAGATATTTTTGCGAATATAAAATGTTAGAAAACTCCGTTGACATCAAGGTTGGTGACGGTTTTTCATTAAAAGCCAATAAGATAGGCGATAT
This sequence comes from Tipula vernalis, assembly GCA_958295665.1. NCBI lineage: Eukaryota > Metazoa > Arthropoda > Insecta > Diptera > Tipulidae > Tipula > Tipula vernalis. The sequence continues at coordinate 85,226,025 of OY282559.1, read as the reverse complement.
TATTATGTTCTGGAATAATAATGGAACCAGGAAAAAAACAAAAATTCGCAATGTATACTGTGTACCCAGTATGAAACAAAATTTATTAAGTGTTTCAAGTATTGCCAATCAAAATAATTTAATAATATTTAATAACAACGGTGCCGACATTTATGGGCCTAGAAATAATTTAATCGCTATAGCTGTAAAGAAAAATAAACTGTTTGAGCTGACAGGTGAAATAGGCATAGACAAAACAGATTCAAAATCATACGTAAGTGTTGCTCAAATGTCTAATAAAGAGAAATGGCATAGAATTCTTGGTCACACTAGCTTCAACAGCCTAAAGAAATTATGTGAATACAAATTATTAGATGGATTACCTAGTAATATTGGAAAAGAGTTTGTGCAGTGTGAAATATGTCTTGCAAATAAAATGTGCAATTTACCATTTGAGAACCAGAGGCGACGGGCGCAAGATGTGTTGGAGTTAATACATACAGATGTCCATGGTCCGGCAAATACTACAGGCTATCGAGGTGAAAGATATTTTGTGAGCTTCATTGATGACTTCAGTAGAATCGCGTCAGTATACTGTATTAAACAAAAAAGTGATGTGTTTGACTGCTTTGTTCTATACATAAAATTCGTACAAAATCAGACTGGAAAAAAAATTAAGGAAATACGGTGCGACAACGGAAAGGAGCACCTTAATGGACAGTTCTACCAACTTTGTAAACAAGAACGCATATATTTAAATCCAGCTCCTCCATATACTCTCGAGCTGAATGGCGTAGCAGAAAGATTTAATAGGACAATCATGGATAGAGCAAGGTGTTTGCTATCTGAAGCAGGGATCAGTAAGTGCTACTGGCCAGAATGTATAAAAACTGCAGCTTATATAGGAAACAGACTATTGACAAATACAATGATCAGGAAAACACCTTTTGAGATATTTTTTGGAAGAAAACCTGATGTGTCCAATTTAAAAATTTATGGGAGTACAGTTTTTGTGAGAATCCCTGATGAGTGTAGAAAATCAAAACTAAATCCAAAAGCTGCCAAAGGTATACTTGTAGGTTACACAGATATGGGATATAGAGTTTTAGTGGAAAATAACGTTATTGTAAGTCGTCATGTGAGATTTGTGGAAAAATCCGAAAATTACGTTAAGTTTACTGATGAAAGTGATCAAGAAAATGAAACAGAACAGGAAAACTATGATATGGGCGAAGAAGAAAAAGGCGAGACAGACAATGAGAGGAAAAATGAACAAAAAAATGTAAGAAATGAAGAAAATGAAGAAGTGAGGGAAAGACCACAACGAACTAGGAAGCTGCCAGCGAAATATGATGACCATATAGTATATGTTAATTTTTGTGATGCATGTATACCAGAAAACTATGAGGAAGCAATAAATAGTACCGATTCCAAGAAATGGAGTAAAGCAATGGATGACGAGATGCAGAGTCTAGAAAAAAATAAAACGTGGGATATAGTTGAAGAACCGACTGATAAGAAAACAATAGAAGTGAAATGGATTTACAAAATAAAGTCGAATGGAAAGTATAAAGCGCGTGTTGTAGCCAAAGGATTTCAACAAATGTATAACGAAAATGAAGAAATTTACTCCCCTGTTGCTAGGATGACAACTTTGAAAGTATTACTGTCAACATCATGTGTTTATGGTTGGCAAATTGAACAAATGGATGTAGAAACTGCGTTTTTAAATGGAATTATAAAAACTGAAGTATATATCTATCCACCCGATGGGTATAATGTTGAACCAAACAAAGTTTGTCTATTAAAGAAGTCATTGTATGGATTAAGAGAAAGCCCACGCGATTGGTACGAATGCTTTCATGATTATATGACTAACATTAATTTCAAAAGATCAAATCATGATTACTGTTTATATACAGGAAACATAAATAATGATTATTTATATATAATTTTGTATGTTGATGACTTATTAATCATTGGGAAAAGTATCATCAGTATAGGTCATGTGAAACAAATGTTAAACTGTAAATTTAGCATTAAAGATTTGGGAAGAGTGAAACAGTATCTCGGTATAGACATAGAATATACCCCTAATGAAAAAAAGATGTATTTAAGTCAAGCTGAATACATCAAAAGCCTAGCAGAAAAATATAATGTCACAGAGTCGAAAAAATTTGAAACACCAATGGAAATTAATTTAAAATTGGAACCAAGTGAAAAAGTCAATGAGAAATTGAAATACAGAAACTTAGTTGGAGCTTTGTTGTATATAGCAAATGGAACACGACCAGATGTGTCTTATTCGGTAAATTATTTAAGTCGTTTTCAAAACAGTTACGATAATAATCACTATAATTATGCATTACGGGTACTGAAATACCTGTATCATACGCGGTCATTAAAGTTGACCTTCAGATCATCGTTCGATGAGGTGTTGGATGCTTATGTGGATGCTGATTGGGCAGCAGATATAATAGATAGAAAGTCAACCACTGGAATTGTGATTAGAGTATTTGGAAATATTGTGAAATGGAAATCACAGAAACAGAAGATAGTGTCTCGAGCTTCTACTCACGCGGAGTATTATGCATTAGCTGATTGTGTTGAGGAAGTTTTACCGATCAAAGGAGTATTAAGTGATATAGGCATAACAATTAATACAAGTGTTAAAATATATGAGGACAATAGTGGAGCTATTGCGTTAGCTAAAAATGGAAAATTCTGTAAGAATTCTAAGCACATAGATATCAGTTATCATTTTGTGCACGATTTCGAAAAAAAGGGTCTAATTAATATTAAAAAGATTTCTACTGAGGATCAGATTGCTGATGTTTTTACAAAGTCGTTGTGCAAAGCTAAATTTCAAAAATTTAGAAACCTTTTAGGAATTGAGGATTGTTCAAGGAACAGAATCAAGGAGGTGTGTTAAGAAAGTGTTTCTGTCCCTTTCAATACCCACCAATAGAATGCGTTAATGCATATCTAGTTTGTTTTGAACTCTATAGAAGTCGTTGAGAAAAACAATAAACAAATAATGTAATAATCTTTGTACTGAATATAATAGGAGTACTGAAAAAATACTAAATTTTATCAACAAAATATAGTTAGAGAATATTGAAAACGGCCTTTTAATTCACAAAAACAAAGACGTAGTCCTACGTCAAAAACATGAAAATAAATGACGTTTACGTGACAATTTTTAATCATAAGGTATGTTTAATCTTTTTTGTTTATCTATTTATGTAGTTGGATAAATATTGATGGGATTTTATAATATTTTTACAACGAATTTAGTAATGGTTGGCAGTTTGGGTTTGTGTTAAGTGTCAATGTGTTATCACTGGAATAATGCACAAGCGACCATTCATCCGTTCGTTATTTATTACAAGGACTCTGAGAGCAGTTCAGTAAAACATGCTACTTTCATTATTATTTCTAATTATATGGAACACGATAGCATCGCAGTACATCTCTTCAAAACTAAAATGATTCAATTTATAATAAAAGTAATAACATCGAACATCAAAAAGATTTTCTATATGTTTAACGGAGCTATAACACAATATAAAAATAAAAATAATTTAATTAATCTAAGCCATCATGAAGAAGATTTTAACGTCGCAGCTGAGTTGCATTTTCATGCTACCAGTCACGGCAAAGGGGCGTGTGATGGTATTGGTGGAACATTTAAAAGAGATGCCTATCGCTACAGTTTAACAAAGGGATCAATTCAAACTCCACAACAGGTATACGAATGGAGTAGATCATGGAAATCAACAATGCATTTTGAATATGCAACGAAAGCAGAGTATGATGAATTCAAATTACACTTGAAAAGTCGTTATCAAAGCGCAATTACTATAAAGGGAACTCACGATTATCATTGTTTTATACATAAGACTGTCTCTACATAAGACAAAAAATAAATTTGTCACTAAATCATTTTCAAATTCACAAATCGTTAGTGAACATTATATTTCAAATTAAATTTATAAATTGAACCATACATTTTTATTGGTTTTATCCTTATTCTACCGTCTAACCCTTTCGCCAATTTTGCTTTGTTTTTGTTCGACATGTACTACGTTTCCATGATGGAGTTAACCGGGATTAACGTGGATTATCTTATCATGGAAACATGTCGAGTTTAGGATCTTCGTTAAGTTTCTTAATCCAACTTAACTCAACGAGAGTAGTAGGGTTAGAAGGGATTCTATCTGTCAAAAGCGAAAAAAACAATTATACCAATTCAAAATGGAATTGCGAGTATTCTTTTCTCTCCATAATACTTTATAAATCATAAAAATCACAATAAATGTTAAATTGAAAAATTTCCACCATACAAATAAAATTTCCAAAAGTGACTTTAAATTGTTGTGAAATGTCAAATTTCACTAGAATTTATAATTGCATGGAAACAATATGGATTAGCGCGACCATGTTATTAACTCAACGAAACTCTTAAACCGGGTTAACTCTGTCATGGAAACGTAGTAATGGTCGCAAATTGCGAAGAAGTGAAATCAAAAACTTTCTTGAAACGAGATTCATTCATATTTTACTTACGTTGAGTATTTATTAAGAATGCCTTACGTTTGAATTAGTGTAGTTTAAAAACAAAAAATAACACTAGTGCCATATTTGAGTATGTAAAAGCTAATTACTTGAGCTTTATTTTGAGCAAAAAAAAATAATGGTATATTTAGTTTAATATCTCATTTAATATTTTACCGTTATATATCGGATCAAAAAAAAAGAATAATTTTGATTATAATTTTATAAGAATTTATAATTTCGATATACATTCTAATTAACTCAAAAAAAAATTTAAAATCGATTAAGTTTTTAATTCATAAATTTGCCTTTGAAATTTACTTCAAATGGCATTTTTCACTTTTGCAAAACTTTGGGATCATCCTGTGCGCAATACACACCCTATATCAAAAAAATAAAAAATATGTTATTTTTATTTGTTTAACAACTAGACGTAAACCAAAAACTAAACAAATCAAAAATCATGAAGTTCAGTCACTGCTGCCAAAAATGAATTTACTCAATATTATTTAATTTCAGGTAACAACAAAAAAACAATATTGTCAGACGTACGGTTGGTGGACGCAGCAGAAATATTTATTGATAACAATAGTGAGTGCTGTGACACAATGACATTATCCAACTATTATTGTCAATTTGGAGATGATCGGTATAATCCAATTTCTTCTAATGTTTTGTGTACATTGTAATTAATCAATTTCATATTTCAGAAATATTAATTGACGCTATCAGGGCCCGACCAGCCATTTGGAACATTCGGGGCGAAAAATATAAAGACATCTAGATCAATAGAACGAGGTGGAGTTCCTGTGGAGAGCTATGTTGAGAATAGTTCAGGTCCTAAGCCATTATTAAGCAGCAGCAGAAGTAGTAGTCTAGATAATATTGCACTATTTAAGATAAATCGGTACCAAATGCAAATAATTTGAGAAATAATATAGGACTATTGTCTTGAACACAAATGTTATAAAAATTTTGAAACGAAAGTAGAGTAGCTCTTGTTCAAGACCCTTTTTCATCACCAAATTTATTTGCACTAAGTTTCGAATTTTCCTATATTTATGTAATATATAAATGTAATATATAATTTTCAAAATACAAAATAAAATTGAGAATGCAAAATACATGGTTATTAGCATATTTTTTTTCCTTTTTTTTTACAAGGAATGGCTACAACAGATAAAACAGCGCTACGTTTAAGCAGTAGAGAAAATTCGACCACCTGCCCCTTTAACAGCTACTATTGTTCCTACAAACTCAACAAATGTGGAGGTTGATGGGTTTCAGGCGCAGCTGAAGCCAACCTCACCCGAATTCAAGTAGAACAAGGCATTTTGAATGTGCTGTCCGAATCTAATATTATTTATCCTTTATTGCCTTTTTTTGGTTTTTCAAATTGCTACATTTGGTATATTTATACACTCGAACTCAGCATATGAAACAACTGAAAGGTTTCTGTACTCACTCATAGATGGTATTACGCCACACAAAACTGACATATATTTGTCATTCCCCTGCAATTACTGTGTTATTGTCAATTGGTTCAGTCAATTAAAAAAAAAATGAATCAATGTGCTCCTGCTCCACCCCCCCCCCCCCTAAAGTTGCATACATTTTTATTTTTTTTAAGACTGAAATATTGGTATTACATATTTATTTTTATATTGAATTTAAAATTTATTGTTTATTATTATTTTTATTGAATGTTACTACTTATAATAAAAGATTATTTATTGAATTTAATGTTTTTATTGAAGAGAATGTTTCGTAAAATAGAAAGAATGATACGTAGAATGTTACTTAAAACAGAAAACGCCATTTCTTATTACTTCTCGCCACTTCTGTATCTCCGCTTCTATTTACGCCAGGATAAATTTGAATAGTAAATACAAATTTTTTTTAATCTGAAATGAATGAAAATTAAAGGTATACTCACCTTTTTGATCAAGCTGCCATTCTACCTGCCCCTCAGCAGAAAAGTAGTCAGCATATTTCTCCCGAGTCAATTTTGCCGAATTGGTGGAGTTCCTATTCATTGACTGAAGTGGCATGAAGTTGGTCGAATTATTCTTCGATGTGCCTTAAATTATAGGTTAATGGTGTTATATTTTAATAAATTATACGCTTACAGTATATGAACTAATTATTTACCTGGAATGACAACTCTGCTTAGATCATCGCTACGCTAAAATCATCGTTCGGAATATTCTGCATTTAGCTGAAAGAATGCCGAAACAATTTTCTTTCATTCGGCGAGCCCGACTAAGCCGGTAATTAAATATCTTATGTTTGGCATTTTGGATGGTGGTAAACGGCTTAAGAGCATATTTTCGGTCATAGCAAGGGCATCGTCGGCCATGAAAACGTAATGCAATATAAAATTATATTTAATTGAATTTTTAAATGTTAACTATCTTACTTGAATAGCGACGTTTTTTCCGTCGATTGCTCCTATGCAATGAGGGAAATTCCACCTTTCCTCAAAATCATATGCCACCGTTTCGAAATATTTCGAAGATATTTTGGGAAACACATTACCTTCTTGAAGTACATCTGTTATGCACTTCGGTGTTTCGCTCAGAATTCTATGAATGCTTGTTTGTGAGCATTTATAGGCAATTCCGATGCTGTTTTTTTATTATGAATTAAATTTAATTGAACATATAGTAGTTTTCATCGTCACTGCCAAATATGATGTTCAACAGATCCAAACAAACTTCCACATTCACGTTATCAACCATATTGCCTTAATTTTCACTATACTGTTTTCAAAATTCACAATTTACTTCTACAACTAGAAATAATTTTGATTTTTTGTAGGTTAAAGTACAATTACTGTCAAAATTCCCCTTACAACTTTTACGTATGAGAAGTTAGCACGAAATTTTCATCCCGAAAAGGCTTTTTTTCTAAAATGTGTGTCTCAGCTAAACGTTGAGGAAATTTTCATTCCATCCAGAAAAAAATATTCAAAACACTTAACCAAACGGTATTCATCCCGAAAAATAATTATAAAGAAATAGATTAAGGTTTAAGAGCATTATAGTAGAATAAATATAAAAATCAAATATTTGATGTTAAACATTTTTTTAAAAAAAAAAAAAAAATTTTTTGAAGCGGAGTGACGTAAGTGATCTTTTTATAATTAATATTATTTCGTATAATCACAAAACACCAACAGTTTTCACTTACTTAAAAATAAAAAAACCAAACTTTTTATTTTTGAATTTATTTACTTTTATTTATTTAAAATTACAACTAGTTTCGATCTTGTAAAGATCATCTACAGGTAATTTTTTGCAATACATGGTATGGTATGGTATTGCAAAAAATTACCTGTAGATGATCTTTACAAGATCGAAACTAGTTGTAATTTTAAATAAATAAAAGTAAATAAATTCAAAAATAAAAAGTTTGGTTTTTTTATTTTTAAGTAAGTGAAAACTGTTGGTGTTTTGTGATTATACGAAATAATATTAATTATAAATATTTGATGATTCCCTTGAACACAAAATATGTACATTTAAATAAATAAACACTAAATACGCGATCAAATTTCTAAATTTCTAAATTTCTTGTCTCTCTTGTCAAATTTCAATCTCAGAGATGTCCCCAAGAAATGCAAAATTTATGATGATTTAATACTTGTAACATGGCAGATTAGACCGAAAATAGCGTAGTGTTTCTTGGACTTAATTATAAAACTATAAAATATATATGTACTTCTTCCACACCACCATTGAGGTAGAGTACAGGCGCGTTTTAATACGGCCGAAATACGGCCAATTTCGAAATTTCTTGTGCCAATCTCAGAGATGTCCCCAAGAAATGATGTATGTTTTCCGACTTCTTAACACTTATGCAATTAGAAAAAACTACCCTCATTAAGAAATCAAGAGGATTAATAGTGAAAATGAACCGCAACGTAAATGTATTATGAAACATAATACTTAGAATGAAATACGGCAAATTTCGAAATTTCTTGTGCCAATCTCAGAGATGTCTCTGAAAAGTGTTGAGAAGTCGGAAAACATACATCATTTCTTGGAGACATCTCTGAGATTGGCACAAGAAATTTCGAAATTGGCCGTATTTCATTGTAAGTATTATGTTTCGTAATACATTTACGTTGAGGGTCATTTTCACTATTAATCCCCGTGATTTATTAATGAGGGTAGTTTTTTCTAATTGCATAAGTGTTCAGAAGTCGGATACAATACAACATTTTTTGGGGATATCTCTGAGATCGGCACAAGAAATTTCGAAATAACCTAAACTTCAGTATTATATTATATACGTAATATTTGTTACTATAGACGTATGGATTATCAAAAAGGGACGAATAACTCTTGCTCGTACGACTTTTTGTTTTTTTTTATTTGATTTGTTTATATTTCTTTGTATTGTGGATTAGGCCTACGGGGGACACCACATAAAAAAACGCGCCTATACTCTACCTCAATGGTGGTGTGGAAGAAGTACATACACTGTATCAAAAAATTGTCCGTACAGCACTCGGTTAAGAAAACATTGAATAAAAAAACAATTACAAATCAAACAAAAATTTAGTTTTAATTTTTTTAAAACTTAAATTACATCTAAGAACCTGAAAATAATAATAATCATGATATAAATTAAGTTACTTTCACGTTTGATAAGATTTACTATTTAAACCACCCAAAACGATCTCAAATAATTGTCCGTACACACAAAGAAGTTGAGGTAATTTGGTAAAAAGGTTAGGTCTAATATTTCGTGTTGTAACTTATTCATGAAATAACACTTTGCAACCTCCTTTTCATTGAGAAAGTCAACTTCCGAGTTCTTTCGGGGGGAATTTTTGGCACATTACTCCACAATGACCCGTTTTTATAGTTCCTTGCCACTAAATTGGTGATCACGGATATTTCGCTCCAAATAATGGCATAAATTTTCAATGGGGTTGAGATCTGGTGGCTGGGGAGTATGAGGAAGTATTGGCTATACATTATACAATAACCATTCCTTTATCAGCTTTGATGAATGCTTCGGGTCATTGTCATTGTTAAAGATCCAACATCACTTCACAAATTAAAAATAAAAACAATCAATTTATAACCTAAAAAGAAAAAAAAAAGAAAATAATTTATAATTCAATATTATATGTTAAAATAATTAATAACTTATCTGTAAACATGTTTATAATTCTGTTTTATCCATATGTTAGTCTTGGATCTTTCTGAAAAGTAAAAGAAGGGTTTAAACTACATCAAATACGATTAAACATAATAATGATAACTTACCTAGTCAACATTTAATTTGTTTTCAAGTTGATTTTAATGTTATGAAAAGAAATGTCAAATCATTATAGTCAATTTCAGATGAGAAAACTATTCAGCAATGTTGCAAGATGAATCAAATATATTTTGTTGGAAATTAGTATGTATCGGTGTAAATTGGGAAAAAATAAAATAAATTGTCATCTTGCACGGCTGTTCTCTTCGATATTTCAAACAAAACACATCAATAGCTAAAAATTGTATTCTTCGTAAAATTTAATAAATAATTATAAAGCAATAAAATTATTGTGTGTTTTTTATATTCAATTTATCTTCAAAATTAAGTTAAATAAAGTTAACTCAGAAATATATATATATATATATATATATATATATATATATATATATATATATATATATATATATATATATATATATATAATTGAGAGTGCTTTCATTTTGGTCCTTCGAGCCGGATGGTGAAACCGCGTGCTTAATTGTTACATACGTAAAACGTACAGCCATTTTGTCAATCAGGAAAAGTTACCTGGTGCGTTCACCATCCAACCAATCTTCGATTTATTAAATATCCATAAAATCAGTAATCATCGATAAATTAGCAAATTAAGTTTTCAATTTATTTCGTCGGATTTATGATTTATGTAAACTCATATTAAAGTCGGAACCATCTTGAAAATTCTTCAAGAAAAATCGTTCATTCAACATCATCACATTTTGAAATTAACCCGTGTGGACAGTGAAATTGGTTTTATGAGGTTAATTCTACTAAAAGCATCGTCGTGAATATAATCAAAACATCGGATAATTCGATTTACACCAATCGTTATACAAGTCATCCAGTTCTTCGAAGTACATCGATACACATCATATCACAGTCACTATCTTTAGTGAATCGTCATCGTTCAGTCATCGTGAAATATTAAATATAAAATAATAAAGCATTTGAGTACCGTACCGATAGTTTCATCGAAGTTATTCAACATATTTCGTCGTTAACCAGGAGGTATCCCAGTAAATATTTCATCATCGCCATATTGCAATTATCAGCATTACCAGTCGCAGCATCAAGGAACCAAGGTCGTATAATTAAAATCAGTACATACTGAAGTCAGAATAAGTTGTAAGTTATACTAACATTTACGTTTCTAGCATAATATTTATTTTTTGGTATACTATTTTGGGTAAGCAGAAATAACTGCTTCTTTCGTAGGTGACAAACCACTGATTCGTTAATTTTAATTTTTTTTTTATTTTATTCGCATAAAGTTAAGTTAAATAAGAATGTCAAACCGTGACTCTGACGAGAGTGATCACGCTAGTAATAGGGACTTTAGGCCCATATCAAAAACTGTGACTTTAGATTCATTAAAAAGGAAACGTGCTGCATTTAAGGGCCAAGTAACCCAATTTAGAAACAAACTATTGTGCCTAAAAACAATAGGTGAAGTCGAATCTAACATTCGTAGATTACAGTTGGTATATGACAAGTATCATCAAGTCCAACTTAAGATAGAGATCTTAGATGAAGCTGCTGCAACTGATCGTATATCGTTTGAAGATGATTACGAATACGTTGAAAGCGCTTTGTTAAATAAGCTTCACGATCTTAAGAAACTAGAAACTCAAACAAAAGAACCGGTTTATGGTGACGTTTCAGCTAATAGTACCCAAATAGAACAAAATATTCCGGTAATGTCGATAAAACTCCCAGAGCTCAAGTTACCAACTTTTAGTGGCTTAGAGAGTGAATGGTTAGCCTTTAGGGATATTTTCAAAGATCTAATTCATAACAAAACTACCATCGATAATACAGTAAAATTTGTTTATTTAGTATCACACATTCGTTCCGGAAAAGCATATAATTTGATCGAAAACCTTCCGGTAACGTCTGATAATTACAACGTGGCATGGGAAGCGTTGTGTAAACGCTACGATAATGCCATTCTAATTCAAAGAATTCACATGAGAGAATTGTACGAAATTAAATCTCCTCATGAAAATTCAGCAGTTGCTTTGCAAACATTTATTGACCATTCTGTAAAAAATTATAGTGCTCTAAAATCTTTGCACATCGAGGTTGAGAAGTGGGACTTAATGCTAATCCACCACTTAACTGAAAAACTCGATAAGGCATCTAAAATCTACATAATTAAAAATTCAGAAACTAATAAATTATTGAACTTCGACAAATTTATCAATTTGTTGCAAAATCGTGTACGAATTTTAGACGCCATCAAGCTGACAGCCAATTCAAAGTATCCAAGTGATAACAAACGATCTCATTATTTTAAAGGAAAATCAATCTCGTTAGTCTCTAATAATATAAAGTGCTCATATTGTGAAGGATCACACTTGATTACAAATTGTCCAGGTTTCTTAGATATTAAAATATCTCCGCAAATGCGTTTTCAATACGCACGAAGTAATCAATTGTGTACCAATTGCCTAATTTCTAAACATAGAGTTGGAACATGTGATAAACCACCTTGTAGCAAATGTTCTTTGAAACATAATGAACTGCTTCATTTTGGGGCAAACACAAGTTTTCGAAACTCTAAGAGCTTTTCAGCAACTACAGGGCTAAACGGAAATGAATCTGGTAATAATCGTCGAGAAGAATCAGGTAGTGTTGAAATTTCTGGATTATCATCGTGTCAGTTAAGCAATACTCAAGTCAAAAATTCGGCTAGTTTAAGAAATGTCGAACAGATTCTGATAGGAACTACGTTGCTTAATGTTGCAACAGAATCCAATGGAAAACTGTTGTGTAGGGCATTATTAGATAGTGGATCACATTTAAACTTCGTGACTGAAAGTATTGTTAAATTATTGAAGCTGAAAAAACAATCAACCAGTAAAGTCGTATCTGGCATCGGTGGAAATGAAACCGTACTCAAAGCAAAAGTTTCTCTAACAATATCGTCCAGAACATCTAATTTCTCAGCAACACTCGATTTCTTTATCATTCCAAAAATCACAAATCAGTTACCAGCCAATCCAGTCAATATTGATTTAAATTTAATTCCTGCCGAAATTCAGTTAGCTGACCCGTATTTCCATGTACCAAACAAAATCGATATGTTACTTGGTGCTGAAATTTACAATCAACTGTTTAGTGGTCAAGCTATTACTGTACTTAAAAATCTACCACCATTTATGTCAAGCGTGTTCGGATATGTAATTAGTGGTCGAGTATGTTCTCGTCAAAGTATTGATGAAGGACCAGCCACTGTATTGTGTACGAATGAAAGTCTTCATAACGACTTAAAACGTTTCTGGGAAATGGAAACAATTTATGTTAAAAATAATTTTTCATTAGAAGAAAAATACTGTGAAGAACATTATATTAAGAACGTCAAGCGTCTCCCGTCCGGTCAGTATTCTGTTTCATTATCTATAAATGACAATATAAAACGCCTTGGTCATTCAAACTTCACATCGCTTCAACAATTTTATTCTATAGAGAGAAAACTAATTCGTCAGCCTGAAATTTATCAGCAATACCGTGAATTTATGAGTGAGTATTTGTCGTTGGGACACATGATGTTAGTTTAAGATCCACATAGTATAAATAATTCATACAATAAGGCATACTATCTGCCACATCATTGTGTAATGAAAGATACTAGTACGACTACTAAATTAAGAGTAGTGTTTAATGGATCGTCGAAATCAGCGTCCAATGTATCTCTAAAAGATTGTCTAAATAAAGGTCCCACGGTTCAGCAGGATTTGCTGTCTATCATTCTTCGATTCAGGACACACATAGTTGCTTTTACAGCCGACATTACTAAAATGTACAGGCAAATTCGCATACATGATGACCAACAAGATTTGCAGCGAATTTGGTGGAGAGATAACCCAGCAGATAATATACAATGCTTTAAGTTGTGCACAGTTACCTATGGCACTAAAAGCGCTCCATACCTCGCAACTCGCACCTTGCAACAGTTGGCATTCGATGAAACAGCTTCATTTCCCGCAGCATCATCGGTCTTGATGAATGACTTTTATGTCGACGACGTGCTGACGGGAGCTGATAATGTCACTGATGCACTAAACATGAAGGAGGAATTATCCAAACTATTATCTAAAGGCGGTTTCCAGTTAAGGAAATTTTCCTCAAATGTTCCTATTCTCTCGGTACCCCCTGAATCTACTTCGAAAAAATCATTAGTACTGGGACTTAATTGGGACACTTCGCAAGATGAATTCGAAATGAATTTTTCCAAATTTTCTCTAAATACAATGTGTACTAAACGAAACATTCTATCAGAAATCTGTCAATTGTTTGACCCTTTGGGATTATGTTCCCCAATGATGTTGGTTTCAAAACTTATAATGCAGACAATATGGACTTTGCACACATTAGATTGGGATGATTTGATCACAAATCAAATTCGGGATCAGTGGATCGAATTTAAAAAACAATTAATTGAATTGAACCAAATAAAAATTCCACGATGTATCCTAGTGCCTCAATATCAATCTGTGCAGATCCATGGGTTCTCAGATGCTTCGGAAAGGGGTTTTGGTTGTGTTGTCTATATGAGAAGCACAGATAACTATGATACCCAACATGTTCGATTGATTTGTTCAAAGTCTAGAGTTGCTCCATTAAAAAAGCAGACGATTCCACGCTTGGAGCTTTGTGCTGCGTTGCTTTTGTCGCAAACAGTGAATAAACTCGTCGACAGTAAATATGCAGTTTGATCAAATTTATCTTTGGTCAGATTCGGAGATAACATTATTACGAATTAAATCTGAACCGGCTAAATTTGCTTCATTTGTAGCACATAGGCTCACCCAGATACAGGAAAATTCTTCAATAACCAGCTGGTGTTACGTTCCAACTTCGCAAAATCCAGCGGATTTAGCATCAAGAGGAATAATGCCAAACGAATTTCTGAAGCAAGATCAATGGTGGTCAGGCCCATTATTTCTTCGACAAAATCAATCAACTTGGCCTAAAAATCCTAATTTAAAGATTAGCTCAGAACTACTAAATTTAGATGTCCGACAGCATACAGCAGCGCCGGTTTGCAGTGACACCGAATCTTGGAATTTATTTCATCGATACTCATCACTTACCAAGCTTCTTCGTGTTACAGCTGTAATACTTCGATTTATAAAAATACTCAAATTAAAGGGGCAGCGAAAGATTACTGGTGCACTTACATTAGATGAAGTAAATGTTGCACTCAATATTCTTATAAAAATCATTCAACAAGCAGAATATAGTATCGAAATTCAACAGATTCAGAAAAAATCAATGACTCGACACTCCAGCAACTTAAAAAATGTACACCCGTTTATTGATGATTTGGGAATTCTTCGAGTAGGAGGTCGACTTCATAATGCGAGTTTGGACTATAACAACAAACACCCAATTATACTACCATGAAAACACATCTTCACAACATTGTTAGCCCGATCCGAACACTTTCGCCTGCTACATTGCGGTCCACAAACATTATTGTACAACTTGAGATCACATTATTGGATCATTAACGGTCGCAATCTATGCAAACAAATTGTTCATCGATGTATTACCTGCTTTCGAAACAAACCAAAATTGTCATATCAATTAATGGGAGAACTACCAGCTGACCGCGTAAATCAATCAAGGCCATTTTCCATAGTAGGCATCGATTTCTGTGGGCCTTTCTTCGCCAAGCCAAATTCCCGGTCAAGAGCTAAAAGTAAAATTTATATATGTTTGTTTGTTTGTTTCGCCGTGAAAGCTATTCATTTAGAATTAGTCATGGATTTGTCAACACAGTCATTTTTGGCTTGTCTTCGTAGGTTTATTGCTCGTCGTGGCTTTTGTTCTAAAATTTACTCTGACAATGCTACAAATTTCATTGGAAGTCGCACTGAATTAAAAGAATTGCGAAATCTGTTTTTAGCACAGACCTTTCAGAATGAGGCAAAAGCGTTTTGCGCAAATAATCAAATTGAATGGCTCACTATTCCACCGCGATCTCCCCATTTTGGGGGACTATGGGAGTCTGCTATAAAAAACGCGAAATGGCATTTAAAACGAGTAATAGGTTCGCGTACAATGACCCAAGAAGAATATTTAACTTTAACTTGTCAAATTGAAGCGTGCCTCAATTCTAGGCCACTGACCGCTGTTTCGAGTGACCCAACGGATTTTACTGCATTATCACCCGGTCATTTTTTGATTGGTTGCCCGCTCGTATCACTTCCTGAACCATCAGTACTAGATTTGAATATTAATAGGTTGCCTCGGTACCAGATGATACAAGCTATGTGTCAAGAGTTCTGGAAACGTTGGCATATAGAATATTTAAATGACCTTCAAATTAGATATAAATGGCAAACTGCTTCTAGCCACAATTATAAAATTGGTTCATTAGTTCTTCTACATGAGGATAACACTCCACCTTTAAATTGGATTATAGGCAGAATCATTCAGACACATCCCGGTTCTGACAATCGTATCCGAGTTGTAACAATTAAAACAGCAAAATCGGTAATCAAGCGGTCCATTAATAAAATCAGTGTTTTGCCACTTGAATCGGAGACTCAAACCAAAAAGTAAATATTATCACTTTAGAATTAAGTTTCATAAAATATTAACGTATTATTGTAAAATTTTTTGTAGTAATTAGTGTGAAGGATTTGGTTACTTAAACATTGTTTAATATGATAAAATTTTGACAATTTGAATATTTATAAGAATATAGTGAATTTAAAATACATCATTTATTTTTTTGAACTAAATACTTCAAGGGCGCGGATATGTTAAAGATCCAACATCACTTCACAAATTAAAAATAAAAACAATCAATTTATAACCTAAAAAGAAAAAAAAAAGAAAATAATTTATAATTCAATATTATATGTTAAAATAATTAATAACTTATCTGTAAACATGTTTATAATTCTGTTTTATCCATATGTTAGTCTTGGATCTTTCTGAAAAGTAAAAGAAGGGTTTAAACTACATCAAATACGATTAAACATAATAATGATAACTTACCTAGTCAACATTTAATTTGTTTTCAAGTTGATTTTAATGTTATGAAAAGAAATGTCAAATCATTATAGTCAATTTCAGATGAGAAAACTATTCAGCAATGTTGCAAGATGAATCAAATATATTTTGTTGGAAATTAGTATGTATCGGTGTAAATTGGGAAAAAATAAAATAAATTGTCATCTTGCACGGCTGTTCTCTTCGATATTTCAAACAAAACACATCAATAGCTAAAAATTGTATTCTTCGTAAAATTTAATAAATAATTATAAAGCAATAAAATTATTGTGTGTTTTTTATATTCAATTTATCTTCAAAATTAAGTTAAATAAAGTTAACTCAGAAATATATATATATATATATATATATATATATATATATATATATATATATATATATATATATATATATATTAATTGAGAGTGCTTTCAGTCATATACGGAGCGAAAGCCTTGCCCATGTCCCATTTTCTCAGGACTTATTAACAAATTACCCCTTCAAAATATCCAAATAATTAAACCGGTTCATTATGAAGGTCAATTATTCTACACCCCTTCAGCTAAAAGCTCTTCAAACCATTATACTTCTGCCACCATGTTTCACTCAAGTCCAGTGTTGGGTTTCCGCCACACCATAACTCGCCCATCTGAACCAAAAACGTTAGATTTTTTTCCGTCTGATGGAATAAGATTTTCCCAAAACTCTTCGGGCTCACTCACATATCTCAATGCATATTCCAAGCGCTTTTCATATTTTTTTTGTCGGCAAATACATTTCTTGCGTGTCCTACATCGACGATACTCTTTTTTATGCAAAATATTGCTTATTATCTGAGGTTCTATCGCTCCTTTTTTGCGTTGATAAACTTTGGCAGCGATCGTTGGAGCACTAAGCTTTCGATTATGTTTTATTGGCTTCTCTATTAAATGTATTTGAGGTGTGTTCAGCTTTCGGTTGCGACCACGCCCAACAAGCATCTCTAGTGATTTGGTTTTTTGGGAGTTCTGGATGAATTATTGAATCGAAGATCGAGGACGATTAGTTATTTTGGAAATTTCCTATAAACTTTTACCTTCACTCTCCAATTTAATGATCTATTTTTTAAATTCTACACTATTTTTGGAACGAGAATCACACATTTTTAATTAACTTGACAATATTTCATTCGCCATGAAAAAAGTACGACTAATTAACATTTGCGCAAAAACAAATTCGTTATTTACCGTTAGTTGAAAATAGGAGTACAACAAATAATAAATTGTTAATGTGCTAGTGTTAATTTTCACAAAAGTGCAAGTGTACGGACAATTATTTGAGATCGTTTTAGGATGTTTAAATAGTAAATCATATGAAACGTAAAAGTAAATTAATTTGCTTCATGATAATTATTATTTTCAGGGGGCCTATTCTCGAATTCCACATCCATTTTCCACATGTGGACATCTGTCAAAACTCATAAAAATTGAATTTTTTCGGTACTAAGGGAATATTTCCGAATGGGTATAAGCATGTGGAAAAATTCCCCATATAGGAAAATGTCAATGCCGCATGTGTTTTATATACGAATTACAATTTTCGAACCATTTTTTGACAACTTTGACAGATGTCCACATGTGGAAAATGGATGTGAAATTCGAGAATAGGCCCCCAGGTTGTTAAATGTAATTTGAGTTTAAAAAAAATAAAAACTGAATTTTTATTTGATTTGTAATGGTTTTTTTCATCAATTTTTCTTTAACCGAACGGTGAACGGACAATTTTTTTAGACAGTGTATATATTTTATAGTTTTATAATTAAGTCCAAGAAACACTACGCTATTTTCGGTCTAATCTGCCATGTTACAAGTGTTAAATCATCATAAATTTTGCATTTCTTGGGGACATCTCTGAGATTGAAATTTGACAAGAGAGACAAGAAATTTAGAAATTGAAATTTCATCGCGTATTTAGTGTTTATTTATTTAAATGTACATATTTTGTGTCCAAGGGAATCATCAAATATTTGATTTTTATATTTATTCTACTATAATGCTCTTAAACCTTAATCTATTTCTTTATAATTATTTTTCGGGATGAATACCGTTTGGTTAAGTGTTTTGAATATTTTTTTCTGGATGGAATGAAAATTTCCTCAAATTTTAGCTGAGATACACATTTTAGAAAAAAAAGCCTTTTCGGGATGAAAATTTCGTGCTAACTTCTCATACGTACAACTTTTGACCGATGTGAACTTGGCCCGAAAAATCATCCCGAAAAAAAACCTTTTCAAAAAAATTATGTGTGTCCTCGCTAAATTTATAAAAAAAGCCTTACAGCACGAAAACTAATATTTTATTACGTACAAAGAAAATAACACTTCATCCCGAAAAATATTACTTTTTTTTTTACCCGTACTAATGTATTCATTTCATATAAAATATCTATTTTGTAGAAACTAAAGAAAGTGTTTAAAGTAATAAATTATTTTATTAAATTTTTTAATGTTCGATTTTATAATTTTGTAATTATTAATATTGTAAAGTAAATCACGTATACCATCATTTGGACGATAAATTAATTCATTTATTTTTGGGTTTATTTCTGGTTTCAGTTTGATTTCAGATTTTTTTGTCAAAATTCTAAACATTATACCAACAATACAAAAATAGTTACAAAAATTGCTGCAAGTACTTTCAATCAACTCGTACTTGTTAAAACTAATCGAAACGAAATTACGTCGGTGGCATTTCTCAACCAGGTGGAACTAAGAATTTATGGCCGTTTGATTTGGACAAAAGAGAATTTTTTTTGTTAAATTTACAAGTGATTTTCCTACTATACCGCCGATCACACTGATTGCTCCCAACATCGGCAAATTATTGCCACCGCCATTATTGCGAAGAAAGCTTACTCTGATACCGGATCAAATTGAAAGGCAAAACTTTTAATTGGAAAATATGGTAAATTTAAATCTAAACTTGGTTCATTATAATTTAGGCATTATTAATGAAAACATGAATATTAAAATTTAATATAAAATTGTTGAAACACTGAAGTGAATTGTTTAAATAGTATTGTATTTCATCCATTATATATGTATACAAAACAAAAGAGGTGATAATTATAAGGAATGTAATTAATGTAACAAGAATAATTAAAATAAGAAAACTAAATCACATGGTATCATGTTTCATAGTAAAATTTCAACCCATGTGATTTCGAGAAGGGTGATTTAAAGCGTTATATTCATGGTAACTGACGTTGGTCCGAAACTTTGATTTATCAAACACTGTAGCGAAACTCACAGCGATTGATCTATATAACGGGATATGGCATGGACACAGTAGGGCCCTTAGCTACGTAAATTTATAAGCCAGATATCTATGCGATGGCGAGAAGGTTGATTTAAAGCGTTATATTCATGGTAACTGACGTTGGTCAGAAACCTTGATTTATCAAACGCTGTGGCGAAACTCACAGGGATTGATCTATATAACGGAATATGGCATGGACACAGCAGGGCCCTTAGCTACGTAAATTTATAAGCCAGATATCTATGCGATGGCGAGAAGGTTGATTTATAGCGTTATATTCATGGTAACTGACGTTGGTCCGAAACTTTGATTTATCAAACGCTGTGGCGAAACTCACAGGGATTGATCTATATAACGGGATATGGCATGGACACAGTAGGGCCCTTAGCTACGTAAATTTATAAGCCAGATATCTATGCGATGGCGAGAAGGGTGATTTAAAGCGTTATATTCATGGTAACTGACGTTGGTCAGAAACTTTGATTTATCAAACGCTGTGGTGAAACTCACAGGGATTGATCTATATAACGAGATATGGCATGGACACAGTAGGGCCCTTAGCTACGTAAATTTATAAGCCAGATATCTATGCGATAGCGAGAAGGGTGATTTAAAGCGTTATATTCATGGTAACTGACGTTGGTCCGAAACTTTGATTTATCAAACGCTGTGGCGAAACTCACAGGGATTGGTCTACATAACGGGATATGGCATGGATACATTAGGGCCCTTAGCTACGTAAATTTATAAGCCAGATATCTATGCGATGGAGAGAAGGTTGATTTAAAGCGTTATATTCATGGTAACTGACGTTGGTCAGACACTTTGATTTATCAAACGCTGTGGCGAAACTCACAGGGATTGATCTATATATGGCATAGGTACAGTAGATCCCTTTACTAAGTAAAATTACAAGTCCCTTGTCTATGCGATGGCGGGAAGGGTGATTTAAAGGGCTACAGTTGTGGTTCATTTTTATAATTTAGATTTTTAATTTAAATAACAAAGTCATCTTCGAAATATTTACATCTGTCAAGTATTCTGGTATCGCATTATCGTGCATTAGAACGAAATTATTGGTTATTATTGGTGCATGGGGAACAACAAATGTTTCCAATATTTTGTTAATATACCGAACGGCCGTTATATAGTATATCCGTTTGGAACTGATGATGGGCTGATCCGTTGAAGGTTTTTCCACTAACATTTATATTACAATTACATATGTGTTTACAATTCATTGCTGTTGGTTAACAGCGGTTGCATGGCGATTTCTAAGAGTTAATGAAACTACAAAACGGTCATCTTGAACGTTTGTTACTCTTTGCTAAAAGTACTTTGTCGCCTGGTATAAAACATTGTCTTGAAAAATCCTGACGAAACACGTTGTACGGTACTACGGGAAATCCGAAACATAATAGGGAAGTAACGTTGGCTTCTCTTATCTTCCAACAATGCCACGATTGTCGTTGCAATTTCTGAGTCTGGCGACATAATAAAAACGTAACACACTGATACAAATAAATGTAAACTCGACAATAAAACCATTGAATATAGCAAAAATGATTTCACACATTTTCGATTATTAATTTGCATTTAAATTTTCCATGCCATCACATATTTTCTATGATTGTTTTGAATGGCCTAGAATTTGACTTTTGTTTCATGTTTCCAGCTAATGCGGTTTAAAATATATTTCAGAAAAAAAAAGAGAAATTTGTAGGGTAGATTTATTTTCTATGCCGGTGAGTGTAGTTTTAAAGCAATTAGTGGGTAATAGAGGGTTAGTCATATGTAAGATCTCTATAAGATATGGGTACAATACAATATGTCACATTTATTTGGTCTCCTTCAAAAGTTTTCTAGTTAGGACTTTGCTAGGTAAAGTTAAGTATGAATAGATAGTTTCGAGTATTGAAATCTTCACATCAGGGATCATACCATGTGTGGATTTACTTCAGTACTATGCGGATTTCTTGCAGTAGCTACATATTTTTTTAGATCATCGTAGCTAAGGGCCCTACTGTGTCCATGCCATATCCCGTTATATAGATCAATCCCTGTGAGTATCGTAACAGCGTTTGATAAATCGAAGTTTCTGACCAACGTCAGTTACCATGAATATAACGCTTTAAATCACCCTTCTCGCCATCGCATATATATCTGGCTTATAAATTTACGTAGCTAAGGGCCCTACTGTGTCCATGCCATATCTCGTTAAATAGATCAATCCCTGTGAGTTTCGCCACAGCGTTTGATAAATCAAAGTTTCGGACCAACGTCAGTTACCATGAATATAACGCTTTAAATCACTCTTCTCGCCATCGCATATATATCTGGCTTATAATATACGTAGCTAAGGGCCCTACTGTGTCCATGCCATATCCCGTTATATAGATCAATCCCTGTGAGTTTCGCCAGAGCGTTTGATAAATCAAAGTTTCTGACCAACGTCAGTTACCATGAATATAACGCTTTAAATCAACCTTCTCGCCATCGCATAGATATCTGGCTTATTAATTTACGTAGCTAAGGGCCCTACTGTGTCTATGCCATATCCCGTTATATAGATCAATCCCTGTGAGTTTCGCCAGAGCGTTTGATAAATCAAAGTTTCTGACCAACGTCAGTTACCATGAATATAACGCTTTAAATCACCCTTCTCGAAATGACATGGGTTGAAATTTTACTATGAAACATGATACCATGTGATTTAGTTTTCTTATTTTAATTATTCTTGTTACATTAATTACATTCCTTATAATTATCACCTCTTTTGTTTTGTATACATATATAATGGATGAAATACAATACTATTTAAACAATTCACTTCAGTGTTATATTAAATTTTAATATTCATATTTTGATTAATAATGCCTAAATTATAATGAACAAAGTTTAGTTTTAAATTTAGCATATTTATCCTACGAAAAATTGTTCGGGCTGAATTTTCGTTTTGTGTACTAATTTTCAATTTTTCGAGCTGGAAGCTAAGACACTTTTGATTTATAGCAAATTCACATTCTGAAAAGACCTTTTTCGGGCTGAAAGGTTTTTTCGGGCTAACTTCACATACATCAACTTTTGCTATAAAAAAAACCTTGTCTTTGTCTATTATATGGTTCTTGATTTTTTCCTCATTTTGGCGTATTTTACTATTTAGTAAAATTTTCCCATGGAATAGCACCTTAAAGCAGCAATTTTTTCTTTCAGTGTGAGTTTACGACCATTTTCTGATGAAAAATTTTCAACAGATTAAAAATATTTTATTATGGAAAACAAAAGAATTATGTTCGGAAGGGGAAATTTGTTTACGAAATAGACTACGACGATTGGTTGCCTGTTGAAAATGGTTCATCAGAAAATGGTCGTAAACTCGCACTCAGAATTGCATTTTCATTTACTAGCGTATTTATTAAACCGAATCAAACCGTTTATTGATTGTTACGGTATTTTCTTTCAATTGAGTATACATTTTTAAAAACATTTTGTCACTGTTACTTTGTTCAAATTCAAAGAACTGTCAACAATATATTTTTTATTGTAGAGGTTTTGGCAGGGGAGACTTTGCGAATCGCAAATCGAATACAACCAATTAATTTTTTTATTTTTGATCAAATCTTTCATTTCCAACGACACACATCACACCGGGAAATAACTTTTTGCAAATGTGATTGTATAAATTTAAGGAGAATCACAAAAAACAAACGTAACTATCACATTATAGTCTGTATGCTAATACAACAAAATAAAAACAAACGTTCAATAAACTTTTAAATTTATGATTTGGTTTTGTTACAATTTGATTAGGTAAACAATATGTAAATCGAAAATTACCACATATTTACTGATATCGACAAATTATTCGAAATATGAATTAATTTATGGTATATAATCACGACTTTAATAATTAATTTACGATATTTCGAGCATGGTGGATGGTGATTGTGTTTAATTTTGGGTAACATTTGCATTTTTATACGATTATTTTTGAATTTAATCAGAAAGTATTTAAAAGCTGTTGTTGCATCAGGTAGTTTGAATGAATACTGATGTTGTTATCTTCCACATCACTATTTTGCTGTAAACCAGTTATGGTGTGCGATTTTATATCTCTCGTAGTACGAGTTACGAGTTTCGAGTATGTTGATAAATTTTCTTTAAAAAGAATCTTTTTAATCATTACGAGTTGTCTGTCGTACTTAAAATGTTGTACGAATAAAACAACAACAACAAGTCGCAATTACGAGAACTCGTGATGTCTACGCATAATCGCGTTTTGTCGCAATTTCTCATAACTCGAAACTCGTAATGCTTACATAATCGCACCCATGATATCATCATGATTAAAGTTAGATGGTAATCCGGTGATGCAGACCTTTAGATCAGAATGTAAAATGCTCTGTGTTATCAGCTTTTAGTTTTTCAAGGAGATTTTCGTAATTATCATTATCGTAGAGCATAATTTTGATTCCAATGATGATAATTTTTAACGATTATTTTGTAATATTGAATGAAAGCATCAGCTGTTTAATTTTGCTGTAATTTAGACCTTCCACAACAATAGGTGGTACATATATTTTGTTGTTTTGTTTGTTGTTATTCAACTTTATTTTATCATCTGTAGGATTATCCGCTGATAACGATAGGCAATCAAATCGTTTGTCTGAAGAAATATTTGGTTGGAGAATTATATTTTAAGATTGTTTAAGCATTTTTATTTTATTTAAATGTGTGGCGGTCACCATTGTTGGTACGCGGCTTTCTAGCCGTATTGGTTAATCAGACTTTTAACCAGTAAAGTGTTCGCATAATATTATCACACTACACGCCACCGTACTAATCAATTATATTATTTTATAATTACTGTTATAATCTCTGATATATATGTAATTACCCAATTCATTCCATGACTCTTAAATGCTTTTCGTTTATTTCCAATTTACATGTCGAAATTTTAGCCTAAGTGATGTACATAGGTGTTGACGATTTGAGATATTAACAACAAACTTCGAAAAAAAATGTTTGGGGTTCGATGCTCTCCAAAGTCCTTATTAATTTTAAGAACATTTTTATTTCATAACGGCATTTCATTGGTTCAATACGATGAATATGTAATAAATTTTGTAAAAGTGGTAATCAAATCATTAAGATGGCACCTAAAGCATTAATATGGCGGCACTAGACAAAAGTGTTATTATGATGAAATTTGACATGTGCCATGGAAATGGGATTCTAAAATGATTTTTCAATGAAGTTCTGGAATATGGCCAATGAGGATGGAACTTGGCTGTTTCTTAACGGATTTGAGTAAAATTGGACATCTGCCAATGAAATGGGATTCTAAAGCGATTCAGATAAAGCTCTCGAATATGGGCAACTAAGATGGAACTTGGTTATTTCTTAACCGATTATGATGAAATTTGACATTTGCGGTGGAAATGGTAGAACCCCAAATGAGTTTTAGATAAAGTTGTAACCATGAAAATGTCAAATTTCATTTATTTATTTTATTTAGCCATGTAAAAATCATTTAAGAATAGCATTTTAATCATGGATGTCAAATTTCACTAAAACCGGCTATGAATTAGCTAAGTTCCATCCTAATTGGCTATACATACAATTTGCTAAAGGTACAATTTGAAACATTTCGTCAATTTGAAATGGCAAAATCTGTATCATCGCAGAAATATCTGTCTGTGTCCGCTCTAATAAAATGTCAGCTTATCTCAAGGAGGTTTTCATTGAAAATCTTTAGTTCTATGGGGCTTAAAAGTTTGTCCGAACGATTTGAACCAAAGTTTATACAAATATTATTTAAGACTTAAGAAAGGTCACTGTAAATCTCTCAAACATTCATCTCCTTCTTGAGAGATGATAATCAGGTCTAAAGTTTCTATAGAGGAATTTCAAAAACTGCAAAAATTGAGTTAATTTTTGATGACGGTATGATGTTATGATGATATAATGGTATGATGGTTTATATATAAGAAGTGTGTGATGGTGATGGTAATGGTGATGGTGGTAAGATGATGATGATGGTATGATTGTACGGTGGTTTGATGGTAGGAGTTGAGCAGAGGGTTAAGATTTTGTTCGAGCTAAGTCGATTTGAAGTTGAGGTAGGATTTAGTTAGATTGCATTGGGGTTAAGTGAGTTGTTCGGTTGGGAATTATTTAAGAGTTTATTTGGAGTTAGGTTAAGGGTTGATTTGAAACTTGATATGGTGATTGATTTGAGGGTTTGGTTGACAGTTAATTTGTTGATTGCGGTTAGGATTATGTTGCGATTGAGATGAAGGTTGATTTGTATATTGAGTTGGAGGTTGATTTGAATTTTGACTTCTCTTGAGGTTTCAGCCCTTTATATTTCTTATTTGCACTTTTGTTCCTCGATCGATATCTATTTTAATTAATTAGAACGATCAGCTTAATGAGGCAGTTCTTAAGCTTAATGAGGCATTTGATAGGCCAATAATAATATCATGTCCAGAAAGTGGGCTAACAGAAATAAGTATTGACTATAATGGTGATGCAATGTTAGGTACAGTTAGGCACAACAACAATTTAGAGAATACGAAATTGTTTCTGAAGAAGTATTACAAGATCTCATAAACATAACACTCGAGTCTGTTTTTGAAACCCCTATGGTAAGTATAATTGTTTAAGCTAATTTTGTTCGGGTACTAATTTCTATATTATTTTATAGTCAAAACCGAGAATGTTTGTAACAAATGAGACAAAATGGATTGTTAATGAGAGAAAACAAAAATGTCAAGCAGGGGAAGAGTTTGTGAATAACAGGCAACAACTAAGACCTGCCCTGCCGATATAAATGTTCAAATTACATTGGTAGTTATGGGTAGTAGTAAATCGAACTACCACAAGCCGTACTTAATCCAGACGTGCATTTTCTTTTCACTACTTTTTTAATATTTGTAGTGACCGTAAAACGGTTTGCAAAAAGTTTTATCTTACGACTTGGCGATTTCACAGAAGCCTGTGTACACTGTACAAAACAGGAAAATTGAAATGACTGGAGCACCATGTCGAATATCATTCCAATTCCAACTGAATGACGATATTTTGGCACAAAACACTTGTTTTGGTTACGTCATCTCTGGGAAGGCATCGCTTCGATATGATCATGATTCCGTTTCACCTTGCGGTTCTGTCATGATTTGCCATTTGAACCTCCATAGTACAATCGAGAAATTCTGGGCAGTCGATAATACCGAGCCCCCGAATATCCAACAGGAGCACTGGTGCGAGACTTATTTTAGGGAGAATACAGTTAAGAACTCAGGTAAATATGTCGTGCAGTTGCCATTCAAACCCAATTCCCCCGATCTCGGAGACTCGCTACCCATGGCAACTAGAAGACTTTTCTCTATGGAATGTCGATTCGAAAAATTCCCAGAATTGAAAAAGGAGTGCTCAAGGTTTATGATGGAATACGCAAGGCTGGGTCACATGTCTCTTATTCCTCCCAGTGAAATTAAGAAAAGTACCACGAAAACGTTTTATCTCCCACATCATGCGGTGCTGAAAGTTAAGTTCTTCAAAATCTTCGTCAGGCATTTCGCTGACTTATTATTCAGCGCAATTGGATTCTGGGCCATCAATACTGCCAAAACTATTTTCTATTCTGGTTTGATTTCGGAAACACAGGATTGTAGCTGACATGAAAAATGATCCGCCAAGTCGAGATACATGAAGATCAACGTGATTATCAGCGTATTATCTGGCGTGAGAACCCAATTTCTCCCATTTTACATTACCGTTTAAACACAATAACAAACAACTGTGTCACCTGCAGCTGCCATCGTTTAAGTACGTTTAAACAACAGATGAGAAATCTACCGTCGTTTCGGATAACCCTTCAGAACATTCTCTACATTTGGTGTCGACCTCGCAGGACCGGTGAAAGTAAAATCTAAAACTGGACGAGGTGCTAAAATTTATAAGGGCTACATTGTGGTATTCGTATGCCTTGCTGTTAAAGCCGCCCACGTAGAACTAGTCTCAGACCTCCAGCAGTTCGACTGGCATTTTATTCCACCATTATCACTCCAGCCGGCGTTAAGTCAATGAAGAGGCACCACACACGAAAAATAGGAGAGTCTCCGCCGACTTTTGAGGAATATTCCACCGTATTGTGCCAAATAGAATGCCTTTTAAATTCCCGACCAATTACACCTATGGACACGACCTTTTCCGAGAATTGTGAGATATTAACTACCCTTCTCATGGGTTGCTCTCCATTTATGTAACCTGACGTGCCCACAGATGAGCCCAAATATTACACTAAACGCTGACAACTGCTTAAGATGAGGGAAATTCTAACACTGCAGAATAAAGCATTAAAGGCTGTTTACAACTTACCAAGTTTGACCTCAACCAAGTTATTGTATAATTCAACTGTATTGCCTTTCCCAAAATTGATTAGTTACGAACTAATTTTCTAACTACTGATCATTCTATCTCAAGTCGTATTACCAGATCCTCTGCACACTATCGTCTACCTAAAATTTGTGGCTGCAATGAATAGTGGATTTTACAAAGGAATCATGTTGTATAATAAATTACCAAGTAACATTAAGAATAATAATATTGGCTCCTTTAAGAAACTACTAAGGCAACTACGAACTCGTATTACATGACGAATTTTGTTTAGAATATGATCGAACTCACTGAGCTTCTGTCTAATTGTAGGAGATCGTGTGAATAATTTTTAACTTCAATATTAAAATATAAAGGGCTAAAACCTCATGAGGTGATCAGAACTTCGGTCAATTCAACTCCTAAATCAATCCCTAACTGAACCTGTTAAGTTAATCTTCAGCTCAACCTCCAACTCAATTTAGAACTAAACCTCTAACTCAATCACTATCACAGAATTAACCGCCAACCC
The DNA here is from genome assembly GCA_958295665.1 of Tipula vernalis. Classification (NCBI taxonomy): domain Eukaryota; kingdom Metazoa; phylum Arthropoda; class Insecta; order Diptera; family Tipulidae; genus Tipula; species Tipula vernalis. Next base: position 85,196,997 of record OY282559.1, on the reverse strand, counting down.
AACCCTCAACTCAGTCTACAAATCAATCCCAAATCAACCCTTAACCTAACCTCAAATCAACCCATAAATAATTCCCCAACCGAGCAACTCAATCATTCTCAATGCAAGCTAACTAAATCCTAACTCAACTTTAGCTCAACTTAGGTCGAACCAAATCCTAACCGTTCGCTCAACTCGACACTTAATGTTCAACCCATTTCCAAGATCAACTTAATTCGCAAGCTGCATGCGTGTATAAACTCAACTCAATCTAACTTCCTACTAAACCGTAAACTCAACCCCAAATTAATCACAAACAGAATCACACCATTATAACATCATACCATGGTTAGATAGTATATCTTACCATCAAACCATCAAACCTTCATACCATCATACCATCGTAACATCGCACCATCATATTATCATACCACCATATAATCATACCGTCATACTGTCAGGCCATGATATCATCATACCATTCAACCGTCATACCATTATACCGTCATACCATCGTACTATCACACCATCATTCTAGATTAGATACCGTTATACCATCAAACGTACTATCATATATACAATCTTACCATCACACTATTATAACGGGTGGTCCATTTAACGTTTACAATTTAATTTGGCCCTAAATTTAAAGACCAATGAATATTTTTTAAAGCGGTTTATTTTATTAGAAAGAGTATACATTGCCATTAAGTATTGAACACAATTTGATTCAAATGACTTCCACGGCTGACTTTACAATACCCCATTCTGTCAACCGAATTTTTCAGAACATTTTCGATCGTAAGGGCTCCTATCTCATCAATGGCAACTTCGATTTGATCTTCTAGGTCTTGGATAGTCTGTGGATGGTTAGCGTAACACTTATCCTTAACGGCTCTCCACAAAAAAAGTGCTTCACAAATTGATCTACAAATTGAATGTAGGAATTTCATTTCTACTGACCACGTAAATTTCTTACAGTTTGGGTGTAGTGGTACTCACCACTTTGAAAGTGAGTTTTCAATATTTCCCAATTTTATTCAAGCGTAAAGCGACCCATTTCGTAAATGTGAAGCATTAAACTAATTGTACGAATGACGTAAGTGTTGCCACACTCGAAATAACCGGTAGTTGAAATTGCAAACGCTACAATACTGCCAAACCATCATAGCATTATATCATCATAATATCACACAATCATACCATCTTACCAAGATACCATCATACCATGGTACCGTCGTACCATCATACCATCTTACCACTATACCATTGTACCATCATACCAGCATACAGGTTTTACACTTCGAATTAAACCTTGTACATTGCAAATTGAACCTTTCGCAAATTATATGATTGGATAATTAGGATGGAGCTTGGCTATTCCTTAACTGATTTTTATGAAATTTGACCTGTGCATTGGAAATAGGTTTCTAAAATGATTTTTAGATGGAGTTCTGGTATATGGCCAATTAGGACGGAACTTTGCTATTTCTTAACGGATTATAGTGAAATTTGACATCCACGATGGAAATGGGATTCTAAAATATTGGGTGTGTGAATATGACTCCGCCCTTTCTCAACTGGTGTCGTTATGTTTACTGCTTACGTAAACTATAAATGCGCAATATTTGTATTCTATAGTACTTGATGTCAGCTATCAAACGCAGTATACGACATTTGAAGTGTGAACAAATAGTATTTTTAAATCTTTCAAAATGTCGAATTTCATTCCAAATAAACATCATTTGCGGGAAGTTTTATTACATTATTTTATTGCAAAGAAAAGTTCAGCGGAAACTTATCGTTTGCTTTTGGAAATTTACGGTGAACATGCTCCATCGAATACAACGTGCAAAGAATAGTTTCGACGATTTAAAAATGATAAATTTTGCATTGAAGATAAAGAGCATGGAAAACCACCCAAAAAATTTGAAGATTCTGAATTGGAAACGTTATTAGCTGAAGATTCTTCTCAAACACAATCAGAATTGGCTGTAGCATTAAATGTTGACCGATTAACTGTTGAAAAACGTTTACAAACAATCGGAATAGTTCAAAAAGCTAACAGCTGGGTTTCGCATGAATTAAAAGAAGGAGACCTCGAACGTCGAAAAACTATTTGTGAAATACTGATTCAAAGACAACAAAGAAAAGATTTTCTGCATCGGATAGTTACTGGAGATGAAAAATGAATTTATTATGAGAATCCCAAACGCCAGAAATCTTGGGTGAAGCGTGCGTGGTGAACCTGGTACATCGCAACAAAAGCGAGATATCCATTGCAATAAGGTTATGCTCTGTATCTGGTGGTATCATAAAGGTGTGGTATATTATGAACTGCTGGAATCAGGTGAAACTATCAATGACGATGTGTACCGACGATAACTAATACGTTTGAAGCGAGCTATAGAGGAAAAACGACCAGAATGGGTGAATAGACACAACATTATTAATTTTTCAGCATGACAATGCAAAACCACATGTTGCAAACGTTGTGAAAAATTATTTACAAGGACAGGACTGGGAAGTTCTACCCCACCCGCCGTGTTCACCAGACATAGCTCCTTCAGATTGCTACTTATTCCCGACGATGCAGTCGCCTCTTTCTGAACAGCGGTTCAGTTCTTACGCATAGATCGAAAATTGGCTTAATAATTGGATCACCTCCAAAGACCAAGATTTTTTCAGAGAGGGAATCCGTAAACTGCCTGAAAAATTGGGGAAAGTTGTAGCTGCAAATGGAACATACTTTCAATAAATAATTCTTTCATTTTCTAAACAAGCAAATGTGTTTTATTTTAACAAAAAAGGGCGGAGTCAAATTCACACACCAAATAATTTTTGGATAAGGTTTTGGAAAATGGCTAACTAGGGCGGAGCTTGGCTATTCCTTAGCCGATTATAATGAAACATTACATGTGCGTTGGAAATGGGATTCTAGAAATATATTTAAAGAAACTTCTAGAATATGGTCAGTAAGAATATAACTTCTAACCGCTAATTCTAACCGAATACGATGAACTTTGACGTTTCTAACGAGCAGAACGAAATGTGATCCAACAATTATTTTTAGACGAGGTTGTGAGAAATGTGTCAATGTGGCTTCTACAAAGTGTCTGTTTAGGTTTCTCTGGATGTTAAGGAGTTTAGGTTTCTGTGAATCATGCTGCTGTTGAAGCAAGTTCCTTTGAGACAGCGTAAACGTACTATTTCAATTGCTAAACAATCCATATTATCTCCGTAATAAAGTTTCGGTTAGAAACTTTTCTTGCCAATCCTTCGTTTTAAACTTTGGGTAATGTTTTCTGATTATTTGTTGTTAGAGCGGTAGGACTGAAACTACTAACGGTATTGTAGAATTTTGAAATTAGAAATATTATTTTAAATCATCATTTCGAATCAAGAAATTCATTATAATCGGTTAAGGAATAGCAAAGTCCCAACCTACTGGGCCATATTCTAGAACATTGTCTAAAAATTATTTTAGAATTTCATTTCCATCGTACGTGTAAAATTTTTCTAAAATCCGTTAAGAAATGGATAGGTACTATTTTAATTGAACATAGTCCAGAATTAATCGGTTGATAAATAGGTAAGTTCTATCATACTTGGCCATATTCCAAAACTTAATCCAAAAATAATTTTAGAATCCCATTTCAAATGCACATGCCGAATTTCAACACAATTGTTTGAGAAATAGGCAAGTTCAATAGAATCGAAGTGTAGAATCCCATTTCCAACGCATATGTCAAATTTCACCATAATCGGTTGAGAAATATGCAAGTTCCATCATACTTGGCCATATTCCAGAACTTCATCCAAAAATCATTTTAAAATCGCATTTTCAACGCACTTGTCAAATTTCATATTAATTGGTTGAGAACTAGGCAAGTTCCACCATACTTGGCCATATTACAAAATTTCATTCAAAACTCATTTTAGAATCCCATTTCCATCGTAGAAGTCAAATTTCACTAAAGTCAATTAAGAAATAGATAAGTTCCATCCTAATTGGCCATTCATTTAATTTGCTAAAGGTTCAATTTGAAATGTAAATGGTTCAATTTGAAGTTTGAGATATTAACAGTGACCTTGGTGACGGTGGTCAGGTTTGAAGTTGCTCAGTGGATTCAAGTTGGCACTTGCGGCCAGCTCCGTAACTTGCAACTTCTACAACTGCTCGTGTTACTTCCACGTGGTGACCGCTGGTAACTAGATTGCTGATTCTTTGGCTTCTAGGATAAAACACGGCGCTAAAGGAGTCAACCTTAAACAAATCGCTCTGCTGGGTACCGTGCCGATAATCGACCAGACTGGGGGCCCAGCTTTAAAACTAGCTCAGTCGCTAACGGTGGATCCGGATACTTGGCGCCCTCCGGATAAAGTAGCCTTGTCAGTGTACTGCGGATCGATCTCTGCACAGATGGACATTTCTTTCTCCGCTACTCGTGGGACCAATCATGGATCCAAACAAAAACATACAACAACAAAAAGAGTCCGGCTCTCTAAAATATCCGGAAAATGTGGACAACGAGACTCGGGTCTTTAGGACCGCCTCTAAGCTCAAGCGAGGCTGGTCCCTCCACTCGGGTCACCAAATCTGAGTATATAAACACAAAGCGTAACCAAAGCACGAATGAAGCTGGTTCCTCAAAACCAACCTACAATACTAGGACGAAGGCCTGGAGGGCTCTGGTTAAGGTCAATAACATCTCGCCAGAAGACAGAACGGATACTGACAAAGTCACGGAAGGCCCTTCAGCTGCACTCCTATAAGGAAGTCCTCAAAATTTACAAATATCAATTGAGAAGTGCCAAGAACAGCTCTTGGAGACTACACTGTGGCAAAATTCAGGAGTCTTCAGGGATGTCTAGGCTATGCAAAGTACTAGCAACTGGTCCTTCCATCCCAAGTTATCTTCAACGGCCGGATGGGATATGGATCACTAATAGTGCGGAATCGCTGGAAATTCTGATGGAGACTCATTTTCCTGGTTGTTCCGAATCTGTACCTAGCACATCAGTAAGTAAAAAGGCTAGTAGCCTCATAGGGCAAATTATTAGCAGAAAAAAGATCCTGTGGGCGATAAACAGTTTTAAACCATATAAGTCGCCTGGACTCGATGGTATTATCCCTGCGGATATTCAACAAACTACGGATCTAACAATTTCTTGGTTAGAGGTAATTTTCAAAGGCAGCCTAGAACTATGCCACATTCCTAGTAAATGGACAGAAGTGAAGGATGTTTTCATACCTAAGGCGGGAAAACGCTCACACTGCAATCCCAAAGACCTTAGACTGATTCCTTACTTTTTAAAACACTGGAAATACAAATAGAAGCTCATTTTAGAGGCACGATTGTGTCGGAAAAGCTGTCTAAATCTCAACATGCTTATTGCAAGGGGAGATCTATAGAGACTGCTCTTAATTTTCTTTTATATTTCATGGGAAATTTTTTCGAATATAGAGATTACGCAATGGTAACCTTCTTGGATATTGAGGGGGCCTTTAACAATGTGCTTCCAGGGGCTATAACTCGGGCACTTTCAGATCTGGGAGTAGATGAATCACTCAAGGACTGGATAGATCAAATGCTAAGAGGCAGGATCATAATAGGGGGAGGTACACCACAGGGTGGCGTACTGTTCCTCCTAGGTCATAAATGACCTGTGGCTGAGACTAGAGGACGGTGGTTTCAAGGTGGTTGCCTATGCGAATGATGTTGCTATTGGTGTCGGTGGTAAATATCCCGGCACTCTTAGTGAGCTTATGCAAAATGCCCTGGGCACTCTTTCATTATGAGCCAATGGCTGTGGGATGAATGTGAACCCACACAATATCGAATTGGTTATCTTCTCTAGGAAATCTAAACTTCCTCATATCGATCCTCCCAATTTAAATAGGTTCAGCTTGACTTTTACAGTTGAAGCGAAGTTTCTGGGTCTCGTTTTGGATAGCAAATTAAATTGGAAACCTAATATTCGGGAAAGGGTAAAGTAAGCTACGGTAGCACTATACTCTTGCAAAAATGCCATTGGGAAAGGATGAGGGCTTGAGCCCCGCATCGTACATTGGCTTTATACCGCAGTAGTCAGACCCATACTCTTGTATGGGGTAATAGTCTGGTGGCCTGCTCTGGACAAAACTGTTAACCAAAAGCTGTTGACAAAAGTTCAGAGAACAATCTCTCTGTGGATGAGTGGTGCACTGAGGAGCGCATCCACTTAGGCACTAGACACTCTGCTAATTTTGACTCCTCTAACCTGCAACAATACAGAGGACTCATCTATTTTATGCAACAAACAAATTCCCAAGACCACCGACTATACTGTCCCATCACTATCTTTTGATACAAAGTTCCGGACTAGGATCCCATCCAGGGAGGACTGGCTGATAGGTACAGTTCCGGAACCAGGAGTTATAAACTATTTCACTGATGGTTCAAAACGGGACGGGAAAGTCGGGGCTGGAGTGTTCTGCGAGGACCTTCTGTTAAATCTCTCCTTCCGTCTCCCCGACTACTGTAGCATTTTTGAAGCTGAAGTAATTGCCATAAAGGCAATCGTAGACTGGTTGAGATATAATGTAATATCGGTTTGTGATATTCGCATATATACGGACAGTCAGACTGCCATTAAAGCGCTTCAATTACACCTCCTCAAGTCGAAAGTAGTCCAGAACTGCCTCTCATCTCTTAATGAGATGGCAGATCAGTTCAACATGCACATTTTATGGGTGCTAGGACATTTCATAGGTACAGGGAATATAAGCGCCGATGAACTGGCTCGACTTGGTACAACGGACCACTTCTCAGAAAGCAGAAAGGATATTAAAATGCCCCTTGCGGTATGCAAACTGCTGCTTCAGGAAGAAGCTAGCAAGCTGACGAATGACAGATGGTCAAGAGTATCACCTCTTGCGAAATAACTCGGCAGGTCTGGCCAAAGTTGGATTTGGCGAGATCCAAATAGCTGATCTCACTTCAGCGAAGTCAGATCAGTGTGGTTGCTGGAGTGATTACGGGGCACTGTCTCATAGGGAGGCATGCGAGTAGACTTGGTATCTTCTCACATGACTTGGGGATGTTACTAGTGCTATATATCGTGAAAAATCGAAATCTAAAATTAAAGCAATTGTTGTTGAGTGGAGTAGCAGGATTTTTAAAAACAGTAATTTAAAACACTATCAATGAAAAGTAAGGACATCTTTAAAAAGTTTAAATATAAGCGCTCGCTACTTAATGAAACCAGGAAAGTATTGCTTGCTGAGCCGCTTAACTTTCAATTTGTTTGGGCTACTGATGGTGCCATTTTACCTAAGAAGCATGAAACCAGTAAAACATTTGAAATTACCTCTGCAACAGATTTAACGGATTTAGATAAGTTTAAGAATAATTGTAATTGATTTATTGTCTTGATTTAATTTTTTCTTTTTTTTTTATAATTTTACTATCATTATTGTGTACTATGGATATCTACTACCAAAATTGCCGTGGTTTGAAAACTAAATTATTATATTTTAAGCTAAATGCTTTGCAGCATAACTACGATCTAATATGTTTAACTGAAACCTGGTTTAATGACTGCATTAATAATTATGAATTCATTGATGGTAGGTATTATGTAATTCGTAAAGATAGAAACCTTAGTATATCTAATAATATTGATGGTGGTAGTGTTGCCATTCTATTGAAAAAATCTATAATGGCCTCTGAGCTTGATGCGATTGAAGATATTTTTGATAACATATGGATAAAAGTTAAAACATTTGATGGTAAATTTTTGATAATTTGTCTAGTTTATTTCCCAGGCTACTGTAAGTTAGAGCACTGTGAGGCGTTTTGTGGTGGGCTTTCTGGCTTGATATTGGGTTCTCCTGTTGCGGCTGTCAATTTTTGGTTCTTGGGTATTTTAACTTGCCTGGTGTTCCTTGGAGTGCTGATTGTGATGCTATTTCTCCAGTGCCTTCCTTTGGTCAGGTAGTTAATCAATTACTGGAAACAATGATATTTACTGAATTAAAGCAACAAAATCATGTCAAAAATATTAATGATAGAATCCTTGACCTTGTCTTGTCTAACCTTGATCGTAGTATTGTTAATGTCTATCAAAGTCGTCGATCCCCCTCTGATTGTTAGATATGAAAAGTGTTAATTGAAGAGTTTGCCCTACCAATAGTTACCTAAGCCTAATTATAAAATACTTAACTATAACGCTATCCGAAGTGATTTGGAACTGGTTGACTGGAATCACCTGTTTTCAAATAATATTGTTGATCTAGCTGTTGAGAAATTCTATGATGTTCTTTATAGTTTTATCAGGCCTACCAATCAGCTTAAGGTACGTGCTAAATTTCCAGTGTGGTACTCAAATAAATTAATTAAGTTAGTTAAGTTAAAGCAAAACTATCACAATCGGTTATCGTAAATTTAAGTTTCCCAATGACTATGCGATATTTTTCAAACTGCGTAAGAATGTAAAATTGGAAATCCTTAAATGTTATGTTAATTACACAAAGTATATCGAAAGTCACATAAAGAAAGATCCCAAGTTAATTTGGATCTATTCTCAGGGACTTACAAATAAATCACTATACCCATCATGTATGAAACTAGGTGATGTTGAATCCACTAGTCCACTTCAAATTTGAAATTTATTTGCTGATCATTTTGAATCGGTGTATGACTCAACTGATCATTTTTGTGATGTTGTTTATAACAATTATAATATAAATTATTCTGTTGGTTTAATATCCGAGCAAGATGTATTCAAAGTTCTATCAACATTGAATACGAAGAAAGGTGTTGGCTCAGATAATATCTCTAATTATTTTATTTACCAGTTCAAATCTCAGATAACCAAACCGTTAACTATGTTATTTAACTTATCGTTAAAAAATGGTGTATTTCCCAATCAGTGGAAAAAAGCTTATTTAGTTCTAGTTTTAGCAAAATTTTTGAGAAACTGATATATGCAATAATCTTCAATGAAGTTAAACATATAATTAATACGTCCCAACATGGTTTTTTCCTAAACGTTCCACAACCACCAATTTGATTGATTTCTCTAATTGTATTTTTAGCAGTGTCGATAGGGTGGGCAAGTTGACTGTGTTTATACTGACTTTGAGAAAGCATTTTTCTCAAGGACTAATCTTGGCTTTGCAAATCCATTATCCAGGTTGCAGTCAAATCATAATGTTTTTTTTCTTGAATGTGATTTATTTCTATGTTCTTTTAAAAGTTTTAGATCTATGGTGCTTTGTTCTATTCAATCGTTTAGTGCATAATTGAATTTGGTAGTTGATATCCTATAATAATTTGTGGATGGGTATACATATGCAAGAATCGCCGTATTTGTTTTATTTTTTTTTTTGCTATTGTATACCCAGCCATTCTAATCTTATGTGTAAGCTGATATTTACTCAACATTGTGTTGTCTACTTAGTTTTTAATTGTATTTGTTTATTATTGAACACTATTTTATAGTGGTTATTTAAGTATTGAATTACTTGCTATCTATATTTTGAATTTGAATTTCTTAATTTTATTATTATTATTATTGTTATTAGTAGTACTATTGTATTTTTAGTTAAGATTTTTTTTTGTATACTATTTAGAGGCAGCGTGTTATTGGACTTTTGTCTGTTCGCTGTCCTATTTTGGAATAAATAAAAATAAAAATAAAAATAAAATAAAAAATTACTACTCTGTCGTAGTTGCAAGGACAAAGAAGAGGAAGAGACAGTACTTAATCTTCATTGCACTTGCCCTCGTCTGGCACAAAACAGAGTAAAGTTTCTAGGGCCACCCCTCTTCAAAGACCTGACGGACCTCTGTAGGATGGAGCTCGAAATGGTTCCAATGAGTTGGAGGAAACAAATATTCGTGGTAGGGCTACGGACCATTTTTGGGTATATGCCTTGTCCTAGTGGACCGCCACCCAAACCTAACGTAACCTAACAATGACCTTCAAGAGTCTTAAACTATATTTGTGTAAGGTTTGGTTCAAATTGTTCACTCGTACATACCCTGTATATAAATACAAACACTCACTTTATTTTATAGATTGCTCAACTGCTCACTAAACACTGGTCCAACACCATCTCAACCCTAATGCAACCCGCAAATGGCCCCCAACTCAACCCTCAACCCAACCGCAAAGTCTCTTTCAACTCAATCCTCAAACCAGCATATATAAAAAATTACAACTGAACTTGAACTCAACCTGCAAATTGACCCCTAACTTAACCTTCAACTCAACCACAAACTCAATGACCAACTCAATATTCAAACCAGCATATATAAAAAATTGATAAATATTTGTATAACCCGATATGTTGGGTCAATTCGTATGGCAGGTACCCGCCCGACCCGATTGATGCACAGGTTCCAAAAGCTTTTCAAATCTCGGCCTTGACCATAGAAACAGATTGGAAAAATAAAAATTCTAAATCGAACAAGCGAACAACGGCTCCTTTTATGATCGCATGGTATACCATATATTCAGAATAATGAATTTGCTAGCATATCCAGACCCGGTTCAACACCTATAACCACTCCCTCAGGATTAATACCAATAACTTGTAATGCAGTATGCAGCGTCACTTGTTACTTATTCTGAATTTTACAATTTTGGGATTATTTTTTTAGGGTAAATGTAGTAGATCTCATTGATTTTGGGCCAATTCCGTTCGAAAAAATTACTACACTCAATATTTTAATTTACCAACATTATTTTCTATAGTAAGTCCTTGGTACATTTACTTTTTTTAAGTTGCCACACTATCTGCGTCTTTCATATCCGATATACCAATTGATTGAGTTATACGATAAATATTTTTAAGTTGGTCAAAAGAACTAAAACGAATGTTTAACAACGAATTTTATGGTATTCAAAAGAGAGCTAAAAACAAAATTTAAATTACAAATTACGATTACTCAAGTATACCTTAAAATCCCATTAACCATCATTCCAAAATCAATGCCAATTTGTTAATTACAAAAAAAAAAAAAAAAAAACTCAAGGTCGATTCTCAATAATCGTCGATAATTTAACTTTATACATATTAATCAAATATCAAAACGTTACTGTAGCAATACGTTGTTAACGCACTACTAACTGCAAGCACTACTAAGTTTGAAAAAAGCATAACACGAAAAACGATTAATTTTTGATTTTATCTTGCGCGTCTTTTTTTTATTGTTTTATTTACATATTTCGTGTCGATCGTAGTATGCGATATACGATTTTACCGACGCACTGTAATTCAAGAAATAGTTTTATTGACTTTGCGTTCGTTTATTTTTGGTTTCGTTATCTTGTTTAAGCTTCAAACCAAGTAAAGCATATTTTAGTTTTGCTGTATACACAATGCTTAACAATTAAAATTAAATGATTTTCGTTATTTTATTTTATAAAACATTAAAATTAATAATGCGATTGCTTTTCGCGGGACAACAACAAATTTTTATTTTTTTATTTTTTTTTATTTATAAAAAGCGAAACAAAATTTAAAATTTAGTTTAGTGATCGATTAGTACGTGATCTGTTAATGTAATTTATATAGTTTTGTATTTTGACGAATAATTGATTCTAGATAGAATTTTTTTTTGTAGTGACATCTAAATTTGTGATACGGATTTATATATAAAAAAAAAATGAAATTGCAAGTGATTTAGTTCAGTCAGTAAACAAGTGAAATTGCAAGTGGTTCAGTTATTTTTATGTGAATTGTGATTTGTTAATTATAGGTAAGTAATTGTTTTGTAAAAATCGCCTTGTGATTCATTTACATTTATGTAAACTATTCTAAATATGTACAGTGAAATTAATGCTAATGCAATCAGTTATAGTGACTAGTGATATCATTTCTGGGCAAAGTTTTATGTATTGTGTAGCAAATCGTTTAGTAAGAGTCATAAGTGACTTAACGGCGCAAATCACGAGGTATGCGTTTCAAATACTGATAACATGAAGTATTGCATCCTTAAATAAATAAAAATGCAATACAATTTGTCTGAGAAAATAATTTCAAAGATTAAAATTATTTTCTCAACTAAACTGAACTTTAGAGGGTTATATGTTTAATTAATTCAATTTATTTAAATTTACTGTTACAAATGAAAATTTTTATTTTATTTTAGTACATATTTATAAATTTAGCATTCATTTTTTCTTCGCTAAAAGTTTATCAACCATTGCATCAATATCTAATTCTTGCGCCAATTGATGTTCTATACATAAAATAGCTAATCCACTCAATCGATTTAATTAGGTTTTAACAAGATTTAGTTGGTTTAAGTTTAGAGAAACTTCTTTCCTCTGACGCCGAAGTTACAGGTAATGTCAAATATAATTGCATAACTGTACTTAATTCTGACAAACTGCTTAATAGGGTGTTTATATTCTACAATCAATAATGAAGCTATTCCCTGTATGGCTGTCGTTAGTTTTATGTTGCTTGACATGGGATCGAAAAAATAAAAGTTCTCTCAACAAATCTCTGAATAGATCGGTATTGTATTAACAAATTTTTAGGTTCTAACGAGGAAAATCTTTTTAATTGGTTGGTGATAATGCCCAATAATGTATTAAAAACTGTTATTTGAAAATTTTTAATTTTATATTCAATTCTGGAATCAAAACAAAGTTCATCAAAAACTTTTTGGTGCGTCGTAAACGTTTTGGAACCATTCAATTCCCCATGATTGTGCTAGGCATTTTGATCCTTTCTTTTTTAATTCAGATAAATTTTCATAAGCCCGGTTGAGACAGAAGCGGGCAGTTTCCAAGTCGATAGATTAGTTTTAAAATTATTCTCTGTAGAACAATTAAGAGAATAAATTCCTAATTTTCCATTTTTTTTCTTAATAGAAACTGTTTCTTCCCTTTCCTAAGGCTTAGCACTTTGAAAAATAATTCTGCTTAAAGAAATCATGCCTGACTTAAAATTATGTCGGATTTCTATCAAACAATCGAAACGTGACGACCAACGGATAGGACAAAGCTTTTTAAAGTAATTTTTAAATATTGATTAGTTCATATAGTTTCATTCAGTTCTTACCAACGTGTAAGGCTTTGGACTAAAGAATTTATGTATAGATAAATTGAACGGTGTCATAAAATTGCTGTGTTTTGGGTACATTGAGAACTGCTTAATTTACAACTAAGTTTAAGTTATGTGCTGCACAATGCACAAGAGCGGCATTCAGACTTCGGAGATGCTGTATAAACTAGCAGAAAATTTTCAACAGAAAAAATGAGTTTTTCTACTCACCACCAGCGGCAGCACTAAAACAAAAGAGAACTTTTTCTGCTGAAATATTTATTCGCTAGCAGAAAAATTATGAATTTTGTTAATTTTTTGTTGTTGTTTTTTTGTATTTATTATAGTTGTGATTCGTATTTCTCGTTCGCTAATTTTATTAATTAATAACAATAATAATTAAAACATTTATCAATTTAGATTTAAAAATCCAAAATTTATTTTTCGGCCAAATTTAAAAGATTAAAAATTTGGCGGAAAAATAAATTTGGGTTTTTTGAATCAAAATTGATAAATGTGATCTATAAAAAGTTATAAAAAATACATACAGTAAATTATATTTGTAGTTGCGGTCTGAGATTATCACGGTAATCTTAATATCTGTCATTAGTTTAAATAAAAATTCACCTTTTGGGAGCGAAATATTACGGAATCTTATCTGTAGCGTCAATAGGGGATGACTTTTTTGTAAAATTGGGAAAATTTTATTTTTTAGTTTTTCACTGTATCGTATGGACAAGCAATCTTAAGAAAATCGATCGAGTCTATAAGGAGCTACAGAATTTAAAAAAAAAATTGGCCAAACTGAATTTTTTAGTTTTTTGACTGTATCATATGGACGGACCCACTTGTAACCAATATGGAACCCAGTTTGGCAGAATTTTTATGAAAAATTCTGTAGCTCTTTAGACTCGACCGTTTTTCTTTAAATTGCTTGTGCAGATGTGTTTTTACCCCAGGTATCCAAAAATCAGGTTCGCTTATTGGTTGCAAGAGAAACATTTTTGAAACATTTTTTAGCTCCTTACATTCGATCGATTTTTATAAGATTGTTTCTGCGTATGTGTTATGGACCTATGTATCCAAAAACCAGGGCCCCATAATGGAAAAATTCAGTTTGGCAATATTTTTTTGAAAAATTCTGGAGCTCTTTAGACTCGATCGATTTTCTTAAGATAATGTTATGGGACTAGGTACCTCAAAAATCAGGGTCCAAGTATACAGTAAAAAAAACTGAAAAATTCAGTTTGGCAAAATTTTTTTGAAAAATTCTGTTCTTAAGATTAGGAATTAGAGTCCCATATTGGTTACAAGGGGTTTCGTCCATACGATACAGTGAAAAATCTGAAAAACCCAGTTTGGCCAAAGTTTTGCGAACAATTCTGTAGCACCTTAGACTCGATCAATTTTTTTAAGATTGCTTGTGTGGATGTATTATGACACGAGGTATCCAAAATTCAGGGTCCTATGGTGGTTACAAGGGAGTCTGTCCATACGATACAGTGAATAAATTAAAAATTCAGTTTGGCAAAATTTTTTTGAAAAATTCTTTAGCTCTTTAGATTCGTATCGATTTTCTTAAAATTTGCTTGTCCATACGATAGAGTGAAAATGTAACAATTTAATTTTGTCAATTTTTTTTTTCCAGGCAGGAAGATTATCGCGATAATCTCAGAGCGCGACTCCAAGTATAATTTACTGTATGTATTTTTTGTAACTTTCCATAGATCACATTTATCAATTTAAATTCAAAAATCCAAAATTTATTTTTCGATCTTTTAAATTTGGCTGAAAAATAAATCAACAAAAATTATAAATATAATTTAATCATTTACATTTGTCTAAAGTTTGAGAAGTAAATAACGAAATGTACTGTCTGTACTATTTACAACAATTATAATTTAAAAGGAAAATCGTTCAACAGATTTTATTAACATGATCCTATTTGAATTTTTAGTTGCTAAAAATCGAGATTTTACCTGGAAATAAATCACACAATCTTAGCGAACGAGAAATACGGGAATAGTGCCGAAAGGCCGAAAGTCGAAAGGCCTAACGCCGAAAGGCCGAATTTTGAAAGGCCGAATATGTCGAAAGGCCGAAAGGGTCGAAAGGCCGAATATCGAAAAGCCGAATTTGTATAACAATGTTTAATAGTAAATTAACTTAAATCTTAAAATCTTCTTACTTTTTTTTTGTATACAAATTACTTAATTATAATAAAATAAACAGGGTTGGGTACCTTATCTAGTAAAAATAATACAGAAATTGAAAATCCCGAAAAAAGTAATCCAGAAACAAAAAAATTCCGAAAAACTAAAATCCAGAAACGCAATTATCAAAGTGCGGCCCAAGTTAAAATTAAAATACATAATATGGCCTTAAAATTTGAGTTTTTCCGTAAAGTTCTTAATATTTATGGTAATAAAAATTGTTTCAACCTTTCAGACACAAATCAAAGGAATTATATCGCTCATATCGCTTCTACGGATTGTTGTACCACAAATGTTTCAAATTATTTTGTGGTTGGCTTAATTCGTTGGATTAGTATAGTATCGACGAATCTACTGGAGCGAATTGCGGATTCAATTATTCGTTAATGCTTCGTCAACCTTGCAGACACAGATCAAAGGAATTGTATCGCTCGTATCGCTTCTTCTGATAGATGTACCACAAATGTTTCAAGTGACGACAAAAGTTTAAAAATGCCTATAAATTTGATTTTTCATTTATTTTGAACAAAATACTTTTTCTGGATTTCTTCTTTAGTAATGTCTAGATTTTTTTTTCGGGATTTTTAATTTTCAATTATTCTGGATCTTAAAATTTCTGTTTTTTTTTTTCAATGTAGTGAACCCAAAAAAAAAATAATAAAGAAATTTTTTTCCCCATAAAATTTGATCGCATTAATATGCCACATATACAGGATTCATTAGCATATATTTTCAATTTATTTAAATCATTATACATTAAGAAATAAATTCAATGGTTTTAAATATTGATTTCAATCAATTAAGTGAAGGAAACTTTAATGAAAATTCGGCCTATCGTCCCAATCGACCCATTCGGCGTTTAGACATTCAGCCTTTCAACACTTTCGGCCTTTCGACCCAATTTACCGTTAGACATTCGGCCTTTCGACACATTCGGTAATACGACATTCGGCCTTTCGACATTCGGCCTTCCGACATTCGGTCTTTCAACATCGAACGGAAATACGAATAACTATAATAAATACAAAACAATATTCATAATTTTTCTACTGGCTAATAAATATTTCAGTAGGAAAAGTTCTCTTTTTTTTAATGATATCCCTGGTTGTGAGTAAAAAAACTCATTGTTGCTGCTGAATATTTTCGGCTATCTTATACAATTTTTTTATTCTTTCTTGAAAACCCTTATATTTGTCACTCATATTTGCAGCTCCACCGTACCCTTGCCCTCTGCATATTTTTTATGTTAATTCCCAGTTCACTTAACATAATTAAGACTACCTGTTCTAATTTCTCACTATGATAATCAAAATCCGTAATAAACCCAATCAACGTTTCTTTTATTTCAAGTATTCGATCCATCGGTTTTTTGTGGTCTATTCAGACGTATCTTAAAATGATGCTCATTTGGTATATTCTAGAAATATCAGGCGTAGTATCCTCAGTAAGAGAATAAAACGCCGAAGAATTGACATCGGATACAATGACTCGAATTTTTTTCATTTTCGATGTGACCTTAATAAAGGGTCATACTTATTGCCAATGTTTTTGTTACGTCCATAATTCTAATTAATATATCTTTCCCCTTCTTTCGTGCCTCAGATAAACTAAGATCGATAGTTTTACTATTTTTTTAAAACTATAAGTTACGCATGCCTTCAAATGAGTTCCACTGTTTTCATTTATTTTAAATATTTTACTCAAGTCAATTCAGTTCTTGATTATTTTGTACAAAATAACCAACAAGGTTCTCAGTAGGCAGAATCTAATGTAGAGGAGTAGCATAACCTAAATCTCTCAATTTTTTGTCCATTTTTCGTTTTAAAAAAGTGCTACTCTGAACTAAATGACCTGTTTGAAATACTGTTTCTTGGAAAAAACACAAGATGGCTTGCATGGATTGGCGTAAATTATGTTTCTTTTAATTTCCTCTGTCAACTCAGAAAATAAACCACAGTTCATATTAAAAGGCGCAGAAATTCCTTCAAAATCGCTTTCTGTTGGCGAATCAAAATTTTACCAATTAAACTCTACTAGTTTGTGTCACGATCGCTTAATGTTTCGTATAAATCGTCACTTGAAATTATTTTACTTGGATTAACCACTTCACTTGAACCAGATTGTAATGACTCTTGATCAACAACTATCCCATCATTACTTTTATTTTCGGAGCTCGCCACTCTAAAAACCGCGTCTATTTTAACTAATTTCTTAATAGCTCCCTGTTTTTCTCGATTAACTTTTCGTTTCTGTGAACTGCCGTTGGTCTTTCCCACTCATATTTTGTACATACTGTTACTTTTTTGCCTTGTCAATCAAAGTTGGTATCACTGGTTTGTGAATAAAACAAAATCAATTCAATTTATTAGCAACGAATTTATTTATTTCACACAAAAAGTATTACAACAAAATTTATTAATGATAATTCACAAAATCACTTTATATAAATTATTTGCACAATTTTACTGATCACTTTTACTTTTTATTTTGTACTAAAACACATGTTAAA
This sequence comes from Tipula vernalis, assembly GCA_958295665.1. Lineage (NCBI taxonomy): Eukaryota > Metazoa > Arthropoda > Insecta > Diptera > Tipulidae > Tipula > Tipula vernalis. Next base: position 85,179,248 of record OY282559.1, on the reverse strand, counting down.
TCACTTTTTAATTCCTTTTTAATCTTCACACTATCGCTTACCAAATACTTATAATCCAATTCGACTTCGTTCGCCTTTTTAGATGCACAAACCAAACTTCTACAAATTTCATGACTTTTCCAGTAAGAATAGTCTAGAAACATTTAGAACAGTTGTATCATAATGTTTTATTATATTATATTAAATTTTCTCTTTTTAATACATATTGTTATTGTTGTAGAATGTTTTTTAATTTAATTTCCCTTATTTTCTTTTGATTATTGCTGGAAAATAGGAAATTTGAGAATTTGCGTTTAAAATGAGTAAGACATTTAGTTGTTTTTTAGCGATTTCACAAAAAATTATTTAACTGGATTTAACTTTTTATTTATGTTTTGTCGTCAATCGAAATCGCGTTTTTTCAAACAAATTCTATGAAAATAAATTTTTTTTTTAGTGTTTCTATGTCGCTTATTTTAAGTTCATTATTCACATGGCGGCTCTATTTACATCAAGATGGTTCTGGAATAACGCAAAGATTGGCTGGCAAGTTTAAAGTAATTCTTAGCAGTACATTTTTAATTTAAGAAAATTGTTCATCATTACCTAGAATCTTTTAAGGCACAATATAAGTTATGTTTAACAAAGATTGTATCACAAAGGAATATTTCAAATAACAATTGGTTAGTAAATAAGATGAACAACCAATCAACATACGCCTTGAAAAGTAACAATTAGCACTGAACTCCATCACTAATTTAATCACATATTAATGACTTATTACTAGCGAATTATACTAATACAGCTAAATTCACTTACAATTTTTCTTCTTCACGACATTCATATACCTCTATTTCTGTGTAAGCTAATTTTACTTTAATTTTGAATGTTAATTAATTAATTTGTGTAATTTCTAATATGCAACCGGTCCTTAAACCATTTTAAATGTGGTTTACAAATTAACATGTAGAAGTATATTAGTATTTACTAGCAATCATTCAACGAAAATTTGACGTGTTAATTTGTAAAACACATTTAAAATTTAAATTAATTAACATTCAAAATTAAAATAAAAAATAATATTGCATTAAACTAATATTTATATGTTTTATGTTTTACATTCATTGAAAATATTTACGTAATTATTTGTAATATATTATAAAAATGAATAGAAATAGCTATATTAAATTAATGTAATAAACGAAATAATTAAATCTTTTTCTTACTAATTCAGAAATTTAGTAACATTTAATTGTTTTTTCATTTAGATATCATGACATTTATCATGAAATTTAGCCTTAGATGGTTCCGAATATCGTAAACAAAACAACTGGAAAAGTTTGCGTAGTCTAAAGCGGCGAGAGGACTTACACATTTGTGTCTTATACTAACAATAACAAAAATTGTCTTCAATAACAAAAATAAACGACGTTGTGTCAGCTTAATCTGTGCTTGAAGTAGGGCCAGGGACGAATTTTGAGCATCATTGATTGTTTATATTAAAAATTGTTTCGAATTGGTTGACTTTTTTTTTTTGTGATCATGATCTGGCATCTGAAATTAGCAGTTATTGATTTTATTTATTTAATTAACTAAGTTGTTATAGTTTCTTGATCTTGCAAGATGAAACATTCTTTTGTTCCTTATATTCAAGTAACATCCTTTTTGATAGTTGCTCCACAACTTTCGCTTCCCTAATTTTATAAAAATATTTCCGCAGTCTGGATACATTGCATTTAAATCGATGTCTATAAAACGAGACCGAAACGTTTGTGAATTGATGGCCATTATTTAATTACCGAATAAATACTTTTATCACTCTTGATTCATTTTAATCTATAGTGGGCTGAAAATGTCCATTTTCCAAATACTTCCTCTAGGTCTGTGTCATCCCTATTACATTTTAAATTTGCACAAACGGTTCAGGCATCATTAACATTGTTTAATAAGATTGTACTCTGAAAATACGTAAAAAATTTTTAAATAAATTTATTTTTAATATTATTGCCGTTTGAGGACTTTTCTATTTGTAATATTTCGCTTTAGTGAAGAGTTCCGAAGCTTCGAAGTCCTATTGTTATACCGATCGTACACTTGCCATTTTGACTTCGTTTTTTTTTTTTCTTTCAAATTATACTAACTGGAATTAAAAATAAATTCTAAATGAAAGCACTAGCACATTTTATATTTATTTTTGTAAAAAAGGCTTACCGCAGTTTCATTTGAAATATGATATTTATTTAACCATAGACAAGTTATTATTTATAAAATAATTAACCATTTCGTCAAACAAAATATACCGATTCACATCTATTATTATTAACCTATGTAATGAAAATGAGTGTTAGCTTATTTCATTATATAAATTGTGTTCAATCACCTGTGTCACCCCATGCGGCGTTACCTGGACTCAGTCGATAGAGGTCCATTAATCGTGGGTTTCAGGGTGACGTGACGTGATTGTAGACCTAGATAACCGCACATTTTTTGAATTTGGGGACGATGGTTCATCTTAAATCTTAAGATGTACCGAACGTAAGGAGAATATAAAAAATAACTGGTATTGGCGGACTTTAGCACCACTAGCGAAACAAGAAGAAATCTTTGCTTGGGTTCATTCATTCATGTACCAAAGGAGAGGTAATGGGACTTTAGCCAGACATGATATCTGGCTTACTCATAACACAAACAAAAAAGAAATAAGATTTATAAAAAAAAAATTAAATATATAAATGAAAAAAAAAATAAAATTACCACCTACCTGAAGATGTGATGTCGATGATTAATTTCCTCATTTGCAACTCGAAGGCAACACAACAGACAAAAAAAAAATATCAATTCTATTCACTTTTTTTTGTTTTATTTATAAATCCCAATGCAATTTGGATTACAATCAAAAGTCACAAAACAACAAAATAAAATATATATTATTAATTGTATTGACCTTAAAAAAAAAAAAAAAACACACACACACCAAAACCCACACAAAAATCAAAAATTGTAAAATCAAGTTCATACACTTGATTTTGAAATATGCAAGAATGCACACTCAACAAAAAGGAAATATAACATTGTAGCGCACGGCAAATTCGGATACGAAATATTTAATTAAATAAGTGAAAAAAATATGTAATTGATTACCCATATAATAATACTTTAATTTTTATTTATACAAACGGAATTTGTTATATAATCACAAATAAAGAAAATTTCTAAGATCAACAATTATAACCAAAAAAAAATCAAATCAAAATTACATACTAACTATCAAAAACCATTTTTTTAAAATAAAAAAAAAAATCCACTAATGGGAAAACACCATTCCTCCCCTGTTCCAATGATATAATGGCTGATCACAGTCCAACATACGATTTGTATAGCATCTAAAGAGAAAAGAGAACACGAGTTTAATTGAAATGACTCGTTCCACCTCATCTCGGCATGTTTAACTTCTTAATGGGCGCCACTCCTACTTACATAGGAGATCCGATACCGTACGTCCTTTAAATCTTCCCGGCTGTTTTGCTTACTGCATGGACTCAGGCGTGGGTGTCTAGAGGCCGAATCCAAAATTCACCGCTCTGCACTCCGGAATTATCTCTCTTGTCTTTGAGCTGTAGTACATTTTTTTTTCTTTTTAATTTTCGCTATTGTAACAAAATGGTTGCTCAACCATGTGTGAGAAAAAATCACCAATTGTCTTTTTACGCACACAAAAAAAAACAGTTTTACTGGCACACCCAAAAAAAAGATTATCGTATTTGGTCCAGTAGGTATTTGCGATAATTACTGTAAAATTATATTTTTTTCCCATAATAACACAAAAAAAAATGTTTTGATGCATCAATCACTCACGTTTAAATAAAAAAAAAATAAAACAAAATCTCACCAAATTAGACTCAAGTCCAATTTTTTTAAAAACATCTCAATATTCATTGCGGCTCAGCATACGGCTTCCAACTCCAATCCAAAACATATATTTTCCGTAAGATCCGTCCGTAAATATCTTTTTCCACCAGACGTGTCCAAAATTCTATCTCGATAATTCTGCTTAATCCAAAATTTTTTTATTTTTTCTTCATCGATGTTTTCAGCTGAGAAGCTTCAAACCAAAAAGAACGAATTTCAAAAAAATACCTCCCATCATCACTCTCGCTCACCTTCCATTTCTCCCCTTCTTCTTCATAATTTGTATGTATGTACACATTGCATTCAGTTACATTTCAATGGGTGATCAGCGACTTACACATTTACAATTACAAATTCCCCTAATTCAATTTATACTTATTATCCTTAAAGTAAAATTCGTTCAACACATAAATTGGGTCATTCAAAAAAAAAAACACTCAACTCTCTTAAACCCAGCAAAAAAATATATATATAACAAAATACAGTCGCGAGAATAAGAATTGTTACAACATGAATGTATTGTTGTAAAACGTGTATGAAAAGAACCCGCGTAGTGCATCGTCTTACAAAACAGAAATTTGGAAATTATTTTCTAGTATAAGACAAGTACTTGGAATTTGCCTCGTCTGGCATGTACCTATTGCAATTAACCATAGAAATTTAATTATATTGCTATGGGTATTTGTAATGGTGTCATGAGAAAATAGCCATCCGTTATACCTATTCTCCTGAATTCTTGTTATCTATAGTATTTCTCTTAGAAGAATCTGTAAATAATATACCGTAATTAGTTTTCAATATCAGTTTAATTGTTATGTCGTATTACAGTTTCCAAATTGCCTGACATTTTGCCACGAACGGCTGCTGTGAATATTTGGTGTGATTCCTGACTCAGTGAGGTACACATCTCTTTCTATATTAAATTAAATGGTGCATACATTTTATTCGTGTGCCTAATGATTGTCCTTGAAGGAGTTCCTCGACGTGTTTTGCTTGTGTACTCTTCAGTGCTGCAACATCAATTTCATTTTCTATAATACGATAAAGCTAAAATACCAATTTGATATCTCCAGATTTTAATAAGAGGGAAGCATTTTAATCAAAATTATTATCTAATGTAAAGGACGTGTTCGAAGTTTGTGATAATTATTCCAGCTGTAATAATTATGGCATTATTTTGTATGCAACCAAATTATCACAGCCACTATATGTTGTAAATTTGACACTTCTGTAATAATATTCATAAACAAAAGCGCGCAATAACAATAATTAAGCCGTATTACGCTAATTTATTTCTAAAAAAAAATAGTACAAATAAAACTTATTACAAAATATGGGAGAGAAAATTATTTCACTCCTGTCAAAATTATTACAAAAACAAAATTATCACAAACTTCGAACATGTCCAAAATATTGGGTTTTAACTTTTATAACACTTAATTGCACTACTTGTTTTAAAAAACCACTTGATCGTTAAATCAACCGTTTTGTAATGTTTTGAAATTAAAAATACAAAAAATACAAATGAAACAAAAAATGTAAAATCAACGGTTCTTGTGTATTTTTCTATTGTTAAATTCTTTCATTTGCCAAAAAATATGAAAAAAATAAAAAAATAAATTGGTTTATGTAGTCATATTGGTGAAAAAAGTACAAAATAGAAAAGCGAGGTTATGTATACTCATTTTACAGCATTTTACATATTGTATTGTGAAATCTTTACCGTAAAAACAAACGCCACTATTCCCATCAAAATATAACCACAAATGATTTATGAAAATAGCGTCTATTTGTGAAAAAATCCGGATTTGAGGCAAATGATCCGGATCAAAAAAAAAAAATCAATTTATTTCTTTCGAAAGAATATGTAATGTCAAAAAAGATCAAAAAAAAAATCGATTTATTGATTTATTTTTCCCAAAGAATTCGACATATACGTATTTTGTACTACTGCACATATAGTGGCGAGCAAAAATGAACTAATAATAACTGATTTACATTCAACGACATTCGACGTTCGCAAAAAAATTGAAACACAACATAGGAAAAAATACAAAGACAAAAAGAGAAAAAATAATCATCTGCTTAACCTTTGTGTCAACACGAGTATCGAACTATTTTTCATTAACACGAGCATACCCCGGTGTGTATTAAATTTTATAGTGCATTTTATACGAAAATCGTAAATATTGACACAATTTTATGGAAAAATCAGTAAGCATAGATTTCTTATTTGTTTTTCTTTTTACATTGGAAATCCCAGGTGTGTCTTGTTGACCGGAAGGTTAAAAAAGACTATTGGAACCCGAGAAACAAACCAAAAAACCGTCGTCTACTTTTTTTTTTGCAGATATCGAGCTTAATCTTTTTTCTGTAAAATAAAATAAATATAATAACCTTCCAGTAGGGTGCGCATCACGTGAGCTGTTCTGGTTATGTATTAGGCAGCTGCGTGATGAGTACAATTGTGTAAGGGGTAACCTGTTCAAAATTCACAAGTGTACGTGCTGTTTCCTCGTGGCAACCACTGGTAACTAAGGCCATTTGGTACATTTTTGGCCATTCGGCACAGGCTAAAGGAGAAAACCTTAACAAAAAACTCTAATCTAAGGTGGAACAGCATATGCCGATGGATGAATGGCTGATAGGTTAATCAGTCCAAAGTACGCAGACGCTGGATATCAGGCACCCTCGAGTTGTATTTAGCCTTCCTGTAGTAAAGCTGGGTGACCTACTTGCGATTTGCAATTCCCAGCAACTCGTAAGAGTAAAATCAAACGGAAGGCGAGGCAAGGGTAGGAATATATGGGAGAGGGACAGCCCTCTCGAAGTCCTTCGGTTCCAATGCTAACGTCTTAGTAAACATCTAGGAGGGAGAGCAATAATCCCAGATAGTATGTATTACGTACCGGCTGGCTTATCAAGTTCATTAAGAACCTGCATATTGACTGGACGGATAATTAAGCAAGGTCCAGCACAATAGATCGTTTAGGTCGCAGTGCGAGGTGGCTTATCGCGCACATGGCCCTTCAATTAATAATAATAATAAATCAGTCTTAAATAGGGAATTCTTATTTTTTCTGTACTGCGGTTTTATAAAGGCACATAAAGAAGGATTTCTTTATGCGTTTTAATATTTAAAATATATTTTAGAACTTAAATAAGAAATTATTAGTAATTCATTTAAATTAAAATTGGAATGACAAAAAATCTAATAGTGCACAATCTTCCAATTTTTCACGGATCCATTTTGGGGTATAATACAACTGTTAATTAGTATTTTGTCCATAATCCATTATTCGCAATTACGTTTGCTACTCTTCTTGGCATAATTTCTACCAAATGCTCAATTGTACGGGTGGAATTTTTAAGCATTCAGCGCTTATTCGGTCCCATAACTCATTGATGGTTTTTGGGAGTTATTTATAATCTGGCAAGCGACTTTTGGGAACTGCCCGCAATTTCTCTATCGGACTTAAATCCGAGCTTTCTGCTGGCCATATTAATATTGTAAATTTTTGTTCATTCTGTTGAAAAATTTTTCATCGATAAGGTCGGCACATTCATCAATAAAATCTAGCAAATTTTCTTTTAAAATGGCCAAATACATTTCTTTACTGATTATTCCAGATATTTTTACTAAGTAAAACAGCCCCAAACCATCAAACTTCATCCAACATGTTTTACAGTATCTTTGGCTTTATGCTTCTGTAATTTATCGCCAGATCTGTCACAATAGTATTTTTTCCCCATCTGATTGGGAATGGTTTATTTTGGTTTCACCTGACCAATTAATTCGTTTCCAATCTTCCGCATTGCAAGTTTTATGCTCTTTTGCTAACTTTAAACGGCCTTTTACTATTTTATCTGATAAAGCCGATATATTTCTGTTTGACCCTGCTGATAAAGCCAATTCTTTTAGATATGATCCATCAGATGAGGGGCTCGGTTAAACAATAATTTACACCGCCCTTGCTGGCTCTGCATAGGCCTAATACCATTTGTACGACCAACTAATCGTACAGTCGTATGCGTAAGATTACACCAACTAGCAACGATTTGATAGAATTATCTAGTCCCGTTTGTATTGGTTTCATAACTAAATCTTCATAAAAAATCGACAAGTTCTGTTCAACGATTGAATAACGAATCAATAATATCTCGAAATAGCATGGAGCAAAATAATAATACAAAACTGTAAATTTGCATTTAAAATAAAAAGCGGTAATTTAAAATTTTGAAAACGAACAAAATTGGAAGAATGTCCAATGTTTCATATTTTGAATTATGGAAAGATAAGTTATATAAATAACGGTTAAGTAGAAATATAAATTAAAATGCATAAATTAGTTCTTCTTTATTTGCCTTTATAAAACCGTAGTACTGAAAAATAAGAATTCCCCATTTATTCGTCCATTTTTGCTCGCCACTGTAAATCATGCATACTTGAAAAAACAACGATATTGAAAATTGTATATTTCGTACTGTTACGATGACACCTAAGGTGTAATAGAATTAAATTAATTAATAGCTCAAAGTATAACCATAGACAAATTACTTTAAAAGATAAACAACTTTGGTACTAACCTGTTACCTATAAATTAAAGTATTATAATTTTTCGAACAGTTTGGAGGAAGATTGAACGAAAGGAAAATATGTTTTATCTCTTTTCGTCATAAACTTTCCTACTGATCAATGAACATGAATGACGAAAAGAAATAAACATATTCTCTATACTCCTTTAATTAAACGAGCAATAATTGCGGGTATGTATATATGTCCGCACGAAAAACTACTTCGAGACCGATTTCGTTGACGTAAAATGGCTATATGATGTCTTTTTGCATGAAAATGCGATTGAGTCTGGTCTCAAGTCTGGGAAAACTCTGTAAAGCCTTCAAATCTGGAAAAATTATCCAAATTTTACAGCGCCATCTCTAAAATGGTCAATTGTATATCGCTCATTTGCTACCACAATGGCATAACTCAAAATCGGTCGTTTTTGACTTATTTATAGAGAAATATCGGCTTTTTAATATAGTTAAAACTGATATAACGACACACCTAAAGCTATAAAGCTCACTACAAGACAAACGGAAATGTCTCTCAAATTATAACATTTGTTATTTTTAAATTGTGTCATTGTTGCAGCAAATGAGCGATATGTATTGTGTATTTTTTTTATAGAAAAGAATGTTTGATGATTTTTTTAAATAGTACAGCTGCGTAGTCAGCAGCATACGGAGTTGGTATGTATTTAATTTTTTTTTATGATTTTTTTTTCATCCATTTTTCAAAAATCACGACAAAAAAAAAAAAATTTAAATTAATGTTAAAAAAACAAAAAATTTAAATTAATGTTGTTTTTAATTAATTTTCCGAGTGGAAATTCGCGATTTTCTCGCATTTTCCGTGATTTTTCCGATATGATGTAAAAGGAAATTATTCTTAGAATATTTTTCTTCATCTGTATACCAAATTACAGAAAGATCTGACAAATTTTATCTTTCTCTATGTTGATACGTCACATTGTGTAAATCTATCTACATATTATATAATTTAGTAGAATGCTCAAAACTTTTTATAAAACCAAGTAATTTTTCGGCAAATTCCCATGCCGCAGTAGTCTAGGTGTTAGCGTTGTGGATTTTAAAATTTTAGATCGTAGTTCGAACCTCGAAAATTACATTCTTGAGATAAATTTTTTTTTCGTTTTTTTTTTCAAATTTATATGGCATGTATGATTGAATAATAATAAAAGATGAATGTAAAAGTTGTAAGCTACATTTAGGCTATTATAGTAAATTATTTGTGTTGCAAAGGCACAATTATGACATTTACGTTCACAAAAATCAAGAATTAACTACAAAAACTACATTTACATTTAAGTTACGGTAAATGTATCAGTAAACGTAGGTATAATTTGGGAAACTACATATATATATGTATTTAGGTGAAGGATCATTAATTCGAGCGAGAATCTTGAAAATTTATATGAAATCGATATTGAAATAATTTTCTGGAAATATTGGATTCAATTTTCAATTGTAGGATTTAATTATTCCAGTGATTTTCTTGACCAAAAAATCACGAAAATGAGTGGAAATTAAATCCTAATGATGTAAATTGAGGCTGGGATTTTTTTTTTTTTTTTTCAAATCAGATTTAGAAAAATTTTTCAAGATTTTCGCTCGAATTAAGTTTGTAAAGTTTTCTCAAGTTATGTCTATACATTTACCGAAATAAGTACAATACATACATTTACAGTACCATATTATATATATTATTTTTGCAACAATAGATGCAAAGATTGATAATTTAAACGGTATTGTTTTTACCTTCAAAATATTCGGTATCATCGCTAATCGGAAAATATTAGAATTGATTTTTACTGAATCCAGATAATTATCTTAATCGGGGATCAAATGATTCTTATACTGAGTTATTCATATACGACATTTATATTGCAATAAATATTTCGACCGCTTTTACCAATGGTTAGCTAGCCAATCAAAATATTACACAGATATCATTAATTTTCACTCGCGTCGGTAATCAATGTATACGGATATCGGTATAATTTGGGTGAACTACATACATATACGCATTTGGGTGAAGGATCATTAACTCGAGCGAAAATTTTGATAATTTGTTACATTGTGGTGGCAAAATTTTTCAGCAATATTTAGTATAGGGACATGGTCGTAAGCAGGCAAACTGACTAAATTTGAGTCGATCAAATCAAAAAGACTTACGCGTCGAAACAAGCGCCTTATAGATCATTTGATTAATATTGGTCGTAACAATAACACACACGTTGGCAAGGTTTGTAATCAAAATTATATCAACACTAGAGTTGCTGTAGATTCCGGCACCTAGTTTATTTATCTATCTATATTATTAAACGAGCAATAATTGCGGGTATGTATATATGTCCGCACGAAAAACTACTTCGAGACCGATTTCGTTGACGTAAAATGGCTATATGATGTCTTTTTGCATGAAAATGCGATTGAGTCTGGTCTCAAGTCTGGGAAAACTTTGTAAAGCATTCAAATCTGGAAAAATTATCCAAATGCCGCAACGCCACCACTAAAACCGTCAAGTCCATTGTCTATAGTATGGAAATAATGATGTTGCGGATTTAAATTTTATTAATTAAAATTTCAATAATTAGTACATACGTAGTCAACTAAAATTATAAATTAAAGTGTAATTTTTTAATATTTTGATGAGTTGGTCCAATTTTATTGTTCAAAACACTAAGAAACGTTGCTTAAAAATTAGAGAATTTGAATATCATGTAGTGTAAATGTGTCCATAAAAGTTTTAAAATCTAAACTTTTTATTTTCTTTATACCTATCTTCAATCTTCAAAAATACATTAAACGTGGTGAAAAGTATTTCTGAAATATATTTAATAGTTTTAAAGTTTATTTACGATAAAAAAATTATCAAATTTCGACAATTCACAGAAATTTGTGAAATATTTGATGATTTTTTGTGACATCTGGTTACTCGGGTAAATATAAAAAATATTAAAATAAAGAGCTAAAAAGAATAAAACACTTTTATTATCTATCTATCTATCTATCTACTATTATTAAACGGCATAAAATTGTTTGTCTGTTTGTTTGTTTGTGCAACGATTTCGAAACCGGTTTTTGAGGGCTAGGAAGTGATTGCGACTAGTCTTGATTACAGGATTCGTATACAATTCGTTTAGAGGGTCCTCTAGTATTGCTCAGAGCCTTTTTTTATTTTACCGATTTTGTTAAAAATTGGTAAGGGGTTTTCGGGTGCTAGAAAGCGATTGCGCTGGGTGTTGATTTCGGGAAAATTTGTCTAGGGGGTTCTCCAGTGGGCCCGGCGAATTTGCTAAAAAATTAGTGAGCGGGGGTTTTCGGGTGCCAGGAAGCGATTGCGACGGGTCTTGATAATTTAGAAGGTGTTCTCCATTTGTGCCCAGGCCTTTTTTTAATTTTTACGATTTTGGTAAAAATTGGTAAGCTGGGGTTTTCGTGTGCCAAGAATCAATTGTGACCGGTCTTGATTTCGAAAAAAATAGTTTAGGGGGTTCTTCAGTGGAACTCGGGCTCCTTTGTAATTTTCACGATGTTGGTAAATATTGGTAAGAAGTGTTTTTAAGTGGTATAAGGTGATCCCCATTGGTCTTGATTTCAGGAAAATTCAGACTCCATTTTTATAGTTTTAATGATTTTGTTGAAAATTGGTAAGTATGTTTACCAGTCCAGAGTGTCATCCATTGGAACTTGGGTTTTTTAAATTTTAACTATTTTGTTAAAAGTTGGTAAAGAGGGTTTTCGAGTGCCACGAAGCGATTGTGATGGGTATAAATGTTTGGAAAATTCGTTTAGGGGGTTCTCCAGTTGAGCCCGGGCTTCTTTTTTTTAATTTTTACATTTTTGGTAAAAATTTGTGAGCGGGTGGGTGCCAGACAGAGATTGCAATGGGTCTTGGTTTAAAAAAATTAGCTTAGGGTCTTTCAGTGGTATCCGGGTTCCTTTTTTCTTTTTAACAATTTTGGTAAACATTTGGTAATGAGAGATATTCGAGCGGCAGGAAGCGATCGCCATGGGTATTGATTGAAGTCAAATAGGGTTTTGAAAGGTCTGCAATGGGTGTTGATTTCGGGAAATATATGTTTAGAGGGTCCTCCGGATGGTCGAGGTCCATTTTTTAAGTTCAACGATTTTTGTAATAATTGGTGAGCAGGGATTTTCTAGTGTTAGGAAACATTTGCAGTGGACTTTGATTTCGGGAAATGTCGTTTAGTGGGTCCTCTAATAGGCCTGGGGTTCGTTTTTTTGAATATTTTTTTATTGATCATAATTGGTGAAAGAGAGTTTTCGAGTGCCAAAACGCGATAACACCGGGTATTGATTCTTAAAAAAAACGTTAAGGAAGTTCTCGTCCGGTGAGCCCCTGTTTGCTTGGTTTTATCTTACTTTTTAACTTACTACCGGTTTCTGAAACGGTTATTTGATTTTTATTAATGTTGGTTGGGGTGGTTTTATTTCAGTAAAATTCGTTTAAGAGGATCCTCCTATATGGGAATTCATATTTTTATTATTTTCTTTTGTTAATAGTAATTGGTTAGATGGAAATTTTCTAGTGAAAGGAAGCAATTGTAATGGGTTTTGATTTCTTGGAAAAATATTTTAGTAGGCTTTCTGGAGAGGTTCGGGTTTCATTTTTATTTTATTTTCTAACAAAGGAAATCTAATTGTTGTTATTGCTATTGATATTGCATTGTGTTTTGTTTTTTTTATTTGTTCAATTGTGATTTTTGAGAATTATATAGAGATCATAAATTAGTTCCAAATATGGATCGTATAGGTTCTGTAAAATGGCCAATTCCAATGGACCAAAGCCATTTCTCAACCGATTTCGATAGAACTCGGTATGTACCATGAAAATGGGATTGTAAAATGGGAATATGAATATTATTCTAGTTTCAATAGAATTAAACCATTTCCTTTCAATTGGGATGAATTGTATAGAATGGGATTTGTTTAGTATAGAATGGGATTCAAACATGAGTGTCGGAAATTTTTCTGGAAAATCGACAGTCTAAATGGAACTAACATATTGCTCAATTGAATGAGGTGAAACTCAGTGACATGAACGTGTAACAAACGCTAATGTAATTCGGAACGAGCGTAGCTCGGTGCTCCTGGGACTACTCCTTTAATTAAGCAATTGGTTTTGATATCTGTAGTTTTTATTTTCCTATATCAAAATAACATAGACTCTCTCCCTTTACATTATGTTACAACCATATTCAAATGTGGAACAGATATATGTACTTCGATATTTTTATTGTTTAAAAAAAATGTAAACAGAAAATAGTAAAACCCAACACACATACATATGTATATTTCAAAACAAAATTTACAGAAACAGCTAAACCTAAAAAACAATGAAAAATAAAGGAATTACACTTACCTTTAAATTATTTGCTTTGCAATTGTGATTCATAAAATAAAAAAATCGATTTTTTCGATTTAATTTGTATCTTTTATGATGCTAATTCACCTGTTCCTCTGTCAAATATTTAAGTATTTTGTTCGTTTAATCTTTAATTAAATAATTTGAATTACCCTCCAAACCAGGTGTATCAGAAACGTACGGTTTACGAAGACTTTGGTATACTAAGGTGTTCGTAAACGTTACACTAAAACAGTACGAATATAGTACGTAATGTGTACTTTTGTCACATGAGAAGTGAAACAAATTTGCGAAGACTTGTGTATGTATTAGTATGTATAAAAGTGTTCATAACGTGTACGCTTAAACGTAATGTTTACGAACTGCTTAAGCGTAACATTGACGAACGGTTTAGTGCGAATTGCCCCATTTAATTAGAATAAAACAATTTTTTTCAATCAATCTTATCTTTTATTTGTATTTTTCTTCAAATAAGCCGCAACACAAGACACAACATGCCAAACTTGTTAATTAATCTTTTTCTGAAATGAAATAAAATGTTTCAATCATAGATGAAGTACTCGAGTATTACTTAAATACCTTTCAAATATTCATTATAATGATTTTTATGTAATATTATGGATATAGGCTGCTCTTGAATGCCACGAAAAACTAACATTATTTATCAAAAGTTTTTATATTTTCACAATACGACAACTTTAATTTAATTTGTACAAAAAAAAATTGAAAATAAAACAAAGCCGCAAGATATAATTGACAGCACTGCGTATAGAGAATGTAAATGCAGTAGTGTGTTGTAATAAGAACCTTTCGTAAACTGTTCGTAAACGAAATACTTTTGATGTATACATTTTTTCGCCGGGAGGGTATTTTTTGGATTACTTAATTTCTCTGCCTAGTGCAATTGTTGTTGTAAATGTCTCAACAAAATACGCTAAATATTTGTTCTTCATTCGTGATATTCGAGATAAATGTTTGATGACAATGAATCGCCTGGGCTTTACATAAACAAATCAGTGTAATGTAATTTATAATTTAATTTATTTAGTTTTAATGTTATAATTTAATTAATTTTAAATAATTATAATAAAACAAAAATTTAATCCAAAATTAATATTTAATTACTCAAAATTTTTAATTTTCTTGAAGCTGCTGGTGTATTTTTACGTACCCCTTTAGAAACAACTATAGCCATTTGCAATTTTTGCGAAGCAAAACCAATAAAAGAAAATAAACTAATTTATGAAAATGCTCTTAGCAAAGGTCGTTTTGATCTGGCATAAATGGCAAAAATCTTGAATTTAGTTTTTCGAAACTAAATTTGGTCATTTCTTCGAATATATTATTAAAAAAATTTTCAAAAAAATATGAAGAAGCAACAAAGGAAATCAATAATACCATAAATTGAAAAAGAATTTTAGTAATTTAAAATTAAAATGTGATAAAATTAAAAATATAACTATTGATAAAACAATCGACCAACTAACTTCTGTAAATGTCGCAAGTAAAAATAACTGCAAACTTCTGTTGAAAGAAGACTACTATTATACAGATAGTGACAAAACGTTTGCACAATGTTTATTTTATAAGTCAGCCTCAACTTGTAAATATTTAAAAAATACGTTTGAGTTGAAACTACCATCGGTTTCATCAATCTACAATTGGTCGCCAATTCACCCGGAACAAACGACGTTTTGATACATCAGCTGAAACATTTATTTCAAAATATGCCAGATTCATCCCGATTATGTGTATTAAGTTTCGACGAAATTCAGATTAAGAAAGACTTAACGGTAATCTCGTAACTAATAAAGTCGAGGGCTATTGCGATAACGGCAGTAAGAGGTCGAATCAACTAGCTGCTTCAGCTATGTTTTTTATTTTATGTGGTTTGGTAGGCAGTTAGAAGCACTTACTAAATTACGTTCTAATTAATAACTCCATCAACGTTAAGGAGCTAGGACAATTAATTGTAAATAACATCAAATTATGTCAAGAGGTTCTAAATTTACAAGTCGTGATGCTGACGTGTGATCAAGCTGCAACAAACGTGGCCGTTTACAAATATTTCGAGGTAGGACCAGAAAAACCGTATATTACTGTTAATGAAAGAAAAGTTTATGTGAATATGATCCGCCGCATTTACCAAATCAGTTAGAAATGCATTTAATTTATTCAACACAAATTTATGCATTCTGATTTTGGTACAAGTGATTTTAATATTGTTAAAGTATTATACGACCATGACAAAAATCAAAATGTGAAACTGTTGCCGAAATTAACAAAAAAACCACATGAAACCCAACAATTTTCCGAAAATGAGTGTGAAATTGGCCATACAAGTTTTGAGTAACACCGTTTCATGTGCAATACGGACAGCGCTGAAAACAATGCCATCCATTTTTGACAATTATAAGGAGCACGTGATATCGTCAGCAAACATCATAGAACGATTCATCAACATTTTCGATTATCTGAACTGTCGCAATTTTTCATCAAAAAATCCATTTTAGAAGCCGCTTAGTATAAATAACAATACATATACCATATGTATTTATTTAGAACGCTTGGTATTTTTAAAAAAATTGAAATTTTATCAAAAAACGAAAATTATTTTAAGTTTATAAAAGGGCTTGAATTAACGATAAGTGCCCAATTAGCGCTGATAAATCATGTAAATTCTACCTTTAATGTAGAATTTATACTTACCGGAAAAACCAATCAGGACGCTCTGGAGATTTTTTTTCGGAATTACGAGGCAAAGATGGCTTTAATTATATGCCGTCGAGCTACCAGATCGGGGTACATTTTTCCAACATTGTAGTTGCGAAAATTTTGTTTCATTCCATACATTCTAACTGTTTACCTGACGATGAATTAAATTTAAAGCTAAATTGGAAACAATTCAAGGATGAATATAAAAAAAGCATCAAACATCAGAATTCGCAAGATAAATAAGATTATTTATATTTATAAGATTTAAAAATTCCACTTCTTCGTCCACTGGATCAGTTTGAACATGTTTTGATGTACAATCGGTTGAAAATATGGAAGCGTCGGCTAAAGAATGTATATCCATTTTATCAAACATAAGGATTCGCAAGAAATTGACTCATCAGAGGCAATTGTTCTACTGCCTAACACCACAACGGAATCCACCCAATTAACTTCCAATGCAATAGCGTATTTTGCTATTGCGTGCGCCAAAAAATTGATTGCGACAAATGTATCGCAAAATTATTAAAACCTGACACAGTAATTAATGCGAATGAGGTTTATATTCATGAAAAAAAATTCAGAAAAGATAGCTCCAATTTCGGATCTCTAAAAGCGCCAACGGATGAGTGGTTTGAAATAGCTACATTTTTGGCACAAATATTTGCAAAATTTTTAATAAAAAAGTCATGTGAATAATATATTGGAAGAAATGACCAAATTTAGTTTCGAAAAACTAAATTCAAGATTTGTGTCATTTATGCCAGATCAAAACGACCTTTGCTAAGAGCATTTTCATAAATTAGTTTATTTTCTTTTATTGGTTTTGCTTCGCAAAAAATGCAAATGGCTAGTTGTTTCTAAAGGGGCACGTAAAAATACACCAGCAGCTTCAAGAAAATTAAAAATTTTGAGTAATTAAATATTAATTTTGGATTAAATTTTTGTTTTATTATAATTATTTAAAATTAATTAAATTATAACATTAAAACTAAATAAATTAAATTATAAATTACATTACACTGATTTGTTTATGTAAAGCCCAGGCGATTCATTGTAATCAAACATTTATCTCGAATATCACGAATGAAGAACAAATATTTAGCGTATTTTGTTGAGACATTTACAACAACAATTGCACTAGGCAGAGAAATTATGTAATCCAAAAAATACCCTCCCGGCGAAAAAATGTATACATCAAAAGTATTTCGTTTACGAACAGTTTACGAAAGGTTCTTATTACAACACACTACTGCATTTACATTCTCTATACGCAGTGCTGTCAATTATATCTTGCGGCTTTGTTTTATTTTCAATTTTTTTTTGTACAAATTAAATTAAAGTTGTCGTATTGTGAAAATATAAAAACTTTTGATAAATAATGTTAGTTTTTCGTGGCATTCAAGAGCAGGCTATATGCATAATATTACATAAAAATCATTATAATGAATATTTGAAAGGTATTTAAGTAATACTCGAGTACTTCATCTATGATTGAAACATTTTATTTCATTTCAGAAAAAGATTAATTAACAAGTTTGGCATGTTGTGTCTTGTGTTGCGGCTTATTTGAAGAAAAATACAAATAAAAGATAAGATTGATTGAAAAAAATTGTTTTATTCTAATTAAATGGGGCAATTCGCACTAAACCGTTCGTCAATGTTACGCTTAAGCAGTTCGTAAACATTACGTTTAAGCGTACACGTTATGAACACTTTTATACATACTAATACATACACAAGTCTTCGCAAATTTGTTTCACTTCTCATGTGACAAAAGTACACATTACGTACTATATTCGTACTGTTTTAGTGTAACGTTTACGAACACCTTAGTATACCAAAGTCTTCGTAAACCGTACGTTTCTGATACACCTGGTCTGGAGGGTAATTCAAATTATTTAATTAAAGATTGAACGAATAAAATACTTAAATATTTGACAGAGGAACAGGTGAATTAGCATCATAAAAGATACAAATTAAATCGAAAAAATCGATTTTTTTATTTTATGAATCACAATTGCAAAGCAAATAATTTAAAGGTAAGTGTAATTCCTTTATTTTTCATTGTTTTTTAGGTTTAGCTGTTTCTGTAAATTTTGTTTTGAAATATACATATGTATGTGTGTTGGGTTTTACTATTTTCTGTTTACATTTTTTTTAAACAATAAAAATATCGAAGTACATATATCTGTTCCACATTTGAATATGGTTGTAACATAATGTAAAGGGAGAGAGTCTATGTTATTTTGATATAGGAAAATAAAAACTACAGATATCAAAACCAATTGCTTAATTAAAGGAGTATAGAGAATATGCTTATTTCTTTTCGTCATTCATGTTCATTGATCAGTAGGAAAGTTTATGACGAAAAGAGATAAAACATATTTTCCTTTCGTTCAATCTTCCTCCAAACTGTTTGAAAAATTATAATACTTTAATTTATAGGTAACAGGTTAGTACCAAAGTTGTTTATCTTTTAAAGTAATTTGTCTATGGTTTTACTGTACTAAAATGGAATTTGTTTGGTTGGTGTGTATAAAATGGGGACCGAAGTCGAATTGGAATCATTAGTATTTGGTAAGCGAAAGTACAAGGATTAAAAAGTGAATTAGAAGTGATTTAAAAAGTGTTGTAGTCCGATTTAAATACAACAAAAATGTTTATACAAGCCAAACAGTACAAACACTTAAGATATAAAAAAGTACGTTAAGGTGTAGTATTAGTGATGCGTATAAAATAAATCAGAATGTATATATACACAAAACAAATAAGTATAGGTGATAGATTCATCGAAACTAATGTATTTTACGATATATAAATACCAATACATAAATAAATTTAGTGTACATTTTTTTTGATAGGATGTGTGTAAGGAGCGAACGAGACGGCTTGTATAAACATTTTTGTTGGTTTTGCGATAACCCAAACCAACACAAACATATTAAACAAGCCGTACGGCAGCGCTCGAGCACAGATACCTCAACTAATATCATAAATGTACACTATTTTTTTTTGTGGTAATGCTCATTAATTGTATTAAATAAGAAAACATTTTTTCATTGGAGGGCCTCCGCATTGCGATTATATGATGCTACGCTGATTATTTGATGCCACTGATTATATGATGCTATGCTATTATAGTAGTTCTCAACCGTAGTTTGTATATTATTTTTCCACCATGAGCACGTTAAATCGGTTTTATATAAGCCTGCGAGAACACACAAATTTTTTGAATCCCGAAGAACACTCTAATAAATTCATGAAAATATTTTTTTTTGAAAAAAAAACGTAATTTGCAAAAAAAATTGGATTTTTTTTATTTTTCAATATTTCTGGCAAAAGCTCGACCCATAAATTCCTGAAATGTAGTAGAATCGAGAAAAAATTTGTGCTTTAGTGTTCCTTTGACAAAAGGTATTTATTTCGCTAGGTGTGAAGGTGGGTTTTAAGGTAAAAAAAAAAATCTAACATTTTTAAGAAAAAATTAAAGAAACATTTATTTTTTTATTACATACACATAATAAAAATAAATTAACTTATTTATACACTTCCGACGCCATACTAACATAAATAGATACGGTGTTTATCGCACATCGGCCGCAAGCAAGACGGACGTTGAGTTTTAGTAAGCGCAAACAAAAAATCTGTTTTTTGTAATTGCGGTCAATCATCTTCTGGTACAGCTGGTTTATGATCAAGAATAAGTTGAATATTTCAGAACGCAGCGTTGCATTTTTTAGTTTTTCTTCCAAGTATGGAGTAAGTAGCTGAAAGACAAGTTACTTTGTAGTAGCCGTAGCTAACAAATTTTCTTCCACTTCATAAGTATATACAATTTTTCCGTCTATTATTTTCACATCGCAACTAAAATTTCCAAACGAAACAGAAATTATTTGCCTCTCTCCATTTATAATACTTCCTTAATAATACAGGTGGTCTTCCACTTTTTCTTTCCACTTCGTTTCTCATCTCAAAATCACCACTTTTGAATTTATAAAACCACTTATAGCATTGTGATTTACCAAGAGCATGCTCACCATAAGCTTCGGCAAGCATTCGATGTGACTCTGTAGCAGTTTTCTTCAAAGGATAACAAAAAAGCAATGATGTCCGCAAATCGTAATATGTAGGCACAAGACTCGACTCTTATTAATATGTAATAAACATGCGTTATTATATATGAAACTTGTATGTATATGGTTATGAATTGGATGTTGTTGATAGATGTCAAAAGAAAACAATGGCGCCGATGACGCCGTTTTTCGAAAGGTAGGTTTTAGTGGATCGGAGTCACTTTTTCGCAATTAACTAGATTTTTTTGCTTTTTAGGAAAAAATATGAAACCGCAAATTTCCTATTGATGTACGTATTTGGTATTTTAATTCATTTGTCTCAGACAAAGATATTCGGGGAAAAGGTCCAGAAGAATTATACAAAACTCGGACTTTAAAGTAATAAAGACAGAAGATTTTTTTTTGTTTAATCTCTGTATTTTTTCACGTAGATTAGGAATTCGATGAGTTCTGGAGTCAGTTTACTGAGTAGAGAGTCGAAAAAGGCGTTTCACCCCTTTTTGGTTGGTCGCGCATAAGTTTTCGCAAATTTCTCGGTTATTTTACATTTTATGAACAATTTCAAACAGCAAAGTTGTTTTACTAATTAAAATTTAATTATTTTTTTTTTTCAAAGTTATGATAAAATTCGACATTCAGCAACTAACCCTGTTATTTTGAATTAAATCGATTGTAGCATTGCATTATCTAACTTCATTAATCATATATGGGATGTTTCTTTTCTGGAAACCATCAATATGTCATTCGATTTGGCATTGCGTTATCTAACTTCTTTAATCATACCTATATGATTTGCATGTTGAGATTGGTGTTATAATTATTTAAATTACCATAGTACAGAAATTTAATTCTAATGGGAGCGATTTGGCTCTAGGATGATCGGGATGTTCTTTTTCCGGAAACGAATTCGCTCGAATTATCTAACTTTATTAATCATATCAAAATGATTTGCATGTTGAGACTGGCTCTAGAATTATTTAAGTTAGTTGAAACTACCAAAATTTGGCCTACACGGATTTCGCCGTGGGATGACCGGAACGTTTCTTTTCCATTCGATTTGGCATTGCATTATCTAACTCCATTAATCATATTTACCTGTATTTTACATCAAAAATTTTTAACAATTTCAAAATTAAACCGTGTAAGTGTCTTAGCTAAAACAACATTATATAGAACTGATTTCAGTATTTTAATAACCGACTAACTGTCACCTGCAATGTAAACTTTGCTATATGAATGCAATCAGTAACGTTCAACTTTAAATTTGTATGGGCCAATCGTGGTATTATATATGCAAAAAAGGATGAGAATAGTAACGTTTTCAAAATATTTTCGTCAGATGATTTAGACAAGTTTAAAAATTAACTTATTATTAATTTGTTTCGATTTAATTTTATTTAATTTTTGCATTATAACAGTATATTATTCAACAAGCATATAATGATAGCTGTTATTCCCGAAGATGAAGTTTAACGACACGAGCCGATGGGCGAGTATCGTAAATCATCTGAGTGAATAACATCCATTATATGCGAGTAGAATACGATACTTTATCCACGACCGATAGAAAATTGTATTTTATTATCAAATCCTTTAAATAATCCTAAAATAATTTCCATCGACATTTTGACGTCTCAATTTAATTATAATGAAAATGGCAAAAGACTACTAGATAAAATTTCAAAAATGAAATTTTTACTTGATAGTCATGAATAATGGAAGAAGAGACTACTAGATAAACTAGCAGTGAATAATGAATATCATTATAATTGAAGAAACCAATGTATAGTGAGTATATTATACGTTAAGGTCGAGTTACAATGAATCCGTCTCGGTTCGTTCTGTCGTTCACCGTCTCGTCTTTTCCGTTTGTTGGTTATATTGCATCCGTTCCGTCTATTTAAACTGACATTTGAAAAACATATAAAAAAATAAAATGGAAGACTACGAGACTCTAAAATCTTTAGAAATTTTCTTTGATTTATACGTTTTGTATAAACAATATTATAGAATTTATTTATTCGAAAATCCTTATACTTCTCACGTTATGTTAAAAAAAAAAAAAAAATTATTTGATTTGTTTGGTTAAGATGTTCCGTCTTTATCCGTAAATTCTAAACTTTTTGAAAAAACGGATGAGCTCGTCCGTTTATTTCCATTTTATTATAACTAACCATTCCGTTTCTTCATACAAAATGTACAGAAAATTTCTAAAACTAATTTGGACAGAGAAGCGGAACGGAATAGGACGGATCCATTGTAGCTCGACCTTTAGTCGTGGACAAATATTATTTTTGGATTATTTTATATTTTATTATTTTCTTTATTCATTTCTTTATTCCAAAATTGTCGAGGATTGAAATCTCAATTAATGAATTTATATTGAATTTGCTGGCCAACGATTATGATGTTGTTTGTTTGACCGAAACGTGGTTTCGGTCTCTTTATCTTTAATTTATCATTAAATTCTAGTATTTTCCCCTCTAGGTGGAAATCGGAACTTTTGGTACCAATTTTCAAAAAAGGTGTTAAAAGTATCATTGAAAACTATAGGCCCATTTCTCTTTTAACTGCATTTAGTAAAATTTTTGAAAAATTTGTGTATAATTTAATATTTCAAGAAGTAAAATCTAGTATTAGTAGTTTACAGCATGAATTTTATGAAAAACACTCAGTTTTGACAAACCTTCTGGAATTCTCAAGTTACACATTCGGTAGCGTAGAAAAGGGCTTTTCTGATAAATTACGGATTTGGTTATTTTCGTATCTTAGCGATAGGTTTGTAAAAGTAAAATCTAATGGACAAATTTCAAGACCATTTTTAGCTACTTCCGGTGTTTCGCAAGGTTCTACAATGGGCCTCTTTTGTTCACGATATTCATTAACAACCTTTCTAATGCCTTGTAAATAAACTTAATTTGAATACTGAGGAATTTTCGATGATTACCTTTACTAAGGAAATTCACCCGTTTTTAGTCGGTTATTATATTGCAAATTTCAACTTAAGGAAAGTTACTCAAATTGCTGACTTACGCGTTATTTTCGACACCAAATTGATATTCGAAAAACACGACAATCTACGCGAAAGCACATAAAATTCTTGTGTTTATTTTTTGCAGAGGAAGAGAATTTCGTAATCCTTATGTTTTAACAATATTATACAATAGCCTAGTAAGAAGTAAAATAGAATACGCTTCGCAAATTTGGAACCCATTCTACGAAATTTATAGTGAGCAAGTTGAGCAAGTGTAAAGAAAATTTACGAAGTTCCTAATTTTTAAAACTGTACCTCATGTAGGAAGAATCCCTTATATTACTAGACTTAAAATATTTAGCATGGCAAGCTTACTGAATAGGAGACTAGTGTTAGACGACTTATTGCTTTACAAGCTTTTAAACTCTAAAATTGATACCGTCGTTCTAAGTTACTTGCTCAGAAACAATCAACTATTCTTACCTGTACAGTCGCGAACAAATCTAGTTTTGCGAATCCACTATCCAGACTAAAGCACAACCATCATGAATTATTGTTTAATCTGGATTTGTTTTTCTTGTCTTTGAACCAATATAGATCTTTCCCCTTCAATTTGGTCAGTTAAATATTTAAATATTAAGTAAATATTGTTTTATTTCAATTTTTTATTATTCCATGTGACTGATTTTGTAGTTGCTGGTGTTGCCTGTTTGTTAATGTCATAATTTAATGGTTTCTTATAAACTTTTGATAAATTTTGAATTTATTACTTCTTGTATTAATATTAATATTATTATTATTGATGTTATTGTAACTATGATATTATCATAGAATTATTATATTTCAACTATTGATGTATTTATATGTTATTTTAGTGGGTACACGTAATTGGACTTTGGTGTCATGGTCGCCCCATCATGGAATAAAAAAATAAATAAATATCAAGATGATTTGCAAGTTGATATTATCGCTATAATTATTTAAATTAGCATAGTATCGAAGTTTCATGCAAACGGAAGCGAATTGGCCCTGGGGGTTAGTTAAAACTACCAAAATTTCTTTCAACAGGATTCGGTTTGGCCCTGGGATGAGCAGGATGTTTCTGTTCCAGAAACCCATTTCATTAATCATATCGAAATAATTTGCATGTTGAACTTGGTGCTATAATTATTTAAGTTGGTTGGTACTACCAAAATTTCATGCGACTGGATGAAATTTTTCCCTGGGATGACCGGAATGTTTCTTTTCCGGAAATCATTGTTATGCCATTTGATTTGGCATTGCATTATCTAATTCCGTTAATTATATCAAGATATAATTTGTATTTTGAGATTAACGCTATAATTATTTTAATTAGCATACTATCGAAATTTCCGGAAAAGAAACATCCCGTTCATCCCAGTCATATACAATTTTTGTGCTGCGCTAGCTTATATAAATATAGCGCCTCATTGCTTTCCCTCCTAGATAATTACTACAGCACGTAGTTCTACAAAAAAGAAGATAGCATTGGTATCCAACGACTTCGAGAGGGTAGTCCCACTCCCGTATATTCCAACCCCTGCCCCGTCTTCCGTTTTGATTTTACTCTTACGAGTTGCTGGGATTGGAAAGACGCTAAAGGCTAAATGAAACTGGAGGGTGCCTGGTATCCAGAGTCTGCATACTTTGGACTGATTCATTAACGTATCAGATTAGGGTTTTTTGTCAAGGTTTTCTTCTTTAGCACTCCAAATGGCCAAAATGTGCCAGATGGCCGCAGTTACCAGTGGTTGCTACGAGGAGGCAGCACGTACACTTGCGAATTGTGAACAGGTTAAACCTTATATAATTGTACGCATCACGCAGCTGCCTAATACATGACCAGAACAGGTCACGTGATGTGCACCCTATTGGAAGGTTACGGAGCTGGTAGATTAATCTACTCAAGTTTGGCACCCCCCTTCCAATAGACTCCAAACCGCCATGAAATAATGTTGGGCTGGTATAACGTTGTAATTTTAGTGTTGCCACACGATATTTTTTTTTTGTGGAATGAAAGTCTGGGATAACTTCACATACATGAATTTTCTGGACTAAATAAATTTACTTTGGGAAATTGAAATTATTTTTGCATGGTACATTCTGTCAAGAATCAGAAGATTTTAGATAAAATAAACCAAGAATTTTGGGAATTATTTCGAAACAAGTAATTGGGGTTTCTGTTTTTTTTATTCGTGGGCTTAGCGCTTTGCTGAACAAATCGCGATTACTCTGGAACATTGGTTTAAGTATGTCAATGAATACGAATTTAATTATGAGTATTTGGAATGCGACACGATGAAGTGCGATTTACAAATGTGAACAGTATGAAAGTGCATTTAATGAATTTTTGGTGATTACTTAACTGACAAGCCGAAAGCGTAACAATACGTGTACATTTATTTTATATTGACATTAAAAATTAACTGTAATAAAAAAATTTGTTTGTTTTGTTATTTCTGCTGTACCACAATAGTTGTCACTAACGTAAATAAAATGTGAAATGTTTACAATACCTGGATTTATTTATTAATTGAATCTCGAAAATCCTCGCATTGTTAAAAACTTTATTTTGAGCGCATGTACTCATTTATTCAAAACCTTGTTTAAAGAAAGAAAGAAATCCAAGGGTATCAAATCGTATGATCTCTCATGCAACAAAGCCATTGTTGCATTGCGTGGTATTTGGCATCGCCTTTAAAATCACATATCGTCTACATCCATACCACCCAATTCGGGCCATAAAAAGGAGCAATTATCCCAGGGTTCTCCAGAGGAGCAATTATGGCAAGATATTATCCTAAATTAAAACAAACGGATTGATATATGCCGCCGAAGCCGTGGTGAACGTTTTCTCCCCTTATTCTCTTATTGTTAGGGCGTATTGCGCTTGTACAGATCCCCTTTTATATATAAATGCATATTTTTTCAGCGGCGTAAATCAAGGCAAAAAAAAATTTGATTGAAGATCGGCCATCTAGACAAAAGATGTGGAATACCGCAAACTAACAGATGGCTCCTCCCACTTATTAATCCAATCACAACGAAAGTAACGTTTAACTAAACCATCTGTTAAAATTAAAACCACAAATTAGTTCGATACCGATAATCTTGCATTAATCTTATGCAATTCGATTTGGTTAGGGCAAAAACAAAATGTCGTGATATTATAGGAAGATTCTCAAGATTATAATTTATTGATGAGTATTAGAAGAATAGAATGCGTTGTGCAGATGTTAATGCAAACTTTTGAAGTAAATTTTATTTTAGACCGCTTTTTACATTTTTGATTAATATATTTCGTCTATTAAACTATTTCGATTTCAAACTTTCGAAAGAAATATTGTTTAGTCAGGCCATTTCTTAAGATTTATTTTAAAATAAATTTGTTACAATTTTTTCGACATTAAAAATAAAATCAATTTGTGCATTGGGTCTTGCTATTATTATCAAACTAAAAATAAACAAAACAAAAATCAAAAATCGCGTCTCAATGCGAATAATTCTACACGTAAACAATTTAACTGTCCCTATTAAAATTCCAAGCAGTTTGGTTATGTTAAAAGAAAAAACCTTGAGACGATTTCATCAGTATGCGATTGTTGATGTTTACATCTAATTAAATTTTTATATTTTTTTATATTGATTGGTTGACCAAAATGAATTACAATAATGTAATAAAATGACAATTATACTCTCGCATTGTCGTCGCTCAAACCCCCCCCCCCCCCCGTCAATGTATTTTTTATTATATAAATGATCGTAATCTTAAGTACGCGATTTGGTAATATAAATGTCACAATTCAATGTTAAAACTACATTTTTCTAGCCAAGCGTAAAATGTGTAACACAAAGTCATGTGCCCTGTGCCCTTTAGATTTAAACAGCAACATTAAATTGCGTTACACCTTTAAAAAAAAAATGCGGTTCATATTGATTACCAAAAACATCAGACAAGAATCTTGAAAAACTCCTTTTGCATTTTTAGTTTTAACCTTGATTACATCTTAATATTCACTTGTGAATATTTGTATATAAATTCAATGTTTTACGTATATCGAGTTCGTACACTGATTGGAATGAACAATATTTATTTTTATAAAAATTAGGTTACTTTATCACTGTGGTGGACTGCGGTCAATCTTGTAATGCAAGTAACTTTCTGCTATAAACTAGAACTTGTTTTTGTTTATGTATCTTGACGTTGACATTCACCGATTTACTTTATAATTCTGCAATTGTTGCTAGCTACATATTGAACTTCAATAAGACGTACATTATGAATGTTGCCTTGTATCGCATTACTTGTATTAGCTTGACCATCAAACTGTTTTAATTATTACTATAAAATTTTATTTTTGTAATATCACACAACTCTTATTTAATAATTATAATAAAACAACAGGTAAGTTATATAAAAAAAAATTGTGTTACCGCACGATAATCGTTTTATTTTTATAACTTGTGAAATCATATCGCATTTATGTATGTACATCAAATTCACGGTCATACTGTATTAAATAAAAAATAACATTTTGATGGATGTTCACCATAATAAAGAGTTAAAGTCTCAAATTTTGCAGTTAGTAAAACCGCAAGTGTAAAACCGCATATAAAAGTATGTACCTTAGAACGATTATTTTAGCGTAGTTACAAGACACGATGTAGATCGTGTAGTTACAACGTCCTTTGATTTATATCGATCGTGTTGTAAGGATTTTTCCAATTTAACAGCTTGCGAACCATCATGTGGTAGTTGCAATGGAACAGAACGGCAAATATTTCAAAAAAAAAAAAAAACCGCAGGCTCTGTGCTTGACAGTGTGTTGAAACATCTTGATTAATCAGAAATGGATTCATGCAAAATCAAGTCGCTACAGTTCAATCAAATCAAATTCTACCAAGTGTAGAGTACCAACTACCAAGTTACGTTAATTTTGACAGATTAGGATCGTTTTATATTATTATTTTTTATCAACGTATACATTCAAATTTGAAGGAAACAAAACAAATGGGTTTTCCTTTTTCATATTCTTCAATGGCGGGCATTTTCACAAATCGCAGAAACAAAAATTCAGTATATAGGCACTGACGAATCTTCACATTAAAAATGTTATTTTTATTTATTGTATACATACTGTCAATACCAGTGATACACACTCATCAATGAAGGATTTTTCACGTAAAAATATAAAGGGCTGAAATCTCATGAGATGATCAGAAATTCGGTCCGCAAAATTATATGCATACGTAAACTTATCTCAAGTCTACTCAATCTTATCTCTAACTACCCTCCCAAATAAATCCCTATGTGAACTCTTTAATCCCGTACTCAAACCCACATCAAGTTCTAATTCAACCGTCAATTCAATCTCAAAGGCAAATCAATCCCAACCCAACGCTCAACTCTATAACCAATTCAAACTCAACTTTACTTCAATTCAACCCGTACTCAACCTCACCTCAACCCCTAACTCAACCCAACTCCAAACTCAACGCTCAAATCAATTCCTCTATACTCCTCAACTTAGTCTGTCCTGCAAATGACCCATCAAACTCAATACCCTACTCAACCTTCAATTCAACAAACAGTCCTAAAATCGGCATGCTCGGCAATTCAATCCTAATTCAGCCTTCCATTCGAACCCAAACTAAACCCTGGATTTAGCTCCAAACTTAACACTCATCTCAATTCTCAAATCAATTAACCCCCCCCCCCACCACCCCCAAAAAAATCTCCAATTCAATTGCTCACTTAACCCTAATCCAAACCCAACTCAACTTCAACTCAAATCCCTAACTCAACTATGAACTAAACCCCCAAACTCAACGCGCAACTCAATCCTCGTTGTAATACCACGCCTAAATAGCTGCGTGGTATTGAAACTGATTTTTGAAAAAAGTTCCAAATGCGAACGGATACTTTCAAGAAATGTGGTTTAGGACAAACAAACAAAAATTTGGTCATTGGGGGTCGATGTTAATTTAACAACCAGAGCAAGTAAAATGGATCAACTATTTGCTACCAAAAATGTTTAGAAAAAAAGAGAAGGAATAAACGTTCAGTATTGAAAACGAAGTACCACTTCCTTGTGTCTCCATCTAATAGGCCAGTTCCATTAAATTTGGCCATATTCCAGAAATTTCTCCAAAAATCATTTTAGAATCCCATTTCCAACGCACATATCAAATTTCATCATAATCATGGTTGAGACATATACAAGTTCCTTCATATTGGCCATATTCCAGAACTTCATCTAAAAATCATTTTAGAATCCCATTTCGATCGCGGAAGTCAAATTTCACTTAAATCAGTTAAGGAATAGATAAGTTCCATCGTAATTGGCCATTCATTTAATTTGCTAAAGGTTTAATGTGAAATGTAAAAGCTTCAATTTGAGGTTTGAGATATTAACAGTGACATTTCTTAAGTCCTAAAAAATATTTGTGTAAGGTTTGGTTCAAATCGCTCAAGACGTGTGGATTTGTTTAAATATTTATCACACACAACTGCTCACTAAACACTGGTCCATCACCATCTCAACCCCAACTCAACCCGCAAACAGCCTCCAACTCAACCCGCAAACGGCCCCCAACTCAACCTGCAACCCAATATTCGAACCAATATAAACAAAATTTGGTAAATATTCCTATAACCAGGTATTCTAGCTCAATTCGTATGGCAGGTACTCCACCCTCTTGTTGCACAGGTTCCAAAATCTTTTCAAATCTCGGCCTTTACCGTAGAAGTAGATTGGAAAAAAAATTCCAAATCGGACAAGCTGTTCTCGAGATTTGCATTTTTAGACTCAGGGACTGTCAAAACGTCGAGAAAAGTGGTTTTGGACCAAACCAAATTTTTCATCATTTTTGACAGGATTTCAATACTTTAGTCTTTTTAGACCTTAGTAAATGAAAAAGAAACATACTACAAAAAATCGCCAATGCGTACAAGTGCCAAAGAATAGGTTAAATTACTTCAGTCTAAAAAGACCAAAGTATTGAAATCCTGTCAAAAATGATCAAAAATTTGGTTGGTCCAAAACCAAATTTCTCGACGTTTTGAGAGCCCCTGAGCCTGAAAAGGCAAAAGAAAAAAAAAATGTCCGTCCGTCTTTCTGGACGTCTGGATGTCTGTCTCTTACTATGGTCAAGGGGGAGATTTGAAATGCTTTTGGAAACTGTAAGTCAAGTGGGTGAGGTACCTGCCATACGAATTAAACCAAAACACCTGGTTTTCGGGTTGATTTGTCAGTTAAATTACGGGTCAATTTGCGGGTTAAGTTGAAGTTGAGTTGGAGTTGAGTTGGGGTTGGATTTAAAAATATTTACAAAT
Organism: Tipula vernalis; assembly: GCA_958295665.1. Lineage (NCBI taxonomy): Eukaryota > Metazoa > Arthropoda > Insecta > Diptera > Tipulidae > Tipula > Tipula vernalis. The sequence continues at coordinate 85,148,265 of OY282559.1, read as the reverse complement.
TTTTTTATGTATGCTGGCTTGATTATTGAATTGGGCATTAAATTGGGGTTGATTTGAAGGGTGGGGATATATGCTGGTTTGAGGATTAAGTTTGGCGTATAGAGTGTGCGGTTGAGTTGAGGGTTAAGTCGGGTTCCGTTTGCGAGTAGAATTAGGGTTGAGTTGCGGTTTAGTTGAGGTTGGATTAGGGTTTAGTGAGCAGTTGAGCAGTCTATTTACAGGGAAACCTCAGTACAACGGAAAGCGGCGAGACCAAAATAGTTGTCCGTTTCCAATGGAAATTTGATTCTCAAATGATTTTTAGACGAAGTTCTGGAATATGGCCAAGTAGGATGGAACTTGACTACTATTCTTTAAATTTGATATGTGCGATTGAAATTGGATTCTAAAATGATTTTTGAATAAAGTTCCGGAATAAGGCCGAGTAAGATAAAACTTTGCTACTTCTTAACCGAAAAAGAATTTTATATAAAGTTGTTGCCATATTCCATAACTTCATCTAAAAATCATTTTAGAATTCCATTTCCAACACACATGACAAATTTAACTTATTTTTTTTTTGGCCATATTGCAGAATTTTATTCAAAAATCATTTAAGAATCCCATTTTAATAATGTATGTCAAATTTCACTAAAAGCAGCTAAGAAATAGCCAAGTTCCGTCCTAATTGGCCATACATATCATTTGGTTCAATTTGAAATGTAAGAAGTTCAATTTGAAATGTTAAAGGTTCCATTTGAAGTGTAAAAGGTACAAATTGAAGTGTAAAAGATTCAGTTAGAAGTGTTCTCGTAAAACCTGTATCATCGTAGAAGTATCTGTCTGTGTGCGGTCTAATAAAGTGTCAGCTTATCCAAGGGAGGTTTTCATTGAACAAGTTTAGTTTGTTGAAGTGATGATTTCGCTAAATTCAGTGTCCGTTGAAACGAGGTTTCACTGTATTTAAAAGTGAGTGTTTATATATATGTACATATGTACAGCATATGTGTGTGATATTTAAACAAATGCACACGCATTGAACGATTTGAAGCAAACTTTACAGACATATTGTTTAAGACGTAAGAAAGGTCACTGTCAATATCTCAAACATTCATCTCATTCTTGAGAGACGATAGTCAGGTCCAAAATTACTACAGAGGAATTTCTAAAACTTTAAAAATTGAGTTGATTTTCGATGGCGGTATGATGGTATGATGTTATGATGATATAATGATAGGATGGTTTGTTTATAAGAATTGTGTGATGGTGAAATAATGGTGATGGTCGTATGATGATGATGATGGTATGATAGTATGATGGTGAGGGTATGATGGTATGATGGTATGTTGGTATGATGGTATGATTTGAGCAGAGGGTTGAGATTTGGTTCGAGTTAAGTTGGGATTTAGTTAGCCTGTATTGGGGTTAAGTAAGTTGTTCGGTTGGGGAATTATTTAAGAGTTGATTTGGAATTAGGTTATGGGTTGATTTGAAAGATTATTTGGGGTTAATTTAGTGATTGATTTTAGGGTTTGGTTGGTGATTAATTTGGTGATTGCGTTTAGAATTATGTTGCGATTGAGACGGAGGTTGATTTGTATATTAAGTTGGAGGTTGAGCTGAAGATTGACTTAAGAGATTCATTTCGGGATTCATTTGGGAATTGAATTAATTAAGACCGAAGTTCTGACCACCTCATGAGGTTTCAGCCCTTTATATTTCATGTTTTAATTTCACGCAAGAAAGGCGGATAAGAGGCCAAGAATGAGGGATTACGCTATGTACAAAATATGAATTTTTGAATTTTCAAAGCAATTATTTTTATAAAGAGCTCATTGAGCCGTGTATAATCCGGTTTTTCTCCCATTAACGGTCGTCCAAAAATTATTTTATTTTTTTTAGTCCACCTCAATGGCAGCGATTTTCACAAATAAAAATATTTTTAAGACATGATTTTTGTCCCATTAAAGTCTGTTATTATGTGTCCTATAGCTTTAGTATTTCATGCCCTTGGTATCATAAATGTTCTAACGGGTTTAGAATCTTCAGTAAATATTATAATTGGTTATACGGAGGGTTGTGCAAAATACTAATGAAAATTTGACAGATCTCGCTTATAAACTAATATGGCGGGGACAATTATGCATTTTTGGTTATTTGTTAGGAGTCAATATAAGGGGCACATTAACCAGAAAACGGGTAGCCGGCTGATTCATCTCGCGCATTTCATCCCAAATCAATTCATCCCTTATGGTTATTCAAATCCTTTTTTTTCGTGTGCCATGAGTTATATCTATAAACGATATAAACACATTAAGTATTATAAATTATTTTAGTGTGCCATGAGTTATATCTATAAACACATTAAGTATTAATATATTAATGCTCGGTTTCACAAAAAAATATCCAACCCTTAGCTAAATAATATTTTATAAAATTACGTTTTGTTTCATAATACAAATTCTATGCAAGTTTATTATATTTTATTTTTACATAGAAATATTTAGCCTTCAGCTAAATATTTAGCTTGACGAAATTGGGCAGTTAAATATTTAGCTCTCCAGTTAAAATGTCCATGTAAAAAAAGAAATAAAATTAGCATGCGTTGAATTTGTGTTATGAAATAAATCGCAATTTAATAAAAGAAGAAAGGGAGGAAACATTATTTAACTACAGATTACTTCTTTTTTTGTGAAATCGGGCAATTAGTATTATAAATTTCCGTGTCTTCTGGAATATATTAAAAATTGGAAAATATTAATAAAATATTTATGCCATTTTAACTATTAATTTTAAAAAATTATTTTTAAAAAAACATAATTTTTAACCAGAAATTAGAAGAAAGAAATGGAAGAACAAATAAAATTTTCAAAAACGGAGAAGAATAAGGACTGTTTGATATATCAGGGATTCGTTTTCTATTTGGATAAAACATTAAATGAAAAAATAATTTGGAAGTACGCTCAGTATTACTCCACAAAATGTCGCGCTCGCTTACATATTCGTGATAACGTTATTGAAAAGAAACTGCCGGACCTTTTTGAACACAACTATGCTGCCGAAGCTGCAGAGCTTGCAGCTCGTCAGCATAGTGCAAATTTTTTTAGAATTCTAGAAATTCTCAGATTGGTAGCACACAACAAGTAATTTGCAAAGAAATACCGACTATTTCCGATGATGCTGCTGCAAAAATGTCACTGGAGAGATCGATCAAGCGTACTATTCGAAGAATACGTAATAAACATTCCGATGTTCCACATTTACCACTTCCAAAGGATCGAAAATCACTTGTGGTTCCGGAATGTTATACAAGCACAATGAAAGGTGACACATTTTTGCTTCACGATTCACTGACCGATGAAACCTATAATAATGGAGAACATCACGAGCACCGATTCATAATATTTGCAACTAAAAACTTTTTGAATATATTAGCATAAGAAGTAATTTCTGGTATGCCGATGGAACTTTTGAAGTATGTGGCTACTTATTCAAACAATTATTTACTATACATGCTCTACAATATGGAATCAACATTCCAATAGTTTACGCTGTTTTACCAAATAAATCACAGAAAATATATTGTAAAGTTCTGGAGATATTGCGAAAACATGAACCTAATCTTGCTCCAGAAAAGATCATGATTGATTTTGAGCTCGCGGAAGGTTACGCTTTCAGAAAAAATTTCCCAGAATGTGCCGTATCTTGTTATTATTTTCACCTTAAGCAAAGCTTATACAGAAATTTGGCTTCATCTGGTCTCAAATCACGTTATGATAATGAACCATTATATGCAATGCTTATAAATATGGTAGCCTCTCTAGCTTTTGTTGAACCAGAAAAAGTTCCAGAATATTTTGATCTTCTAATTTCCTCGAATATTTTAACTGAAGTTGACGATTTTATCATGTATTTTGAAGACAATTACATTGGTAGAATGATATCAAGCACATAGCGTCGCCAGCCAAGATTTCCAATAAATTTATGGAATGTATACCATAATACGCTTATGGAAGATGACAGAACAAAGAATAAAGTAGAGGGATGGTATAGGGGCTTCAAAGATTTAGTTAGTGTTCAAAATCCGAATATATGGACCTTTTTCAAAAAAAAATTGATGAACAATCTCGTTTTGAATTCATATATGAACAACATTTGAGTGGAGGCCCATCAGCACCCAAGTGACGTACTATATTTATAAGGATTTGGATGCCAAAACAAAATCTATTTAATTTTTTCCAAGATTTTTCCTAATTACCTTTAGGGATAAATTATGCAAGATGAATTGTGCGGGATAAATTGATATCGGGGATAAATTGTGCGGGATGAATTGATCCGGGATGAATTGTGCGGGATAATATAGCCTAGATTCAGAAAAAGTTTTTTCCAAACGGAGGACTTGGAATCTTGGTAATTGCAGTCTTTCAGTTTAGAATATTGAGTCCCAGAGATTTAGACATATATTATCCAGAAGAATCCAGAAGGATCCAGAGATCCTGGCAGTTTTCCACTTAAAATATTGAGTGTTTTCTATTGATGCCGATTTAACAAGCACACCCAGAGATTTGGGCAAGGTTATAAGAAAATGTATGGGGCACATTATCGAGAAGTAATTTTCCAAATGGAGGATTTAGAATCTTTTGGGGTTTTCAAAACAGAGATGATTGAGGCAAGTAATTGTGTTTGAGAATTAAGTCTTTGTGGTTAACATTCGAGGGAATAACCAGGCGTTTGGCATTTAGTCCTAAACCTGACAATAAATTTGCTTTCTTAGAATCACCACGTCCTGATGTCGAAGAGGTTTTGGTGGTTTTATTCATAGGTTGTGCAGACTTCGCCTCGGGTTTTTGGACTGGCCCTTCATCCTCGGAAGTGGAAAGATCCTCGGGATCCACGAATTGAGAGGATTTAATCTGTTCCAGTATCAAGGTCATGAACGCCTTTATATGCTCTCGACATTGAGATTTATATTTCTTCATGCCGACATTGAAATTTATATTTCTTCATTTCCGTAAAGCAGTCTATTAAACCTGCCCTGTACATGCAAAAATCGGGTTTCTGCTGTGCGCAGTGTTGCTGGTTCGATGGTAGTCCCCGATTGTGCGCATCGCAGTATTTCACATTGTGGTGCAAAGCGTGCTGCAGCGTGTGCGCTATGTGGTCTTAATACAGGGTTCTTTTCTTCATTCGCAATGGCCATTTGGAGAGCAGCAAGTCTGGTCATCAGAGTTTTCGCTATATATTACGTGCCAAACATACGCAGGCAATACGATATTGATATCCATGCTGACCAAATTAAAATCCAAAAAAAGATTGTATGCAGAATTATGAACTAATATGGTAGGTTGGTACCTGATTCTAAGATTATTTAACAAATGGAATCGATATATATAAATGTGTGACAGTGATTGTGAAATGGGATATATTATGAATGACCATCTACAAAATAAGACACATAATACTGCAATGTAATCTTCTCATTCAGACAGAATATTCTGTAACTGAGAAAATTACATGAAATAGACACAAAATGCCATATTTTATAAAGGCTTAAACCCTAGATAGAGTGCGGTTTAATAAATCCGATTTAGCGAAACAGTTTCAGGTACTCTATGCAAAGCGAAACGATTAGCTAAAATTGAGGTTGACGTACTGGGACTAAACTCAAAAAATTTACTAAATCGGTTTTATTAAACCGCAGTCTGTCAAAGCTATTGGACGTTAATAGGTTGGATGGCTTAAGCTAGCATTTCTGTGTCCAAAGAATTTATAAATAATAAACTTTTCACCAATTTTCTAAATCTTTATAATATTTGTTGAATGTTTAGTTGAAGGGTAGATTGAGTTGAGTTCGTACATGCATGTAGCTTTCAAATCGAGTTGATTTCGGGATTGAGTTGGGGTTAGGTTAAATGTTGATTTGACAGTAGATTTGGGGTTAACTTGGTGATTGCGCTAAGGGTTGGGTTGGCAGTTGATATAATGATTGCATTGGAGTTGAAGATTGAGTTGCAGGTTGAGCTGAAGGTTGAGTTAAGAAGTTCCGTACGGGATTGATTTGGGAGTTGACATTAGATTTAGTTGTGCAATCAATGCTTTGCTTTATGCAAACCTTATTATTTGTAATTTAGGGGTCGCTCAACTTTGTTTTTTGCCAAAAAAAATTCTAAAAAGACCTTTAGTGAAGTTTAATCCTCTCTTTCCCTTCAGTTCGGTTAAGTAATGCCAGTGTAATACTTTCTAAGTATATTTGAGTATGGCCGATCCAGCGAATTAATAAAAAAAATAGTGGTTGGCATAGTAGAAAATTAATTTTCGAGCTGTTTCTTGCAAAAAAATTAAAACCCGTGAGTTTCGGCGAATTCTTAATTAATACCTATCCATTTTTCTAAATTTCAGTCTTTGTAATTAGAGCAAAGAAAATTTCCCGCATTTTTATACATTCCGAGTCATCCTTCCATGTATGAGGGTGTTTTTCAATAAAACTTTCAAAATCCTTCCAATTACAATTTCAAAAAACTGCTTTGTATTTCTTGACACAAAATCTTCTATTTGGGCATATTCCACATTTTCAGAAACGACGGCTTCTTCTAATTTTTGAACCATTTCTTTTCCTTTTTGCCTGTCTAGATCCTCATCGAAAAATGAAAGACCTATGAGAGTATCACTTAAATACCATAAATGGTTTGAAAAACTTTTCAATGCAACTAAGGATACTGTTAGATTAATATTTTTGTATGCAACTACCTCCTTCAGTAGGCTTAAATCATTTCTTGGCGCTGAAATTAGTTTCATACATATAAACCATTTTGGCAAATAATTTTTAATCATAAAGATGTTGAAGTCACGCAGTGCTTTGGATTCAGATAGTGAAACAAAAATGAAATTAATTCAGTTTAAAAGAGGCAACCATTTTAAAATAATTTAATTGAACCTTATGACTGAGTTTAAACTGTAAATAATTGTTGACATCCATCACACCTGGCCGCCGATTTGTAAATGAAATTGGTTCTCCAAGAAACAAAAGTGATAAACATAAAAATTCTGTCAAATTATCTGGCCCATTATGTGTCTTTCCAGGTTAATCTTTTGTAACGGTATTAATACACTTCATCTCTGGTGAACTGAACATTTGTAGGATACTTGAGTCAGCTAAACCAGCGTTAATCTGGGTAGCGTTAAAATAATTTCATTGCCTTTCAAATCTTTGAAACCGCTGAATATCACAACAATTCCCGCACACAATAATCGCGTTTTGTCCTTCCCAATTTTGAAAAATTCCAATTTCGTAATGTCTTACATAATCGCACCCATGAACCAAATAAATTGTAATACCGTAAGGGACATCGCTATCGAAAAATGTCCATGAAATTTCTCAAGATGGCAATACTGGACATTTAACGTTTTTTTAAAACATTTTTTTGGTATTGAAACAAAACTGTAAACTAAAGCAACCAACACGAATAACATGGACAATTAGACATGAATTATGGAAAAATTTACACGTAGCAAATAAAACTGCATTATCGATAAAACTGACGCATAATCCAACGCATATGAAATTTCAAGTCGATCTGTCAGACAGGTGATTAAAATAGACGCGTTTTTGTATTTGTTTAAAACGGGAAAAATTTAACATCATCTTGTGTGAAGAAAGGTTTAAGGGCTATGGAAATTTAGAACGCAATAGTAAATGTGTTAGCTGATGCTGCTCTTTCAAAATTGTGGGCTTCCGAATTACAACGTCGTCGTATTTCGTTGAAGACGATCCTCATTCTGGTGGCCGATGAAATGATTCATTCTGTATATGATATGGTTTAGGAAGATAGACGACTGACTAATTCTGAAATTGCTGAGGCTATGGGCATCTCAACTGAATGGAAGAGGAGTTTCATGTTTTAACGAATGAATTAGGTATAAGAAAGCTGTTGACAAGTTGTTAAATTTGGATAAAAAACAGTTTCGAGTCCAGCTTTAAAACTGATTTAAAGCGACGATTTGTAACTATGGATGAGACTTGGTACTACCACTATGATTCTAAATTGCGAAAACAACATGCAGAGTGTACTGAGCGTGTACTTATGCTCGAAAATAGCCAAAGTGGTCAAAATCGGCAAATCGTATTATAAGCTTCCAAATTAATTTATTTCTTGCAGTAGAGGAGAATTTTTGGGATTGGTTGATGAAGAAATTAGTATAAAATATCCGACAAAGGGTGTTAACAACATCTTAACAATTTTAGTCGAAATCGCAATGTAAACGTCTTAATTAAGTTAAATAGTAATTTAAATTGATGTATGCAGTTTCCAGTATATTCCTATAGATAGGCGATAGTTTCTGGGGTTGCTGGACGGAGAAGTAGGTCTATGCTATTATTTTTACTGTCGGAATCTATTAGTTCAAATTTCTTCCAAGAAGTGCTAAGGCCCAGCTAAAATCTTAATTGGTACCTAAAATTCCCAGACTGTGACTTATTCCCCTGGATAAAAGTTAGATTTGGGGCACAATCAACGCAGGAGTATGGGCCAGCCACTACCGAATCCAGCTAGTACCTTCCAGGTACTATCGAAAACTGAATTCAAATCTCTGGCAAGAAGCGATAGGGTCCATTTTTCAGTTTCACTCAAAATCTCAATTGGTACATAAAGTTCTAAGATTATTTTATTCCCTCGGAAAGGAGGTATTATTTGAGTTCGACAGAAGTAGGAGTAGGTCAGCTAACGCAAACTGGCAAGGGCTGCTAAAGCCTATTTAACAGTTCCACTCAAAATCTCAATTGGTACATAAAGTTAGCAGATTAATTTATTTTCACTGAAAGAATTCAGGTTTTGGGCTCGATAGATGAAGAAATAAATCAGCTACTACAACTACTACCGGAAACTAAACTCAAATCTCTGGCAATGAGAGCTATAAGGCCCATTTATCAGTTTCAGTTATATTCTAGCGGATCATACCGTAGATGTGAATTTACGTTCCGATAGTACACATATGTAGCAGCTGACGTAGTTTCCGTCTAGCAAGCCCTATCCTATATTTCTTATCCAGCGTAATAAATTAGTATGGAAATTTTATGTACCATGAAATTTCGACTGAAACTTTTTTAATGTCCAGTAACACCTACTACTAGTTATTTGAACATAGGTTCAGATAGTGCATAGGGTAGCTGCTTAAATTGTTGGTCCATTAAGCTGAATAACGGCCCCCTAAACCCAGAAATAATTTAAACTGGATATTTTTCCTTGCGATTTTGACAAATAATTGTTAAATTGTATATACACCACTAACCAGAGATTTCGAGGTGTAGGATGTAGTTAACTAAGATTTGAGAGGTACAAGTAAAAAAACAATTAATTAAATAAAAAATGGATATTGTACCAAAGTATGTTTATACTAATCCATATTTACTCTTTTAACTATAGTAGTCATCAGTTGATTGATAAAATCGTTTATAAACAAATAGAACTTTACCTCAAGACGATTGTTCTTGAAATTTGGTCAATTCACTTTTATTTAAGCTTCATAAGATTTCCTTATTTGATGGGCAAAAATCAACTAAACCGTATTTTACCTGTTTATTTAAGAGTGTTGGCTAAAATTACTTGATTTTTGTTTTTGTTTTTTTTTTTATTTATTTTCCGTCTAATCACTTTGACCTTAAATATTTTTGTAATTATTTCTCATTACTCAAAGGTGGTCACTGATTTTGTAAGTTTCTCTATTTACATTTAACCGTAAATTGATTAACATATTCTTAAGATATTAAGATTTAACATATGATCTAACCGTATCTGACCGCCAGTTGCTCTAATCAGTTTCTTTGACTTTGGCACATCCATCAAACTTAGATTTGATCGAATGTTTTGATGTATTTCAGGTTCTCTCCAACAAGTCCATTCGCCCGGCGAATTTATAGCTTGAGCAAACGATGTCATGTATGTTATGGTATCAAGTCCCCCACCACTGCTATGGTGTTTAATTTACAGCAGCTATCGCAGTACCAGCGTAGACATCTACGCGAGTAAATCCCACTACACGATTTAACCGCATTTGGTAATTACAAATTTTTTACACTCAGAGCGCGTTTCATTCTTTTTGTCTTGTATAATACTAAACAACACTTGTTGCCACATTATGGGGGTACATAACACTAATTTGAAGACTCTATAAGAATTCTGTAATTTTAAACCGAGTTGTCCTTCCTCGTCGAGGAATTTCTTTCCACTCAGAAGAACTATTAGGGTCCTTTATTTCTGGCCACCTTAAATTGTTACCTTACTGGCCATACTGGCATAACTACAAATTTCGCGCCTGCCCACAAAATTTTTCTTAGGCCCCTAAAAATGGGACTTGTAGCTATATCAACAAGTCGCTTTAGGTCTTTTTAATTAAAAACTTATTTCTTCCTATTTATCCAGCCTCGCATTAATCAAAATTATCTAAACTGGCGTAATAAATTGCACTAAACTGGCGTAAATTTTAATCTTTACAAGTTTATATTTCCTCACAAGCTTCGAATATAATTTGGAAATATTAATAATTTCCGAATAATCTAAAAAAAGGAGAATTCGCAAAGTATCTAAAAATGTTCAAATATCGAATAATCTGCAATTATGTAAATAAAACTGTTGGAAACCCTAAGCCCGCTAATCACCGCCATGTAAAAAGTATCATTCTTGAATAATTTCGAATATCCTAGGAAATCGAAGAAATATCGAAATTTTGGCATAATCTCGAAAACCTACTAAAATCACGTTTTATATATGCAATTCGGCATATAGTCCCCAGATGAAAAAGCTATTAACATAGCTGAAGAATTTCATAAAACCAATTTTTTAACTAAAAATGCATCTAAACCTGCAACTGAATTAACAGTAGATAATTCTTAATGATTATAAAATCGTTTTATTTAGTTAGATGACAGTATATACCAGAAAATATAACACTTTAAAAATAATTGTATGTCAAATTCATGTGTTAGCACAAAAAAAAAATTAAATAAAAATGTATTTGTCCACGACTAACGCATAATATACTCATTATACGAGTGTTTCTTCAATTATAATGATATCCATTATTCACTGCTAGTTTATCTAGTAGTCCCTTCTTCTATTATTCACTACTACCAAATAAAAATTTCATTTTTGGAAATTTTATCTAGTAGTCTCTTGCTATTTTCATTATTATTAAATTGAGACGTCAAAATGTCGACGAAAATTATTTTAGGTTTAATTAACGGATTTGATAATAAAATACAATTTTTTATCGGTCGTGGACAAAGTATCGTATTCTACTCGCATATAATGGTTGTTATTCACTCAGATGATTTACGGTAAACTTCATCTTCGTGAATAACAGCCATCATTATATGTATGCTCGTTGAATAATATACTATTTTCCTTTAAAATTAAATTCAAAACAAAATTAAATTCAAAACAATTTTTTATCGGTCGTGGACAAAGTATCGTATTCTACTCGCATATAATGGTTGTTATTCACTCAGATGATTTACGGTAAACTTCATCTTCGTGAATAACAGCCATCATTATATGTATGCTCGTTGAATAATATACTATTTTCCTTTAAAATTAAATTCAAAACAAAATAAAAATAAAAATTTCGATTGCTTGATATAATCATCATAATGAAATAGTAAAAATTACAAAAAAAATGGCAACGACACGAAGTGTTCCCAAGCGGTCACCCATCTAAGTACTAACTTCGCCCATTGTTGCTTGACTTCGGTGATCGGACGAGAACCGGTATTCTAAACAAGGTATGGTCGTTGTCGAAGTTATTTGTTTATGTTGTTAACATAAATAATGAAAAACTACGTCTTGTTTGCGATTTCATGCGAGAAACACAAATTTTGACAGCTCATCAATTTAGAAATAAAAATTTTTTGTTTTTAGTTATATTTATTGTAATAATTAATTAATTTAGTGTTTTGAATTGGTGATTTAAGTGAGTACAAAGCTGATACAGCAACCATATAACCAGTTTTATTACAAACAAATCAATACAAACAGAGTGAAAAAGTGCAAATTTCATTTAGTGAGGGACGAAAAACAAAAAAAACAAATTTCCGTGAAACTTTAACGGTATCTGCCTACGGGCAGGATGCCGATACCTACAAAAAATAGGTTTAGCACCTTAATGAAAATGAAGGGAAATGCTAATCCTATATTACCGGATACAAACAACCAAAAAAGAAGGAGATTATTTTTTGATGACAAAGGCAGTCAGAAGTATGTGGTAATAAAAAAAAACAGATGGGGAACACAGTTTTAAAGGCATTTCACCGTTTTTAATCGAAAAAGGGCTAGCAATGGTAACAAGCCACATACAAGAAACACAAAGATTGCGTAGTGGGGACCTACTAGTGCTTACCAGCAAAGAGGAAGGTTATTTAGCTTTGATGAAAGCAACCAAGATCGCAGAGATGCCAGTGTCAGTGGAAGAACATAAATTTTTGAATACCAGCAAAGGAGTGATATATAGCCACGACCTAATTTATGTAGACCCTGATGAAATTCAGAAAGAGTTACAGAGTCAGAAGGTTACAAAAGTCGAGAGGATCAAGAGGAAAATCAACGGGGAGCTAAAAGACACGCCCTTGCATATACTCACATTTAACACGACAGAGCTACCAAATGATGTCAAAGCAGGGTTTTTGAAATTAAATGTAAGGATATACATTCCAAATCCAATGAGATGTCATAATTGCCAGAAATACGGACACACAAAAAGCAAATGTACCCGAGTGCCGGTTTGTCCCAAATGCGCAAAGCAAATTCCAAAGGGACATGAGACGATTGAATGTGATCCCATCAAATGTGCCAATTGTCAAAATAAACACACCACTTTTGATAAGGACTGTCCTACTTTCATTATGGAAAAGGAAATAATGAATATAAAAACTATGGACAGAATAACGTATTTCAGAGCTAAGGAAATATATTACCGCGAATACGCAAACACAACACCAGCATCTACGGCAGCACAAACGAAACCTCTATTCAGTGACATATTAAAAACGAAGCTAACAAATACCGAAAATACAAATCAAAAGTCAAACGAAACAAACAATAATAATCAAATTAACAATAATAATATTAATACAAATAACACTAATAACAACAAAAGTAAAGATATCAACAATAATCGAAATCAAAACAACAATAATCAAAGTAAAATAAACAATAATACAAATAATAACAACACAAATCAACAAACAGAAACTAATAAAACAAAACACAACGAAATCAATCCAACAACAATAAGACAAGAGACAACAAGCAGTTTTTCAGCAGCAACTGAAATACAAAAACAAACAACAAAGGAAGCAACAATTAAAACTACAGATGGAAGAGCAGCAGCATCCCAAAACAAATATAAATTTTTGAGTCCAAACGAGCTCAATATTATAATAGATGTAGAAGAGGATGAAAGGATGAATGAATAAAACCGCATGACGGAGCGAATGGTAAGATCCAATGAATGTATGTGTATTGGTCAGATTAACATCCGCAGCATGTATGCCAATGGCGATATGATGCGGACTTATCTGGCCAATAATTATGTGAATGTAATGCTATTAAGTGAGACATGGGAACGTGAGAACAAGACGTTTCGAGTGAATGGTTACAATTTTCTATCCAGACCGAGGGCCGATGGTTACGGGGGAGTAGCGATATTGGCGCGATCCAATATCACGCTGCAAACAGTGCAGGTCCCTGATTTTGAACACATTGAAGTGGTCGCTGCCAAAACTCGGAATCTGGATAGAGATTTGTTAATTGTAAGTGTATATGCAACCACAATTGAATCTGCGGGTGATAGAGAAAAAGGCCTGAGGGATATTAAGAAATTTTTTGAGTGGGTGCGAGGAAAAAGTGACATAATTGTGGGGGGTGATATGAATGCACATTCGGGGGTATGGGGGTGTGAAAGGAATAATGCATGGGGAAACTTGTTGGCGGACCTCATTCTGGATTCCGATCTTGTAATACTGAATGATGGAAGACCAACAAGGATGGCGTATGTAGGGGCCACAGCCTGCGCGATAGACATTACCTTAGTGTCTAGCGGGCTGGCGGCCCAAGTCACTTGGAATGTTACTGATGAGAATTTGGGTAGTGATCATTATTTGATTCACGCTTGTATAGGTGGTGTAAATGTAAACGTTGAGCAAAAGAGCATTATAAATAGCAACAAATGGGTCAGATGTATGAATGAAATTCTCATGATGAATGAAATAAATGAGGTCAACCAACTTGAGGATGAAATACAGAGAGTGAATGATATGTGCAGTACGCAAATAAGAGTGAATGAAATTAAGGTACATGGTTGGTGGAACAATGAAATCCAGTATTGGTATGAACGGAAACGGATAAGCTTGAGTGAATTTAATAGGTGTATATGCCACCAGTGTAGGATAAGGTATGGAAGGGCGAATGCAAGGCTAAAAAAAGCTATCCGTAGAGCGAAAAGGAAAAGTTGGCGGGAGTATGTGTCTCATATGACACATAGAACTACAACGAAGGATGTATGGGATAAATTTAATAGAGTGAGAGGTCATAAAACACAAGGCAGAAATGCCGTTTTAGATGACAGAGAGAATGGAAATCAATTCCTACAAATGATGACGGATGTACGGAATAATTTAGGTGAAAGTAATGAATGCGTGTTACCTGAAAATAACAGGGAATCTGTAAATGAAATGTGTGTTGAATTTGAATAGGACGAGTTCTGTGGGGTTCTGGATTCATCAAAATCCACTACCCCTGGAACTAATAGAGTGAGTTATAGAATGATTGTTGATTTGGAATTTGAGGCAAAGGGAACGTTGTTGCAAATTCTAAATAAGGTGTGGATGAGTATCCAGATACCGGAAAAATGGAAGGAGAGCAGAGTGGTTCCAATTCCTAAGAAGGACAGGGATAGGAATCTGGCAACAAATTTCAGAGGAGTATGTATGTTGAATGTTTTTGTTAAGATGGTGAATGGAATGATGAAAGGAAGATTGGATAAATTCGTGAATGAGGGTAATTTGATGCCAGAAACCACCTTTGGATTCCGGCGCAATCACTCTGCTAATGAATGCGTGGAAAAGTTTGTGTGGGAAGTACGAAAGGAAAATAAGAATGTTGTGGCGGTTTTTCTGGATATCGAGAGGGCGTATGATTATGTGGTTCCAGGGAAACTATATCAGGTTATTTTAAACTTGGGTTTCCCTTGGAAAATTTGTAAGTGGGTATATGAGTTTATGAGTGAGCGTAAGTTAGTTTTGTGTGGAAGGGGGTACAGGTTGGAGGGAGCCGTGAATATCGGCCTTCCACAAGGGAGTAAGATCTCTCCGACTCTCTTCAATCTGTATACGAGCTCGATTCATGCACTTAATTCCGCGGACAAGGTAATTCTGCAATTTGCAGATGACTTTGTCTTGATAGGCAAGGGAAAAAACATCGACGAGGCACTGAATCGGGCTCAGGAATGTGTGAATCAGGTAACACAATGTTTAACTGAATTGAATCTGCGTGTAAATACGAGAAAATGTTACAGTATGGCTTTTCGTTCAAAACGAAGAATTGATGTGAAAATATATAATGAGAGTATTGAATATGTGACTTTGACTAGGTATTTGGGAATCTGGATTGATAAGCGATTGAGTTTTAAGGTACATATGGAAAAGTTGGCCGATAATTGCAAGAGCAGATTGAATGTGATCAAAAGGGTGAGTAAACCCAAATGGGGAGCTCATCCTAGTGTGACTGACATGTTGCGAAAGGCGCTAGTGTCTTCCAAAATTGCATATGGGATAAGCGTGTATGGTGACGGGTCCAAGGTCGGGTTTGAAAAGCTAATGAAAGTTGAGAATGCATGTGCTAGAGTGGTATTGGGGGCGATTAATTCAACCCCAATACAAACTCTATGGTCTGAATTGGGTGATTCACCTCTCAATTATAAGAGAGAATGGATCACCGTGCGAGAGACTGTGCGAATGTTGACCAAAGACAACGTGTTAGTAAATGAGATGAAAGTAAGGTTGCAAGGAGGAACGGTTTTCCGGAAGACACAAAGGGCGAAGATAATTTTGGAAAATTTTCACTTATTTTCCAAGATCCGACAAGTGTGTCCGAGAGTTCCTCCGAACGGTCTTACGGTGTGTTTGAATTTTGGAGACACAACAAAAGCGATGATGAATGAGTTATCGGTTAAGAGAGAATTTAGAAAAATGCAATTGAATTTTTTTGCACATGTGGAAGTGTATACAGATGCTAGTGTAAATGAGGATCGGGTAGGTGTGGGAATTTTTATTCCAACTATGAAAAAAGAGAAAATGCTGAGAATTAATGGTAACATCTGTATAATGAATGCAGAGTTGATTGGGATTATGGAAGGAATTAAATTGGTAATGACAGAAGGGAGGAGGAGAGTAGTTATATTCTCCGACTCCCAGAGCGGATTGGATTTAATTAATAGGGGTGGGGGTACTCAAGGTAATGTGTATGTTGAAATGATATATGAATACCTTCAATCTTGTGGGAGCGAGGTGATCATTCAATGGATACCTTCGCATCTACAGATTGAGGGTAATGAAAGAGTTGATATGCTTGCGAAAAGGGGTTGTATGCTTGAGGAAGAAACTGAATATGAATTTATGGATGCAAGAGATGTACTTCGTGAATTTCAGGTGAATCTGTGGAGAAAATGGGAGAGGGAATTTGTTGAAAAGAGTCGTGTGAAAGGCAAGAAGTACTTTGAATGGTGCAAAGCTCCTTTGAGTAAACCTTTCTTTAAGGAGCTCAAAGGGAACACTGCAATGATACGAACGATGGAACGAGTGAGATTGATTCATGGAAATTGGAAAGAAAGTCTAAAGAAACGTCATTTGATTGAGGATGATTTATGTGAAAGATGTCTGATTGTGGAGGATATTGAACATTTAATTCTGCACTGTCCTAATTTTACTCAGAGTAGAAGAATATTCGATGTCCTTATGAGTGCAAGGAGTTTAAATGATTTATTATGAATGGGAACAAATGGGTATAAGGAGATGTATAAATTTATTAAAATGAATGGGATAATAGTATGAAAGAGGATCGATAAATGAAAGTTGAATAAGAGGAAAAAATAAATAAATAAATAAAATAGAATTTTGTATATAAATTGTAAATATTGAAATCGGGCCATATGGCTCCTATTTTTGGGGCTAGTGCAAATAAAAAAAATAAAAAAAAAAAAAAAAAAAAAAAGTACAAGAAATAGTAAAAATTACAAAAAAAATGGCAACGACACGAAGTGTTCCCAAGCGGTCACCCATCTAAGTACTAACTTCGCCCATTGTTGCTTGACTTCGGTGATCGGACGAGAACCGGTATTCTAAACAAGGTATGGTCGTTGTCGAAGTTATTTGTTTATGTTGTTAACATAAATAATGAAAAACTACGTCTTGTTTGCGATTTCATGCGAGAAACACAAATTCTGACAGCTCATCAATTTAGAAATAAAAATTTTTTGTTTTTAGTTATATTTATTGTAATTATTAATTAATTTAGTGTTTTGAATTGGTGATTTAAGTGAGTACACAGCTGATACAACAAACATATAAACTGTTTTATTACAAACACTTTAATACAAACAGAGTGAAAAAGTGCAAATTTCATTTAGTGAGGGACGAAAAACAAAAAAAACAAATTTCCGTGAATCTTTAACGGTATCTGCCTACGGGCAGGATGCCGATACCTACAAAAAATAGGTTTAGCACCTTAATGAAAATGAAGGAACATGCTAATCCTATATTACCGGAAACAAACAATCAAAAAAGAAGGAGATTATTTTTTGATGACAAAGGCAGTCAGAAGTATGTGGTAATAAAAAAAACAGATGGGGAACACAGTTTTAAAGGCATTTCACCGTTTTTAATCGAAAAAGGGCTAGCAATGATAACAAGCCACATACATGAAACACAAAGATTGCGTAGTGGGGACCTACTAGTGCTAACCAGCAAAGAGGAAGGTTATTTAGCTTCAATGAAAGCAATCAAGATCGCAGAGATGCCAGTGTCAGTGGAAGAGCATAAACTTTTGAATACCAGCAAAGGAGTGATATATAGCCACGACCTAATGTTTATAGACCCTGATGAAATTGTGAAAGAATTACAGAGTCAGAAGGTTACAAAAGTCGAGAGGATCAAGAGGAAAATCAACGGGGAGCTAAAAGACACGCCCTTGCATATACTCACATTTAACACGACAGAGCTACCAAATGATGTCAAAGCAGGGTTTTTGAAATTAAATGTAAGGATATACATTCCAAATCCAATGAGATGTCATAATTGCCAGAAATACGGACACACAAAAAGCAAATGTACCCGAGTGCCGGTTTGTCCCAAATGCGCAAAGCAAATTCCAAAGGGACATGAGACGATTGAATGTGATCCCATCAAATGTGCCAATTGTCAAAATAAACACACCACTTTTGATAAGGACTGTCCTACTTTCATTATGGAAAAGGAAATAATGAATATAAAAACTATGGACAGAATAACGTATTTCAGAGCTAAGGAAATATATTACCGCGAATACGCAAACACAACACCAGCATCTACGGCAGCACAAACGAAACCTCTATTCAGTGACATATTAAAAACGAAGCTAACAAATACCGAAAATACAAATCAAAAGTCAAACGAAACAAACAATAATAATCAAATTAACAATAATAATATTAATACAAATAACACTAATAACAACAAAAGTAAAGATATCAACAATAATCGAAATCAAAACAACAATAATCAAAGTAAAATAAACAATAATACAAATAATAACAACACAAATCAACAAACAGAAACTAATAAAACAAAACACAACGAAATCAATCCAACAACAATAAGACAAGAGACAACAAGCAGTTTTTCAGCAGCAACTGAAATACAAAAACAAACAACAAAGGAAGCAACAATTAAAACTACAGATGGAAGAGCAGCAGCATCCCAAAACAAATATAAATTTTTGAGTCCAAACGAGCTCAATATTATAATAGATGTAGACAAGGATGAAAGGATGAATGAATAAAACCGCATGACGGAGCGAATGGTAAGATCCAATGAATGTATGTGTATTGGTCAGATTAACATCCGCAGCATGTATGCCAATGGCGATATGATGCGGACTTATCTGGCCAATAATTATGTGAATGTAATGCTATTAAGTGAGACATGGGAACGTGAGAACAAGACGTTTCGAGTGAATGGTTACAATTTTCTATCCAGACCGAGGGCCGATGGTTACGGGGGAGTAGCGATATTGGCGATAAAGCAATTAGAATCAATACCAAATTTTGAATCAAATCCATTAACTACAACTCCTAAGGAAATTGAACATATAATTAAAAATCTGAAAACATCTAAAGCTTCAGGTTCCGACCAAATATCTAATAAATTGTTAAAACAAAGCCCTAAACATTTAAAGATATTGCTCTGTTATATACTCAATGCATGTCTAAAATTAAATTATTTCCCCAAAACTTGGGAATTTGCTAAAATTGTACCAATACAAAAACCTAATAAGGACCATTCCAAACCATCAAATTACCGTCCAATAAGATAGGATAGATTCCTAAATTTCAATTCGGGTTTAGACAAAAACTTTCGACAATTCACCAAACGTATAGATTATATAAAATAATAAAAACCGTGCTAAACAAAAAACAATCATCAGGGTTTGTTATGATGGATATTGAAAAAGATTTTGACACTGTATGGCACGAAGGATTGATTCATAAATTAATTCAGTTTAAATTTCCTGTGTAATCAAAATCATTCATTCTTACCTACAAAATAGATCATACTCAGTATTTATAGGAAATGTTGAATCAAAAGTTTTTTCAATTCCTGCAGATGTTCCACAAGATGCTGTATTAAGCCCTTCACTATTCAATATATGTATACATTTCTGATTTTCCAAAACCAGTAGGTTGCACCATTTCTCAATTCGCTAATGATACTGTTAAAAAAATATTTAAATACAGATAAATTAAATTGAAAAAAATTGAATCTGCATATAAGAAACATCTATAAAACCCGCGAACATTTCGAAAAATGGCCAAAAGTTCATGGAATTATCGAATTATTTGTCAAGTAACTTAAAGTTACTAATACTACTAAGCAAATAGTATCGGATAGTTTCATAAATATCGAACAATCATATTCTTCGAATAGGCTCTAAGATTCTCGAGTAACATCGAACAATCAAATACATTCGACATTCTCAAACATACTCGAATAATCTGACTGTTTCGAAACACCGAATCACCAATTATGTTTCGAACATGACACATCTAACTCCAATAATCTCTCCTCGAGAAATTTAAAAAAAAATCATCAAAATATGAAATTGGAGACTAAGGGGTTATGAAATCGGGAAGTAACTAGAATTTCTAAGATCAGGAGAATCCCGCCGAAAGAAACAAAAAAAAATAACATCCGGTTTACCGTCAAATACAATTTTTTATTTACCGTTTACCGGTATTCAAAAAATTTCGGTAAATAAGAAACTATAAGTCGAACGAAAGCTGCTAATAATTCATTGTAGACTCTGACTAGTTTGGCTCAAATATCCATTGATTCCTTTTCTCAAGCCGAAGGCGCTTCTAATCAAGCTGCATACATGGTACAATCAAGCTGCATACATGGAATAACACAAAATCAATTCAATTTATCACCAACGAATTTATTTATTTCACACAACAATTATTACAACACAATTTTTTAACAATAATTCACAAAATCACCTTATTTTAAAATTCGCACAACTTTACTTTACACTTATAATTTTTATTTCGCACTAGAACACTTTTTAAATCACTTTTTAATTCCTTTTTAATCTTCACACTATCGCTTACCAAATACTAATAATCCAATTCGATCTCGTTCGCCTTTTTATATACGCAACCCAAGATTCTAGAAAGTTTATGACTTTTCCAGTAAGAATAGTGTAGAAACATTTAGAACAGTTTTATCATGGAAAATTCCATTTTAGTACAGTAAAACATTGAGTTATTAATTTAACTTATTCTATTTCTATCACCCAGGGGTGTCACCGTCACAATATTAAACATATGGGTTGGTGATCCCTCTTTTCAATGTTCACTTCGCTGTTTTCACAGTGACAACTCGAATTAAATTATCTGCATCTGGGATGAATGTTGATAATATGTCCCATTTTCCATGTTAGTGGTGGCAAGGGCAGCCCGTCTTCTCTAATAACTACAAGCTGACCAATTTTAATGTTGGGTTCCTTCTGTTGCCACATATATATCTTGGTTGTAACTGTGTTAAATATTCATTGCTCCAACGTGACCAAAAATGTTGGTAAATCTGAGTTTGAAGCCGCCAGCGTTTTATTGATGTTGCTACGTTGTCAATTATTAATTCGGGAATTGCGGTAAGTTGTCTTCCAATTAAAAAATGTCCCGGAGGTAAGGCTTGCAAATCATCTGGACTTTCGGTTAGTAGAGTAAGTGGGCGCGACTTCAAAACCCCTTCGATTGGTTTGATGGTTGTGTTGAGTTCTTCGAAGGTGAGAGATGAATTTCCTATTATTCGTTTCATATGAAATTTGGCTGACTTCTCTGCAGCTTCATACAATCCTCCGAAGTTCGGTGAACCAGGTGGCGCAAAGTGCCATTTAATTTGATTTTATTGTGTGACTTCTTTAAGCGCATCTTGGTTTGCTTGAAATTTTAACAGCTGATACTGAATTGTAGTTGTATTTTAAATTTTTGTAACCCGGTTGGCTACAAAGGTTTTTAAGTCAGATGATGGCGTATTAATCCAGGAAAGCACGATAGTTGAATCACTGTAATAATATTTTTTTTTTTATTTCGAAATATAAGATTTGGCCTTATTTGTTCCATCACCTCAACTAATAAACAAGCAGCTGACAATTCTAAACGGGGAAGCAATAATTTTTTTAATGGAGCCACGTGTGAATTTGAACATAAAAGATTAATAATTACTTCACCTGATTCAGTTTCGCATTGTGTGTAAATAACAGCACCATAGGCGCGTTCACTGGCATCACAGAAACAGAACAACGTTATGGCAATGAGATTAACGTCTTCGAATATATGACGCGGAATTGTGATCTTGTTAAGCTCGTGCAATTGCTCTCTGTATTTCAACCATGACGTGGCAATATGCTGAGGGGCTGATGCATCCCATAATTCTTGCATATGAAGTTTCCCAAGAATTACTGTTGCTGACATGAGACCAAGTGGATCGAAAATTTTCGCGATATCTGATATTATTTGCCGTTTTCTAACTGACCTAGGTTTACTATCTAGATTGGCATGAAATTTAAATGAGTCTTCTATCGGTTGCCAATATAAACCAAGAGTTTTTATATATTCACAATTATCAAGCGTATGAAGTGGTTCATGTTGGTCAGGTGGAATTGATTCCAATAATTTGGTACTATTACTACACCATTTATGCAAATTCATGCCAGCTCTTTCGAGAATGTTTTTAATTTGATCCATCTTTTGTTCAACTTCATGAAACGAGTTTGCGTCTGACAGTACATCTTCGACATAAGTTTCCTTGAGTAGAACGTCCTTGGTTAGCGGAAAATGGTTACCTTCAAATTTATCATCAAACAGTTGCCTTAAGCATCTGGTAGCAAAATATGGTGCAGACGCTGTACCATATGTTATTGTATTGAGACGATAAAATTTTAATGGTTCATCAAGTTGATTGCGCCATACTATTAACTGGAACATACACAATAATATAAATTTGTAGGTACATTTTATTAATATCTGCACTGAAAACATATTTATATGATCAAAATCTAACTAAAACTGAAAACAAATCATTTTGACATACCGGACCAACCATTAATATATCATTTGGAGACTTAGAAGTCTCAGTTTTGGCAGAAGCATCAAAAACTACCCTCAATTTCATAGTAGAACTATCGGGTTTTAACACACAATGATGTGGCATAAAATAGTGGAGGCTTTTGATGTCGGTTTCATTGATTTGTTTCATATGTCCAAGGTATTCATACTCTAATAAAAAAATACTATAGCTACGTCTCAGATCTTCATTTTTCATGAGTTTTCTTTCTAAATTGTAAAATCAGCGAATCGCCATTGACTTAGAATTTTCAAGTACATTTGGGTGTTTTGAAAATGGTAATTTTACAATATACTGCCCATAACTATCACGTTCGTTTTCGTTAATTCCCTCTAATTCCCAAAACCTTTTTAACAGGTCGTTCATTTCTTGAGAATCGTCAAATTTTACTAGATTGCAATAAAAACTACCTTGCAAACTTCACCTGAATAGCCCTTTCCTGAAACTACCCAACCTAAAAGTGTGTTTTGGTGAATTGGTAGATTTTTCGACAGCTTCATTTGACCAACAGATATTAAACTATAATAAATATCTGCCCCTAAAAGTAAGTCAATCGGTTGTGAGGTATTGAAGTGTGGATCAGCAAGTACAATGTTTTTTGATATTTGTCAATTTTCAATATTAACGAACCTTGAAGGCTGGTATCCGGTAATTTTAGGTAGCATAAATAGCTCCAGCTGAGTGGAAAAATTAGTTATACAGGATTGCAACGTCACCTTATATTTCTTGTTACATGCAATAGAACCACCTTCTATTCCAACGATGCACACATTGGTTGTAGCGCTTTTAAGACCTAACTTGTTGGCTAACAATTCTGTCATAAAGTTAATCTGAGAGGCCGAATCTAATAAAGCGCGACATATTACATTGCAGTAGCAAGAAATACATAATCTGACAAACTATTTTCACTTCTAGTCGAAGATAATGATGGAATTTGATTATTATAAGCCATCGCCGAGAATTGTGTGGAAGAATTACCTTCAGTTTCTTTTTCAACTGTGGTTGCCACTTATTTGGATTCAGAAGTGTGAATTAACGAATGATGTTTCAAAGAACATTTCTTACATGTTTCCAAATTGGGGCAAGCATCAACTTGATGTTCATTATTTAAACAATTCTGACACAGACTGCGTTTGGATACCTCTTGTAATCTATTTTCAGGAGATAATGTCAGAAATTTAGTACATCGAAAAATTGAATGTCTGGGCTTATTACAAAAGTTACACATGTAGGTTTGTGGCGTAATAAAAGAAGAACCTTTTTGCTTGGGGTAGCGCTTTTTGCGGCTGATTAGACAGAGACCGACATCTTCGATTCAAAAAATTAAATAACTCTTCTACCGATGCAAGGCGAGTAGGAGGAGCTTCATCATCCCATTTGGAACTGGTGTCAGGGTCTAATTTAGAATAGACGATATGAGTCAATAAATCATCCCAATATTCTGAGGGGCCGTATCTATCAGCTCACGTATTTTAAATGCAGATGGATTTTCTATAGCTCGAATGTTGAAAATTAGCCGAATATGTTCTTGACAAATTAAACTACTAGACCAATTTTAAAGCTTGTTCGTAATTACCAAAATTTAACTCGAGAGATTCAATTGATTTTGCAGCTTGCTTATCCAATGAACTTCTAAGATATTGGAATCTTGACACATTGTTTAACGACTGATTTTCATGAACCAATGTATTAAAGGTTTGATAAAACTCAAGCCATTTCTTCCTAATATGTTCTTCCTGATTAACTTTAATTAACGGTTTTTGCTTTTTAACAGCGACCATCAATACAGGTTTCAAATGAAAATAATTTTCTTCAAAATCAGCCCTAGTGTCTTTCGAAATCTCCTCTTCATCGAGTTTTTCTATATTTAATTGAACGGAATTAAGTTGCGTAAAATAATTTTCAAGACTAGCGAGGCGTAGCTCTAATTCAGGTACACATGCATCCTGTAATTTATCAAGAACAAATTACTTAACCCGATTTAATTGTTCCAAAAGAACTGCTCTTTGATTAACAAGTTTTTTAATTTTTTCATCAATCATATTAATTTTAGCGAACACGCGGTTATGAACAACACAATTATTAACTGTTTTTATGAAAATTGATAACGCGTTAAGTTTAAAAGGTGAACGATCAACAATCTTCACAAAATCAAAAATGTCTTCCAACCCGTCAAATATTCTCACAAACAATTAAAAAATTTATATGAAAACCGATTTTAAATGTAAAATAATTGTTGAATACTTATCAAAAAAGATTGGCGACACAATCCTGTAGTGCTGACCATGTGATTCCGAACCAATTTAATGAGCTTTGGTTGATGCAGCAATGTATTATCTCGAGGTTCTCAAAACAATGGTGATGTATGCCTTGTGACGCTGACGACGAACGTATTGAATGTAGAATAATTTCGCTTATATGCCGTGATGTCCAAATCCGTATTGAAAATTTTGATATCCCACTTCTGACACCAATGAAAAAGTAGATCCACGCTTTTTTGAATCTGAAGAGATAAATCTTCGAATACGGTGACGAACGTCAGGAAAAAAAATGAAACACTTGTTACAAAAGATAAACGCAGGTTAGCGTCAAGAACAAATTTTTATTGTTATTTATTGTAACAAGTTTGTAGACCAACTGATGTTAAATTTAGAATTTTAAGTTATTACAGCTTCTAACGGAATTTTAATTGTATTTGTAATAGGAATAACTGTTTTTTTTTAAATTAATTACTACATTACATTAAATGCACCAATACATAAAAAATAAGATTTAAATATTTACAGTAAATCACCAGTAATAGAAAAAATTTAAAATTATAAATTTATAACACAATTAAAAATAAATTTAATAAATTTTGAATTATGGCAGTTGAGATTTATCAACTTTCATATATTGATATAAGCAAAAAAGTTTATAAAATTAACAAATCGACGAATTTCTCTTGGAACAAGAACGTTTTTCTCTATTGTACCAAATAATACGAATCTCAGAAATTAGCTTATATAGTGACTATATATGTAGGTTAAAAAGAACATACATTGCGAAATTGAAATCACTTGGTGCATATCAAAATGGCACTAAGTGATTTCAATTTCACAATGTATGCCCTTTTTAAACTATATAGTAGCTACATGAGCCAATTTCTGAGATTCGTGCTATTTGTTACAATAGAGAATAATGTCCTTGTTCCAAGCGAAATTCGTTAATTTGTTAATTTTCAAAATTTTTTTGCAAGAGCCACACGGCTCATATCAAAATGGCACTATGTTATTTCATTTCCGTAATGTATACCCTTTACAATCTATATAGTCACTATATGAGCCAATCTCTGAGTTTCGTGCCATTTGGTACAATAAAGAATGACGTCCTTGTGCCAAGCGAAATTCGTTGATTTGTTAATTTTCTAAATTTTTTTTGCAAGAACCACATGGCTCATATCAAAATGGCACTAGGTTATTTCATTTCCGTAATGTATACCCTTTACAATCTATATAGTCACTATATGAGCCAATCTCTGAGTTTCGTACCATTTGGTACAATAAAGAATGACGTCCTTGTGCCAAGCAAAATTCGTTGATTTGTTAATTTTCTAAATTTTTTTGCAAGAGCCACACGGCTCATATCAAAATGGCACTAAGTTATTTCATTTCCGCAATGTATACCCTTTACAATCTATATAGTCACTATATGAGCCAATCTCTGAGTTTCGTGCCATTTGGTACAATAGAGAATGACGTCCTTGTGCCAAGCGAAATTTGTTGATTTGTTAATTTTCTAATTTTTTTTGCAAGAGCCACACGGCTTATATCAAAATGGCACTAAGTTATTTCATTTCCGCAATGTACACTCTTTACAATCTACAAGTATATAGTCACTATATGAGCCAATCTCTAAGTTTCGTACCATTTGGTACAATAGAGAATGACGTCCTTGTGCCAAGTGAAGTTCGTCGATTTGTTAATTTTCTAAATTGTTTTGCAAGAGCACTACGGCTAATATCAAAATGGTACTAGGTTATTTCAATTTCGCAATGTATACCATTTACAATCTATATAGTCACTATATTAGCCAATCTCTGAGATTCGTGCTATTTGGTACAATAGAGAATAACGTTCTTGTTACAAGCGAAGTTCGTCGATTTGTTAATTTGCTAAATTTTTTGCAAGAGCCAACTTCACAGTACCCTCGCTTAAATTTTTGTCCCAAAAAAAAAGTGTCCAAAAACTTCACACCGGTACTCTGAGCTCCCACCCGTCTATTCTTCACTTTGTACTAATATTTCAACCCTTGATAGATATGGTGGGCCCGCCTAGTTACGCCACTGATCGGCAAGCTTCTAAATGGTTCCATATAAATTTAACATAATTTTAAATATTTTAGAGACTATCTCCTAAGATCTTGGAGGGCCGGAAATGATCTTTATATATTGAGTTGACAATAATTATGGGTCAACTCTGATAAGGACACCAACACCAGCCGTACATTATAATTGGCGCAATCGGCCAAAAACACTATAATCGCAGTACCAATACCGAGGAAAATCAAATGCTTTCTACTCGATGTTTTTCATCAATTTAAGTAGCATTACCGCTATTTTCCAATTCCCAGTGACTTTAACAATTATTTTATTTTATTTAAAATTTAAAATCAATTAGACCTTCTAAATAAGCATCAAAACTACTGTGGGCTCCACGGAAGCGATAATGAAGATGCTTACGAAATGAATTTAATTATTGACGAGGACACAAATTTATATTGTGAGTCACTATAATATGAGTATGACCTAATATACGACATAAAATCCAATTTCCAATTCAAAAATTTAATTTCACACTCAACTAATTTTTTGATCTTAAATGTTACGCAGTCCGGCAATTTTAATTTTTCTTAATTAATTTACGTTAATTGTAAATAAAACTGCATTCACTTTCGTTTGTTTTGTAAGGAGCAATAAGTGTTAAACGTGTACACAATAAGTAATCGTTCGCAAACCGTGGGAATCGCAGGGTTAATTTTTTGATTAAGATCATAATAATTGTTATAATTTCAAGTACAATGTCTAATTATTAGACAAACGTGAATACTAAACAAACTTCCGAATTTCGTTATAAATCGGACTCTTCATATTGGAAAGGTCAGTGATGTTATTTGTGTTTCGTTATAAATAAAAATAAAATA
Organism: Tipula vernalis; assembly: GCA_958295665.1. Classification (NCBI taxonomy): domain Eukaryota; kingdom Metazoa; phylum Arthropoda; class Insecta; order Diptera; family Tipulidae; genus Tipula; species Tipula vernalis. The sequence goes on along the minus strand of OY282559.1, from coordinate 85,120,181 downwards.
AAAAACGTAAATTATGCTCATGGTCATCGTAAATAATAATTGTTGCTAAGATTTGTATTTTTTGAAAGTAAGTTCAGGGTATTCCTTCAATTTTGTTATTACCTTGCAAATTATTATGTTTGAATTTGTAATTCGTGTGCCTGTTTGTTCGAAAATTTCCAGGTGTAAATATGTACAGAAAAAAATCTATACAATGCAAATATAGAATATTCTAATTCTATAAAGCTTTCGCCAAAAATCAATATGTAAATATTTAAATGGCGTGACGTCTATTTGTTTATGTGGTTTAGAATTTTAGATACTTATAGAACCTTAGCTGAATAAGCAAATAATAGTCTTCGATTATTTATTTTATTATACGAGAATATACACAAGGTGGTCTAAGAAAGTTTAACGATCATTCCTATCTCGTTGTTGTTATCTGATTCGTGATAATTGAAGTGGAGAACGTTTTTTGTTAAATTTGTATTTTTATGATGGCTGCATTTGTACACAAAATATGATAATTTGTATTCAATCACTTAGCTTGGATTTTAATTAGCATATTGTTGTGATTTATATTGAAAAGTTATTGGTGATTGGAAAATTATTTTATCCTTCGAAGTTTCAAAATATTTTTTATATGTATTACGAATTTAAAATATAAAAGATGCAATTAACGCTTAATGGATTGATTGTGATTTGTTTGTGTGTCTGTTTACGGTGAGTGCTTCATTTTAGTTCGCGCATATCGGACTTAGAAATTCCGTACAATTTAAATTTAATTTTACAGCTGCACTATAATTTGCAGCTGATTACGACTATATAGAATGCCAGTTTGATTTATGCTGTTAATCGGTCTAAATAATTCAGATCGGTTAAGCTACATTTAAAACGGTTTCGACACGCATAGACAACTAAACACCACCCATTTATGCATTATGGTACGTAGCCAAGTCGCTTGACAAATTTGGACTAATTTAGCGAGAAATCCAGAATGTTTAAGTCCATTAAGGAACATTATGTATCGTTATATTAAGAGGAGAAAATTTCGAAAGTAAGCTAGTGTTTGCGTGTATAGGTAATAAGCAGATTGAAACAGTTTTCTTTGTATCCTAAAAAAATTGGTTTTTGGATTTACACACTATACATTTCTCTCAGGCCAATATTTCAGTTAGGGGTTTACTATAAATAATAATTGTTGTAGTGTGCAACGCCGGACAGTTTGAATTATTAATTGTACACTTATGCCCAGTTTCATAAAAACAGAGACAATCTGCAGTTAAATAAATGACAGTTCCTCTCCTAATTCTACCGCAAGGTCCAAATAAAAAAGAAATACATAATCAGCTTTCAAATTCATTTCAATTATGAAACAAATCGCAACGTCAAAAGTAGAAAGAGAAAACTATTATTTAACTGGAGTTTGGATGTTTTTCTTTTTATTCCTAACGTATTGGGTAATTCAGCAACCATATGCATCCATATATTTAGCTTAGATTTTGGAAAGTTTGCTAAGTGAATAAAATAACATAAAATATAAAGGGATAATCTCATGAAGTGGTCAGAACTTCGGTCTTGATTAATTCAACTCCTAAATCAATCCCGAAATGAATCTCTTAAATCAAGATTCAACTCAGCCTCCAACTTAATATGCAAATCAACCTCCATATCAATCGCAACATAATTCTAAATGCATTCACCAAATTAACCGCCAACCAAACCCTCAAATCAATCACCAAATTAACCCCAAATCAACTTTCAAATCAACCCTTAACCTGACTCCAAATAAAATCTTAAATAATTCCTAATCGAACAACTCACTTAACCCCAATGCAAGCCAACTAAACCCTAACTCAACTTCAACTCAACTTAGCTCGAACCAAATCTCAACTATCTGCTAAACTCATATCATCGTACCAACATACCATCATACAATCACCATCATACCACCACACCATCGTACCATTATAACATCATAACATCATACCTTCATACCGTCATCAAAAATCAACTCAATTTTTGAAGTTTTAGAAATTCCTCTGTAGTAACTTTTGACCTGTTTACCATCAATCAAGAATGAGATGAATGTTTGAGATATTAACGGTAACATTTTTTAAGTCTTAAATAATAATTGTGTAAGGTTTGGTTCAAATCGTTCAAGTCGTGTGTGGATTTGTTTAAATATCATACACATATGCTGCACATAGATACAAACACTCACTTTATTTTATAGATTGTTCAACTGCTCACTAAACACTGATCCAACACCATTTCAACCTCAATTCAACCCGCAAACGGCCCCCAACTGAACCCTCAACGCAACCGTAAACTCTCAATGGTATATTTCTATAACCCGGTAGTTTGGGTTCATTCGTATGGCAAGTACCTGACTTTTTTGACGCACAGGTTCCAACAGCTTTTCAAATTTAGGGCTTGACCATAGAAACGAATTGGAAAAAAAAAATTCTAAATCCTCAATCCGTTCTCGAGATACCATGGATACAGATATACAGACATCCAGACAGACGGACGGACATTTTTTTTTTTTGCTTTCTTAGATTCAGGAACTTTCAAAAAATCGAGAGAAAAGTAGTTTTGGACCAACCAAACTTTTGAAAATTTTTGACAGGATTTCAATACTTTGGTCTTTTTAGGCCGAAAGGATAGTATTACTGCCAGAACATGATAATTAGTGAGAGAAAATGACATGGAAAGTCAATTAGTCCAATGTTTGATGGTAGTGACGTGAAATTTGGACACTAAGTAGGGAATGGATGTGGGAGGGGGTGGATACCACCCCTTATCGGGGGCGGAAATTAGTACACTGAAAATAACCGCAGAAATCTACAGAGGGATAAATTCTACGCAAAAAATGTTTAATGAACTTTTTTCTATAAATAAATATTTTTCGAGATATTCGCGATTGAAAATGTTGATTTTCCATCTAAAAAATGCATGCATTTAATCTGCATTTCTTAATAATAATATATCTAATCGCTCCAAGAACCATTCTAATGGAATTAAACCCAAACGTTTTACGCATAGCATTATTATTTGTGATCTGTTTTTAACATGTAGCTTTTGTTTTGATTTGGCTGAGCCTAGTAGGTTGTAAACTTCAAACGAGTCAACATAGAACAAAAGCTCAATAAGTTTTTTGTTATAAAAGAAATCGTTATTTTTATAAAATAAACCGTCTTTGTGTAATCATGAAGTTTGGAATAATTGTATTCTTGATCTGATGTAAACTGCAATTTAATCTGTTCATCTTCCAAAAGAAATTTTAATATTTGGACTAATTGAATGTAGTAATAAAAACAGGGTTTATGATAATTGTTTAATCCCAAAATGATTTTAAGAGGTTTAACTATAGAAGGCGATAGCGCATTTTGATTTCTTTTATAAGTTGACATTGAACTATTTGACAACAAATTTAACTTACGGAAAATTGAAACTGAAAGATCATTTTTCGAACTATTTTCATTATTAAATTTAGCAAAATGCTGGTCAATAATCTGCCCAGATTGGATCCTTAATACATCTGAGCAATATGATAATCTTTCAGCTATTAAAGAAATGACACGTTCTGGGATAATACGTTCGCTTTTCAATTTTAAAAATAAATCACAGATTAAATTTTTAATGTCTATCGCAGAATCTCTGTTAACAATTTTCTTAGCGGCGTTTAAGCTAGGTGTTGAACCCACTAATGTTGAATGTAATTTGCGTTTTTGTCAACAAAAACTCAAGTTTTTTTTTACTGTGCACATGATGTTCAAAACAATACTCAAAACATGCATTCTCAACATAATCTACCTGTACAAACATACAGTTATAGGTTTGAAGAAAAATAAAAAATAAAAAAAAATAATTTATTTGAACATTTATTTTTCAATCTTACTTTAACAGAGTTTAAACTATAACTAAACTTACAAATTATATCTTAAGTTCTTCTAAAAGGAAAAATGTCTATTTAGCAAAAAGTTGGAACTCAACTTATTTCTCACGTTGTGTGTTATCAACATTTTATTCACGTTGTGCATTATCAACATTTTTTATTGATCGTATTTCAGACATGTTCGTTCATGGTATTTACTGTTCAGCAATATTACTTGACACCTTATATGTGTGGTAATGTGTTGCTATGTTGAGTCAGTAGATTACATGAATATAACTCCTCCCGGGGGTGAGGAAAGGTCGTCCAGGTCCTTTGGTTTGATGCCAGCTTTTGTTAACAGGTCCGAATATGATGCGGTTTGGTTGGTTTTCTGTGTTTCTTGGCTTGAGATGCTTGATTTCTCTATCTTTATCGTGGTAGTACGCCTATTGATGACAATGTAACTGATTAATACCAAGATGCCGACTGATGAGAGGGATACGCCTCCTGATAGTGTCCACATCCAATTCTGGTGGTTTACTTGCTTGAGATATACATTTCTGATATGATTCCTACTCTGGATGTTCTCCTTGTTGATTACCTCCATGTCAAGCATTTTTACTAATTTACGGGTTGCTTCAATATTGTAAAGTGCTCCCTGTATTTCCTGCATTTTACCTCTAATCTCATACGATTGAAATTTCCTGTTATTGAAGTTTATGGTACAATTCCAAAATGTTATCAGAAACTTTCCTGATAATACTCTGTCGTTGGGTCCGCAATCCGAAGATAATGTCTCGTTTTTTGCGTTGTTTATTAGAAGTTTACCCTCGTAGATGAATTGTATGATTGTTTCGGTTTCGGATGTCACATTACAGCAGCTTTTGGTCCCCATAACTAGTGGTTTAATACACTTATCATTAAACTCTCGAATATCCGAATGTCTTTGCACAAATTTGTTGTGGTTCGAACTTGTGAACAATTTTTGATTGCTTTTGATGATGTATTGAGGATAGTTCCCTATGATGGTGTCATTTATAATTAATAGTAATACCATCATTACTGTTGAATCTTCTTCTTTCAATTTTGGTACTTGAAGCATGTACAGGAGAGTTTCTTTATTTACTGCTATTTTCGGGGTGACGAATTCTAGTGCTTCATCCGGCAGCGTGATGTTAATACCCTGATTGACGAGTAGATCCTTTACTACGATTATTTCTTTCAAAAAAAGTATTTTACTACTTGGTAGTTCTACTTTTGTCTGGATTATTGCATCTTGGATGTCTTCTAGTATTGTGTTGACGGTGTCTATGTTAATTATAGTTGCTAACATCTCTATTTCCGTTAATTCAACTTTGTTAGCCATTGTGCTGTTACTTATAGCCCTGTTTACTGTGTCTGCGCGATTGTTTGGATTCTTTTATTGATTTGTTCGTTTATTCGAAATTGTTGATTATTTGCATCTATTAGTTGATTCATCGTACTGTTGACTACGCGTAGATCGTCAGCGTCTGGATTTCCCGCGAGCCATTTCCATGCTGATCCTAATGTATCCCATCGTTTGTGTCTATTATTATGCATGGGTGACATTTGACGAAGATTGTTGTATAATTTCTTCAAATTTTGTCTTATTATGCTATCAAGTTCCAACTTATCATACAATTTACTGATCATAATTTTGTTAATAGATTCTACAACTAATTCTATATTAATTAAGTTAACAGGGTGTATGATTTTGATATTCCCTATTTGAATTTTACATTGATTTGTTTTTATTAGTAGTGTAGGGTCTTTATGCAAATTTTTAATTTCTAGTCTTTGAGCATTACAAATATAAAATAGGACTATTAAGACAAATAGTATTAACGTTACAAACATGATTTTCTGGAATATACAAAAAAATTACAATATTATTATTTTTACTTTAATCTTTTAATTTTGCTCTTATTTCTTTTAATATTTCTAGTTGTTTTGAAAGTTTTATAATTTACATCTTTTATTTTAGTTTCGATCCCTCTAGGTTGTGATTTTGTTCTAATATTTGGTTTGATATAAACTAATTGATCCTCTCTTAAATTTGGGGGTTCTTCCTTACTGCTATTTTGTTTCATCATTCTAACTCTCGCTTTTTGTATTTCGCTCGGGTTTAACAAGTTGTTTTGGTTGAAGATAATTTCATTCGGCGTGAAGCCGGTGGATGAATGTACAGAATTATTGTACAATGCCACTGATAATTCTATTGTCGTTAGGGTACTTGAGTCTGGAAATTTATCTCGATTTTTATTGAAAATTTCTAGAATAGTCGAATGCGTTTTCTCGACTTGGCCGTTTGACTCTGAGGATGACACGTATTCTAATTTAATATTAAGCTTGCTCAAGTATTCTCTAAATTGCAACGATTGGAACGTTGTCTCATGATCTGAAAAAATGGTATTGGGGATTCCGAATTGAGTGAAATCTTTTGTCAAGGTACTTGTTGTGTCTGGAAGGTTTTTTGTTTCGATCGGAATCATTTGTAGATGTTTGGAGAAGGAGTCTATTACAGACAAAAATTGGTTTTGTTAATTTGCAAAATATCAATGTTTGGGAAAAAATAGGAACGTCTTATCTGACTTTCCACTTCTCTTGTCCCTCTATGAGCTCTTTCGTGCTCTTTGCTGATAATCATATCCTGACGCCCCTCATTGGTTACGTCTTCGATCATTGTCGTAGCGAAAACGAAATGGCCGTTTTGAGAGAAGTTCTCTCGAAATGACTCCAGGATTGTTTGATACAAACTTTCTGGTGCCATGATTGCGGTTTGTTTACCGTTATGGAATTTTTTTATGAGATTCGAATTTTCATCTTTTTCAAATGTTTCCTTTGAAACTATAATTCTTTTAAAGCTTGGGAATATATCTTCCCAAATTGTCATATCTTGATTTGAGACTTTGAAAATTAATTGATTCCTATAATAGTTAATAGGATGGTCTGAAAAGTGTATGAAATAGTCGTCAGATGTGTCTGCCGAATGGACTGTTTCGATATCATTATCATTAGCGGGGTGATTTTCTGACATGCTTCCAGATTCACGTGAAGTGTTATCTGTTCGCTCATTAAAATGCAGTTCGTTGTTTGTAGTGGGCATCCTGCTAAGTGTGTCTGCCACTACATTTGATCTGTCCTCTTTATAGACTACGTCTTAATCATAGTTTTCCAGTTCGAGTCTCCATCGTAATATTTTGGAGTTTTTCTCCGAGGATTTAATGAAGGTTAGAGGCTTGTGGTCCGTTACCAACGTAGATTTATTACCGTACAGGTATGGTTGTTTTTACGGCCCATATTATGGTCAATGCCTCTTTCTCATTCGTCGCATAGTTCACTTCTGTAGAATTTAGTGTTCGCGAGGCGAATGCAATGGGTCTCTCTACATTATTCTGAATTTGCGAGAGAACTGCACCTAGAGCGAAATCTGATGCGTCTGTGGCCAGAATAAATTGTTTCGTGAAGTCGGTGTAGGCTAGGATTTGGTCTGTAGCTAAAATTCTTTTAAGAGCCTCAAATGCTTTTATATATTCAGTATCTTTGATATAAATTAGTGTTTTATTTTTATGAGCCAATTAATATTTATAAATTAAACAATTTTTATTTGGTTTAGGGTTCTTTTTATTTCTCTTTGAATTAATTAAAGCTTTAGCTTTCGATTCAAAAGCGTAATGAAAAATATATCAAAAATTCCTTCTTTTATACATAAATCAAAAAATAAAGCAATCACAAATTTTTATTAAAACCGACTTTTCATGGAAACGCCCAGCCATGTATTTTCGAAAAAAACCTTGCTAATGCGCTTTCATATAAAAACGGTTGTACAATTGACTAAAAATAAAATTGCATGAGGCAAAAAACAATTTAGATGAACAAATCATAAGAGTTACCAATATATGACGCGTAATCTTCAATGACATTTATTGAATTTGTACTTGATTTAATTTGTAACATTTCCAAAATCGATCTTTTTCTAAAATTTTTTTGTTTCTCGAGAATTTTTATGTTATCTAAACTGATTTGATGGTTCGTATTTTTCAGTTGTCGTGTAAGTTTTTTTTTTTTTTTTTTTTTTGAAAATAATTCTGTTTTATTATTTCTTTTTTAATTACAATCTAGTCTAAGACTAATAAGCAATTTTATTCTAACTTAAATTACTACATTTTACTGAAATTTAAGGGTTCATCCATCGATGTACTCCTTAGTTTTGATATTTATGATTTGATCGCGCTTTTGTCGTGCGCTAGATAAAGATTTATTTTAACTGATTTACACTAACTCAAAAGGCTTTACTCTTTTGAGCCTTCTAACTAAATCCGTATTATCCAGTAGCTGGTTGGCCTCTATGTTGACATGGTGAAGTAGCCGTTGTTCATGACTTCTAGCAAATTTCATAATTTCGGTTTTGATGAGTTCTATGCCCAGATCTTTGTGGATGTCGCTATTTCTGACAAACCATGGTGCGTTGACGATGCTTCTTAGCACTTTGTTTTGGAATCGTTGGATAATATCCATGTTGCTCTGCTTGGTACACCCCCACAGCTGTATACCATAAGTCCAAACAGGCTTCAATATTTGCTTATAAAGCAGAAGTTTATTAGGGATTGATAAATGAGAGTTTCTTCCCAGTAACCAATACATTTTTTTGTATTTTAATTCCAACTCGCCTCTTTTCTTTTTTACATGAGCTTTCCAGCGAAGTTTAGCGTCTAACGTCATACCAAGATATTTGGCAGTGTTTGCATGTGGTATTTCTTGATTATTTAAATATACTGGTTTATGAACTAATCTCTTGTTCGTAAAGTCAACATGTACAGATTTAGTTTCATTTAGTTTTATGCGCCATTTTTTTGTCCAATTGTGTACTTGCTCTATGGCGTTTTGTAATTGCTCTGCTGTATCTGAGTTGTTGTCACCTACTGCCATGATAGCTGTGTCATCGGGGAAAGTGGCTATCATGTTGTTTTGTGGGATTGGGACATCTCGGGTGTATAGTAAATACAGAAGTGGCCCAAGTACACTTCCTTGTGGAACTCCTGCTTTTATTCCCTTAAGCTCTGAATATTCATCTTCTTGCTTAAGCCTGAAATATCTTTCCGTTATATATGATTCCAGTATTATGCTGTACTGTTTCGGTAGGATTAATTTGAGTTTGTAGATTAATCCTTCGTGCCAAACTTTATCAAAGGCCTGCGCTACATCAAGGAATACTGCAGAACAAACTTTTTTCTCTTCTAAAGTCTTCTCAATAATATTGGTTATTCTATGCACTTGATCGATAGTTGAGTGCTCACTGCGAAAACCAAATTGGTGATTCGGAATTAGATTATTTTTTTCAGTTATTAGTTTAAGCCTTTTTAATAGTAGCTTTTCAAAGAGTTTGGACATTATCGGCAACAACGATATAGGCCTATATGATGTTATTAGATGTGGCGGTTTTCCTGGTTTGGGAATCATGATGACCTCAGCCACTTTCCAAAGTTTGGGTACATACTTTAACCTAAATGCGGCGTTTATGATATTAGTTAACTTTACCGTAGCTTTTCCCGGTAGCTGCTTTATTATTTCTCCGGTAATCAGGTCAAACCCTGGTGCTTTCTTTAAGTTTAAATTGTTTTTAATTTCATTTGCTACTTCAGTAGTCGATGTAGGGGTGACATCTTCGAGAATTTGTGTTATGTTTTCATCCAATATTTCTCGTAATTGACATTCATGAGGTTGAAATATATTTTCAAGATGATTGGCAAAACCTTCAGCTTTTTCTTTGTTTTTCCTTGCCCATGTTCCATCCATTTTCCTGATAGGATGGATCGGCATTATTGGCCTTTTCAGAGTTTTAGTTGCTTTCCAAAGCGAATAATCCGTATTACTATCATTCGTTAACTTACTTAAGTAGAAATTAACTGACTCATTTTTTAATTTCTGAATTTCTCTTGTTAATTGTTGAGTAAGATTATTTAGTCTTTTTTTTGTCCTGTGGAGCTCTAGTTTGGTGCCATTTTTTTCTGGATTTGCGTTTATCCCTAAGGAGATTTCTAATTTCTATTGGATAGTTATTTCCTTTTAGCCTTGATTTGATTTCTGGAGTACTTTCCCATGCTGATTGTTGAATATCTGTAATGAACTTTTCTACTTCTATGTCCAGTTGATCCATAGTTTTTAAAGGAACTTTCAAAAGTATTCTTTGTTCCAGGTGTACTTTGAAACTTTCCCAGTTCGTATATTTGTTGGTTAATACTGGATTATTCCCTTTTTGGATGATATACTCGCTTAGAGTTAGGACTATTGGAGAATGATCTGAGCTCATTTCTTGGCTTTCTTCAACTTTCATAAAATTATTAGAAATATTTTTGGTTATAAAAAAATCGATCAGGTCAGGTATTTTCCCTGGGTCAGTTGGCCAATATGTTGGTTTACCTGTTGAAATGGATTCACATCCATTTTCTTTGATGGCAATCAATAATTCTTTTCCTTTAGTGGTAGTTAATCTAGAACCCCAGTGAGTATTCTTCGCATTGAAGTCACCACCTATTATGAACCTTTTTCCCAGACACTTAAAGAACTCTGAGTATTGTTTGCTTTTAATTGAATGTCTTGGTGGACAGTATAATCCTGCCACAACAATAGGAAAGTTTTCCGTTTTTATATAAACCACTGTGGCCTGAATTTCTTCTTTTCCGTACTTTGCTTCTTCAAAATGTTGGATATTTTTTTTAATGATGACTGCACTTCCTCCTCTGGCTGAATTATCTGGATGAATAGTGTGATATATGCAATAGCCTTTAAATGTTATGTAGGATTGCTTAGTAAAATGTGTTTCCGAAATAAGACACACATCTATATTCTCAATGTCGAGGACTGCTTGTAGTTCTTGCTGATGCCGGAGCAAACCATTAGCATTCCATGACATGATTTTCATTGTGTTGTTCATTTTTGTGTTGATTTGGGTTTAGCTCCCAATGCTCTATCTTCCAATTTTTGTAGCCTCTCATCAAATTTTGTTAATTTCATGAGAATATCTTGTAATGTTTGACTGATGTCTACATCTTTAGATTTTTGCTGGGGTTTATTGACTACGCCACTTGTTACTTCAGCATATGTAACACCTTCAGTTCTTAGTTGGCGGCCAAATGGTTGCCCATTGTCTTGTTTTGCATGCCTCTCATATCGATTTGACTGGCCATACATTTGAGTTTTATTCATCCTTTGGTTTTTCATTTTCTGAATTTCCTTTGCAACAATACATCCTCGATAGTTAGCAGGATGACCTTGTCCACAGTGTACACATTTAAGTTGAGCTTGTGGATTGTCGCATTTTCCAGTTAGGTGGTGTCCGGCACATTTAACACACCTTGGAAGTTTGCCACAATATCTTTGCGTATGTCCATATGCCTGACACTTTTGGCATTGCGGAACTAGTTTAGACTTTCTAAGTGGTTGAATTTCCACTTTGCAACCCAATAAACTAGTGATCTTATATATTTTAGTTATATTTTCGTCACAACTGAATGTTAGTACAAACATGTCTAGCTTCTTTTTATTTCTCCAGCTAACTTTGTTCATTACGCTGATTATTTTAAATTCTTTCGATGATAATTCTTCTTTAATTCGTTCTGGGCTACATGTATGATGTAAGTTCCTTGCCATAACTCTGATTGGCCTTTCTTGTTTATTTTCATACGTGTGAAAGATAAATGAGCCTTCGGTCAAAGTTTTCACTACGTTTCTATATGCATCGACGCTATTTACGTTGATGCTTATTTTATTTTGATTCATCAATTTAGTGATGAATGATTCTTCGGAAACACTCGCCTTAATTATATCATAGAAAACGTGATAATTTTTAACATCATCTACTATGATCGGTGGTGGGGGAGGTGTTTTTTTATCTGTTTTGATATTTGTCTCAACCTTTTGAGGCTGAGTGTTTTGATCCAGAGTTTGTGGTTTTTGTGGTGGTGACGGTGTATTATTTAACCTTCTCTTTTTACTTTTTCTAGACTTAGCACGAATCCATTCTGTTTCTTTAGCTAAGTCTTCCTCATCGGTTTGATATTCAACGTTTTTATTAACATTAGAATTGGTGTTTTGTTTCTGTATTATTGATGATTCGGTTGGACATTTAACATTGTTGGCGTTAAGTTCGGTATTCTGGTTCTGCTTCATTGATGGCTTAGCTTGAGTTTCGTTCTGCTTTAATTGCATCATTTCTTTTTTTAGTTCGTCAATTTGTTGTTGTAAATTGAGAATAATAATGCTTTGCTGATTTTTCTCATCAGTTACTTTTTGCCATTGTTTGTATAACGTTAGCTCTTTTTCTGAAGTACCACTTTCGAGAATAGATGTTTCATCATAGTTATATGAGGTTGTTATACTTGCTTGTTGGGGTGCTGCTGTTGCGCCCTTATTATTTTGGAATCGTTCCATGTTAAAATTTTCAGATGAGAAATTAAAAGTTTTCTCAGGAGATCTAGCAACGTTTCCTCCCTTGTGGAACGGGCTGTTTACTATTTCCATATTTTTGTTTTTTTGTGTATGCAAGGATCGGCCCTCCCCAGAATCCTTAGGGCCAGTCTCATCAGAGAGTGGATTGCCCAATATTTCTATTGGTTTACCACCTGGGGTATTTTTTCAATGGGTGTAAGTGCACTAATGCTTAAATTTTGATCTTTATTTATGTCACTTTTGTGTTGGTAAAATCTTTTTTCTAAAAATTGTTTCGTCTGTCCTGTGTATGTAGCATTGCAACTACATTGTACCTGATAAACAATGTTTGATTGTTTCTTTAAAGGTGTTTTATCTTTAATTTTAGAAAACAAGTTGTTGTTTAAACTTGAAGCTGCACGTCCTATAATTTTAAAGTTATAATTTTTGAAAAGATTTTTGATTTTTTCATAAAGATTTTTAACGTAGGGAATGGCCAAATAATTAGTGGTTTCATTTGTTGATCGAGAATTAAAATTTGTATGGGAATTTTTTTGTTTCCAAATTATCTGGTTTACCAATTTTTCCGGATACTGGTTTCGACATAATGTATCTTTTAGAATTTTTAAATTTTTATTGTGAAATTTAGTATCGGAAAGTTTTAGAATTTTTTGGGTCAAAATTTTAATGGTGTTAATTTTATAATTGTTGGGAAGCCAAGAATGAAAATTTAGATATCTACCCGATCAAGTATTTTCGTGGTACCAATCACACGTAATTTTGCCATTTGGTTCATGAATCAGCAGAATGTCCAAAAATAAAATTTTGTTATCTACTTCTTTTTCTAAGGTAAGTTTTATTCTGTTGTTTTTCGAATTAAATTTTTCTAAAAATGAATCAATTTTATTTATTGGTATTGCCGTAATTATATCGTCCACATATCTAAAGTAAAACACTGGTTGAAAATCTAATGAATTTAATACCGAATTTTCCAAATGTTCCATTAATAAATTTGCTGTTATCGGACTTATTGGTGAGCCCATAGGTGAGCCAAAAATATGTTTATAAATTTTGTTGTCAAAAGAAAATTCAGAATTGTTCAAAACGATATCTAAAGCAGTGAAAAATTGAATTTTTTTTAATTTTGATTTAGCATTTTTCTTTATATTTCTCCAATTTTGACTTATAATATTTTTGACAATTTGGCTATCGACGTTCATGAACAAAGACGTAACATCCAAAGAGATTAACATAAAATTTGGTGGGATCGTAACATTACTAATTTTATTTTTGAAATCTTCAGAATTTTGTATGTAAGAATTTGTCTTTCTACACTAGGTTTTAGAATATTGCCTAAAAATGATGCTAAAGAATATGTGGGACCATCTATGGAACTGACAATTGGTCTATACGGCAAATTTGGTTTGTGGATTTTTGGTAAACCGTATAATTTTGGAATGACTGCGGTGTAACTCGTTACATTTTTCCTTGTTTTCAAGTCAATATTCCCAGAATTCTCCCATTCTTTTGCCATTGAATTTATTTTCGTCTGTATTGGTGTCGATATGTCTCTAGCAGTTTGTACGTATGTGGAATCGTCATTTAGTATGCTGTACATTTTTTCCAGATAGTCCGTTCTTCGTGACCATAATCCCTGGATTATCTTTTAGAAAAGTTTTTGTTTGTTTTACATAAGTTAAAATTCTTTTTTCGACTGGCATTAGATTTTGAAATTTTGTACTATTTTTGTAATTTGTCAAAATGTTTATAAAATTATTCCGAATATTTACACGATCGTTGTCATTTAAACCAAAAATTTCACTTTCCACATCTGAAATAATTTTGAAATATGGAATTGAAGAACCGATGGTTGGAGGAGAAAATTTATTATCTAAACTTAAAATAATTTTCACATGAATCGGAAGTTCGATATTTGAATAATTTACTAGCCATCTTTCACAAGTACCAAATAAACCATTCGTTAAAACCGGTGTGAAGTTTTTAACAAAATTTGTTAAAACAAACATTTATGCGAGTATACAAAATATTTTTAACAGTGTGTTCAACAAAAAATAAATTAAACGAATTTCTAATTAGAATATCTTCTGCATTATTCACAAAAATATTATTTTGATACAATATTTTACATAAATTATCAAATCAAATGATTTTTATAACAATATTCGAACGAAAACAATAACAAACCGATTCACCGCTTTATTGATAATTTTTTTGAATCAATTTTGTAGTATTAATTATTGTCGGGCCGATTTCAGAGATGTCCAAAGGGTTTCACTATATACATAAGATAGCTTAATTAATTACCTATCGAAACCATCAGGTCTTATTAACGGCTAGTGAGAAGCACTATGAATTAACAAGCTTTCAATTTAAAAAATCGGACCTCAATCAATTTTTTTGATATAAATTTCTTAGAATTAATTTTGTCGGGCCGATCTCAGAGATGTCCAAAGGGTTTCACTATATACATTAGATAGCTTGATTAATTACCTATCGAAACCATCAGGTCTTATTAACGGCTAGTGAGAAGCACTATGAATTAACAAGCTTTCAATTTAAAAAATCGGACCTCAATCAATTTTTTTGATATAAATTTCTTAGAATTAATTTTGTCGAGCCGATCTCAGAGATGTCCAAAGGGTTTCACTATATACATTAGATAGCTTGATTAATTACCTATCGAAACCATCAGGGCTTATTAACGGCTAGTGAGAAGCACTATGAATTAACAAGCTTTCAATTTAAAAAATCGGACCTCAATCAATTTTTTTGATATAAATTTCTTAGAATTAATTTTGTCGGGCCGATCTCAGAGATGTCCAAAGGGTTTCACTATATACATTAGATAGATTGATTAATTACCTATCGAAACCATCAGGTCTTATTAACGGCTAGTGAGAAGCACTATGAATTAACAAGCTTTCAATTTAAAAAATCGGACCTCAATCAATTTTTTTGATATAAATTTCTTAGAATTAATTTTGTCGAGCCGATCTCAGAGATGTCCAAAGGGTTTCACTATATACATTAGATAGATTGATTAATTACCTATCGAAACCATCAGGTCTTATTAACGGCTAGTGAGAAGCACTATGAATTAACAAGCTTTCAATTTAAAAAATCGGACCTCAATCAATTTTTTTGATATAAATTTCTTAGAATTAATTTTGTCGGGCCGATCTCAGAGATGTCCAAAGGGTTTCACTATATACATTAGATAGATTGATTAATTACCTATCGAAACCATCAGGTCTTATTAACGGCTAGTGAGAAGCACTATGAATTAACAAGCTTTCAATTTAAAAAATCGGACCTCAATCAATTTTTTTGATATAAATTTCTTAGAATTAATTTTGTCGGGCCGATCTCAGAGATGTCCAAAGGGTTTCACTATATACATAAGATAGCTTAATTAATTACCTATCGAAACCATCAGGTCTTATTAACGGCTAGTGAGAAGCACTATGAATTAACAAGCTTTCAATTTAAAAAATCGGACCTCAATCAATTTTTTTGATATAAATTTCTTAGAATTAATTTTGTCGAGCCGATCTCAGAGATGTCCAAAGGGTTTCACTATATACATTAGATAGCTTGATTAATTACCTATCGAAACCATCAGGTCTTATTAACGGCTAGTGAGAAGCACTATGAATTAACAAGCTTTCAATTTAAAAAATCGGACCTCAATCAATTTTTTTGATATAAATTTCTTAGAATTAATTTTGTCGGGCCGATCTCAGAGATGTCCAAAGGGTTTACTATATACATTAGATAGATTGATTAATTACCTATCGAAACCATCAGGTCTTATTAACGGCTAGTGAGAAGCACTATGAATTAACAAGCTTTCAATTTAAAAAATCGGACCTCAATCAATTTTTTTGATATAAATTTCTTAGAATTAATTTTGTCGAGCCGATCTCAGAGATGTCCAAAGGGTTTCACTATATACATTAGATAGATTGATTAATTACCTATCGAAACCATCAGGTCTTATTAACGGCTAGTGAGAAGCACTATGAATTAACAAGCTTTCAATTTAAAAAATCGGACCTCAATCAATTTTTTTGATATAAATTTCTTAGAATTAATTTTGTCGAGCCGATCTCAGAGATGTCCAAAGGGTTTACTATATACATTAGATAGCTCGATTAATTACCTATCGAAACCATCAGGGCTTATTAACGGCTAGTGAGAAGCACTATGAATTAACAAGCTTTCAATTTAAAAAATCGGACCTCAATCAATTTTTTTGATATAAATTTCTTAGAATTAATCAGAGATCCTCATTCATACAAGCATTCATATGGAGCGCCCAAGCCAATGGGATCCATTTCACTCACGACAGAGAGCCCGTTTATATAGGGATCTTATAGGGATCTTCTTTCATTTCCAAGAAAAACGAAGCACCTGGTTTGCCAGACTGTTGGTTGACGGTTTCGTCGCCCCTTCAGGCCGTATAATTAAAAAGTAATAATTAATTAATAATTAATAATTAATAATTGGACTTTTCTCGGTTCCAGGCGAAATTGGTCGATTTGGTAATTTTCAAAAAATGGCATTGCGTGATATGAATACTTCAATGCATTCCCTTTACAACCTTTATAGTCTATATGAGCCAATCGCTGAGATTTGGTATAACACTGATCGTAATGGAACAAATAGTGCACAAATATTACTATATTATATTTTGTCACGAGACCTCGGATATTGACAAAGTACATGGCAAGACTAACATGTCGTGTAGTTTGGATTTCCAATACATATTTCAAAATTATACACATTATTGTATGTATGGAAAAACCGATGCAAAAAAAACAAAAAAAATGTATAAAAAATGTCAAAAAAAAAAAATGAAGGTGTTGCCAAAACATGACTTTCTTTTACGACTTTTTGAGAAGTTAATTAAATTATAATTCGTTAATACAAATAGTTTTTGATTTAAATTATGGCCAGAAGATAGATAAATTAAATATAAAAGAGTAAGAATGTTTTTTTTTTATTTTTTTTATTTTTATTAGGCTTGGCTCCTACATAACATAGACGAGTAAGAATGTTATTATATACATACATATATAATTCTATTTCTTCAATCTCTTATATAAACTGGCAGAAGATATTCTAATTAGAAATTCGTTTAATTTATTTTTTGTTGAATACACTGTTAAAAATATTTTGTATACTCGCATAAATGTTTGTTTTAACAAATTTTGTTAAAAACTTCACACCGGTTTCGTTAAAGTATCTAAATTATTATTTATGATTTGTTCAAATTTTGATTTTTGTCTCACCTTAATTTCATTAAAATGATAATTGAATGTCCTTTCCGCATGTTGATAAAATTCTTCAAAAACGCTGCTTGGTAAAATTCCTTGAAGAAATCGACTGAGTGTACTTAAATTCCTTTTTGTGTCTTTAATGTTTCTTATCGTCATAAAACGAACTTATTTTCTAACCGCTGCAATACATCTTGTATAAAAGAAGGAATTTTTGATATATTTTTCATTACGCTTTTGAAAATGAACTCGAATAGGGTTCGAAAGCTAAAGCTTTAATTAATTAAAAAAGAAATAAAAAGAGCCCTAAACCAAATAAAAATTGTTTAGTTTATAAGTATCTTTGATATTGAGATTTCTATCTTTCTTCAGATATTTAGACATGGGTTTCGTAATTTTCGAGTAATCTCTTATGAATCTTCTATAATAATCCGAAAGTCCCAGAAAATGTTTAATTTCTTTCGGGGTTTTCGGTAATGGCCAGTCTATAATTTTCTGGATTTTGTCCGCATTAGGTTTAACACCGTCTTGCGTGATTATATGGCCAAGGAACTCGGTTTCTTTTTAAGGAATTCACATTTATCTAGTAATTGGATTTTAAGATTAAAATGTGATGGTCTTTTGAGTATCATACTAAGATTTTGAATATGATTTTCCAAATTGTGTCCAATAATAATGATGTCATCCAGATAGACATGACAAATGTTTCCTATAAAATCCTGCAATACGTTGTTCATTGCGCGCTGGAACGTAGCGGGACCATTTTCTAAGCCGAAAGGCATTCTGAAAAATTCAAAATGACCCTTTCCGGTTGAAAATGCAGTTTTTTCCCTAGATTTCTCGTCCATTGGAATCTGGTGAAAGTCAGACTTTAGATCCAATGTTGAAAAGTACACCGACTTTCCTAAACTGTCCAATATTTCCTCTATCTGCGGGATTGGAAACTTGTCGTCTACGGTTTTCTCATTTAGCTTACAATAGTCAATCACGACTCTTATTTTCCATTTCCCCGAGGCATCCGTTTTTTTTGGGACCACCCAAATTGGAGAGGAGTAGGGACTTTTTGAATTACGGATTATTCCGCTATCCAACATTTCCTGTATCTGTTCCTCGACATCTTTTTTAGAGTGATGTGGGCATCTACACGTTTTAGTAAATACAGGGTTTTCGTCTTTTGTAATAATTTTGTGTTTAATAATTGTGGTTGATGACAGTTTCTCATTCTGTGTTTAATACTGCTTGATTTTTGAAAATTGTATCGATTAAAATGTTCTTTTCTTTTTCGGTTAGGTGTTCCGTCCGGATTATGTTTTCGATAGTTTTTCTATCAATTATTTTGTTATCACAACCCGGAATTGGTTTTAGTGTCTCAAAATTATTTACTTCCAATTTCATTTTTGGAAGTTTTTCCGGTGGATCCGGACTATCTGTCAACACTCTCACTGTCGTCTTGAAATTGTTAGCTTTGTATAAACCCGGTTGAATGGTTATATCTTTGTTTAATTTTTCGAACCCTGAGACCAACCAGTCGCCGTTCTCTGAGGTATCTATGGTGACAATGTGATTATAAAAGTTCTCTTCTGGGTAATATCTGTCAAACTTGTAAGTGTGATTGTTTAACAAAATTGAATTCGATTTATAATCAATTTTGGCGTTCATTTTCGCCATTGATTCGGAACCCAATATTCCGTCAAAAAATTTATGGAAATTTAACTCATAATAATTTTGAATTGGTAGATTATTATCACGATCGATTTGGAATAGAAGTAAATACAATGGTACTTACATTGCCAAGAAATGCAGGTGACGATCATAGAATTACGGTTCACATCAATAGAAAGAATATGATATAGTGAACAAAACAAAATTAAAAGCGTGATTGCGATAATTGAAAGATACACCTCTTTATACTTCTTATAGCATAATGTAAGTACAAGATGAAATCATCTACGATAAAGATGGTTCAGAACGAATACCAATTGACGAAAGCTTAATAGCACAACAACAAACATTAATGTGGAACGACGAAATGTACTTAAAAATTGCTCCTGAAGAAGGTAATGTTCCCATTAGTCTATTATTCGATGAACATGCAGAAGAATTATCCTTTCCTCAAATATACTTGGGTCAATTTAGAACTTTTCATGATGGCCTTACTGTCATAGCATTTCTGATGGCAACAAGTGAACTTAGACGATCTCACAGACAAGGAGTTACTCCCCACCATTTGTTATACTTGCAGCCATGAATGGTAGTGGAAAGACTTTTGTAATAAAAGGAATGATGGAAATATACAATAGATTTTTAGATACTGATGGCATTTTCAATGCCTATATAGCGTGTGCATCAACCGGAAAGGCTGCTACATCTATAGGTGGTTCACCAGTTCATAATGGAAGTTAACGAGTTATGTGCGAGTTAACTTAAAAAAAATAACTTTATTTCTCAAGATCAAACTAAAAACTAAACTACTACAAAAATGTATGGGAAATTACTCAAAAAAAATTTCATAAAAATTATTATCTTTCAACCGGACACAACACACGTTGTGTTGATTCGACAAGTTTGCGCTTGTCTCATAAATCACGTTGTGTTGACTCGACATTAATGGTGGTGTTAACTTCTCCCTCCTTAAAGATCCGCGTCTCGTGGGTCAGAAACTCAATTTCCTGGGGTGAATTACTGGTTGATCGCTGGAAATTTCGTCTTGATAGATCGGCTTGTTG
Organism: Tipula vernalis; assembly: GCA_958295665.1. Classification (NCBI taxonomy): domain Eukaryota; kingdom Metazoa; phylum Arthropoda; class Insecta; order Diptera; family Tipulidae; genus Tipula; species Tipula vernalis. The sequence continues at coordinate 85,099,848 of OY282559.1, read as the reverse complement.
ATAAACAGCATTCTTCTTTGACGTCTCACTCTAGCTTTGTTGGCGAGAAAAATGACTACTAAGCAGATGACAATGGTTATCATCTGAAGTCAATGAGGACAGCTTCTTTACGCTCGTTGAAAAGTTCTTGAAGTTGTTCAACGTTATTTATATACAAGTTATGTAAGTATCCTGGGTCAATTTTGACGCTTTTTTCCGTTATGTTTGCTTTTAGTACCGGTGGCAGTACTTGGGATGTCCTTGCTTCCCTGTTCGTAAAAGCTGATTCGCCGATTTTTATTGTTTCATTATGATACTGAATTAGAAAATTTCCTTCTAAATGTTTACTTCTATTACTATAAACGATGTCTCCTTTAAAGTTGCTTACGAAGATTGTATTGTCGTTTAATGGTTCGATGATTTGATTCTTATTGAACTGGTAATCACATTTAGCATTTAATCCCTTTATAATTTGGCTGATACAATGGTCCTTACTTAGTTCCTTCAGCTTACTCATTTCGCATATGGTGATATCTCGAAAGAGGTTGCATCTCTGGGTTATTCCAAATAATTCGTTTTGATTTAGCAAAAGTTCATTGAACTCCAGATGTATTTGTTTGTTTTGATTAACCGTTGGTTTTATGATGACATGGTTGTAGTTCTGCTTACTCGTCTTAGGTATAGATATGACGTATAGGATTGTAGAATCTTTAACCACCATCATTGGTTCCGCATACTCTATAGCCTCTATTTCATTTGAATACGGCAAGGTTTCTATTTCTGTTGTTAAGCGGCTAATTTCCCCTTTATCCAGTAAATTGGTGTTAACTATTTTTCCTTTTGCTAACTGTGCGGCTCGAATGATTTCTTTTATTTCCTCTTTGATGAGAGTAAGTCGGTTGTACAGTGTTTGTTGCGTCTTATCGTCTTCGTCTTCATTTAGGTGTTCTACAATTTTATTGAATTCATTGAGCATTTCTTGAGCTGTGTCCATTAATACTCTATTGATTTTGTATTGTTGATTGTTACTATTAATTACTTGGTTCTGACCTTTTACTATCTGATCCCAATCTGTGGCGTCAGGTGAGCCTGCGATCCATTTCCATGCGCTTCCGATCCAATTTATTGCTCTTCTGCTTCTTGACTTTTGAGTTTTTGACCTTTAAGTTCTGAAATCCATTGCGAGATTTGCTTTGTTTGGTGAACCAATTGAGCTCGAATTTTGCTTCCTTGATGAATGTTATTTATTGATCGTTGGTGTTAATCGTTCAATCAGTTCTTCGTAGTTGTCCAAATTGATGATGTGAATTAGTTTAAATTGTCCGTTAATAATTCGCCCATTTCCTTGTTTTACAGTCACTACTGGGTATTGTATTCGCAGATGGTCGCGGATGATGTTAAACCCCATAGCCATGAGCTAAAAGTAGATGAAATTATTGAGTTATATTTTTAATATGGGCTTTATGAATTCGTTTCCCGGTTGTTGTTGTAATGGTAACATTATTGTCTCTTGCTACCGTTTCTTTTTTGAATTTTCCTTTATCCTTTGCTTGAATTTGTTTAATTGTGGTGAATATTGTTTCTCCAGGCGCGTACGTTTTCGGTGTTTCCCTCTTTGCCTTCTCTCTTTCAATTTTGGTTTCTTGGCTTCTTCGGATCCTTTCGATTATATCTTCGTTTACTTTATTTTTGAAGTCAGACAGATTTTGATAGTATATCCTTTGTGTTCTACCAAAAAATATGTCACTTGGTTTTTGTTGAATGTCCGAGTATACTGAGTTATTATAGCGGTCTGCTGCTATATTGATTAATTCCTTTACTGTTAGTTCCTTGTACTCGTTTTGGAGGCATCTGACGATTTCGATTATCGTAGAATGGACTCTTTCGACAGTCCCATTTGTCTGACTTCTTTGTGATGGTGTTAGGTAAATTCTAACTCCTTAAGTTTTTAGATAGTCCGTAATTATGGGACTTATAAAGCTTCTTTCATTGTCCATCACAAGTATTTTGGGTACAGAGAAGAAATGCATTGCTTTAATTATTTTATCCCTCACATGTGGAATAGATTTAGTTTTGATGCGAAAAAATTTCACAAATTTTGTGAATTTGTCCACACATGAAATGAACTTCTCATCTTTGATTTCCATTATATCGATGTGGAGTATCTCTGTCGGATACGTCGGAATGGGTGTCTCTTGGATTTCCACGCGACTAGGATGTCTATCATATTTGTTGATGTTACAGGTGTCGCAGGTTTGTGTATGTTCTTTATTAGACTAGCCATTCGAGGGAAGTAGTATTTTTCCAATATTAGTTTTTTATTCTCTGCATGATTCCGGTGTGCTCGTTTGTGTTCTTCTCTTATAATGGCAAACTGGTTTTCCTCGTTGCGTATGTCCGTCACCACTCTTTGTGTTAATCGTATCTTGTAACCCGAGAAATTTTCTTTAACGGCCTCCTGGAGGATTTGAATATATTCTTCAGGTATTTTTACTCCATTGATTGTATTCGGATTTAGTTTCTCTCGTAGAATTATTTTTAGGGTTTCTTTACTTAGTTCAGGCAGGCTAATGTGATGCCTGTGATAAGATGGGTGTGGTTCTTCCTGAGCGTAAATTTCTTTCCCTTTTTTGAATATAAGTTGATTCCTACATGCGTTGATTGGTGCTTCCCAGTAGCGTATTAGATCTGTGGAATCTTCCTCAGCACTGTGAATCGTTCCGTTTGTAGATAGGGTGTTTGCTTCCATTTCTAGTCTTGATAGTGCATCTGCGACTTTGTTGATGCATCCCTCTTGGCATTGTTGTTTTTATTGCTTATTGCAAACGTTAGTGGTTGATGATCCGTCATACTCTTAATTTTTTTTGCTCCGTACAGGTAGTTCCTGAGGTTATCTAGGGCCCAAACTATAGCCAGCATCTCCTTTTCGTTTGCAGCATAATTCGCTTCTGTTTTATTTAGTGATCTAGAGATATAGGTGATGAGCTTGTCCCTTCCGATATCGCCCTGGGATAATACTGCGCCAATTGCGAATGATGAAGCATCTGTTGTCAGAAGGAACGGTTTGTTGAAGTCCGGGAAGATTAATATATCCGTGGAGGATAGTAGCTCTTTGATATGTAAAAATGCTTAGATTTCTTCCTCGTTCATGCTGATTTGTACCTTTTTGTACTGTGTTGCTTTTGTTTGTGCATTTTCTCCTCTTGTAAGGTTGGTCAGTGGCTTGGCTATCTTTGCGAAGTCTTGTATAAAACGCATGTAATAGGACGCTAATCCAAGAAATGACTTTAGATCCTTTAGATTTTGGGGCCTTTTGATGTTTTTAATGGCTGCAACTTTTTAGGATCAGGATTGATACCCTTATTACTGATGAGGTAACCCAAGAATTCTGTTTCTTGTTTCAGGAACTCTGTCTTGTCTAGGTTGACCCTTAGGTTGGCTTTCTCCAATTTTGAGAAGATTTTCTCGATGTTCAATAAGTGCTCCTCTTCTGTTTCTCCCCCAAAGATTATGATGTCATCTATGTATACGTAACATGTCTCGCCGATAAATTCTTTTAACACGTCGTCAATCATCCTTTGAAAAATAGCTGGGGCGTTCTTTAAGCCAAAAGGAAGTCGTAGAAACTCGTACTTCCCGTTCATTGTAGAAAACGAGGTTTTTTGTATATCCGCTTCTTTCATTTTTATCTGGTGGAACCCCGATGTTAGGTCTATGGTTGTAAAATATTGAGAGTTTCCGAGATTTGCTAATGTACTGGATATATCCGGAATCGGGTATGAGTCTGATATTGTGACAGCATTCAGCCTTTTGAAATCTATGACCATCCTGTATTTCTTTGTTTGTGAGGCGTCCAACTTCTTGTCGACGATCCAAATAGGGGAGTTATATGGGCTCTTAGAGGGTCTAATGATCCCGTCTTTTAAGAGCTGGCTTATTTGTTTCTCCACCTCCTGTCTCATACTGTATGGATAAGGATATGATTTGGTATATATAGGTTCATCCGTCGTTGTTTTAATTTCGGCTCCTACAATTATTGCTCCGAGTTCCTTCAATGTGTCGTCTCCTATTATGCCTTCAAATGATTTTAATCGCGGTAGAATGACGAATTCAATAGTATTGTTGATGCCAATACTTTTAAAAAATTGTCCGCTAATTTTCTTACTTATTTCGATGTCACCTCCAGCTGATCTGATCTTAAATTGAGCCTTACTTGGGATGGCGTTATTGGCTAATTGTGATTTTATAAAGTTTTTATTTGCTCCTCTGTCGATCAGGAATTTGAGGATATTGCCATTTTTTAACTTATACTCTAGGTATGGTACGCTACAGAGGCTTCCGTCATAAAATTTACTTCAGAATCATCTTCGGTATACTGGTCGTCATTGGATATCTCTCCTTCCGTATTGTCGTTGACCAATTGGTTATAATAGTCTTCTTCTGGTTGTGTTTCCATGTGGTTGATCCTCTGTTGTCTGACTGGTTCGTAACGGTGAGAATAATCTCGTTTTGCCATTGAATTATCTTGATTGGTTGGACGGTTGATATAGTTCACCTGTCTCGTTTGCATTGATGAGTCGATATCCATTGGCGTTGGTGGCTTTGGATTGCGAAAATGTCTAAAGCTCTATTCCTGTATGTTTCAACCAAAACGTTGATTGTTTCAGCTGTATAGTCCTCCGTTTTGACCTTTTTGACTATTAATGAGAATTGGTGATTAACAGTAGCATAGAATTCATCCACTGTCATATTTTTTTGTGTGATGGTGCTGAGCTGATATTCTAGCATACGGAGATCCCTTTTGCATAGTGTAGGGACTGCATAGTGTAGGGACAGACATTTTTTTATTGACGCCCATTCCTCATCAATAATATTATAAGATATTAAAGCGGAGTCGGCGTTGCCTCGAATGTTTTGTCTTATTTGTTGAAGTATTGCCCTGTAGATCGGTTTATCTCGCATAATGTTGTAGTCGCGTAGTATAGTTTCTACATTATGCACCCATGAGATGTACTGCGTGGGATTCCCATCGAATACCTGCAGTTCTCTTACACAATCAGGTAGCCTGCTAATATCTTTCAGGTCTTGTTCATTTCTTGGTGTTACCAATGTTGTTGTTGTTACGGGAATCACAGGGTTTTCTAATTTTTCGAGTCGTCTTTCGATTTTTTTTGTTAGTTCGATTTGGGCGTTCAGGGCCCCAGTTAATTGCTGCAAGGCGGTTTGAATTTGAACTAACGGTTCCGTCATTTTTTATTAAATTGATTTGTCAGATTTTAGTTATTATAATTGTATTATTAAAAATTTTTTTTTTATTATATTTCTAGTTATTATAATATTGTTGCTTTTTAATTTTTAGTTTTATTATTAAAACTTTTTATTTTTAGATTTATTTTTATTAAAAAATTTTTTATTATTAAAATTTCGTATTAAGACTTACAATAAAATGAGTTGGATTTTCATTTCCAACTATTTTTTTGGTGTGTACTCCGGGTGATTGTACACTTGAGACCAGTCGAGTGTGCTTTGGACGGTACGTAGTCTTCCTTTTTGGCTGTTAGTGTTAATGTTTACTATCGGCTTACTGCGGTACGTTTTAACTGTCACTTGCACCATATCACTTTTTTGTTAAGCACTGTAGTTTAATATTTGCTATACTCTTAAAATTGTTAAATATTATGGTAAGGCTACAGTATAATATTTGCTATAGGCCTTCACTTTTTATTAAGTACCGTAGTACAGTATTTGCTACACTCTTAAAAAAATTTAGTGGTGTTAACTTGGATTAAGCATATCATTGTCCAGGCTAATCCCACTTAATATTGAAAAAACTAATCAATATAGAACTTTATTCAAATTTAAAATACGCATGATTTCCGCTGAATTACTGGAACAGATTATACTCGTCTGAAACAAATTACTGGTTTGTTTATGAAAGATTTTGGAGTATTAGATGTTTTACTCATGGGGGACTTGCAACAATTACCTCCAGTAAAGGCCACGCCAATCTTAAAGCAAATTAAAATGAAATGACTGGTGAAAGACCTTGGCGAAAATTTCATAAAAATTGAATTGAAGCAAGTAATGAGACAAGATTATAGACAGTTTGTCGAAATTTTAAAGAAGATTGGAAATGGAAATATTTTAACGGAAGAAGAAATATAAGTAATGGAATAGTATGTCCTGAAACAACTAGACTTATATTTACAACCATTCCATTTTAAACGGTTTTTAGATAATAAAATAATATCTTTGGCATCGGATATTTTCATTGGTTCATAATGCTGAGCAAGAAAATTTCGTTAGGCAGAAATAGCATAAAATGAGAACTGATGATACTGGTGGATTGCCTTACGAATTAATTTTAGTTCTTAACCGACCTTACATGATACGGACAATTGTGTCATGTGGAGAGAGATGAGAATGGTGAAATCATAAGAAAATGAATGAAATTTCCAAAATCATGTGGACAAAAACGGGCAACAAAGTCAAGAAATCTTAGTGCGTGTCTCAATCTTGCTGACGATGCTGTGCCAAACATTCCTCAGACATCACCTCTATCACTTAATAACAAGCGAAATGAAAACATTTTCCACTTATTTCTGCTTTGGCAATGACTATTCACAAATCAAAGAGAGGTACTTATCATGCTATTGCTTACGAATATGATATAAACATCCTAGAGAATTAGTAAACGTAGCTTTAACAAGAGTAACGAGTATTCAAGGTTTATTTATGGTTACTACAGAAAATACTAGATACAGCTGGAAATTTTTGGATTGGTAGAAGCAGATAAGCATCACAAGAGATGAACCAGTCATCGAGAGGTTCTAATGTTAGAATTAAAACGTTACAAACAATACACTACAAACCGGCATCAAAACTTTTCTTGAATTCATCTCTAATAGGATTCAATTATCTATATTTTCATTCAATTGCCAGCTGATCTAAAAAATAATGATGTCGTAAAAAGTCAAATGTTCTACTTTTGTCAGAAACTCGTATGAAAAACGAAGAATCAATTGATCTTCCGAATTTCAATTTTGTTGTAAGTTACAAAAGACCTGAAGCTCCAGCGGCGGGAGTAGCTATTTATCATAATAGACAAGATACATCACACATTGTCACTTCATAAGTGGACATCCATACCAAATTCAATAGAGGGATTGGCGTTAATGTTTTTGATATAAGCGAAATATGCGTTGCTCGTTGCCATTCCGTGGCACAGTGGAACTATATGGATGTACCGTCTATGGAGACTTCAATATTAACTTTGTAGTTGATAAAAATCTACCATTAATTGAATTTTTGAATGAAGCATTAGGCTTGACCAACGATCGGAAACACAGCCCTACAAAATATAAAAATGATGATCGATGCGTTTTTTACAACATATTTACATAAATTCCAATGAAAAATTTTTGTTTCCTCCTAATTGGTCATATTTCAGAAATTCGTCTAAAAATCATTTGAGAATCCCATTTCAATTTCATTTCAACCGACAACTTTTTGTCGTTGGTCCCGTCGATGTCCGTTGTAGTGAGGTTTCTCCAAAACTTTGTTATTGTTTTTATTGGCGACCGACAAATTTTCGTTACATCGGTTTTACTACCAATCTTAGATTTATTTTGGAAAATTTTATTTGCATTGGTTGTATTTAAATCTAAATAAAATATTTGAAATCTAAGCAAATTTGTGCTGAATTACGGCTAGATTAAGTCAACATACATACTGGATTACTTGAAAATATTACAATTCGTAATTCAAAATTATATGTTTGATAAGCAAACTTAGCTAGATTAGCTAGACGAATTTAGTCCGCGTTACACGAAGATTTGCCAAAAATTCTGGTGCCGCGTTAGGATTACCCGTAATTTATATATACAAACGTTTATTAATTCTATTTTTATTTCTTTTTATTATTTTTAGCAACAACGCCGATTAATCTAAAATGAGCCTGCTGATATACATGACGTTGTACTGTGCTGCTATCCTGCACCAAAATAATGCCCAAATCGAGAATATATTCCAAAATATTATCGAAGAAACGGGTAATTTCGTTTACAACGAAACCATTCCAGAAGTTTCAACATTTCGCACCGAATATGACTTCATCATAATTGGTGCTGGATCGGGTGGAAGTGTTATGGCAAATCGTCTAACTGAAAATAAAAAATGGAATGTTTTGCTCCTGGAAGCTGGTGGAACTGGTAATATATTATCGGAAGTACCATTGGCGGCACCATTTTTAGGCTCGACCAGCCTAAATTGGGGTTACAAAGCAGATCCATCGCCTAATTATTGTACTGGACAGGTAGATGGTCGATGTAATTGGCCAAAAGGACGGGTAATTGGAGGCACAAGTGTAATAAATTTTATGATTTATACACGTGGTAGTCGACGTGATTACGATGAATGGCGTGATTTAGGAAATTATGGTTGGGGTTTTGATGATGTACTGAAATATTTTAAGAAATCGGAGAATATTAAAATTCCAGAACTACGAACATCGCCATACCACCAGCAGCATGGTTATCAGGATGTCGAATATTCGGGATATCGTTCGAAATTATTCAAATCATTTTTACAAACGGGTCGAGAATGGGGCTATAAATTTTCTGATCCGAATGGTTCCAATCAATTAGGATTTTCGATGGCACAGGCAACTATGCGAAACGGCCGACGGTGCAGTGCATCGAAAGCGTTTATACATCCTGTAGTGAATCGTAAAAATCTTGATATTTCGTTAAGAGCTTGGGTAACAAAAATTCTGATTGATCCAGAGACGAGGACGGCGTATGGAGTGGAATTTATGAAGGGAAAAAAGCGATACAAAATTCGTGCGAGCAAAGAAGTTATCCTATCGGCTGGGGCAATAGCCTCACCACAACTCTTAATGTTATCGGGGATTGGTCCAACCGAAAATCTTAATGATGTTGGTATTCCGGTGATACAGGACTTAAAAGTTGGATACAATTTACAAGATCATAATACACTTGGTGGTCTAGTCTTCACCGTAAACCAACCGATAACAATTATTGATCGGGAGACGCGTACAAATCCATTTTACATCATGGATTATTTGTTTAATGGGAAAGGACCGTTTACTGTACCTGGCGGTGCCGAGGGCATTGCGTTCGTTAAAATACCAAACTCGACGCTACGTAAGTACCGTATTTTGAATAAAACGAGATGATCAAGGTGATTTACTAAATTTTAACTTTAACAGATCCCAGCGTACCAGATATAGAGCTAGTAATGGGAGTAGGCGGAATGCAAGGCGATTCATCAGGCTCGCTACGAAACACTGCTGGACTAACGGACGAATTTTTCTATGCTACCTACAAAAATATAATCGATAAACATGGTTTTGGTATTGCACCGGTGCTATTAAAACCGAAGAGTCGTGGCCGAATTTCATTGAAATCAAAAAATCCATTCCGTTGGCCTCGGATGGAGGCAAATTTTTTTAGCGATCCCGACGATTTACGCGGCATGATCGAAGGTGCCAAATTATCGGTCAAATTAGGTGAATCTCGACATTTTCGACAGTTTGATTCAAAATTCAATAAAAATCCATATTTTGGATGCGAACACTTGACATTCCTCTCTGATGCGTATTGGGAATGTTGTGTTCGGAAGGTGGCTGGTAGTTTGCAACATCAAAGTGGTACATGTAAAATGGGACCATCGACTGATCCGGATGCTGTGGTTGATCCAGAGCTACGAGTTTATGGCATACAAAAATTACGTGTCGTTGATGCATCAATTATGCCGATTATTCCAGCATCGCATACTAATGCGGTTGTATTGATGATCGCGGAGAAGGCGTCCGATATGATAAAGAAGACGTGGCAAAACCAGTAGACTGTCAACAGAGTTGTGACCATTATTTTTAATCAAAACATATGTAACTAGTCAACATATAAATTTAGTGATAAGTACAAAAACAACATTTATAAGGTTCTCGTTTAATAATAATGTTCCATTCTAGTACAATTTTTGTTTTCTTGTATAATGAGAAAATCCAAAGCATGCGTACACACAAAATTTACACCGCATACATACACATTTTCACTACCAAATAAATATTTTATCCATAATTTCCATTTAGTTGAACAGAAAAATTTTCCAATAACGGCAACATAACCCAATCAAAAATAAAATAAATTAAGTTTTTTATTTAATTTAATTTTAAGTGAAAATCTTGCATAAAATTCTGTTAAATAAAAATAACAAAAAATATTTCGTAAGAAATTTTAATTAAGAAAATCGAGTTTTCATTTGTAATATAATTTTGTTTTCCCGTCATCTGTCAATTTAAGTTCAATGGATATGGTGGTGTGTAATAATAAAACATAAGAAAATCTCGAGGAAAAACAAAAGACAAAATTTTCATGTTTTTTTGTTTTATTTTTTTTTTTTGTTTTTAGTTTAGTTTAGTTTTGTAACTTTGTGAAAATTATTTTGTTTATTATTAATTAAGGAAAATACTATGTTCTCTATATTATATTCAAGTTTAATGTGAAAAGTGAATTTGTATGTGATTTTCCATTTTCTAGGAAATATTAAATAAATTGTAAATACATTTTTAACTTTTTTTTTTTTTGTTTTTCTTCTACTGTGTATGTGTGTGTGTGTGTGTGCTTGTGAGTTGATTTTATATTAAAGTGGAAATTATAAGTTTTGTGAAAAACATAAAATATTTAAAACTTCGAAGGAACCGATCGAAAAACGGATATTTGTGGGGAGCAAAATAAAAAGGAAAATTTAGTTTTTCTTTTTGTATTAATAAATTGCTTCTGCTTGTCAATAACAAGGTAGGTCATTTTATTTTTATTGTGTTTGCGGTGTCATAATACTAAAAAAAAAAAAAAAAATCGTTGGAAAATCACTGTATATGCGTAAATAAAGGGGTGTAGTTAGGATAGAATTTGTCTAAATCCTTTAGTGATGATGGTATATGACAAGATAGGGATATTTCTCACTCATACGCATACCACACATATGTGGTGTGGGTGTATATTTTATGCATGGTTTTATTTTCTTATAAAGATATACAATTTGACTTTTAACTCTTTTTATTCAAGGTGAGGCAGTGTAACCCTTTTATATTGTTGAATTTTATCTTATCACCTTTAGAATTGTGGCAATTTTGAATTTTTATATTTAAATTGTTAAATAATCTTTAACCTTACATTTTTGATAACGGTTCAAAATTGTTTGTTTTTGTTTGTTTGTAATTCGAGTTCTAAGTAACTTTAACATAAAGTTCTAATTCTATTTCGTACTCGAATCTTCAGTGCTTCAGATAATTAATGTGTTGGGTCCTACGTAGGGTTCGGTTTGGTTGGTATTTCGTTCGATGTATTTGAACGTTGATCAGGCTGACTAGGTTTGATCTACGTATGGCGGTTGTAGTGGCTGACGGACTGCGTCTGTTCGTATCAACACAAATTCGCATGTTGATTATTCTTTAAAGACGAAAATTTTTTCTTTCGAATCTCGTGACGTCGCTTTGTAGGATACTTTCCTTGTTGATACAGGTTCGACTTATATTCATAGGCGAATAATCCACAATTTATTTTATGTTGGGGTTAGGGTTTCCACATGGATGGGAAATCACTCGGTGAACTCAATAATTAACAACAATTTAACTGGTTTTAAACAACTTACAAATTTATTTAAATTACATTTCTTTGCGTCGATGTATAACGCCTTTACAATATTTTTTCCCCGATTTCCTTTTTTTTTCTGAACCCCAGTTTATTTCGGTTTTGAGTTTTTATAGGAATGCTATACCCGCGTCCGACTACCATATCCGTTTTTTTTTTTTCTAAAGCTTCGTTATAAAATTAAAGGTGCATTTACCGTGCACATCAAAGGATACGTTCATAAATGAAGTAATTTTATGTTGAGGGCGTTACAGCTTAAGGTTGAATGTCTTTTAGTTCAAGACGCTACTGTATGACGAAATCAGACCGATGAATGTGTCACGATTGCTAGACTAGCTAGTAATCGTTTACAGAAATATGATAACAGAGCTATCGAGCGGTCAACTTTTCACTAGCTAATACTCAGGGAACTAGGTTGAGGTTTTGCAAAAGTTTTAATCATCACTCTTAGATCACATTGGAATAATTTAAAGCAACCAACACAAAGAGGTAAACTAATGCTGACGAGCATTAACTTAACTACGTGGCTGTGTAATTTTTACTAAAACATAGTTAGCATTATGCAAACTAATTGAGTGCGTAATATCATCTTTATGTGGCTATCGCCACCAATCGTGGGGACGTCCCACATCCCATGAGAGATGTCCCAAGGCCGGGCTTTAAAGCTAGCGGTTAGCAGAAATTATAAGGAAAATTAGTTAATTTATGAGTTGGAAAATTAATACAATTAATTGAAATGACTATAAAAATTTCATTATTATTGTTAGTAAGCACAACCAATGCAAGTATTTTCTTTAGGTCTCAATATCTATGTCACTCTATCACGTGAAATATTCCTATTTGATTACCACTTACATCGACAAGTTTGAATACGACATTACCAACGGGTTCTTTAATAAATGCCATTTTGAATTTCGGTGCCAATTTTGCCGAAAATTTTTGAGTGGCATTGCTTTGACAAAAATTCCTTACAAAAATTTGTTGACCAGCTGAGAACTTTCGTTTGCGACTACGCAAATTATAACGGTTTGAGTGATTCTTATAGGCTTTACGCAAATTACCCAATACAGTTTTCTGCGCGAGTATCAGTTTGTCTGCGTTGGACAACTGAATTTCATTATCTTCCAAACTATTTAGTTGGCGAAGTAATCCATAATAAGATCCATCCGAAATGTGATGCTGTCCAAACACAATGAAATATGGTGAGCGATCGGTTTGTATGATCCTCGTGAATGTAAGAGCGGACGGTGTACAAAATACTTCTATTAACGCGCTCAGAAGTATTCGGTTGGGGAGAATACTTAGGGGTTAACATGTGTTTGATCAAAAATTCGCGAAAGACTTTGGAAGTAAATTGTTTACCATTGTCACTCAAAATTTGCTCAGGGACGGAAAAAACATTTAAGACGCGATCCTCTAAAAATTTTACGACGTTTTTACTTGTAGCATTTCTCATAGGCTCAAGAAGGATGAAACGGGTAGGATATGACCCCATAAAATCAATAAATAGTCGTTGAAACTCCTAGAAACCTCCATATACTGTTTGATGGTTTGCTAGCCTTGAATATTGAACAAACTGATAAACATCGTTAACCGTTTTTGGCCAATGATAAGAACGTCGTAAAACTTCCAAGGTTTTACGTACACCAAAATGAGAAGCACTAGGTGGTGAATGAGCTCTTTCTAATAATATGAGAATTAGCGGGTTAGGGACCCAAATTTTCAATGAACGAATATCGGATGAAAGATCCTGCTCTGGTTTCATAAGTATAAGAATTTTACCGTTGCTAATTCGTAAATTACATTGTATTTGCGGATCGGATTATTTTGAATATGATTGATTCGTTCAAGATAGTCGGGATCCTGGAAATGGACGGAATCCTGATCAAAATATAAAGCACGTCCGGCACGGTGTTTTCGTTACCTTTCCGGTATTCAATTTTAAAATTAAAGTTTTGGAGTTTAAGGGTCCAGAGAGCGAGACGCCCAGAAAGTTCCCTTTGTCCCATTAATCACTTCAAACTTGCGTGATCTGTGATAATGGTAAAATGGTAGCCTTCTACATATTGCCCAAACATCTCAACACTTAATACAGCGGCGTAATACTCCAATTCGGCGACACTGTAGTTACGCTGCGCTGGAAGATGTTTGGAAAAGGACGATCCCCACACCAGACATAGAAGCATCGCACTGAATAAAGAACGGCTGACTCCAATCAGGATTACAGAGAACAGGAGCAAAAGATAAAGCCCGTTTTAACTCCTCAAAAGACTTCTGAGCCATGTCATTCCACTCAAATTTCCGGTTCTTTTTCAATAAATTGGTAAGCGGTGTTGCTATTTCGGAATAACCATGGATAAATCTCCGATACTAACCTGATATGCCCAGAAATCTCCTGAGTTGTTTAACGTTTTTAGGAACTGGGAAGGCGAAAATGGCAGAAGCTTTGGAGGAATCGACCTTGAGTACACCATCACGGACAATATACCCCAGATACCGTATTTCTTTAAGAAGAAATTTACTCTTCTTGGCGTTTATTGTCAAGCCTGCCTTCTTAAGCAGTTCAGCAACTATTCTCAACAACACAAGGTGCTCATCGAATGTCTCGGCGGCAATCAACAGGTCGTTCAGGTATACAAAGATCTGTGGACGCAGCTCGTGAGGTATCACTCGATACATCAGACGACACATAGTCTGCGAAACATTACAGAGTCCGAAAGGCATCACTGTGAACTGGTATAATGGACGCCCAGAGACAGTGAAGGCTGTCTTATCCCTTGATCGCTCATCTAAAGGAATTTGCCAGAAGGCGTCCTTAAGATCAATACTTGATATAAATCTGGTCTTGTTCAGACGCCCCAGCAATCCGTCTATAAGTAGTAAAGGATAAGCATCCTTCACCGTCACCGAGTTCACCTTACTTGCATCTAAGCACAATCAGACTCTGCCATCCTCCATGCGGACTCTGGCCAACATCCGATCGAGTTCTTTTCCCATCTCAGCTTCAACAGCGGGAGACACAGCGTAATACCTTTGCTTGATGGGTTTGACATCACCGACATAAATTACACGTTTAACAAGCTGTGTTCGACCCAGACCAAGCAAAACGAAAGATGGGAACTGTCGCTTAACAGACTCCAACTGCTGAAGCTGGAGGGGAGTCAATTTATGTAGAGAAGGTTCTTTGTTAATAACAGATGCCTCCGATACGACACGTGGAGAAGAAGAAATTAGTGGAGAAGTAAAATTAGAGAAAACGGAGGGTACGTAATTTGTAAATTAAATAGTCGCCAAAAATCAATCCCAAGATACAAATCTTGTGTTAAGTTTGGAGCTAAATACAGAGGTAAATAATTTGTTTGACCAGCAAACATTATTGGTATTCTCACATGTCCAATTATTTGTTCGACAACCCCGTTTGCCGGTCTTAATCGTTGACGGAAGATGGCGGAAATAAACAGTAGGATCTTTGAGAATTTCCTCGCAATTTTTCCCAAGTACCGATACATTGGCACCACTGTCCAATAAACCTCTTAGCCTCTTCCCGAGTAACTCAACTTCCGCGTAAGGCCGTCCATCCATTTTATTAGCCATTAAGGACTCTGTGATTTGGGATCTAAGTGATTTGCGTAAATGAAAGTAATGAATAGTTCGGAACATACGATTATATTTATAATTTGGATACTGTGTTTTTCGACTATAGACGCTTCAAGATCGAACTAAACCCATCACTTCTTCGTTGTTTCGTTTGGGTCATTTGTGTATCGGGGGGAATCATCTTTGAAATGCCCCCCCCCCTTCAAGTTTCCCCAAATGATTTTACAATTTGGGCAGTGGGTCTTAATAACTTCGGAAGTCCCACAACCAAAACAGAAAGTATGTATTATTCGGTATAATTACAATTTTTAAAGAAGTGTCCTGTTTGTTGACAATTCCAACAATGCTTAATTACTTGAGTTTCAATTGGTGGAGGTAAAGCTCTATTAGTTTGCACGGGTTGATTCGCTGCTATAGCGTTTAGCGCTGCCTGTTGTGGTATGGTATTATTAAGAAAAGAAGGGTTATGAGGAGAATTATCTACACGATGGTGGGAGTCATAATATGCATCAACTGAAATATAATGAGGTTGTTGTATTGATGAAATGAAATTAGGAGGTTGGTTTTGACAAATTGCTGAATTTTGTAGGGCGCTATGACTATCTGGGCTGAAGTTTATAGGTTTTGAAGCCAATTGAACATTATTTGCCGTTGCAACAACTCGATCTCACTGACGCGTCTCCGTGATTCGCAATACATTTCTGGTAAGATACTGTTCCGAAGTTGTAACCATCAGTCTTAGACCGCATTGGAATAATTTAAATGAACCAACACAAAGAGGTAAACTAATGCTGACGGGAGCATTAACTTCACTACGTGGCTGTGTAAGTTTTACTAAAACAAAGTTAGCATTATGCAAACTAATCGAGTGCGTAATATCATCTTTATGTGGCTATCGCCACAAATGTTTTTGCTTGGTTGGATGAAATCCGTGGGTATGTGGAGGTAGGTTTTGGTAATCGGTAATTCCTACTCCATATTTTTATTTAACATGATGTATAACTTTGTAGTCCTTTTACCGCACTTTAAATTACACAAAAATTAAATTTGTATATACAAGATAGGGACCCGGTCCTTAGATATGGATTCCGCTTCATTTTTAGTTCTTTAGTGGTACGTGGGGTTATCACTGTGTCAACGTTATTGATTTAAGATATTTTATAATTATACATTAATTTAAGCTTTACAATTGTATTTAGTTTTATTTATTTAAGATTTACAATTGTATTTGCACTTATTTATTTTTTGTAACTGACTGAAAAAAACTTTGGATTTCCCTGGCACAGCGAGTTCAAAAAAGTTTCCGCTCTTCCATAATTCTTTGAGGCTTGATTTTAAATTAATTTGGCGCGAACAAACCATCTACAATTAATCATTCCGCCACAGGTAGTATTAGCATGCTAGGTTGTAAGCTGTGGTTCATTTACAAAGGAATCCAAGTAATTTGGAAAGCTCGTCGAACAGGCTATTGCTTCGAACTGCGCACCCTTATCGGTGGTGATGCTCGATGGTGTCCAAAATCGGCTGATCCATGTTTTGATCAATACATCAGCTATGATTTCTGCTCTAATATTCGGAATTGCGGTGGGCTCAGGCCAACGTGTGAAGTGATCGATTATAGTCAAACAATACCAATTGCCTTCGGATGGTGGTAAAGGTACAACTACATATATCGATGTGAATTTCATCGAATCATTTGCTCATCCGTTCTTAAGCTCCAGTCTTACTTTTGACGAGCTTCGTTATATTACACTTTGGGCAGAGTACACAGTGTTTGGTCCAAAAACGTATTTCTTGGTTAATTGCTGGCCACACGATTTTTTTTCTGATTTATTTCGCTGTGGGATAAGCGGCATTGTAGAATGTTTCGTAAAATTGTCAGCAAAATACCTTAGGAATAAACTGACGTGTCCCAAATTCGTTTTTTCATCAGTGATTGATGCATAGTCGATTGTGCTTCCTATCTGAACTTGTTCGATACGTGGAAGAGTATCTGCGACGACTTTATTGTCCGAATATCCGATGTAAATTGCGCTATGAAGTCTAAGTGACGGTGTTGTCTTGGTGAAGCTTTTTCGAGATTTTGACGTAGAAAGTCAACAACAAATTTTTGAAATGCTTGATAGCTGAATAAGCAGCTAAGAGTTCCTTGTCGTACGTACTGTAGCGGGTTTTGGTGTCTTTTAACTTTCGCGAGTAGAAGAAAAATGGTTGCCAACCTGTTTGCGTCGATACGTAAATAGAATGGCGTCGTTAGCCTTTGGAATGTGATAAGCCAACTGTGCATATTTTGCAAGCTTTGCTTTGCACGTTTCGAACGCCTTTGTGAATTCGTCGGTCCAATTTATTGGTTATATATCTTTCTTTTTCCGCCCTTTTAAGAATTCATGTCACATCGCCTGATCGTGCACTGACTTTGGTAAAAGGACTCGATAAAACTTTTAGTTGGTCATCGTGGAAAATTTTGAATTGCTTCTACTCTACTTATATTTATCGGGCGACATCCCGTTTGTGGTGATATGATTATGGTTCTTTGCTAATTCGCACTCGTTTCTGGCCCTTGTTATTCGCACTTGTCGATGTAAAAAATGCCAGGTATCGAAATATTGGGTAAACAAACCGTTGGAAAATTTGAGCCGCATTACGTAATCAAAATGTCATCCGGGGTACTCAAACAATCCAAAAGGATTGATGAATACGGTGTTTTCGATGTCTCGTTCCTCGTCAGGAACCTGGTGAAAAGCATGGTTGAGGTCGATTTTCGAGAAAATTTCGCATGACTCGAGTTGATGTGTGAAATCGGTCACAAAGGGAATCGGATATAGTGATCGGATTTTTTATCGAGTTTAATGCCCTGTAGTCACCGCATAATCGCCAGTTCTGCTTTTAAAGGGTCGGCACACCACTTGTGCTATTCAAGCTTCAATTTCGGCTTTTAAGATTTTTATTTTATCCGCATTTAAACGACGAACCTTTACGTGGCCAGGTTGATCAGATGTCTCGATACAATGAGTGACGTTGTGCTTCACTGTGTTTACCTGGGTCGTTCCGCGGGTGATTGTTTCCACTCCAGAATCTCGGGAGGTTCTGAATCGGATTTGATTGTTATTATATCATACGCCACAATTTGAATTGGTTGTCCTTTGACGTCGAGATTTGTGTTAGGGTTGACCAGCTTATTATTTCTATAACATCGACAAATAACCCGAAAAGTGTTAGAAAATCAGCGCCGAGATTTCACCGGTTGACTTTTTCTCAGACGATCTACCACGTCAATGGTCTACGAAGACCTATGTTGAGTGTGAAGTTTTTGCAATCGTATGTGTCGATCGTTGTAGAGTTTGCCGCGTACAATTTAAATGTTGACGGATTTGACTTTTCGGAGTTTTTTGGTGGTATTACCGAAACAATGGTGCCTTGTGACGATTAGGAATTGTAGTAAATTTTGATTGAGTATAATAAGAGGCTGTTTTTGTTTTGGCTACCGTCACTTGCCGCGTGAAGTGCCCAATGGTTTTCCGAATTCGTTAACGATGGGTTGGTTTCGTTTAAATAGCATGGCTTTACACATTTTCTTACTCGAAAGCCGTATTTGTGGTGGTACCATCAATTCGGGTGTTTTGCTACTTGTTCATTTGATCGCGAATTACTGGGCGGAAGGTCTCAGTCGATCTAGACCTGTGAGAACTTTCAACAGCTGTAATGGTTTTCTGGTTTTTGATTTTTGCCGATTCGCATAAGCGTTCGGCTATTACTCTATTACTTTTTATCAATTTTTCGTAATTATCACCCATTGGATGCGTAAGAATTTGATATGTTTTATTGAATACTGGCATGAATGTCGAATTTTGACATGAAATTTCGAATTTTGCCATCCAAAACTCAAACTCGGACATGATTTATCGAATTCTGACATCATAAAGCCTAAAGCTGAAGAGGTTTATCGAAATTTGACAAAAGATTTGTTATATTTTTTGATATATCTGGTTCCAAAATTCGATATATTATCTCAAATTTCAATGAACCGTACCAAAATTCAACAAATTGTGTTGAATTCTGGGACAATTCTAATTGATATGAAACTCGAATTTTGAGATTAAAATATCGAATTCTTTAGTGATGAGATGATAATTTTGAAATTCTGAAAAGACCTTTCGAATTCTGACAAGATATGTTGAATTTTGATCAAATATGTCGATTACGGAAGAAGTTAAGAAGTTCTTTTGTCATACGTAGAATTCTAAAACCAAAAATTGAAATTCTGATATAATATATCGAATGCTGACATAACATATCGAATTTTGTCATGATATATGGAATTCTGAAGAATTCGTGACAGATTTATCAAATTGTGATAAGACCCTTCGAATCCTGGAATGACATAAAGAATTCTGATGTATTGAATCTAGACATAAATAACTCAAATCTGGCTTGACATATCGAATTCTGTCATCATTTATCTAATTTTCACATAAGACATATAATTCTTCATATCGGGTTTTAATGTCGCATGTAACAATTCTGATATATAGAATTCTGATACCAAAAATTCAAATGCTAACTTCAGATATCTCCAATTTTACCAGCATTAACTCTAATTTTGACTCTAATTTTGTGTTATGGCTTGGTATGTCAAATTCTGACATAATATACTGAACTACATACTACATCATAAATTCACATTCTAACATAACACATCGAATTTTGATATAATTTACCAAGTTTTGGCATGATATCTCGAATTCTGAGATGATATATCAAAATCTGACATGATAAATTCAAACCCTGACTTGGCATAAGTACATATTAACTATATCATGATTGACACATATGGTATATATATTCCGACAGCAAAAATGTAAATTCTGACATGAATTATGAAATTCAGACGTGATATATTAATTCTGACATCATAAATTCAAATTCTGACACGATATATCGAATTCTGTGTTGATATCATAATATATCGAATTTTGACATGTGATACTCAAATTCTGATATGACACTTCGAATTCTGGCATGAAGTAACGAACTATGACCTAATTAATTCTATTCTGGCATAATATCTCGAATATGTGACATGTCGATTTCTGGCATAATACATAGAATTCTAACATCATAAAGACAAATTACAATGTTACATATCTAATTCTGACATAAAATATGGAATTCTGACATGATAATTGGAATTCTGGCATCAAACATTCAAATCCTGACATGAGTATCGAATTCTGACAGAAAGTATCGAATTCCGAAATGAGATATCTAAATTTGACATCAAAAATTCAATTCTGATAAGACATATCGAATTCTGTTATGATTTATCGAATCCTGATATGAAGTCTCTATTTTTGGCATCAAAAATTTAAATTCTGACGTGAAATATCGAATAACACATTGAATTCTGATATGATGTGTTGATATAACGAATTCTGGAGGAATCAGGGATGACACCTCTAATATAATTCGAATTCTGGCATCAAAAATTCAAATTCTGACATAACTTTGATTCTGGCATAATATTTCGAATG
Organism: Tipula vernalis; assembly: GCA_958295665.1. Lineage (NCBI taxonomy): Eukaryota > Metazoa > Arthropoda > Insecta > Diptera > Tipulidae > Tipula > Tipula vernalis. Next base: position 85,079,066 of record OY282559.1, on the reverse strand, counting down.
TGTGACATGAAGAAATCTGGCGTGATATATCGAATTTTGACATAAAATATTGAATTCTGACATCATAAATCCAAATTATCTAATTCTGACCTAAAGTATGGAATTCTGGTGTGACACATCGAATTTTGACATAATACCTCGAATTCTGATATGATATGTCGATTTCTGACTGAATTTATTGAATGGTGGTAGCTTGAAAACAAACACATTGGGTTGATATAACTGACAATTAATTTCTGTTGTTTTTGCGGGCGCAGCGACGGATGGAACTTAATTTTTACAATAAACGTCCAGCCAAGCAATCCAAGGGAAAGAACCCTATTGAATTGGACGTTACTCTGTTGAAGGTATTCGGTTATACGAAGTTTTTTGTTGACCAACCTCTCTAAAATTGATAGAAAATAAAAGATGTATTTGATGTAAAACTTTTCATAAATGGTAGCTAAATTTGGGGGTTTCGATGAAAATTGGATTCTAAAATGAATTAAGAAGAAGTTGCATATAACAGAATATAACTTGGTTAATTCTTAACCAGGAAGGAATTTAGAATGATACTTGGATAATTCTTAAATGATTTTGATGAAATCCGACTTGTGCGATGAAATGCGACTCTCATATAAATTTAGATAAAGTTCTGGAATATGGCCAAACTGAAACTTGGATAGTTTTAACTGACTGTGATAAACTTTGAACGATTATTATAAGAAATTCTAAACTATGGAAGTTCTGATTATTTTGAATGAAATTTGGTTATTTCTTGACCGATTTTCGTGAAAAATAACGCATGTACGTTGGAAATTGGATTAACTAATAAATAAACAAACAAACTTAAATGTTTTTATTGGTTCAAAATCAGTTTCTTTCTCTTATTGGCCTATGTGGTTAAGCAAGGACCAAAGAACAAAAATGTTTATGGAGTTCGGACCGAACCTTTTCGATCTTTTTTTAAATGCTGTAGAGATTCTTAGAGAATTTTAATTTACGGTTCAAAAAATACCTGAGATATAGATAATCAAATTATCTATTTAGGAAAAAATCCACATAATAATGATTATTTGATCAGCGAAAGCGAATAATAAATTTTAAATCAATAAGATTCTTTCGGATTTTTATAGACAAAATATTTTAACAATAATGCCATTCACAACATTTTTCGAGGCTAAGAGGCCTGAAAAAGTTGCCCTACTCATCAGGTAGCTACGACCAAACTACAAAAATATAATTCCTACTTAAAACAGTTAGATTAAGTACGAACGTACTGATTTAGCGAATTATATTCACTAAATCAAAAAACTCAAGGAAAACCCTCATTTCTCTGTGTTTTATGCTCACACAAATAATCAATAGAAAGATAAGTTTGTCTGTGTATTAAATCAATAAGATTCTTTCGGCATTTTATAGACAAAATATGTTAACAATTATGGCATTCACAAAATTTTTCGAAGCTAAGAGGCCAATTATTTATAATATATCTACCCAAAAAAGTAGAAATATCATCCTCCCCGTACTTTTCCCCAAGAGTTATACAAAGTGTTGTAAAACACCTTCTTAATTGTTCTATTTAAAATGCAATACAAAATGTTTCACTTTATTCCAAGCCTTCCGAACTCGTTGAATTCTTTTCACGAATATTTACAGATATAACCTACTTTTTCTCTATTACATTTTTCTTCTTTCCTCGGAAGTAGATACTATTTTATTCATTATTTTATTTATATCTCTTTCTTCTACCCTATGAACCTAACTAAATATTTATTTGTTTCAAGTGATATGTACCTTAAGGCACATAAATATTTTACTCTTACAGCTCGTCCAATCTGACTACCTATAGCGCCCTCGCTATAACTATTTTTTCTGTCTTTTTTTATATATATTTTTTTCTACTGACTTTTTGTCAATTACAATAACTTAAAATTAATACATCAATTCTTAATATTATATAACAAAAATAAAAATCAACCATAGATATAATACCATCGTACTAAATTTCTTCTTCAGAATTTAAATGTTTAATCTCGTATTCCTCATCTAAATATTCTTCATCCCGAAATTCCTGATCATATGTTATATCCCCAGATGAGATCTCTATGTCGCATTCGTTCTCCACCTTCTCCCCTTGACCTACATTCTTTGAATACAAACGCATGCTTCTGCTATCGAATATACCACCGAATGGTCTAGCCGAAACTTGATACCCTTCAATGTCTTTTAGAACGTACCTAATCTGATCTAATACCTTCGAAACTCGATATGGCCCTTTAAATTTCTCCTTAACTTATTATTCTGTCCCACTTGTGACGTCTCCCTAACCATAACTACGTCACCTTCCTGATAACTGACTTTTTTCCTAACTCCCTTGTCATAATATTGTTTGTTATACTCCTGTTGCTTTTCAATAGCTAACTTCGCACCTTCTCTGATTTTTTCCAAATCTCGATCATCATCTTGACTATGTATATTCTCAACAATCTTAATGGTCATTCCTCTTTGTTGCACTCCAAATAGCAATTTTGAAGGAAGTTCATTAACTGCTTTTTTACCGTATTATTCAATAAGTGTTCAGTATCACCTAACAAGTTGTCCCATTCTTTCTCGCGATCATTTACTAACTTTGCTAAAACCGGCATCAATACTCTATTGTATCTTTCCGCCTGTCCGTTGGAATTGGGTGAAGCCGTTGCTACATTAACATGGCCCACACCATGTTCGTGCATGAATGTTGTAAATTTATGAGATGTAAAAGCGGTACCCCTTCCGGTCCGGAATTTTCCGTTTAGGAATACTATAATTCGTAAAATAGTTTATCAAATGATTGCATACCTCGACCGTCTTGGTAGTTTTTGTAAGGTATAACCTTATATATTTAGTAAATGCATCAACCACTAAAAAGATGTTCAAATTTCTTCGTTTCGTTACCTCTAAAGGTCCTAAGTGGTCCAAATAAACCGTCTGAAATGGTTCTTTTCCTTTCTCGATTGACCTTAACAGTGCTTCTTTTTTTATTAGCTTGGGATTGTATGCAATACATACAATACAACTTTCAGCATGTTTAACTAGTTTCTGTTTCATGTCGGCAAAGTAAAATTGTCTTCTAATCATCTCGCTAACCTTGTCACATCCTAAATGCCCCATTTTATCTTGGTATTTATAAATAACCGAATCTATCATCTTTTCTGGAATTAGCAATTGTAATTTATCTTTGTCCTTCCTGTATACTATACCCTCTCAAAGTTCACACCCTTTTAACTTCCCATTCTCAACCTGAACTTTAATTTTTTTGAATAACTTTATCCTCAAACTGACAAATATAAATTTTTTCCAAGAACAGATCTTTTTCGTTAACCTCTAGATAATATATCTGTATCCGACTAAGAGCATCTACATGCCTCATCCTTTCGCCACATCTATATATAACCTCAAAGTTATATTCCTCAAAAAACAAAACCCATCGATCAATCTTTGAATTTAAATCGCGCTTTGCTAACGTTAAGCTAAGTGCATTGCAATCAGTAATTATCGTAAAATGGATACCGAATAGATACGGTCTAAACCGTTTAATTGCATAAAATACCGCTAATGAATCCATTTCGAAACTGTAAAGTCTCGCTTCATCGTCTGTAGTTTTTTTACTAAATTACATTATATGGTGTAATTCTTTATCATATTGCCTTTGCAGTAGTACAGCTCCAAACCCTGACGACGAAGCATCTGTATGAAGCTGGGTCTCATTTTTTATATTATACAACGCTAACACTGGTCTATTGATCAACAATTCTTTCAATTTGTTAAAAGCATCCCAGTGTTTTTTTCTGAAACTCAAATTCCCGAACCTTTAACAATTCGTATAAAGGCAATGCTATCCGACTAAAATTATCGATAAACTTCCTAAAATAACTGACTAAACCTACGAACTGTTGCAAAAGTTTCTATGTGTTTATTACTTAACGTTATTTGCGATTGTCTTATACTATATCCTAAGTATTCAATTTCCATTTTAAGAAAACTACACTTCGCGACTTGTAACTTTAATTGTTTTCTGCTAATATCCTAAACAATTCCCTAAGAATATCCAAGTGTTCTTCTATACTTTCCGTTGAAACCAATATATATTTTACAAAATGCGCAGGTGAATTAGTATACCCAAAAGGTAATTTATTAAATTTAAATTGTCCTTCTTCGGTTACAAATGACGTATACTGTTTTGATTCCTCCTTGAGATCCACGTGGTAAAAGCCATTTCTTAAATCCAAACTACTGAAATACTTCTTCCCATTAAGTCTCACCAAAACATCCTCAATTATCGGCATAGGGTAAAATATCCTTTCCACTATTTTATTCAACAGCCGATAATCGACGCATATTCGTAATGTATACCGTTCTTCTTTCTAACCAGCACTACCCGGCTTGTGTATGCAGACTTACTGTGCCTAATAATCCTTGTTCTCATTTACTCGTCCGTAATATTCTTTAACTCAACCCTTTCGTAATGACTAAACCTTTTAGGCCAAACTCTGACTACCTTATTTTCCTTCAACTTAATCTCAGCTTCGTATCGAACTGCCTCGTTTCTTTTACTTTCACCCTTTACATAACATTCGTCATACAAATTTGAAACCTCGTTTCTAAATTTTAATGTTTCCTCCGTATCACCCACACTAACCTCAACTCTAGCTTCAATTAGCATTACCTGTTCATCAAGTGCAGATACTTCTCGCATAAGGTTGAGATCGAATGCGCTTGTCGATTTGATTCTCACGGTTAAAATCCTATTTATACTCAAGAAATCTCTTCCCAAAATCATATTCATATCCATGGTTTATAACTTATCACTAATTATACGTTCGTTCCTATCTCGCCTAAAACTACTAAACTACTCTCGTTAATACCTGTTATATTTGACATATTTTCGGAAACAAAATTATAATTGTATTCTTTAATTAAATTCTCCCTTATAATACTCACAGTACTTCCCGAATCTATTAGTACCTTGGTGTTGATTAATCGGTTGTCCATAATCACCTTGATTGCAACCTGGCTCATTTCATCCACCTCTATTTCATTATATTCGTTCGTATCCTGGTTTCCATGTACCTCTGCCGCATTAGATATTGGATACACTGTCTTATTTTCTTCGGTTTATGTCCGTTCTATTTATACCTTTCACAAATTGGCTTTCGTAATGGTAATGGGCACTTGTTCGCTATGTGTCCATTCTGAAAACAATTATAACATTGTTGACGCCTCATTTCTCGTACACTTTTATCATCCGACTTTATGTTTGTTTTCTCCGCTTTATCCGGATTTTTGTATACACTCACTTCACAATTTGTCCGTTCACTTTCTCTGTTCATCTTAACGTACCATTCAATATGATCCTTTAACTTATCTAAACTGCTTATCCGGGCTGTTTTAAGTGTGCAACTGAGTTTAAATTCATTTATCCCTTGAATTATATAATAAATAGTACTTTCATCACCTATGTAATTTTTCGCCACTGCACAAATATCGTAGAAATACTCGATTAATCCTTGATCCCGTTTTCTAATTCTCTTCCTTAAAATTTCATGTATTTCTGCTTGATTTTTACATGTTTGAAATTTACGTGTCAAGCTTAAACTCTTTCCGCGTTACACTACACCCTACCGTCGTGTACCACTTGTTGGCATATGCTTTCATCTTATCCTTTGATGCTAAAATAACCAATCTAGCATCTATCTTATGCGTATCCATTAACGCTCCGACCTGCTGTACCCATTGTTCCGATGACAATCCGCTCTCATCTGTTGGATCGAAGCTGGGTAAAATGTCTATAACATCTCTAATCGTAAACCTCATGTTATCATATCTCGCCTGATAATGATCTTCCCGTTCTTTTTGTTCCATATTTTATATATATGCCTTATATCCCTCATATCCCAACATCGTGATAATAATTATAACAATTATATATGTCATCCCGTAATAATCCCGTAATCCCACTTCTGAACTGTAAAATTTTAGCTTTTATATAACTTTCCTTCTACCCTATGAACCTAACTAAATATTTATTTATTCCAAGTGATATGTACCTTAAGGCACATAAATATTTTTCTCTTACAGTGTAACCCTGAACAAAAAATGAGAACTTTCCTTGAGCTCATTGTGTTGTTAGTTTGGTTTTGTACTAAAAAAGTTGGCCTACTCATCAGGTAGCTACGACCAAACTATAAAAATACAATTCTTACTTAACACAGATAGTGTCAAGTACAAACGTACTCATTTAGCGAATTATATTCACTAAATTAAAAACTCAAGGAAAACCTTCATTTCTGTGTGGTTTATGCCCACAAAATTAATAAAATTCTTTCGGCTTTTTTTAGACAAAATATGTTAACAATTATGGCAATCACAAAATTTTTCGAAGCAAAGAGGACAATTATTTATAATATATCTACCCAAAAAAGTAGAAATATCAATCCTCTTCGTACTTTTCCCCAAGAGTTATACAAAGTATATAACCTGAACAAAAAATGAGAACATTTCCGTGAGCTCATAGGGTTCGTAGTTTGGTTTCGTACTGGAAAAGTTGGTCTACTTATCAGGTAGCTATGACCAAACTACAAAATACAATTCCTACTTGACACAGATAGTGTCAAGTATGAACGTACTGATTTAGTGAATTAAATTCACTAAATCAAAAAATTCAAGGAAAACCCTCATTTCTCTGTACTTTATGCCCAAACAAGTAATTAAGAGAACGAGAAGTTTGTCTGTGTATTAAATCAATAAGATTCTCTCGGCTTTTTATAGATAAAATATGTTAACAATTATGGAATTCACAACATTTTTCGATTGGTTAATCAGAAAAAAAATAGAGAGGCCAATCATTTATAATATATCTACCCAAAAAAGTAAAAATATCAATCCTCCCCGTACTTTACCGCAAGATTTATACAAAGTGTATAACTCTGAACAAAAAATGAGAACTTTCCTTGAGCTCTTTGTGTTAGTAGTTTGGTTTCGTACTGAAAAAGTTTGTCTACTCATCAGCTACCTACGATCAAACTACAAAAATACAATTTCTATTTAACACAGAAAGGGTTTAAGTACGAACGTACTGATTTAGCGAATTATATTCACTAAATAAAAAACTCAACGAAAAACTCTCATTTCTGGGTGGTGTTGTATAACCCTGCTTAATTCACAATTGTGTTGTATATAATGTAATTATTGATTTATATAATTTAATCTATTGTTTGATAATATTCATAAATATTTGATGGATTGTACCTTTTACATAAGATCAAGATGAACTAATACATATAAATACGGAATCTATATAATTGTAATCAAACATGTTGAAAAGTGAGTTCGGTTCCGTATTTTAACAAAAAAATGTTGTAAAATAATAAAGAAATAAAAATGTTAAATAAAAATTACATAAAATAAATTAAAATATTAAATAATGTCAATTACAAATAAATAATAAAAATAAGTTTGTAATTTCGTGAAATAAATTAAAATTATATGTTAAGAATTTAATTTGTCTGTCTGTAATAAAGTTGATTTTTCGGCATTTTTTATAGACAAATATATTAATTGTTCATGGCAATCCCAATATTTTCGATTTGGTAAATCAGAAAAATATAGAGGCCAATCGCTCTCAATATATCTACTGAAAAAAGTAGAAATATCTTCCCCCCTCCCCGTAATTTTAATTTTGGCTGAAGGCCCAGAGTTATAGCAATGTATAACTCTGCAAAAATGAGAACCCTCCATGAGTTCTGTTGGTAGTTTGGTTTCGTACTGAATCTGTGTGTTCAGTACGAAACCAAACTACCAACAGAACTCATGGAGGGTTCTCATTTTTGCAGAGTTATACATTGGTATAACTCTGGGCCTTCAGCCAAAATTAAAATTACGGGGAGGGGGGAAGATATTTCTACTTTTTTCAGTAGATATATTGAGAGCGATTGGCCTCTATATTTTTCTGATTTACCAAATCGAAAATATTGGGATTGCCATGAACAATTAATATATTTGTCTATAAAAAATGCCGAAAAATCAACTTTATTAAAATTATAGTGTTTCATTTTATAAACAATTATAACCACCTTTAAGATTTGCCTATAACTGTGGTTTATGCACACACAAATAATTAACAGAATGAGAAGTTTGTCTGTGCATTAAATCAATAAGATTCTTTCGGCATTTTATAGACAAAATATGTCTAACAATTATGACATTCACAACATTTTTCGATTGGTTAAGGTAGAAAAAAGTAGAAATATCAATACTACCCGTACTTTACCCCAACATTTATACAAAGTGTATAACACTGAACAAAAAATGAGAACTTTCCTTGAGCTCATTGTGTTGGTAGTTTAGTTTCGTATTGAAAAAGTTGGTCTACTCATCAGTTAGCTACGACCAAACTACAAAAATACAATTCCTACTTAACACAGATAGTGTCAAGAGCGAAAGTGCTGATTTAGCGAATTATTGAGCTTTTTGATTTAGTGAATATAATTCACTAATTCAGTACGTTCATACTTGGCACTGTCTGTGTTAAGGAGGAATTGTATTTTTGTATTTTGTTCGAAGCTATTTGATGAGTAGAGCAACTTTTTCAGTACCAAACCAAACTAAAAACTCCTTGAGTTTTTTGATTTAGTGAATATAATTCGCTAAATCAGTACGTTCATACTTGGCACTGTCTGTGTTAAGGAGGAATTGTATTTTTGTATTTTGTTCGAAGCTATTTGATGAGTAGAGCAACTTTTTCAGTACCAAACCAAACTACCAACACAAAGAGCTCAAGGAAAGTTCTCCTGAGTTTTAGAATGAAGCTTTTTTCACATTTAAATTTAGTATAAAATTAAAGCACTTTTTAAAAAATGATTTGTTAAGAATAATAAAAAAGAAAATTATATTGCATATCTTAGGTTTATCGTACTCTAATTTGATTTCGTAAAAGGTCTTCACTTTTAAATTGTTTGAAGATTTGTCGAAAAGGTCGCCAGATGACGTTGGTTAATTTTAACGAATATAGTAAAATTGTTTAATTTCTCTGTAAAAATTGGATGCTGTAGTGACAACAAAGATGGTACACTATAATATGACTGAAAACAAGTTGACGCATTTTGCTGGAGAGAAAAACTGGGAAATATGGAAAATTGAATTTTATATTTTATTACAATTGTTTATTTAACAGCAATGACAACAAAAACAAAACTAAAAGAGACACACACACAGATGATGAAAACTTATTTTCATATTTTGTTTGTGTATAGCTATATAGACTTTGAGTGGTCTCATTAAACGATTCAACTTGAAATCGTTGTGGTGCGACGGGTGGAATAAATGTTTTGGACTCGTCACATATGTTTAATTATGATGGAATTTTCATTTCATTCTCTTGTTATTTATACATTATCCTCTTTGTACATCATCGTTTATACAGTACATATATGTACATATATAAATTTATATCTATACAGAAGTGATGAAAATATGAAAAACTAGGTCAAGTGATAACGAAAATTCAAGCTTTGCTCGCTTTTATCTTTTTGTGTACAAACAAGTATATATGTTTGTATGTATGTTAATGCAAAAAAAAGAAATATTCGTTATAACATTATATTGTGCACACATATGCAAAGCAAGACAAAAAATTATTTTCAATTTGTTACAAAGTGCATAGTGCAATTTAACTTAATAACTGAAAACGTTGTGTGACGTGCTCCATAAATAAAATGTCATTACAATGCTACACATGACTCCTATAACAATATGTCAATTCACAGGCCATTAAATAAAATTTCCCGTATATTTATTTATTATTCTATAATAAAAACCTGAAAATGTTTAATATTTACGTTAAAGTTTTCGATTTGAAACACATTAAGTGTACGTAATATTAAATCGAAAAATGTGTGTAATGGTAAATTAAATTAATTAACATCGATGATTATAAATAATTCAGTTTGTTTATAAATTTAAAATTTTTCATCTGATTTTTCTTTTATAAATGTATGACGTCGATTTCGCGGTAATTGTCTTATTTAAACAATTAGCAATAATGACGAAATAACCGCTTACGGCTAATTTATATAATATGTATATAAAAGACAATACAAAAATTAGCGTCTCAAATTTTATTGAATGAACAATATGAAGCTAATTACTTTTAATGAGGTGATTTGGATAATTTTTTGTTTGATTTTAATTGATATAATGAAATTTCGCTTTTGTTTTATTAGGTACACTCGTCTAATTTAAAATTTTTTAATAATAATTATCTCATTAAAAATTAATGGCGCAGAGGAGTACTTTTTAGACCGTTATCTTTTGATCTATAACATTTATATAGCAAATAGGCAGGTAGTTCTGTTATTAAATCATTATCGCCAGCCGTGATGAGGTTACAATGAGTTTGCCGTTGGAACTAATGGCTCACAAAAACGATAGAAATTATAACATTTAAAATCCCGGTATGTAATTAAAATAATTAGAAATACATTATGAACAAAAAAGTTCAGCGACATGCATTTCTTCATTACATGAGGACAAAATTATTAGCATTGTGCGATATTGAAAAACGATTAGTACAGAAAAAAAAAAATAAAAATTATGTAAATGTAAAAATTAATTATTAACAATAAACGTAAAATTAAAAAATAATAAGTTAGCGACAAACAATTATTAGAGTTTTGCGCCCATAACGCGACTGCTGTGTGCTAACATCGGCCTCAGCACAAGAGTCCACCAAATGCCAACTCATTTAAGTGCTATTTATAGGCAAAAGTCTGAAAATACCATCCTCTGCGTCAACCTGGGCGCGGATGAACATATTAGTCAGGTATCAGTCAATAGCAAATGGTTGGCGAAGGGTGAACACTTCAGTCACGTGTGAGTCAATAACAAATGCACACTCGAAAATAATTATGATATACGATACAAATAACAACGCATATGACTCGAGCGCAATATGACTACGTTTTTTGAAGTAAGCCTTACATCATAAAATAAAAGTTATAGGTTGCAGCAAAATATGAAACAAATTGCATTTAAATCATATCTGATGCAACTTATGACTAATTATGAAGCTAATCTACATCAAAATAATTCGATGCAAGCTGCAATTAAATTAGAAGTAAAATGTAGCAAAAAAGAATCGATATATCTTATGTTGAATTGTGTAAAAAACTTTGTGTCAAAAACCGTCAGACGTTTGCTTCAAAATATATCGCAAATTACATGTAAATAAATTTGATGTATCTTTAGAAACAGTATTCGTCGAATCATGTTCGATACACTCTACATTGTAATTTGAATTAAAATACATCGGAAGAAAAAATGTCACATACTTACCACGTTTTTTGAAGGAATCTTTTCATCAAAAAGAGAAAATGACGTAATTTTACTTTAAAATAAGAGATGGTGAGTTAAAATAAATTCCAGGTTTAAATAAAAAATAAAATCATTATAAAAATTTGAAAGATTTATTTCTTCATTTAATCTTTAATAATTCAATAGATAGAAAATATACTTAAAATTATATTTTAAAAAATTATACTAATAGTTAAGTACTAGTTCTACTACATACTTGCGAAAATTTAATTAAAAAATAAAAATTCGTATATTTATGTATCTGAAATAATCGGCATTGTAATACTTATGATGTACTAATATTGTAAGTGTTAACTACGCATCTTGCACATTGCAACCTAATATATAATGTTTTTCATGTTTACTGGAAAAATGTTTTTCGTATGTTTTTTTGTACTGTAAACAATTAAAATTAATACAAACAGGGTTAAAATTTTTATCAATCAATTGATAACCACAATAAAAGCTATCATATATGGCAATAAATTCATTTAGAAGAAATAAAATCTCTTTATTACATTCAAGAATATCTACGATTTTGTATAAATGAATTATTTCATGATTAGACTTTTTTTTCAAAATAAAAAAATCCCGTTTGTAGTGAAAATTGCTGCTAAAATAAGACAAAGTATATATTGGACTGGAAAATTCGTCAAGACATTTATAATTATTTTTTAATTTATACAGTACTCGTTTTCCTTTCTTTACTTTCGGTTGAAATGTTAAATTAGACCACACACTACACATCATCTGTTGATGCCTCTGAGCAAACGTATGACAAATATTTTTAAAATTTGGTGTAATACTTTTCTTAGAAAAACGATGTTTGCCTTCATATCGCATAGTCCATAGATGTATGACCGGCCCCATTTGCTTGATAACTGTAGGGTAGTGCAGCAGAAAATGTTGTTTAGGTGTAAGTTGTTTTTCAAATATATTTTTGATAGATTCCAAATGAGTTGTTATCAATTTTTTTAAATTGCCTATATCAATATTTGTTATTTCATAGCGAAATAATACATTTATTATTTTAATCACACTTAAAATAGTTTCCCACTGAGGTTGATGGATTGGGTTATAAAATCGTTCAAAAATTAAAGGAAAATGTGTTAATAAACATAAAATTTGAATAGCATTTTGCCCTAGATTGCTTCTATCAAGGTTAATGTTAGATGGTTTATTTTTTCGATCTATAAATCCGAAATTATACGCCGAAATGCTATCATTTATTTGGTCGATATTATGAAAAATTTTCTGTTCGAGGAAAAACTCTAACTGATATTTTTTTTTTTTTTTTTTTTTTTTTTTTTAAACTATGCAATCTTTTCTGGGGCTCAAGGCACTCCAAACTCTTTCGCAGTTAATTTTTACCGTCCTACTTTACGCAGTATTAGCCAAATCGAGGACGTACGGCTATAGACCCGCTTTGTATAAACCACCTGCACATTGCATTGCTTCATGCCAACCTATAGTGCTGACATGAAAGGTGGGTCGGCCCTTGGATTCTGCACTCTCAACAGGGGGTCATAGTTGTGTTCATCGTCATCACCGATCGTAATCAGATGATGAAAAATCCCTTTTGCATCCCGCCCCTATCGGGATTCGAACCCGGTACCTCCCGATCCAAACGCAGCAGCTTTAACCACTGCGCCGTTTGCTCGGTAACTGATATTTGATTGATAACACAACAAAACCCTCAAGACCATCATGCAATAAGTCAACGCTGTAGTTTTTAATTGTGTGAAAGTATTTCAAATCGTTTAACACAGAATTTCGACTTATACCTTTGGTTTCTGTCATCTTTAACTTCTTCGATGGAGGTTGGTCTCTTAAAATTGAGTAGCAGTCGTCAAGTCTTAACAGATCAGGTTCTTCAGTCGTACATTTCTTAGTGTCTTCGGAAGGCATCGCACAAAATCTGCAAAAATATTTTGCGGAAAAAGATTTGGCAAACCCAATTAAATCATTAGCAGCAAGATTGTCGTGAGATAATGAAAAAATTGTCCCAAATACTAATCCGAGGTTTTCTATAACTAAGCCTTCAGTTTCAAGAACTTTTAGGTCTTCTACAATTGGTTTTAAAATAGAATTTAAATTAAATTCATTATAAAGATCGTTTACATAAAAAAGGCTAACTAAAAATATATTTTGAAGGTTTGATTTCAGATAAGTAGGACAATTTACTAAAGTAAAGTAAATAGCCCCGACTTTATGAATGATGGTTTTACTTCCAAGTACTGTAGCAACCTCAAAATCATCGTAGTAAAGTTGTATTAAAATTATAAGTTTGTTATTGAAATCTCCTTTAATAGTTTGGAAGCGACCACTACAACAAGCATAGCTATATGTGCCATTGACACAAATGTGGGAACTATTAAAATCTTTAAATAATTGTAGGAAATAATCATTTTAAAAAATACTTTTTATTGTTTTTGTAACGGGTACAAATTGAAATATATTTTGAATCACCTTTCTCATGTAAGTTGAAGAATTTGCATTAAATATTGACTCCCACCTAAATCCGATAGGGGTCTGTTCTGGTTCAACATAAAAAGAATTCTCTAAAAATATTTTTTTCCTTTTATATTTCGAACAGAATTTTTTCATTGTTTCAGATATTTTGAGTTTATTAAATGGGGTATTTTTAATTTCATCTGGGGCGGATATAATATTGATCGCGCATTCAGTAACAATTTTGGATTCATAAAAAATTTCTGACAATGTTTCTTCTGGCAAACCTAACAGATTTAATTTCGTGTAAAAACGTTTCATCTGATTTTCAAAATCATTTAGGGTTGGAGCTTCAATTTCTACGAGTTTTTCTAGCGAGTTCTTATAATTAGAACTATCTATTATCGGAATTGAAGTTTCCGAATTGGGTACCTCCCATCTATCTTGTCCGTAAATATCGGGCTCTATAATTTCCAAGTGACATTTACTAAGATGCGATTTAAGTGCAAAAAATGTTTGAAAAGTTTTAGAGCAACTTTTATCTTTAACACATTGAATTTTCAGTTGAGATTTTTCTTTGACGAATTCATAATATTTAAGGTGTAAAATTACTTTGTCTAGCTCATAAAACAACTCATTACAAAAATAACAAAAAAAACATATTGAACCGTTACTGATTTTAAAAAATAATACTGAAAATACTGATTTTAAAAAATAATTACTTGTGTATCTTCTCGATATTAATTTAAATATCTTGTGCCTGCTGTAGATCCAATTTGGAAGCAATTTCCTTGATTCTGGATGTTATAGATCCCGTTGTTTCAATTTTATAAAAGTAATGGCTTATGAATGTCCAGAATGTTTTTAAGGAACTATCGAAGTTTTGCCAAAAAACATAATGCGCTTTAAAAAGTAAATCAACTGTTTCAATAAAATTGTAGTTATTTGGCAAAATTATCAGCTCCTTTTCAATACATAAATAATATTGTGAAATGGCCGACTTATTTTCTCCTTCCGCAATAATGTACGGATGTTTTAATTCATTGTCTCTTAATTCTTCGGGCGGTAGGTTAAGCTTAAATTATAAATCAAATTCATTAGTAGTTTTCTGTCGTGTATAATCTAGACAAAATTAATTACCGTTCTGAAGACTAATATTTTATTTAAAATTTTAACAAAAGGTTCTCTGCGGGTATTGGCCGATAGCTTCCCGGCCACCACTTGAGGTAAAATATTTACAAGGTAGAAAAAATCTCTCATAGATGGTAACAATTCTGAAATAAATATTTTTTAATATCCACATATCATCTCTATAATATTTCACTATACCTTCTATCTCAGGTATACGTTTTAAGTTAGGACCTTTGGTGACAACATAAATATTTTCAATATATTTGGATGCCGTCTTCCATTTATTTAAAAACAAATCGTGGCTACTTGGGTAGCGAATTTCGAAATCATATTGAATCTGAAAAAAAAAATATTCTTAAAATAGATAATTACGAAAATATTAAAGTTACTTCTATGTACTTACTAAATCAGGAGAAGTGAAGAAAAATTGGAAATTTTTTGATATTGCTTTCACTTCAAGGGATCCCTGAAAAATATTATTCATTCGCATAGGCAATGTTTCGCGTAATTTTTGTTTAATCAAGTGTTTCTGGGTTTGCACGTTTAAGTTTCGTAATATTAAGAAATTTTCGTCGTTCTCTAGATCAAATAAAGGATCGGGTGGACTTGGAATGACTGATGATCCACTTGCGCTACGTTTACGAGTGGAATGTTGTCCTGTTTCCTTTTCAATTGCATATAACTTCTGTCTCACTCGGTTGAGTCTGTCGATTATAAAGCCACGATTTGTTTTTCGGTTGTACAAAGCATCCTTAAACAAGATATAACAAACAATTAATTTAATTTAATTTAATTTAAATTTATATTTATTCATTTACTATTTTTAGTAAAGCTTTTAGTCAGCTTTTACTATTCTCAGTGAATTATCACATAAGAAAACTAAATTCTCACTTTTAATTTTAAATTCAAAATTATTATAATTTAATTAATTTAATTTATTTAATTATAATATTATTCATTTAATAAAATTATTAATTTAATAAAATTATTAAATTAATAAAATTAAAAGTTAAATTAATTAAATTAATTAAATTAATTAAATTAATTAAATTAATTAAATTAATTAAATTAATTAAATTAATTAAATTAATTAAATTAATTAAATTAATTAAATTAATTAAATTAATTAAATTAATTAAATTAATTAAATTAATTAAATTAATTAAATTAATTAAATTAATTAAATTAATTCAATTAATTCAATTAATTAAATTAATTAAATTAATTAAATTAATTAAATTAATTAAATTAATTAAATTAATTAAATTAATTAAATTAATTAAATTAATTAAATTAATTAAATTAATTAAATTAATTAAATTAATTAAATTAATTAAATTAATTAATTAAATTAAACATAAAAATTGACGGTAGGTTGATCTTGCACCAACATACAGATATGTGATATATATATATATAGAATAAACTAACTAAGGTAACTTACTATTCCACCATTCTTTTGCTCGTTTGTTCTCAATTGAGGGAATAATTCAACGACGGCTAAGGTTAATGCTGCGGTGTGGTTTGGTTCCGGGTGGTAAGAAAATCTTGATATTAAATAGTCTACACTCTCTAGGATAATTGCTCTTCTTTCGATGTCAGACAAACCTTTCAATGTTTCCTGCTGCTTAAATTTTTTGCATAACACATACGAGCTTGCCGTTTTAGAAATATAACTTTCTAAGTCCTGAAATCATAGAGATTTAGTTAGTGATAATACGTTAACATTTAATATTAATGTTTAAATTACTTCTGCATTTATGTACATTTGATGGTCAGAGCGACAATTTTGACGAGAAACTGGTGCCCCTTGATTATCCGATGATTCTAGTCAATAGAAAGTAAAAAAATGCATTATTCAAAATTCGGAATATGTATTTATTTGAATTAATTTTCAACCCTAATGTGAGTGACGTCGGTACCCGGGTACCTTTTGCTCTTTTAGACATCTATTTTTATATATTTTTCTTCCAATAAAACTTTAAATTTTATGAGAACTTCTAGTTCAATTGGTAGATTACGATCATATTTAAAATTGAGAAATATTACAACTTGGACGAACGTGGAAAAAATAAATTTCCATACAAAATTCATGTGGGTACTAATTACTGAAATTAAGATATTTTTTCTTCATTCACATGAGGGTTAAGTTAGGTTATTTCATTCCATTATTACTCACCGTCATGGTCGTGTTTCAGGACTATCTTCAGTTGAAATTCTGGGTGATTTTTGTATTGATTAACAATATCTAAAAAATTCTCCTCAGGAATTTTTATTCCTTGCTGATCAGTGAGATAATCGATTTTATAAACAGATATATTTGCATACATTGACGCTGAAAACCGTAATAAATAACAAATTAACATCATTAAATAAATGTATAAACTAAAATTAACGTACATTCAATATCTTCGTCAATGAAATATAATGTGAAGTTCTTTCGGAAAAAAATATTTGATGTAAATCAAAAATATTTGATTGAAATCAATTTTTCATCAATCACATAGGAAACAATTTTTTTATCGAAGCGTCATATCGTCATACAATGAAAAATTTAATTGGCATTACTAACCTGTTAATAGAAAATCGGTATACTCCCACGATTCCTCATGTTTCTGCACTTTTACGTAGTTCACCAATCCTCTAAAACTCATTTTAATATAATAAATTTCCATTTTTATATAGTGCGAAACAAATTACCGTTATATTACACAAAAATAATAAATCGATTGGATGCACTACACCAAATTGTTAAAACTTTAGAACACACAATATAAAGTATATTAAAAACTCACTTGCGTATTATACTCTAAAACTACATAACACACAGAATTTATTTATTTTTAGAAACAATATATTATAACCGAAAATTAAATAAAAACTACCGACGAATCGAACCAACGCTTTATGAAATTTCTCAACAGTATGAGAAAACTAAAAAATCAAAAACAAGTCAGGGATGCGACCAATGCAAGGATACAAAGAATTAATTGAAAGTGCAATGGTTTTTTTAAATTTACTTAGATATTATTTTAAATTTGTAACTAATATTTATGTCAGTTACACAATATGTACAATAAATGTCGTTAATAGTTCTATGTACAGTAATTGTTTGAATGATACAAATAAAAAACATTTAGGTAACAAAAAAATCAAACAATTTGTTGTTACATCTAGTAGTAAGCCCTGGTTTGTACATTTGCAGCAGAACGGTACTTTCGTTCGATGTCGTTTTTAGTTTTTGTGTTGAATGAAAAAAGAGAGAACAATAACAAAATTTAAGTTAAGTATTTTTGTTTCTTTCTAGTATAAAAAATTGTTTGGTATGAAAAGAAATTTTCGTTTAACTTCCCATTTAGACAGGAATGAGATAAAGACCTTATTGAAATTATAGTTTGTGCCAACTAATTCAGCAAACTAACTGAAATTGGAATTATTAAATGCAAAATGTACTTGATATTGTTAATAAAAATGTAATCATGGCGCTAAACAGCATTTAACCACTTAGCGCTTATGTTTCCCGAATTACTAATTTTTTATCAACTAAACATAATTTACAGCACAGTTTAAATGAAATTTTTAAATTTAAATTGTATTTCCTTTAACTCTATCTTTAATTCCAATAGGGGATAACATTAAATTCCAGTACGTCTACATTTATTCTACAGTAACATTATAAATGTTTTACTAGTCGTACACCTAAAGTAAAAGTCATGTCTTCGATACAAAATTTATATATAATTTTATTTTAACTGTATCGATATTTATTTCGATGTAAGCTTCAAATCTTATTTCGATTGATGTTGTATCGCATACGAAACGATATAACGCTTGTATCGGAATAAATAGTAATATTTTTAAGTGTGTGGTTGGTGAAGGGTGAACACTTTACTCAGGTGTGAGTCAATAACAACTGGTTGGTGCAGTTTGAGCACATTAGTCAGGTATGAGTTAATTACATCTGGTTGGCGCAGATTGAACACATTAGTCAGGTATGAGTCAATGACAACTGGTTGGCGCAGAGTTAACGCATTAGTCAGGTATCAGTCAATAACAAATGGTTGGCGCAGTTTGAACACATTAGTCAGGTATGAGTTAATTACATCTAGTTTCCGCAGATCGGCAGATTGAACACATTAGTCAGGTATCAGGCAATAACAAATGGTTAGCGAAGGATGAACACTTTATTCAGGTGTGAATCAATAACAACTGGTTGGTGCAGATTGAGCACATTAGCCAGATATGACTTAATTACATCTGGTTGGCGCAGATTGAACACATTAGTCAGGTATGCGTCAATAACAACTGGTTGGCGCAGATTAACACATTATTCAATAATATGTGGGCGCAATTAGACATATTAGTCAGTAATACGTCAGTTAAATTGACTGAATATTTGTAAACTAAAGCGCTCCTAAATTATGTGGAACTAAGTAAGATTATGCTGAGTACATGGTGCAGTACTACTGATGCACCATGCACAATAGTCGCAAATATCTTAGATTTTAATATTTTGTGTAAGGTTAAAATAAAGTGAACCGTTCTTCTTTATTGAAAACAACAACTTCATGTAACAAAAAATAACAATAAAATTAAAAAAATATGTGATCCTTTTTTTCATTACGATCAACAAATAAAAAATAAAAACAGGAACATAAAATGTATCACGTCTATAAAGAGTAGAAGCCCTTCAAATCAACAATTTGTTACATATTGAATATGGAAAAAAAAAATTATAATTCATCAGCATCCGACGAATTATCAGTTTCCGTTTCCGTCGAATCTTCTGCAGCGTTGAAGCTTGTAAAGGTCGTAGCTGGTTGAATTTCCCGTTTTTACTTAATTGTAAGTCTTCGCGAATCTTGTTTTGAGAAGATCTTTTTAGTATTTCAACATGCGATTTTCTTAAGTTTTCTTCAAATACTTCTTTTACATTGTTGATGGTAAGTTTTATTAGAGCTATTATACAACCGTACTCATTAAATGATAGTTTCGATCGAGGCGCTGTGAATTAAAAAATAAACAATAGGTACACATATTATTATATCGTACAAGAAGCCCGGGATGACCGGCGTCAATAGGTAATAATTGAGTATAGTTGTGCACGAGATGGGAGCGCCCCGAAATCTTGCATTTAATAAAATCTTACAAAATCTTATAAATCCAAAATCTTGTAATTTCAAAATTTTGTCGTTGAAGTCATTTAATTTTAAAAATTCAAGAAGTTTGTTTAAAGCAATACACGTAATACCGAATTCAGTGGCCCAACTTCTGAAAAACTTTCGAATATCAACTGTAATGCTATTGTCCTGATAGCACTTATTTAGCTCATCCTCACTATTGTTGTCTTCATCACTTTGTTCCATAACATTTATTGAGTTATTTACAAATAAATTCCTTTGATGTAATTGATTATTATTATTACTAGTTTCACTTGAAACTAACTCCACTGATGAATCTGGGATTCGGTGAAAAAGAGATCTTCTAATTCGATTGCGCAATGCCCGTTTAGATAAGTTTATAATGTTTTTGTACTTGGGCATGTTCTGAAAGCTTACAAGGCAAATATAAAATAAATTTGAATTATTTTTTAGGTTAAAGGCCGGTAAAATGTAGTAGCCCTAATTACAATTTATCCAGCTAAACAGCGTAGGTACTACTGAAATAAATTTAGCACGGAAATTATCATTTCCGTTTTCGCTTATGTCATTTTTAAGAAAAATTTTACTTCACTTCAACATCGTGCCGGCCTTAATAAAGAATATTTGTTATATGAAGACGCATGGGGCGGAGTGCGCAGACTAAATCATCAAAATTGAATAATTATCCGCAGGCGATTGAGTAAAGCTTATGGACAATTGCGACGATAGAAAATACAAAGATAATTACAGACGTTTGGAGTGGTGTTTTATATACAAACGCTTAGAAGCGCAGAACGTGAAATAATTTAACCAAATTTTATTTGATTATCTGCAGACACTTTTATTCCCATTTCCATTAATTGTAAACTATACACATGATACAGTGCGCATGGGCTCATTTATCCACGCCAATGAATGATTACCTCCGGACGCTTGAGTATATCTTTTAGTAAAATGCGTCCACAGAGAAATACAAAGTTTTCATTACACGGACATCTGCACTATTTTTATTTATTCATTGACGCACATTTTTATTAATTCTGAGTAAGTACGTAAATAGTAAAAACATTATATTATTAATTGTAAAATACAAGTACACATGAGACAGAGCGCGTGGGCTCATTTCCCCACGCTAATTGAATGATTATCTGCAGACGATGATATTGTTTTTATTAAAGAGCGTGTGGCGTAATTTTTTCATGACATTTAAAAAAAACAACACACCCACACCCCAGAACCTAAAACACATTTTATCACCTAATTAACTCACCTGAATTTTGATTAAGGGGACATTACACCTTCAAATTTTAAAAAATGAAATTTTTTCAAACATTTTTTTTAATGGAATAAAAAGAGATATCTTCCATATATTCCATATAGAGATATATTCCATGGACATTTTATTTAAGTCAAAGCATACACAAACAATTTTTTTAGATTTTTTTCCGCCCCTTGTCGTCTGCTAAGGTCATTTTCCAAAAAGACCGAAAATTCGCGGCGTGCATCAGAACTGCTCTCAGAAAAGTCTGAAAAAAAACGGGGTTTTATTCAGCATTAAATCGCCCTTGGAATGAACTAAAAGGAAGAAAATGGTCTAAAAAATAACAAAATGGCGGCATTTTTTCGAAAAGGGAGCTTTTTTGTCCCCTGCAATTTGTTGTAACTCAAAAAATTGAAAGCCGATTTTCCCTTCCGTAGTTCATTCTGAGCAGAAATATGTGTAGATCAACGTGTTAAAATTTTAGAACGATTGGATAAGTAGTTTTTTCTCAATCTTGCACGCCAACTTGTAAAACGTCATTTCGAGATAATCGAGTTTAAAGTACAGCGAAGTAGACCAAAACCGTAGAAAAGACTTTGACGCGCTCCGTAATAAATACAATAAAAATTTTTTTGTTGACATTTTCATCTTTATATTGTTAAAATCCTGTTCTAAAACGTTGATTCTAACAGATTCGATCATAAAAAAAATTTCGATTTTTTAAAAATCTGAAGGTGTAATGTCCCCTTAAACCAAATTAATGAAATGAAAAATAAAAACAAAACTTATTACGTATTTTTTCACTGATAATGAATGATTCAACAAAACACTTCAACGTAAACTGATGGCCGGTCTCCACTCGTCACGACGAAGAAAAATTGGCACGAGCTTGTACCAATTATTGTTTATTGGGTAAAATTGGTATGAATGCATAAACAAAGCTGATTGTGCTCATGCGCATTACTCGTGACGAAGAGAACCAAAACATCATAATATCCATCTTTTTTGAAATTTTGTCACGACAAAGTGAGAGCAATTTGTATTTTATTCTCAATTATTTGTGCCATGCCAAAAAAATTTTTGTTTCTTCAAAATCATTAGAGAATTAATAATAATTGTAACAATAACAATAAACATAATTTATTGATAATGAAATGTTACTTTTGAATTATTTTAATTTAATAATGATTTTTGTAACAAGGCTTGACTTGTACATAATTTTTCATAACTTTACATAATTTTAGGTCCAAGAAGCAAGCCAACCACACTAAAATCGACACGTGAACGCGGTCGTGTGACCTCCTCAGCAAGCAGCAGACGCGCTTGCTACCACTAATCACGGCAAAGGCTGCCGTAAAGGTCAACAACGGAAAATAACAACCACCGTTGTTGTAAAATCGAGGAAAACATTGACGAAATATTAGAATTCAGCACGAAATTAGCGGGAAATCGATAAGCCGCGTTAAATAAATTAAGTGATGTGAGTGTAGTGAAATTACAAAAAATCAAGCCAGTGAATCATCGATGGCGCACAACGCACCCGCAACCACGAACGTCGCTGTTGTACCCAATGACAGTCTTCAGCAAGTGCCATCCAATGATTCAGGAGCAGTTAGCGACCAATCTTTGGAATTCGAAAACAGAGTCCAAGCAGCGGTTAGGCGGGCAATAGCAGGTCTAGTAAACGACCATATGTACGCCACAACCAGCACATCCCAACCATCAACAGTGGCAGTCGAACAAGGACCAACGCAAGCAAATCACACCACATCACCGCCAGCGCCAGGATCGATGGCAGCCATATCATTAAGAATAGTCCCGTTGACAACACAGGACCCCCGACTATGGTTCTATATAGTAGAGGCGCAATTTGCGTTGAGCTGGATAACGGTGCAGACCACGAGATATCATCATCTCCTCTGCGCACTCAACGATCGTATAAGCAACGAGGTGAGTGATATAATCACCGGACCGATTTCTTAGTCCCCGTATTCGGACTTAAAGAAGGCCATTTTGGACAGAATGAGGGAATCCCGGCAAACACAGATCCATCGTCTACTGCAGGGGATTGAATCGCAATTACTTCGTAAGCTAAAAGCTAGCGGTGGATCTACGGTCGGCGACGAAGTAATTAAAACCATATGGCTGAAGCGTCTTCCAGTTCGCGCTCAGGAGATCTTGGCGCCAACAGCCGACTAACTCACGGCATCAAAACTGGCGGAACTAGCAGACAGGTTGCACGAAACGATGACACAAGCAGCATCGCCAAACAAATAAGCGAGATTGCACGTCGACTGGAACAGATAGAATATCACCACCAGCGCAACCGCTCAGTGAGCAATCGACGTTTTCGGAGTCAGTCAAGAAATCGAGGTGCAACGAGTAAGTCAACATCAGTACACAGTTCTGCGCAAAACAACAACACACCCCGCCTGTGCTATTTCCATTATCGTTTCAAGGAGGCAGCGCGCAACTGTAGGCCTAACTGTCCAAACTGGATCGAGTATAAGGAAAAAAAATAACTTCACCGACGCACATGGCGACGTGCTACGGTGAAGCGAACAACTGTCGCCTTAAAATCTTTGACAAATCGACCAACATGACATATCTAATATACACCGGAGCAGACGTATCGGTCTTACCGGCGACACAGGAGAATACTAAATATCATGATGCAGATTTATTTTTGTATGCGGCGAACGGAGCAAAATGAACGACATTTGGCAATAAACGAATCACGCTAGATCTTGGCCTTAGGAGGCAGTTTCAGCGGATATTCGTCATAGCGGAAGTAACGGTACCTATAATCGGTGCGGATTTCCTTAACCAATCGGGTCTACTTGTTGACATACAATACGGACGATTAATCGAGGGTAGTGACCCTTTTCACAGTGGCAAAGAAAACCACAGAAGAAGCACCTACGGCTCGAGTGATAGACGCCGCCAGAGTCGACACATGGATGTTTACGCTACTGGAAAAATACAAAGCAATCACACATGAAAATCAAGCGTCAAATCCGCCCAAACATCAACTCACACACCATATTATAACTCGTGGACCACCGGTTTTCGCCAGACCACGAAGATTAAGTACGGAAAAAATGGCGATAGCAAAAAAAGAGTTCCAGTATATGGTCGAGCAAGGGATCTGTAGACGCTCCGACAGCCCATTGCACCTAGTGCAAAAGAAAAAAGGCGAATGGCGACTCTGTGGAGATTACAGGGCGCTTAACAAGGTAACGGTACCAGATCGGTACCCAATTCCATTCATCCAGGATTTTACGCAACATTTGGGAGGATCAAAGGTTTTTACGACAACAGATTTGGTACGAGGATACCATCAGATCCCGATCAAGGAAGAGGACATAGCGAAAACAGCGATTTCTACTCCTTTTGGGCTCTACAAGCTTATACGGATGACTTTTGGTCTGCGTAACGCTGAAAATACCATTCAGCGCTTTATGCACGCGGTTTTCCAAGAATTAAAATTTTGCTTCGTGTACTTAGATGACTTACTGATAGCATCTAAATCAATGAAGGAGCACAAAAAGCACTTGGAGATAATTTTTTCAAGATTAAGCAACGCGGGGTTAGTGATAAATACCGAGAAATGCTGTTTTGCAAAGTCGAAAATCAATTTTCTCGGACATGATATTTCACGGGAAGGAATTAAGCCGATTACAAAGCGCGTCGAGGAAATAGTGATGATCCCACTACCTAAAACAATAAACCACTTACGCCGATTTTTGGGGATTATCAATTTCTATCGGATGTTTATCCCCAACGCCAGCCGAAATCAGTCGATACTGAACGATTACCTCAAGGGCAGCAAGAAAAACGACACCAGAGTGATCGAGTGGTCCGAAGCAGCTGAGGAAGCCTTCCACCTGACAAAAACCAAATTGAGCGAGGCAACTTTGTTGGACCATCCATCACCAGCAGCTAGGCTAGCGTTAATGGTCGACGCATCCGACACTGCAATCGGAGCGGTGATCCAACAGTGGGGCCAGGACACAGATGTTGGGTGGCAGCCTTTACAGTTTTTTTCAGCCAAACTGTCTCCGGCGCAGCAGCGTTACAGCACATATAATATGGAGCTAAGCAGCGATAGGGAGCAGCATTACAGCACATATGATAGCGACTACCCCTTATGGGGCAGGTTTCTACGGATATACAACACATTGCAGGTAATGAGAACGTGGTGGCCGACGCACTATCACGAGTGGAAATTATACAATGTCCAGAAACTATCGATTACGGCATGATCGCGGACGCACAGCAGGACGACATGGAATTAAGGGAGCTGAAGGAATCTCCATCCGATTTAAATTTCACAGACATTCCTGTCACATTCAACTCAGACAAGTTATTGTGCTGCGACGTGTCTTCAGGAAAGACGAGGCTATACATTCCAGTACACTTCCGCAAAAAGGTCTTCGAAGCAACACACAATCTGTCACATTCGGGCGTCGCAGCATCCGTAAAAACGATGACGGACCAATTTATCTGGACTGGCATAAAAAAGGATGTAAGAAGGATGGTTCAAAGCTGTATCGCATGCCAGCGAGCGAAAGTATCAAGACATACAAAAAGCCCACCAGGAGAATTTGCACCAGTAAGCACGCAGTTCATGGAAATACATCTAGATATAATCGGTCCACTGCCCTTGTCTGAAGGTCAGCGATACTGTGTGACAATGATTGACCGGTTCACACGATGGACCGAGGCAGTACCAGTACCGGATATACGAGCCGAGACTGTCGCAGTAGCGGTATTAAACAACTGGATCGCACGTTTCGGAGTCCCAACATCTATAGTATCACTATCTATCAAGGCCCACAATTTGAGTCAGAATTGCTTGCCGAGTTTTCGAAGATGTTGGGCTTCGAACATAAGAGAACGACCGCGTACAATCCGAAGCGCAACGGGTTAATAGAAAGGTGGCACAGAACACTCAATTTGCAAATTTTTTATTGAGTATTCTTTATATCTCAATTAATATTAAAACATTTAAGTCGAATAAATATTAGATATTGCCAGTAAGTTACATACGTAAAAACACCGAAGAATACAATGCCTCCAGCCTGTTGAATAATTTACTGTTTACTTTGTAGTAAAATGCTATATACAAAACATTTTTTTGGTTGTTTATTTGTTATTCCCATAAATAATAAAAACTATGTCTAGTGAATTTAGAAACTGTTAAAACCATTTAAACAAGCTGCTGCAGCTTATAAACAATAATAGGGTGACCCCTTAATAATCATAATGTTTATCAATAAGTTTCCCATTTTAAAATTTTCATTAATTTTCCGACTTTGTTTACGGTTATGGTTATAGTATGAACTCTGCATGTATAAGAAAGTTTATATATATAATGAACAAGGAGGTGAAAAACAAAGAATTATGTAAACAAAATTGTTCGCTGTTTTGTTGTACACTGCTGTACTTAACCTTAATTTCTTATTTTCCAACCAAGCCCAACAAGAACCACCACCACCACCACCACCACCACCACCACCATATAAAAAATTTGTGTATGAGGAAAAGTGGTTTTTCTTTTGTTTATAAAAACACAACAAAATTAAACAAAAACAAGAAGAAAATCCATGGTCTCTCTAATACTCATGTACATAATATCGTTTCTTATCTTTCCATTAACAACGCAACAACACTACCGCATCTAAATATAGTGTTGGAAAAAACCGCAAACGATAAACGTACATATACAGTCTTGTACAGTAGTGACTTGAAAAAATGTTTTTGTAGTAACGATCAAAAAACGTTTGCATACTCGCTTTAATTAAGATACCACACTGTACACTGTTGTTGGCTTAAGACGATTTTTTTTTTTACTTTCTTAATAATGAGATATTATTTTATTATGTAAATTAAATTTCCCAAAAAAAAAAAAAAATGAAGAAAAATCATAAAGAATAAATAAATAAATAAGAAAAATTAAACTGGTAACGTATAATTTTATCAACTTTGAATTTTAAAGATAAAAGTTAAGATTATATGAAATAAACTTAAGTTGCTTATCTTGCATATTACATCAATATTTTTCCTTCTTTGTCAAATAGATAATGTGAAACGTGTTTTTGTTGTAATCTTATCATTGTTTTATATATTGGGTAACCTCAATACGATATAATGTACGAGTAGCTATTAATGGTTTCGTCTAGATTGTTTACATAACAGAGGTAATATTTTCCGGGTCTCGATCCATGCACTATGCTTCCCACTTTAAGCAAGTGAAGTTAGACTTAAATTGATTGATTGATTGATTGATTATGAGTGTACGGCCAAGCATTATAGCAGGATCTCCCGGACTCCCGAGCCCACATCGTACACCCGTATACATATAACAAAACCGAAGGATAGGATAGGATTATTAGTTGGGACAGACTCGACCCGGTTACACACACCAATGCGATCGATACTTAGTTAGTAAATTATTAGTACAATATATAATAAATAGGTTAGCACAAGACAGCACAATCTAACTAGTTTATTAGGTGATCATTACTCTGGAATCCAGGGCCGAATACTCAGGACTCCCTAAATTTAAAACAGGGCTTAAGAAAAATTATTATTAATGTTGTAATTTCACCCTTGTCCGCATTTCATTAATTTACCTGATAAAATATTTAAGAAAAATTTAAAATAACACTTATTTCCTTATTCATGGTGCTTTTATATAATAACAGGATCTTCAGTATTCCCTGGCACACGTCGCACACCCATTTACACATCCCCAAACCGATGGATAGTATATGATTATTAGTTGGGACAGACTCAACCCGTTTGCAGACTCCTAAGCAATTAATAGATAATAAATTATTAGAACAATAAATGATAAATGATAAACAGATAGTACATTTTAACTATACACTCTTAGAAAAACGGGGTTGATGGGGCTCCGAAAACGAGTTCAATAGAGTCCTTGTATATTCGGAGTTAATAGCTAACTAATAGTGATTACATATTTATTAACTCTTTTTAAGTGCACAAATTTAAACACCATTTAATTGTTGATTGTGTTTCCTTTTCGGAGATTTATTATATTCCTTTTAAAAGTTAATTTTTGTCGCTTTACGGAATAAAAATTGATCTCCTAAAATAGTTTGTTTAGTTCGCCAACTATAGTTAATGCAGAACTCTCTCCGACGTTTATATATAGCAATTTTAGGAGTGGAATATCAGCTCTTATATAGGGATAATGTAAGTTTCCCAATTTGGAGTTAAACTAAATTAAGTTTGTTTATTACACATAATAATATATTCAGTATTTCAAATCAAAATTAAAAAAAAAATTTATTCCAATTTATAATAATTTTTGTTGTATTTCTTTATTGTAGGGTAAATGTGGGGGAGATGGTATACCTTTTTTGTTTCGTCAATATTTTCAAAAATAAAAGAGCTATTCTAACGAAGTAAAAACAAAAATCAACTTTATTCAATATAACAGCAACATTTAAGGCATAAAATAAAATAAATATATAAATTCACATTTTTAAATAAAAAATAAAAAATTATTCAAAAGTACCATATCCCCTTCAACTGTAGGTGATATGGCACGTACATTAGGAGATATGGCACATTACATTTTCTTTATGTTTTCGTTGCCACATTTATTACATGTAATTGCATACGATGTGCACGTATCGTGCGACCATTGTTGGCAAAGCATGCCCCTTACCCAGTCATCCCTTTTGGGATCGAAACGTTAATTTCGTTGAATGATTGTTCGTAAATATTAATATATTTCTCGTGTTAGTAAAAACACATTTAAAATGGTCTAATCGCCGGTAGCATATTAGAAATTACATGAATTAATTAACATCAATAAAAAAATTAATAAAGTACCATTTTTAATTCAAGTTCGTCGCCCAAGTAGGAGAAAGATCCTAGTGAAAGTGTTTTATTGCCCTGGGTTTTAAGATGCTTTCTTAATGTAGTAGACGGTACTTTATAATGCTTTGAAGCTGCATTAATGGACATCAGTTTGCCTTTTATACTTTCAATGGCAGATTTTAGGTCAGTTTCCGACCACAAACCCCAAATTGAGTTTGTCTTTCGTTTATATATCGTTAGCATTTCTATAAAGAAAATTATATTAGATTATAAATATTAGAAAATTATTTTATGGAGTATCTCTTACAACATCGATTCGCAGAAAATCAAATTAAAAGAAAAAGAAAAGCAATGATCGAACATTGAATACTCAAAATATTGCAAGGAGGGTTAAATGGTACATATACCATATCACCCTCGCAGAAAAGTGCCATTTCTCCCTTTTCCCCGAAATTCTTTTTTTTTTATTTTATACAACTTCACTTATTCGTTCATCGCCTCTCGTACTAGTACAAACTAAAATACTCTCTTGCACGTATTTAAATACATAAACTAGATTTAAGTGCCAAATACTTACCGAAAAAACGAGTCACAAAGAGAGCATAAAATTAGTTCTCACAAAAAAAAAAAAAAATTTTGGTTCTTTTTTTATTTAATAATTAATAATCACAGCGCGGCGAGACCTTACTCCTTCGAGTTAGTACGACAAACTGAAACGAAATATATACTCAAATATATAAAATGAAGTGCTTAAGAAATTTGAAATGTGCCATCTCACCCGCTTACGCCATCTCACCCTCATTTACCCTACATAATATTTATAAATTATAATATTTCTAAATAAATTTAATTTTTTACAAAATATACTTTGGAATAATAAAACTTTTACTGTTATTGATAGGACTATGGATTTCAAAGGGACTTTTTACAGTGAGCTGATCTAAAGAAATTATTTCAATTTCCCCAGTATTTTTGACCTCATAGCCCATAATATTTTTATCAAATAAAAGAGTTTTAAATTTTTCAATAGCAAAAAAAAATTTATTTTCATGTTCAAATATTAATATTATTTTGCCAAATTCAGGCATTTTCTTAAAGTTTGATAAGGTACAAACACAAAAACTTGTTCGGTACAAAAATCCCTTTTCTATTTTTTTTATTATTTTTATTAAGTGTGTGTTTGGATTCAATGAAAATTTTTCAATAATAGTGTCTTTCACATGTACGGGGAGTAATTCCGATATTGGTAATTCTTCATCAATATTATACTCAGCCTCAATAATATATTTATTCATAGTGGATGATTTAGCATAAAAACATTGATGCTTTATTGCTAAAGTTTTGCATACATTAATAAAATTATGGCAGGTGGAAGCCATCTGTTTAAAGGTATTATGTTTACCTTCGAATCTCATTGTCCAAAGATAAATTAACGGTCCCATTTGTTGAATTATTCGTGGATAATGGATAAGAAAATGTTGCTTTGGAATGATTTTATGATCAGGATATTCGGTTTGAAAATTTTGCAGGTGGGTTGATATATTAATTCAGATAAATTGTTTAGCATAGTATTAGGAATGCGTGGAGAAAATACAATTTGCATAATTTCTAGAAGAGAACATATGATACTAAACTTTGATTCTAAAACACTTTTGTTTTTAAGTAGTATATCTATAAAAATAATCGGAAAATACCTGATGAGACGCCAAAACTGGGATGCTTTTTGCCCTAACAAGTGGCCCGGCTTATCAAGGTTTATAAAACTTGGCCGGTTTGTGTTATCCAAAAGTCTGTAATTGAAACATGAAATTCTATCATTGAGCTCAGATGCAGTGAGAATTTTTTGTTTTTTAACCATATATATCAAGAATAATTTTAATTCATATTGGCCGATGCCTTCTAAAAAATCATGCATCACATCAACGCTTAGCGAAGCAAAAGTGTTGAAGAATTTCAAATCATTTAAAACACAATACGTTTTAAATCCAAAATCATTTTTGGCTAAATGTTGAGCAGCATTTGTTGGATTCCTTAAGATAACATCATTTTCAGAAAACAAATGTTGCGTCTGATCTTTTGAAGAGAGACAGAATCTGCAAAAATAGTTAGAATTGAATGATTCATGAAGACCATATAAAGTATTGGCGCCTAAATTGTCATGAGCCACTGATAAAATAGAACCTTTTACAGTAAATGTTTCTTCAAGGTATTGAACTTCAATACCAGTATGTTCAAGATACTTTAAGTCTTCGACTATTGGCTGTAATATTGCGCCAAATCCAGTTGACTTAATGTCCTCAGCATAGCATAAGGCCACTAAAAATATATTTTCAAGGTGCGAGTTTAACTCGAATGGTAAATTTAATATCGTAAAGTAAATGCCACAAATTTTATGAACTTTGGTTTTAGATCCAAGAGGATTTACGGCTTCAAATTCATCAGAGAATAATTGTATTTGAAAAGAGAATTTTTCTTGTGAAAAAAATGGATTAGTTTTATAATACAATCCATCACTAGGTTTTAATATGATGGAAGGGTCCGAAGTATCATTATTGAAAATGTGAAATAGAAATTTTTGATTTAAAGAAAGAAATTTCAGGGTTTCTACTATGGATATAAACATAAAAGTATTCGTTTTTGGTCGAAATACATAAGTGTTTTGTTCCTTGCAAAAATATCTATCTCTTCGAACAGATACTGACATTTCTTTTGGTTGGGGAATTCCACATTTTAAAATAAGTTGTTTGCGCTTATATGTCGAGTTTATACCTTTAAAAGGATTATCAAGAAATTGTTGAATACTCAAACCTAATTTTTGTTTTCCCTCAACAATTGGTTTTAACTTATTTAAAATGTTCTTGGTAAAAGTAGTTACTGATTGTACTATAGAATCTATTTTTGTGTCAGCTATATTTAATTTATTCATTTCTAAGATGAATTGTTCCGAAATATTATTCATTGACACCTCTTCTTCTAAAGATAATTCTGAACGATTTATTTCTAGAGGTTTGTCCCGTTCAATATTTATGCTAGTGTTGGGAGTGTGTACCAAAGCTGAATTAATATTTTCCTTTGAATGAATTGAAACTTCCTTTATTTCGTGGTAAATTAAATGCTTTCGTAATCCACTAAAAGTTTTAAACTTAAATTCACATTTATCATATCCGCAAAATAAGTCAGTCTTATTCTGTTCATGCAAAACAGGTATTAATCTTAAATGCCTAATATACATTTTGGAACTACATAGTTGCTTACAAATAAAACAAAATAACTTCATTATACAACTTACATGTGGTTAAAAAATTAAAAAAAACAATTATAAACCAGCCTCGTTAAAGCTCGTTAATTCTAGCCGATTTTTAATATCGATTATTCTGGCAGTAGGCAGTTTTGAATTTAATTCATAAATCGCATGGTCCATAAAATTAAAAAATGTTTGATGTCTATCAGTGTATTCGCATTCGAAGACAAAAAATGTCTTAAATAACGTGTCAAATGCTACAAGTGAGGAGCAACCGTCTATAGGAATTTCTTGTGCATCTACATATAGCAATTGTGTATCTTGATATGGCCGCTTTATTAGTACCGTAAGCAATGATGGCTGGTCCACTAAAATTAGGTGCTGGTTTCCCAATCTGCCATAAATGAAAAACAAATTAGTTATTGAGTTTCTTATTTAGAATAGAATGTTGCTTAATTTGCCTTATGAAATTTAATAATAAAAATTTGTCGATCGGCAGAACTACTCTTCCTTCCTCTTGTAGGAAGTAATTTAGACAGTATCAGAAAAGCATTAGTTTCTAAGTCCCACCCTTAAATTATATTAAATACATTTTGTATTAGTAACAATTGATTAGTTTAAAATAAAAATAACTTACGGTCTTCATCGCTGATCTCGTCATCGTAAAGTTTTATTTTAAAACTATCTCCAAGTTGAATAACCTTCTTTTTTAATTCAGGCCATTTTTCGGTAAGATGGTAACAGTTTTCCGGATATCCTTAATTAAAGTCTTGTTGAATCTGTAATAAATTTTTAAAAAATATACCTATTAGAAATTAACAAAATATAATTAATTATAAATCACCAAGCAATCCAGGTGTATCAAGGAATCTTGGAAAGTTTTTCAATATATCCTGGCTACCAGATGATCTTAAGGCAATAGTTATTGCCATTCGTTCAAAAATTTCGTTTTTCTGCACCGAGGGGCAAGCATTCCTTAAAAACCGTATATCTTCTTCAAAGTCTTCATGTACTTCTGGAGAAGTTAAAATGGCTTCTTCGGCTATAGATTTCTTTATTTTTCCACTGCCTGAACTAGTTCGATTTATTGTTTTTAATCGGTTCCCGATGTAACCTCCCCTGGTATTTGGAACATAAAATATTTCCTAACAAATTAAAAGAAAATTAAAATTATGCAAATATTAAGCAAGTGGACTCATATTACGTATTTTGTAAGATCACCGCCACACAAATTGCTAAACAGTCTCGCAAGCGCTTTTGCCCAATTAATTTTTTCTTCACGAGTTGGATGGGGACCGTTTACTTCGGTTAAATGTTGTACGGTTAAATTTATTAATCTCTTTCGAGTTGTGTCTTTTAAAGTCTGTATTTCCCTGTATTCCTTAAGTATGTTTAGACCTGATAAACTTTGGTTTAAATGCCTTTCGAGTTCGTTTGTAATAAAATCGAGGTCAAGTTGAACTTTCTTAGGAAAATTTCCAATAAAACAATTTTGTCTTCTTAATATTCCTCTACTACTGGCATCACTATCACTTTCAATACCTATATTTATTTCCACAGGATCTGTTTGGGTTGCTTCGTCTTTGGTTAATTCTAGAAAAGTAATAATATAAACGACAGTGTTTCGGTATTTGATAATTTGTTAAAGAAACCCACCTTTGTTTTTAGATTTCCTTATATAAAATATCTTCTCTTGTACGTTTCCAGATTGAATATGATACTTAAGTACTTCATCCGTTATTTGAGCACCTTCTTTATCCTCTAAAGAAAACAAATCTGATTCAGTCAAGATTAGTGATGTGCCGAAAGCTATAAACGCTACCAATTAGAAAAAAATATATACAAAATAAAAAAACAAAACACAAATAATTTAAATTTTGTTTAAGTGTTAATAAACTTGACCGAAATAAATTGTTCACTTCATGAGTTGTAGAGGTAATTTGGCTGACAACTACCTCTGCGTTTCTTTCCACAAAAATTGTTTTATGTTGGTTCTGGTTCGTTATTTTTAAATTTTTGGGGTTTTTTTAAATTTCTGATGTTTGTCTTTTGCTTTGTCGATTCACAGAGCTATTGTTTGAAATCGAGAAACAGATGGTAAACATTAAAATTTACTGATTGATATTTGGATATAATTAACTAGAAAACATCATCGGTAATCGATCCATTTGAAAGTCTCCATTGGTAATCGTCGATGACACTTTCCAGCAATAGATTGTAAAACAGTATAGATATGGTTATAAATGTATAAGCGATTGTTCTCCCATATCGAGATCTTTTAATAGATAATTAATGAAACACGGATTAATGTAATACAATCTAGGTGAACAGGTGAACAATTTGTTCCCCGCGATACATTTTATGGGAACCAATTTTATTGAAACAACATGCAGCACACATAATTTATCGAAACTATTTCTTTTAATCATTTACCAGATATAATGACATCCATTGTGGTGATTTTTGATTTATCGTCAAACTCAACGAACACATATTTGATTAATTCGTTATGCGAAATTCGAAATAATAATTGTTGTGCCATCTTTATTTAAAATTTAACACCGTTCTTTACATTAAACTTCGTTGGGAGTTAAATAAGCTTCTTATGAAGACTTGAATATAACGCACATTAATTTGCACAAAAATTCTCGATTTATTTTCTAATTTTAAACAGTGCGTAGTTAAATCTCTAAGATACTATCTAATCAACTATAGTTAGTATGGCACTTTATTACTTACTATGCTTATATTCACTAATTTGCACTTTAGTTTTACACTATATTAAATTGTAAAATAATTATTTACTTTTCACTTAGAGCACTTAAACGATCTATCCAATTCGGGGGTTACCAGAATACTATTTTTTCACAAAATTTATAACGGTCATGTTTAACACCGATCGGAGTTAATTTTTATTACTTTCGGAGTTCTATAATTTACTGTTAGTTTTTAACTCTGATCAAAGTTAAGTAAAACGACATTCGAAGTTAAATGTTAAACTGATTTCTAAATAAATAAATTTTAGCCCAAAGAGTGTTTAATATTATTATTTAACTGTTCTGCGGGGCTAAAAAAAAATAACTTTGCCGCTATGTCAAGAAATTGCACAAAAAAGGTGTTAAATATGGTCAACTCCTGCTGTTGGAGTTGAAACACACCGGATATTTCTAAGAGTGTACGTGCTTAATGTGGAAATATACCAAGGACGAACTGATCTTATAAGTTCCAAATTAAACCACCTAGTTGGAAGACTTATGCATACGTATCTAAATAAAGGACACCACGTAGCAAAGGACAACTATTACAATAGTATTTGTTTAAGCAAATCCCTTTTAGATTATAAAACACAATGCACTGGAACTTTGCGTGCAAACCGTAAGGGAAATCCACCGGACGTTGGAAACAAAAATTGGCAAACGGAGAATACTTTTGGCGCAGACAAGGACATGCTTATCTACGTTACTAAATTGAAAGACAAGCGGGATGTTCTATGTATAACAACCGGAGTTCAGCCAGAACTACAAGAAGTTACCAATAGATTTGGTAACAAAGTAAAAAAACCAAGTGAAATTGTTTTTTATAATAAATTCATGGTTGGGATAGACGCACAGATCAGATGATTGGATACTATTCCTCACCACGTAAAACAATCCGCTGGTACAAGAAGGTAATTTTTCATTTGGTGGATCTATCGGTGTGGAACTCATACTTCCATTTTAAGCAATACGTTAAAAAAATTGAGTACATTTATTTCAGAAATAATTTAATAAATACGTCATTTAAAAAAATTCTAAACCATATTTTACCAAATTTAAAACCAAACTTTAATCAGTTGGACGCGATCCTGGTTTAAATATCTTTATTAATCTGGCAAATACAAAATATGTATGTCACAGTGCCATCCATTAATAGAAAAATTTTATCCGCGAAAGTGTTAACATCGATATTAAAATTGTTGTGTCCCTCTTTCCCTCCATCCGACCGTGCTTCTTTCCCGATAGTTGTTGCTTTCCATTTTCAAATATTTTGATCATTGTGAAATAAATTTCGAATCAAGACAAGTTTAGGTAAGAATTAGTCACTCTTGGGTGCTTTCATGTATAATAAATGTTACCATATATCGTAGAAGAATTTGTAAAAACGATTTTATTAAAAAAAGCTTCAAAGGATATTTTTCGGTTGTTATTTGGGAAAATCAAGCACTATTTATTGAGGTGTAGGTAATACCAGCGATGGTGAGGTCGACAATAACATGTCAATTATTCAATTATCGACGTGTCGACAATTGTCATTTTCGACGTCTCGATTTAAAACAACAAAATGTCATCAATGTCGAATATGTCAACAATGTCAACAATAAATATTTCTTCGATATTCAAATGTTTTGGATATTCAAACGGTTATAACATCGGTCAGACAGTTAAGATTGTTATCTTGTTAAGATTGTTTTCTCATCATATTTGTCGTGCTGTCTGATACAGCGGCATAAATATAAGTTTTATACATTTCAAGAGCTAGTTCAGTTGATTCCAATACAACGTCGGCCAAAGCTTCTCCTGTTTCAGACTCTGCTGTGAAATCCCACGCATTTAAATGGAAAGACGCATTAAGAAAGCCTTTTCACCGTATTTTTCATCCGTCAATAACCAGAACCGAATCTTTACTACAATTTGTGGATATATTAGGTACAGATTTCTCACATAATTCATTTATCTTTTTTTCCTCGTCTTTAGTAAAGCAGTCAACAAATCCGCTCATCTGTTTTCGAGAATTTATAATTTTCCGTGATTTCGTCAGAGTTTGGCTTGGTAATTTATTTAGCGTAGCATTGCCAAATAAGTAATTATTTCTCGATGAAATTTCTGGTTTACTAGATGCCGAAAAAAATTGAGATTCTGAGGTTGTGCCACGGGATACCTCAATAATTTGTTTCGGAACATTGAGAAACGATCGGATTTACGTTTGAGTCTGACTCAAGATATACGCCACTTGTTAATTGTGTTGTATTACCACTAGTTCTATTAGAAAGTGGCAAAGAAATCAATGAAGACTGAGAAACTAAAAAATTTGTAATATGTTATGTATGATAGTTATGGGCTGGCAATAAAGCGGCACACAAATAATTAATATTTGAGATACAAAAAATTAATAAAGTGACACAAATTCATGAGCAACAAAAAAAAATTTCTTGGCATCATAAAATTAATTTTTTGGAACAAAATATAATAATTTGGCAACATTTATTATTTTTTGGCATTATTTGAAGGGAACACAAAAAATTATTTTTGGGCATTGAATTAAAGGTTTTGAGAGTCAACCATTAGAAACAAAAATAATAAATAGGTATCAAATAAAATATTTGGCTGATGACAAATGTCTATACAAAAAATGTTCTTTAAGGAACCAAATAAAATAAAGTGGGGACAAAAATTATCAACAGCAATACAACAAGAGCTTCGATTTAGCCGGATATTTTTTTATTTTTACGAACAATTAGTATGCGTAGCAATTTAACGAGACAAAACTTGTACGGAAAAAACACGAGAGCGCAGCTCGAGTGTTTTTGCCTGGACAAAAGTTTGGCTAACTCAAAGCTCGAGTTGTATTTGTTGAGATAATTCAACGAGAAAAGAGAAAAAAGTTAATAAATTAGACATTTTTTGTTTAATAAGTGACAGAAATCTCATGGGTTTTTGATGTTATATAGAAATTTATTATTTAAATTATAAAATAATTGAAAAAGGTAAATAAAAAAATATCCGAAAAAAATATCCACTTGCATCACACCTTCCTTCCTTTTTCGAAAATATCCGCTAGCAAACAGCTACTTTGATACATTTTACTATGAATTTTTTTACACAAGTTGAATTATCATCAAAATTAATTTATTGCCAACAAATTAATATAGGGCAAATTTATGGGCATACAATTTTTTTTTTTATAAAGAAAATTTTTTGAGGTTTTCGGAAAAATTAAGTAATACGACCTCGTTTTGCATTATATAAAATTCGTTATTTTAAATTTTCGAATCTCTTTTTCAAATCAAATTATCAAATTTTTTTTGGAATATTATTCTTGAAATAATTTTGAATTTTTTTTTTCTTTGTTTTTTTATTTAATTTTTAATGTCAACTGATAAAAGTAAAAGAAAATTTTTTTCGGTTTTTATTTTGAGCGAAATTTGCATTTTTATTTTTAGACCAATAACTGTTCAAGTGACCAAAGTAAGGCGGCATTTGATTCTTGAGTTTAGTTGTGTATTACCCTAACAAAGCGGCTCGTTTACAATATAAAATAATGTTTGTTCTTTGTTGTTTATTTGCGATTTTCATCAACAAAGGGTGAAACATAAGCGTGAAGGTGCATGCCAAAATACTTCAGGTTTCTCGATACGCATTCTACACTTAGGCCCTTTTCCAATTACCTACTTGTTTGATGGAACCTAACTTATTCAATGTAATTTCTTATGTATTAAGTTAGGTTCTACCAAATAAGTAAATAATTGGAAAATGGCCTTAGGCTGTTTTCGATACTTATTTCATACTTATTGACTTATTCGACGCCATCTTAAATAAGTAAGTAAAATCATTCGAATTGATTTCATTTACTTATTTTGACAGCAACAACATAAATTCATTTGTTGTCCAACTTTTTGAATTAAGGATATTGCTATTCGTAACATTATAATATGCTTGTAGTACCAACGCTTGATAAAATAATGGGACTACTGAATTTTGATGGCCTCTAAATAATGAATTATCTGAAAAAATTCATTTTTTACTTCAGCGTTCATCAAAAGGAAGTTTAAAAATTTTCTATTTGACGCTACCTTAGAAAAATTTTCATACTCAAAACGAAAAGCAATTTAGATTTTTTTGTGAGAAAGGGACAGAAAATAAGTCACCCTGATAGAATACTTATTTGAATAAGTTAGGTTCCACAAATAAGTATTCGTTTCGAAAACAGCCATAGGCCCTTCCCGAAAGTTATACTTATTTCTGAAACGTAACTTATTATATAGGAAATTACATTGAATAAGTTAGGTATAACTTATTGACGTATTTGCGGCCGTCTTAAATAAGTAAGTAAAACCGTCCCAATTGATTTGAGTTACTTATTTTGACAGCGGCGTCAAAACAACAGAAATTAACAAAATATAGTATTTGTTTGTTCATCATTTACTCTTAAATATATTGTATAAGATATTATTGGAAAAATGAACATAGGAAAACAGTTAATTCTTTTAAATTGTTTAGTAAATAAAAATATAAAATTATGTTTAAACTTTATATTATACACATATATTTTTTATTTTTCAATTAAATTAAATTTTTTACTTTTTAATTCATAGTAAAAATTCTAAATAAAATCTTTTTAAATTCAGCCTTTGGTTTTTTCTATTCTTTAAAAAAAAAATATTACAACTATTATAAGAAAGGAACATCGGTAATGTTTATCTGGGTTCAATCGGTGTCGGAAGAGCTCGAAATGACGACATCTGGGAAATATTCCAGTACAACATTTTCAATAATTTTATTATTTTTTTCATTGATTTCATAATTTTATTATCCTTTTCTTTGACGTGCTCTAACATCGTTTGTTTCCTTTTTATCGCTGAAGTAGGAACACTTCTAGTAGTAGAAGTTAAAGGTTGTAGTTCTTGCTCTATTGTTGTCGTAGAACTCTCACTTTCACTCACTAAATGTTCCTCTCCTAACTCAAAACGGCCGAATTCTTCTAAATTTAAATCACTTGCAGTAGCACTATCAATTCTATCACTTGATGTGATAGTATGCTTCTGCGACATAAAATCATTTATTAATGAAAAATAGGGCCAATTATCAGCATTGGTGGTCGTCCGAGCTGTTCCAGTTTTGGGATATTTTAATTTTTTGTAAATGTCTAGCAGGTTGTTCCATTTCTTGCAACATTCCTGAGATGTCCTAGAAGATAGTTCCTGTCGCGATGTAGTTATCTGTCTTAAATAAACAAATAATTCTTTAGATTATATAAAACTGACTGGTTTTTTTTTAAATTGCTGGTCGAATGCAGTCCGGCCCTCTACCAAGGCAAACGTTTCTTCTTCATTCCCTAATTTAAATAAAGAAATATTCATGAATAAATATGTGCATAAAAATGTATATATGTACATAATCTCAACTTAAAACACGAAAATAAAATGATATTAACATATTTTACTTACACCTGCTGCTGTAAGCCTTCCGATTGCTCATTTTTAGTTTTTAGATTAATTCTAATTATGTATTTGTAAATATTATTATTAAATGTATGTACATACCTAACAATATCACAAATGAATTTATGTTCTGATGTTTTGACAGATTGACAAATATTATTTATCGCAATTAGATTTTTATGTAGAAAAGAAATAGAAAATAAGTCACCTCGCCAGCATACTTATTTGAATAAGTTAGGTTCCACAAATAAGTATCGGTTTGGGAAACAGCCTAAGGCTGTTTTCGAAACGAATACTTACTTGATACTTATTTGTGGAACGTAACTTATTCCATAGGAAATTACATTGAATTAGTTAGGTTCCACAGATAAGTATTTATTTCGAAAACAGCCCAACACAAACAACCTAACGACTACTTATTTGTGGAATATGTATCTCATCGAGATCTCTCCGATATAATAACAAAACGCACGGTATGTGTTCGCTTATATGAAACTACATGCATTTTAATTTCAGCGGCGCTTCGAACGGCGTCTCTGTGTTTGGGTCATTAAACGTGAAACACACCGATCAGCGGCAGCGAGCAGCAAATTTAAATATATATTGATTTGCTTATGTATTCATAGATAGTCTTATGTTAAGCAAAAATATAAGCAATTTTTATAAAAACATTAAAATTTTTGATAATTTTAATAGGTAAATGTTGATTAAAAGAAAATCTATCACAAGTGGAATATGTGGGACATGTCGCGCTGCTCTTGGTGTGTTTCAGCCTTTATCCATCACATACGTTAAGAATACATTTTAATATATGACGGCAAAATTCGAAAATGCATTTTGAGAGATAATTCAAAGAAATACAAAATAATTTTTCTAAAATACATTCATATTTATCGTAATTATGAATTCTTTTTTATTTTTATTTGTATTTACAACCTATTATTCAAAAAAAAAAAAAAAAAAAATTAACTCAACAACATCTAAATTAAGGCGAAAACATACCAAGAGCAGCGCGACATGTCCCAGACATTCCACTTGTGATAGATGTTCTTTTAATCAACATTTATCTATTAAAATTATCAAAAATTTAAATGTTTTTATAAAAATTGCTTATATTTTTGCTTAACATACGACTATCTATGAATACATAAGCAAATCAATATATATTTAAATTTGCTGCTCGCTGCCGCTGATCGGTGTGTTTTACGCTTTAGCTTGAAGATATCTCATTCGTTCTTAAATAGACAGATAAGTTTAATGATCGAAAATTGACATGAAAATATTCAGGATGTATTTCCGAAAACACCTAAGATATAACATTGAGGCTGTTTTCCAAACGTGACTTGTTTGCCGCTATTTTAAATAAGTAAATGAAGTCATTCCAATCGATTTAGCTTATACCCCCAACAGATTAGCGGCGCTCTACGCCTGACTTCGCCTCTCTTCATTTTTTTTTTTCAACCACATAATTGGCTTTCGCACTCTTAATTAATATTTTTTTAGTTGAATTTGATACGTTTATCGAAAATTATTTATTTTTGTTTAATTAAATTCATATTTTAAAAATGTGTAATTGATTTTCAACAAATACATTTTTGACAACCAATTTGTAACATTCGAAATGAAACTAGTTGCACTCCAGTCAAATTAGCAATCTTCGATACGCGTGAAAAGACATACATATGAAAGCTAATTATCAAATCCACATCGGTAATGGATTATGGTGCATGTGAAGATAGGCGCATTCCAAAAGACTTCAGGTTTTTCGACACGCATTCTACACTAAGGGTGTTTTCAAAATCGATACTTATTTCATACTTATTTACTTATTCGACGCCATCTTAAATAAGTAAGTAAAATCATTCGAATTGATTTCACTTACTTATTTTGACAGCAACAACAAAAATTCATTTGTTATCCATTTTTTCGAGCTAAGGACACTGCTATTTGCAACAAAATATGCTTATAACACTAACGCTTGATAAAACAATGAGAGTATTGGATTTTGATGACCTCTAAATAATTAATTATCTGAAAAATTCATTTTTTACTTCAGTGTTCGTGAAAAGCAAATTAGAAATTTTTCAGTATCACGCTACCTTAGAAAAATATTCATAGGGAAAATGACAAACAATTTAGATATTTTCGTAAGAAAGAGATAGAAAATAAGTCACCTCGATAGGATACTTATTTGAATAAGTTAGGTTCCACAAATAAGTTTACTTACTTATTTGTGGAACCTAACGTGTTCCATAAGAAATTATTTAATATAAGTAAATAAGTGTGTTTATATTCTAAAAAGTTACTATTTTTTTTGTTGTTGTTGTTGTATTATGTTTAGTAATTTTTTATAATATAACACGAGAGAGATGGAAAAAATTTATATTTTTAGTGTAGAATGCGTGTCGAAAAACCCGAAGTTTTTGGCATGCACTAATAGTTATTTGTGTATCAAGAGCGCAAAGTGCCAGTTTGTCACGCGAGAAAGGAAATTGCTGGCCGACGGGACGGAGATGGTGGAAGAAGCTCATCTCTATGTCAAGAACTTGCTCGATTGCATATTGGAATTCTGCTATGAACGAGCAGTTGTGCAGATTCGATTCTTGGGACCGCCTCACTATTTTATTACATCCAGGTGTAATGATCTTCACTGGGTAGACGACGATAAGGATATCAAAACTGTGCGAACATGCGAAGCGCAGCAACTCATTGAGAAGTATCCAAGTATCGTGAGCGGGTGCTGCTTCATGATCCGACACAATGCAATGATGGTTTTGAAAAAAGTTGGAAGATTCGATTCTCGGAGGAAAGCTGGTCGATCAGTGGTATCGCATCAACTAGCAGAATCGTGGCTCGCCTGAAGGTATGCCAGACTTCGATGTACTGGAATATATTGCCAGAATAGACCAAGTCATAACGTGTGAGCTGCCTGACGATCCGGAAACACAAGTTCTGGTGCAAAATGTTCAACGATATCATCACACCGCGAGGTGTCACAAGAACGGATCAGAACTAAAGGCAGATCAGATCAAGATTTTTCTTGATAAAGTCGACAAAATCAGCGATATCAGCGAAGTATCATGGCAGTTTCATTTGCAGTATCAAAATTATTAAAAAAGCAGTTCAAATCAATAAGAGTACCCAAACAATAAAAAGAGTAAATCCAATTTCTATATTTTGAAGGCAAGAGTTTCCCGGAATACGCCGCGGTCCACCCGAACACCCTTTTTAGACTAAGATAAGATAGTTTATGATAAGGTTGTATATTTCTCGTTATTTTTTTATTTTTTTTATGACGAATTAATTATAGGGGCACAAGGCAACACCTATCTACACCTAACATAGTGTTTTCCCGTTAAAGCCGCAAGTTCTGGAAAGCAGTCATCAGAGTTTCTGAAACATAATTAATTATTATTAGTTTTAGTACTAACTACTTTTTTCACTATTTTTTCCACCATTTGTTCCGGGGGAAACAGATGGCAAGATTTCATTCAATCATTCATCATTCCAAATTTGTACTAACATATTGCACACTAGCAAATATTGCTTGACATTGTTGAGGTGGTTGCACCTCTATTTTTTGTTTACTCACACCCAGGGTTTTATTGTAGTTTGACGAGTTGGTGTTGTTGGTGGCTACAACTATAAA
Organism: Tipula vernalis; assembly: GCA_958295665.1. Classification (NCBI taxonomy): domain Eukaryota; kingdom Metazoa; phylum Arthropoda; class Insecta; order Diptera; family Tipulidae; genus Tipula; species Tipula vernalis. The sequence goes on along the minus strand of OY282559.1, from coordinate 85,034,768 downwards.
TAAATACATTTCATTGATGCAGAAATTTGTATATAAAAAGCACGTAAGCTCTTAACGAAGCTTGAACTCCATATTTATCAGGTGAACGGTGATATTAGTTGTCAAATGCCCTAAGTTGATCATGACGGTTACGGGTGATTTACATTATCTACAGAAAAAAGATGACACTCACCATCTTATCATCTGGAAAAGGTAATTTGAAAAGTCGATTGTAGGGTTTGTTTCTCGGACTTCATCTGTTTGTTTGTTACAAGATTAAGGGTTTTCTCTAATCCTCTTTGTCAGAATTGTGGTTTTTAAATTGTGTTTTATGGATATCACTCGCTGTTTAATCCCTAGATGGCAACAAAAGTTAGTTTTATGGTTTGTTCAAGTACACACAATTTTTTTATTATTATTCGATCTATCGAAGAGAGCTAAGAACATGTGTTATTTTCATTACTTTGTGATTAATACTTTTGTTCATTAAACATCCGAAGTTATTAAGTTATTTACCCATAATTCCACATATAATCGACAGGTTATGGGCCCAGAATTTAAGTTCAAATTTTGCAGCATGTAGCATAGTATCCAAGGCCACACCGCCAGAAAAGAGATTGTATTTCAGCTTAGGCACGTAGAGTACATTTGAAAGGTGACATACTGTCTTTTCTCCATTAAATGCTAAAATGTTTATGCTACCTCTATCTTTGCCTGAAATGATTTCTCTATTTCCAATTTTTATTTTGATGTCATCTTTCATTGGTGTGTAGTTTATGAACCGCTCTAGTTTATGAGTCATGTGATCGCTCGCTCCAGTGTCCATATACCAGGCCTCGACTGTAGTTTTCGCTGTCTTTTGTACTGAGGCATATGCTTCGCTTATAAGAGCTTCACCTCTCTTTTCTCTTGAAACTTTGAAATTTTTAAATTTATATTGTTTACTTTTTGGATTGTCCCAACATTCTGCTGCCCAATTTCCAGGTTTATGACAAAAATTACATTTTCCAGGTTTTCTTTTTGTATTTTTTTGGTCATCGTTTTTATTCTTAACATACTGAGTATTTTTGTTACCAATATTATTCTTGGAAAAATGATTCTTACTGTTTACTCTTACATTAGAAGCAAGTGCATTAACTTCTACTTCTCTTTGACTTTGTCTCATCTCAATTATCAATCTCGAGATTAGGTTGGCTAACGTTCTATCGGTGGTAGCCGTTGATTCCTAGGCACTGATAAAATTGTCAGAATTGGGTGGCAAAGTTAGGAGAATTTTGGTCATTACTCCCTTATCTACAATTTTCTCTCCCATTGCTTGTAGTCTATTAGATACACCTTCAATTTTTGAGATATGTGCTGCAATATCATGTGAAGGATCTTTAGCCAATGTAAACCACTTTTGCTGTAAAAAGTGGATTGTAAATTCTGATTTTTGTTCATATATATTGGTTAGCTTTTTCCACATTGCCTCAGAATCCCCCGAGGTCAAAATATGCATCATCGTTTGTTCAGATATTGTGGTAACGATTTCCTTTTGCGCCATCCCGTCGGTTTTATTCCAATTACGTATCGCTTCGGCATTTTTCTTTTTCTCATCAGCCGTCGCATCTGTTGCCACGGGTGCAGGTTGTTTGTTTGTGCCATTTACTATGTCCCATGCTTCAATTGACTTTAAAATTATCTGAATCTGGAATTTCCATAGATTCCAGTTTTCAATTCCTTATAATTTGCTTACTCTGGACAATTCTGAATCCATCTTCTTAACAATTTTGGTCAACTGTTACAATTTTCACTTCGCACACGGCTGGATATAACATCACAAAATTTGTCTTATTTTCACTTTTTTTTCCGAAAATATTACCCAAAATACATTTCTGGGTCCATAACCTAAGGGAGTAATGACCAAAATTCTCCTAACTTTGCCACCAAATTTTGACCATTTTATCAGTGCCTGGACATTGGGCAGCAGAATGTTGGGACAATCCAAAAATTAAACAATATAAATTTAAAAATTCCAAAGTTTCAAGAGAAGAGAGAGGTGAAGCTCTTATAAGCGAAGCATTTGCCTCAGTACAAAAGACAGCGAAAACTACAGTCGAGGCCTGGTATATGGACACTGGAGCGAGCGATCACATGACTCATAAACTAGAGTGGTTCATAAACTACACACCAATGAAAGATGACATCAAAATAAAAATTAGAAACGGAGAAACCATTTCAGGCAAAGGTAGAGGTAGCATAAATATTTTAGCATTTAATGGAGAAAAATGGACAGAATGTCACCTTTCAAATGTACTCTACGTGCCTAAGCTGAAATACAATCTCTTTTCTGGCGGTGTTGCCTTGGATAGAAATTTAACGCTAGAAGCTGATAAAAGAATCTGTAAATTCAATAAAGAAGGCAAAACCATAGCTGTAGGTGAGAGACAAAACAAATTATTTGAAATGAAAATTAAGGTAATGCCAATCGAAAATGGCAAAGAAAGTGCTGATGAATATTAAGCATGTATTGCTGAGAAAAGTTCCTTTCAAGAATGGCATCAAAAATTAGCTCATCAAAACTACACTCAAGTTAAAAAGATTTTGAAAAATTATGACATTAATCCAAGAGGAGATGACAAAATAGTCTGTGAGCCTTGCGCATTGAGTAAAACCCATCGACTACCTTTTCCTCAGCAAAGCAGTACAAAAACTAGTCGTATTGGCCAAATAATCCACTCAGATGTGTGTGGACCACTACCAGAAAAGTCATTCACAGGTGCAAAGTATTTTCTTCAATTAAAGGATGATTACTCACATTACAGAACCGTATATTTCTTGGGTGCAAAATCAGACGTACTGGAGTGTCTAAAAGACAGAAAAACATTGCCCCAGAGGAATAGAAATTTTTAGATCTGACAATGGCCTGGAATTTGTCAATCAAGAAGTCACAAAATTGATGAAAGAATATGGAATTTCTCACCAAAATACAGTAGTCTATTGCCCTGAGCAAAATGGCAAAATAGAACGTGAAAACAGAACTGTTGTAGAAGCTGCTCGTACAATGCTACATGCTGCAAAGTTTGAACTTAAATTCTGGGCAGAAGCAGTAAACACTGCCGTTTATATTTTGAACTGCACAGGAACCAGTAGCATTAAGAATAAATCACCATATGAAATTTGGTACAATAAGCGACCAGATATTCAGGAATTCCATATATTTGGAGAGAAAGTTTACGTGAAATTGACTGAAAATAAAGTAATGAAACTAGACCTCAAAGGGGAAATAGGTTACTTTGTAGGCTACGGCGATACTGTAAAAGGTAACAGAGTTTGGATTCCAAAGGAAAATGATATTTTTGTCAGAGAACATATTATCTATACAGTAAAATTAATGGAATCTACTAAGGAAAATCAAAATCAAGCACTATTGTATCTCCCTGAAGAAGAAAATACACAATTCAAAAATAGTCAGGCTGAAAGAAAAGATGATTCAGAAGAAGAAAATGATAAATTTTGTACGCCAGAAGCCGAAAGGAGTACAGGGATACAACTAAGAGATCGATCCAAACTAAATAACCAAAGAAATTAGAAGACTACGAAGTAGATTTAGATAATGTCTGTGATTATTGCATTGTAAACCCAGAAGAACCGCTGACTTTTCAACAAGCAGTAAATGGTACGAATGCACAAGAGTGTATAGAACGAATAGATTGTTTTTTACATGCACAATTAAATCGGTTTAAATTAATTTATTTATTTTTGTTTTATTATATTTAATTCATTCATTAAAATTAATTTATTTATTTAGTATTAAATATTTATTTATTAAATTATACATAAATCTTGTATAAATAATTCAATTTATTTCACCACCATCTTGTATCAGTATTTATTTATTAATTTATTTTGATGAGCGCGCGTGCGCTCAATCTGAAAGCTGTGACCATACTATTTTGTTGGGTTGGGTTTGTTTGGCCAAAAAAAAAATCACCAAAAACGTTTGCCCAAAATTTTTTGCCCAATAAATATTTCCCTAATTACTGTTTTCCCAAACATTGTTTCGTCAAAAACAGTTTGCCCAAAAATTTTTTACTCAAATTTTTTTTGCCAAAAAGATCACCAAAAATCCCAAAATTTTGAATTGGATGTTTCGCGCGAAACATCCAATTCAAAATTTTGGGATTTTTGGTGATCTTTTTGGCAAAAACCATTAAAGTGTTGTGATACCATTAAAGTGTTGTGTTTAATATTGTTATAATAATAAAATACAAAATGATAATAGAATGCGTTGATTCCTGAATGTGTGACAATTAAAAAATTTTCCATTTACATAATACAAAAATTAAAATAAAATGGCTTTAACTATTATGAAGTCTAATAAAGGTAAAGATTTGCTGTGCCATTTAGGATACAGTTACTACATTGATGTTAAAGCCGTGGATAAAAATCGTTTTTATTGGGGTTGTGTGGATCGTCGCAAACAACAATGTAAAGCACGGATAACAACAAAAATTGAAAATGGACAACATTTTATAGTTAAGGCCTCTTCAACACATGTGCATGGTACGACCGCGAGCGACTTGTCAGTACGCTACGCCAATAATCAAATAAAAGAGACCGCCAGCACTACAAAGAAACATCCAGCTGCGATAATAAGGGACAGTATTGTCAACTGTCCAACAATGTCTAGGATGTATTTACCTAACAAAGAAGCACAGAAATCCAAGATAAAGCGAGCTCGACAATCTTTAGTTAAAGAGCCAACTGCAGTCCGTGATATAAATATTCCAGAAAATTTAAGAACAGTAGACGGTGAAGTATTTATTTTATCTGAAAAACGGTTTGGCAGTGAGTATAACTTGCTTATGGGCACAATTAAGTCATTGCGAATGCTCGAAAAAGCAGACTGTTGGTTGATGGATGGAACATTTGACGTTGTTCCATGCATATTTCGTCAACTATTTACGATTTTTGCAAAAATTGATGGCGTTACCGTACCGGCGCTTTTTTGTTTGATGACGTCAAAGTCGCGGAAATGTTACGACGAAATGATTTACGAAGTAATAAAAGTTGCCTGTGATCATTTCATAGATTTGAAGCCAAATTTTGTATTGGCTGATTTTGAGAAAGCTTCTACCTCTGCTCTCAAGGCTGTGTTTCCAACTACGCGGTTTCATGGTTGTTATTTTCATCTTGGTCAAATCATCTGGCGCCGCGTACAGAAAGAAGGACTCGCAACTATATGCGGTACAAATGAGGCTGTCGCTCTTGATATCCGAATGATCCGGGCCTTGGCGTTCATACATCCTGATGAAATTCAAGATTTTTTTAAAGAATTATTGAAGCCCGTCGATCCACGGTCACGAAATATTACTGTTTGGTTTGGCAGAAATTACGTTGTAAACGACAAACGGACCAACAAACCTCCACGCTATGCACCACATTTTTGGTCTGTTTGTGAGCAAAATTGCGAAAGTTTACCGCGAACCACAAACAACGCCGAAGCCTGGCATAGACGGCTTCAAATAATAACGGGAAAAGCGCACGTCGGAAGGTACTGCCTAATTGAGCATCTGCGTAAGGAGTATATATACGCTGCATATCAGGTGGACAAGCATGCAGCTGGTCATACTTGGCCTACAAACAATATTCTAGTTAAACGAGAGAAGAACATAAAGTCAATCATATCAAAAAAACAGAATTATACAAAGATTGAATACTTGCGTTCAATCGCGTATAATTTGACCGTTTAATTTTGTTATGTATTTTATTTTAAATTTGTTAATTTATATTAAATTATATTATGTTTGTTATGTTATTTTATGTTATACACACCTATACTTTATGTATGTATGTACATAAATAAATTATAATTTTGGGTATTCAACTTTTGGGGTAATTAGTTTGAGCAATTTTTTTTTTGGGAAAATTCGTTTTGGGGAAACGATTTTTGGGAAAGTGTTTTTTGGGAAAGATTATTTTTATGTTTTGGGTAAAAAAATTTTGGGCAAACGGATCAATCCCATTTTGTTGTGTGTTTTGTATTTTGTCATTTCGTTTTCCTCGTTTATCTGTTCTGTTTTTGTTTTGTGTCGCGCGGTTGGTATGCCTGCCTGAAGACGACCAAAGACGACAGACAGTGCGCGTTGTCTTTGACGTGTGGCGGTGAACGCATGTATAAATGCGTGACCGCCACAAGTGAAAACAAGCTATGGAAGAGGAAATGAATTCCTTAAAAACCAGCAAAGTGTGGGAGCTCGTTGAAATACCAAAGAACTCGACCATAGTTGAAAATAAGTGGGTTTATAAATTAAAAACTGATACGAATGGAAATATACAAAAATTTAGAGCCAGATTAGTAGCCAAAGGTTTCTCTCAGCGTGAAGGAATAGACTTCAATGAAACCTTAGGCTTGTAGTAAGGTTCGACTCCATCCGAATATTATTAACAGTGATCGTTCAAGAAAATTTAGTACTCAAACAGTTTGACGTAAAGGCTGCCTTTTTAAATGGTGATATAGAGGAGGTTATATACATGAAGCAGATAACAGGATTCAACGATGGTACAACAAGAGTATGTAAGCTACTAAAATGTTTATATGATTTACGTCAATCGTCTAGATGTTGGAACCAAAGAATAAAAGTTTTTCTAACAGACTATGGACTCAAACAATCAAAGGCTGATCCTTGTATATACATGTTAATCAAAAATAATCTGATAATACTCCTAGTGAGCATCTATATAGATGATGGACTAGTAGCTGGAATCGACGAAGAGACTGTGAATGATTTCTTGTGGGCACTTCAGAAAGAATTTGATATCACTTCTGGCGATGCTGATACTTACCTTGGTTTACAGATTGAAAGACAAAACGATGGCTCTATTCTCTTACGTCAAAGTGCCTACACAAGAAAAATTCTCAATAAATTTAATTTAGAGCAAGCAAATGCCGTTGCAATACCAGCCGATCCACATCAACAGTTGAATGTAAATGATAATGAGAAGACTGAGTTAACAACTGCTCCCTATAGAGAAGCTATGGGCAGCTTGTTATATTTATCAAAAGGTACGAGACCAGATATATCCTTTTGGTCAGTATGGTTAGTCGATATATGGAAAAATCAACGAAATTGCATTGGAATGCAGTCAAGAGAATAATGAAGTATCTAAAAGGAACTGTTGATTATGGTTTACACTTTAAGAAGCAGAAAACATTATCCTTATGTGGCTACAAAGATGCAGATTTTGCAGGAGATATTGAAACACGCAAATCAACTACAGGATTTATAGTTATTTGGAGTGGATGTGTTGTTAGCTGGTGTTTTCAAAGACAGTCTACAGTCGCCATCTCTACCACTTATTCGGAATACATTGCAGCCTTTCAAACAGTCAAGGAAATAGTTTGGCTCTTAAAGTTAATCGGAGAAATCTATCCTCATCAAAATATAGCTACAACTCTCTATATTGACAATCAAAGTACGCTTGAATTGATTAAAAATCCTGTTCTTCACAAACGAAGTAAACATATTGACGTACAATATCACTACATCCGAGAACAGTATGTCAAGAAAGTTTTTCAACTCAAATACATCAACACCAAGGAACAGCCAGCAGATGTCCTCACCAAACCCTTGGAAAGAAGAATCTTCGAATTTCATCGCAACAGAATATGCTACAAACTTGAAGAGGATTCATAACTTTTGCATACTGTAATTTTTTTTCTGTAAAAAATTGTTTGTTCGATTTTGTATAATTTTGATATTCCATAAAACAGTGGGAGTGTCAGAATTGTTGTTTTTAAATTGTGTTTTATGGATATCACTCGCTGTTTATTCCCTAGATGGCAGCACTAGTTAGTTTTATGGTTTGTTCAAGTACACACAATTTTTTTATTATTATTCGATCTATCGAAGAGAGCTAAGAACATGTGTTTGTTCATTAAACATCCGAAGTTATTAAGTTATTTACCCATAATTCCACATATAATCGACACTCTTTAATGGCTTTATTGTTGCATCTCGTTAAAAATGTCTTTGAATGTAAATCACGCATAACAGAAATATTAAATCAGATTGTACAATACATAGCTGCGAGCCAATAGTCAGGGTTAATATGATAAACTGTACTTCATGATCGATTTCTTATTGCTGGACGAATTGAGCAGGAGAATAGTAGAAAAAATGCGTTTTTAAAAAAACAAGGACGCTTAAAATCGGTTTTTATTGAAGTAATTGTATACCCGAGGATTAATGACTAATTTTTCAGAAGCTCCTGTCCCTAAAAATTGTGTTAATTTTATCAGTTATAAAGAGGTGTTGCATTAAACGTGTATACAGATAACATACCCTCAAGCCCAATTATAGTTTTTTTTGGATTATAATAAACAACCGGAAGGTCAGGATACTTATTCTTCCCGCTTTACAGCTGTTTTGATAGGTTTACTGTATGGTAGTATTTTCTTGGTGGCATCAAACGAACACTTGGACCTCTCATTTATCTGCATTGCATTATATAATAAGACTTCATTAAAGTTTAAACTTTCCATTAACATTTTAATTTTCACCAACCACGTAAAATAACGAAATAAACACCTCCAACTTCCGTCATTGAAGCAAACCACCATTCCAAAACAAAATAAAAATTATTTTACATCCTTTGAATATAATAAGGAAAGCACAACAAAGTCAACTAAACTAATTTTGTTGGTTTTTGTTTTGTTTTATTTTCCGATCTAATTTTCTTTTTTTTTTTAATTGAAAATTTGGTTTGAAGAAAATCGCGTTAAAAATTCATTTTTTCTCTCTCTCTAAATTTTAACGAGTTTATTTTTGTTTTGTGTCAAAATTGTGACATTATACCGCACCGTATACGGTAAAGTGTGTATATAGTATTTATGTAGTACGTATGTACTCGTATATAAGAAAAATTTAAGAAAAATGCGATATTTAAAAAAATTCAACACAAAATCAAAATGTAAAATGAAAAATTATTTATCGATCGGCTTACTTACCTGTGGTTAGTTTTGAAATATGTATTATGTACATACTCTATACATATATGTTCGTACGAGTTTTGATAAAACTGTGTGTATAGGGTGACTACTATTCTCATTATTATTATTATTAATATGGGGTGAAAAACCAGGTTATGGTAAACAGAACAAAAAGGAAAATCGGAAAATTTGTAAACACATTTCGTATACAGTAATTAAGTTTTACTTACTATTAGTCCCAATTCTAATTTTGATATTGAGGGGGTTGGTAGTTGGTAGTTTTACAACTAATCCGTATTCTGCATTTTTCTTATGACATACACATACATATCTATTTACATAGTATTTAGGAAAAAAATATCTAAATACGGAAGTTTATTTGACTATATGTATGTATGTACATATCTACATAACTTTTTTTTGGATGGAAATCTCCATAGGCTAATATCGGATACATTTTAGTTTTCTCTGTGTACTCTGCGGAAACATGTACATAGAAAAAATAAATTGAATTTGTGAAAAATTATTGAAAATTTAATTTAATAATTATTTAGTTCAATATTCGATTCTTTTGTTTGGTTCCCCATAACCATCAATAATTACCGCTTTGGGAGGGAGAGACTACATCCGTACATCATTTCCAATTGTTTGGTCATATGTTAATGGATTCAACAAGGTATGGAAATTAATTATTATTGCATCCAATGTATTTTGTGATGGTCGTTGTGGTGGCGATCGTACCGTTGGCGAATTTTTGATTTATGGGTTGAGTAAATTTCACTTGGCTTCGCGGATATATTCGAAACAAAGAAGCTAGACAAAAATCTCTTTGTGAGCTACATGCATTTTAATTGTAAGGTCTTGTAACGAAATCGTAACATTTTGTTATCAGACATTGGATAAGAGGTCTGGTGCAGTCTAGTAGCTGGCTACAGCTCTCGGTGTGTCGTGAGAGTTTCCAGACATGATCCCATGCTTGAATAACCGCCTGAGAAAAGGAAATGAATAAAATAAACACTCCTTCATGGTGTGAATGAGTATGATTTCAAAACCGAAAGAAGAAAAATGACAGTAGATAAAAAGGAAAATTCCCCAAAACAGAAATAATCAGAAAAACCAATAAAACATTAAGCACTCACCGGAAAAATACACAACAGAATTATTATTAATTATTATTAAACAGTAAAAGGGAAGAAAATGTAGCGTCAGTGTATTATTGTGACTAAATATGCGAAAATTACTAGCGGTAAGAAAAACTGTAAAAAAAAAAAATTTTAAAATAACGAAAAAAAATTAAATAACTGAGACGCTAAATTATTACAGGAAATATGAAATTGTGTGTATGTGTGTATAACTGAAACCCAGAACATTATATAATAAAAAATAAAAATCTAACTACATTTTTAGATGATCATCTCTCTGGAATCTAGGGCCGGATACTCAGGACTCCCTAAACCTAAATTAAAAATTATTAATGTTGTAATATCCCCCTGTTCGCCTTTCATTAATTTACCTGATAAAATATTTAAGAAAATCAAAAATTACTAAGCTAAAATTATAATTATAATTACAGTAGAATTCGCTTATAGCGAACACTCGAGGGACATAATTTTGTTCACTATAGCCGGCTGTTCATTTTAATCAAATATTCGTTTACGTTTATAAACTTAGTTCTTTGTTTTTAGTGTATAAGAAAAAATAAATGTTCGTGCAAATTCAAGGCACACAACTATATGATTATTATAAGCGTTTGTTCATTATATACATGGTTTGGTATAAACGGATTCAACTGTATTATAAAAAACATCATTATAACAAAATAAAGATAAAATTAAATAAAATAAAGTTGAAATTAAATTTTAAATATAATAATAATATAAAAATAGTTATAAGTATAAATGTTGACCTTTACTAAGTATTCATATATAAAATTTATTGATTATGATTGATTATGAATGTACCCCCCATTATAGCAGGATCTCCCGGACTCCCGGGCACACACAGTACACCCGCACACATATAACAAAACCGAAGGATTGGATAGGATTATTGGTTAGGACAGACTCGACCCGGTTACAGACACCAATGCGATTGATAGTTAGTAAATTATTAGTACAATATATAATAAATAGGTTAGCAGAAGACAGCACAATCTAACTACATTATTAGATGATCATTTCTCTGGAATCCAGGGCCGGATACGCAGGACTCCCTAAATCCTAAATCTAAAACAGGGCTTAAAAAATTATTAATTATTAATGTTGTAATTTCATCCTTGTCCGTCTTTCATTAATTTACCTGATAAAATAATTAATAAAAATTTAAAATAACAGCGCTTATTTCATTATTAATGGTCCTTTTATATCCAATTAAAAATTATTACTTACTGCAACAAGAATTAACATAAACATTAAACCGTTTAGACATAAAATTTTACTTAAAACTATTGTGTGTAATTATGAATTCAATTATTTTATAAAATTTATATAAAATGATTTAAATGATAATATTACAGCACCACAATACCTAGATTTATTAATAATTCAATAATTCAATTAGGTACTATAAGTATATTAAGAATCAACAAATAAAATTAACATAAAAATTTCCAGACAACTCTGAAAACTAAATTTAATTAATAAATATCATAATAACAAATTTTATTACTTAAATGAATAATTATTATAACCGGATCTTCAGTATTCCCGAGCACATATCGTACACCCAATTATCCATCCCCAGCCGAAGGATAAGAGTAAATTGTTAGCAAGGCTGGGCAAATTACATTACACTGAGTAATTAAAATACTTTTCCGAGTTACAGCAAACTCAGTAATTAAAATACAAATTACAATTACTTTCGAGTGGAGTAATTAAAATACAAGTTACAATTACTTTACATTTGTAAATTGATAAATTTGATTTGACAAAATACAATTAGTGAAAAAACGTAGCATTAGAAAAAGATTATTATCATAAGTTTTATGCTGATGACTCTGGAACCAAATTTTAATAAGCCTTGTAAAAATTTGAATAAGAAATTTCAAAAACTGGCGAATTTAAGTAATTAAAATACAAGATACTGTTACTTGGAGAATGAGTAATTAAAATACAAATTACAAATTGTAATTTGTATTTTAATTACGTAATTCAAATACATGTAATTCGTTACTGCCCAGCCTTGCCTAATTAAAAAATTCTAATCCATACGAATCGTTCGTTTAGTAAAAGTTCTACAAAATTATATTTATGAAATCGCACCCAACACTTAAAGGCCAATATCGGCCATTGCCAACAATGATGATACAGGTTTGGCTAGCACATGGAACGGGCCCTTCAATTACCCAGTCAAAAACCCTAATCCTTACGAATCGTTCGTATAATAAAACTTCTACAAAATTATATTTATGAAATCGCACTCAACTCTTAAGGGCCAATATCGGCCATTGCCAATAATGATGACAAAGGTTTGGCTAGCACATGGAATATGACCCTTAATTACCTAATCAAAAAATCCTAATCCATACGAATCGTTCGTTTAGTAAAAGTTATACAAAATTATATTTATGAAATCGCACTCAATTCTTAAGGGCCAATATCGGCCATTGCCAATAATGATGACAAAGGTTTGGCTAGCACATGGAATAGGACCCTTAATTACCTAATAAAAAAATCCTAATCCATACGAATCGTTCGTTTAATAAAAGTTATACAAAATTATATTTATGAAATCGCACTCAACCCTTAAGGGCCAATATCGGCCATTGCCAACAATGATGACAAAGGTTTGGCTAGCACATGGAATAGGACCCTTAATTACCTAATCAAAAAATCCTAATCCATACGAATCGTTCGTTTAGTAAAAGTTATACAAAATTATATTTATGAAATCGCACTCAACTCTTAAGGGCCAATATCGGCCATTGCCAATAATGATGACAAAGGTTTGGCTAGCACATGGAATAGGACCCTTAATTACCTAATCAAAAAATCCTAATCCATACGAATCGTTCGTTTAGTAAAAGTTATACAAAATTATATTTTTGAAATCGCACTCAATTCTCAAGGGCTAATAACGGCCATTGCCAATAATGATGACAAAGGTTTTGCAATTGGAATAGGCCCTTAAATTACCACAAGTCAAAGCACTTGGAATAGGCCCTTTAATTACCTAGCCAAACCCCTAATCCATACGAATCGTTCGTTTAGTAAAAGTTCTACAAAATTAACTTTCAGTAATCGCACTCAACTCTTAAGGGCCAATATCGGCAATTGCCAACAATGATAACAAAGGTTTGGCTAGCACTCCGAATAGGACCCTTAATTACCTAATTAAAAAACCCTAATTTATACGAATCGTTCATTTAGTAAAAGTTCTACAAAATTATATTTATGAAATCGCACTCAACTCTTAAGGGCCAATATCGGCCATTGCCAACAATAATGACAAAGGTTTGGCTAGCACATGGAATAGGCCCTTAAATTACCTAGTCAAAAACCCTAATCCATACGAATCGTTCGTTTAGTAAAAGTTATACAAAATTATATTTTTTAAATCGTATTCAACTCTCAAGGGCTAATATCGGCCATTGCCAACAAAAATGACAAAGGTTTGGCTAGCACATGGAATAGGACCCTTAATTAGCTAATTAAAAAATCCTAATCCATACGAATCGTTCATTTAGTAAAAGTTCTACAACATTACATTTTTGAAATAGCACTCAACCCTCAAGGGCCAATATCCGCCATTGCCAACAATGATGACACAGGTTTGGCTAGCACATGGAATAGGCCCTTTAACTACCTAGTCAAAAACCCTAATCCATACGAATCGTTCGTTTAGTAAAAGTTATACAAAATTATATTTTTGAAATCGCACTAAACTGTTAAGGGCCAATATCGCCCATTGCCAACAATGATGACAAAGGAGTGGCTAGCTCATGAAATAAGACCCTTAATTACCTAATTACAATGCTGTGCAAATTATATTACACTGAGTAATTAAAATACTTTTCCTAGTTACAGCAAACTCAGTAATTAAAATACAATTTACAAATATGTACTTTACATTTGTAAATTGATAAATTTGATTTGACAAAATTCATTTAGTGAAAAAACGTATCATTAGAAAAACATTATTAAGATTAGGTTTTATGCTGATGACTCTGGAACCAAATTTTAATAAGCCTTGAAAAATGTAAATAAGAAATTTCAAAAACTGGGGTAATTAAAATACAAATTACAATTACTTAGAATTTAAGTAATTAAAATACAAGATACTGTTACTTGGAGAATGAGTAATTAAAATATAAATTACAAATTGTAATTTGTATTTTAATTATGTAATTCAAATACATGTAATTCGTTACTGCCCAGCCTTGATTGTTAGTAATTATATAGTAAAAATAGTTAGCATAGGACAACACAATTTCTAAACTAAAGCTTATTCACTACTTGTTAATCCTGGAGGGTTGATTGAAACTAAAATTTAAATTACAGAACAATGGGAATATTGGAAAACACAATGAGAATCCAGCAAATCCAGTGAATGTTTCCAGAGAATGTAAAAATTCTCAAACTGATCCGGTGGACCAAGACACCGAATTTTTTAGGTTAATAAACCAAATTAACTGCTCTCATTGTGAATACACCCATAACATCAAATTTGACCGCTGTAAAAAATGTGCAAAACGTGAAAAAGAAATTTTGTTTCATAAAAAAAAACTAAATGTGGCGAAGAACAAAATGCAATTTTACCGAACAAAGTGTCAAAATATGAAACGAAATTATGACATTTAAAAAAATAGATTCAATAACATAAAAAATGTAAGTGTTGATGAAAATATTAAGCAATTAAATAGTGTTAATGAAATGAGCAAAAACGTGTGTAGATTACTATTAAAAGAAGACTATTATTACAATGAGAACGACAAAAATTTCGCGCAATGTCTTTATTATAAATCGGCAACTTGTATACAAGTATTTAAAAGATACTATAAATGGTCACCCATTAAATATATTCCCCCTGGCACAAATAACATTTTATTTAAACAACTAAAACATTTATTTGGCGATATGCCTGATTCATCCAGGATATGTGCGCTAAGTTTTGATGAAATAGTTATTAAAAAAGACTTAACCGTTAATTTACTCACAGATAGAGTCGAAGGTTTTTGTTACACAGGTAGCCAACGATCCAGTGATCTTGCTTCATCAGCCCTTTTTTTATGTTGCGTGGTCTAATCGGCAATTGGAAACACGTATTAAATTATGTACTTATCAATAATTCCCTTAAACCAGAACAAATGTCAGCTCTAATTATTGAAAATATAAAATTATGCCAAACAGTATTCAATTTAAATGTGGTTATGTTAACTTGCGATCAGGCAACAACAAATGTTGCTGCATATAAATATTTAGATGTAAGCCCTAACAGCCATTCATTGTGGTCAAAGACCACAAAATTTTTGTTCAGTACGACCCACCGCATCTGATTAAATCAGTACGGAATGCTATCATAAGGAATCAGATTAATCATTCAGATTATGAGACTTTGGATTTCAATGTAATTAAACAAATATATGAGCACGATAATATAAATAATGTAAAACTAATGCCAAAACTATTGACAAAAAACCACATTGAACCTAATACTTTCCAAAAGATGAATATAAAACTAGCAGCTCAAATCGTAAGTTACACTGTCGCATGTGCTATACGTACAACGCTGAAAACGCAACCGTTCATATTTGGAAAATATTTGAACAATGCAATAGCAACAGCAAATATAGTGGAACAGTTCAACAATATCTTCGATTGTCTAAATTGCAGAAGTTTCTCTTCTAAATATATTTACCAGCAACCACTTCGAAGAAATAATCATCTCGAACCTGTTTAATCGGACCACCTTGCGGACCAAAAAAAATTGGTCCGATTAGAAGGTGGTCTGATTATAAAGGTTTCGTTTTTGCATACATACCTAATTTGTATGTAATGTACACATTTAAAAAATATGTAGGTATATACACATGTATCTATGTATAAATAATTTTATTCTTGTTCTGTATGTAGGTAACTATGTACATACTATGTACATACATATTCGGTAATTTAATTTAATCAAAAGTTCTTATACAAATCTGTTTCAATTTCAATTCACATACATATGTATGTATGTATTTATTTATATAAAAAATTAAAAATTGCACATATGTATGTAATTCATTAACCTAAATACCCAATTTAATTAGGTTGACTTGTAAAATAAGCAGTAATTGGCGCTTGAATGGTTTTCAAAGCAATTTCCTTTTCAATTAGCGTTTCCTCCGATTTTTCTAGATGAAAAAACATTTGGTTGAGGCCCTTCTCACTGGCATAATCTTTTAAATCTTTTAAACATGCTTGAGCTTTCGAAAAGCTAATGATTGATGGTAGTATTTCAGGTAAATCATCCCCATCAGATGACGAACTGTCAACAGTTTCTTCGTTTTGACCTTCTCGATCGTGTAATGTTGCGAAAAATTGGTCCTCCCAGTCCTCTGATAACTCCTCGGATGTTTGGATATTTTCGTGAAAACGGAAAAACTCGCTCCCAGAATCAATCTGATCAGGCTCCTGGATAATTTCTACGTCACTCGTGGCAGTAGGCTCCTTAAACCCAGCATATCTGAAACAGTTTGATATGGTTTCCGGAGTAGTATTTTTCCATGCCGTGGACACCCATGAACACGCATCTAACACCGTTATCTGCTTTGAAAGTTGCTCTACACCATCAGATACATCGATTGCTGTGAGCAGGCGATTCATTAGAAGTTTTCTGTAATTCATTTTTACACTTCGAATTATACCTTGATCTAACGGCTGCAAGGCGGATGTAGTATTTGGTGGAAAAAACTGTAACTTAACGTTGGAGTAGGTTTTGTCTGGATGGCACGGAGCATTGTCCAGGAAGATGAGTATTTTGCGGTTCTGTTTTGCCATTTTTTGGTTTATTTTACTGATCCATTCATCAAAAATTACCGATGTCATCCACGCTTTTTTGTTAAACCTCCAATAAATGTTAAAAGCTTGTTCAACATTTAGGTTTTTGAAGGCTCGTGGTTTTTTCGCCTTTCCGATAATGAGACAGTTTTCCTTTTCTTCCAGCATGTTACATAATAGTGCTAATGTTATTCGCTCTTTGCACATTTTTCCACCTTTGCACTTTTCATTTTTTAACTGAAGTGATCTGGATGGAGTGGCTCGAAAAAATAAACCGGTTTCGTCTAAATTATAAATATTTTTAGACTCATATGGCTCAGCCAATTTATGTAATGTTTCGCGGAATTTTTCGACAACGTTGCTATCTACTGATGCACCTTCTCCGCTAAGTGAAATTAACTGCAGATTGTGGCGCTCTTTGAAACTTTGGAGCCATCCATTTGATGCAGTAAAATCTATCAAATTTAATTGCTCACCTATTTTTAAAGCTTTTTCTTGTAGTAAACTTCCAGACAAAGGCAACTTTTTAGATCGTGCCATTGTAAACCATTTAAATAACAGAACGTCAAGTTCACCATATTTGGTGCATGATGCAACACGTTTTCGTTTTAGCAATCCAAAACTATCAACAGTTTGTAGAATTTTCGATTTATTACCCAAAATTCTTTGAACTTGGGTTTTGCTTATTTTGAATTTTTCTGCAAGTTTTCGTTGGGATAGGTTTTCGCTTTCAGCACATTCAATTAAAGCTATTTTTGTTGAAACATCTAGTTCGGTGTACGATCGCTTATTCATTTTCTCAGGAAATGTAATCCAATAGTTCTAAATTATCATCCAAACAATTCATATTAGTCTTATTACAATATGTAGTAACTTTACTCTACGTACCTTAATTTTTAACTCAAATTAAATCAAAATTAAATGTTTATCCACAAATTACACGACTATAAAAACTCTTATTAAACAAAAGATATGTATCACCTAATGACCTGACCTTTACCTCGGTGTAATCTGAATAAGCAATCATATGTATTTTATCCATCAAAATAAAATTAATAAAAATATCGTTATTTTACCGTTACCAACAAGAAAACAAAAATAAAATGCATACTTAGGCACATTATGTTACAAAACATATGTATAATGAATAATATTTAAACTATGTACATACACACATATTCAGTTCAGAAAATCAATTATTATGTATGTATTGTATGTATTATTTTTTAAAGGTCCTATTCAAAGGTAAAAAAATGAAAAAGATACTAAATAAGTGGTCCATAGGTCCGATTTGCAGGTGGTCCGATTACACAGAACAATTTCTATTAAAAACATTTTGTAACTCGTAATTTGTGGTCCGAATTGAAATTGGTCCGATTAGAGAGAGGTCCTATTAGCAGTATCGAGTGTATATGTTTATTTAGAAAACAGCCTTGAGTTTTTAAAATGTTTAAAAATAATTTCAGTAAATGAAAATTATTTTAAATTTCTCAAAGGTTTCGAGCTGACAATAAATGCTCAATTAAGGCTAATTGAACATCTCAGCGAAAACTTCGGTACGGAGTACATTTTAACGGGAAATACTAACCAGGACGCTTTGGAAAATTTATTTTGCGCAGGTAAGGGTGGGTATAATTAAACACCAAGTAGCCATGAAATTGGAGTACATTACGCAAATATTATCGTAATGAAAGTTTTATTCAAATCAATCAACTCTAATTGCTTGCCCGACGACTCCGAGAGTTTACAAATAAATTGGAAAAATTTTATATTGGAGTATAAAACTAATTTAAGAGAAAACACTCAGGCGAAGACACACAAATTACAAAAGACATTGATTTTTGAAAAAAAAAAAAAACTCACAATCAATCAATCAAAGTATATGAATACAATTAAAAAGTTATAATTAAAAAAATTTAATTTAATTTTATTATTTTTTTTATATTATTTTGCGTCATCAATTTGTAATTTATCGGTCAGCAGTTCTCCATATATGTATCAGCGGGACACAGAGGTCGATTACCATTTGCAAAAAATGCCAAAGTCAGGCATTACCAGGCATTTTAAATACCTTTGTCAGGCCCGAATCTTCTGCTGGGTATATCTTTATATCAAACTGTTAGTTTTTCTAAGTTTTTTGTGCGCATGGTGGTTTTTTGCACTCAATCTGTTTAACCCTACACTCATATACTGTACAGTTTCATACTGACAGTGCTTACTGTGTAGTGTGTGTGTGTGTAATTTACCTGTCAATGTCCTGTGGCGCAGAGTGCCCTATATAATTTACGAATGTGTGACAGAAAATTAGAATAGAAAATTACAATGCTGGTTTATGAACGCTTTTTGGTTACAATATTGTTACAATAAAGAGTTCGTGAACGCACTCCTGCTGCCTGCAGAGAGTGTTCTTAATTTTTTCAAATAAAACTCGGCGTCTGATCGAGTAACACAATCCAGACCTTTTTCAATAGTAGGAATAGATTTTTGTATACCATTTTTTGTCAAGTCAAATTTAAGGTCCAAAACTAAAACTAAAATATATACATATTTGCTTATTCATTTGTTTTGCAGTAAAAGCAATTCGTAGGTTTGTTTCAAGACGAGGCTACCGTTGCAAAATTTATTCAGATAATGCCACAAATTTAATTGGGGTTCGGTCTGAATTAAAAGAACTTTGAACTTTGATTTAATCACAGAATTTTCAGAAAGATAAAGTGTTTTGTGCGAATCACCACATCGAATGGCTAACAATTCCACCAGGATCTCCTCATTTGGGGGGGGGGGGTCTGTAGGAATCAGCCATAAAAAGTGCCAAGTGGCATATGAAACGGGTGATAGGGTTACGTTCAATGACAATAGAAGAATATTATACCGTAATATGTCAAGTTAAAGCTTGTCTAAATTCAAGGCCGTTGACATCGTATTCCAATAACACAACAGATTTAATTGCTTTATCGCTTGGTCACTTTTTGGTTGGTAGTCCACTATTAGCCGTTCCTGAGCCTTCATTACTCCACCTGAATATTAAAAAGCTGTCTCGATGTCAAATGATTCAAGTTATTCGACAAGATTTTTGGAAGCGATGTAATATTGAATATTTAAGTGGCCTTTGTTGTTATTAGAGAATAGAAAATTAAAATTCGGTTGGATTTTGCCTTATTAGATAAAAAAAAATAGATGCAAGTGAAGATATTTACATATGGATTATACTCGAATGACAGTACCACATAAAGAAGTTTGTTGGTTTATGGGGAAATTTTTTTTGTGGATTTTTCACATCATACCTTCTATTCTAAGCTATAAAAATAAAAATTACAATTTTATTGCTTTACCGGATAGATATTTTTCCTTTGTTAAATTGTTAGTGTTGTTTCCCGTATATACACGTGGTTGTTGTTACCTATACATTCGTATGTACATACATACCGATGCTTTAAAGTTTAAACGATGAAATTTTTAATTCATTGGGGAATGGAATATTTAAATAAATAATGAAAAATAAAAATAAATTTCCCAATTAAAAGTTGGTAAAAAAAAAAATTTGTTAAATGTCAGATAAAATATATCGTCTCACTCCCGATATTTATGTGTTTATCTTTATTATTGAAATGTTTAATTATTCACATGATTTTTTTTTTCTCGTGGAATGATGTAGGGATTATCAAATGGAGATTAACAGAAAAAGAAAATTAATTTATTTATTACGCCAGTAAATTATTCCTAATAAAATGTCACATTCATTTAAGCACGTAGTATAAATATCGATATATAGTCCTACAGGTTAATCGTGTAATCCAATTATTTATTTTACACCCAAAAATAATAATAATTGATGAAGGTTTGAGGTACATCGAAATAAAACCTTTAAGGCTTGAAATGTACAATAAAAGTAAATTTGTACATATTTTGTACACGTTAAAATGGGGAAATCTACTTTGCATATTGAGTTGTGTGCTAGAAGCTAGATTCTAGATTCTATTATATGTTATAAAGATAAAATTTATTGGATTTTTATTCATGTAACACCATTTTCGAGTCGATTCTTTATGTTCATATCTATGTAGGATAAATAATAGTAGAAGATAATGCATCGTGTGTGGTGTAAATTTGCCTAAGAGTGTACGTCTTTTTCGTGGTTTTATCAATGAGATACGAAACAGCTGTTTGATAAGAGATTTGTTGATGTAGTAGTTTTTGGTTTTTTCTGCCATTTGTATTTATGCAAAATAATGTTATCATTCACCAGTGCAGTCATTTGCGAGGGCTAGAGAGAGTTTAGCTAGAGCATATTTTTTATGTTAATGTACTTTATTCCAGGAGCTGCGTTTTTATTTTTCGTTTTATTACTGTATTAAAAAAAAATACACGATTTTTTATTTTTATTTCTACACAAACATGTTAACTCTTCAACGATACAAAACCAACTGAACTTTTTTTCAACGGTCAGCGCATACACTGTACTAAAAAATTATATAAAAAAAAACAGTGTGTTCCAAAAAAAAAAAATTCTACAGCATGTTTCAAAAAAAAAATAATAAAAATAAAATTAAATGTATAAAATATTATTTTCTTTTCTGATTTGCATTCAATATTCCAATTGCGTATATGAATTCCAACATAACCGGCCCCGATGAAAGACTCGGCTTTCATGAAGAAAATAATAATACTAATATTGTTAAATTTATTTATATAGTTATTAAATCTATACTTCAATCAGCAGTTTACAAATTTTTGATATCGATCGCTTAAAACTCCTCTTTACTCCAACAATCACAGTTTCTACCTCAACAACCTGTACTATACCGTCTGGTCCTGATATAGTTGAAACCACAATTGACAGCGGCCAATTAGTTGGTTGCAAATTATCTTGAATCAGAAGAACAACATCTCCGAGCTTGAGATTGTCAGAAACCGTTGTCCACTTCGGCCGAGTTTGCAAACTGTGTAAGTACTCTTGAGAATACCTTTTCCAGAAAGACTCAATGAGTCTGCTTATAAGTTAATATCGAGAAAGACGATTTTCCGACAGATAATTGTAGGAAGGTTCGGGAATAGCTTCAATTACATTTCCGGTTAAAAAATGACCTGGAGTCAATGGCTCAGGATCATTCGGATCATCGGACATGACTGAGAGAGGTCGAGAGTTCATTATCCCCTCAATTTGCACAACGAGCGTGCTGAATTCCTCGAAATGTAAAATTCTATCTCTAGTAAGTAACCCTTTTTAGGTGCGTTTTAAAAGACTTTATGGACGCTTCCCATATCCCTCCAAAATTAGGCGCTTGTGGGAGAATAAACTTCCAGCGTATTCGGTTAAATGTACAAAATTCAGTTATCTTTGTTTGATCAGCTTGTGATTGCAGCAAACTATACAATTCTTTGAGTTCATTATTGGTCCCTTGAAACGTAGAACCATTATCTGACCAAATAGTGGATATTTTACCTCGTCGACTAATAAATCTCTTGAGGCAGTTTATGAATGAGTCAGTTGATAAGTTTTGGACAATTTCAAGGTGTATTGCCTTTGACTTAGGCACACAAAAGAAGCAACATACATTTTTACTGTGGGTGCCTTTCGATAGTTGCTAAATTTTATAAAAAATGGACCACAGAAATCCACTCGGGTATTAAAAGATGCTTTGAATGAAGAAAATCGCTCAACTGGCAAATCACCCATTATCTGCTGTGCCGTTACTGATTTTGTTCGAAAACAATTGATGCAAGCATGAACTATGTATGCGTTTCGCGATATTTTTTCCATGTATTGGCCAATATTTTTGGCGAACAAATGACAAAAGCAATTGTGGTCCAGGATGATGATTGTTAATATGTTCGTGCAAAAATACAAGATCAATTAACCTGTTTTTTGGAGGAAAGAGGATCTGATGTTTAGCATCATAATCTAAATGAGATGCATTATTTAGTCTGCCTCCTACGCGAACAATACCGTCTGAATCCACAAATGGGTTTAACGTTTTTAAAGGACTTTTTTTCGACACAGGTTGATTATCATTTAATGACTTGAGGTCTTCCTTAAAATGGGCTTGTTGAATGAGTTTAATAATGAAAGTTGTGCTTCGATTTAATTCAGTTACAGATAATGAATTTGAATTGTGCTGTTCAGACCGTTTAATTACACGAATTATGTAAGCCACTACTCGAATAAGCTTCTCGAAAGAGCTAAATCTGAACAACAATGAGTTGATAAAATCGTAAGACTTCGAAGAGACCATCACGATCGTTTGTTTCAGTTCTACCAAGCTAGGATCGAAATCTGATATTGTTGCTGTTATGATGGAATTGTAAGACTGCGATAATAATATTTTCGGACCGTACCACCAAAGTTTATTGTTATTGAGTTCATTAGGCATTAATCCACATGAAATGAGGTCAGCTGGATTTTCGGCTGATTCAATGTGTTTCCGCATGTAAATTCTAGCGTCAGTTGTTGTATTTCATTTATGCGATTAGCAATAAATGTCTTGAGTTTATGCGGTGGTGTTTTTTCCAACACAAAATTATAGTGGAATCTGACCATAAGTATACATCATCGAAATTTAGATTAAGTGCGGTCAAGACAGAGTTTGTTAGCTTAGATAAAAGAAATGCTCCAGAGAGTTCAAGAGGGGGAAGTGAGAGCGTTTTTAGTGGCGCTACTCGCGGCTTGCTACACAGTAATCGTACTGATACGTTATTTACTGAATCGACAGTTTTAATATATAAACACGCACCGAACGCCTTTCCGGACGCGTCACTGAATCCGTGAAGTTCTGTTCCTACTATTTCGTTTGATTCTGAATGACCCATGACATTTCGACAGAGCCTCAACTGTGATATTGATTTCAAAGCTTGTTGATAATTTCCCCAAAGTTCCTGAATTTCTTCAGGTATTGCCTCATCCCAATCGAGCTGTTTTTCCCAAAGCATTTGAATTATTATTTTTCCCGTTATTATGATAGGAGACAGAAATCCCAATGGATCATACAACTTGGCTACATCCGACACTATCGCCCGTTTTAGTGATTTTTCGTTGAGTTCGGGAGGTTTAAAGACAAAAATGTCTTCTTTTGGCTGCCACAGCAAACCAAGAGCCTTAATACAGTTTCCCAAGCTGAACTCATTGTAATTTAATTCCTCACAATCTTTGAGAGGAATATCGCTTAGAAGTTGTGTGTTATATGAACACCACTTATATAGTTGAAAACCACCACGTTTGAGCATTTTTATCATCTCGAATTGTATGGCTTTAGCCGATTTCACATCGTTTGAGCCAGTTATTAAGTCATCAACATAAAAGTATCTTGGTACAATGTCGGACGCCAATGGAAAATCCTTTCGTTCATCATAAGCTAATTGTTTTAGTACTCGAGTTGCCAAATACGGTGCCAAGGCTGTTCCGTAAGTTACAGTTTGTAACTCGTATGTCTGAATTGGTTGATTCAAATTTTCTCGCCAAAGAATTCTTTGAAGAGGAATTTGATGTTTGTCGATTTTTATTAGTCGATACATCTTCGATATGTCACTAGTCATGACATATTTGTAGGTTCTAAATCGAAGAATGATATTGAATAAGTTATCTTGAACCACAGAACCCACCAACATCTTATCATTCAATGAAAATTTGTTTGACGTCTTACCAGATGCGTCAAACACTACGCGAAGTTTTATAGAAGAGCTGGAAGGCCGTTCAACTGCGTGATGTGGCTTGTAATAAGTGTTGAAAATCATTGACGTCACTAACGAGTTTCATGTGATTGAGTTGGGCATACTCATTAATAAATGTCACATATGACTTTTTAAGATTGGAATCGCTTCTAAATTGTCACGAAATGGAATTGATATAATAAATCTTCCATTGGATTCACGAGTTGTGGTTTGGGCAAAATATGTTTCACATTATTTCTCTTCCGTGGATAGAAACTTTTTAGATGGGACATCTTCGAGTTCCCAAAATCTTTTAAGTGTGTCATTAAGTTCGTCGACTACATCGGGTTGAGTTACAAAATTGGAAAAGTTATGTTCAATCCTTTGTTCAAACCTTCCAAACACTAACCAACCGAAAATTGATTCCTGTATGGTAGGAAGACCTGGGCTAAGCTTTATTCGGCCCGGCAATCAAATCTACGGAAATATTACGACTCCCAATAATATGTCAACAGGTTGAACAACATTAAAGAAAGGATCGGAAAGCTTCACATTTTGTGGAATTCGCCATCGGAAAATGTTAAAAGTATTGGAAGGAATTCGACTTGAAATGTTGTCGTTTATTGAAAGCTCAATCTGAACCGAAAATAGTTTGTAAACTGAATGTATTACGGTTTTAATACTCTGCGTAATGTGATTGTCTCTATGACATTTTATGTTGAGCGCTTTAGCAAATGATTTGCTAACAAAGTGTGATTGGCTACCAGAATCCAGTAACGCGCGACACTAAATTAATTTTCCGTTACCATCCTCAATCATCATTAATGCAGTCGGTAAAATTGTGGAATGTTCAAAATTGTGTTCATTTTTATGATGGTTAGAAAATAAAGTTGACGCTGAATGAAAATTTTGTTTAGGTGTTGGCTGAAATTAGATTGTTGAACGGTAGTTGAAGTTTAATCTTGAATTATATTTTTGTTAGATTCAGTTTGTTTGGGTTACTCAAAATGTAAAAGGGTGTGATGGGGACTATGGCAAATTTTGCATCTAACTGATCGACAATCAGAAGTTTTATGGCTCGGATTAAAACAGTTGAAACATGCTTTTACTTCCTTTATCTTCTCATATCGCTGTTTGGGTGTTAGGCCATTGAATACGGGACATAGAAAATATGGATGCGAATTCTTATTGCAAAGATCACATGTCTGGTTTACATTTTGGTTTGCAAAATTGAAAGACTTTGGTTTTCCAAAGATTTTATTTGTTGACTGTTTGGTAAAGTTACCTGTTGAAAGCCTGGGATGTTGAACTGTGGCCGCATTTGTGGGTTTAATTACTGTTTTTCGACCTCTTTCAGGACTCCACATTTTTTTTTCTCAAAATAGTTTGAATTCTTCCCAAGTTGGCTGTTTGCTATGATCAATTGATTCCTCCCCTACACCACGAGTTACATTGTCTAGTTTACGATTTATTATTTTGAGAACAATTAATTGAGACAGATTATCAAGTTGAAAGTTATTTGTACTCAACGAGGATATATGGGACAGTGCTCCATTCAAAAGTTTCTGAAGTTCACCTTCACTTCGCCGTATCATTGAGTCAAGATCGAGTAGTGCTTCAATATGTTTATCTGCGATTGCGCGAGGATTATCATATAAGCGAATTAACGTTGTCCATGCCTTTCCATAACCGGCTTTAGATAAAGTGATATGGCCGATTGCTTCTTTAACATTGCCACGAAGTTTATCCAAAAGGTAAGTAAATTTCACTATTTCATCCAAGTTATCGTTTGTGTGAATAACTACAACGTACATGTCTCGAAAAGTCATCCATTTTGTCAAATCATTACCATCAAAAAAAAGGAATTTTAATCTCTGGAAGTTTAATTGATTTGGATTGAATTATATTGGACGTCTTTATTAATGATTCATTCGATCCATTGTTGCTTTCATTTTTTCGCTGACTAGCGATCCAACATCAATACAAACAAAAACTGCATTAATAGTAAGAAAAATTCGTTAAATCTTAGCCAACACGACCCTTCGTTAATAGTACGAAAATCAAACAATAATATAGTGAAACACATAAAATTGATTATTTTAAATTTGACAACTAACGTTGTAATATTTATGATTTGATTCATATGATACAAGAACAATGTTATAATTTTAAAATTAAAGCATTTGTCGATGAACAAATTCTTATTATTAACGTAAGAAATTGTTGAGTTATCGAAAAAAAATTAGAATTAACGAACTTTTTCATAATAGTTACGAAATGATAAATTGAATTAACGAATAAATTCATACATAGTACAGAAAGTCATTTTATGTATGTAAACGCAAATATATTTACAGAATTATTCGTATATAGGAAAAACGCACAATTCACTGGCTATGAATAATTCACAAATCTGACGATTATTTTCATAAATATAATGAAAATAATTTATAAAATGTAGGAACGGCTTCATAATTGGTAAACAAAATTACATAATATTTATGTAGTGGTTCATAATAGGAGTGTAAATTTTTGGGGGATTTGATGAATAAATTCGTATATTATAGAATATAAATATATATATATATATATATATATATATATATATATATATATATATGAATATATATATATATATATATATATATATATATATATATAAATATATACATATGTATATATATATCGGTCATTTGCATTTAATTCTCACATTTGTCCCCAAGCACTTTCTAATAAATTCGATTTTTGTCTAAATATTACAATTAATTTTTAAATAAAATAAGTTAATTATAAGTTAAGTATTTGATCGCAATACATAAATTTATGAAAATGTGTTTTTTTAAATTATTTTGGACTTTTAATTTAAAAAAACGAGTTTTTTTGTCATGAACGTTACTTTACTTATTTTAGATAAATTGTGAAATTCAAAAACATAAATTTAATTTACCGGCGTTTATTCACATTGGTGATATGTTTACTTCCAAATGGTATATTAAGTTTGCATTTTCAAATTAATAATGTTAAAAATACAAGTAACGTTCATGACAAAAGAATTAACATAGCACAAAAAATAATTTAAAAAAATGCAAAAAACAAATCTGCTCATGCCCAGATTTAAAAGAAAAAGAATTGCACGACAAATAAATGCTTAATTGCGTTTCATGAAATAGTATTTTGATTATTATGTATATTATAAGTACCTAGTTACCAAATATTTTTTTATATGAAAAAATAACACTTGGTATTTGGTTTAGTGTTTTAAATTTACCGTTAAATACAATAAAAATATAAATCATTTGCTCATATAGTATGTAATATAAATACATATGATTCAAAAATTATATTTTAAATTTTTTTTTTTTTAATTCGTTTATATACTCAGAAAGCATGAAACTTGAAAACATCGAAATGTGAGATCTAAATGCAAATGATATATATATATATATATATATATATATATATATATATATATATATATATATATATATATATATATATATATATATTTTTTTTTATATAAGAATTTATACATATACGTATGTAGTGCTAAAGAAATAAAATGCTTTTAATTTCAATTTTTAATTGTTTTATTTGTGGTATTGTTAAAATATATAATTTAAAAATATAAGAAATAAATATATTAATTCACAAAAACATCTAATTATAATTATTAATCTACATTTAGCTCTTCGAGCATAAAACTTAGTTTCGATGAAATTTTTTTAATTTTATTATTAGCATTATAAAAATAATTTTCCACAAAATGCCAGAAAAGCTCCCCCTCGGTGGGATATTTTAAATTAAATAAAAAAAGCATTTGTAGCAAATATCCACCGCTCTTATATATTTGTCGAACGGTAGCTTGTAGCCATCTAAATAAATAAAATATTTTTCCACGTGGCCCAAAGTTCCAACTCCTATTACAAACGGTTGAATACACTCCGACCTTCCATTTAAAAATTCTATGTGGCCATCTATTTGTTGGACATTTCCCACAAATACCATGGCATCTTGCGAGTCCTTTATTGTCACTTTTGAGGTTAACTTTTTACCGGCGTTGTCCTTCCTCACAATTTTTTGGGTCGGTACCAAAAACCCGTGTAGGCACCATAAAAGTTGGAGGGCGGCTTCATCTTTAAGCAATAAATAATAAAAAAATTATTTTTAGCTTTACAAACAAAAATATTAGTTTAAAATTGAATATTTCCAAATTGGCACAAATAAATCTATAAACAAGATCTAGGGCTGGAATCAGACTATCATTTTTCTATGTCAAAGATGTTTTATCAAATTTCTTTGTCAAAGATAAATGGTAGTATGAGTTGAATCTTTTATAAAAGATTCTCTTTAAAAAATATATTTTATCAATTTTAGCTTCGTAAAGCCAAATATATCAAATATTTGATAAAATGCTTTGACATAGAAAGTGATAGTAGAATACCAGCATATGGAAAAAAATAATTTTGCTTGGAATTTTTTTGTTTCGTATTTTATATCGTTTTAAATACAGCCACAAATGATTTTTCATTGCTTTGAGATTGAGGATAAACTATGGTATATAATTATAATATTGGGGTAAGCAATTATTTTTGATTAATGTATTTTCATTCAACGATGACCGTTTTTAATTTTTTGTTTATAAAACAGCGTGAAATAAAAATTTCGAGTTCTGTGAGGATTTTGAAATACAGAAAATTTCTTTCTGTTTTTTTAGTGAATAGAAATATAGGTGACGCTTGGGTAACTGCAATCAGAAAATTAATCCATCGATATACAATATATTTTTTATTTTCTTGCTTAAATTGCATTGCCGCTCTTTATTATTTTATTAAAATTTAATTTACTTTATGTAAATTCGTCTATTATTCCAACACAGGATGCTAATATTGAAGTAAATGATATTTTTTACTTTCGTTGTCCCGAATATGATTAAAGTGAAATTATTCGTATATAGCACGAATGAAATTGTAAACTTAACGTAATTTTCATATATGCTACGAATAGATACATCCAATCATTAATATTACGAATAAATTCGTTTACATTACGTAACACGAAAAAGCACTAACGAAAAAAAGTACTATCGAAAATGCTTTGTACATACAAGAGCATTTTCGATAGTATTTTTTCCATACACCAGGTATTACTTTTTCAGGGCCATAAGTTTAGTATTTTGTTAAAAATTTCGTTCAATTTATTGCAATAAGAAGTCTTTAGGTTTAAGATATTATTGCCTCATTGAGGTCGTGTGAATTATTTTATTTTGACCAAAGTAAATGAAATAAAAAAAGAAAGATTTTGTTGCATTTTCCTGCCTTCAGTCTTATTAACAGGGTATTTCGACATTTATCGTCGAATGACGTATTCGCGATAATTTAAATATGCTCAATTATTTTATTTTTTTTCTCTTCGCTTGCGATTTTTTAAAATGAAAATATATAGCTTATCATGAGAAAATCATTAGTATAGATTTAACAACGAGATTAATGAGAGAAAGTATGTATCCCCACTGTATGTTAATTGTTGTAAGCTTCTACCTTACATTTAGAAAAACCGGCTTATTTTTGGGGAAATGAACACACACACACACACACAAACCGCATGGCAGAAATGATAATAATTGTTAAAGGAATATCTAGGTTTTATTACAATTGCTCATATTCCTGAACTTTACCTACTAAAAATAATTTTAAAGTTCCATTTTCATCCTACAAGTTAAACTTCATAGTACTCCGTTAAGAAATAACCAAGTTCCATTCTAGTTGGCTATATCTCAGAACTTTGGCATAAAAATCGTTTTAAAATTCCATTTCCATCGCCCCTGTCGAATTTCACCATACTGCGTTTTCTTTCAGAACAATTTGCGAGATGGTAAGCCACTAACCGACAAACATAAATAAAAATGAGAAATCAAATTCTGCCAAATTATTCGTCGGCATGCTAACATTTGCGTAATCATCATTTTGTAATTGTGCATCGGTTTAGTACGTAGAACAATGTACTGTTAAAATTATTATAAATACAATGATTGTGTCTGTGTGGGTGTGCAAAGGAAATATAATTTGTACTGGAATATAGAAAAAAAAATTTAATCTAGAAAAAACTTCAATTCGAAACCCAGCTTAGAAGAACTCGTGACCTCTCCTAGTGAGGGCTGACACACTATCGTCTAAGCTAACGCATTTTTTTTTTTTTTTTTTTTTAATATGGTTCTTTATTTAGCATTTTTTTTTTTACAATTTTCGATGACAAAAGAATATTAAAAGAAAATTCAAGGTCTGTTATACATTTTGAAAGCTTTAGTCCTTATCGGATTCTCAAGTTTAATTATTTACTAAGGTTTTTCTTATTTTTATGATCCCTATTATTCTATCAACTAGATTCTAATCTCAGTGAGAGTATTTCCGCTTCGTGCCGACATAAAATTTGCTACATTAAACATTGTCGTCTTTTACTTTCTTATATAATATTAAAAACTTATAACCTAATAAATAAATAAAAATCTAAAATCTTGGATCTAAAATCTTGGCTAATGGAGCCACCAATATTTTTCTTTTTTTTTATGAAGTTTAAATGATCCATTCTTCTAAATGCCGTGCTGAATCTTAGATGGTCATTTGGATTGTTAAATTTTGTCTCCTCGAATCCTTTTTCGGTCGGCCTTCTTTGTATATATGGTAAATTAACGGAACTTGTTCTGTATTCTGGATGTAACCTATTTTATCTAAATAAATGAATGCTTCTGGACCAGGTATATTCCTCATTTGTATCGAACTTTCTATAATTCGTTCATCCGTATAATATAATCCGTACGTTAAGGAGTTATTGAGTTGTGCTGTGGCGCGTCTAATGTGTTCTCTTATTAAGTTAATGATATGTAGATCAATCCTTTTTGCATCGAAGTTCCCGTATTGGGTTTGATTGGATATGTAATGTTTATATTGTGTCTCCGCTTTTCGATATTTTCCGACACACACCCTCATACATTTTCTTTCAAATTTCCTTAGCCGCTCCATATAACTGGCACTACAATTATACCATATGGGGCAACCATATGTTAAAATCGGTCTTATTAATGATAAGTAACATATTCGTTTTACGTTACTGTTGAGATATGACGAATAAAATAGTTTT
Organism: Tipula vernalis; assembly: GCA_958295665.1. NCBI lineage: Eukaryota > Metazoa > Arthropoda > Insecta > Diptera > Tipulidae > Tipula > Tipula vernalis. The sequence goes on along the minus strand of OY282559.1, from coordinate 85,003,058 downwards.
CTGTTACTTATGAACGCTTTTTTGGCTTTGTCAATTTGAATATTAATGTGTTGATTTAGGTATCCAAAATGATCAATATTTATACCTAAGTATTTCACAATTTTTTGTTGTTTCAATTCACTGTTATTCACTTTGATTTTGAATTTTTTCCAATTTTTCTTTGTGTCGGTGTTCGCTAATTGTACCGGTCTTCTAAAGAGTATTGCTTCACATTTCTTTTCATTAATTCTAATGTGCCATGTGTGTAGGTACTTGATGGAGAATTCAACCGCCTCCTGTATTGATTCCTTTATGTTTGCAATTTTGTGGTTGGCACAGTAAATGACTAAGTCATCAGCGTAGGCAATGGTGTTTAAATCTGCAGTGTTCAATTTTGGATTTAATATTAAATTTTTTATGTACAGATTAAATAACACCGGCGCATTTATCATTCCTTGCTGTAATCCATTTTCAACTCGAAACATGTGATTTGATGTCTCCTCCCCATCAGTGACCACAAATCTACGTCCAAATAGCATATCTGCCAAGATCAACAGTATATCTTGTTCCACTTTTATTTTGTGCAATTTAAAAAGTAGCCCATCTAGCCAAACTGACTCAAACGCTTTTTCCATGTCAATTAAAACAGCGCCCGTGCATATGTTTTTATTGAGATTGTTATTGATATCTGAAGTTAATTTTGCTGTAGCGTGAGTTGTGGAATGTCCGTGGCGAAATCCAAACTAATTATCCGGCATAATGTTCGTGTCATCAATGTACTTTTGAATTTTATTATTAATGATTATTTCGTAAACCTTACTGAAATTTGAGAGTAAGCTGATTGGCCTATAGTTTTGCGCGTTAGTTGGATCTTTATTTTTTTTTAATATTGGAAATATTCTTGCAATTTTCCAACATGTAGGAAAGGACCGATTATTTAGTAAATTATTATATATTGTGCACAGCTCTGCAACGATTTCATCTGGGAGGTGCTTCAATATTATACTTGGGATTTTGTCCACACCAAATGATTTCTTATTGTTCGAACAATGTAGGATTGCTTTCAGTTCCTGTTGTGAAATAAAATAATTTTGTGTTGAGGGTTCAACTTCATTTGCTATATTTTGATGAGCGAATTGAAATTTAGCGCTGTTTTGTGCTTGTTGATCTTTCAAGTTTTGTGCATATTGGGTGACTATGTTTTCAAGCGAGCTGTTAATTGAACTTGAATTTCCTTTTGACTGTTTCTCTATGTAGTAGCCTAAAATGTCAAGGTTTTCCCGAGTGTTGTAGCTCTTGTAATTTCGATTCACTTTAGGCATAGCATTCCAATCAATGTTTAAGTCTCCCATACAAGCTATCTCTGTATCATTAATCTCAATTTGATTTATGTTTTTAGAGTTTTTTGCTCCATTTATTTGTTTTATTTGCGAAAACATTTTTGCACCTGGCCTGATTTTTTCGATTTTATTTTTCCAATATTGATTAACTTGTATCTTTATGTTTTGTTCAATAAGCTCGTTTGTTCTTTTTATTTGCGCTTTTAAGGTGATAATTTGCTGATTTGATATTGGTTAACCTTGCCTTTTTAATCTTTTGATTTGGGATATTAGATAGCTTTTGTGTCTATATAACTTCTCTATCGTTCTGTTAGTGTAGCACTGCATGTTATTTTTACGTCTAATCCTGGGAGCAGTTTTTATTATTGTTTAGTTGACGAGATGTGTTAACGTGCTAATGGATGCTTCTATTTCTTCGTTTGATAAGTTTCTATCGTTCGGTGTTATCACTTGCTGCCCACTATCTCTCAGATGTCGACAGTACGCCTTTTTCATTTTGTTTGACCACCATATCCAGTTAGTGACTGTGAAATGATTTGCGTTCTGCATTTCCTGTAAATTCTCTTCTGTATGCTCGATACCTTCACTTATTATCTCGATTGCTTTATGGTCGCTATCATATCGATGCGACGGAATTTCCCCTTGTCCGTTTGTTCTGATTTTCAGCCTATGATCCGCGATCGCCAAGTCTAGATAGCTACCTGCTGCTGGATATGTAGGGGCATCAGGCTTATACATTTTTGATCGGTATGTAAATCCGGTATTAGTCAACCATCGGTTTAGTATTATACCTCTTTTGTTTTCAGATGAGTTCCCCCAATTTGCATGTTTAGCGTTTATGTCTCCCGCGATAATATAATAGTTGTTTGTATTAATTTAATTTAAACTGTGAAATATTTGGTTCCATTCCGCTTCAAAATATTTTTCCATTTCTGTGTTTTGGTTACTCGGGCAATACATTGCGATTATGTATAATTGACATTTATCTTTTAATGCCACCTTTATTATGGTTGTTTCTATAACACAGCAATTTTGAAGTTTGTTAATTTTAACAATTTCATATTTTATTTTGTGCTTAATAATAATGGCTGTCCCACCTCCCTTCTTCAGCTTTGGTCGATCTTGTCTTACGATGGAATATTTTTGAAATTCTATTTTATGCCGATAGTCTAGTTTCGTTTCAGTTAGTAACAGTATGTCCGGATTGTGACATTCCATGAAGTTTAATAGGTTTAGGCGTCTGTGTATACTGACAGTCGAATTTACATTAATTGCTAAAATTTTTAATTTACTCATAATCCTTGTATAACTTTGAGCAGTTGAGCGATTTGCTCACTTTGTTGTTGTATAATTGTTGCCATTTTTTTTACTTTTGCAGCCAATTTTTGAACTGTTAATGCCTCCTCTGTGTTGTTTCTCACTATATCTGCATATGTTGCACTTCTACGTCTACTCGAAGTCGGTATATTTGTAGCGGGTTGAGGGATTTTTGCTGATGCTGCATTTCCACGCTTTTCTTGAATTTTCCTTCTTAATCTTTCGATTGCTTTTAGGTATTCCGGGCATCCTTTGTATGACGCTGGGTGTCCGCTTTCGTTACAGTTAACGCAAAATATTTTGGTACTTTCTATTTTACTTTTTATCGCACATTCACCTGGATTGTGTTGTGTTTCGCATTTGACACATCGATATTCTAATTTACAGTTCGCTGCTGCATGACCCATCCTTTGACAATTCTTGCATTGCATAATTTTATTTGTTTTTCTTAGCGGTTCCCAAACAATTCTTTGGTAATTGATTGTTTTTATATTATGAATTTTAGTCATCTCAGTATTTTGCTCAAATTGAACAATATATAAAGGCAACTTCCTCTTTTCTTCCATGGCTCGTTTTGTCGTCATTTGTGATATATTTGTGATGCGTACTTCGCCGCTTCTTTCAATTTCCAATTTTATTTCGTTCAGATTTTCTTCTTCGTTTAGACCTTTTAGCACCATAATTTTGGGTTTGAAACCTTTAGGTGTATAAGAAAAATATTTTGTATCCACTTCGTCAAAAAAATTTTTAATTTTATGGTAATCCTCCAGGTTTCGTGTCAATACCGAATGTTTCTCGCTACTGACACGCTTTATTTCGAAGTCTTTGATTTCGATGCCTTTTATTAATGTAACTGTATTGTTTATAGTTTGCTTATGTATGTGGATTGGTGGTGGTTTCACCGATTTTCCTTCTGGATTAAAATTTTTGTTTACGCTGGTCGTATTTCCACCATTAGTTGCTTTTATTATATTATTTGACGGTGCGGCATTTTTTTCCTTTATCGTCTTTTTTATTGCTTCGAATGTATTTTGCTGATCACTCGACTGGTCCTGATCTTCTGGTTCTTCTTCCATTTGCACTAAATATTCAAAACGGTTTTTTGAGAATACATTTTCCCTTTTTTCAATGTGTGCCAATTGGTTTTTTAGTTTCTCGTTTGCGATGCGAAGTCTTCTTATTTTGCTGCCATTTCGTTGCTCTGCCGTAATAAGATTCGGCTTTATCTTAATTTTGGATGGTCTTGCCATGTTAGTTATGTTATTCCATTGCGGATAATTGGTTTCGTTGGAATGTACCAATTTTATTTGCTCCGCTGTAAGCTCGACCGTATTTGTTTGAACTGTTGCACTTTCCATTGTGTGGTCTGCTATATCATCATTTTTTATTTTGTTTGTACATGCGAAAACATTTTTACCGTTTAATGCATTTTTATTGTGACTCGTCCAGTTTATGGACCCACAACTACCGTTTGCACTTGTATTATAAATGTTTGTGTTTGTTTTTTTATGACACTAATGTTATTTCACTTTTAAAACTATCTAATATTATATTAATCACTATTTTAACCTTAACTATTAATGTTTGTATAAATTCAACCTTTTACCACCCTTAGAACTACATTTTATAGCAAAAGCTAATCACTAATCTAATTAATTTATATTAATATTTAATTTAATTCAATAATATTATTGAAATATTTTAATTTCGAACACTGCGATGTTAGCACCACGAAGGTAGACACAACACCATAAACATCTAACTTCGACAACGACCATACCTTGTTTAGAATACCGGTTCTCGTCCGATCACCGAAGTCAAGCAACAATGGGCGAAGTTAGTACTTAGATGGGTGACCGCTTGGGAACACTTCGTGTCGTTGCCATTTTTTTTGTAATTTTTACTATTTCATTATGATGATTATATCAAGCAATCGAAATTTTTATTTTTATTTTGTTTTGAATTTAATTTTAAAGGAAAATAGTATATTATTCAACGAGCATACATATAATGATGGCTGTTATTCACGAAGATGAAGTTTACCGTAAATCATCTGAGTGAATAACAACCATTATATGCGAGTAGAATACGATACTTTGTCCACGACCGATAAAAAATTGTATTTTATTATCAAATCCGTTAATTAAACCTAAAATAATTTTCGTCGACATTTTGACGTCTCAATTTAATAATAATGAAAATAGCAAGAGACTACTAGATAAAATTTCCAAAAATGAAATTTTTATTTGGTAGTAGTGAATAATAGAAGAAGGGACTACTAGATAAACTAGCAGTGAATAATGGATATCATTATAATTGAAGACTTTTGAGCACTTGACTTTTTTTTTTATAACTGAGCACTTTTTCCAACATAGCGCAGATTTGACTTTATAGTTTGACTACATAATAACATAATCAAAAATTGGCGTTTCTGTGAACATCAATAAATAATCCTGTTAAAAGTTTGGCAATTTACACCTAAAGTTCATTTAATAGAGACCTCGATCATAAAAATCGTTTTAGTAGTTTCTGAGTAATAAGCGTTAAAAAAGTTATGCTTGTGTATACCTCATTATAATGTAAAGAAGAATAAGATTACGTACATTTTCCTACATAATCTTAATAATTTATTCATAAATATTATGAATTCTTCATAAATTTCATTTTTTAATAAATTAATGCAATTTTCACCAATACGCAAACAACATGTTAATGTGTTAAATATACAATACAATAAACTAACCATTTTTAAGTTTATGAACAGTGATTCGTAATATTAACGCACACATTTTTATGAATCTTTTCTAAATTTTATATTTTTACATTAATAGTACGAATTATGGTTAACGAATGCCATTCGTAAATAAAATGCACAATATTTTTTTCAGTGTACTTTTATATCACTTGACTTTATTTCACTTTACTTTCATACACTTTAATATTCGCTTTTACTTTACTTATTTAAAATCTGTCCGCCTGCCATTGGTGGGGGCTACGACAACAGACTTATTTCACTTGTTACACGATTTAAAGTAAATCAAAAACTGTCCTCTGTTTGCCATCAGTCGTGTTTATATACCAGTTTGATACTGCTATCGAAATTTCCTTTGTTGTGTGTCATAAATCATCTTCATTCTTGTGTATTCTGTTTATGACCCATAATCATCATTCATTGCTGCCAATGGGTCGTGTTCGTGTGTTTGTATTGTTGTTCATTTTATTCATCAATCACTAAACCACGCCTCCCTTTGTACGTTATATCTCGGACGTTCTTGTTTTTACTAGAACATTATGAATTTGTGCGTTGGTGAAATGTTTTACCATGTTTCGATGTTCACAATAAATAATTGTAATAAAAACATGAGCCACGACGGGCATCGAACCATCGACCTTTATGGTCATACTACGCGCCAACCAGCTCAGGTATGTCTGTTCATAATGTGAAATCGTTATATAATGGACATAATCGTCACACTACCCCTCCTTAAGTCTGTTCATCCCGAACAGAAACATTATTTGGGTTTCCTTGGTATCGTGCCAGTCTATTGACGTATACTATGTACTACTCGCTGGTTCGGCTGCATCCTATACCCAAAGTCGTTTATTTTTTTTTATTTTTTATTTGTTTACAGCAGCTTTGTCCCGATACTACAGCTGGGGTCTCGAATCTTCCTCCTTTAATGCTTTTAAGGACTCCCTTATTCTAGTTTGAATTTGAGTCACGTCTGCAGCTTCCAATTTCTTTAATCTAGCACTTTCCGGATTTCCGGACAGAGTGTCTGCATATGGGAGTCTCCGTATCGTAACTCTAACGCATTCGTCAGCTGCTCATAGTCCTTTTGTAATTCCGGCCAGTGGCGTAACTAGGTACCAGCAGCAACTGCTGCCGCGGGAGGCCCACGGTTATTGGGGCTCAGGAGATTTTTCAAGCGTTGGAATATTAGTTCAAAGTCAATGTTAGATAGATGGTGTTCAGATTAAGCTTAAAGTAGACCACCTTTCCAAATTTGCAAAACGGGTCATTTCTAGGAAATTAAGAAAAGGCGGTGGTCTAATTTTTAGAGAAAAAAGAAATCGTTCCTGTTGCTATTAAATATCTTCTTAAGATAGTCTTAACAATTTCTTCTCAGTTGCTAAAGGTGAAAAAGTGCCGATTAATACTCGTAATCTGACTCCAGCATAGAAATACTAATCCATTTAGATTCCAACAGATATTTAGAGTTAGAAGAAAATTTGATAAGCTCGTTTGAAATCAAAGCTTTTGACATCAAAGAATAAAGAGATTAGTGTTTGCTGGGGCCATTTAGCCAAACAAATTCAACAAGTTCAAGTTTTGATTAGAAAATATTGTATTTGATTGCAAAAGATTGATTGTGATTGATAACAGATTAAATTTCTTTTGCATAAGGTTAATTTGATTTGAAAAAGAGAGGAATTACTCATCTGCTTTGCTACCAAGCATCTTGCGAAGTATCATTTTGATGTTCATAAAAATCAAGAAGAAATTGTTGAGCATGGCTTGTTTCCTTCATTAAGTGCGCCCTTGTCTTTAGAAAGCGAATCAATGTATACTTGAGCCAAACCAGTCAGTTCGACATTTAGTTTCTCCTTTACCGGTAAATGGTAAATAAAAATTTACCAGGTAAAAATCGCTTGATTTTGAAAAACTATTTTAAATACACATAAAGAAAATGCAAATGCCAAATTAATTTTGATATTAGTGAATGTGTTTTTTCAGATGTTTTGGCGGAGTTCTCCCAATTTTGGAAACTCCCGTCGCTTCCTGATTTAATATCCTTTTAACTTTTACTTTTGATCCTTTTTAAAATTTCTCGAGATTTTTAGAGTTTAGCATGGAAATGAGATGCGTGATGTTCAAGCCTTTGGTGATTCGGTGTTTCGAAACGAAGGTTATTCGATATTTTCGGGATTATTACTCAAGAATCTTAGAGCCTATTCGAAGAAAATGATTGTTCGATATTTAACGGATTATCCGATACTATTTGAGGGTTTCATTCTTATTGGATATCGTTTTGTTGAGCTTAGCCCTAAGTTGCTTAGTAGTATTAGTAACATTAAGTTATATTTAGACGAATTTTCGGAACTTTTCGAGAGTTTCGTGGGTTTTCTAAATTTTGACAGGCTTTCTGAAATTATTCATTAATATCCAGATTTTCCGGTATTATTAAAATTGTTCGAGATCAATCGAGATTCACATAATATACAGATTATTCGAATTTTTCTGGGATAATCGAGATTGTTCCGCAGTATATTCTAGATTTCTTAAGTTTTCCGACAATTGTTCTGATTTTCTAGGTTATTTACGTTTTACATGGCAGTAATGATCCCGTACAGGATTCCTTTTGGTTTTACATGCTTACGGATATTTCGATAATTGAAAACTTTCAAGGATATTCAAGATATGGACTTAAAAAATTCGAAATTTTTGAGATTATTTGGAAATTATTGATATTTTTCAAATTATATTCGAAATTTGTGAAGCTTCATCGATATATTTAGAAAACGTCACAATTCTGAGTAGCAGATAACTCGAAAAATAGAAACAAATAAGTTGTTAACAAAAAAGAACAAGTATTTTTAGGGGCCCAAGAAAAATTTTGCGGGGGGGCCCAATATTTGTAGTTACGCCACTGATACCGGCACATTCTGGATGGTATCTGTTGCTTTATATTTTAGTTATCCCACTGGATAACTGTTCATCGAATACTGGTAGTTTCACGTGGCTGGAGCTGCCGTTTCGGTGGTGATCTGATGGGTTCGATTGTACGCTACCTTCTCAAAGCTACACAAGAGGGGCACCCTTTCCTTTCTTTAGGTCCAGAACTTCATTTTAAGGTTTTCCAAGTTTTTCTTCTCCGTTGGAGAGATTCTTGGAGAACCTGGTTCTGCGATGACATCTTCTCCATTAACGTTTGCTGTAGCCAAAATAATAGTGGCGGCTGTGATGTTTAGGCGTTTTGATCTTCTGAGGCTGACACCTTTTGATCCCTGCGTATTTCTTCCACCTGCATCAATGTTTCGAGCCACAATTGTATAGTTCTGATTTCGTTCCAGAAACTGGACCCTCCCCTTGCAGCGAGAGCCTCTTTCAATTCAGCAATGTTTATTCTGTTGACATCCATTTTCACACCTGGGTTTTCCGCATAATCGTCACAATATTATGATTATTCTACCAATATGTAATTCTCAGATTCAAAATAAGATATACGGTCGCTGGTACAGGTCTGATGGCTTTAAAATCTTGTGGTTCAATAATAATATCAAACATGTAATTATTCACATTACAGGCCGGCCTATGCTATTCCATTTAATTTAAATTTGTCTGCCTTTAATGATCGGCTGCTATTGGAACAGGATGCACTATTGTGATATATCGAGTTTTGTTGATTTAGCGTTTATCTTCTTTAGTTTTCTTCCTTCCTGGTTATGACTCAGCCATCAGTATTGAGGATGCCGTTTTTAAGCCATAGTTCGAACGATGATTTCAGCTATTTATGGGTTTAAATTCGGATCTCGAAACAACCTCGCTTACTTTGTGATCTTCACTGAAGCTCAAATATTAATGGAGCCCGCTCATTACGTCATTTTGATGATTTTTCAGGAATCGAGGAATTATTTGGATTCAAATGATTTTAAATCTTTTCGTAATATTAAATATTGCTGCCTTACATCTTCTGGAAGTGATACGTCCCATTGTAAGTTTAGAGTCTGCAATTGTTGCAATAAATCCTCTGCTATAATTATCAACGGTGCCGACCAACCTTAAGGATCAACAATTCTTGATACCTCGGCCAAAATTGTTCTCTTAGCAGTTGTTATGGCTCGAAATTCTATACCTTTAAAGAAGAATGTGTCAGTGATATCTGCTGCAATCTCAGAACAACATCAGTGCTGAACTTTTGGATGTTGCTCCCCATAATCTACGCCCAATTTGCTGTAAGGTCATAATGGCTAAAAATGGGGAACTGCTTAGACCAAATGGAAATGAGATGTTTTCAGTTGATTATCAGGACTTCCTCTCCATAAATCGCGTTGAAATGTTACACAGGTCTGGTTCAGCTGGCACAACCTGTAGTAGAAGCATACAATTCGGGGTATTTGTCTATTTAGATAACCTCTTAATTGTTTCATTTGAGGAGCATCTACTATTATTATCTGAAGTGGCCAGATTATTGAATTCAGCTAATTTGACCATAAATGTGGAATAGAGTAAATCAATGCTCAAAGAGACAAGATACCTCGGGTATGTGGTTAGTGACGGTGCACTTAAAGTCGATCCAATGAAGGTACAGGGCATAGCTGACAAAGCAAATATGCCGGTTTCTTGGGATTACTGTTTGGTACAGGTATTTCATTCCGAACTACTTATCAATAACGGCTCCTATAAGTGACATGTTTAAAAGGGTGTCAAAATAAATTGGAATGATCACTCTTTGAAAGCGTTTAACGACTTGATCCTGACTTCAAGAAACATTTCGACATTCAATGCGATACAAGCACGACAGATATTGGCAGAGTTTTGTTTCAGAAATACGAAGAAGAAGAACATCCAATTAAGCACAACGAAACTACAGTGGGACGGAACTGGAATGTTTGGCTGCAGAGATGCGTGTTCAAAAGTTTAGGGCATATATTGAGGGTTAGCCATTTACGATCATAACTGACCACTCTAGTTTACGTTGGTTGATGAACCAAAAAGATTTATCCGGAACATTGGCAAGATGACCATTGAAACTGCAACCACATAACTTCATCATTGAGTACCGAAAAGGGACACAACGTAGTCCCAGACAGCTTATCTATATTTCACGTAGACGAATTAACGCCCAACCTGATTGCAGATTCACCGTTGCACGTGGATATGAATTCACCAGCTTTTAAAGATGTTCATTACTTAGAACGGACATGTTAGCAGTAATTGTAAAATAATGGATGGTAAAATTTACATCAATATGGGAACACCGAAGGGTAGGGATGATGTCTCAGATTCTTTACCAGGTTGGAAGTTAGTAGTTCCAGAGAGTTTGACAAAAGCTGCTTGGAGATGTTGAGGCGCTATTTTTATTGGCCTGGTGTGGTATCTCAAGTACAAAAATGTACTAATTCATGTAATATCTGCAAAACCTCCAGGCAATTAATTTTAATTCTAAACCACTTATGGGTAGTCTAATAGAAGTTAATCGTCCATTTCAGCGCATTTATGTCGATTTTCTTGGTCCTTATCTAAGAACAAATAGTGGAAACACATCGATTTTGACAATACTAGACCAATATAGTGAATTTCCAATAAGTTTATATTGCTGCAACACTTTTCCCATGCCGCTTGCTTTGGAAATGTTGCACGTGGGAATTTCAATGAACTCCATGTTCAATGGCAATTTCAAAGCAGTTCTTCCACCTGGTAGCAATGACGCAGCCATTCCGAACGACGCAAGAGCTAAAGCTATGCCATTTTGCAATCGAATTTCTGCCAAAATCAATGTAATTAGGAACGATTTACCACTTCCTCCTGGCGCTTGTAACAAAAAGGTTACTCCAACCCCATTAATGATAGCTTGCATTATTTGATCATAAATGGCTTATTGCTCAAGCATTAGCTTATGTGTTGTAATTTTGTTCATGACGCAATCCTACATCGAACGAAGAAGCAGCAGATCGATTCGGTGATAAAAAAAATTCGGTGAAAAATTTTCAATCTCTATCAACGCTTCGTTGTAGATTTTTGCTGTGAAATTGATGTTCATTGAAATGCAGGAGAGCAGTAGTAGTCATTAATGCATACATCCTAGTGTTGGTCGTTCTCCAATAAATTCAGAGCTTGACATGCACTGCGGAAAGTAGCATGTGTGACGCCATTGACAATTCTCAATTGCTGGAAAGACGTTGGACCGGGCACATTTGCCAACAGCATGTGAAAAAGAAGCATTCATCTTGATTGGGATGCATATCCGTCAAGTCGCTCTCCTCGTTTGCCTCGTTGAAATGATTTTCTGCTCGCATTCCATGTGTAATACGTATAGGCACTTCCAAATCAGCAGTGTTTTCGCAACGCGTCATTTTGACATAACGTGAAGAAAGCAGTTAACGTTGGAATGGAAGCAGGGAACAACTGGTTTTATGATAAATTTGTCTTTTCACTTTGAAAGTTGTCATGATTCCTGATGTTAGATAGGAAATTCTTTGATTCGGCGGTATATCCGGCAGTCAAAGTTTTTTATGGCTCTGGCGGTTCTCCAAGTTGAGGCAGTTTAATTTTTCCGGGGGCGCAACATATTCCATTCGTTTCTCCATTAAATTTCAAAACCTTGCAATGAGCATACACTTCAGTCATAATACCGATGAGAACATGCCGGTCCAAACTATAACAAACTATAATAATCAGCTGCGCAAAATACATTATATGTTTCAACACAGCTGCTGCTCTAAAATAAACCAGATATCTTTGAAGAATATCAAAATATTGCTTATACCCACAGTTAATCCAAGATATATGAACGAATCAACAATATTTATTCCAATATTCCAATATTCCATTATTACAAGTATAACTTGGTCACAATTACCATCATGATAATTTATGATAGGGTGACACTTAGCGGAACCACTTTAACGATTTATAGTGTTTTAATGTATTCTCACTTAAGGCCGTTCGGTAGTGGAAAATGATTTAACACTATATTTAATTTGTGTTTTCCGTATGCAATCGCATACGTCACTTTATTTTATAAATAAATTTACACTAGGTTTTTTTTTGGCGTAACACATGGGGTTATATTTTATTATAATTACACAAATTTATGATTAATTAATTTTTTTTATGTTTTATTATAATTATACAAATTATGATTAATTAATTTTTTTAATCTTCCAAAAACTGTTTCAGAAAACGCGTTGTTGATTTTACGAGAGAAAAATGCGAATGTCAAAATGGAGGTAGACGCGTAAGAAATTTTGTTTTGTTTTTCTGTTTTGGTTTTTATTAAGTTGGCGCTCTGCGCCGATGTTGTCGTATGGACAAAACGACTGTGTTTACTTGTGCGGTGAGGCAATGCGGCGCATAGTTGAGTTGGGTGTTGATTAGTCAAATGATTTGAATTATTCCCATTTTAGTCTGGTGCGTATAATTAATTAATTGTAGTGGTGAACAATTAATGCAATTATTATTGTGAGTCGCTACAGGACTCCCCCGCAAGTGAATATCCCTCCTTGAAAACTTTGGAATTATTCGGAAAACTGCACGGCTTTGTGTTTTAGTATGCCTGATATTTGATCAGGTGAGTTAAGTATGCCGTATGCCGGTTTGATTCGGTCAATTGAAATGGTGTGATTTTTCCCATTAATTGAAACCGTGAATTGTTTGCGAAGGCGACGTATAACTTTGTATGGGCCTTCGTAAGGAGGAGATAAACCCATGCGAACCTTGTCTGTTCGAATGAAAACGTATTCGCAATTGTCCAGTGTTTTGGGGACAAAAATATTATTTTGTTTTGTCGAACGAGTTGAAGTTGGAACAAGGTTTTGCATGGTTTGTCGCAGTTGGTCGACGACTGTGTCTTGATTTGGTGACGGTAAAGAAGGATTCTCAACGAAAATTTCACCGGGCAGTTTAATTGTTTGCCCGTAAACCATTTCGGCTGGTGAGCATTTCATATCTTCCTTTACTGTTGCTCGGATTCCAAGTAATATGATGGGAATTTCCGAGCTCCAATTAATTGTATTTCCCCGGGCCATGAGAGCAGCTTTGAGCTGTCGATGGAAGCGTTCGACCATGCCATTGGCTTTTGGATTGTAAGCCGTTGTACGTATCCGATGTGATCCAAGGAGTTTTGTTAACTCGGTAAAAAGCTTGGATTCAAATTGCGTTCCTTGGTCTGTGGTTATATTAAGAGGAACTCCGAATCGTGATACGTAATTATTAACGAATGTTGTGGCAATGGTTGCTGCTGACATATTGGTCATGCAGTATGCTTCGGGCCAACGAGTGAAACGATCGACACAGGTGAGAAGGTATTGATATCCATTAGATGGAGGAAGTGGTCCTACGATGTCTATATGGATGTGTTCGAATCGACCTGGTGGAATTTCGAATTGTCCATGAGGTGAAATTGTATGTCGTTGAACTTTAGATTTTTGGCAGGATAAACAGGAGTTCGCCCACTGGGTTACGTCCTTGGTTATACTGGGCCAAAAGTAACGAGCTGTGATCAATTTACGAGTTGCACGGACCCCAGGATGTGAAATGTTGTGCAATGTGTCGAAAATGGTTCGACGTAGCGGTTCTGCGATGTACGGGCGGTTATTTCCCGTAGAAATTTCGCAATAAACCTCGAGGCCAGGTAGTTTGAAAAGCTCAAGCTTGTATGAAGAACAAGTGCGACGTCCGGAACCAGAAAGTAAATTCTGAAGTTCTAAGTCAGCTTTTTGTGATTGAATAATTTTTTGATAATCGAAGTGAGTCTCGATTGCGGCCTGTTCGTTGTCTGTGGTTCGTGAAAGAGTGTCAGCGACCACATTGTCACTGCCTTGCACATACTGGATATCCGTGGTGAATTGACTAATGTAATCCAAGTGTCTTGCCTGCCTTGGATTACGTTCAGTTTTAGACTGAATAGCTCTAGTCAGAGGTTTGTGGTCGGTATATATGGTGAAGTCCCGACCTTCTACAGAATATCTAAATTGTTTAACTGCTAGATAAATTGCAAGTAATTCCCTGTCGAATGCGGAATATTTCTTTTCGGCATCTGATAATTTCTTCGAAAAGAATCCCAGGGGTTCCCAATGCTCGTTATTGTATTGTTGTAACACTGCTCCTACAGCAGTGTTTGATGCATCCGTTGTAATGCTGAGCTTTGAGTCGCTCATTGGATGCTTAAGCAGTGTGATTTTGGCCAATTCATTTTTAAGTGTTGCGAATGCATGTTGGCATTCATCTGGCCAAGAGAAGTTCTTGGGTGTCTTGGGCAATTTAGTTAAGTCTGCCAAGTGAATGTGAATAGGGGCCAAAATTTCAGCAAGTTTAGGTATAAATCGGTGGTAGTAATTGACCATACCGATGAAACGCTGAATGTGCTTGATTGTTTGCGGAGCTGGGAAGTCTGAGATTGCCTTGATTCGTTCGTCTGATGGGAGAATACCATCAGGCGTGATCTTGTGGCTGAGGAAATCAAGTGTTGCTGCTCCAAATACGCATTTGGAGGTCTTGATGTGAACATCAAACTCCACTAACTTTTGGAATAGTTGTTCCAAGTGCAGTTTGTGTTGTTCCTCAGATTGAGATGCTACAAGAATGTCGTCTATATATACGAAGACGAAATCAAGGTCACGAACGACTTCGTTCATGAATCGCTGAAACGTTTGTGCGGCATTGCGTAGTCCAAATGGCATTCGTGTGAATTCGAATAGGCCAAATGGTGTAGTGATTGCCGTTTTATGAACGTCTTCAGGTGCGACGGGAATTAAGTGATAAGCTCTGACGAGATCAATCTTGGAGAATATTTTGCATCCATGTAAATGCATGGAGAAGTTTTGAATGTGGGGTATCGGGTAACGATCAGGTGTTGTGACCGTATTAAGCCTGCGATAATCCCCACATGGTCTCCAATCTTGATCTTTCTTTTTTACCATGTGAAGCGGACATGAGACGGGAGATGACGATGTGCGACAAATCCCTAATTCCACCATGTGCTGGAATTCTGTAAGCGCTGCTTTATGACGCACTTGATCTAGTCGCCGTGGTCGTGATACTGGAAGGTGGCCTTCAGTGACTATATGATGAACCACGTTATGTTTCACTGGCAAGTTATAGTTTGGCTCGGCTGTTAAAGACGGAAAATGTTTTAGTAATTTACCGTAGCCGTTGTCGATCGTGAAATGTAGAGGCGTAGGAGTGGTGGTTTGCACCATGACGGCATTGATTGACAGCTGAGTCGCTGAATCAACCAGCCGTTTACGCTGGAGGTCGACAAGTAGGCCAAATTTTGCCAGGAAATCGGCTCCAATGATCGGACGATTCACATCAGCAATAATAAATGCATGTGTGAAGGTTCTTTTGAGTCCGATATTGACTTGGAGAAGTTTTGTTCCGTATGTATTGATAATGGAACCATTGGCAGCCGATAAGACTAGATCGTTTGATTTCATGTTAAAATAATTTTGTTTTGAAAATAATTTGACTGGAATGACCGAAAGGTCAGCGCCAGTATCGACTAAGTAGGTGAGATTATTTTGTTTGTCATAGACAAATAGTCGCTTTGATAGAGAATGGGTGTCGTGAGCATTTGACTCTACCCGGATTGTTGCAAGTTTTTTGAATTGTCAATTTGTTGCGCTTGCTGTGCCTTGTTGTAATTGCAAGGTGGTATACATTTCTTGGCACGTTTGCCGAATCTGAAATGATACCAGCATTTATCGTACTGCCGACCAGCGCTAGTACTGTGATCACGGCTGCTAGACCGTGAATTAGATCGACCCCTTGATCTACCGCGTTGATTGTTTAATACGCGGTTCACAGACTGTTCGAGTCGCGATAAGCGAGCTTCGACCGTGTTGTTTGCTTGGTTTAGTGGGGGTCGATAACGGATATCGGTTTGTATCGGCCTTTGTGTAGAGGTCGATGGGGCAATAAACGCAGACACATTAGGTGTCATCGCCTCATACATGCGGTCGGCCATTTGCGCAATTTCGTCTAAAGGTACGTTTGGGCGTTGTGCCACCATTGGGATTTTTATAACTTCCGGTAAGTTTCTGACCCATAATGATCTTATGGTGTCTTCCGGGAATTTGTTGTTGGCTAGTGTCTTAATTTGTCGCAGCATGTGCGATGGACGCCTGTCGCCTAACTGTTGGCCACTTAGCAGGATTTCTAGTTGTCGCTCGTGCGATGGTGCTAGCCTGTTTAAAAGTGTGCTTTTTATTGTGTTGTAGAAATCCTTTTCTGGTGGGTTTGCCAGTAGATCGTTTATTGTTTCTAGTGCCACTGGTGACAATGCTGCCAGAACATGAGTAGCTTTGGTTCTGTCGCCCGTTATGCCTTGCATTGTAAACATGAATTCGATTGAATTGAACCATGTTTGTGGATTTTCTGCCCAAAACGGCTGTAATTTCCATCGCATAACTGCGGCTTGCTCTTGCGGGTCGACATTCATGTTCTCTTGTTCTTCAGCTGGTAGCCCGGTGGCTGGGTCTATCTTGGGTGGCATTTAGTCGATTAAAATTTATGGCCAATGTGGTAAATAGAGTGCGAGGGTCGGTCCGCAGCAACCTCAGTTTGAGCTGGTGTTGCCGGTTATTCGACTTTCTCGGCGGAGAGGATAGTATTTGAAATTTTATTTAAATTCAAGGGCGAGGAATGGTTACCTTGTATACTATCTTCTTCCGACTTGTGTGAACGAGACGAGATACCCCCGAATTGGGCGGTCCAGATTCCGACTCCTCAATTGGGGGGGCTCGTTGAAATTTTATGTATATATATATAATAAATTGTTACCGCGCGCGAATATATGTTGCGATTTTGTAGAATGAAAATATTTTCAAACTAAAAAAAAATTTTTTGTGGGTACGCCACACCGTTAATACTAATTCTAATCTATAATTCAATGTGAGGTATTCGCAATAGAAAAACAAACAAAACTAGAAGCAATACTAGCATTATTACCGGGTAAATTGAAATTTGGTGTGAGGTGTTTTTAATGCTGTAATTAATGTGTGAGGTGTTTTTAATGCTACCGACAGTTTGGTGAAGAGAAAAAAAATTAATTTTACAGGAAGAGAAAACAAATATGACTCAATAATTAATATAACCAATAGTGATAGTGGAATTTAGTAACAAAAATATTTTCGTTAAATATAAATAGTAAAAGTTAACAAATTTAGCAAATTGTTGTTAATTAAATTTGTGGAAATTAACGAAAAATATTTAATTTATGAATAAAAAAAAAACTATTTTGAAAAATATAGAAAAAAAAATATTTTGACTCAGCTGATTTTCCTGTTGCGTTGTTCTCCGCTATAGTTGTTGCTCCTTGTTGTTGTTCTTTTCCCTCGTTGAATATTTTGTAGGCTCCCGTTGCCTTTGGTTTGCTTGTATCGCAATAAAATAATTTCCCGTTAAAATGGTTAACGTCTTTATGTTTGTATTTGTTGGGCTCCCGTTGCCTTTTGTGTTGTTTGTACTTGATGGTGTGGTATGCACGTTATGACCTTGATATCTCGTACGATCAGGTCGCATTTACGTGAAACATAAGAAGAAATAATAAAAATTATTCACTTATCATTGAAAATATTTTGTTCCGTGCAATTTTGTACATACCTGTGCTTGGTACGTTGTACCAAGCGATCAATTTTAATGTGTTGTATAAAATTCCGCGTTTTTTTTTTTTTTGCAGGTTACCCTTTTTGGTTTTAAATGATACAAAAATATGCCAAATGAAATGTCGTTCCGAGATTATTCCTTATTTATTACGATTTTTCGTACGTATATTTCGATGGATGTGTTTCGCTGTTTTTCTACTCCGACTAATGTTTATGCGTTTCTATATTTACTTGTATGCCGTAAAAACGGACGTTGAAGGTCACCAGTTATAGTGTTTTAATGTATTCTCACTTAAGGCCGTTCGGTAGTGGAAAATGATTTAACACTATATTTAATTTGTGTTTTCCGTATGCAATCGCATACGTCACTTTATTTTATAAATAAATTTACACTAGGTTTTTTTTTTGGCGTAACACATGGGGTTATATTTTATTATAATTACACAAATTTATGATTAATTAATTTTTTTTATGTTTTATTATAATTATACAAATTATGATTAATTAATTTTTTTAATCTTCCAAAAACTGTTTCAGAAAACGCGTTGTTGATTTTACGAGAGAAAAATGCGAATGTCAAAATGGAGGTAGACGCGTAAGAAATTTTGTTTTGTTTTTCTGTTTTGGTTTTTATTAAGTTGGCGCTCTGCGCCGATGTTGTCGTATGGACAAAACGACTGTGTTTACTTGTGCGGTGAGGCAATGCGGCGCATAGTTGAGTTGGGTGTTGATTAGTCAAATGATTTGAATTATTCCCATTTTAGTCTGGTGCGTATAATTAATTAATTGTAGTGGTGAACAATTAATGCAATTATTATTGTGAGTCGCTACAGATTCTTATCGAATTCCAGCACGGGAAAATTTTGCAACAGCACAATATGGTTAACTGTATCAAATGCTTTTGTGAAATACACCAAAATAGCAACAGCAGAGTTTCTACGATCCAGACTTTAATACAAATAATTAATGAATTTAAGTAAAGCCTTTTCTGTACCTTCCTGAACCCAAACTGATTGTTGTGTAGAAAATCTGTGTAATTCAAGAAATCAATAACTCTCCTGTGTACCAGCTTCTCAAATTTCTTACTTAAAATCAGAAGCATGGAAATTGGTATGTAATAGTACCCTACCTCTTTCAGTTTAGAAGAGTAACACCAATAGAGAAACTAAAATGTATGATACATGAAACTATCATACGCATCGGACACATTTGTTACAGAATAAACAGAAGGCCAACATTCTACACTAAGCCTCTTCAGAGTAGATTCATTAAAATTCGACAAATGGATTTTGTTGTTTAGATAAAGAAAACCTTCCTCCCCTTCCGCTATAAGCAGGAAATAAAGAATTAACATGTGGTCCTAAGGAGTTCTGGAATTTCATTAACAGTAAGGAAAAAGTGGCTGGCTTTCCGTGTACTATGTCTTACCAGAGCTCCGTCACTAGTCAATTCTCAGACATCTGCAACGATGCGTGACTCCAACTTTCCCGAGCCTATTTCAATTAATGATTTCAAATTTACCGAGAAAAACTTCGGGATTGCTTGCTCCAGGTCGAGGTTTGAAGGCAAATGGGTTATGACGGTTTTTCAGCCGATTGTATTTAAGTGCTGTGCTGGGAGTTTAGCCTTTCCGATTACCCGCATATTTAATGAAAGCCCTAGTCGCTTGGAAAATTGCTTGTATTTATCCAATCTTCAAAGCGCGAGTAATTTCGTGGGATCTCCGTTCTCTCCATCTAACCCAAGCTGTTTGAGTCTATATGGTTCATAAAAATCTTGCACTTCCATACTAAGAATTTCATTTCTCCTTCACAAAATGGATTTTATCGCGGTAAGTCTACAGTACCTAACTTGGTCTCGTTTTGTGGTGATTTATTTGATAGTTTAAATTCCAGACAGCAGCTCGACGTTGTTTATAGAAAATTTGCCAGGACCACACTATTCTTATTAGTAAGTTAGAGAGTGTAAATTGTCAGTTCATTAAATGGTTGCATTCAAACCAGGGTTTGATCATCGGCACTCCGTTAGGATCTTGGGTTCTTCCACCCATTTGTTTCATATGCCAACTGGTATGCCTCAAGGTAGTCACATTGGCTAATTGTCGTTTGTTCAATGCTTTGAGTTTGATAACAGCCTCTTCTTCGCAGATGACATGAACATTTTTGCCCGAGTTGCTAGTATGTTTGATTGCGTAAAGTTGCAGGAGGAGAAACAAACAATAGATTGGCTTTGAACGTGAGCAAATGTAAGACTCTTTCTTTTAATCGTATCCGCTCGCCAATATTAGCTGTATAATAAGACGTTAACCGAGTCGAGTTCATTTCTGATTTGGGTATGATTTTTGCATCCGACGCTACATTTACCAGACACGTTAACACCATTATTTCACAGTCGTTTGTTATGTTGGGCGTTGTTAAACAAAACTGCAGCGATTTTAGTGACCCGATGATAACTTTGACATTACTGTATGTCTTCTTTGTTCAGTCTATTTTAAAGTATGCATCTTCAGTCTTTCGAAACCGATCCTGAAGAACATCACGGGTGTTTTTTAGTTTAGTGTTTGAAATTTCCGATTTTCACTTGTCGAGAGATTATTTCAAGAAAAGTTTTTTGTAATTCTAATTAGTTTTAGTTAGCCGTAATAGTTTGTACCGAATCTAATCACTGTATGTATCAAATAAATAAATAAAAATCCGCCTTATGGATTCCACTTTATTCAAATTTATTATCATTATTTGCCGATCCAATCAAAACGTTACATCTTAAGAATTAACGGACTTTTAAATTGGGCCGGTTGACAGTTGTTAATATCTGAAGCTGAAACAGTTATTTAAGAAGACCCCGCAAGATCTAGACCGTTGTTAATAATGTATGCTGAAATATTTATTAATGTCGCATAATTATGTTGTTTATTACAGCTATTAGCCCATATAATTTGAGATAACAGTTACAAGTTGACAGAATATATCAGTTAATCCGTCCAGTGTATTATTTGATAGAGTTAAACTTGGTTGTATCGGGTCTCCTGTACAATCACGACAATCAGACATTATTACCTTTAAAGGGGTTGGCTTTGTGAAAGCCCAATTCGATTTTTTTTCATTAATTTAGCATAAAATTCAAATTTGAATGAATTTTACTTGTAGCATAATAAATTCGCCCGGATGTATGCTTTAGCTGCTCTGGACAAAACTGTCAACCAAATGCTGTTGACAACTGTTCACTGGTGGTGCACTGAGGAGCACATCCAGATCCACTCAGGCACTGGATACTCTGCTATTTTCATCTTCTTTGCACCTGCCCTCGTCTGGCACGAAACAGGGTAAAGTGTCTAGGGACATCCTTCTTCAAGGATCTGACGGACCTCTGTAGGATAGACGTCAGGAGTAACCAGCGCTTTGTTAACAGCTCAAAATAGTTCCAATGAGTTGGAGGACAACAATTATTCGTGGTACGGCTACGTACCATTTTTGTGTCTCTGCCTGGTTCTAGGGGACCGCCACCTAAACCTAACCTAACCTAACCATGCTTTCTAAAATACATACTCGGACGGAAGCGTTTCAATTACATATTGTTTAATCTAAAATTCATTTAATATAAATTTCATTGGCCTATGAGCATGGTGTCCTTTATCAATATCTCGGTTGTGGTTTTTCTAGATCCATCGAAAACGCCAATCAGTTTCTTAGTGAGACTTTCTCTTTTAAATGCTGCTTGGTGTGGCATCATCATTTACGGGCAAGTCCTTATTTTGCGTTAGTACCATATAACCCAAATTTATGTAGGGTGTTGCATGAAGAACTGTACATGCGCAACGGGTATATAGAGGATAAAATTATAGTACCGCTTTTCGAAATTCGTTACCCGCGGTACAGCCTTTCAAAGATTAAACGACCAAATTGATTTGTGGGCTATATTTTGTTGCTCAGTAACAAGGCGATACCCTCATCAAGGTTTGTTTTTTACTTCATCTAGCGTCCGCTGAGTATTTGGTAGCCGACCGATAAGATCTTATTTCTTGAACCATTCACGCCCATCCTTAACACATGATTAATTTGGCTTCGGGAGATGTTGCATGGATGAATCCACGTTTTTAACTGGGTCTTCTTATGTTGAAAAAAGTGTTAGGGACTCTAAGATCGTAAGCAAAGCCGTAAGGGGCCGGATTAACCTTTGCACACCATTTAATTCTGCTTTGATTCTGGAACTCTTTGGAATGATCAACAAGTTTCTTTTTTGTGTAGCAGGGTGAGCATAATCTGATCAGGTAGCTGTGTATATTTTTTTTTTTTTTTTTAAACATCTTTATTGAAATGGCTACTACAATCTTAAACATTATTAATTCATTAGTAAGGTTGACATTAGTACTTATGAGATAAGCATAAACTTGTGTGGGTCTGCTGGACCAGTATCCAGTTCCCTTAAGACATAATATTCATACGGTTAGCTCATGTGGTTTGATTCGTTTGAGCCGCCTTACTTCGTTTGTACTGTCCAGTAGTTGTACGGCCTCGACGTTGGTGTGGTTAAGAAGCCTCTTCTCATGTTTAATGGCACATTCGCGGATGACGTCGTCTATCAATTGTATTTTTAGATTATTGTGTATTTCCCTGTTAGTCACAAATCGGTAAGCGTTGGTGACCATTCGAAGAAATTTATTTTGGCTACGTTGTATAATATCTCTATTGGATTTATGAGTACAACCCCATAGCTGCGCACCATACATCCATATTGGTTTGAAGATAGTCTGGTAGACTAGTCTTTTGCAATACAGGTTCATTTTGGAATGATGCCCAATTAACCAGTACATTTGACGTTGTTTTAATCGTATCGGTTCAGCTTTTTGTCTCACATGATGTTTCCAGTTGAGACTTGAATCTAAATGCAGACCAAGATATTTAGCCGATTCAGCCTGCGGCACTTGCACCCCATTGAGGTATATGTGTAGACTGTTATTTTTGTGTCGGAGCGTAAATGTCACATGGGTTGATTTGAGCTCATTAAGCACTATTTTCCAGTCAATTGTCCATTTAGTAACGTTGTTCATTGCTCGTTGAAGATTTTCCACTGCCCTTTACAGTGTCGTCAACGAACGTGCCGATGAATGTTTTATTCGTTGTAGGTATGTCCGCAGTGTAGATAAGGTAGAGGAGGGGTCCCAATACGCTTCCCTGCGGAACTCCCGCTAGCGTTGGATAAAAGTCAGAACATGTTTCTTCATGGATGACTCTGAATTGGCGATCAGAGAGGTATGATTCAAGCAGCTGGCAATAGTTTTGTGGTAGCATTTTGCTCATCTTAAATGTCAATCCCTCGTGCCAAACCCTATCAAAGGCCTAAAATACATCCAGAAATACGGCGGGGCAATATTTCTTTTCTTCTAACGCTTGCTCTATTACCGTAGTTATTCGATGGACTTGATCTATTGTGGAGTGGTTATTCCTGAATCCAAATTAAAAATCAGGAACGTTTACCATTGGCTTTAGACGTTTTAGTAGTAGTTTTTCAAACAGCTTTGATAAGGTCGGAAGCAGTGAAATTGGTCTGTATGATGTTACTTCTTCGTCTGGTTTACCTGGTTTCTTCAACATAATTATTTGGGCCGTTTTCAAGCATTTGGGTACATACTTCAATCTCATACAGGCATTAAATAAGTATGTGATTATGATGATTGCTTTGCGTGGAAGTTCCTTGAATAGACCCGGTGATATTTCATCAATCCTTTTTTTGACTAAGACTTTTGTCGATTTCTTCAGCAATTTCCATTGGCGTGACCCTTTTAAAATCCTGATTTGGTTGATAGACAGGTGTTACGTCAATGTTGGATCGAATGTCATGGGGTTGAAACACTGTTGCTAGGTGTTGAGCAAAGAGTTCCGCTTTTTCTTTGTCATGTCGAACCCAATTGCCTTGAGCATTTCTTATAGGTGGTACTCGAAATACAGGTCGTTTAAATTTTCTGGTTGCTTTCAATAACGAGTAGTCCTTATCCATTTCTGGACCTAGCCCGCTTAAGTAGTTGTCGAAGCAATCCTGTTTGAAGCTTTTGATTAGCCTATTGACTTTGTTACTTATTCGATTGAAGGTGGTTTTGTCGGCGGGATTTCTGGTGAGATGCCATATTCTCCTTGCCTTTCTCCTTTCCTTGATTTGTTTCCTGATTTCAGCAGGGTATTTGACTTCAATATCCGCTTTGTCCTTTAATTCTGGAGTAGCTAGACTGGCGGCCATAAGAGTGTATTAAATGAAATTGTTTGTTTGTTGTTCCAATTCTTCATTACTTTTAATACTAACTTTTAATTCAACTAGCTCTTCCAGTTTTTCTCTGAAGAGATCCCAATCCGTGAATCTATTAGTAAGGTTTTGCTTCTTTTTTTTCTTGATGACTATAGCGCTTACTGACAACAGTACAGGAACGTGATCAGATGTTAAGTCGTGAATTCCTTCGACTCTAGTGTAACTGGATGAAATACCTTTTATGATGAAGAAATCAAGCAGATCTAGTATTTTTCCTGCATCCGTTGGCCAATACGTTGGCCCCCTTGGAGACAGATATTCACATTTGTTTTCATGAATGGCATTGAACAAAGCATTTCCTTTCCCAGGAGAAATTAGCCTGGAACCCCAAGCTGTATGTTTTATATTATAGTCCCCTCCAATAATAAATCTTGGACCGAGCTTATTAAAGACGTTATTAAATTGTAACTTCGTTGGTGTATGGCGTGGAGGACAGTATGCTGCCGTAATATTTAGATCTGCGCCATTATATTGGATTGAGATAACAGTTGCTTGGATGTAGCTTTCTCGAATATCCTCTTGTTGATTATGTTTGATATTATTTTTAATTAGTACAGCTGAACCACCTCTGGCTCTTTCACTAGGATGGGTTGTCCAGTAGGAATTAAATCCCTTTATTCTGAAAAAGCTTTTGTTGGAGAAGTGCGTTTCTGAAATAAGTGCAATATCTATGTTGTTTGTATGGAGAAATATTTCCAGTCCTTGGGCTCGTTGGTTGAGCCCATTAGCGTTCCAAGTTACAATGCGTAGGAACGAGTTCATCATTTGTGTGTATGCTGACTTTTTTTGCTAGGCGGATAGAAATTAATTTCTAGTTTTGCCACCCTTTCTGTTAAGTGACCAAGTGTCTGTTGAATTTGACTAAGCTTTTTAATAATTTCAAAGTTATTAGACTCGTTATTAACTTCTATGTGTTTGTTGTTTTGGTTTGATTCATCAGCAGATAATTTGGTGATTTGCGCGTAGGATAATCCAACTGTAGATGGTGTGATTGTTGTTTGTGGTTTAGCAGCTTTGGTTTGTAATCGCT
Source organism: Tipula vernalis (assembly GCA_958295665.1). Taxonomy (NCBI): domain Eukaryota; kingdom Metazoa; phylum Arthropoda; class Insecta; order Diptera; family Tipulidae; genus Tipula; species Tipula vernalis. The sequence goes on along the minus strand of OY282559.1, from coordinate 84,977,765 downwards.
GTACTACTCTTGTTCTATTATTCTGTTGACTTTTAATTTTGTTCTGATATACGCAGCATCCTTTATAATTTGCAGTATGTCCTTGTTGTTGATAAAGAGCACATGAAGGCGCGATATCTGGTTGTTTTTGCATTTTGTCGTGTGATGATCTCCAGCACGCTTAACGCATTTGGTTTGACGATAGCAAAAACTCTTGGTATGTCCAAGTTGTTGACAATTCGTACATTGTGGAATGTCCCTTGTCTTGTTAGGTGGCTCAATTTTAACTATACAGTACGCGTAAGTTTTTTGATGTTGTGAACTTCTTTATTGTTGTCTTTTTGTTTTAAGTCGATGTAAAACAATGGAAAATGTTTCCTGTCTTTTACACCATTAGTTGTGACCATTTTGTATATGTTAGTAATACCTGCGACTTCATGTCCCATTTTTTCTAAGTCTGCTTTAATTACATCGTGACTAATGGAAGATGGTAAGCCTCTGACAACTACTCTATAAACCTTTTCGCTCTTCAGCTGATAGGTGTGATATTCTATATTTTCTGATTGGTTGCTGGGTTCTTTTTTTAATTCTTCCAGTAATTTTTTGACATTTCTGTAATCATTTTCATTTTGAAATGTAATTTTATGTGGTTTTCGATTCACCAAAAAAGAGCAAGCCGGCTTGCTCTTTCTGCTGTCAAACTGTTCGATTCGCCAAGAAAGTCGCTCGATCGAGCAAAATTGTTGTTGTTTTACGAATCTCGATTTTTTGGCAGATTTACAAACACAAACACAAAGAGAACTGTCATTTTGAAAGCGTCATTGTGTTTTGTGTTATATTTTGTGTTTCTGTTTATTTTTATGTAAATATTTTATATTAAAGAATTAACTTGTTGTTGTTATGTTGTTATGTATATAACATTAGAATATATTAAGTTGTTTTTTATAGAGTATCGATCTTTTATAAAAATTAGGTTATGTTTATATAAACGTCAAAAACACACAGATATATATATTACGGAGCAACTGTTCGATTCACACTCTCTCACTATTTGAAAGCGCCTTAAAATTAATTGATTCACTAGTGGTTTTTATTACTTTTTGTCGAAAAAGTTCGAAATTTTTGATATTGCTCACGTTAATGGGTGGAGGCAGTGGTATTTTTGGGTTTTTCTGTTCAGTGTTATTGAACACAATTTGTGTAGTATTTTTTGGAGGAGTTTTCGTTTTTGTGCGCCTGCGTTTCCTAGCATTTCTGTTATTAGCACCGGAAACTTCTTTTTCCAGTTCTTCCTCATCTGTGCAATAATCCTCTTGACTCAGAGCACTGTGTTCAAGATGACTCGACACTTGATGATGAAGAATCTGAGATCTAAAAACAAACAAAGCCAACTTAATATATTTAAATTGTAATTATAATTTCACAAACTTATCTTGTTTAACTATTGTATCAAATTCTCTCAAAATTATTTATGTATTTTGACATTTTGTTCACTGCTTTCAAAACTTTTTTTTAATTGTAACTCAATAATTTGTAGAATAATTTAATAGCAAAATTGTCAAATATGAAATATGTATGAATCCTAGATAAGTTTTTAAATCATCTACTCGCTACACGGTGTCACTTTATAGCAAATATTAATTACTATACGGTAAATTATTATAATTATATAAAGATGTCGCTAGTAAATTTCATTAATTTTTGGTTCAGTAAAAAAGAGAAAAAAACAGTTTTGCGAAAAGTGACAACCGAGTGATGATTTAGCTAATTTTTATTATTATAAAATCAACTGCGATTAAGATAACAGCGATTTATCACACAGCGAATAAATAAAATAAGTTTTCTTTTGTGAATTTTATACCGGATTTTTTACTGGCTTTTGGAGATACTACTACGATAATTTTTGAACCCCGCTATACCTGGCTTTTGGAGATACCGCTTAAACAATTTTGAAACCCGCTTTATTTGGCTTTGGAGATACCGCTTTCAACACTTTGGACACCGCTTATATTTTTTTTGGAAACAGAATACATTCGTATATGTACTTTGGATTTTTGGGCGCATGCAATCGGAACCGGCAATTGATAAACAAACATTTAATTGAACTGCGGCATTGAAATTTATTCTGCACTGACCCTATACGGCGAAAAGAGGCAGTGTAAGTCGTAAATATTCAACCAAGTTCATTGGCAAATTTTACATGGTCCTTCGAGCCGGATTGGCGCCAAAACACCAAGCTTGATAAAACTGTGAGTAAAGACCTTTAATTATTATTTTTTTTTTTACGTGCATAAAGTGAAATAAACATTGATTGAAAGAGTCCAAATTAAAACAGTGAACTATTAACGATTCTTTTGGTAATATCGTAAAATCCGTGGCGTGTTATAACAGTGAAACTGATTCGTGAAGGTCGTGATTTTTTTTTGTGAATTATTAGAATGGCGGAAACTAGAGCAATAAAGCGTATAATGAAAGGCTACGATTCAATCAAAGCCCAAGTTTTAACAATCACAAAGGATACTCGCGTGAATGAAATTCGTGCATGCTTGGCCTTATTATCCGATGAATGGAAAGAGTTTCAAACTCTCGAAAAAACACTGAAGGGAAAATTTGAGGACACAAATCTGGATTCAGTAGACAAAATCGAAAGCAGCCATTTCGATCTAAGGCAGAAGCTTTTCCGGTGGGAAAAATTAATCGAGGAAAACAATGTTCAAGCGAATAACACAATGGATGAATTGTTATTAAACCAAACCAATTTCATACAGGAAATATCTTCGATTAATAAAAGAGAAAGTGAGGTGCGTTTGCCGCGTATTAATATTCCGGCATTCAGTGGGCAATACTCAGAATTTCCATCGTTCCGCGATCTTTTTGAGGCGTCAATTCATCATAATAACAATATTTCCAAAGTCCATAAGCTACAGTATTTGAAAGGACTATTGAAAGGAGAAGCTTATGCTTTAATTAATCACATTCAGGTTACAGACGCTAATTATGATGAAGTGTGGGAAAAAATCAAGGCAAGATACGACAAACGTAAACACGTAGTGTATGCTTTGCTTAAACAGTTTATAGAGCAACCAAACGTACTACAAAATTGTGCAAAATCGCTTCGTCATTTATCCAATGTTTCTGATGAAGTTATGAGGGGACTGAAAGTGCTGGGGGATCAAGCTGAAGGTCGTGATCCGTGGCTAATTTATTTATTAATAAATAAATTAGATTTTGATACAAAGGAGGCGTGGGCTCATGAGACTGCTGAGATTGATTTTCCCACTCTTGATCAACTGTTCAAATTTCTGAATAAAAGGAGTGATGCTTTAGAAAGTCTCAACTCAGGCCAATTAAAAAGGTCCAATATTCCAAAGCGAGTTAGTTCTTTGGTGTCACAATCACACTCTTTCACAGTTGCATGCCCGCTATGTTCAGGAGAGCATTATCTAGGTAAATGCGATACCTTTTTGGGATTGCCAAGCTCCGAGCGAAAACAAGTGGTAGTAGACAAAAGGCTATGCTTTAACTGTTTGTCGTCTACTCATCAGTCAACCGTTTGCAGATCGAGATACAGTTGCAGAATTTGTAGGCGCAGGCATCATCAAACATTACATCCTGATTCTACCGTAGTGAACGGACAATTCAGAGGTTGATACTAATAAACAACAAGAATCAACAAGTTACAATGCGACGTTGAAAACGAAATCTTCGCTAATTGGACAACATCAAATACAACAACACCAAGCGATTCTACCAACGGCAAATGTTTTAGTGAAAGACAGATTTGGAAAGCAGCATAGATGTCGAATTCTACTCGATTCAGGATCTCAGTGTTCTTTTGTTTCTGAGAATTGTGTTCAAAGGTTGAAAATACAACGGCAAAGATCAAATGTCAATATAACTGGTATAACACCTGGTTCTGTGAGCTCGAGGGGAAAGGCATGTATAATAATGGGGTCGTTATATAATTCCAATTTACAATTAGAAGTGAACACATTAATAATCAGCCAGTTACCGTCTAATCTACCAAGATACCCTATTGATATACAGGATAGACGATTAGTTGAAAATATGGAGCTAGCTGACCCTGATTTTGATAAACCAGCTCCCATAGACTTTATAATCGGAGCAGATCAATTTTTTGCTGTGCTTGAATGTGGTAAGAGACAGTTTAACTCAATTTTGTTACAGAAAACAGTGTTTGGGTGGGTAGTGTCTGGCCAACCGAACACAATATCAAATGAGGTCTCTTCCAATTATATGTCACTAAATATTCAAATCGATATGAATATAGACGAGGCACTTCAACGATTTTGGGAGATTGAAGAGATGCCGAATATCAACAACACTTCTCCAGAAGATACCGAATGCGAAGAATTCTACGATCGCACGCACCAAAGGCAGCAAGATGGCAGATATATGGTTAAACTTCCCTTTAAAAGAGTATCACCAGAATTAGGAAATTCTTTAATTACTGCAACGCAGCGTTTCCTTTCACTGGAACGCAAGTTATCCAATAATCCAAGTTTAAAGGAGCAGTACGTCAATCAAATCAGAGAATATATTGAAATGGGACATATGACGGAAATTTCTCAAGCTGACGCATTAAATGATTCGCATTTGTACTATTTGCCGCATCATTCAGTGATTAAAGAAACCAGTAATACTACAAAGGTTCGAGTGGTCTTTGATGGTTCCAGCAAGTCATCCACAGGCGTTTCTCTAAACGAAACATTGATGGTTGGGCCGACCATTCAACCAACGTTATGGGCGACACTTATGAGGTTTAGACGACACCGAATTGCAATAACTGCCTACATAGAAAAAATGTATAGGCAAGTCCTAGTCTTTCCTGGCGATACAAACTATCAACGGGTCTTGTGGCGAGAACGCTCTAGTGACAAAATACGGCATTTTAAATTAAATCGAGTCACATTCGGCCTCGCTTGTTCCGCATATTTAGCAATACGCACGCTCCAGCAGTTGGCTCGCGACGTCGGAGAAGAAGCCATAACTCAACATATCTTGAACGATTTTTACGTCGACGACTTATTATCTGGCTCACATGATATAGAAAGTGCGGCTCAACTCAAGGAAATGATGATAAGCGTACTGCAACAAGGAGGTTTCGTATTACGAAAATGGCAATCAAACGTAAAATGCCTATCCGATGAAAAAGATGAAGCAATTACAACGTAGTTATGCAGTGATGGCGGTATTTCAGCAGTGACGGTCCTGGGGTTACATTGGCATCCTACATCGGACATATTAACGTTCAAAGTAAGTCCCGAAAAAGATACGGAAGTAACGAAACGCAAAGTGATATCGGAAGCCTCCCGAGTTTTCGATCCGTTGGGATTTCTGGCTCCTTCAATTGTGTTACTGAAAATATTATTCCAAAGGCTCTGGTTTTTGAAATTAGATTGGGATGATAAATTGCCCGAATGTTATGACAAAATGTACAGAAAAGTGAGGGGTGAATTTGGATATTTTGAAAATATAGAAATTCGGAGATTCACGGATCTTAATGAAAGCACTGAAATACATGGTTTCTCAGATGCAAGCGAGATGGCTTATTGTGCCGTTGTTTATAGCAGAACCATAAATAAAGAAGGTGCAATCGTAATAAATATCTTAACAGCGAAAACAAAGGTGGCGCCTGTAAAAAAGATTTCCTTACCTAGGCTGGAGTTGTGTGCGGCACATCTATTAACAAAGCTTATGTTCACGGTGAAACAAACATTAGCACCTAATGCAATATGCTATGCATGGACCGACTCGTCCATCGTGTTGGCTTGGTTATCCACTTATCCTGCTAGATGGAAGACATTTGTAGCAAATCGCACCAGCCAAATAATAGAGAAGTTCCCTCGAAAACATTGGTCTTATGTGAAATCAGCTGATAACCCGGCCGATCATGGCTCATGAGGAATATCTCCACAAAAACTGATCAACCTGGAACAATGGTGGCAAGGACCAAGTTGGCTCAAGAAACCCGAAACCCTTTGGCCAGATACTCATTCAAGCTCAACATTAGAGGAAACCGCGATTGAAGCCGAGCTCAGTAAAACTAAATTACCGATAGACCTATTTCAAACTACAATTCAAGACGATTGGTTGGGTAATTTATTTGAAAGACGATCGAAACTCCAAAAAATATTCCGCGTGGTAGCATACGTAAGGCGCTTTATCAGTAATTCGAAAATGAAGAAACCTGCCCAAAGAATTTCTGGTGAACTGAAAGCAAAAGAGATTGAAGCTGCTAAAACTACGTGTGTCATTTGGGTGCAAAGTAGTGAACTTCGTAATGATGTAAACAATTTACGCAGAAATAAAGTGGTGGACAATAGATCAAATTTATTATCTTTAGCGCCGTTCATAGATGCATCTGGTTTGTTGAGAGTTGGTGGGAGACTGTTCAATACCGATTCTGATTACGATAATAAACACCCAGTGATACTCCCATCCAACCACCTTTTTACCGAAAAGCTTATATGGGAGACGCACTTCAAAAATTTACACGCAGGGCCCACACTAACTAATAATCTAATAAGGCAAAAATATTGGATAATTAAAGGGCGTACGAAAATAAGATCAATATTGAAAAATTGTGTAATCTGTGCAAAATATGCACGTAAGACCAGTGCACAGTTAATGGGGAATCTTCCAGTTGAGAGAGTAATACCAACCAGACCATTTACCAATTGTGGAATAGACTTCGCTGGTCCACTGTATTTTGCTGCAAAGAAGGGCAGAGGTGGCACTAACCCTGTCAAAGGGTATCTTTGTATATTTGTTTGTCTGTCGGTCAAGGCCGTTCATATAGAACCAGTAAGTGATCTTACCAGCGAAGCCTTCTTAGCTGCATTGAGGCGTTTTTCTGCAAGGCGAGGTGTACCAAAAAGGATATACACGGATAATGGTTCTAACTTCATTGGCGCAAAGAGAATCTTAAATGAAGCCCACAAACTAATTCAAAATATTAATCAAAATTATATTATTTCAGAATTTTTAAGCGAAAATGGTATAGACTGGCATTTTATTCCACCAGCATCTCCTCATTTTGGTGGATTGTGGGAATCGGCCGTGAAATCTGTAAAGACACATTTGTTAAAAACGACGAATAACGTGAATCTTACCTTTGAAGAAATGGCGACCCTATTATGTCAGGTCGAGAACGTTTTAAATTCACGTCCTTTATGCATTACATCGACAGATGATGACTATGAAGTACTGACGTCAGCTCATTTCCTGATAGGAATATCAACGGGGTCTGTTCCTGAAAAACATATAACCGCAGTAAATTCGACACTGTCCAGATGGCAACGAATTCAAGCCAGAATTCAAATATTTTGGAACAAATATAGAACGGATTATATAAACAACCTTCAACAGAGACGCAAATGGCAAAAACCGAAAGAAGAGATTAAAGTTGGCGACATAGTTCTTATCAAAGATGACAACATTCCAGTTTGTAAATGGCCTCTCGGGCGAATTCTGGAAACTCATCCCGGTGACGACAATCTTACTAGAGTGGTAACCATCAAAACTTCAAGTTCAACGTTACAACGACCAATAGTCAAAATTTGTAAACTTCCTGTTGGTTAACGAAATGGATCGTTAACGGTGGGCGAGTATGTTCAAGATGACTCGACACTTGATGATGAAGAATCTGAGATCTAAAAACAAACAAAGCCAACTTAATATATTTAAATTGTAATTATAATTTCACAAACTTATCTTGTTTAACTATTGTATCAAATTCTCTCAAAATTATTTATGTATTTTGACATTTTGTTCACTGCTTTCAAAACTTTTTTTTTAATTGTAACTCAATAATTTGTAGAATAATTTAATAGCAAAATTGTCAAATATGAAATATGTATGAATCCTAGATAAGTTTTTAAATCATCTACTCGCTACACGGTGTCACTTTATAGCAAATATTAATTACTATACGGTAAATTATTATAATTATATAAAGATGTCGCTAGTAAATTTCATTAATTTTTGGTTCAGTAAAAAAGAGAAAAAAACAGTTTTGCGAAAAGTGACAACCGAGTGATGATTTAGCTAATTTTTATTATTATAAAATCAACTGCGATTAAGATAACAGCGATTTAACACACAGCGAATAAATAAAATAAGTTTTCTTTTGTGAATTTTATACCGGATTTTTTACTGGCTTTTGGAGATACTGCTACGATAATTTTTGAACCCCGCTATACCTGGCTTTTGGAGATACCGCTTAAACAATTTTGAAACCCGCTTTATTTGGCTTTGGAGATACCGCTTTCAACACTTTGGACACCGCTTATATTTTTTTTGGAAACAGAATACATTCGTATATGTACTTTGGATTTTTGGGCGCATGCAATCGGAACCGGCAATTGATAAACAAACATTTAATTGAACTGCGGCATTGAAATTTATTCTGCACTGACCCTATACGGCGAAAAGAGGCAGTGTAAGTCGTAAATATTCAACCAAGTTCATTGGCAAATTTTACACACTGAATCTATTATTCAGTTGAAAAACTGGAAATTGCCGCAGCAACCAGTTGGAATTATTTGAATGTACATGTTGACTGGATGATGGCTGAATATGGTTTGAAGAAAGATTGTTAACTCGTGCTGAATCCTTAGCTATGCTATTTTTAACCTTTTCTTTTAGTGTAGAGTTTTCTCTCTTAAGTTCAGCAACTTCATTGCTCAGCTGCGCGATTAGTTTCTCCATTTTTTGTAATTTATTTAACAGCTCCTCGCTGTTTATAATATTTGTTGATGCACTCGCCATTTATTTTTGATAAAACAAACAAGCTGTGTATATGCGGGGAAAAAAGCACAAGACTTTCTTCATGTGCCGTAACTGCCAAGAAAACATCGTCAAGTGTTCACACCGCCTCTAATTTGTGCGGCGTATGTAAATTTGGAACAAGAAACGTACTCAGCCCAAATTGTCCGTAGAGCATTTATCAACTCTTCGAACAAGCACCTATAAACATGAATTTGGCGACCGAGGAGTACTCTAATCAATCAGAAACGTTTTCTACGATCAACCCGATATCAGGTGTTTTCAACATCGCGACGATCCCAGCCCGATAGACTACAAAGTTTATTTGTATAGATTCCAGCACGCAAACCTTTGTCTAGTACCTAATTAATTCAAATTAGAACTAATTACTCGTAAACATTTCACAATACTGTACGAAAATTTTATCAGCTGTCACTTTTCCGCTACTTAAAAACATATTATTCCCAAAATGAACAGATTGAAAACCATCCAAATTATCTTGTCACCACATATACAAATTTATATATAAAAAAGCTTAATAAAATCAAATAATATCAGCTTAATTGCATATATGTAATATTAAGCTTTTCTGTATACAGGGAGAAAGGCTATAAAAGCACAAAAAAATGGTATGAAGAAGAATCATGTACAAGAGTCCATAACGAAAGATTAGATCAGATTATTATATAAAATAAATTCCTACCGCACCAAACTATCTAATATACTTACTCCATATTTACTCGCACATTATGTACATATGCTTGTATGTATTATGTTCGGTACCACATTAATGTCTTACATGTAAAACATTAATGTGGTATCCAACCAACGTAATATAACACATTATTAGCAACAATTAATTCTATTTGTCAATGTTCCATTATACGTCCATATACACAATATAACGTATAAACAGTTTTAATCTAAAAATGTAAAAAAAAAAAAAAAAACGGAAAACATTTTCCTCTCTATTTTCTATTTTCCAGCCCTCGTTTAACGTGCTACGTAATTTATTTCAACTTTTTTGTTGCGCTATCGTAGCACGTTGGTAAATCAACGTACAATATTTATAAAATAATCGAATTATAAATCTTACAAATCCTATAGAACGAAATTTATGTTATATTCGATGCGTCAACCATCATTACCGAGGGTTAATAATAAATTTAAGGATAAAAGTATAATTAAATTATTTATTTACTTTTTTCAATCCTTTTGGAAATACATAAATGGTGTACACGAACGCATGTAGGACATTTATTTCATTTTTTGTTTGTTTTGTAGTTGTTGCTACACTGTAATTTGGACAGAAAAGCAAATTAATGTTAAAATGATATCTTTTAAATGTTAGCTTATAAAATGTAGCAACCCGCGAAACATTTGTGCCCCCTGAGTCAGCCTAAATCGTCCGGAGAGACCTCCATCAACTCTTCGAACAAGCATCTATAGACGCTACGGACTAACCCTGTGATATAAAAAATATAACATGGATAAACTCGACCAATATCGTCAATTTGTGATTGACTTTGTACTTCAGTTTGTCAGCAATCGGATTTACACACTCAGATTCCTCGGACGGTACTTTAACGAAACAACAACGGGACACTTTTTTCTATTTTTTTTAATAATAATAACGCTTTATTCAATAAGCCGTGGCTTTTGTACATCACACATATTTACAACAGTAGAGAATAACTTAAAATTAACAATAATAGTATTTCATTATCAATATAACAATAATTAGTAAATATACAATGCACGGTGCTCTGGAGTCGGTTTAAAAAAAAAAGTGCGGTGTCTCCGAAATTCTTTCGCCCAACGTTTGGACACCTAAAAAGGAATACTTTCAGCCGCTACAGAAAAAAATCGGCTCGGCGCTTTTTTTTCTAGGACGAAAATACGAAAAATAATATGCCTGGAAAAGATAAAGCCCTTTCATGTGTGATGATGATTCTGGATATATATACAGGGTGTCATATACATTCGCATTGGTTCATACACAGTATAATGGTAGATATAAGGTGTTCAAGAAGTGTACGGCAAGTGTTGTCACTCATAAAAGCATTATTTATTATTATTATTAAAAGCATACAAACACAACAGAAAAAATGAAAATTTAGAGAGGTTTGCAAGATCCGTTTACGGCCCCCTCGAGGGCCTTATCTAGACAAGAAAGAAACAAAAAACAATAGCACACATATCATAAATGAAAACTATTATATTCGCATACAGCTCGCAATAATTTGAATGAATAGTCAGGATGAATTTTTAGTATATTGTGACGATTCCAAGTCTTACTAAAATCTGCATGGGTCGATTCGACAGCTTGTTCGCTATAAAACCCTAGTCCTCTTTTGGTTTCGGAACAAAAATCTACTACACGGTATAGTATGCCATGAATTTTTGGTGTCACAGGTATCTCGAGTGCTTGATAACTAACCTTGAAATCTTCAATATATCTCTTGAAATTGGGGTCTACATAGTTTCAATGAAAAGCAAGAATCTACAACTTTCTTCAATTTTCCAAATGTCTGCACATACTTGACACAGCCAAGGCATTTCATGGCATCTAAAATATCCACCTTATCGAGCAAGACCTTATACGCATTTCCTTCAAATGTTGGACTACCATAGGTACACTGCCGGTCCACGTGGCACTTCCGGGTCCATTTTAGGCTGACTTCTTCGTTCTCCAACAGCATATGGTGGAAGAGGGTATTTACTGCTCCCAACAGTAAATGCAATTCTGGGGGTGGTATTATGTCGATAATCCGCTTATTTTCTTCTGCATTGAAGACAGGTGGATGTATGCAATTATCAAATAACTGGGCTGACTTTCTAAGTCCTCCTTCTGAACGCCACTTTTCCCATTTGGCGCGACAATCATTGATCGTTCTGTAATTGCCCGAGTTGATTAAGTTTTTTTGGGGAGCATCGCACCATGTGCAAGGATGTGCACTTGAGTTACTCATAAGACCCGAAATAATATTGGCCAGCTTCAAATCCGTTGCAACTGTTCCAAAAAAGGAATTTATATCTAATGATGACCATATAAGCGAGACATTATGGTAATTTTCCTGAGTGTTAGGGGCTAAACAAAGAATAAATAATCGTTTCACCTCAGATTCGAGGAATTTTTCAGCATATCTTGTACTTGGAAGCTTTCATTGAGGTGCCATGGGCGGTTCATCGGTTGATGACTGGATGGAAAGAGAAAATTTTAGAAAACCACCCCCACCGTCAATTCTGAATTTGAGTTGTACATTGGAAACTTGTCGATGCTCTATTACATCTTGAATGAAACTTCGCAAATTCTTGCAAATGACGACAAATTCTGGAGAATTGACAAATTTTTCACCTTTAGTTGTGACAAATGCAAATACTCGTCGCTCAAAATACTCGTCAAACCGATGATTACTTTCTGATATTTTTTTTTTTGATAATTGGGTTCTATTATTCCTGGTGTGTTGGTTTCTGCACGGATGAAAGCAGCAATTCTCAACACTTTTCTGGTACTTAAAACCATATCAGTTTGCATTTGCCGCAGGGAATTTGCCGAAATCGATGGTACCTGCGAATTCCTTGTTCCTCCATCAATATTCACGGTCAATGGTTTCCCGTGATGCTGCGAGAGGGATATTAACCATTCGTCACGCGAGTGTGAGCCTTCTCCTCCACACGAATTTGTAGCTATCTTATTTTTCAATAAGCGAGTTGATATATGCTCTTTTTGTTTCAAATTGAGCTCTAATTTTTGCATGTTGTATAACAAGTTCGTGCTATTGCACACGTGATTAATTCCTCTGGCCAATAATCCTAACCATTTACCACAACGTTTGATAACTGCTTTTTTTTAATTTCAGGAACCTTAGACGCCTTTCCGCATTTGGTCTTTTTCTCTCCTGGCGATTTTTATTTACGACCACTGGTGTCAGATTTCGCGAGAAATTTGGTACCATAGGGCCGGTAACTAACACACAAAGATAACATTGGCACTGGTCTCCTTTCCTAACAGATCTCGTGCTGTACTTCACAGACAGAAGTTTTCCAATTTCTGAGAATTCAAATCTTTTATCTTCTTTCAATGACTTGCCCAGGCGTAGATTACAAGCTGGACACAGTACAACTGGCACTCTTGTATCACATTCATCGAAACCCGAGATTACTTCCATCAAGTTTGATTCCACCTTTCCTTGAATGATCACCATTTTTTTTGATTTTGAAACGGTTTTCTTCGTGATTTCCACGCTTTTTATAATCCGGATAAAACATATCGAAAATAGAAAAATCAGCGATTTCAGATTATTGTTTACTCGTCAGTGCCTACCGGAATACTAAATGTAAACATTGAATCTTGGCTCTCTTTCTCTCATTCAAAACCAAAACATGCCAATTTTCTTTATAATTATCTCGAGGCGGTGTAGAACGGGTCTTACGAACGTCTCTAAATCTTTATTATTTTTGTTGTGTTTTTACGCTTTTAAGAATCACATCCATTGCCAAACCCTTCTCGTAAACCCTATATCTATCATTATATATGTGTATGAACGAATGCGAATGTATATGACACCCTGTATATATATCCAGAATCATCATCACACATGAAAGGGCGTTATCTTCTCCAGGCATATTATTTTTCGTATTTTCGCCCTAGAAAAAAAAGCGCCGAGCCGATTTTTTTCTGTAGCGGCTGAAAGTACTCCTTTTTAGGTGTCCAAACGTTGGGCGAAAGAATTTCGGAGACACCGCACTTTTTTTTAAACCGACTCCAGAGCACCGTGAATGGGACATAGGTATACTATATATGTAATTAATTACAATATGTACAAGAACTTTGATTTAAAGTTACTAATTTAAACATAACACAGAAAAAAAAACGGTGTCCCCTGACCCCGATTCAGTGCCACATAGTATCCCACCGATAGGATACAATTTTTCTTTATCCCATCGGTGTCATAATTTCAAATGTGATTAACTCTATCTGGATAAATATATTTTCACTCCAAAAATAGAAGCTACTTTTTTCAGATATAACTGATTACACCTATCGGATAAGTAAAATTTATTTTAATCGAATAATGTTATATACATATTAAGATAATTTTTTTTACGGTTTATGGGTAGAATTGTAACTTACTTACATATATGTTTAAGTTATACCCCGATGTAGGATATTATTTAACGCCGCTAGAAGGAAAAGATCACTTGTAAAGGAGTGAAGAAAACTAAATTATAGGATAACGCAAATAATGTATTTTGAATGTTTTAAATTTTATTTCTACTATATTTTTATTCCTTTTTTATTACATTTAGTTTATTTAAATTTATATCTATATACATAATTTCAGATTTAGGAATTAAAAATTTATTGGAACTGTTTGCATGATAGCAATATTCTAATGGTCTGAATTCCATACTTTCTAATTTTTTAACATTAAGTTCATTAATACAATTGGTTTCAAATGCATTTAAATTGTAATTAAAACAAATCGTTTTTAATAAATGATAAATAAAATAAATTTCACCTTTGTTTTCAATTATAATATTCTATGGAACCAAATATTGGTAGTTCCGAATTTAGAGGATCCTTTTTAACAATGCAAATAATAAAATTCTTTTTACATAAAAATCCATATTTTAATTCTTTTAAAATGTTAATTTCATCATTTTACAAAAAATTAAATGAATTGTTAAGATTTTTTAATTTTAAATTTAAAGTGTTAAACACAAGCCGCTTTCCACTTTAAATTCTAATTCTTTTTCGAATTTGTTTTTTTCGTAATTAATATAAATTGTTTGTTGGTGCTTTAAAGCTAAACGCTTCGTTATATTTTTAAAATTTCGACTAGTTCTTGCCATTTCTTTAAATTTAGCATGTTTTCCTTCATAACGCATTGTCCACATATTTGTCAATGTGCCCATTTTTTGAATGATAGTATAATAGTGTAAAATTAAATGATGCTTTGGGATCTCTAATTAATATTTTCAGTCTTTCATTTGTTTCTGAGTTTGATTCTGGAGAAAATATTATGTTTGTTATTTTAATGAGGAGCAAAATGACATTAAATTTATTAAAAAAATCGGTATTGCCCTTTTCGATTATATCATGAATTAGGATTGGGAAATGTCTCAGTAAGCACCAAAATTGTGATGCTGATTGCTTTAAATTTTTAGTTTTGCTTACCAAATTAATAAGTGACAGTACAGGGTGGCTGAGACCAAATGTTACTAACTTCACTCTGCTGTCATTTGTGTAGTTGTCATTTTCGCGCATTAATTTTTTGACAGATTGAAGTTTGGTTAGTTGTTTATATGTGGTCAATAAATAATTGTTCTAAATTAATATCTTAATAAAAAAATCGTAATGGAATTCAAACGTAATAGTGTAATTGCACTGTATTTGGGTGGAAATTCACAAACAGCAATAGTTCGTCAGCTCCAGCATTTGAATGTGAATAAAATGTTTGTGTATCGAACCATAACTCGATACAACGAAACTGGTAGCATCGCTAAACGCAACAGAGGCGGTCCTAAAAAGACAGCAACATCAAAAGAAATGATACGAAAGGTGAAGAAACGAATCCAACGAAATCCTCGTCAAAGTGCCAATCAATTAGCCGCACGTCTACATGTTTCACGATACAGCATTCAAACCATATTGAAAAATGAACTACACTTGAAGCCCTACAAGATACAAAAAGTTCAAGATCTTACGGCGGCACAAAAAAAAGTTAGGCTTGAAAGAACACGAGCATTGAAGGCCTTGGCCGAACGTGATGAGATTCCAAAAATTGTCTTTTCTGATGAGAAAATTTTCACCATTCAACAGCATGTGAATAAACAAAATGATCGTGTTTGGTTAGAGGACAAGTCCAACGATAATTTGGACACAAGCGTTGCCATGCGCAAGCAATCACCAGCTTATGTTATGGTTTGGGCTGCAGTTACTGCAGATGGACGCACTCCTCTGGTTTTCATCGAACATGGAGTCAAGGTAAACCAAGAGATGTACCACCAAAAGATCCTAAACGATGCTTTGCTACCTTGGGCACGTAAACACTTTGGTACGAACCGTTGGACATTCCAACAGGACTCGGCACCGTCACACAAAGCTCGAGCAACACAGCAATTTTTACAAAATTGCGTTCCGCGGCTGATTTCGTCGAAAGAATGGCCACCATATTCACCAGACTTGAATCCCATGGATTTCTCCATATGGTCCATTTTGGAGAGTAAGGTGTCCACTAAAAAATACGAAAGTGTTGATGCATTGAAGTCAGCTCTTGTTCGAGAATGGAATAAAATTCCGCAAGCCCACGTTCGGTCAGCATGCAATGCTTTCTATGGAAGACTGAATCAAATAATCAAAGCCAAAGGAGGTCATATCGAGCAGTAACATGTTTTTCATAAAATGTAATATGTTTTCAACATATTCCACGAAATTTCAATAAAAAATAATCAAAATTAAAAAAATTACAGCGTTTTCATTTGGTAACACTTGGTCTCAGCCACCCTGTATATTGGAGCGGTTAAGATATCCAAAATTTGCGTTTTTAATTCTTTTATTGACATCTTCTATGGAAATTAATTTACTCTCCTTAGTTAAATATAAAAGAAATAGTTTAAGCTCATATTGCCCAACGCCTTCCAATAAGTCGTGCATTATGTCTACACTATTTGATTCAAATGTATTAAAATATTGAAGATTATTAAGAGCACAATTTTTTTGGAGGCCAAATTCTCGACTCACTACGTAAAGATCGTAATAATTTTTATTTCGTAATAATTTTTATTTCGTAATATTTTTTCTTCGAAAATTAATGATTTATTTATGTCTTTTAGATGAGTTTTACAAAAACGACAGAAATAGTTTGAACTACGAGTAAATGATTCATGTAATCCATATAAATTTATTTATTTATTTATTTATAAAGTAAAGTAAAGTAATTAAGCTTAGAAAGCTTTTATTTACAAATTGAATACAAAATAACAATTAATAAGCAACATAATTTTCAATTATATATTTACATTATTTACAATGTATTTGTACATCTATATAAACTCTGATATAAAAATAAAAATAAATTAATTAAATATAGGATTAGGTATTTTTAGATAAAAATTTTAAATATTTGAATTTTAATTTTATGTTACTTTTATAAAAATTTAATGTCTTCTGAATAATTAAGTCCTAGGAAGACACAAAAATCGAAATATCATAAAAATAAAACTAATGATGAAATGCATTTATCACAAACGCTTTTCAAAACCCAATGTATATTTGTAATTTTTAATAAATATAAAGAATTAGCTGACAGATTATCGTGGCTTAATGAGTATATTGTTGTGCCTTTGAGATTAATTAAAGCTTCTTTATATTGAACTATAATACCTTCTGCTTCGAGTATTTTCAAATCGTTTACAATTGGCTCAAGAATAGAGTCATAACCGTATTGTTTGACGTCAGCATTATGACAAAGAGCAACGAGATGAATATTTTTTAATAAGCTATTATTACGGTGACCTTGATTCAAAATTGTTAAATAAATTGCTAAAACTTTATGCACACCTGTTTTGCTCCCTAAAGGATTGACTACTTCGAATTCATCGAAATATAGCTGTAAATGAAAACACGGCTCCGACATAAATAGCTTATTTTGCTTAAAGTAGGTACATCGCGTGTAATGTAACAAATTATTCTCTGCTAAATAATTTTTTAAAATTTTGCTTGTAAAGTGTTCGTTTTGGCACAGAAATCCTAATGTTTCTATCGTTGGCAGTCATAAATGTTATGTTGTCTGTTCCAAATACGATCACTTCTAACTCCTAACGCTATTTCTCTTGGTAAGGGAACTTTCGAAAAAATGTTTTTTTTTTCGTAAATAAATTGTTTTTTGAAGCTTAAAGGGATTTCTCAAAATATTGAATTCTGGCTGAAGTAATTCATTTATTGAATTATGATGCTCACAGAGTAATAGCTTTTTTCTAATATTAATCTCTATTAATTGAGTAAATGAAGCAATTGATTCTAATATTACATTAGTTTGATTATAATTTAAATTTAACGTCATAAGTTTATCTAATAGCTCTTGATCTAAGTTTTGGGAGATACCATCAGCATCACAAACACTTATATTATTTATTATACTTGAACTACTTAAGTCAATGCTTAAATTTGAATTTAAATTCCGTTTAATGTTTGAAATTACGTCTATTGTTTTATGTTTACTTACAATATGTTTTGTAAGACCACTGTATGTGTTCACAATCACAATTTTGAACTCCGCATAGAAGACTAGATTTAAAATTTGTAAGGGCATGTATTAGTCTTAAATGTCTAATGTAAGGCTTATGATCATTAAATATCCGGGCACAATTTTGTAATTTACAAGAATACATATTTATTTCAAATATATGTATTAATAATTATTTAAATATAAAAAAATGAAAATTCATATACTTAGTAAAAACTTATATATAGAATAAAATATATAGTAAAACAATATAAAATATAAATAGTAATACACCACTTAAATGGTTTTTCTATCTAAATTTAAACGTAAAATGAAATATACGAGTGCGAATATGTTTTTTTTACATCTTAGATATTAAGCGTATTTTTTAACTCTTTTAGCCTAGGTGTTAAACTGGAATGCCCCATTTTTAAAATCCCTTCCTGAATGAAAAGAAAAAATGATTGTAAATTTTCGGGGTATTTACAGTTAAAAATAAAATAGGCTTTGAACAAAGTTATAAAATATTCAAAATTTTGTTTATTTATAGCAAGAGCCATTTCTTTGCCATCAATTTTTATCGCTGCAGACGTTATGATCTTCCGGGATGGGCCACGTATAATTAAATAAGGATGATTTACCGTTTGTTGAGAACAGGTCCCGGTCTGTAAATAAATTCTTGTAGTAATTTAAAGAGTAAAAATTTAACAAAGTTATGTAACTTACTTTTTCAAAAATAAAAAATTGATAAATAGATGAATTTGTTTTTTTGCCATACGTTCGGCATAGTTTCGATAAAAGAATTAAACTTGTGATATCACTGTCGAATTCTATAACAAAAAGAAATAAGAAATTATAAAATTGTGTTGAATATAACATTGTTTAAACCTTAATATAAAAAAATTAACCTAATTTTTAAACTTTTTATATAATTTGTTTCCATATGTTAATTTTTTGTTTGTTTAAAATTTTATTAGTAACTTACGTTCATCATCTTCGGACCATTCGTCATAAATTCTAATATTTCTTGCATTTGCCAATCTACCAATTGCCGTTTTTAATTTTTGCCACTTCTCATCGCAAAGGTTTTCAATTTTAAATTGCAAATTAAAATCTTGATCGATCTATAAATACATAAAACATATTTGAAAAATCACCTTATTTCCGCAAATAGTCCAATAAAAATTTCAATTTGTTATAATTTGCTAAATTGATTTAAAAATATTATAAAAAATTATGTAAATAATACCAGTCCTGGAGTATCAAAAAATCTTGGATATTCATTAATATCAAAGTTTTTTTTCAGCAAACTTATGGTTTTTGCCATTATTTTAAATATATCTGATATATTATTTGTCGGACAGGCTTGTTGAAGCCATTTCTTGTCTTCTAAATAATCATCATCATCTGAGTAATCGGTGTCTGGACTTTGTGTAATTTGTTTCTGTCGCGAGTTATTTGAGAGCGAACGATTAATTGTTCGCAAACGAAAACCAAAAAATCCACCACGGTTAGTGGGATTGTAGAAAATTTCCTTGAAATTAAATAAAGTTAACTATAAAAACGTTGTTGAAATTTAGTGGTATAGACTTAATTGTATATGTTTGTAATCATACTCATAGTCAAAGTAACCATATGAAGTTTATTAATTGTTGTACAAACTTACATATTTATCAGGATTTTGGTCTTCACAAAGTTTAGGAAATATAAGTGCAGTTGCTTGTGCCCATAAGACTTTATATTCTAATGATGGATATGATCCATGAATTTCTACTAGGTGACTAACTACTACATTAACTAATTTTACTCGAAGTTTTTTTTCTAAAAACCCAGTACTGTTGTAGGTTTCTAATATATGATGTCCTTCAAAATGCTTTTTTAAAAAGCTTTCGAGTTCCTTCCAATAAAATATATAAGTTATATGCTGGGAATAAATTAAATTTCTAACCTATACATTATAATATTTTTAGAAACATATTTCTTTGAGAACATCTTTCTCTAATTTTAATTTTTTTGGCAATGAACCTAAAAAACAATCCTGTTGAAAAACAGGAACGGCAACAAATTGTTCTTCCGTCTGCGTTGTAGTTTCTTGAAGGAAACTAATAAACTCATCTGTTTGGGTTGACACATCATTGAATTTATCTATCGAATGCATTATGTTATTATGTATTACTTAAATGACAACGAAATGCAATTTGTATAAAAACTTACTACAACGATTAAATACTTTAACAATAAAAGTTCGATCATACGTTAACTTCATATCTTTTAAAAAGACATCTAAAATGTTTTGATTTAGCCGACGTTGTTATCGGTACACAAGCATAAGTCGTACTTATCTACTGAAATTTCAAACTTAACAGCAGCTAAAGAAGAAATTAATAATAAATTCCAAAAAAATTTATATTGCAAATAAAATTTAAGCTCACATAAACTAACAGTACTAAAAACAGACACACATATATAGAACACAAATAAACATGCAATCCGATTTATTAGTATTTCTGGGGTGTGTATAATAATCTCGGTAGATAATTCAAAATCTCGTTTTTCGACGGGGCATATATGAGAATGTATACATACAATACAAGACAAACGAAGCCACCACAGCAATGAGCCGTTCACCCACTAACCAGACGCTCACCCACCCCTCATCCACTGATACTCCCACCTACATAGCGACTCAAACTCCCACTCATACACCTACCGGCACACAGAAACACACACACCACATACACATACACACACACATTTATCACACACCTTTACCACACAGCATATAAGAGAAAAGTTGAATGTTGAAATCACCACAAATATTAAACAATTAGATAGTATATTCAGTCCCACATATAAATGTGGGACTGAATATACTATCAACAATTTCACTATAAATATAATACATTTATTATCTTAACTGCTTCTAATATATCATTAATTGCAGTAGAGCTAACGACAATGTATTTTTGAACTTCATTATATGAAACACTGAATACTCCATTTTATTTAGTTTTTGAATTTATAACCCACTTGATTTTCACTTTTAGTCAGGCCACAAATATTTATTAAAAACAAATTTCAATTAAAACACTATACTTAATAAAATGAAAAATTATTTAAACTATTTTTAATTTCACTTTATTGAATTTAATTTCCACTGCACAACCGCATGCAACTAAATTTATACGACTTCTGTTTTAATTTCCAATATTTCAATATCTATTTTGAGTAAAACAAAAAAAAATATCGTTTAATTTTATTAACCGAGTACATCTTCGGCACTAATAACACCGAAAGGAGTTAATGTTTAACTCCTAAAAAATGCAAAATATTTTTGAAAATCACCTTTTAAGAAATTTGGGGGATTTTCTAAAAAAAAAACTGAAATAATTTTTTTTGTCGCACCGATCGGAGTAAACCAATTTTGATTCGACTTTTTCGAATGAAGTTTAATTTGCAAAGGGTGTTGCGGTGTTAATTTTATACAATTGGATAATCGTAAAAGTATCCTTTTGGATAAAATCCAAATCACACCGTCTAATTTTTTTGTGTGAACCTTTTGAAATTTATTAATTATTATTTAATTCTGTAGGCAAACTGTTCCAAGTGATAATCGCATTTATTAATCCAGAGTTATTGTAAACATTAGTTCTACTAAGAGGCAAATTAACGTTCATAGTTCACAATGACAAAGAAAAATTTTATTTATCATGCAAGTATGCGTGGTACACCCGATTTAATTATTCGGAAAATAAAAACAGCAGTTTTATAACAGTAAAACTCAAACAAGTCACATCCAAGGATTGAATCTTTCAATTCGGAAACAAGAACAAATTTTCTAAGGTCATGAACATATCTCACACAATTATTAAACTTTATAATTAGCACGCTGGCACATAGAACTTACATGATCATTCCAAGTAAGTTTTGAATTCAATAGTAATCCTAGGCTATTAACCGTTGGAACAAATGAGATTATATCATTGTTCAAATATAGTACAGGCGCAAGAAAAAAGACAACACGTCTCCGCTCAACTATCGAAATTAAAATAAATCAAAAAGAGCCAAACATAAAAATTTAAATCAATAGAATGAGCGTGAAGAAAACAAAAAATCAAACCAATCTAGCATGCTTCGCAAATTCAAAATAACAATAGAAAGATATTCGAATTCAAATTTGAATGGAGGCAATGAAAGAGATGATTATTGTATTGTTTATAAATGGGACAATTTAAACGGGCATACAAGAAAAAAATGTTTGGCGACAAACATTAGCATCAAAAATAATAAATTGGCATCACAAATAATATTTTGGAACAATATATGAGAAAACAAACAAATATATTTGAAGGACATAATTAAATACTGTGACGACAAACATTGGCGTCAAAATTAATAAATTAGCAACAAATATAATATTTTAGAACAAAACAATGAAAATACAAACAAATAGTTTTCAGCGTCAAAAAAAATAGTTTAGTGACAAAGAGTAGCATCAAAAATTAGAAATAAGCAGCAAATATAATATGTGGTTAAATTATTAAGGTTATACAAAAAAAATATCTCAGCATCAAACAAAAAATTTTGCGGACAATAAAAAGACACAAAATTAAATTTTCTTTATTTTTTTATTCTAATGGCTTTTAAAGCTTTCGGAAATTCCCAACAAACAATCCACACGGAAACCGGAATGTTTTCAACTTTAAAATCGCACGATGTACCTACTCCCTAAACAAGTGAGCGGCACTAACTATTACGTACAAGTTTTTATTATGCTGTCCGAATATGTTTAATAATTTTTTTGGCGTATTTCCCCCACCTCATATATTTATTTAGTGGGCGCATGCCAAAAGACTTCGGGTTTTTCGGCACGCATTCTACACTAAAAAGATACATTTTTCCATCTCTCTTGTCTTATATTCTAAAAAATTACTAAACATAATACAACAATAAAAAAAAATTTAGTAACTTTTTAGGCTGTTTTCCAAACAATATTTATTTACTTTCTGATTTGTGGAACCTAACTTATTCAACGTAGGCCCTTTTCCAATTATTTACTTAATTGGTGGAACCTAACTTAATACACAAGAAATTATATTGAATAAGTTAGGTTCCATCAAACAAGTAGGTAATTGGAAAAAGGCCGTAGTTTCTTATGGAATAAGTTAGGTTCCTCAAATAAGTAAGTAAATAAGTATCGTTTGGAAAACAGCCTTAGTGTAGTATGCGTGTCGAAAAACTTAAAGTCTTTTGGAATGCGCATACCTTTGATAATTAGCTTTCATACGTATGTCTTTTTACACGTATCGAAGATTGCTAATTTGACTGAAGCGCAACTAGCTTCATTTCGAATGTTACAAATTAGTGTCACCATTTTTCACATCACTGTATATAATACTCAGCAATAGTACAGAGCAATTCGATTTTATTTCGATTTACGCAGTAGTATAGAGTGATATTTCAAAGATTTGATAGAAGCCGAATCGAAATCGTCATGAGTGTCACATAAGTATCGTTTTCGAAAACAGCCTAATACCCCCGACAGACACAATTTAGCTAATCGTGAATTCGAGATTATGTAGTTATTTTTTTCAGTCTGTCACAACAAGATTTTAAAGCTTTCAGGATTGCTGCGCTTCGTAGCTTGGTTATCGTAATCTAGTTGTACCAACTCGGTAAACATGAAATACAAAAAAGAGACAGAAAGTGCAAGTGAGATAGAATTATTTTGTTTTGATCTCATTTCTAAAATGAAATTGAAATCGCGATCTGAGATTATAGCGATAATCTTTGTGCCTGTCAATTGTATAAGGCCCTTTTCCAATTATGTTCTAACTTATTTTTGGAACCTAACTTATTCAATGTAATTTCTTATGTAATAAGTTAGGTTCCATAAATAATTTTGAAATAAGTAAATAATTGGCAAAGAGCCTTAGTCATAATTTGTATATACATAATTATACTAAATTTCACTTATCATATAAAAATAGACGAAATAGCATTGCCGTATGCCATTAGAAAAATCAAATACATTATGTTTTAAAATTTTTCAAAAAAATTCAAACAATAAATATAAGCAATTTAAAAATAATGTAGCTGTCAAAACAAGTAACCAAAAGTTATTGGCATGGTTTAGAATAAAGTACAGGTAAACCTCGATTAACGAACCCTCGAATAACGAATCCTCGAATTAACGAACATCCAAAATTGTTGAAAAATCTCGTAATACGAACTTCAAACCTCGACTATTATTATAAGTACAGTTTATGTACATAAATGGTAAAGTTTTAGAAACCACACAAATATTTTCCCCCCAAAAATAGAACATAAAATTATTTACCTCGCACAACGAAACCTCACTAACGAACGGTTTTCAGGGACACAATACGTTCGTTAAACGAGGTTTACCTGTATTAGTATAATACGTTGTAATGTGAACCATGACTAACAACTATGTCATTCGTATATTTGTTGTCAAAACAAAACTGTATTACGTTAAACTACAATTTCGGGTGTTAATCAAATAATCTAGAAAGAAAATCAAAGATTAATTTTAAAAATTCGCTTTAAAATCTAAATTTCGTAAGAATACAGAAATCTATCTGTCAAAACAACAGACTTTTGCGTTCACACTACAAATCGTATAGCTAGTGTGAACCGCAGCGGAAAAATAATTAAATAGCTGTGGCAGCACCATCGTGGAAGTACCCAACATACCAACATCGAAACGAGCAACGGGTAACACTAATTAAAAAAGGTACGACAGACAAAACAAAAACGTTTTGACAGAATACAAAAAAAAGTCTCTTTTGTGTGCGTCCGCACGATTAACACGTGTAATAGATCGACGAACAAATACAATTTCAATTCTTAATACATGTTAAACTACGAATAAATAAAACATATTATACTGTGAATAATTACGCGTTTTATTTTAAGTGGAATATAAATATTCGAACATACTACCGCACAATTATCGCCTTACTTATCAACTGCGCTATAGTTGATCTCGCCATACTACGCGCAAACCATAGCTCATAAATTGGAATCTATCCATAATTGGTGAAAATCGACGTGATTTTTTCAAGTGAAATTATCAAATAACATTTTATAGTGAGTGATTTCGACAGTGCGCGATTTTTAAGTGCATTTTCTTCGCATATTAAGTGTATACAGTACGAACACGCGGTAACGAAGCAAGTAACGGTAAAAATACGCGGTAGCATAGGCAAGGAAATCGGTTAGTTGATAAAATAGTATTAATTATCAAACGATATATACTTTTGCTGTCGGTCGACAAACACGAAATAACGATTAATTTTTTGTCAATTTATACCGATTCATAACAAAATATGTCTGACGACGACGAAAAAAACGTTCACAAAACAAACAGCGGTGAAATAGCACGAGTGTCTATTAAAGTGCCACCATTTTGGGTGGAGTGCCTCGAAATTTGGTTTGCCCAAGTAGAGGCGCAATTCGAGACATGTATCGGATGCCATATTAAATCCACCTGCTCAAGGAAAATACGATAATTTTAAAAAATGTGTTTTGGAGGTATATAGTGTCTCCGAGCAACGAAAAATGCGAAAACTCTTATCAGGTGTCGAACTGGGTGATCGGAAACCTTCACACCTTTTGAACGAGTTAACGAAGCTGGCTGGCGTAAAAATCGGTGAAGATTTTCTTCGAAGCATCTGGCTGGAACGACTTCCACCACAAGTACGAGCGATTTTGTCAACGAGTGAAGTTACACTTAAAACAATGGCGACATTAGCAGATCGAATCATGGACGCAGCTGGTTCCTCTACCGTTTTTATGGTCAATGAAGAAGCGCCGCCGTCAAATGCGACGAATCAAGTGAAAAAACTGACACAGATGGTAAGCAATATCGAGAGACGAATCGAAATGATGGACTTACATTACCGGCAACAACGGGCCAGATCACGAGGTCGATTGCAAAATCGTCAGCAATCGCGTAGTCAATCACGAACGCCTAGCCAGGATGAATTATGTTGGTACCATCAAACCTATGGAGACAAAGCAGCTAAATGTCAAGAGCCTTGTTCTAAAAGACAGGCGCCTAACGTAACCATTCCAAAAAACTAATAGGCCAGTCGCCTAATACAGGCGACGTGGGTCGTACAATAGCGCGACTTATCGCTATCGATAATTTAACAAAGTCGAAATTCTTAGTCGACACAGGCGCGGATGTTTCAGTGCTTCCGCCTACGATCAGCGAACGGCAAAAACCTCCAGCAGCGACAAAACTATTTGCAGCTAACGGTAGCGAAATTAAAACATATGGCACCAAACGTCTGACTCTCTCATTGGGTCTACGAAGAAGTTTCACCTGCGATTTCATTAGAGACGTTACTACATCGATCATCAAATCTGATTTTTTACGCCATTTCGAACTCTTAGTGGACATCAAAAACGGTCAGCTGATCGACAGCCTGACCAAATTGTCAGTCAAGGCAGTTCAACAAAAGACAGGTGAACAAACTTTGAAAACCTATGATATTAATTCCAAGTTTGCAGATTTATTGCACGAATTCCGCGACGTAACTGTCTTCACGAATACTAAGAAAGGCAAAGTTAGTACGACGACTCACCACATCACAACGACAGGTCAGCCAGTCTGTGCCAAAACACGAAAGCTGTCGCCCGAAAAACTTAAGGCTGCTCAAAAAGAATTCCAATTTCTAATGGATCAGGGGATAATTCGCCCTTCCAAAAGTAATTGGTCAAGTCCTCTGCATATGGTCCCGAAAAAGAACGGCGAGTTCAGAGCTTGCGGAGATTACAGGGCGTTGAACGCGAAAACAATACGAGATAACTACCCCATAAGTTTTATACACGATTTTACTCATTTCCTCGATGGCACCGAAATTTTCACGGTACTTGACTTACAGCGTGCCTACCAATAAATCCCGATCGAGCCAAATGACATACCGAAAACGGCCATAGTTACACCTTTCGGTTTATACGAGTATGTTTACATGACTTTTGGGTTATGTAACGCGGGCCAGACGTTTCAAAGGGTTATTCACGAAGGTTTACGAGGATTGAACTTCGTTTTCTCGTACCTGGACGATATTTTTATTGCTCCGAAAACACCGGCGGAGCATAGATGTCACGTCAAGATGGTACTTCAACGATTATCAGAATACGGCTTATGCATCACTACAGCGAAATGTCAATGGGGTAAAACAGAGGTGCAGTTCCTAGGACATCTGGTGACATCTAACGGTATTAAGCCATTACCAGAAAAAGTACAAGTCATTGACAACTTCCTGAAACCGAAGACAGCGCAACAACTGAAAAGATTCTTGGCCATGATAAATTTTTATAGGAGATTTATACCACACGCTGTTGAGAATCAGATGACACTGCAGAAACTAATAGTTGGCAACAAAAAGAATGACAAGACCGAGATTCCATGGACAGACGAATCAAACCCGCATTTCAGAATTGCAAAAGCGGTCTACGAAACGCAACATTGATTGCACATCCGAAACCGAATTCCAAATTATCACTTTACGTCGACGCATCAGATGTGGCAGCAGGCGCGGTCCTTCATCAACAATATGAAGCAGGAGTTATCCAACCGTTGGGTTTCTACTCAAAAAAGGTAACAGAGTGTCAGCAGAGATATTCTACGTACGATCGCGAACTTCTAGCGATGTACCAAGCAGTAAAACACTTTCAACACATGGTTGAAGGACGAGATTTCTGCATTTATACGAACCATAAACCATTGGTTTTCATGTTTCGTCAGAAACTAGAGAAGGCATCACCGCGACAGGTCCGTCATATCGACTACATCGGGCAGTTTACAAACAAAATTTTGTACGTCGCTGACAAAGATAATGCAATAGCGGATCTACTGTCACGAATCGAGATGATTGATAATAACGATATTATCGATTTCAACGCAATTGCAAATGAGCAAAAGGAGGATCCCGAATTAAAAACCTTATTGGCAGGTAATAATTCTAATCATGTTCTAAAGTATTTTGCCATTCCAGGATCTAATGAAACACTGTGCTGTGATGGAACCTACCAGTAAATCAGATCATTTGTACCCAAAAGGTTCAGGACTCTGATACTAACCCTACTTCACGGTTTAGCACATGCAGGCATTAGAGCAACGAACAAATTGTTACGACAAAAGTTCTTTTGGCCTAGCATGAACAAGGATTGCAACGGTTTTGTAAGAGCTTGTCTAGCGTGTCAGCGAGCTAAAGTTCATCGACACAACAAGACGCCAGTGTCCGATTTCATCGTACCGAATAGCCGATTTCAACACATCAATATGGATATCGTTGGCCCATTACCGATCAGTTCAGACAAGCGTTACATCTTGACATGTATCGACCGTTATACGCGATGGCCAGAGGCTTATCCGATGTCTGACATGACAGCTGAGACGATCGCATGAGAGTTTGTATCAAACTGGGTATCACGATTTGGTACTCCATCACGAATCACCACAGATTTGGGTCGACAATTTGAGTCTGAAATCTTCAGGGAGTTTACGAGACGTTTGGGTATTAACCATCTTAAGACGACGCCTTACCATCCCCAGTCGAATGGGATGATCGAGCGCTAAAAAGCGCATTCAAAGGCTACCAAACTAACGACTGGATCGAAGCATTACCCACAATACTACTAGGGTACCCACAATACTACTAGGGTTGAGGTCAACGTTCAAAGAAGACATCAAGGCGACGCCATCGGAATTGGTATACGGGATGTCACTGCGGCTACCGGGCGAATTCTTTCACGAGGTTTCAGCAACAGAAAACGAAGCTGAGTTTCTGAAAAATTTTAGGCGAAGGATGAACAAACTTAGACCGAAACCTGCGAGCCATCACGATCGGTCGAAGTTCTTTGTGCAGAAGCAGTTAACAGATTGCACTCACGTTTTTGTGCGAAACGACGCGGTGAACGGTCCACTTCAGCCACCTTACGCCGGACCATACGAGGTCGTGCAACGATTCGACAAGTATTTCAAAGTCCGGATCCATAACCAGGCAAGAAAAATCTCCATCGACCGATTAAAAGCAGCGTTTTGCCCTTAGACGATCAGCCTATCGAAGTGCCAGTGGAGAAATCACACGACAATGAGCAACCTACACAACATATCGAGGTTCCAATGAAGAAACAGCACGACGAAGAAAAAACAAGCGCAACCACATCGAGATCTGGACGTAGTGTTCAGATCGCTCCCCGTTACCGATAACCTGAACACTACGAGGGGAGTAGTGTGGCAGCACCATCGTGGAAGTACCCAACCTACCAACATCGAAACGAGCAACGGGTAACACTAATTAAAAATGGTACGACAGACAACACAAAAACGTTTTGACAGAATACAAAAAAAAGTCTCTTGTGTGCGTCCACACGATTAACACGTCTAATAGATCGACGAACAAATACAATTTCAATTCTTAATACATGTTAAACTACGAATAAATAAAACATATTATACTGTGAATAATTACGCGTTTTATTTTAAGTGGAATATAAATATTCGAACATACTACCGCACAATTATCGCCTTACTTATCAACTACGCCATAGTTGACCTCGCCATACTATGCGCACACCATAGCTCATAAATTGGAATCTATCCATATAGCATAAAAGTAATTACCTATTAGGTGGTATTTGGCTGTTTTCGAAACCGATACTTATTTCATACTTATTAACTTATTCGACGCCATCTTAAATAAGTATGTAAAATCATTCGAATTGATTTCACTTACTTATTTTGACAGCAACAACAAAAATTCAGTTGTTATCCATTCACGCTACTTTAGAAAATAAGCAAAATAACAAGTAATTTAGATTTTTTTGTAAGAAAGGGATAGAAAATAAAGGTGATATAGGCAAAAACATTCATTTAAAGTAAATAAATACAGCCCACTTTAAGACAAAAATAAAAAATCGGACGTTGTTCAATTTTGTATAGGTATGGCAAATTTTTGTCGTATGGTATATTTACATAACCTTAAAAAAGTTGCTTTCACTTTTTTAATGTTATGTAAATTTACCATATGACAAATTTGTTTCTTTTTATTTTTTTTTTTTATAATGTGTTCATCTTAAAAACCGGGAATGAAACCTCAAACAGTGAGAACTATAAATTATTTATGACAAGTAAAATATTAAATCTATTAAATGTCATAGTATAAAATAGTTCGTACGGCAAAAAATTTATATGTATTCTCGACATATTACTTTTTTTTGTGTCGTATAAGGTAATACAAATCAACCAATCAGCGCGCTATATTTTTTTACCTTAAAGGATTTTTTATTGCATGTTTTACTGCTTTAATTCACCCCGATAAGATACTTATTTGAATAAGTTAGGTTCCACAAATAAAAATTCGTTTCGAAAACAGCCTTAAGCATTGACCAACGAGTCTTTAAGCATCCGTAACAAAACCTTACAGAATTTAACGAAAATATATTGTTAAGGAAATTTTGACAGATCGCCCAGCGAATCCGTAACACAATTTGACAACAAAAAACAAGGAATATTCGTAATTGTATTTTGCAATAATTGTTTTGTCACATTATACTACATAATATATTATGTACATATTTGAAATATATATAAAAAATTATTTTAATTAATAAAACATAAATAAGCCATTACGAAGGGAGAAATTATCGAGAAATGTTGCCAGTTCCGGTTTCGATCTGAGTGAGAATAACGAAAAATTTAATTTTTTACCAGTCAATCTCATCAGGCTATAGCGACTGAAAATGCTAATTACACTTTAGATTATTTGAGATTGACTGGTAAAAAATTATATTTTTCGTTATTCTCACTCAGATCGAAACTGAAATTGGCAAAATTTCTCGATAATTTCTCCCTTCGTAAAAAAAAATAATTATTTGGTTTAAGTAACGACAAAACTTAACATTTCAAAATAAATAAGCCATGTTTAACTGTTTGACGTTTCTTCTTTCAGTTTGGGCGGTAATTTTCGCTCTTGTTAAAGAATGTTAAATGACAATTCAAATTTAACGAAACTGAACGAAAAGTTTTTAAAGTTTCGCTGTTCAGTAACATGCATGTTCCTATGGTCGCAGTCTTACTTAAATTTCTTAAACACTCGCTGGTCAATGCTTTAGGCTCTTTCAGAAAGTTATACTTATATGTCGAACCTAACTTATTCAATGTAATTTCCTATGTAATAAGTTAGGTTTCACAAATAAGTATAACTTTCGGAAAGAGCCTAATGCTGTTTTCCAAACGATACTAATTTACTTACTTATTTGTGGAACCTAACTTATTCAATGTAATTTCTTATGTAATAAGTTAGGTTCCATAAATAAGTTTGAAATAAATAAGTAATTGGAAAAGATCTTAAGGCTGTTTTCGAAACGAATACTTATTTGTGGAACCTAACTTATTCAAATAAAGCCTGTATTCCATGAACAAAATTGACTGACAGTCAAAAAAGACGAAAAGAGAAAAATAATCTGATGCCCCATATAAGAGACAAAGACAACGGTTTTTATTTTATAGAAAAACAATTTTGCCGTAAAACAAAAAATAAAATAAAAAACGATGTCCTTGTCTCTTGTAAGGGGCATCAGATTATTTTTCTCTTTTCGTTTTTTTTGACTGTCAGTCAATTTTTCTCATGGAATACACTCTTAAGTATCCTATCGAGATGACTTATTTTCTATCCCTTTCTTACAAAAAAAAAAAAATCTAAATTGCTTGTCATTTTGCTTATGAATATTTTTCTAAGGTAGCGTGATACCGAAAAATTTAAAATTTGCTTTTGACGAGCACTGAAGTAAAAAATGAATTCTTTCAGATAATTAATTATTTACAGGTCTTCAAAATTCAATACTCTCATTGTTTTATTAAGCGTTAGGGCTTTTGCGTTAGTTAAGCCAACAACAATCAATGATTTGTAACCGAATAATCCTGCCATATTAAAGAACCAACACATTACGTACAATTGAGATCTAAACTGATACAAAGTTTAGCAACAGTGTATGACATTATAAAATTGTAAACTTCGATAAAACTGTGCCAATAAATAAATGTCTTGTAATTTTTCTCTTATTTACGTCTTAAACTTCCTGTTAACCTGTTAAGACAAGATACAATATAAAAATGTATATAAAAATATAAAATTGTTACGATTTATATAATACTTCCCAAAATACAGCACCATCATCACATTTAAATATAATTTTATACGAAATCTTAAGTAGACGTGCCAAGGATGCAGCATAAGATTGATTTTCCTATATTTACTTGTGTGTTTCACTAAAAAATTGTTTCCCCCTATGAATGAAAAAAAATGTATAAGAAAAGAAGAAAATACTATACCATGTCGTCACGACTATTAATAATCCATATAAAAAGGTACAGAAAACCGATTTTTTAAGATGAAAATGAAAATCAGATTTTTTCATTCTTCTTGTTTGCGGTTCTCTATAAATGTACGAGTAAATGACGTAATATACACATATGTATATAAACTATTAATTTATACAGATTTTAAAAATCAAATTAAACTTTTACATTATCCTTGCAACTTATATGTGTACGGTAGATACAAAAGATGGCAATCACCTCCTTCTTGATGTCCTTACATACATTAAAATTGGTAATTTGGTATATTCTAAAAATCGTTTTTATTTTTAGATTAGGTACAAGAACAAAATAAACAATAATCTCCTTATCATTTGAAACGATTGTAACAATAATAATATGCAAATTAAAAATTAAAAATCAAAAAGGATATACAACAGCAGCATGTACATACTCGTACATACATAAAAAAATACAAAAATGTTCATAATCCAGATGTAGTCTCTCCATTTTTCTACACAAAATATCTCCTCCTTCCATTATTTCGTTCGTATTATATTCTGTCTGAATTCATTTTCGTTCTGTATAAAAATCCTGTCCATTTTTTTTTTTTTTGTGTGCTGTATAATGCAAATAAGGTATGCGGGTTTTATTATAGGGAATTAGTGAGGAGATAACAAAAAATTCCTTTGGACGTGTGTATCAAGTCGAGATTTATTACGTTCAAGTGCAACAAAACGCTCTTGAAAACCTCTTTTGATACGGTCGTCGTGTAGCGTTTTATTTAAATCGAGATAACTATGTAAATGTTATCTGTCACATTTAATCTTGTTTTTTTTTTTTTTGGCTAACTACATAAATTTAAGACATATTAAATCATTAGATTTGGGTTTTCATTATAGTGAATTTAAGTACGGTACCAAACAACAAAAACAAAATCTCATAGAATCTGATAACGACACGGGTCCTCTTTTACTCCACAAAATAGAAAAACTCTATTTTGTCTATTTCTCCCATTAGTTATAATTGCTGTGCTGCTACGCTTTACCAAATACCGCATTACCTTAGAAATATACGTACAGAATGTTACACAAGAAAGTATCTTAATTTCTTTCTTTCTGCTTAACAAACCCCCCCCCCCCCCCCTCACCAACAATGCAGCAGCTAAAATTATTCTCTTCACTCTATTTCCTTAATCACGTTAATTCCAAAGGAGGAAGATAATGTCATTTTGAAGTTGTTCGAGAAAAATACAACAATAAAGTGATAATCAAACCAAAAATTGTGTGCGAAAAGTATTGAAGTGTCAATCAAAACAACTCGACAAAGTCTTGGAATATCCGACACTAAAACTAGGATCAGACATTTTGAAAAACAGCTGACTTGAGCAAATGGAACTGGGCTCTTATGAAGACAAAGCTTAGAGGAAAATGAATAACAACCACACAGCAGATTGTTCGCAGACTCACAACCATTTGGAAAAAATTGGCACCAGAATATGACACCAAATTAAGTGAAAATTGCACTAGGAGATATCAGTTTTTAATAGACAACAATGGCGACTGGAGTAAATTCAAAAATACTAGTAAGCTGTAAAAGCTGTCTTAAAAACTTTGCCTTGTTGAAACTTATGGCCTACATGAAGAAATGGGTTTTGAGATCAGCACCCCCCTTCTTCGGGTCTTGACGCCCGACATTGCCAGTTCTTACATACTTCTTCATAATTGAAGGTTTCGCTAATCATCCCAGAATGTAGGTAAATAACTCAAAAATGTAAATTGACCGTTGAAGCAAAATAGCAAGGACCCTTCGAGTCTTATGAACGAATTACTTTGTAATATTCGTTTTGTTGCTCCCAATAAGTAATGATACCAATTATTGTACTCTTCTTTCTTTCTTTGTAGCAATTATTTCGTCAATTTGTAGCTTGAAAAAAAATTGTTTGGTCACTAGCTGCTGATTGTGTCTCAAATGTCCTTACTTACGGATTATATGAAAAACAAATTTTTTCTATAAATGGTGCCAGTTTATCGGAATTCAAGCGTTCTGTGGACTTTGCCTCACATCTGCTGCCGTACTCATGTGCCCTTCGGTCAGTAATGCTTATCAATAGTGTCAAAAATGTTTAGGATTTTATTTTGGAAGGCTTGTAATGTAAGTCGATATGTTTCCTTACGTAACTATAAATTACGCACTTTTTCATACAGAATATATCGAAAAATGTTCTGGTTAGGTTACGTTAGGTTAGGTTTGGGTGGCGGTCCACTAGGACCAGGCATAGACACAAGGTCCGTAGCCATACCAAGAACAATTGTTTCCTCAAAGCTCCAACTCATTGGAACCATTTTGAGCTGTTAACAAAGCGCTGAATACTCCTGACGTCCATCCTACAGAGGTCCGTCAGGCCTTTGAAGAGGAGTGCCCCTAGAAACTTTAGTCTGTTTCGTGCCAGACGAGGGCAGGTGCAAAGAAGATGAAGTACTGTCTCTTCCTCCTCTTCGTCCTCGCAACTACGACAGTAGTCATGTGAGAAGACACCAAGTCTACTCGCATGCCTCCCTATGAGACAGTGCCCCGTAATCACTCCAACAACCACACTGTTCTGACTTCGCTGAAGTGAAATCAGCTGTTTGGATCTCGCCAGGCCCAACTTTGGCCAGACCTGCCGAGTTATTATGCAAGAAGTGAAACTTGAACATCTGTCATTCGTCAACTTGCTAGCTTCTTCCTGAAGCAGCAGTTTGCATACCGCAAGAGGTATTTCAATATCCTTTCTGCTTTCTGAGATGTGGTCCGTTGTAACACGTCGAGCCAGTTAATAGGCGTTTATATTCCCTGTACTTATGAAATGTCCTGGCACCCATAAAATGTGGATGTTGAACTGATCTGCCATCTCGTTAAGAGATGAGAGAGAGTTCTGGACTACTTGTCCACGTAAGGAGGTGTGATTGAAGCGCTTTAATGGCAGCCTGACTGTCCGTATAAATGCGAATATTACAAATCGATATTACATTATTCATGAACCAGTCTACGACTTCCTTTATGGCAGTTACTTCAGCTTGAAAAATGCTACAGTAGTCGGGGAGACGGAAGGAGAGATTTAACAGAAGTTCCTCGCAGAACACTCCAGCCCCGATTTTCCCGCCCCGTTTTGAATCATCAGTCAAGAAGTTTATAACTCCTGGTTCCAAAACTGCTAGTCCAGAACTCTGATCTAAAAAAAAAAACAAAAAATTACACTGTTAAATTAGATATTTTCCAATTGGAATTGAAATTATATGAAAATTAAATTTTTTGTAATTTTGGATTTTACGTACCACCAAACAGGTTCTTTTCATCAGGAAACAGGTTAATTTTATCATTTTCAGATAGCTGGACCATCTGTTTATCTCGTTAACCAAAAGCATCCAATTGTGTTGAACATTTCTATATTTCAGATAATTTAAAATTTGACTGATTTTTGATGGTTTAAATAATTATTTAGCGCCGATCTTGGCAATGTCCCGAAGGCGCCCACATTTCTTAGAATAGCTAAGCCATATAGTGGTCAATGTCACCAAGCCGATCCAATTATGATGAACTTCACATTTTTGGATTTTTTAATAATTTTGGATTATTTTAAAAGTTTTATATCGCCGACCGCAGAGATGTCCACAAGGTCTTGCCCATATTTTCAGATAACCTGGCCATGTGCCAGTCTACGTGGTCAACCTTATCCAATTGTGATAAACTATACTGTAGTTCACAGAATTTAGCATTTTTAATAATTTTATTTGTTTTAAAAATGTATCTCCGATCACAGAGATGTTCACAAGGTATTGCCTATAATTTCGGATAACTTGATCAAATGCCGGTCTACGTGGTCGACCTAGACCTTGTGGACATCTCTGCGATTGCAGATACAAAAATTTCTTAAACCAATAAAAATATTTAAAATGCTAAATTCGGTGAAGTATAGTATTTTTCATCACAATTGGATAAGGTTGACCACGTAAACTGTCATATGGCCAAGTTATCCGAAAATATAGGCAAGACCTTGTGACATTTCTGTGATCGGAGGTACAATTTTTAAAACAAATAAATTGAATAAAAAAATTCTAAATTATGTGAAGTATAGAATAGTTCATCACAATTGAATAAAGTTTACCACGTAGACTAGCTTATGGCCAAGTTATCCAAAAATATAGGCAAGACCTTGTCGACATCTCTGTGATCGGAGATACAATTTTTAAAACAAATAAAATTATAAAAAAATTCTAAATTATGTGAAGTATAGTATAGTTCATCACAATTGAATAAAGTTGACCACGTAGACTGTCATATGGCCAAGTTATCCGAAAATATAGGCAAGACCTTGTCGACATCTCTGTGATCGGAGATACAATTTTTAAAACAAATAAAATTATAAAAAAATTCTAAATTCTGTGAAGTATAGTATAGTTCGTCACAATTGAATAAAGTTCACCACGTAGACTGTCATATGGCCAAGTTATCCGAAAATATAGGCAAGACCTTGTGGACATCTCTGTGATCGGAGATACAATTTTTAAAACAAATAAAATTATTAAAAAAATCTAAATTATGTGAAGTATAGTATAGTTCATCACAATTGGATAAAGTTGACCACATAGACTGACATATGGTCAAGTTATCCGAAAATATAGGCAAGACCTTGTGGTCATCTCTGTGATCGGAGATACAATTTTTAAAACAAATAAAATTATAAAAAAATTCTAAATTATGTGAAGTATAGTATAGTTCATCACAATTGAATAAAGTTGACCACGTAGACTGGCATATGGTCAAGTTATCCAAAAATATAGGCAAGACCTTGTGGACATCTCTGTGATCGGAGATACAATTTTTAAAATAAATAAAATTATTAAAAACTCTAAATTCGGTGAAGTATAGTATAGTTCATCACAATTGGATAAAGTTGACAATGTAGACTGACATATGGTCAAGTTATCCGAAAATATAGGCAAGACCTTGTGGACATCTCTGTGATCGGAGATACAATTTTTAAAACAAATAAAATTATAAAAAAATTCTAAATTATGTGAAGTATAGTATAGTTCATCACAATTGAATAAAGTTAACCACGTAGACTGACATATGGTCAAGTTAAATAAAAATATAGGCAAGACCTTGTGGACATCTCTGTGATCGGAGATACAATTTTTAAAATAAATAAAATTATTAAAAATTCTAAATTCTGTGAAGTATAGTATAATTCATCACAATTGGATAATATTGACCACGTAGACTGGCATATGGTCAAGTTATCCGAAAATATAGGCAAGACCTTGTGGACATCTCTGCGATTGGAGATACAAAAATTTCTTAAACCAATAAAAATATTAAAAACGCTAAATTCGGTGAAGTATAGTATTTTTCATCACAATTGGATAAGGTTGACCACGTAAACTGTCATATGGCCAAGTTATCCGAAAATATAGGCAAGACCTTGTGGACATCTCTGTGATCGGAGATACAATTTTTAAAATAAATAAAATTATTAAAAATTCTAAATTCGGTGAAGTATAGTATAGTTCATCACAATTGGATAAAGTTGACCACGTAGACTGGCATATGGTCAAGTTATCCAAAAATATAGGCAAGGCCTTGTGGACATCTCTGTGATCAGAGATACAATTTTTAAAAGAAATAAAATTATTAAAAACTCTAAATTCGGTGAAGTATAGTATAGTTCATCACAATTGGATAAAGTTGACAACGTAGACTGACATATGGTCAAGTTATCCGAAAATATAGGCAAGACCTTGTGGACATCTCTGTGATCGGAGATACAATTTTTAAAACAAATAAAATTATAAAAAAATTCTAAATTATGTGAAGTATAGTATAGTTCATCACAATTGAATAAAGTTAACCACGTAGACTGACATATGGTCAAGTTATCCAAAAATATAGGCAAGACCTTGTGGACATCTCTGTGATCGGAGATACAATTTTTAAAATAAATAAAATTATTAAAAATTCTAAATTCTGTGAAGTATAGTATAATTCATCACAATTGGATAATATTGACCACGTAGACTGGCATATGGTCAAGTTATCCAAAAATATAGGCAAGACCTTGTGGACATCTCTGTGATCGGAGATACAATTTTTAAAATAAATAAAATTATTAAAAATTCTAAATTCGGTGAAGTATAGTATAGTTCATCACAATTGGATAAAGTTGACCACGTAGACTGGCATATGGTCAAGTTATCCGAAAATAAAGGCAAGACCTTGTGGACATCTCTGTGATCGGAGATACAATTTTTAAAAGAAATAAAATTATTAAAAATTCTAAATTCGGTGAAGTATAGTATAGTTCATCACAATTGGAAAATGTTAACCACGTAGACTGGCATATGGCCAAGTTATCTGAAAATATAGGCAAGACCTTGTGACATCTCTGTGATCGGAGATACAATTTTAAAAACAAATAAAATTATTAAAAATTCTAAATTCTGTGAAGTATAGTATAGTTCATCACAATTGGATAATATTGACCACGTAGACTGGCATATGGTCCAGTTATCCGAAAATATAGGCAAGACGTTGTGGACATCTCTGTGATCGGAGATACAATTTTTACAACAAATAAAATTATTAAAAATTCTAAATTCGGTGAAGTATAGTATAGTTCATCACAATTGGATAATATTGACGACGTAGACTGGCTTGTGGCCAAGTTATCCGAAAATATAGGCAAGACCTTGTCGACATCTCTGTGATCGGAGATACAATTTTTAAAACAAATAAAATTATAAAAAAATTCTAAATTATGTGAAGTATAGTATAGTTCATCACAATTGAATAAAGTTGACCACGTAGACTGGCATATGGCCAAGTTATCCAAAAATATAGGCAAGACCTTGTGGACATCTCTGTGATCGGAGATACAATTTTTAAAACAAATAAAATTTGTGGTGGCTCTTACATTCATTCATTTTTCATTTACTCTCCACCACACAAATTAGTTCGCACGAGAACACAACAGAAACAAAGAAACGCACCTTATTCATTCGCAATTATACCAACTGCACGATAAAACAAAACACAAAACAAAATTCTACATAAAATTATTTTTTTGTATCAGTCTCGTCTCGGATATCAACGCGACAACACGTCGCTCTTTGTTTTGGCCGCCAACCACATTTTTGGCGTAATAAATAAAAATGGTGGTGATAAATATAAAAAATTATAAATTATAATAAATGATTTAAATAAATTAAATTAATGGTGTCATTGAATTATTGTAATCACTATCGACGCCTTCGATAAATTATTAAAAATTCTAAATTCTGTGAAGTATAGTATAGTTCATAACAATTGGATAAGGTTGACCACGTAGACTGTCATATGGCCAAGTTTTATGAAAATATGGGCAAGATCTTGTGGACATCTCTGCGGTCGGTGATATAAAACTTTTAAAATACTCCAAAATTATTAAAAATTCCAAAAAC
Organism: Tipula vernalis; assembly: GCA_958295665.1. Lineage (NCBI taxonomy): Eukaryota > Metazoa > Arthropoda > Insecta > Diptera > Tipulidae > Tipula > Tipula vernalis. The sequence continues at coordinate 84,937,926 of OY282559.1, read as the reverse complement.
TGTGAAATATATTATAGTTTATCATAATTGGATCGGCTTGGTGACATTGACCGCTATATGGCTTAGCTATTCTAAGAAATGTGCGGCGCCTTAGGGTCATTTCCAGGATCAACGCTAAATAATTATTTAAAAATTAAAAAATTAGTCAACTTTTAAATTATCTGAAATATAGTAATGTTCAACACAATTGGATGCTTTTGGTTAACGATATAAACAAATCGTCCAGCTATCTGAAAACGATGAAAAGAACCTGTTTACTGTTGAAAATAATCTGTTTGGTGCTACGAAAAATCCAAAATTATAAAAAAATTTAATTTTCATATAATTTAAATTCCAATTGGAAAATATCTAATTTAACAGTGTAATTTTTTGTTATTTTTTTTAGCATAAACTTCACACTCATATTTTTTATAGGTTTGTTTTAAATCAAATAGATAACGGAGTTCAAGACTTATTAACTGTCCTGGTTTTTCTAAGTCGAAATCGTTTAGTCGTTTCTGCCCTGGTCACCCTAAGTAACGAACATTAAGGCCTGTTTTATTACGGAATATGAAAAAACGACATATTTAAAGACGCCATAGTGTGTTTATTTTATTTTATTAAATGAAGCAAAATTCTATGATATATCATGTGCGCCATATAATCGCTTGGGTATTTTTGTTCGGGAACGTGTTTCTACTACATAAACAAAAAAACAAAACAATCTTTTTCCCAAAATTATTTTCAATGTCCTATTGAAATATGTCAAGGAAAATTGCCTTTAGAACAGAATATTTTTGCCCGAGATCGCTTCTTAGAAATCTCGATTTTTTCGTAAATTTACCCCTGTTTTATTTATACACAAATTAGTAGGAGTGTTTTTTGGTGAAAAATAGAAATAAAATGCAATCATGAAATCAACCCCCAAACCAACCCTCAATTTAATCACCAATTTAACTATCAACTCAACCCTCAAATCAAACTTCCAACTTAACCCCAGCTACACCCCACTCAATCCTCAACTTGAACACCAACTCTAACTCAAAGCCCAAATTAACATGGTCCGAAAACTTAAACTGTCAACTAAACCCCTAAATCAATCCTAAATCAACCGCAACTCAACCAAAAGCTAACATGAACTCAGCCCAAACTGGAATAAGTTAATCCTAATTCAACAACCCCCACATAACTCACCGACTGAACTGCTCACTCAACCATACGCCGACCAAAGAAACAGATTCAACAGATTTAAATCGGACAAGCCAGTCTCTAGATACCATGGTACAGACATCCAGAAGGGCGGACGGACGAGTATAATTTTTTTTTGTTTTGCTTTTACGGACTCAGGGACCTTTGTCATTTTTGATAGGATTTAATTCGATAGGAAAGGGCAACAGAAGTTCCGCTCCCAATGCCGTAAAGGGTCCATTATGCAAACAAGGGATTATATATCCTAAATCCGCCTTAATAAACTGAAATATATTGAGCCAAGGTAGTGAAGACAACTGATCTACAACAATAGACCTGGAGTCAAATAGTCGCAACCTAACCAGTGATCATCGTCTTCGAAGCAATCCTATCATAAAGCATCCTGTGAGTCAGCCTCATTTTCGGTGCACTTTAAAATGGTCATGAGCAGTAAAAGTTGCGATCAAGACTATGAACTGATCGCTAGCGAGAGAAAAGCAAACTTAGTAATCATGGGCCTTCGAATTAGGCCAACTAATAAAATGTCACCCAGCTCCAGCTTTTGCTAAAGAATCAGCAATATCACCCATATGATTGTCACTTTATCAATTAAACAAAGAAGATGAAAAAGTATTTACAGTCTGTATCAAGTTTTGACACAATCAAGGCCAATGGATTCAGTACAGATAATCTGGAAAAATTTACTGGTAGAAAAACGACATTCCATCTAACACATTGCCATGAAATTTTCGATAAATCGGTTGTATTCAGAAAATAACATGATTATTTTACTCAACATGTTGCCAACAGTTTACGGACCTGAAAGCGCCCAATGTCTCAATTACACTGAGCGTAAGAGGAATTTCTTCCTCTCGAAAAATTGTGCAGGGCTTACCCAAGCAGCCTGATAAATTCCGAGCAGGGCATTGCATCTCCTCCTTATCCACCAATATCAGAGCGAAAGCCGCCAGAAAAGAAAACTAACGATCAACCAAGTTTCAAGAAAATCCAATGATCCTCCACTTATCTCTCAGTTTAGTGGATTTATTAAAATTGGATTAAGACAAGAATATATCATTAACACCATATCAGTTTCTGGTACCAAAGATATGTAGTTATTAAGAGTCGTTGTATGTCCCACAATTGATTCAATAATATTCCACATGCGTATGTACTTCAGTCGAAACGCAGCAGAACATGATGTGCCTAAAATAAAACAATGCAACAATTTTAAGTATTTTATGTACCCAAAGAAAAACGGTAGAAATGAGATCCAAGACCTGAAGAAATGAATTTCGTTGGTTATTGTGAGGACACCAAGAGTTACCATCTAATTAATCCTAAAAACATACATCTAGATAAAAGTAGAGAAGTAACATTTCTAGAAAATATTTCATACAGAAGAAACGTACAGAATCATCCTGACACAGCAGAACCAAACGATTCATTTATAAATAGAGTAGAATTCCGATACAGTAGAACCAGTTGTTTTATTAAACAAGATATTCACTTCAGATCACTTTCAGATTATTCACTTTGTTCTGATCTTCAATCATTATAGGTGAATGTGATAGTGAAAACCGTTCGAAATAATATCTTGGTGGAGAAGATGATGATTACGAACTAAAAAATACTCATCGTCAAGGAATCAACGAATATTACTAATTATATGGTTTATCCTTCAATGACTAATGAAATTTGTGATCCCGAAACTGTGGAAGAAGCACTGAAACGATTTGATGGTGAACAGTGGAAGAAGGGTTGCAGTAACGATATGATGTAATTTTAAATAACACATGGACGTTAATTATTGTAATTTACCATCAAAGTTCAGCTTGTCATAAAGGGATGTGCGCAAAAGGATGGCGTGGATTATCAAGAAACCTTTTCTCCGGTGGTGAGATACTTACCATATCTACCAGATATTTTTTGGCAATAGCTGCTCGGTATGATTTAGACATTAAGCAGATGGATGTAGCTTTTCTTCAAAGAGACCCGTCCGAGGAAATTTACATGGTTCAACCAGAACAATTTAGCAATGGTCTTCAGGTTCATAAATTAAATAAATCCATACATGGGCTGAAGCAAACAAGCAGAAAATGGAACAAAAAGTTAGAGAAAGTTCTTATAACTATTGGACATCAACGTTCTAAGGTTAATCTTCCCATTTATTTTATTGTAGAGAAAAGAAAATTGTTTGCCATCGCTATTTATGTGGATGATTTTCTTATTGTTTTAAATTATAGTGAATTACACGTAAAAGTTAATGCCGAACTTAAGACGGAGTTCACAATTAAGAATTTGTGAGAAGCAAAATGATCTGTTGGTGTAACTAATGGACGCAATCGGGAAAAAGGAGGATTGATCGGTAGCGCTTCACAAAAGAAATGTTGGCCCGATTCAATGTGTCAGAGTGCAAACCTGTGTCGACGCCATCCGACCCCAATCACTGAACTAAACACATAGATGTACGTAGCCGATAGATACCGAAATTATTGTAGCGGATGTATTACTAAAAACATTAGCTAAAGTAAAGCAAGATTTTTGTATAGAGAAGTTTGGAATACTCGTATGTCAGTTTGTTTAAATTGTTGTCTGGTGGGGTGTTGGAAGTGTGAACAACACTGTCGAACCATAATCGTTTTTATAATAGCTTGAATTGTTATAAACTTCTCGTCTCTGGTTTTTAAATATATTTTCTTGTATATTAACCGTACTTGTTAATAAATGTGTTGTTTCCGAACTATCAGCCTTTTTACTTCATATAATCCGGACAGGAATCCTCGAAACCTTTAGTTTGATTTAAAATTGGTTTCATTATTGCATACGTGAAAATTTAAATTAGCAGCCGCCACTGGGTTTATGGTAATTATTAACTAAATAACACGTATTCCGCTATAAATAAAAATTCATCACGGCCGAAGTCGCCATCTTGAAAATACAAAATATAAAAATGATTTCACAATTTTAAGATGCAGTTAGTGGTTGGAATTTGAAAATTAGATACTCAAAACGATAATTTTACCGAGCAAACGGCGCAGTGGTTAAAGCTGCGGCAGTTGGATCGGGAGGTACCGGGTTCGAATCCCTATAGGGGCGGGGATGCAAAAGGGATTTTTCATCATCTGATTACGATCGGTGATGAAGATGAACACATCTATGACCCCCTGTTGAGAGTGCGGAATCCATGGGCCGACCCACCTTTCATGTCAACACTATAGATTGGCATGAAGCAATGCAATGTGCAGGTGGTTAAACGAAAAACGGGTCTATAGCCGTACGTCCTCGATTTGGCTAAAAAAGCGTAAGGTAGGACGTAAAAAGCGAACTGCGAAAGAGTTGGGAGTGCCTCGAGCCCCAGAACAGATTGCAGAGATAAAAACAAACAAACAAACAAACAAACGATAATTTACCAAAAACTCCCTTGGATCTTCAAGAACGAAGTGCCTTTTATTATTTCTTAAGGTGAAGATGTGTTTCCAAAAGTACGAATTGCATTACAAATTATCCACACAATATTTCAAAAGCGTAGCATATATGGCTAAAACAAATAACAACCTTGACCCTTTCAGTTTACCTGCCAAATGATGTCTGTCAGCACAAATTAGTGTATCTATTGGCAATTTTGCCTTTCACAATCATTGGAATGAAATCTCCTGCCAGAGAACAACTTCACACCAATAGTTTTGTAGAGTTGGCATAACAAACAGAAATACATTTCTGATTCTGTGGTATTGTCAGATTATTTTTTAATTTATAGAGCAGATATACCGCAAAGTGACAATTTGAAGTAAATTCCGCCCCCGTTTGCTTTTGTACAATAAAACATTTTTGATTATTCAATAATATTTATCCAATATCTTTTTTCCTATCATTTCAGATTACATCCCATCAACATTAATAATGTTTCAATTACTATACAAATTACCCAAATTGAATTATCATCGCCGTAATCATAATTCGTCGTGACATTCAAAAATCATAAATCAAAATACCGCGCCACCAAATTTTGTAATAATTTATTCAATTCAAAAACAATCAAATGAAATTATTACTAATATATAAGTATATAAAAATAGATAATTAATTAATAGCTAAACAACCTAACAAAACCAAAAAAAAAAAAAAACAATTTAATTATAAATAATTATAAGAATACAAACAAAATTAAAATTAGTCAAAATGTCTACACTTTATATTCTACATTACACAAGCCTTATAACAGCTTTTTTCATTTTATGCATCGATAAAGGTAATGCAGATTTCTATTTCGAAACATGTACAATCTCTAACATTTGTTAGGCTTTTTTAAGTAAAATTTGTTTTTCTCATTTAGCTTACAGTATTGATTGCTTTAAGTGCGTATCTTTTAATGGCGGAAATAAAGCATGTGACGATCCATTTCATAATAATTATTCAACGGCAATACTAGAATCACCGTGTATGGGAGGGCGAAAGGGGCGAGATGGTTTATTTCCAGCAACGTCATGCATCAAAATAGCTGGATATTATGGTGAGTATCTTGATTTTCTGTTGCACCAATCGTCAATAGTATAAACCGGGGTTCAATTCCGCGTCGCAGGGAGATATTTTAAAACAAATAATTTGTTTTTTATTTTAAATTACAGACGATAATGGTGAAACGATAACAGTGAGAGGTTGTGCACTGGACAGTGGAACACTGACAACAGACACAGAAATTATCCGAATGTCGCATTGTGGTCGATTTTATTATGATGAAAGGTAAGAAGGAATGCACACAAATAAAATATTGAAATGGAAACAAAAAAAAAAAAAATTGGGCTCAACCGGGATTTGAACCCGGGACCTCTCGCACCCAAAGCGAGAATCATACCCCTAGACCATTGAGCCGCTATGTGTTGTGCTACATCAAATCTAGTGTAACACAACAAAATTTGTATATTTTCGTTTCAGATACGTTCATGGTTGTCTTCAAAGTTGCAACGATGCAGATGCATGTAACACAGCTAATCGAATACAGCATCCGACACAAACAACGATATATTCAATATCATTTGGTTATGTAATAATTTATATTTTAAATTTATTCCGATCATTGCAAAGATAACATGAATATAAATAAATTATAGACAAAAAAACACACACACACACACACACAACTATTAATAAATATAAATAAATTCGTAATTTTTATTAACTATAATTTGCAAAATGACACAACTTATTTAAATATTTTAATTTAAAATGTTATTTACGTAACATATGATATGACAGTGATATATATAAGTTATATGTACTACAAAAAACCAAATGAAAACAAAAATTATTTTATAAAAATATTTATACATAATAAAGTAATTTAATAATATATAAATAAATTAATTAATTAAATAAACAACAAGAAACGCTTTTACAATTCATATTATATCTATATAAATTAAAATATTATATATTAAATAAATTATAAGAAGGTTTTTTATAAACAAACTATTTATAAAATAAACAACAGACGTTATTGAAAACATTAGCTAAATATAAATTACACCTAATTAATTAATAATTATAAATAAATAAAATTATATAGCAGTTAATTGGTAAATATAAAATTTCGAGCTTTTGGCATTATTAAAAAAAAAAGTTATAAAATTAAATTACAAAAGAATTAAATCAATGGTTTCTTCTATTTTTAATTAAAACTAAAAGAAAAAAAAAATTAAATTATGAAATATGAGATTACACTTTTTAATTTTAAAACCGCAAAGAACCTAGTTAATTTTTACAAAGTTTTAAAATAGCATGAAAGTGCCTATATTAATTTAATAATACTTTTAATGATTTGATTTTGTTTTGCAAAAATGAGGAATTTATATCTTAAATAATTTTAATTATGCCGCGCATCATGATGACACACCAAAAGTATTGAATACATAACAATATTATTTAAGAGATGAATAAGAATATTACACTTAATTTAAAGGAGGAATTAATATTGGGGCAAAATTGGTTAGAAACGAAAAGGTACAGGACTGTTAAAAATTTGCTTTTAGACTTTTTATTAGTTTTATTTTGAATAAACATCCGACTAAAAATTGTATTTTCTAAATTTCCATGCATTAAAAATTATTTTTATTTGCCCGATGCCTTCAAGAGTATAGAGCGGTAACTATTGCTTAGATATGAAAACGCTACGATCAGAAACTACTATTTTGCGTTTAAAAAATTCACGTGGAAAAGTCGTCTTTCAAAGATATAGAAAATAATATATTGTAATGTAAGTGCGGAAAGGGCATCTTTATAGAATGAATTTGAAAATTGGTGAACGAGCGGGTTTCGCAGGTGTGTTGCATGCTATATTTATACAAAATTTAAGAGTTATTCATTATTAACGCAAAAAATGTCTAAATACATATAAATTATATCACAAAAGATATTTACACGATTTATCTATATTCAAAAACTACATCATTTGTAAAAACAAACATCGTGGAGAGGATTAATTTTTAAAACCGTTGTGCACAAATCGTGTTGCAACATTTTTGCTTCACGATTTATGAAAACTTTCTTTCCTGCCTGAAAGCATCACTTTCAATTCGTTCGATTGTTTGATTGATTGGAGTGTACGATCAAGCATAGACCTATCTCCCGGATGGCACCGGGCCCACCGTACAGCCATTACATATAACACATAAGGAAGTAAGGATGGAATCGACCCAGTTGCAGATACCTTTGTAGCCGATACAATTTAACTACTACAACACAACTTAACTAAGTGATTGGATGCTTGTTTCTCAGGATCTCCAAATCTAAGCAGAACTTAATTAATTATTTTGTAGTCATTAACTACTACTTTGAATTACTAAAATTGTTAAACTTTAATCCTCCATATTAATCTTCCTGCACTGAAATAAGATTTGTAAACCTAATTTATACAACAATTAAATAACGGAATATAATTTAAATTCTATTGCAATATGAATTTTGTCCTAAGTTTTCCCTTTACCTCCATAATCACTGGTTTGAGTCCCAGCTAAACCAGTTTAAATTAGCTACATATTATGGTGTTACATCAAAATATTTATCAGATTTATGAAGTACACTGAATGAAGTGTCATTGCTAAAAAAAAGTAAAAACAAATATGAACAAATAGAAAGACATTCCGCGCATCATCTGACGGAAATAAATCATTATGACATATATAAACACGCTAATTGTTAATTAAATGTTAAATAAGATTAAGACTAAAAACTAGAGTAGTTTCTGTGCAAATTAACATATCAAAAATTAGTTTTATTCTTATTTTTGTGTATCCATTAACTAAATTGTAATCCTTTTTTGTTCATTTCTAGTATAATTTCGTCTCTACAATCGCGTATAATGTTTTTCCATATAAATACAATAGTTTTTCGTCAAAAAAATATTTTCCCAATTTCACAACCACTTTTAGAATCAACCGATATGGAAAAATTATGCAAAATCTTTTTTGTATTTTCTACGGCAAGGTATCCCTCTTTTATGTTAAATATTCCTGTTAGACATAAATAAACCATTATTTCTCACTGTTTTCAGACATTTCGCCCAAAAATCACTGATCCTATCAAAGTAACCAAGCAACCGTATTTAAATAGTTAAATCAACACTACCCGTATGAGCAACAACACTCTGCCCTAGATTGATCAACAGAAATTGACATTGTAGCAACCTTCTAATGGGCCAAGTTAAACACCTCTAACATCCTCTTGTACCATTATTTTGTAGACACTACGCGTTTCGCTTTATCAGAATTTTCGAATAACCCGATCCTATTTAGGTACTACGAGTTCTCGCAACTGCGATTTGTTGTTGTTTTTAACTCGTACAATGTGAAGTACGACAGACAATTACTTAGTAATAATTCAATAATTCTTTTAAAGAATTTGTTAGCATATTTTGAGCTCACGGCTTGCAATTCGTTATACGAGAGAACAATCGCACGTATACAAATTATTTGTTCAAGTGTATACAAGTGGTTTGTTCACGACACTCCTTCACCGACTCCATCGAAACTTTGAACAATTTTGCTTCAATTCAATTTGATTTTAATCCACATATTAGCATTATGTGAATCTTATTAATGAACAAATAAAGGACACACGTATACTCACCCACCTTCGGGGTCTGTTATTGTAAATGTTTGTTTTCTTCCTTTTTTCTTCCTTTAGGTGTATCCATCTAGGTCACATCAGTCACGCTCTAAATGCAGAATTGAACCAGGAATGATGTCCAGGACAATTTTAGTTTTACCCCTCCCTTAAAACACCACACCACACAATAATACATAATATTTTAAATTAGTTAAACACTCATGGCAGTTTAACCCACTATTTGTGAGTTCTAGCACAGTACGATTTAATTTAACTTTAATTTAACTTCAACGATTTTTCAATAAATCTATTACAATTAAAATTGAGATTAGAATTTTCAATTTTTTTACAGAAAAAATATTTTCTCCGCGTGAAAAAAACAAAACCGTTCGCTAAGGCTACTCGATTGCTATCCCTGCATCACAACACGTTCGTACAAAAAATATATTTTTCCTACAATCGCCGTGAAAAGCAGGCTTTTTTTCTCTGTTTTCAAAGCCCAAAGTGTCTGTTTTTTTGACAGTTAATAAACAAATTACTTTGTCACACGTTTCTCTTAGAAACGTGTGACAAAACTTGAAACCGCACGCTAATTTTTAAGAAAGACTAATGTTTGTATAAAACATCAAACCAAATTTTTGTTTTTCTTTATGAAAAATAAAAAAAAATCTTTGACCACTCGATTGAACAAAATGTCGGTCCTAAAATAAAATCGTATTGTCAGTATAGTAAATTTTACTACAAAATTATCTTTTTATTATATTTTTTAAAATGATTGTAGGAAAAATAAAGTGTGAAACACGTCCGCAAAGTTGTTTGTCACGCTCGTAAGGTTGCTGGCCTCCGTCCCGTCGGCCAGCAATTTCCTTTCTCGCGTGACAAACTGGCACTTTGCGCTCTTGATACACAAATAACTATTTTATTATATTTTTTAAAATGATTGTAGGAAAAATAAAGTGTGAAACACGTCCGCAAAGTTGTTTGTCACGCTCGAAAGGTTGCTGGCCTCCGTCCCGTCGGCCAGCAATTTCCTTTCTCGCGTGACAAACTGGCACTTTGCGCTCTTGATACACAAATAACTATTTCTAAAGCATTAGAAGTTTGTCAAATGATGCGAATAACATTTTTGTTGGTTTTGCTTGTGCGCAATTGCATTGTTTGTCATTTTATTTCATTGTGTTGTCTATTTTAAAGCAAAAATATGCTGCGCTGACGAAATTTTAAGGTTAGTAAATTTTATAATGAATAGAAAATGTTATTATGATGTTATCAGAGAAATTAGAGGAATTTACGATGGTCCTAAAAAACATAGTATGTATGTATTATTCTTGTTCTTTATTACAAGATTCTCATATCTATTATTAAATGAAACACTTATCATGAATTTATTACTTTTTATTTATATGACGACATTACTTCAACACAGTAACACACGAACGAGACTCTTTGCTGTGTATATTTTTTACATTGTATTTTTATGTCAGCAACACAATGCTGACTTGCCCATATAACCATAAGGCCTATGCTAACATATATCTTACACGCTAACATTTTTTATTTTTTTTTTTTTTTATTTAATCAGACGTGTTACAATCATAATCGCCCAAGTAAGCAGGTCGATTATACTTTTTTCCCCAACTACTAAGCTGTTTCTCAACATTTTCATTGTCCACAGTCTGATTGATTTCATTCTGACTGTTTACATTATAATTATTTACGTTTTCATAAATTAACTTATCATCATTAACAGTTTGATTAATAATATTTTCATTCAGAGTATCAAACAATCTACCAACATTCAATCAATCTTTAAATTTATAAGTATCAATTAAGATGCTATTCCTCAAACACGATTCATCACTTTCTTTGTATGGTATTACAGTTTCGCTCAAGAAGATTCTATTCCTTTTGTAACTATTTCCCTCGTTATCTTTAACTAAGTACGAGTTATCATTGAAACTTTTTAATACTATGGCTGGTACCCAAATTCTATTTTTCTTTAATAGTATATGGTATTTTGATTTTTGTGAAGATCCGGCAATTTTTTCGAACTTTGACTGTAGTACCTAGCTTGTTCGTTCTGACGAAGCTTTTTTCTGACGTTGTCATGATTTACCATTTGCGGTTTTAGGTTACCATAATTACAAGGCAACTTAGTTTTTATCCTACGAGACATGATTAATTCAGCAGGGGAATATCCGATGAATTTTAATGGGGTATTCCTGTATTCCATTAGTCCTAGTCTAATTTCATCTAACGTACCACATTTCCTTACTATGTTCTTGGCTATACCTACGCCTTTCTCCGCAAGACCATTACTTCTTGGATATTTCGGACTTGATGTTACATGATTAAAACCGTACTCTTTACTAAACTGTTTAAACTTGTAATGGTTAAAACGATTATTGTCTGTGACTAGTATATCTGGTATTCCCATTCGAGAAAACACCTCCTTCAATGCCAATATTACTAGTTCAGCTGTTTTATTTTCTATCTCTACTAGCTCAATCCAGTTAGAATAAGAGTCTATTATAACTAGATAGTTTGTGGTTCCTATTTCAAATAAATCAGAAGCTACCCTTTCCCATGGACGTTCCGTTATCGGATATGGCTGTAATGGTTCTTTACAATTGGCTTTTTTGTATTTCTGGCAATTGTAACATGAATTTATATAATTTGTGATATCATTAACCATTTTTGGCCAATAAACGTTTTGTCTCTCCTTGAGTATTGTTTTTTCTATACCTATATTACCATTGTGTAATAACCCGAGTACTTCCTCAAACTGGTAGGGATAATTAGTTTTTTGCTCAAAATATTAAATTATTTGGTAAAACGATTTCATCTTTAATTTTAAAATAATGTTTAAGTTCGGAGTTTAAATTACTTGGCCATTGGTTTTTATTTTTATACTCTATTACTTTAGATAATATTTCATCATTCTGATAGGCTAACTCGAATTCTTTCCTTTTTTTATCAGAAATTGCTACATTCTGAGACAGTGCATGAACTATATATAACATCTCTGGGTCATCATCTACAGGATCCTTAATGTAATCGTGCAGTAACTTTATTAATATCTTTTTTGCAATTGTTACTAACGGCTTGTTATCCGAATGCACCTTAAATTGTATACAACACTACTGCTAGTAATTCCTTTTCTATTTGCGCATACCTTTTTTCCGTATTGGTTAATGCTCTCGATGCAAAGGAAATTGGCTGACCTGATTGTAACAAGCAACAACCGATTCCATCTTTAGATGCATCAGTTTGTATGACTATTGGTTTGTTGTAATCAAAAAACGCTAGCACGGGTTGAATGGTTATTTCCTTTTTTAACCCACTAAATTCGTTTTCATGGTCGTCAGGCCAAATAAACGGAACATTATTTTTTGTTAGTTCCCTTAATCTAGAAGTCTTTCTCGACATATTAATTATAAATCTCGATAGAAATTTGAATATACCCAATATTCGTAACAATTCATTTTTATCTTTTGGGGTTTCTAACGCTTCTATAGCCCTAATATGCTTGAGATCTGGTTTAATTCTTTCCTTAGAGATTACCATTCCCATAAAACTTACTGAGTCTCTTTTATATTGTAATTTATTCGGATTGAACCTAATATTATATTTTATCGCTGTTTCTATTACACTATTCATTGCTAAATCATGCTCTTGTTCGTTACTATCAGATACAATCAAATCGTCAAAATAAACCTCGACGTTACCAATTCCTCCACAGATCTGAATCATTTTCCTCTGAAACACTTCTGGTGCTACAGAGATACCAAAAGGCATTCTGAGGAATTTATATCGCCCAAATGGCGTATTAAAGCAACATAAAGTGGCGCTCTCATCCTCTGACTTTGTCTGCCAAAACCCTTCCAAAAGGTCTATCACTGAAAAAACTGACTTATTTATCAACCGTGATGCAATATCATCGAATGTGTATTTAGTCGCTTAGGGTCTATACAAACTCGAAGGCTACCATCTGGTTTCTCAACAATTAATAATGAATTCACAAATTCAGTAGGGTAGTCTACTTTAGCTATTACTTCGCGAGCTACCATTTCATCTAAGGTAGTCTTTAGTTTATCGTGCAATCCAAATGGTATCCTTCTATTTGCATTTAAAATACCTATATAATTATTAACTAGTTTAATTTTATATAATCCTGGCATTGTTCCTAATCCACTGAACAGATTTTTATTCACATTTAAAAATTCTTGCGCAGTTTTAATATTTAGTTCTATCTTACAAATATTAGTTTTTTTAATTAACCCTAATTCTACACAAGCCTAACCTGACAATAACTGCTCTAAATTTTCATTGATTATTGCAAATTCAATTTTTTTCTTTATATTATTTATACTTATGGTAATACTACAAACACCTAAAGATTTTATTATGTGTTCACCATAACATTTTTAGCGTGAGATTACAATTATTTACAGTTAAATTTGTATCTAATAATTTGATCGGAATTACACTGATATCAGCACCTGTATCTAATTTAAATTTAATAATTTTATTACCACCCTCAATTTTCTCATACCACGTTAAGTTGTAGGCAGTTGTAGCTAGATTTCCAATTTACCGAATTGATTTTATGTTAAACTTTTGCTCAACTGGATCTGCTATCTTAACTCCATGTACAGCGTGACGTTGTTCCGATTTACTCTCATTTTTATTAATAAAACATTTTACTGCAAAATTACCCTTTTTTCTGCAATATGCACATGTCAATCCATATGCAGGACACTTGTTCTTTTGGTGTAGTTTTCCACACCTTCCACAATTTATATTTTTTTCTTTTGGTAAATTCATATCAGCCTTTTTGTTGTTACGGTTTATTACATTAACCGTTCTGCTTTCCTCGCCATCCAACATCTTTATGTATATTTTGCCTTCTTCAACTATTTTACAGAACTCGAGCATTTCCTCTAGGGTTAAATTTGGCTCTCTTAAGAATTTTTCCCTGCACACTTTGTCCAACACTGACTCTACTAGCCTATCTTTAATCATCCTATTTTGGTATGATTTATTACATTCACAAGCAAACTCACATAGTTTTGCTTGTGTGCTTAATTCATTATAATAATTTTCGATGGTTTGGCCCGTTTTTTTACTTAAATTATTGAATTTGAATGTCGCCATCGTCGTGTTCTTTATTGGAGCACAATGTTTATCAAATTCACTCACGATTCGTTTTAAGGTTATGTCCACCTCATCTTTTATCGAAAATGTGTTATATATTGCAGTTCCTTCATCACCAATCGAATTTAGGAATATTGCAATTTTCATTCTTTCTTCCACTTTTTCTTTTCCAGTGGCTATTATGTTTATTTCGAATCGCTGTTTCCATTTCTTCCATGCGTCAGCCACATTATTATTAAATGACATCGGCGTGATGGAATTACTATCTCTAATATTTGCTGCCATCCTTTGTTATTTTTAGTTTATTTCACTATTTTTTTTTATCATCTGACACCATGTATTATTCTTGTTCTTTATTACAAGATTCTCATATCTATTATTAAATAAAACACTTATCATGAATTTATTACTTTTTATTTATATGACCACATTACTTCAACACAGTAACACACGAACGAGACTCTTGCCTTTGCTGTGTATATTTTTTACATTGTATTTTTATGTCAACAACACAATGCTGACTTGTCCATATAACCATATGGCCTATGCTAACATATATCTTACAATGTACAACAAAAATTAGGCCCGTTGTACATTTCTGCTAAGCTAAGCGAGAAACGTACTTTATATTAGCATAGTTTAGACCGCTTAGCTCACTCCGTTGCACATTATAGCTAGTTACATCGCTCACACTTACATTGATTTTTCTGCATAATTCATTTATTATGATTTATGACACAATAGCTAATATAACTAAGTAGCCTACGAGTTAATAATAAAATATACAATAACATCAGTGTATATGTGAGCGATGTTAGCTGACATAGCAAGCTGAAGACAACTCGAGCTAAGATAGTTTGCATCGCTCAAAACAAAAAACATATAGCTCGCATAGTTTAGCTCAAGTGTGCAACGTTTCATTAAATGTTCGTTCGTTCCAACCGAAAGCTACGCACATAGCCCACATCGCGTAGCTTAGCTTAGCTGAAATGTGCAGCAGGCCTTAAGCTTGGTTCATAACATCGGGAGCGACATAGGAAAAATACCATAGTTATATAGCATAGAGTTGAAGTTAGTAGCTGTTGATTTTGCTCAAAATATTTGTCTATTTTGTACGTCATTTTATTTGTGATATTTCTCATTACACATTTCAATTTGCGTTTGGATTTGGCCGTGTTAATACCAAATTTTTTTGTAGTTTTGTGATTATTGTGAGATTTTAAAAGTATTTTTCATTTTTTGTCGGGTTTCTACAACGTTTTTAATTTATTTTCTTGTTTCTCGTTTCAATTTTTTGTTCATTTTACAAGGTTTTCAGTTTATTATTTTAATATGTTTTGCCTATAAACTTTAAATTTCCCTTTATTAAACTTGTTATTGGCGCCATTTTAATTTAATTGTTTTAACCGTGTTTCATTAATTTTTATTATATTATACTTTTAATTCACCACAATTAATTTTATTATTTTAATATTTTCTCATTTCTAATTTTTATTTGCACAAAAAACACATCAACATCAAATTTTAATGTGGAGTTCGATTGGGCAAAATAAATTATTTTACTGTCAAAAACGCGTACGATTGGGCAGAATAAATTATTTATCTTTTGATTTAAATCAATTTTGACAAATCGAAATTTTTGCAAGATTTACCTATTCCAACAAAAAATAAATGTCAATCACAATTGTGACAACTCAAGACGTCAAAAAATTCGTCGTTTTTAATCACTCCGGAATTTTTATGAATTCGCTATTTATTAATACATAAGTTGTGTTATTAAAATAATTTCTGTGACAAAATCTCTTTAATTTTGTGCATAAACAAACTAAAGATCAATCGAACCCGACGCAAATAATAGAAAATAAAATCAAATGAAACGTGAAAAAAGAGCTATTTAGCGCGTTTTTTACTAAGAGCAAAATATTGCTAATAATTTTGTTTTTTTTTTTTTGTTTTTTGTTTGGTAACCCTGCGCTACCCTTTGCTCAAAGTAAGAATTTTTTCAACTCGAGTAAGGAACAAGTAGGTGGAGCTTATGTTATTTAAAGTGATTTGATTGATAGAGAGTTCGTAAATATGTAAATATGTACTATGGTATTTTTCCCATGTCGCTCCCGATGTTATGAATCAGGCCTTAAGGATTTTGAAATTTTAATTTTATTTTTTAGTTTGTAGAATTCAAAATATCCATGAGATGACAATGTTAATAAAAAATGAAAAGCGAAAACTTTTAAAATATGATTTATTTACAATAAACTGATGTTTATATTATTTATTGATTAATTAGTCAGCACTGATTTGTCAACTAATTCCGTACTAGTATGTACCTTATTCCGTGCGTTGTATATTAATTGTGAGCACGCTTACCTGTCTCAGTAAAAAGATAAAAATAGAATAAAAAATTAGTGTCAAATAAATTCAGCCTTTATTAATTATTAATAAATATTTAAATAATCAAGTAAAACAAAAATAAAATATATAATTAAATAAATATTTCAAATTTCAAACTTTCTTGAAATAAATCACACGTCGAAATCTTTTGTTACATCTATTTAATTCAACGCTCCTTCATACACATCATTATTTCATGGATAATATAAATTCTTATTTATTAGTTGCGTATTACACAACATTTCACAATCAATTGAAGACCACCAAAAGGAATTGAATTTATTAGCAAAATAAACGGTATAAACCCGTAATATATATGTATTTACATAAATAAACTAATAAACAAGGATTTATATTATCCATGAAATAATGATGTGTATGAAGGAGCGTTGAATTAGATAGATATAACGTTTGTCTCTAGCTGACTTCTTGGTGATTAAGTTGGTTCCGTTTGCACTAACACTGGTAGCCTAGATGGCTCGCACCATTTATCAATTACTAATGGACCTTCAGTGGTTTGCAAAGGAGCAACGGATGTAGTTTGCTCATTTTCTAGATCAGGAGATCGACACGATGTTGCGTATCTTTCATAGTCCTTTGAATCATCAATTGGTTGGTGTATCTCAATATTCTTATGACGCGTCGATGTTTCGCATCGCTTTCGAAGTTGGTTTTGGTGCCTGCGCCATCTGCCTCGGTTCGTTTGCACCACGTACATCATCTTGCCCTGACAACTAATTATTTCACCTCGAACCCATTTGTCACCTTGAGAAAAAAATTTTACCCAAACACTGTCATCAGGTTGAAACTTCGAAGTTGGTTCGCCAACAGATTCTGTTTGGACGTATATCTTTGGTAGCAGGGCGGCCAGAAGATTTTTTGATTGGCGCCCATGAAGCAACTCCGCCGGTGATTTATTAATCTTCGGCAACGGTGTAGTTCGGTATGTACTCAAAAACGTTAAGACAGCCTTCTCTCTACCTTGCCCTTCCAGCGCAACTTTGAACAAAGTGGTTTTACATGTCCTTACAAACCGTTCTGCTTCACCGTTGGATGCTGGATGGAAAGGTGCCGTCGTCAAAAGCTTAATGTTTCCCCCTGCGATAAAATCTTTGAACTCTTTTGATGTGAATTGAGCCCCGTTTTTGGTTACGATGGTATCAGGAAACCCTTCCAATGCAAAAATTGACCTGAGAGATCGGATGGTAGCTTCGGCAGTAATGTTTTTCAAGCTAACCAGGTAAGGAAAGCGGGAAAAGGCATCCACACACACAAGCCAGTAACAACCCCAGAATGATGAGTTTATTCGGTTTCGGCCAATCGCTGAACTCCTTTTTCGGATCGACGTTTAATTTGTTGCAGATGTCACACGTACTGGCTTTTTCACGTATGCTATTGTCTATTGCGGGAAACCAACAATATCGCCTGGCCATCTGATTCATCCTAACCATTTTCCAACGGCCTTTGTGCAGAAGATCCAATACATTTGCTTGAATTCCGGATGGAATAACTACACGAAGATAATCAGACTGTAATAGAATAACTCCATCATGTATCGTTAGTGCCATTCTTTTTTCAAAATAGGCAAACATGTCTTTTTCTAAGTTTAATGAATCCTTAGACCAACCGGTCCTAATAAAATGTGATACACTTTTTAGAACAGGATCTACTATCTGGACCCATAGGTAGTCTACTGAGAGCGTCTGCATTGCAGTGAAGGTCAGTATTGCGATATCGAATTTCATATTGATAACCCATTAAGATGATCTCCCATCTCGCTAATCGGTTTGCAGTTACGACAGGAAGTTTGCTGCTCGGCCCAAATAGGCTCACTAATGGTTTGTGGTCCGTGATCAGTATAAATTTTCGCCCGTAGAGATATTGGTGGAACTTTCGGACACCAAATATTATGGACAAAGCCTCTTTCTCAATTTGGCCATACCTTTTTTGTGCGTCAGTCATCGTCTTTGACGCAAATGCTACAGGATGCTCGGTGCCATCGGGGTAAATATGCGAAATTACCGCACCGACACCGTAATAGGATGGTTTTATTCTGGTTTTAAGTGTGTCGAAAGCCTTTTACTGGACAGAACTCCATACGAATTCGGCTTTTTTTTCCTCAAGTCATTTAAAGGTGCAGAAACTTCTGAAAAATGTTTAATGAATTTATGATAATAATTTACCTTACCCATAAACGACTGAAGTTCCCCGATATTACTCGGTCTCGGCATCTTGCGAATGGCTTCCAAACCAGACTCTGATAATCTGATACCTTTTTCATCTATAATATGGCCTAAGTAATCCACTTCGGTCTCTGCAAATCTACACTTATCCAATTTGACAGTCAGACCGAGTTCTTGAAGTCGCTGGAATACTGATTCAAGTGTTCATCTAAATTGCTCCCTGCCACAATTATGTCATCCAAATAGTTTGCACAGCCTAGCAAACCAGCTAACACTTGCTCCAGAAATTTTTGAATTATCGCCGCTGAACTGGAAATTCCCATCGGTAGTCTTTGGTACTGAAACATTCCAAATGGAGTGTTTACAACGACAACTTCCTTCGATTTGTCGTTCAGCTGAAGTTGCAAGTAAGCATTGGATAGGTCGATCTTTGAAAAATAACGACCTCCACATAACTTGTGAAATAGTTCCTCCGCCCGAGGTATATAACATTGTTCGACCTGTATCTGAGTGTTCAATGTGAACTTAAAATCACCCACGATATGAACTGAACTGTTCTTCTTCGCCACGGGTACAATGGGTGTTGCCCAATCAGAGGTAGAAACCGCCTTCCAGATTCCGTCGTTCACCACTCGGTCTACCTCTTTCTTCACGGCTTCCATTTGTGCAAACGGAATCGGGCGGGCCTTGCAAAACTTAGGTTGAGCATTCGCCTTCAACTTTAAACTAGCTTTATAAGTTATACAACATCCGATTTTATTTACAAATACGTTCGGATATTTTAACGTTAACTCGACTGCTCTTTTCTTCACCTCCGAATTAGACTCAAGCGCTCGAACCTCCTCGGTTTTTTTGCTGTAATCTGAAGCCCCAAACGATCAAAAGCATCCATGCCCAATACGTTGATTCCAGAATCGGAACAAGTAACGAGCAAATTTAAGTTTGTACTAACTTCGCCAAACTTAATTTCAACATTAAGTACCCCTCGAACAGGTATCTCTGTACCTCCATAAGCGCACAGAACTTGGTTGGTGGGTTGATAGGGTGGTTTCCAAAATTGTTTGTAGCCGGTCATGCCAATCATAGAACAAGTAGCACCTGTATCTACCAGAATTGACATGTTTGTTCCATTCGTTGTTAACTTTCCTGTTAGTTCCCATAATCTCCGCTAAAAAGACTTGGTCCGCGACCTCTAATGTTCTGATGTACTCTGATTTTTTTTTTGAGTCTCGTCTTGCCCTTTATTCCTAAAACGAGATTGGCAAACAGATTTTATATGGCCTACCTTACCACACTAATGACATTCAGCTTGTCTAAACCAACAAGATTCCCTTTTATATTTGCTTCCACAATCTTGGCACGATTTGCGATTGTGGAACGACATGACTGTGAGCAATTGCGTGATTGCTCTTGTCGCTGTCTGGAATATTGATATCGCGACCTTCCCCTTGGTCGCTTTTGCTCTACTATTTGTTGAACCTCTGGCAAGAAATTATTTTCCATCCCCTGTATCGCGGCCACCGTCTTACATGTGCTGTCGTACATATCTGCTAGAGTAATAATATCCGATAACGTCGGATTTTTCTTCTAGAGAGCAGCGGTCCAAACTGAATCGTGAGGTGCCTTTAGGATAATTGCATCCCTTATCATTTCATCTACGTATGCTTGATCATAAGTCAAGTTTTCGTGGTGGTGTAGCAGAGTTTTATCTGCTACTTCTATTTGTATTTATACCTTAAATACAACATCTTTAATGGCACAGACTCCTCGATTATTTAGCAATAAAGGAGGGTTTAATTTATTTTTTAATACAGCCGTGGCATCATACATTAAGATATCATCTTGATCAGGCCAACACCAATTAATCCCGCTCATAATCATCGTTTTCACTTCGTATTTAATTGGCTCCTCATTAACCACGTTCGTCACAATTCCGGGGAAATTTTGTCCCTCATATGTAATGACTACATACTCTTCCTGTTTTAGGGGATTTCTTATTTCCTTTCTGGTTGATATTTCCTTTAGCCTTTGGTTTTCTTTTTCAATTCAATCTTTTCCAGTTTTGACCGTTTTTCTTCTTCGACACGCCTTTGACGTTGATTGTTGGCTGTTGCCACTGTCAGAGTTAATTTTTTTTTTACCTCGTTTCTTTGCATCATTTAACGTTGAAGTTTGTGGCCAAAAAAATGGATTTTTAAATGGAGTTAGAAATTCTGATGCTTTACTCGCTTGAATGTTTTCCTCAACTATTTGACTCGTTATTCGATTCGAGTATGGTTTTGTTAGCCTTCGGAGTTGAAATGACTAGGCTTCCATTCTCTTATACTTCTAGATCTATAACTGTGACATTCTCGGTATTATTATTCAAATCAGTTTTAACGCTTTTTCAGAAGTAATATAAATTCTCACCTTTTATATCTCCTACCCATTCATCACCACAATTCAAAAATGTATTTAATTTGACATTTCCTAACCTTTTACCTAATAAGTTTGCAAATTCGTATAAGTTGCCTTGATTTAATGGTGATCGCCCATAGTTATCTGCATTAGTGGAAGTGTTAGCACCCGAACCTTCGTTTGCCGTAGACTTTAAAATTTTTGCCTAATCTAGCGCTTTTGCGTCGAACGGAAATAATCCACATGAACGAAATCCATTTTGAATTATTTCCGGTTTAAGTATTAGTTTTCAATACAACCATCAAGTAGTGGGCCAAACTCTTCACGTTTTAAACGACGTCCATCGTTTTCCATTCACCAAGAATATACTATTTTTCTCCAAGAACTCTTGAGACTGTGGAAAACAGCTACATCCATGGGCTACAATAGGTGGGTCGAATTTGGTAATAAAGCTGTTAAAATGATTCCGTTATCTCTACAAAGTAAATATAGGCATTAATTTGCCATCAGCAGACGCTCCGAGGCATAGCGTGAGGCATTCTTTCTCATCGTTGCCTGACCTGCTATATACTTGCTTAGCACCCTTCCTTACTAAAACACCCTAACCTTTTGGACAAAGGATAAATGCTGATTCATCGCAGTTAAAAATCGTGAAGGCTCTTGTAGCACTTATGTTGTAGGTAGTTATGGACTATTTCTCTTCTAGGTAGTTATGGACTCTCTCAAACCATGCCCTAATCTTTCGTTAATTAACAGAAAGTCAAGATGGGTCAATATCTGTGTGACTCTTTGACATATAGTAGGATTTCTATTTAAAAATCCTTCGTACCAATGTCTGCCTAGCAAGCCATTTTTAAACATATTAGGACGATTAAGGTTTTTTACGAGTTTTGATAGTGTCTAAATGAGTTGATCTCTTCTAATTGGAAATCCAATTTATGTTAAATGCTGCACCCATTTTACAAAAAGGTCTTCTTCAGATGAGCTGAGTATGGTGAGCACCCCTGCAGATGACTGCTTTGTGTATTTATTTTTGACCTTATCTAATAATGTCTGTTTGGGTATGTGATTAACTTTAGATGCTTTATATGCAGTTATAGTTCCATGTTTTACCAAGTCAAGAGCTTCTGACAACGCTTCAGGCGTATATGTGTCTCGTGACATAATGTGATGTAATTTATAAAACTATAAATATATGAAAAATGTATATACTTGAGTATATCCATACTTGGTTCATTTATTACTTTTGACAACCTGGGTCAAATAATACGTATTATTTAACTTAATAAATTACACTTTACTTACTTACTTAGGTTATTTAAAATTATTTAAATTACGTTGTATTATCTAAAACGTATTTTATACACAATAACACTTTCACACTACACAGCGACTATACTTACCCCGTTAACACAGGAAAATGAATGAAATGCATTAAAAGATTTATATTATTAGGTAATTCCCCGATTAACAAATAATTTAGTAATTCACCATAACGTCTAAACGATCCAAAATTTTGCGTTAGAACGTATACATAGAATTCCGAAATTACGGCCCATAGAACGCCATTCCGCGCTAGCTAAATATAGTTTAAACATATATTTATCGTATTTATCATGTATTTTGCAGTAAAAAGTATTTCCATTCAAGTAATAAGTGAACACTGAATAACTATTTATATGAAATATCAAATAAACTTGAAAAGAGTTACTTTGGTAAATCGAAGATGACCTCATTATTTTCAAAGCATCAGTTGTTACAATTCACAAAAATTTAAATTCTGTAAAAAAAAAATCGAGGTACGTAATTATGTCAGGCCTACCTTTATAGTATAAACATTATCTTAAAACCAACGATCGTATAATCTTTCGGAGTAGATGTGTTCACCCAAATCATTGTGGATTGGCAGCTGAGTTGCTGAATCAACGAGATTTCTGCGTTTAAGATCGACATCCATTACGATCCGAAATAGTCGCGAGCCTATATATAGAATTATAATGACTTAGCAGGCTAATTTTATATTGGCTTATTTAACTGTCAGAACTTGGGCGCACTCCAATTTTTTTGTTTTATCATCTATAACCACTTACCAATTTCATGGATCTTGCAAAACTGATTGTTGCGCCTTCTTAAGAACAAAATGTACAGCCTTTATTTCTGGATTTACGGTAATTCGATCGGATGATCTTCGTGTTGTCGTGTTTTTGTATATTTTCTTCGATATTTCAGTTCCAGCACATTATTCTGGGGCATATTAAGTTCTTGCTTTATGACATCTCTATACTCAACAATAATAGCAAGTCAAGCTTTTTAATTTTCTTTGCTCTGTTGCATCTAGAGTCTATGAGTGACTTCTAATTTCGTCTAGGAGCTAAAATTAATTTATCAAAACCCTCGGATATTTGTGCATTTTTCATCAGTAATCAACAGCTTTTGTATGCCGGTACTGGGAACCGCGCCTTGAACAGCCCATGGTTTCAGCTATCTCACAATATAACAAATATGTGTTCTATATTAACCTTATTCAGGCTTCCGAACATCTCAACCAAGTTGAAATTTTCTTCCACGCAAGTTGCAGTCCCTTCGCGAGGACGCTAATGAAATATTGAGAACGGATTAAAATAGAAGGTCTAGAATACATTACCTGTTAAATAATACCTCGTAATTCTGTATTTTAATCTACTGATTTGATCTGAACTCGTTGATACACAAAAAACCGCACCGTTTAAATTTGTTCTTTACCAACCATCCGGATAAATAAATAATTTCAGCTGGAATCTGATTTAAAACTTTCACCACACTCGTAAAAATCAAGTGGTAGTCGATGCAATGTTAAACTTCTATGTTCAAACTCCCTTATTTTAAACGCAGCGGTGTTGTCGCCTCAAGGTTCGATTCAGCTGTATTCATATTCTTCATCAACGATATATTATATCCCGATTTTAATTCAGTTTGTTCATCACGGATAGCGAATCGTATTTTGCTTCCCGAAACAAGCATATTCACTTCGAGCACATTCACCTCTGAAACAAATCCAAATTCTGTCTTTCTTGACACAACACATCGCCGTAAAACTTCGTCCGGGAAGAATTTTAGAGATGAAAGTCTATTCACCCATAAATGCAATAAACATGTAATTTGGCCCCCACTTGGCAATTCCCGAACGGTATCCTTGTTAGGTTTACAGCTTGACTCCAGACTCATAAAAATCTAATATATCCACATGCAGCATCACAAAATGCAGATATTAGTGTCAAACAGGAAAAAATTATCACCTTCTGAGCTATTTCAACACGGTTAGAAGGCTCCGGTCGCACAATGTTTAACCGATATAATAATCCTTAAATTAACGTTTGATATACGAGGCAGATTGTCGAAAATTCTATTAGTGCCGAGAAAACTTTGAAACCTGCTTTACGAGAATTGTGTTCCATATACAATCAATATGAGAGAGGTTTATGAAACCTGGGGGTGGCTCCGCCTTATGAAAAAGAAGAATATAAAAATATAATCCGGTCTGTATCTGCACATTGTTCCCGGCAAATTTCAGATGTTTCGGCCTTCAGTCGAATGGCGAAGAGGCCCTTATGCCCAACAAAACAAGAGTCATAGAAAAACATGGTTGCAACGCTACGTCGAGCATACAACGGTCAAAAGCAGAAGATTGCGAGTTTGTAGGAAGTGATATCAGATAAATGAGGAACTCAAAAGCAGGCAGAATTTGAGAATATGATGCCCAAAACAAAACATTCGATAATGTAGCTAGTCTGCATCAATTCTTAATGATGACTGTAAATTTGATACAATTTTAAAGGATGGTGGTGGATTTACAATGGACCAAAAAACACCCCTCTTAGCATGAAGATTTTGAACAGGTTTTCATGGTTAATTTCAAGGTCTCAAAGACCTTGAAGTCAACCATGAAAAATTCAGAAACCATTAAAACAAACAAACAAAAAATTTAATTACACTTATTACGAATTTTGTTGAGGGAAATTAATCTACCTAGTGGAATATTGTCGTCCTTCATAGACTATTTAATATAGCTGGAACGGTTCTCAAGCAAATATGACCCATTTGTTTTATTAAAGCATTTTTCTATATGGTAATTCTTTCAGAAACATACAACGATTATTTGATATCGAGTACCTACTAACGTGAAAGTTTACATTCAGTCAACAGCTGTTGGATTAATAACTTTGAGAGCCGACCATTTATCTAAACGGGAGCCGTGCCCTGAAATAGCTTCATGACATGATAGAGCAAACAAAATGTATACTAAAAAGATATCTCGATAATAGATACAGATATTTAGACGTTTTAGATTGAAAATGAGAGAGGAAGAATGGTACTTTACGATGGATGCATTGCTTTTTTACTGCTGAAATTTCCTAACAATACAGTAAAATATTGAAAACCTATAAAACAACCTTTTTGCACTTTTAGGTTAGGATATCCCAAAATACTTACATGATAGGACAATTCTGCGGTCAGATTCGGATTCAGCATCGAAAAATACGTCGGAAATGATAACTATCCTTGTTTCTGCTCGTTTTTTTTGTCGACCAGTGTTATTAATAAGTGACATAACACTAGAGAAGTAGCTTTCGAAACACGAAAATGTTGTTCTTTACACTTTTTTGGGGTAGCAGTAAATCTACAGTTTTGATGTGAAAGTTTAAAAATCACGCTGTGATATTCTTTATTCAACGTCATTCTTGCAACTGATTAAAACAAAACATGATAATTTTAAATCGACTACTATTTAGACTGAAACATTTGAATTTTTCTGAAAAAATAACGGGATTTTTGAATTTAAAATCGTTTCGTTTTTCATCGGAAGAAATTGTGTTAGGTAAAAATGCCGCAAATGTCATTTTTTGCATCAATCGAAACACTAGAAAAGTTAGTGAATATTAAGATTCTTATAGGCGAAGTTGGTTTGGCTGCGACAAAATGAATTTACTGGAGCGTTGTTATTGCTAAATAACTTTAGGTTTTCCTCTGAAATGAATTAAAAAACTTTGTTTGCATCGTTTTCCAATATGACACTGAAACCAACAGAATGGTACCTACAATGGTTCAGATGAACTTTATCTCCGTTTAGCTTCTGTTCAATACTTCGTTAGGAAAATAGTAAAATGCTCTAAAAAGAATTGTATTTGACATCAGTTTGAACAACGTTTATGATCAGTCCAGCAAATTGAGAGTAGTTGTTTGCATTGCTTGTTGCTTCATCCTGATCAGATCAAAGGTTAAGAAATACAGCTAAAACAAAAGTAGCAATATAGTAGCATCGCCGAATATCGGGTGTCATTTCTTGTAAAACAAACCACAGCAAACCAAGATGCACCTAAAAGCAGCGTTTTGTAGACTATTTTGGGTGCATACCACCATGATTTTTCAACTATCTAATGAACAAAGGTAAAAACTAAATGACACGGGGTAAATTTGACCATTAACTATTGAAAAATAGAGAATTTTTTTCAACTTGAAATTGAAAAATGGGGACAACACAACAGGTCAAATGAACTTGTAGGGTATAACGTATACCAGAGAGAGCTCAAGAGACTATAAAAATGTGTTCCATTAGAATGGTTTTTTTAGGAGAACAACATTTTTAATCATTTTGTGCTCATCTTTTGGTCATCACTCTTGAAATTTGTAATTTTTGTGCTGCTTCGATTTTGTTACATGAAGTAATGATTCCATGATCCCACAAACCATAATAAAAGAGACCGTTCATGATGGTTTACAACACGAAATGAAAAAATTCAAATTTTACTTTGGCGAATCGTTAAATGGTTTTCAAGGAAAATATAAATTTAACTTGGTTGAAAATAAATAATTGGCCAAAAAGAAATGGAGGAAAGAGAGTGCAATGCAAGGGTGTATTGTCGATTGTAAAGTAGGCTAAGCGCCTCTCGAGGGAAAAAAATAAAAATGATGCAACTGATAAACTGACACATGTCTCAAATGCGACGAAAGAAACTTTAGCAGTCAGGTAATTAAGAATTATTTTTATGATTAAAAAATAAGCATTATTTATGTGGAAATATGTTCCAAGCATGTTTTTGGTAATGAAGTGTTTTTTATTAACAATCTTAATCGTCAAATTATCAGCAATTTTCCCGCTAGGTGGAATCCATGGTGCTCCAATCGTAAATATCACTAGAATTTTCAGCTTTTATCACCTGGGCAATACTGGTAAGTAGTTAAAGGAATTGTTTTAAGTACCTATGCAAACTTAAAATGCATTCACTTTAGGGAAATTGTTGTAAAGAATTTTACCAACTAACAGCTTACAAACTTGGCATCAACCAGCCTTAAGAAAGGACTGTGCGCAGATTAAGATCAACGATCGAATTGCGCTTCTTATTTTGATTTATATTGCGTTGCGGAAAACATCATTATTTATTCGAAATTATAACTAAGGAAGGAACTACTATTAGAAATTTGAAGA
The DNA here is from genome assembly GCA_958295665.1 of Tipula vernalis. Classification (NCBI taxonomy): domain Eukaryota; kingdom Metazoa; phylum Arthropoda; class Insecta; order Diptera; family Tipulidae; genus Tipula; species Tipula vernalis. The sequence continues at coordinate 84,910,065 of OY282559.1, read as the reverse complement.
TTTATATTTAGTTTTTGTGCCCTCACATTTATTATTTTGGCATTCTTGCCATAAATCAACAAAAGATACATCTACTTAAGTGGTGTTTCATATCGCGTATAGTGATGTTTCACAGATTGCAACGTGCGATCTAGCTCATAGAAGTGGGATAGTAAATAAATGGTATGTAGGTTATGAAAGACCGAACAAAGTGTGTCATCGAATTATAAACTAAGTCGACCCGAGTATTAAAAAGTTGAAGTAAAATGAGTAGGCAGTTGAAGTGGCAATTTACTTGGATGATTATTCGCTAACCAGTAACCTCGAAGACAAGAATTCGAAACTTAACGTTTTTGTCAATCAATACGAGTATAAAACCTCTTCTCGTCAACATGACACGCCCGGGTACTAATCAATTTTATCGTAGTATTTGTATGAAAAAGGGTAAATTACGGTAATAAATATTTTGACCTACTGTTATCAGACAAAATGTAGGCTTCCAATGACGTACTGGCTTTTTTATTCTTTTTGGTAGAAAATCATACTAAAAATTTCATTTTACTTTTACTATTATAAAAAAAAAAACGTCATTCAACTTCAAAAATCACATATCGTCGTGTCCAAATAAGAGTATTACATCTGCAAACCAATAATTTTTTGGAGAGGCGTGTCAAGTTTTTAATGTTAAATTTGGCTTAGTTTTTTTTAAATAAAATTCTTGCCATACTTTTTGGAAACGAATTTATTTAAAAAAAAAATTAAGACGAAATTAGCATTAACAACTTTAAGCCTCTTCAAAAAATTAGCGATTTGCAGATGTAATACTCTTATTTGGACACGACGATATTCATCCCTCCATGAGTATTTCATTCAAGACGCAAATAATTCACTAACATTGAATGTTTGTACTTTTTCGTTGCGCCAAAACTAACCTTGAGTGTCCCGATAAAATTAAATACTACGATGCAATCAAACTCTGGATATACAAAATTATAATTTAATTTTTAAAAAAATTTTAAATTTATTTTCAAGACATTTTGAATGTTAATAAATAAATCATTATTTATTTAGTTTTACTACTTTTAGTTTCAATTTTAATTAAGTATTAAATAAATAATATAAAATAAACTAAAATATAATAAAATAAGCTTTTTAACAAAACAGAAATAAAATTTTGTGCACAAGGAAAAAATATTTATAATTTTTATTTATCTTTAGTAAATAAAATTGTCAAACTTCTAGTATATATCGAGGCGAAAAAATAAAATAACAAAAACCTGTCAATTGATTATAAAAATAAACCGAAAAAGAAACGAAAAATATTGCAATGTGTTTAGTCGATAAGGAAGTGTTTTATAGTATCGGAGGTAATTTGCTTGAGGTAGGTATGTCTTAAAAACTATTTGTAAATTGATAACCAAAAAAATGTATTCTAACAATAAAAGAAACCTTGATTGAATTTAGTTAATTAATAAGTGAAAATATTTTTAAAATTTAGTTTATCCTAAATTGGATTTAATTTAATTTAGCATGTTGTCCTACAAATTTAATAATACTTTAGAAACTTCCTAGACATTTAATAAATTTGTTTTATGATTATACTTTCCAAAAGCAGTTTATTCAAGATTTTCCTCCTTATCTAAAATTGGTACATCCTCTTTAGGCAACCTGGTTTGTCGTTAATGAGGCAAAATCTAATGATACTAATATATAATTTCCAGGTAGAGTTATTTTTATTTTGTTTCTTATATCTTCCACGTTTCAAATGGTCGAAAAAATTATTTCCTACAAAACAATTTAGAATATTGGACAAAAATTTTGATAAATTATTAAATGGTGACACCAAATATCTAATAACAATTGGTCTCATTGGATAACTAATTTTATGTATTTTTAGTAAACCTTATGGTCGTTGCCAAGACCCAATCATTGAATTTAAATTGGTTTGGATTGCTGAAATGCAAACTTTTCGAATTCGGATGCTTTGTCAGCTTTCAACATATAACATCTCCGGGTTACCTTTTAAAAAACAATTTACTTTGAAAGCATAGCTAATTTTTTGCAAATCATTTTCAAAAATCTATTTCCTAAATTATTATTACACTTATGCCCGATTTCAGAACAAATCAGCAATCTCCTTCAGTTAAATAATTTTTCGTCTCTTTCTTCTTTTATGAAATTGCAATTTGTTTCAAAATTCAAAATCAATGCTACCTGCTTATATTTCTTTTTTACATAAGCATTGTAACAGGAGAGTTAAACAGTTATTTCAGTGATATTGAAAAGGTAAATATTTAATTCTACCGTTAAATGCTCTTGTAATAAGGTAATGTAATCAGGTAGCATTGATTTTCAATTTTGAAACAAATTGCAATTTCATAAAAGAAGAAAGACTAAATATCTGAAATCGGGCATTAAAATGTCAAAAATGGAACTAACCTATTCCTAATATTACTATGCGTTGCATCAATAAAATCCTATTTAGAAGTACCACTGGACATAGACCGCCACACTTTCAGGGGAAGAAACCTAATACCTAACCCATTAACTAATTTTAAAATGTTGAAAAGGTCCAGAGGAATTTCTAAACTGCTTATCCAATTCACGATTCAATTTTCCCCATTCTCTGCTTCTCCCTTTAATAGTATCCATCTTCCACGATTGTTCTTTCTTCCGTATTGGTAATGCGTCGTCCTCTCCTAAACCAAATCGACGGTACCAATCAATTTCACTCCAATTCCATTTGTTAATTTTCTTAAACGTTTCTTTTTCGCACAATTTATTATGCCGAATAAAAGTCTGCTTATTATTTTACTAAAAAAAATACGTTATTTATAGATTTCTTTAGCGCCAAATCTTTTCTTAAAGTTTTAGTCAACATGATACGCTCCTCCTCTCCTCGATCCAAACACTTTAAATTTTTTTGGACTTTTTTTTTTTTTTTTTACTATTATACAACTTTTTACAACTGTTCTATTATAAGTCGACATTTTTAAGATTGCTGCCGGTCGATGATGGCAGGTGTATATCGCTAGGCGGCACAAACGTCCCGATCGGTTTAATTTCCTGATTCCGTTCACGCAGTTTTGTCATTTCTAGTTTTAATTTGTCTAGGATTGCTGTGTTTGGTTGATTAACGGCGGCTTTACTTTGAAGCACTGTTATTTCTTGTTCCTCTTGCTTCTTCTCTTTGAACGATTTCACCGAACGATTACCGTATAATCGTAGGAGTGATCCCCACGTTTTAATGTGTGGATGAAGAATCTGAATATTAAATGAAATATTAACTAGCTGCTTTTGTATAAAAATTTCCAAGTATCTTACCTGTAATATGGCTTGAGAAGCTCTTTGCTTACCATCTCGTTTATTTTTACATACGACCGTGGCCGTATGCTTACCAACCTTCATAGTAAACTCATTCTTCTTATGTTTGACCGTGTTCACCTCATAGTGTATCTGGATATCACCCAGTCCAAAATTTCGTTGCAGGCACGTAATCAATATGGCATGGGGTGATGGTTCAGTTGTTTTAGCACAAAACTCGGCCACTCTTGGATCCTCAATTTTGATTTCATCGAACACCGACAAATCCTTATAGTGATCAATGGGGCCAGATGATTTCGTGGTCGAGTTCAGCTTATCCGAAGAAATTTTGTCTCGCATTTCAGGTATGAGAACCTCAAGAGTTTCACGCGCCGCCTCACTTTTTGCCTGTTTTTTACTCGTTCCGTAACCTGTGCCATATTTTAAACCATTAATTGAAACCGTCGCTGAATAAGGTGTCGCCGCATTCTCGAGCTCTTTAAATTCGTAAGACGGTTGCTTTTTCAGGGCATGCTGAACATATTCGTGTAGTATGCAGACATAACTTTTACCATTCGGATTCATGATCCATTCCTTTTTGGCGCGTGCATTATTCGGATTCTCGCCCTCTTGCGATAAAACTGGAAATGTTATAAGTTTTGTACCATCGGGAAGCGTTGGTCGCTGTAAATTCTTAATGTTTTTTTTATTTTTGGTGAATTTGCGCCGAGCCGACCATGACTTGAAACGCATTACACGGATAGTCTTGAAATGGAATAGTTTACGGGCATAACTGGTCAATTGATCAGCCGACAATGATTGCTGTTGTAAATTTTCGGTTACAGTTTCTATTTTGGCGTGAGGAAATCGAGGTCCTGATCCTGACCCGCCCGATTTATTTGTTGTACTCGTAACTTGGCCGTTCTCTTTTTCCGCATTTTCTACAGTTTTGTGACCATTTTCATCGGGAGGCTCCTCCTGTTGTCGAATCATATTATTTTTTAATTCAGCCTCTTTATCGAGCGCTTTACGATAAGCTAGACAAGGGATAGCATTCAACGGAATTTCATGTTTCTGGAAATATAAAATGAAAAATTTCGATATTTATGAAAATGGGGATTAAGTTAGATTGAGATTACCCTAACACTACCGGGACCTAGAAAATAAGGCCGGGATGCTGTACAAACTCGAGTGGATTTGTGTAGAAAAAGCGGCATACCGCTATTGTGCGTAACTTGAACCCATCCCTCTGGAAGAACCTCGAAATGATTGTGACCCTTTTCCTCTAACACGACTTTATATCGCTCTTCGTATTGATTCTCCTTTCGTTTATATTTCATGTCGTCCGGAAGACCCGCATCCAACATCTTTTCAATATCGTCGTCATTAAGTATTGGCTCGTCCGAGTCCGACGAATAACCTGAATGAGTTCCTTCTACAAAATAATAAAAAATCAGATTAAATGGAATCAGGATTTTTAGGTAAAAATGCGACTATATGATCTGGTTCAGATGTTACCATTATCGGAGCCACTTCCATCGTCCAGCACCTCATCGAGAAGCTGGAAATTTCTCAAATTATTTTGTAACTGTTGGCTATTTGTATTCCCTAAATTAACGCTATGAACACTGTCATTCTCATTGTGTTTGATCCGCTTAAAGGGACACTCAATGAGCGACTCATCCTCTGTACTAGAGTTCATTGTTTATCACTAATTATTTATTTTGTAATATTATGTATCATAGAAATTAACTTAAATATAAACTATTCAAAAAAATTACTCAATTGCTGATTTGTGGGCCTTCTACTAATTACCAATGGTCATCAATCCAATTCCATTTTTTTCGTATGCAAATTTTTGTATTCGTGCGCGTGCACTTCACAATACAGCGAACACACACACGATTTTAAAAAATCACGACACAAAAAAAATTAAATTATTTTTTAATTTAATTTAATTTACTGGATTTTGGATGCACATTGGATAAAATTGGCAGAAAACCGATAGATTTCACACTTTTTCTTATCGCTTTTCTTCATTTCTTCCCTCACTGCTGCTGGACTTGAACGCCCATTTTTCGTCGTTTCTGTTTTTTTAGATGTGCTTATCTTCACATGTTATAAATTAACCATGCGGCGATTTTATCACTGTTGCATTATAAAATTTAACAATTTACAATGAATTCCATCCAAATAAGTAAGAATCCAAATGTAAATGATAAATTTGTGTTTGGAATTAAAATTAAAAAATTAATTGTCTTTTGATTTTCTTTGCGGAACGAATTTTTATTACGTCAGTTTGACTTTACCACAAATTTTACGCATGGTTGGTAAGGGATTTTGTTTGCCCAGTTAACCGTGATATTTTGGATATGTGAATACATAGTGAAATAGTCAATTTCGAAAGCCTTTTCATATTCAGCCTTTTCAGAGGTTGTTAAATATGTATACATACATATATCCATACATATGTTTAATGTCGATTTCGATTCACCTTTTACCAAATCTTTAAAAGATCAATTTCTAGGCTGTGTGAATCGAACAGTTGCTCCGTAATATAAATGTGTGTGTTTTTGACGTTTATATAAACATAACCTATAATTTTTATAGAAGATCGATACTCTACAAAAAACAATTTAACATATTCTAATGTTAATACATACCAACATAACAACAACAAGTTAATTCTTTAATATAAAATATTTACATAAAAATAAACAGAAACACAAAATATAACACAGAACACAAATGACGCTTTCAAAATAACAGTTCTATTTGTGTTTGTGTTAGTAAATCTGCCAAAAAATCGAGATTCGTAAACCAACAACAATTTTGCTCGACCGAGCGACTTTTCTTGACGAATCGAACAGTTTGACAGCAGAAAGAGCAAGCCAGCTTGCTCTTTTTTGGTGAATCGAAAACCACATAAGTATGTACACACATACATATCGTCAACATATTTAGTAACAACCGTCAGAGATGGAAATTCGGAGCAGTCTTATACCCTTGACAGACTAGGGATTAGCTAAGTGCGATTCGATTAGTGAAACAAGATTAGCTAATAATCCAACAAAGTCATTTGCGTTGACAGACCAGTGGCCCTATTCTGGCTATTCCCTGGGAATTGGGAATTGGGAAAAATATTGCTATATTTCCAAACTTAAATAATTCCCAATTTTTTATTCCCCAATTCCCAAAAGTGTATTCTGGCGTAATTGGGAATCATCCAATGGGAAAAACCACTATTTCAAATTTTGCAGCCGCCATTATTTAAAAATTTTATTTTCTACATATAAAATAAAAACTTTACCGATACTACGTTGTAAATAAAATTTTGAAAATACATAAAACAAACAGTTTCTTCTAATTCCCAAAAAAAAAATTTGGGAAAAATAAACGTCAAAACTTACATAAAATGGAATTATTTTTTCCCTACAATAAAAATTCCCAATCGCCAGAATACACTTTTGGAAAAAATAATTCCAAACTGCTAAAATACTGTCAAAATAGTTCAATTCCCAATTCCCAGGGAATAGCCAGAATAGGGCCACAGGGATAAGATTTCTAGGCAGAAAAGTAAAATACTATGATCATGATTCGCTCAAATATAGATAGTAAATCAACTGGTCTCATTTTTTAATTTAATATTATTAAGATTTATACATTAAAACACAATAGATTTTCTTTTTATAAACATAACCTCAAAATTTATTCAGCGCAAATTGTTTAATGTTAAATTCTTTCGGAAAAAAAAACACCCTGAGGGTAAAAAATTTTACTCGAAGGGTAACAATTTGACATTACAAATTCTTTCTGGGAAAATAAAGCACTTTATTTTTTGCTCTAGAGCATTTTGCTTTACTCTAGATTTTTTCATAGATTTGCTTTACTCTTTACAAATACATAGAAATGTGAAATGTCAAAGTGAATTGGAAACAAAAATAAAACTCCATTTTGATATTTCATTTGTTGTTTATTGAATATTAATGCGCTAAAATTAATTGGATCCATCTTTTTCTTATCAAAATAAAAAAAGTTTTACTGATCTGACTGACAGTAAAACATAACCTCACTTTATTTTGCTCTTTTTACACCAACACAACTACAAAAATATTTTCATATTCTTTAGGAGATAAAAAAGTTACTTTATTTCGAGTAACCCGAAAGAATTTAACATAAGATGTCATTGATTTTATAACTTCTATCGTGGACTCACGCCGCTTACACTTTCAGCAATGTTGAAAGAATTATTTCACATTCAAATGACGAGTGTCTGATCAAAAGTCGCTATTTACATCTTACTTTTTGCTACATACTTTTGATCACTTTTTTGTAGTAAATAGCTTGTTTTGACCAAAATCAAGAATTTTAGGAATATTTTTCATAGAGAAATTGGCAATTTTTGGTCCATGCTGGAAATAACCACTTTTGGTCAATTTCACTTAAAAAATTCTGCCCTGTTTGTTTGTTTTTAAAATTGCTCAGGTCTGATCTTTCAATCCCTAGGACCAGTGAGATATTTTTCCGGAAAAACCCACAGAAATTTCTCAAGGGAAATCCTGGGGCCCTGGATAGGTTATATTTTTTTCACAAAAAGTATTAATAGTTATATTTTTAGTTTTGTTAATATTTAATATGTGGTAATTTTTATATTTACTATAATGTTAAATTCTTTCGGGTTACTCGAAATAAAGTAACTTTTTTATCTCCTAAAGAATATGAAAATATTTTTGTAGTTCCCAAGTATAACAAAACCTAACTCAAATAGAGCAATAAGTTTTTCCTAAGTTTTTTGATGAAAAAATTCGAAGCTAACTTCATGCTGTCATATATATACAAAATATACAAGTAGAGTAGTGTGTATATCGTATATGTACATACCCAAAACCAACAAAAATGTTTATACATTTTATGTTATATGTATAGACGTTTTTTTGGTTTTGACATAATGTAGAAAATCTACTTTTCAAAATTGTTGTGCGCATTGGTTGTTTAGTTTAATAAAATTTTTTTTTTTTTTTGTGTTTCGATTTTTTTTATAAATATTTATATTTTAATTTAATATACAATTGGACGCTCAACGCCTAATTGTGATTTTGGGTAAGTTTTGTGAGTGATTGTTTAATAAACCATATTAATATTTTATTTTGTGAATGCGTCATTTTCTTTTATAGCCTGATGAGATTGATTGAATAAATTTGTCATAGTCTTCATCGGATGGAAACTGAATTGAAAACTATTAATAATTTCAATTCTTCATAATAATCATAATAACAATAAATAATTAATATTTATATTATAATTTAAAAATTAGATTTAAAAGATAAAAGCCGTTTATATAAATATGTAATTTTATTAATGTTAAATATAATAAACAAGTTTTATTAATAAATTTCAGTATTGAATTTTTAATTTGTTGCATTTTAAACGTTTAATTTACCCGCCAAATTTTGCTGATGTTGACACATGCATACATACACAAAAATGTTCCCGCCCATTTTATTTTTGACATTTACATACACACACATTCATACATTTTAATAATATTGAGTTTAGTCCAGTTAAGACTTTTCGCGACAAGTTTCATACGACTTTTTAGGATAAGTCCTAACTCAAACCTAGAAAAAGTCTTAACTAAGTTAAGACTTATTCAAGGTTTTTTGACAAAAAAGTCTTAAGTAAAAATACTTGGGTTGTGTTGGTGTAAAAAGAGCAAAATAAAGTGAGGTTATGTTTTACTGTCAGTCAGATCAGTAAAACTTTTTTTATTTTGATAAGAAAAAGATGGATCCAATTAATTTTAGCGCATTAATATTCAATAAACAACAAATGAAATATCAAAATGGAGTTTTATTTTTGTTTCCAATTCACTATGACATTTCACATTTCTATGTATTTGTAAAGAGTAAAGCAAATCTATGAAAAAATCTAGAGTAAAGCAAAATGCTCTAGAGCAAAATATAAAGTGCTTTATTTTCCCAGAAAGAATTTGTAATGTCAAATTGTTACCCTTCGAGTAAAATTTTTTACCCTCAGGGTGTTTTTTTTTCCGAAAGAATTTAACATAAGTGTGAGTTATTATAAAGAGCCAACCAGCGAACATTTAAGAAATTTAACAGAATTTAACGAAAGTTTTTTCTTACGGAAAATTTGACAGGTTGGCTAGCGAAACTGTAACACAACTTGCCAAATGCTTTGATGGTGACTGTAGCTCGTATTAATATTTTTAAAAATTTGTGTAGAATTTTGAACTGGCGATGGAATTGGAGGAACTTCGAAAATTATTTCAATTATTAAAAAGCCTTAAATTCTTAAAGGACATAAACATAAATAACAAAAAACATAGATCTTGTGGCGTAAGAAAAGAAACGAAAATAAATAAATTTGAAAATAAATAATTTGATGCTACAATTTATAAAGTCTTTAATAATTCGGTTTTCAATTTACCTACATGAACATAAATAAATAATTTTGAATTTAAGCTTAAAATGTACAATGTGCTCCCACAAGAAGATTTGCACAAAGGGCAATTTGGATTTTTGACATTTCCTTCAGTTTTGCGCGATAATTTTCGCTCTGTTAAGTTGACACTTCAATTTAACGAAACTGAACGAACATATCTTAAAGGTTCGCTGGGCAGTAACATGGAAACTCCATATACCGCATTGTTACGTAAAATTTCTTAAATGCTGGCTGGTTCTCTCTTAAGTGTGATCACGTTGTAAAATGGCGTAGGTTCGTATCTTTCGTGCACGATGAATTATGGATCGCGTCAATTAATATTGAGCATGAGCAGATCCTGAGTCTTTTTTACAAACGTGTTTTTTATAAGTCGCAAAAAAGGTGACTCCTTCGCACAGTGTACGAAATTATGGGCCTTATACGGAATGACGCAGTAGCCGGAACCACTTATTGCGACTTAATTTATTTACTTTTTTTGGTCCGCCCCGTAACGCGTACAAAACGAGACTGAAATTCTGCCCTTATAGAAAAAAAAAAAAAAAAATATCATTTTGGAAAATGTAAATAGCGACTTTTGATCAGACACTCCTCAAATATCTTTGTCAAAAATAAATGGTAGTGTGAGTTAAATCTTTTATAAAAGATTCCCTTTGGCTGCTTTCCAAACGATACTTAAGTACTTTTCATACCAGGCGCCTCGGCTTTGAGCTTCGTAAATAAAAATATTTTATTTCGTTTTTTAACTATGTAAATTAGTTTTATTCGATTGATACCGTTTAATTTTATAGTAATAAATTCAATTTGTTGAAAAATAATTTATTTTTAAGTGATAATTTAAAAAAAACAAAATATATTACAATGAAGTTATCTACAAAGCCAAGGCAATGCGTTCCACACTCGACTGCGACATTTTAAAGTAGTACAAAGCCAAGTGCTTTCTCAACATAACCTACAAAACACATTTTCTGCACAAATATTTCATGCTTACCAAAAAATCTAGCTCATATGTACGTTACAAATTTAGTATATATCAGTTCTTGCTATAATTCACGTGTAAAATAGACCTAAATAAAATATTTGATAGCAACCGAATGTTCAAAGCCAACGCCACCGGTATGAAAGGGTCTCAGCTTCGAAATTGTGGTAACTAAATATTTCGAGGCGAGGCGCCTGGTATGAAAAGTACTTTATTTACTTACTTATGTGTGGAACCTAACTTATTCAACGTAATTTTTTATGGAACAAGTTAGATTCCACAAATAAGTAAGTAAATACATAAAGTACTTTTCATACCAGGCGCCTCGCCTCGAAATATTTATACCGATTTTCCATCGTCATAGTATAATACATAGTATTATACTATTATGCTAAGACGATGGAAAACCGAAGTTGATAGTATAATAGTATAATTATAATATTTTGTTATACTAGCTATCAAAAATATAATAGGTAGCAAATTACGTTTTTAACATTGTAAATTTATCTGACAGTGTATTATTTTGATAATTCACTAAATTCATTCGATTTTTTTTTTTTTTTTTTTTTTGTGGTATCTGCATCGCGCATACATTTTATTAATTTTTTAAAAACACAACTAATGCGTATGATTGGTTATTTTTAATTGTTTTTTTATTATGAATACACCTTAAAATTTTCAAAATAGGAATTATACCTACGTTCACAAAAAACAAACTATAATTGGTACTAACTTCGTCGCATGCGATGGAAAACCGACAAGGAATAATAGTATAATAGTATATACTATTATGCTATTATACTTACTAAAGATACATGTTAAACCGAAAGTGATCTGACTGAAAACGTCTGAGTTAAATTCAACATGTAAACGGCGACTTGACTGAAAGTGTTCTGAAAGTAGTCTGAGTTCGGTCAACTTAAATTTGGTTGGTTGAGTCAGTTTATATATTGAGTTAAACATGTAAACTTTAGTTTAGTTGAACTGACAGATTTTTTCATACTGTTAAAAGGGCAAAATGTTTTTATACATTTTCCAAGTGGTTTTTAAATTATTTTAAATAATTTTTTAATAATTTTAGAACAAAGTGACATTTGAACTGTCAGCTCAGATCAAATAAAAAAGTCCCATGTAAACACCAACCCAAATTTTCAGTCAGATCACGTTCAGATAAAACTCAGTCAGACCACTTTCGGTTTAACATGTATCTTTAGTAACTATTGACGATGGAAAATCGGTATTAGTTACCACAAATGCGAAGGTGAGATCCTTTCATACCGGTGGCGTTGGCTTTGAACATTCGGTTGCTATCAAATATTTTATTTAGGTCTATTTTACACGTGAATTATAGCAAGAACTGAGATATTCTAATTTTGAAACGAACATATGAGCTAGATTTTTTGGTAAGTATGAAACATTTGTGCAAAAAATGTGATTTGTAGGTTATATTGACAAAGCACTTTGCTTTGTACTACATATACTAAAGATACATGTTAAACCGAAAGTGATCTGACTGAGTTTTATCTGAACGTGATCTGACTGAAAATTTGGGTTGGTGTTTACATGGGACTTTTTTATTTGATCTGAGCTGACAGTTCAAATGTCACTTTGTTCTAAAATTACATTTAAATTATTAAAAAATTATTTATAATAATTTAAAAACCACTTGGAAAATGTATAAAAACATTTTGCCCTTTTAACAGTATGAAAAAATCTGTCAGTTCAACTAAACTAAAGTTTACATGTTTAACTCAATATACAAACTGTTATGGCTGTATGATACTCACTTTTTTTCAAGTACAATAAAGTGCTGCAAAACTAGTAAAGCGAAACAGAGAAGGGTAGTGTAGACAATACTATAGGCAAATATTTTGAAGTTTCGGATAAACAAAATTTGTAAATAGAATCAACATTTTTTTTGTGTTGGACCATATTATTGAATTAATTTGCATTAGCTGCCGCAATTAATTGAAACGAATATGTTACGTTAATTTTTATATTTACAAAAAAATGCACGTTTCAAATATTTTGGCAAACAATTAACAATGCAAACCCAAAATTGTATTTCAGTATCAAAAGAAAAATCTAAAAAAGGGGGGAAAAATCATAACAATAATGGCGAACAAAAATGGAAAAATTGTTTACTAAATTTATTTTAAAAATAAACAAATAAATTCTCTTTTGTATACAAAATACAAATATTTTCTCTATTATTTCGGAAATGTCAGAAAAAAGTATGTAATGTCAAAAAAAAGAATCAAATCCAATTCTTTTTTTGCTATAATTGCTCGATTAACTGCTAGAAAAGTTGAGCTACCACTTTTTTTTGACGTTTCTATATTTTTTCCAAATCTATGGTGTATACACTCACTCTCACAAATATTTTGTATATATATTTTTTATCTCACTCCGTTTGTCTTAACTAGTCACTGAAAAAGTGGGAAAAAAAGTGAGTATCATACAGCCATTACTAAAGATACATGTTAAACCGAAAGTGATCTGACTGAAAACGTCTGAGTTAAATTCAACATGTAAACGGCGACTTGACTGAAAGTGTTCTGAAAGTAGTCTGAGTTCGGTCAACTTAAATTTGGTTGGTTGAGTCAGTTTGTATATTGAGTTAAACATGTAAACTTTAGTTTAGTTGAACTGACAGATTTTTTCGTACTGTTAATAGGGCAAAATGTTTTTATACATTTTCCAACTGGTTTTTAAATTATTTTAAATAATTTTTTAATAATTTAAATGTAATTTTAAAACAAAGTGACATTTGAACTGTCAGCTCAGATCAAATAAAAAAGTCCCATGTAAACACCAACCCAAATTTTCAGTCAGATCACGTTCAGATAAAACTCAGTCAGATCACTTTCGGTTTAACATGTATCTTTAGTATGTCTCAACCAACCAAATTTAAGTTGACCGAACTCAGACTACTTTCAGAACACTTTCAGTCAAGTCGCCGTTTACATGTTGAATTTAACTCAGACGTTTTCAGTCAGATCACTTTCGGTTTAACATGTATCTTTAGTAATACTTTAAAATGTCGTAGTCGAGTGTGGAACGCATTGCGTTGGCTTTGTTGATAACTTTATTGCAATATATTTTGTTTTTTTTTAAATTATCACTTAAAAATAAATTATTTTTCAACAAATTGAATTTATTACTATAAAATTAAACGGTATCATCAAATGAAACTAATTTACATAATTAAAAAACAAAATAAAAAATTTTTATTTACGAAGCGCGCCTGGTATGAAAAGTACTTAATGTGGAGTTCGATTGGGCAAAATAAATCATTTTACTGTCAAAAATGCGTACGATTGGGCAGAATAAATCATTTATCTTTTGATTTAAATCAATTTTGACAAATCGAGATTTTTTACAAGATTTACCAATTCCAACAAAAAAGAAATGTCAATCACAATTGTGACAATTCAAGACGTCAAGAAATTCATCGTTTTTAATCACTGCGGAATTTTTACGAGTTCGTAATTTATTAATAAATAAGTTGTGTTATTAAAATAATTTTTGTGACAAAATCTGTGTAATTTTGTCCATAATCAAACTAAAGATTTACTGACGGTTAACATAACCTCAAAAAGAAATCACATACATGCTGCTTGTGCGTACGATTGGGCATCAAAAATTTGTTTTTTTTTGACAGCCCAATCGAACTCGACATAACTTTGATAAAATATATTTTTTAAAGGCTGTTTTTCAAACGAGACTTATGTCGAGTTCGATTGGGCTGTCAAAAAAAAACAAATTTTTGATGCCCAATCGTACGCACAAGCAGCATGTATGTGATTTCTTTTTGAGGTTATGTTAACCGTCAGTAAATCTTTAGTTTGATTATGGACAAAATTACACAGATTTTGTCACAAAAATTATTTTAATAACACAACTTATTTATTAATAAATTACGAACTCGTAAAAATTCCGCAGTGATTAAAAACGATGAATTTCTTGACGTCTTGAATTGTCACAATTGTGATTGACATTTCTTTTTTGTTGGAATTGGTAAATCTTGTAAAAAATCTCGATTTGTCAAAATTGATTTAAATCAAAAGATAAATGATTTATTCTGCCCAATCGTACGCATTTTTGACAGTAAAATGATTTATTTTGCCCAATCGAACTCCACATTAGCTTCGTACAGCTAAATATGATCAAATATTTGATAAAACATCTTTGACATAAAAAAGTAACAGTGTGATTCCAGCCTTAAGGAGTTATCTCGGAAATTTTTGATAATATTATATATACTATGTATTTATTTCTATAAACAAGAAAGTTTCTTAAATATGTACCATAATATTACAACAAAGTTTATAAATGAAGTATTTAAGTATATGTAGATGACACTTTACAATATTTTATTTTGAGATTATTAAACTATTAACCCGCATTGTGCAATGGCCAGATGTTTGGCTAGTTTCATTTAAAATTTAAGTTGCTTAAATTTCCGTTCTATAGATGTTTCCAAAAAAAGGTTTGTGTGGGTAGATAACATTCCGTCTGTGTCTTTGGAGGATTACCGCTTTAGAGAAACGTAATTGTTTGGGTTTTGTATCCAACATACAATCGAAACTCGATTTTCCAGGATCCTATTATCCGTAAACCCTATTCGAGATTTCTTTTTACACAGTCGATTTTTTTGAGTCACTTGTTTATCCAGAATTTCAATTGATCATGGGGGATTTTTTAAATTTTTTTCGTTAAATTGTGACAACAGTGTTGTTTTTGTGTTGTACATATTTGTATATGGATATGTATGTATATTGTGTATTTCTTTATAAAACTGAAAATTTCGATCAACCGGGATTTTTGTTGCTCGTATGAAAAGCAAGTTGCGAGTAACTTATTTTAGGGAAATGGTAGATACAATTCTGATTGGGCCGCGTTTAAGTTTGAATGATAAAAAACGAATGGACAAAAGTGTCTATCTGTCTTTTATCTTAAACATTGCAGCGGTAGTTTTGTTCTTGTTTGAATCGTCTAGAAATGCATTTTTCTCCTAGTTGTGCTCGCCTCCACCTGAGAATTCCCTAAAAGTTTGGATTTCATGGAATTTTTAAAAGCTCACAAACTTTCACGAATATTTGTCAAATTTGTGGGCTTTCCTTTCCCTACTTCTTACTCGTAACGCAAACGACGGGTTTAATTTAAAAAAATGTTAAACTACTCTACAAAAATATGTAATTGAACAACAAAACAAAATTAAAATTACATCAACATTTTACTTATCACGTTTCAGTGATTTTCATAGTTTAACTTTTTTTTACACATCAGTCGCGTCGAGTATATCTCAGCCCTACATTTCGGTATCTCAAAGAGTTTGCGATGTTAAATTTTCTCGTTACCTGCTTTTGTTTAGTGCTCCGCGCCTACTTCAAGTAAAACATTGAACGATAGAACGACAACATCATTTGAAAGGTAAGGATTATGCTAATAATTACTTATAAAATGACAAAATTACGGACATGTTAAATAGCCTTGCAAAGTAATTCTCGGTGAAGTGATAAGCATAATAGGGGTAAAAATCACCTACGATTTTTATGCTCCTTCCGTACAAAACAAAGAACATTTTGTGAACGACTCTAAAATAAGCTAACAAGCAAATATTTTTATCTAGAGTTCGATGGGCAAAATAAACCAACCTAGGCCCTTTCCGAAAGTTATACTTATTTATTTAGACCTACTTATTTAAATAAGTATGTTGGCGAGGTAACTTAAAATAAGTATGTTCTTACAAAGAAAAAATCTTAAACGAAAACCAAAATTCTGTTAATTTCATTGCATACATATTGCGATATATTATGTAGTAATTAAGTTTTATAAAAAATTTAATTAAAAAAATTATTTTATAATTACAAAATAGTCAAAATAAAAAATAAGTATGTGAAATCAATTCGGATGATTTTACATACTTATTTAAGATGGCGGCAAATAAGTATGTCTAAATAAATAAGTATAACTTTCGGAAAGGGCACTAATCCCCAAAAAAATGATTTAAACTATTATACCAAAACAGATAAGCAGAGCGCGCTCTACCCCTGACTTCGCATCTCTTCTTCTTTATGATTTTTTAAAACCACATAGATGCCGCTAATTTGACATTAACTTATATGTATAAAAATATTTGGGTTTTGACAGAAAAATATTTTCATAAATAAATATTTGTTTAATGACTTATTACTACCAAATTTAAGATCAAATTTATTTTACAATTGTCTTTCTCATATGCCCATTTGGATGTAAATTTCAGCTAAAATTAGAAGTTTCCAAGCATTTACTATAAAAACTACAACAATACATATAAATGTCATTCGTCGCTTCATAAAATACAAACTTTGCTAGTTTGTCACCACTTTATCTGTTCGCTCTTATGGAAATCTATGTATAATGGAAATTTAGCGCCGCTATTCTCGCCGTCAATCTGTTTGAGATATTACGCGCGCACGATAGGGCAGAATAATGTGGACTTCGATTGAGCAAAATAAATAAATCTAACGTCAAAAAACATGATTTAAATCATTACGCGTGTACGATTGGGCAGAATAAATCATTTATTTTTTGATTTAAAATCAATTTTGACAAATCGAGATTTTCTGCAAGATTTACTATTCCCAACAAAAGAGAAATGTCTATCTCAATTGTGACAATTCAAAACGTCAAAAAATTCGTCGTTTTTAATCACTCCGAAATATTTACGAGTTCGTTATTTATTAATAAATAAGTTGTTATTAAAATAATTTTTGTGACAAAATCTGTGTTAACATAACCTCAAAAATAATTCACATATATTCACCAATAAAACCATGAAATAAATCATGCTGCTTGTGCGTACGGTTGGACATAAAACTTGATTTTTTTGACAATCCCAATCGAACTCGACATTAATTAAGACACATAGTTGACTATGTAATATATGCATGTATGTATTTATGTATAGTACATATATGGAAATCAACTGTACTATTTTAGTTTGGCCGAAAGTGTTAAAATTAAAATAAACCCCATAGACCATAACAAATCGTAAAATGTAAACTGTGAACTACCCTTTCCGGATTAATCACCGACTAGTCCTGTCAATTACATTCTATGACGTTTTGAAAGAATTTTGTTTACTACAGTACATTAGTACAAAACTCGTCTTATATCTATCCCAAAAAGAAAATATATCTAAAATTTTATCTATATTTTGATAAATATTTTATGTTTTTTTTTTCATAACCATCGTATCTAAATAGTTCGCCGGAATCCAAAAGATAACAAATGAACAAATAAATTGTGTGAATTCATAGATATACAGAAAAATACTAATTAAATTGGAGGTTAGAATCGCCACTCCCAATTCTAGTGAATCAAAGTGTTTTCCTGTTTTTCGTAAAAAAAATAAAACATAGTGCCAAATAATGTGGAAAGCTAGTGCAGGACGAGATATATCGAATACGTCGCAAGACAGTGGCGAAACCGATGATTGGGAAACTGATCCCGATTTTGTGAACGATGTATCAGAACAAGAACAGCGTTGGGGATCGAAAACGATCGAAGGTTCGGGGCGTACAGCCGGCTCTATTAAGTGAGTAGAATAATCGTATTACTAGAATAATATCTAAACTCAACTTTTTAACTATAGCATGAAGGAATTACGTGATGAGACAGAAAAATCGGATTCCGACAGAAAGAAAAAACAAATCGAAGATACAAATCCTGGCTACGGTTACGGTGGCAAGTACGGTGTTGAAAAAGATCGTATGGATAAATCCGCAGTTGGACATGACTACATCGGCAAAGTAGAAAAGCATGGGTCACAGACAGATTACAGTACTGGATTTGGCGGTAAATACGGTGTACAATCTGACCGAGTGGATAAATCAGCGCAAGGATGGGATCACAAAGAAAAAGTCGAGAAGCATGCATCCCAAAAAGATTACAGCACTGGTTTCGGTGGTAAATTTGGTGTACAATCTGATCGTGTAGATAAATCAGCCGTTGGTTGGGATCATATCGAGAAGGTGGAGAAACATGAGTCACAAAAAGACTACAGTAAAGGTTTTGGTGGTAAGTTTGGCGTTCAAGAGGATCGTAAAGATAAATCCGCTGTCGGATGGGATCATGTCGAATCAGTTGAAAAACATGAAAGTCAAGTTGACCATAAGAAAGGGTTCGGTGGTAAATTTGGTGTACAGTCGGATCGCATGGATAAATCGGCATTGGGCTTCCAAGTCGAACCGGAAAAAGTGGGTACGTCATACACAAAAACGAAGCCCGATATTGGTGGTGCAAAACCATCGAATTTAAGGGCGAAATTCGAAAATTTAGCTCAAAATTCGGAGGAGGACTCAAAAACCCGTGCGGCTGAACAAAAAAGGATACGCGAGGAAAAAGATAAACAAGATCGTGAACAAGCGGCCAAAAAACAAGTAAGTAAATACTCTACGGTGGATTTTTGACGGTATACATTCAAGCGTTATTATTTTGTTTTTTCCATTAGATTTTTGGTGAGGAAGACACATCGAAACCGTCGCAACGAAAAGGTGCTATTGATACTGGGCGGGCAGGTGGAATAGGAAATGCGATATCTGCATTTAATCAAGCTCCTTCGCCCACGGAAACTACTGGTAGAAAGGAGCAAATTAAACTACCTAAACAAGTTGTAGCGGCACCAGTACCTGAGCCTGAACCCGAACCCTTACCTCAACAAGTAGTTAAGAAAGCTCAACCCCCACCAGATGTAGTTCCAATACAGGAACCAATTGAAGAACCATTGCCACCACAAAAAATACAACCCACCGAACATGCAAAAAGTCAGCCACAAATTTTAGAAGAAATTTATCAAAATGTTGCCACTACACATCCAGAACCTACACCAGTTAGTCCCGAACCGGTAGCTCCAGCGGCTACCGCTGAGCCCCTTGCCTCCCAATTAGAAACGGCAATCGAAAATAATGAGGATATATCACAGTATATCGAAGATACGGGTGTTTCGGCAATAGCATTGTACGATTATCAAGCGGCTGCCGACGATGAGATTTCGTTCGATCCGGATGATCTTGTTACACACATCGAGATGGTAAGCACTGATAAATTGAAATATATTATTTCGTCTTATAAATTAATTTTTTATTTTATAGATCGATGAGGGCTGGTGGAGAGGTCTGTCTAAAAATCGCTATGGACTATTCCCAGCGAATTATGTGCAATTACAGAACTAATAGTTTTATTTGTTTAAATGTTAAACTATCGTTTTAAAACGTTTTTTTATTTTATTAAGTAACAGAAAAGTATTTTCTTACAGTACAGTTTTGTATGATCAATTATTTTATCCAGTAAGACTTAATCATGGATTATTATTTTTTATATTTTATAGTTTTGTATTTTCTTTTTTTTTACTACTTTATGCTCAAAACTTGTGAACTAAAAGCTCGTCGTTTCCGTTTTTTTTAATTTGTTGATTATTTTAGCACTAATTGTATCAAAAAGAAAAGAATTATATATTTGATTAGGTATAATTGATGATTATTAAAAAATAAAAGAAAATTATTGAGTTAACACTGTGGTTTTGTTTGACAACTATTAACAACATAGTACAATCCCTCAATAATTGGTTGCGTCTAATTAAAATCCTGGCTCGATACTTGATTTGAGCTAAAAACGTAACAAAGCCGTTATAAATTGGCCTTTTAATGTATATGGTGGTGCAACGAGCAGCAGCATATACCTGAACGAATTGATGTAACCATCTTGATTTTATATAGAAATTGAAGGTTCGCCTGGATTTTTTTTTAAATTTTATAACCCTATTATCTTTGTTACCTCACCGAGAAATACTATGCAAACGTGACTAGATTTGTATGAAGTTTTTCGGTGAGGTGAGAACCATAATAGGGCTATTAAGAACTCAATGAGCCCTTTTGAAACCAACAAGCTTGATAAAATACTATATATATCGCACTACATCCGGAGAAATGCCAATGATTGAGGCCTTTTGCAACCACTAAGCTTGATGAAACGCTTGTACTACAACAGTAAAACCATATATTATAAAGTGAGATGATGATGATGATAAAGTGAGAGATTTATATACATAATCAAATTTTACAAAGCAAAGCTTATTCACCCGAGTATTTCACTATTCATAAATTTTCTATTATGTAATAAAAGCCACTGCATTCGGAAACGATACCATAATTGAAAATGTTTGCGGTAACAGGATAAATTTTAATATTTCTAACGAATTTTCATTTAAAGAATCGTTCCGAATAAGTTATAATCAAGTAGAATATATTTTACAAAATATCGGGCATGTAATTAGGCACAAAATCACAAAAAATAAAGCGCTGGCACCAATACAACACATTTTACTATGACTTCATTGGCTTGGCAATGGATGTCAATATCATGCGGAGGGGGTACCATGCATTTGGCATTATAAAGGGGACAGTATGCACAACAGTACATCGCGTTTCTGATGCAATAGTGAAACATTTATTTCCAAATATTGTGTGTTGAGTTTCCAAATGTTTGTTGCTGGGTCGATGGCACAATCATCAATATTGATGCACCATCAAATAATGAAGCAATGTTTGTAAATTAACACGAAAACCATTCACTAAATGTAATGATGATTTGCGGACCGACCAATTTATTTTATACGGTCAACGCGCCAATTGACCCGGAAGCCTGCTTAATTCTCGGGTTCCCTGTAACACCAGAGAATAAGGAGCCTGTACCAGTAGAGTAAAGAGCCAATTGAACTATATCATATGTGATGTAGTTCATGCGACTTGAAACGTTCTCGGCTCATGTTTTGCTTCAGAAAACCTTTGTTGATCGGGTTAGATGATGATTTTGCCTAGCTTAAGTCGAATTAGTTTAGCTTATTTTCGATATATCTGTCCGGGTGTATAGGTAAAAGATACCGTTATTATCTCGTTCGAACTGTATGCTGAAGATCCCCAGATTTTCCCTTTTGAATTCCTCATTCATTTCATCCTCAAAATTCGGCAGCCAATGTGAGCTGCATATCGTCCATATGGTTTAAAATATATACGGTGGGTTTGTCGTCTTGTTTTATATACAAACAAGTGTCCCATAAAGGTTTGCCTTCGACTGCTTAGCCTTTCGTTTGTCTGATATGAGAAAGTTCACCATTTGGATAGGGCGTCTGAATGTCGAAGTGTTTTACACAAATTTTTATCTTTTCTGTTAGTGTTACCTGATTCACAATCGCTACAGGCGCAAAAACTTCACCGTAGTTCCATGTATATTTTTGTGAGAAATCCTGTGCTACTTGGCGAGCTTTGTATTTTCCGCTCTGTGGCCTTATTCTGGTAATTCCTGGGGAATGGGGAATACTATTTTTTACAGCAGTTCCCAGATACATATTTCCAACTTTTTATTCCCCATTTTCCTAAAGTAGATTCTGTCAATTGGGGAATGAATATGCAGGGGAAATAAATTTAGTTATATCAAAATTATTTTAATAACTCTTATTTATTACAATATACTATCTTTAAAATTATTAGGTAATTTAACCGTTACAAACAATAGTAATATTATTAATTATTAATATCAACATATGTATAAACATTTTCGTTAAAAATCTATTCCCCATCAATTCTTTCATAAAATCGGTGTGGAAAAATAAACGTCAAAACTGCCGTAATTGGGAATAATTTTTTCCCATTAAAAAATCTTTCCCGAACACCAGAATACACTTTGGGGAAAAGGGAATAATACTGCAACAAAATTTAAAATTTCTATTCAAAAATCAAATATTTAAACGTTAGTTTGGTGATTTTTGTAATTTTAAAAGGACCCCTAGTACGATTAATTGAAATTCATTCCGCAACGGAAATCAGGCCGAATGACGAACTTGAACACTATGTAGAAAAGGAAAACGAGGACCAATTTTACAACATGGAGAGGATCATAATTTTGATGATAGCGTAGATGACCCCAATTACATACCTTCAGATGATTCGGATAGTTCGGAAATAAATACAATTGCGCGAATGATTGAGGAAAATATTGACGAAGAATTGCACAATGAAAGTGGTGTATCAGATGATGTCGATGGTAACCATGAAGCTTTTCAAGAACAATCACCTGTTGTAAAAGAAAATAAACAAACCAGAAAACGCAAACGAAATTCTGGTAAACCATATGTCAATAAGACAGGAAAACTTGTTCTTGAGCGTAAATTTATAGAACTTACAAACTGCAGAAAAAATTGCAAAAGTCGATTAAGCTTCCAAAATCAGGAGAATATTTTTCAACAGTATTGAGCACTATAGGAAACTATGAGTTGAGAGTAGCATTTGTCTCTGGATTAATTGAGTTTGTTAACAAAACATACCAAAAAGTAAATCACGATGAAATGCCATTAAGAAATTTTTCGTCACTCTTGCCTCTATTGGTTCTTTGTTCACGGAGAAAAAGTGGGTGTTTGCAAAGGATGTTTTGTTGCTACGCTTGGCGAGTCGCTTAAATTTAGCGACACCGTAATTGAGAAGAAGCTTAATTCTTCTAGCACCGTTATTAAATTGGATCAACGTGGAAAGCATCCACCAGCACATAAATTACAAGAAGACATCGCGGATAAAATAATATCACACATCAATTCATTCCCGGCCTATGAATCACACTACACACGCCGTGACACTACAAAGAAATATTTACCAATTGATTTGAATATCATTAAGATGTACCGAATGTACTTTGACATCAGCGAAAATTCAGTTTCATTAAGTACAAAAACGATCATTTTTAAGGAAACCACTTGTCTTTTAAGAAACCAAAATTAGGCACTTGTAGTTCGTGTGACAAAATAAAACTTGAAATAGAGTTGGCTGAAGGAACAGACAAGGAAAATTTAATAGTGCAACAAAAAAACACCAAGACGATGCTGAATTCGCATACAAAAGCAAAAGTTTGGATAAGGCAACAGAAAAAACCTTCAATGAGAGTGTACACTTTTGATTTACAACAGTGCCTTCCCACGCCTTTTATTCGGACATCTATTTCATTTTATAAACGGCAATTATGGACGTTTAATTTAACGATTCATGAATGCGGGTCCAATATTCCATTTAACCATATGTGGCACGAAGCAATTGGCAAACGTGGGGGAAATGAGATTGCATCATGTTTGTATAAGCATATTAATCAGTTACCACCTACAGTAAAACGGCTTATTTTCGATAGTGATTCGTGTCCAGGATAAAATAAAATTAGCTACATAGCATCAATGTTTTTGCTATTTATTCAAATGAATCCAAATGTTGAGGTGATTGATCACAAATTCCTGGTTGTTGGACACACGCACATGGAATGCGACACAGAACACGCGACTATAGAAAAAGAGAAAAAATTAACTTCATCCCCGAGATTGGTACAATTTTGTAGCGAGTGTTGGGGTTAAGAAAAAGCAGCGAGTAGTAGAAATGACTCAAGATGACTTTTTTAGTTTTGACCAAATTGCAAAAAAGAAATTTATTTTTCGACCAAAGACGAGACGTATGTTTCATTACGATAATTTTCATTTAAAACCAATTATATTTTTTTCTATCTTTCAAATTTAGAAGGTAACTCATTTTCTTGGCTTTCTGTGCGATGGTTGCGATATACCAAAGAATTTGGGGAAATTCAATTTAAAACTAGTTTGGATGAAACAAAGCCATTTCAAATTTTAAACATCAGAAAAAGGGGAATTAATTATATTTCTCCATCAGAACTAACAAAATGTTATACTGCACCAATAAGAATAAGTAGTGAAAAGAAAAAGGACAGGTCAAGGTATGTCCGTTCTAGATCTAATAGATCCCATTCTCCACCCATTTTACCAACAATTTGAAACAGACGTGATGCCAGACCACCCAGAAAGACAAATGAAGAACAAATATAAGTAAATCGAAGTTTATTTGTTAACTTATGAAATAATAATTTAAAGTGAAATTTGTAATTTTTACGTTATCTATTAGTTTTATGTATTTTTTCAAAATAAAAGTTTGTAATGAACGAATGAAGTTGGTAAAATAAAGAAATGTATGTTATTATTTTTTGTTCATATTGTAATCGAGTTATTATTGGTCAAATTGTTTATTTTGGATCAGTATCCCGTCATATTTTACAGATTAAAATTACGACTACATAGATATATAGTTCAGTTAGCGATGGGAAATCACTCTTGCTCTCCATTCTCCCTATAGAAATTCAAAATAAGTACTTGCCTCTTCAAACAGTACAGCTTACGCCAGTGTGTCATTTGGTCGTTATTTTTTTATATAGCGATACATTTTGGTATAAAGGCATAAGGCTAGATATTTATTTAAAATTAGTATTTTTATTCTGACAAATAGAAATAACTCACTTATTATTTGATGCGCCAGAAAATTTGATTTGACAAAAGGGCATAAGACGTTAAATCCACGATAATTCCTTAAATATAAATCTGAGATAGAAGACAATCAATAAATATGACAAAGCTAAAAATTTCGCGTCATATCCCGGTATTTATTTCAATCTACACATATACAATTTTATCATAAAAGAGTTTTAATCTTAAAATCGCCCTCCTGAAAAGTTAGTAAAATGAGTTATCCCCTTATGACTTATTGACACAGATATAATCATGACTTTCAATTTCAGTTGCCAAGCTGTTCATTTCTTCTACCAGTCTGCTTGGAGGAATCCCCAAGTTCTACCTGTCTGAACGTCTATATATATAGCCGTGGCACATTTTTGTTGTTAATATCACCAATTTCGTCGATTTCGCCTTCAGACTCACAATTTGCTGTATCCGCTATCCGTTGATTACCTTCTTGGTCAATTTGTTCATTATGAAAGTCGATTTGACCTTTCTCGTTTATGTCAATTTCGGGTTGAAGGATATCTCTATTATTGAGTTTAGTTAGTGCTTAATTTATTTTATTCGTGACGACGCCTATAAGTCGATAACCTTTGGTTCCCACCTCATAGCTCACGAAAACTAATTTTTCTACTGTACCATTTAGTTTCATCCATTGATCTTTGAAAGAGTTCATATGGTGCCGAAACTGCATTTTTAGTTGGTAAGCAGACTCACAATTTGCTGTATCCGCTATCCGTTGATTACCTTCTTGGTCAATTTGTTCATTATGAAAGTCGATTTGACCTTTCTCGTTTATGTCAATTTCGGGTTGAAGGATATCTCTATTATTGAGTTTAGTTAGTGCTTAATTTATTTTATTCGTGACGACGCCTATAAGTCGATAACCTTTGGTTCCCACCTCATAGCTCACGAAAACTAATTTTTCTACTGTACCATTTAGTTTCATCCATTGATCTTTAAAAGAGTTCATATGGTGCCGAAACTGCATTTTTAGTTGGTAAGCGATTTAGTATGTGGTACGCCGTGGACACTGCTTCACCCAATACCTTTTATCTATTACTAAACTTTTTTTGCTTATATTAGGTCATGTCAATCAGGGTCCAGTTTTTACGTTCGACGATTTGATCATTTTGTTGTAGAGTTGAGTTTTCGGGATTGTTTTTAGCTTCTGCTGCACTTGCTTGGTTTTTCATTTTATTTTTCTGCTTCCATAGCTTATATTTTTTACAATCCTCTTTGATATGGTTCTTTTTCTTGCAAAAGAAGCAAAATTTCACTGTGGAAGTACCATTTCGAAAGCCGCTTTTGACCATATAACTGCGTTCACACATAAATAATGTTACCACCAACAAGTTTTTCTTGGCTGAAATCAGATATTAAAAGGATAAACCAGGTTCAAAACGTATCGAAGCTGTCAACCATATGTCAGAGCTGACAAACGTGACCGAATTAAATTAAATTCTGTGAGCTGTGTGTAAAGAAATTTTTTTCATCTCAATTACTTTTGACGTAGACCAATTGAAAGATAAAAGCAATTATTGTCTTGCCGATATACGTAATTATATACTGTTTCACGTACTCTGACAACAGCGAAGAAACATTACAGTTCGATCGAAAAAGAGGGACTTCTGCGGACGTCGTTTTAAGCCCCACACCATCCTTAAACCAAACATCACAATATTTTTCAAAAACAGAGGCATTCCAGTTCATTCAAAATGAACCAATTTCAACATTGGGCTTTGAGCGTTTTTTTGTTGGAATACGATTTGATATCGAGTACGTACGAGTAAATGTTTACATGGTTCTCGCATCTTTCCACAAGCATAACATATTTTCAGACAGCCTTGTAGTTCACGGTCAACTAAATCAAACAATTTAACGAACTTTTTGTTGCTCGTATAATAAAAAGATGTCTATTAATTTTTTTATGTCTTCTAAATGTATTTCACAGTGATTTATAAATTTACTTATTCAAGTCAAACCTGAATTTGATTTCAAACGCAACAAAGCGTTTAAGATATTTGACATCGATTAAAGAAATCAAATCAATTGGGGGTTTTCGCAAAAAATTAGTCACGTTCCATTCCATCCACTTAATTTATTGATAATGCAACAAAAACAGAGAAGATAATTAGAAACTCCCAGCTTGATAATATCGAACAATATATACACTTCATTTATAGTTTAGTTACAAATTCAACAAGAAAATACTACAAACGCTGATAACCTATCATGAATATACTTACATACATATATCCGTGCTCATTTATTAAACAAAACAAATCTTTCGGTGGTGTAATTGAAACAAGTCTTTATCTCAAATCGATAATCATTTACGTGCTATTATTGTAACGACCTCTCGCTTCATCAAACAAACCGAATTGAGTTAATTATTTTTGGAAATGAACTTTATCGGAGCGGTGTGATCATCTGTGGAAACATTGTTGCGTACCACTTGAAGTTTGGGCGATAAGTTAAGTTCAATTGAAATTCAACCAAATTGAGTATGGTGATACAGAATGTATAATAAACATGAGTGGGATTTGATTTCATTGGCGGGACAATTACACGAGTATATGATTATATTAATTTGTTTCCTTGTTAATTTTAAGTGTGTTTTGGCGATAGTGAAATTTATAACTTGAATTTGAAACATTTTACAGGCAAACCTCGTTTAACGAACCCTCGAATAACGAATCTTCGAATTAACGAACATCCAAAATTGTTGTAAAATCTCGTATTACGAACTTCAAACCTCGAATATTATTATAAGTACAGTTTATGTACATAAATGGTAAAGTTTTAAAAACCATACCATATATTTTTTCGCCAAAAATAGCACATACAATTATTTACCTCGCACAACGAAACCTCAATTAACGAACGGTTCAGGGACACAATACGTTCGTTAAACGAGGTTTGCCTGTATATGTGTTGGTGGTTACAATGTCAAAACAAATATTTTAATGAGACAGCCATATAAAATTAGTAACAGATGAGATTTGATGTCTCTTTCTAATAATATATGCCGTTCCGTAGCGGTGTGGCAAATACGTCATGCGCCAATTTTTTACTTGTTTGAGTAATTTATGGTTCGGCCAGTAACAAAAATATCACAGGGATTGTTCTAAAAAGCCATTAATTGGAAATAAGAGCCTCATGTCTCGTTAACCACATGGCCTCTATGCCATTTAGCAACGGTGTGGCAAACGCCACATTTTGAATTTTCTTGTAAGTCATGCCAATTTTTTTACATGTTTGAGAAATGTATGGTTCGCCCAATAACAAAAATATCACAGCGATTGTTCTTAGAAGCCATTAATTGGCATGAAATAACAGCCTCAAGTCTCGTGAACGACATGGTCTATATGCCATTTCATAACGGTGTGACAAATGCCACATTTTGAATTTTCTTGTTATGTCATGCCAATTTTTTACTCTTTGGAGTACTCCATGGTTCGGCCAATAATAAAAATATCACAGGAGTTGTTCTAAGAAGCCATTAATTGGGAATAATAGCCTCATGCCTTATGAACCGCATGGACTATATCCAATTTCACAACGGTGTGGCCACGCTACATTTTGAATTTCCTTGTTATGCTCATGCCAATTCTTTTTCTTACTTGTTTGAGTAACCCATGGTTCGGCCAATAATAAAAATACCGCAGATATTGTTCTAAGAAGCCATTAACAACATTTTATAATAATAGCCTTATGTCTTGTAAACCATATAGACTATATGCCATTTCCCAACGGTGTGGCAAAATGCCATATTTTGAATTTTCTATTTATGTCATGCCAATTTTTTACTCGTTCTAATACTCCATGGTTCGGCCAATAACAAAAATATCACAGCGATTGTTCTAAGAAGCCATCGATGTTAAATAATTCTTCCTTGGAGGATTGTGGACTTATTCCAATTGCCTTCCCTCAGATCCACCATTGTCTGCTCGTTTGTCTTCAAACCAGTAATTCATATCCTGTTTCTGTTTGACCTGGCTATCCGCTGGTTTCCTTCCTGCCAATGGAAGCTTCTTCTCCTGATGCCTTACTGTAGCATCCTTACCGTTAAATTCTAGTGTTATCATTGTTTAATATTCTATATCCAACAAGATCATTCTCCCTCAAGAAGTGGTACCTCTCACGTACCTCTTGTTGAAGTTCTGTATTCCCGATCCTTAACGAGTGTGAGATGATCCAACAGTCAATGAAATGACACAGTTTCTTCCATCTACGTCACCCTTGCTTAGGGATGTATATTATCAGAGTTTGTATTCCTTTAAACTGTCTTGTAACTATTTGGCCCTCTTGGCCGATGCCTGATTTCCCCTTCATGTTCCTTGCTTTTCTCTTGTCCCGACTATTCGATGTTCAAATACGCTCATTTCCGGGTAATTTTTCGAAGTTATGTGGGAAACAAAAAGTTGGAAACAATTAGGAGCCAGAACAAAAATAACAACAGGGGATAAAATCATTTTTTGACAATAACATGGACATCAAATAACTACAATTTACATTTAATTTGCTTTTTAAATAAACATTTGGATAAGTTAAAATCGAACTCTTGAAAATTAGCATTAAATTGCCGACACATAGCGGGAATAGGGGCATTATGCGCACAATTGCACTTAAAAGTCGGTAAATAAATAAAATGTTTGGAGATGTTTGGTTTACGGGGCACATGAATATCTATATTGGCAAGAAATTCAGTGAAATCAACTGCAATATTTAAAACATCAGCGATAAACATAGAAGCCGCTACCTTACGCCTGTCAATCAGTGATTCCAAATTTACAATTTTACAGCGTTCGGTATAAGGTACGTCGTAAATTCCTTCTATTCTGCCACTTTGGAAGTTTAGGATCAAACGGTCAAATCATTTTGTGCAGCAAGTATAGAATTCATTATTTTTGTACTCAACCTTATACATCGGATCGCCTGTAATTATTTAAGTTTCAAATTTAATGGTTTTGTCTATGTCCAGTTTTGGACCAACTTTTCTTAAAAGGCTTGGATATGTCCATGACATTTTGCCTATATCCCCGATTTTGGGAAATACTAATTTTTAGCATACATTAAACAAGCTGTTTAAGCATAAATAAAAACATCACAAATTCATTGCGTAAAATATACAATCACATTACAGTTAAATTACAATTTTTTTAAACTTTAATTTGAATTAATTAATTCTTTCGTGTAATAACTTCATGATTAAAAATTATTGTTAAATTAACTGACAAAATTTAAGACCCTTTTATTTTTAGTTATTGGTTCTTCACTCTGAACTGAAGGTGAAACATGCCCTCAATGGGACGATGAACGACCATTCCTGACTTCATTTATATTCTTATAAAACAAAACTTTTGTCTTCGCTCAGGTAATTAGACATATTCTTTTAGCAGGCTAACAAGACATTTTTAAATTTATTTTTAAAATTTCTTTCCAAACGCTCTGTGCAGTTGTGACCCCCTTTCGAAAATTTTTGTTCAATCCGTATTTAAAAATTGCTGTAGAGCAAAGGACATAAAGCAATTCTTGTTTTGCAGCACACACCTATCTGACCAAAAAAAATAATGGTTTGTACTTCCGGATGAGAATTAATATATTTTTCTAACATTTTTATAAGCGCGTTTGCAATGTGAGTACATTCGTGGCCACAAATAGATTCATACTTAAAAATGTGAAAGTTCGAATGAAATGTTTACCTTATAATAATAATACATACTATAAAATTGCATTTAAAACTTCTTTATCACCATGAACCTTTCCCGTTAAATTATATACACAAAATGTTCGCTTATAAAAGAAGTTCGAATTGTTAGCTTTGAGGAATTGGAAGGCATGTATCAAATCTGAAAATTCTAAAGAGTTTGCCTTAGGTAAGTTTTATTTAGAATAAATAAAACTTAGTTTGCTCTACGGACGCAGCCAATATCATCATTTGCATTGCCTCGCATTTATCGCACAGATCTTTTTAGGACGATGGATCCCCAAATTAAGTTGTTTGTTGAACCTATCTCGTTATTTCAACTTTTTGATGTTGATATCAGGACTTTTAATCTTAAATAAGTTAAACATCTTGCTGATGTTGAGGAAGCATTCCTCAAGGATACTGCAAAACTTAAGGATACAGACAAAAAAAATAGAACTGAAAAAAAAAAATTAGCGGGTATAGATTAAATCGCATGGATATACCTACATAGATAAAACCAAATCTAACAAAATTAAATCAAAATTTTTTTTACAGCTTTGCTTTGGAGGTAGACAAAAAAACGAATCTCAAGGATATAGACAAAGTAAAACAATACTATAGTAAACATTTGTGGAAATAGATTGGTGTTAGCTGAATTTTGATGGGAAATTTGGATTCCTTATAGTCGTATAACCCTAGCTACATACATATCTGTGCTCATAAAACAAAGGGTACAACTCGGTTATTACGGTTATTTGTAGTTGCCGGAATATTACAAAAAATTGACACTACATTTATGAAATCGAATATGGAGAATTCGAATGTTAAATAATTTTTAAAAGGGCACAACTCAACTTGTGCCCCTTTGTTTTGTGACCACAGATATATAACTTAAATTTACGAAAAATTGGACATAGGCAACAATAATTCTAAGACGACGATATTTCAATAACTGAAGACTTTTCACTTTTATTTATGTCACTAAAAGTAACAAAAATATATTTAAACATTTTATCTTTTTTAGGAGGGTTCAGTTAAAAGGTTAAATGCTGATTTTGTGAAGCATTAGACACAGGTATTCTGTTGCTAAGTTAACCAGTACTTAGAAGTCGGCACAGATAATTTGTTTAGAATTAGGGGCTATTCACATCAAGCACGAATTGCGAAAGCGAGTAAATTTTTTTTTAGATTTATGATATTAAAATCACTTCTATAAATTTTTTTGCCTATTTATAATATTGGTGTGATGTTTTCAATCAAATTAAATTTATTTAATTCTAAAAATTACTTCAAAATTAGAGAAAACCAAATTCTCTGGTATTCGCTCGCATTTTACATTTGCATTTCGATTTTCTCTAACTTTGAAGTAATTTTAGGATTTAATTAAATTTAATTTGAGTGAAAACAATATAACATTATAAATGGACAAAAATTTTAAATTAAAGTGTTTTTTGTATCATAATTTTACAAAAAAATTGTTCACTCGCATTTAGAATTCGCGCTTGGTGTTGTGACCAAAATTTAAATAAAGGATGAAATTTACTAACTAAACCAAAAATTATTTATATATCCATTTTAGTTATTTATAAGAAATATACTCGTAATAGATACTATATGGTATTTCCCTCCCACCGCAGGTTACAAGAACAAGACCATGCTCCTTGCCCACGAAAATTACAAGGAAAAAGCGTTATTACGTTTGTTTGTCTCGGCGGTTAGAAATTTTGAATTGAATTTAGTTCGAAGGTTATCCAACGAAAAATGATACGATCTTTGAAAGTGCTGCCTAACGTCTAGAGAAAAAAATTGAATATAAATATTTTTTCGAAAGGACTGAAATATTGATCAAAAAGTATCGAAGTACTTTTTATTTTCGGAAAGACCGAAAAAAGTACTAAAGGATCAACTTTTCCATCCCTGCTTTAAGCCCAATTTAGTCTTCTGTTGCTCAACATTTTAGAACTTTGAAATTTATGTCTTTCATCCATCTTTCATTGTATATTCACTTTTTCTAACAGTAATGAACATTAACCCCCCCTGTTCTGTTTACACCAAGGAAAAGGAGCTAGTGTAGTGAGTGAAGTATGTAGTGACCAAAATCTCTAATTACTTTTCCCAAGCCAATATTTTAATTAATTATGATTTATGATTATGACCCAACTTGCGTCGGGTACTGACAAAAATTCAAATTTAGACTCATTTGATGCTCCTCTCCACGGAAATCTTTAGTAAAAGGCGAAAGATTTATTCGACAATTGAAGAGAAACCAGAGTACGGATTGAAAACAAAAAATAGTCTATCAACAACGTATCGTTAATTTGTCTTAGCGAATTTTATAAAATGCAAAAGAAAATAAAAGCAAAATATAGTACGTAGAGTAGTTAACAGAATGTTTTATACATATAGGTATTAGCCATATTGTATTTACATAGTATGCTGCAGCTGCGATTGAATTCCCGGGTAAATTATATAATAGGGTAAATGTAGATTTTTAGTGTTCGTTTTTTGTTAAATTACGCATTTTTTTCAAAGCTTTGATTTTAATATTTAAAATGTTCCTTAGAGATGGGAAAACTCCTGTTGACATCAAAATATGAAATAATTTGCTAAGTGCTTTTGGTAAGGAAGAAAGGCAGTTCTTGAAGTTTTTCGTGGAGACTATCCTCATTTATTAAAGTTTATTCCTTTGAGCAGCTTTGAGGCAAATGAATCCAACAGATAAGAATTGGATGGGGACGCTAAATAATTAGCTTTCGGGCAATTGAATAAAGATTATTATTATTGCTGTTTAACGGTAGAATCAAAGAGTTGAACCAAGAAAGTTGTTTTGAATCTAACCAAAAAAAGTTCTCCAAAAGCACTCACAATTTGTAGATTGAACTGATTTGACACCAAGATTTAATGTTTGACCGACTTACAGTTACAGTAAAAATCTTGCTGCGTCAGAATTGTTAATGGAAGTTATTTGTTAGGTAACTACTTTTATATAAAGAAACATTAATTCAATTTAGTACAATATAATTTCAATTTTCAGGAGTGGGATTTTGCACAAAAGGCGAGAAGCGAGTTTTCGCTTAACTTCTCGCCTTTTAATTTTGTCCGACAGTTTTTTTTCGATTTTGCACAAATAGACAAAATAAAAGGCGAAAAAATTGAGCAACTTTAATTTAGTTGTCAAAAATACATTTTATTGACAAGTTTGTTTAGATTTGTGTCGTTGATACAAATGAATTTGTAAAAAATTATGTTATTTAAAATACATAAATAATTAATTTTATGTAATAAAAAATAAAAATTGATTCAACATTTAATTTCGGGTTATTATCCGATGTCCTATTTCAAGTGTGATATTTTTTGTCCCTAACACTGGAAATGTTATGGTGTTTGTTAAATTATCAATTATATGATCGTTTCATCTTGTTCCCTTCTGTGATATTCGGCGGTGTTATTTTCTGTACTTATTGTAATAATCGAGAGGGAAATTTTCCTAATATGCACAAAAAAATTTATTAAATTCAATCATTAAGTTTTCCTTTTATGATTTATACCATTGCTCAAGTGACAACATTTTATAATTAAAACAATAATTTTACTAAAGATATGTGAAAGCAAATTTCAATTTTTTTTTTAATTACCTATAATGTGCATATGCTAAAACATTAACTTAAAATTAATTTTTCCTACTTCTCACCAAATACTACACATGGTCGAAAATAAAAGCGAGAGCGAGTGTCTACTCGCATAGTGCAAAATCGCTTTTTATCGCTTTTAGCATAAAGTCGCTCAAAAAAGGCGACTCGCTGTGTGCAAAATCCCAGTCCAGTACAATTAAAAAAATCCATTTTCCGTCACTGACAACAGTACACCTATTTATATGTTTTGTTTAATTACGTATATGCACTTTTTCTAACAGTAATGAACATTGAACATTAGCCCCCTGTTCTGTTTACTTTACACCATGGAAAAGGAACTAGTGTAGTGTAGTGACCAAAATCTCTAATTACTTTTCCCAAGCCAATATTTTAATTAATTATGATTATGAGTTTATGACCCAACTTGCGTCGGGTACTGACAAAAATTCAAATTTAGACTCATTTGAATGCTCCTCTCCACGGAAATCTTTAGTAAAAGGCGAAAGATTTATTCGACAATTGAAGACAAACCAGAGTACGGATTGAAAACAAAAAATAGTCTATCAACAACGTATCGTTGATTTGTCTTAGCGAATTTTATAAAATGCAAAATAAAATAAAAGCAAAATATAGTACATCTACATAGCTAGATACAATGCCACTACATAAATAGCCGTGACATCAGTCTAAAAAGTCAAATCACTAATATAAAGAGGGGAATAAAGATTTTTATTTTCCTATGAAACGTAAACAAAATACTATGGGATTTTCAAACACATTTTTTTATATCGTCTCTATTTTCAATTTAAATAAATATTTTTATTTACAAATATAAATAATTTGATATCAAATATTTTGAAATGTAAATTGTGAACAATTTTGATTGAAATTAATAATCATTTATTAAGTAATTTTGCATTTATATAAAAATATTTGTTTCTCAAAACATCGGCGTGCTTCGTGTTCCTCTAATCTTAATAAATTTATTATGAAAATGAAATTTTTAGAGGAACACGAAGCACGACGATGTTTTGAGAAACAAATATTTTTATAAAAATGCAAAATTACTTAATAAATGATTATTAATTTCAATCAAAATTGTTCACAATTTACATTTCAATATATTTGATATCAAATTATTTATATTTGTAAATAAAAATATTTATTTAAATTGAAAATAGAGACGATATAAAAAAATGTGTTTGAAAATCCCATAGTATTTTGTTTACGTTTCATAGGAAAATAAAAATCTTTATCCCCTTAACACATACTACCACACATTTTTGTGTCATGGCTTTTTATGTAGTGGCGTTGCTAGATAACAAAATGTTTTATGTGTACATATAGCTACATATTAGCTATATTTATTTACATAGTACTTAGTACATTATACATACATACGTATTCTATTTTTATTCTATGGCTGCGGTCGAATTTCTCTTCAAGATTTTTAGTGTTCGATTTTTATTAAATTACGCATTTTTTCTATTTTATATTCGTTCAATTCTTATAACAATAAAGAATAAAGTACAGTACCTGGCAGTTGAATTAGAGTCACCTTCTAATTTTGGAATTTTTTCAAATTTATCAGCAACAAAACAAATTTTCCTAATAATATAATGGTTGTTTTTTGAACAACTAAATCCCTTTACAATCAAAAATCTGACATCAAAAGCATTTTGAATGAGTTTTAGAAAAAAACTGCAAAATTTATAGCCCTATTATGGTTCTCACCTCACCGAAAAATCTCATACAAATCTAGTCACATTTCCATAGTAATTTTCGGTGAGGTGAGAACCATAATAGGGGTATTATAGTCAGTTAGATTGTTTTATTTTATTTTAAAATAAAACCAGTTGATTTGTTGGCATCAATATCTACAAGAATTTCAGCATCTACTTTACTACTCAAGGCCTAATGGAAGATATAAAAAATATTCTTTAGACTGTGTCCGAAATCAAAATTCAAAATTTAGATTTTTATTAAAGAAGGTTATGTTTAATACTTCTGCTCAAATTAATATCTACAAACGTAGTTCAAACGGATGAAATTCGGAAACCATTTTTTGAGCAAAAATCTGTTTGGGAAAAAGTTTTTTTTGGAAACATAACTAATCAACTCGGATTTTATTTCAGTGATTTAAATGGCACAAAATGTGGATGAAATCACGCAGAAAATGAAATTAACCGATATCAATCAACAAGTCAATAGATCTTTATTCGATAAGAAACAGAAGCATTTACGTCTGATCTTATCACTAATACAAGTAAAGTACATTAAACCATATAATTTAAATTAATGCATTAATTATGAATTTCAGATTTAAGACAAAAATACGGTTGGGTAAATACGGTTGAGAATTAATTTCGATATATTATTGATACACTGAGCATAATTATTTTAAACAATCAACCAACAGATACATTTGTATACCCCGCACTCTATAAACTTGCGATTTTTTCATGTAATCTTTTATTATTAATGCTGCGGTCAATATTTAAGGTACATACACTAGATTCGGTAAATGTATTTACCTATTCCAGAGGTAGTAAATATTTTGTTGTAGAATTACTACGTCTATAGGCTTCAATATTTTACCTCGTTTGGCTATTATTTTTCGGAAGTGAGCTAGCTAATAACGTCTTAGAAATGAGTGAGGTTTTGACTTTATGTGTTCTTTATAAAAAAAAATGTATTTGAGGAAATCGCCGCCATTAAAGTAGAGCAAAAAGAAAAAACTAAATTTTGTTGTTTTTCATATTTTTGTTTATATCTCGATAACGGTTGGGTGGCCGTTAATAGGGAAAAACCCTTTACAAACCGCTCAATTAGCTCCTTATAAAAATATCAACATTTAAAATGTTTATAACGAGGTAATTCGAAAAAAAATAAAAATTCAAAACAATAGACAACAATATTTTTAACAAAAAATCTATTTCATGTAAATCCTAACTACCAGTATCATTCTTCAGTAATTCAGTATCTGAAACAAAAAATCAATGTACAGTTTTGACATTTAAAACCTGTTAAAAATCCAAATTTATTTCTATTTCAAAATAAAAAATTCGTAAGTAAATATGTCGATCTGGCTTCGATCTATCATAGTGTAGAATACTTTTATGGAGTTGAACTCAAAAATGTGAAGGTTTAACACTATAAACGTATTTGGTTAAACTTGTTGACTCCACATTCCCTTATCCTCTTAAGTGGAACTGACGAGTCTCGGCCTCATATATTCTCTGTGCCAAACTGTGCTTTGATGAATTAATATTCTTCTAATTTTTGAAAGTATCATGACTAAGGGAATCCACACCCTTTCCGTCGGTGACGGATGTAACGGCAACAAAAAATGACAACAGTGTGCTATGGTACGCACTAGTGTAGAGTCCCAGCAGAATTACAAAAATCATTCTTGAGTCGCATTTCATCGTGTACATATGTCGAATTTTGTCATAGTCCGTTAAGAAATAGCCAAGTTCCATCCTAATTAGCCATATTACGAAACTTCATCTAAAAATCATTTTAGAATGCTATTTTAGTTGTTCATGTCGTATTTCATCAAAATCTGTTAAAATAGCCCAGTTTGTGTTCGCACAGAGTTAAAATTAAAAAGTCTGCACATGCACGTTTTTTTGAAAATAAATCGTAAGCCCTTGCTTAAATATTATGAAAAATTATTTCTTAATATTCGACAGTACTCAAAATAAGAAGCTTATTAAGATATCTAATGAAATTAAGGGCGTAAAGAAATGTTGCTCGATGTGGTAATACCCTGTACCCTGATTCTCTAAAAAAATAAGATAATGTGTAAACGTGAAAACTTGTAAAAAGCAAAGCCTACTTTTATCGGTACGCAATTTTTCGATTTGATTGCTACGAAAATAGTAACGAAAAATTGCAAACTCAATTTTTATGAGAAAGAGTAAGCTTTGCTTTTTAGTAATTTTCACATTTACACATTATCTTAATTTTTAGCGAATCAATGTGTAGGGAGCTGAACAACATCATATCGACAATACCAACTGATTAAAATTGTGACGTTTTTTTGTGGTGAATAAAATGCCAAAAATTTAACGTTTTAACTTTTTATGCGATTTTTTATTCGTTTGAAACACAACCTATAATGCAACAAATACGTCGCTGCTAGATGGTCGATTGGAACATTTAAAAAAAATATAATTTGAGTAAAACATAAATTCTAAATTTTTAATTCACATAATACCAAATAATCTAAAAACAGTTGAAGTTCAAAAAATTACAAACGAAGAATTGGGGTTTACCACATTATGATTATAAACTATTACAACTTCTTCGTAATGTATTTATAGGATAACTTGAACATCGGGTGCTTTCATAGCCTTCCAAATCATCCTGATTTTCCTGATTTTATGAGCATAAAATATAAAGAAATATAACGAAGAAGTAGGGGTCGTTTTTGGGTGGGATATTGTATACCATAATCTGTTTTTCTTTCTACTCGATGAAACATGTCTCACTATGTAAAAATAAAATTAGGGGAAATCATATTTTCTTATCTAATCTAAGTAGTAAAATGTATAAAGACAAAATAAATAAGACTGAAATTACCAAGCAAGTATGTACCTATAGTATAGGTATGTAACTATGTGATGTAGTATACAAAAAATGTACGTAATTATGTTTTGTCCAAACTATGTATAATTCGCCAAATCAATGTATTTATTTGGAATATAAAATGTAACGTGATTTTAGACAAATCATACTTACCTGGTGTAGAGCTTACCATGATCCACAAGGTGGTTGCTCCAGAGCGAGACCCTTCCATTGCACTTCGGCGGGATTGACCTTTGCGATTATTCCTAATGTGAATAACTCGTGCACAAAATTTTTGGTAGCCGGGACTGCGTACGCGCGGTCCCGATTTTATTAAATGAAAACAAATAAACATGTTGAAGAGCCAACCAGCGAACATTTAAGACATTTAACAGAATTTAACGAAAGTTTTTTCTTACAGAAAATTTGACAGATTGGCTAGCGAAACTGTAACACAACTTGTCAATTGCTTTGATGGTGACGGTAGCTCGTGCTCGTATTAATATTTTTAAAAATTTGTGTAGAATTTTGAAGTGGCGATGGAATTGGAGAAACTCCGAAAGTTATTTCAATTATTAAAAAACCTTAAATTCCTAAAGGACATAAACATAAATAATAAAAGACACAGATCTTGTGGCGTAAGAAAAAAAACGAAAATAAATTAATTTGAAAATAAATAATTTGATGTTACAATTTATAAAGTCTTTAATAATTCGGTTTTCAATTTACCTACATGAACTAAATAATTTTGAATTTATGCTTAAAATGTACAACGAGCTCCCACAAGAAGATTTGCACAAAGGGAAATTTGGATTTTTGACATTTCCTTCAATTTTGCGCGATAATTTTCGCTCTGTTAAGTTGACACTTCAATTTACCGAAACTGAACGAACATTTCTTAAAGGTTCACCGGGCAGTAACATGTAAACTCCATATACCGCACTGTTACGTTAAATGTCTTAAATGTTGGCTGGTTCTCTCTTGAGCTGGCTTGGCTGGCCCAAACTGCGCCGTCGTTTGGTCGTATTGTTCACATTATTCATCCGCTTCACTTCACTACAAATGAGTTCACTAAACTGCACTAGTTAGTAAGTAAAGGAAGGGACGATTAGAACAGGATTTCCGATAGTGCGGTGCATGGAAAAAGTATTATCCTTCTGAAGGAGAGAGAGACTTTTTCTGGCCCGAAGGTACTTTTTGTAGTAATTTTAGAAATTAATAATCATTATTAAGTGATTTTGCATTTTTATAAAAATATTTTTTTCTCAAAACATCGTCGTGCTTCGTTTCCTCTAAACATTTTATGTTCATAATAAATTTATTATGATTAGAGGAACACGCAGCACGACGATGTTTTGAGAAAAAAATATTTTTATAAAAATGCAAAATTACTTAATGATTATTAATTTCAATCAAAATTGTTCACAATTTACATTTCGATATATTTGATATCAAATTATTTATATTTAAAAAATAAAAATGTTAATTTAAATTGAAAATAGAGACGATATAAAAAAATGTATTTGAAAATCCAATTTGATTTTGTTTACGTTTCATAGGAAAATAAAAATCTTTATTTCCCTCTTTATATTAGTGATTTGACTTTTTTAGACTGATGTCACGGGCTTACGGCTATTTATGTAGTGGCATTGGTTTTTGCATCATTATCAATTCCAAAATTTATCAAGAGTCCAAACAAATTGTTACGAAATATGATCATAACCAAAAGCTACCTGTTCCTCTGAGCTGAATGCCACACATAGTGACATAGTCACATCTCACTACTACTATATGTCCTTTCACTTTCATAAAAGTGCCCAAAAGTTAGATACTTATATATAAATATACATATAATATATGTACGAGTATGCCTACTGCCTAGCTATGTTCAATCGATCATCTAACATCTACTATTTATTTGAATTAAAATCGGGACCGCGCGTACGCAGTCCCGGCTACCAAAAATTTTGTGCACGAGTTATTCACATTAGGAATAATCGCAAAGGTCAACCCCACCGAAGTGCAATGGAAGGGCCTCGCTCTGGAGCAACCACCTTGTGGATCATGGTAAGCTCTACACCAGGTAAGTATGATTTGTCTAAAATCACTTTACATTTTAAATTACAAATATTCCAATCATTTTAGCGAATTATAAACACATTTCAAAAAAAATTAATTTGGTGTTAAATTCATTTTCAAAGAGTAAATATATCTTATCATTTTTCTACATAGCGAAGTGAATTTATGAATTTCCCCTATCTATGATTGTCACAAATTCTCAGAATTTTTTTTTTGTGCGACTGATTCGATTCAATACAAAATACCTCTCTTAATGAATTTGGTTAAGATTAAAGAAACGTTTTGAAAAGTTATTGTGGTTTTTTCTTAGCTTATTCAAATTAAATGGTTAAATGTAGTTAATTGGAAGATCACACCATTCATTGGTTTCGTGAGGGAATGTCACATTTGAGGTATTCTAAAATGTCGATTATTTCATTACTAAAAAATGTAAACAATTTTTTTGTAAATGTAGACTAAAATTTTTAGTCTCACTAAAACATGCAAACTCTACATTTTTTGCCTCGTGCCTGCTCTAAATTGAATTTAGTTAATTTAAAATCATTTATTGTCTAATTTTTAAATTAAAGAATGTAGATTTAAACGTTTTCTATGCAACGTTATTTTTATATGCAATGTGCTAGCTTTGTAAAATCTCTCCAATTGGAGAATTTATGCGGAATAAGAGTTATAACAAGAAGTCTATTTAATCTTTTATGTGAACTTCTTTTGTTAAATATTGTGAATGATTCGCTATACTTTATTTAATCAAAAATTTGACAATATTTTATTTTAAAGTAACTAAATTCGAAAAAAAATTGCTATCGTGAACCAGAGCAGGCACGAATACTAAAAGTCGCCTTGAGCAGATTCTACAAATTTTAGTTGGACTCTACTTGTTAATAATGTGGAGTTCAATTGGGCAAAATAAATCAATTTACTGTCAAAAAAAATGATTTACGTAATGTTATTTGACATTTTCTTTTGACATTAGGTTGATTTATTTTGCCCAATCGAACTCCACATAAGATTCTTACTGGTTAGCTGATTTGCCCATTTTGGTATTTTAAAACCAAAAAATAGGAACACTGAATCAACACGTCGTGATAATATAGTGAATTTTTTTTACTTTTTGAAAGGGATGTATAAGAAACCTAAAACTTTACCTGAAAAAAATAAATTTAGAATTTATTACGAATAGATACATAAAAAAACATCTTTCCTTTAAACAATTAGTATTTTAAGTGTATTTCAGGTACAAATTTAAATCTATCAAACACAAATTCGAGAGGTTGCTCTCATTTCTTTTATCTTATTTGCATGTAATATATAAGTTATGACCAATTTACATTCCTTTGAATATTTAAATTTTGTAAATTTTATTAAGAAAACTATTTTTACTTACTGATAAAATGTTTACCGAGAATAATAAAAATATTTGAATAAACAAGATGACTTGATGATATTTGACATTTCCTTCAGTTTGCACGTAATTTTTCGCTCTTACTAAAGATACATGTTAAACCGAAAGTGGTCTGACTGAAAACGTCCGAGATAAATTCAACACGTACACGGCGGCTTGAGTGAAAGCAAAGATTATTAACAAGAAGATCTTGTTAATAATCTTTGCTTTCAGTCAGGCCGCCGTGCGTACATGTTGAATTTATCTCGAACGATTTCAGTCAGATCACTTTCGGTTTAACATGTATCTTTAGTATCTGTTAAGTGACAGATATATTTAACGAAACTGAACGAAAAAGTTGTTAAAGTTTCGCTGGCCAGTAATAAGCAAAACCCATTTATAGGCCTGACCAGCGAATCAGTAAGAAACCTTAAAGAATTTGATTAAATTACTTCCTTACAGAAGATTTGACATATCGGCCACCGAATCCGTAACAACTGACAAATACAGTATTAAAATTGTAATATGAATGGGAAAATTTATTATTTCTAAGAAGAGAGTGCTGTGGAAATTTTGATGTATTCTGACATATCCTTCAGTTTGCGCGTTAATTTTCGCTCTGTTAAGTGAGGGCTAAACTGAACGAAACGTTCTTAAAGATTCGCTGGTCACTGGTCAGTAAACATGCACTTTCTGTATATCGCGTAACGCGTT
Organism: Tipula vernalis; assembly: GCA_958295665.1. Lineage (NCBI taxonomy): Eukaryota > Metazoa > Arthropoda > Insecta > Diptera > Tipulidae > Tipula > Tipula vernalis. Next base: position 84,866,895 of record OY282559.1, on the reverse strand, counting down.
CTTACTGACTCGCTGATTCCCCCATATCGCATAATCGCATTATTACGTTAATTTGTTACTGATTCGCTGCGTTGAGCCATTAAGTAGAAATATTCAAATTTCAAAGAAATGTAACAATATTAAAAGGTACGTTACGTATCGAAATTCTTGAGTTGGGTCGGAAAAATGTACCAAATTTGATACAATTGTACCAAAGTGGTAAACTTGTAATTGTTTGTAACACTGTTTATGTTTTATGACCCAACTTGCGTCGGATACTGACAAAAATTCAAATTTAGACTCATTTGAATGCTCCTCTCCACGGAAATCTTTAGTAAAAGGCGAAAGATTTATTCAACAATTGAAGAGAAACCAGAGTACAGAATGAAAACAAAAATTAGTCTATCAACAACATATCGTTGATTTGTCTTAGCGAATTTTATAAAATTCAAAAGAAAATAAAAGCAAAATGTAGTATGTACGTAACTAACAAAATGTTTTATCACAGAAGAAAGAAATCTTTCTTCTGTGGTTTTATGTTTACATATATGTAGCTACATATTAGCTATATTTATTTACATAGTACATACGTATTCTATTTTTATTCTATGGCTGCGGTTGAATTTCTCTTCAAAATCAAAGCCTACTTTTATCGGTATGCAATTTTTCGATTTGATTGCTACGAAAATAGTAACGAAAAATTGCAAACTCTACTTTTATGAGAAAGAGTAAGCTTTGCTTTTTAGTAATTTTCACATTTCGTACACATTATCTTAATTTTCTCAGGGAGCTGAACATCATCATATTGACAATACCAACTGATTAAAATTGTGACGTTTTTTGTGGTGAATAAAATGCCAAAAATTTAACGTTTTAACTTTTTATGTAATTTTTTGTTCGTTTGAAACGCAGCCTAATGCAAGAAATACGTCGCGGCTAAATGGTCGATTGGAACATTTAAAAAAATATAATTTGAGTAAAACATAAATTCTAAATTTTTAATTCATATAATACCAAATAATCTAAAAACAGTTGAAGTTCAAAAAATTACAAACGAAGTGGGATTTTTATCCTGATTTTATGAGTATAAAATATAAAGAAATATGATGAAGAAGTAGGGGTCGTTTTTGGGTGGGATATTGAATACCATAATCTGTTTTTCTTTCTACTCGATGAACTCTACTCACTATGTAAAAATCAAATTAGGGGAAATCATATTTTCTTCTTTAGTAAAATGTATAAAGACAAAATAAATAAGACCGAAATTACCAAGCATGTACATATAGGTATGTAACTATGTTTTAGTAGTATAGTGTACATAAAATGTACGTATTTATGTTTTTGTCCAAACTATGTATAATTCGCCAAGTCAATGTATTTATTTGGAATATAAAATGTAACGTGATTTTAGACAAATCATACTTACCTGGTGTAGAGCTTACCATGATCCACAAGGTGGTTGCTCCAGAGCGAGGCCCTTCCATTGCACTTCGGCGGGGTTGACCTTTGCGATTATTCCTAATGTGAATAACTCGTGCACAAAATTTTTGGTAGCCGGGACTGCGTACGCGCGGTCCCGATTTTATTAAATGAAAACAAATAAATTCACAAATAAATGTTGGGCCACCAAACTGCGCCGTCGTTTGGTCGGTGTTATTCACATTTTCATCCGCTTTCACTTTCACTACAAATTAGTTTACTAACTATAACTGACTGACTGTAAAGTAACGTAACATACCAGGAATGATTACAAGAGCATTTTCGATAGTGCGGTGCATGGAAAAGTCCTTCTAAAGGAGAGAGAGACTGACCTTTTAGTACTTTTTGTTGAAAATATTTTTCAGTAAGGTTCTCTTACCCCGGGGCATCAATTCCAAAATTTATCAAGATTCAAGGGTCTCCAAACGAAAGTTTACGAAATATGATCGGCAAAAGCAATCCCCTGAGCTGAGTGACACAGTTCATAATCACTTCACCAATTCACTTTCATACATAGGTTTAGATACTTATTATGCAGTGTGTTCAATCGATTATCGATCATCTACTACAGTAGAATTCGTTTATAACAAACCCTTCTTATAATGAACACACGGTTAGTATGAACGATTTTTTAAGTCCCTTAAATTTACATAATCAATTTTTCTTGTTTCCACTACATATAATGAACTTCATTTATAAACTTATAATGAACAAGAAAATGTTCCTACAATACCTGTTAAGTACAAAAATCTACTGTTATAATGAACATCGATCATTATTTGTTTCGTTTTTTTAATTATATTTTGGTCTATTCATTCATATTCACACACATAATTTTGAGTACATTTTTTTTTTTTAATTTAATGTGTGTATGGATTCGTGTATAGTATAGTGCATACATATTACTAGATTACTAGAAACAATGTAACGGAAATAGGGAAATATTTTGAGTTTTTTTCTGGTGTCTATGTATTTTTTTTAACTTTCGTAAATTTTTGGAAATCACAGTTACATATGTAAGTTAGTTTCGAATGCACAAACCAAGTATTTACGGTTAAAATGAACACACGTTTATAATGAACAAAATTATTTGTCCCATGACCGTTCATTATAAGCGAATTCTACTGTATTTATTTATATTAAAATCGGGACCGCGCGTACGCAGTCCCGGCTACCAAAAATTTTGTGCACGAGTTATTCACATTAGGAATAATCGCAAAGGTCAACCCCACCGAAGTGCAATGGAAGGGCCTCGCTCTGGAGCAACCACCTTGTGGATCATGGTAAGCTCTACACCAGGTAAGTATGATTTGTCTAAAATCACTTTACATTTTAAATTACAAATATACCAATCGTTTTAGCGAATTATAAACACATTTCAAAAAAAATTAATATGGTGTTAAATTTATTTTCAAAGAGTCTAAATATATCTTATCATTTTTATACATAGCGAAGTGAATTTATGAATTTCCCCTATGATTGTCACAAATCCTCAAAGTTTTTTTTTTGTGCGACTGATTCGATTCGATACAAAATAGCTCTCTTAATGAATTTGGTTAAGATTAAAGAAACGTTTAAAAAGTTATTGTGGTTTTTTCTTAGCTTATTCAAATTAAATGGTTAAATGTAGTTAATTGGAAGATCACACCATTCATTGGTTTCGTGAGGGAATGTCACATTTGAGGTATTCTAAAATGTCGATTATTTCATTACTAAAAAATGTAGACTAAAATTTTTAGTCTCACTAAAACATGCAAACTCTACATTTTTTGCCTCGTGCCTGCTCTAAATTGAATTTAGTTAATTTAAAATCATTTATTGTCTCATTTTTAAATTAAAGAATGTAGATTTAAACGTTTTCTATGCAACGTTATTTTTATATGCAATGTGCTAGCTTTGTAAAATATCTCCAATTGGAGAATTTATCCGGAATAAGAGTTATAACAAGAAGTCTATTTAATCTTTTATGTGAATTTCTTTTGTTAAATATTGTGAATGATTCGATATACTTTATTTAATCAAAAATTTGATAATATTTGATTTTTAAGTTAATAAATTCGAAAAATTGCTATCGTGAACCAGAGCAGGCACGAATACTAAAAGTCGCCTTGAGCAGATTCTACAAATTTTCGTTGGACTCTACTTGTTAATAATGTGGAGTTTGTAACACTGTTTATGTTTTATGACCCAACTTGCGTCGGATACTGACAAAAATTCAAATTTAGACTCATTTGAATGCTCCTCTCCACGGAAATCTTTAGTAAAAGGCGAAAGATTTATTCGACAATTGAAGAGAAACCAGAGTACAGAATGAAAACAAAAATTAGTCTATCAACAACATATCGTTGATTTGTCTTAGCGAATTTTATAAAATTCAAAAGAAAATAAAAGCAAAATGTAGTATGTACGTAACTAACAAAATGTTTTATCACAGAAGAAAGAAATCTTTCTTCTGTGGTTTTATGTTTACATATATGTAGCTACATATTAGCTATATTTATTTACATAGTACATACGTATTCTATTTTTATTCTATGGCTGCGGTTGAATTTCTCTTCAAAATCAAAGCCTACTTTTATCGGTATGCAATTTTTCGATTTGATTGCTACGAAAATAGTAACGAAAAATTGCAAACTCTACTTTTATGAGAAAGAGTAAGCTTTGCTTTTTAGTAATTTTCACATTTCGTACACATTATCTTAATTTTCTCAGGGAGCTGAACATCATCATATTGACAATACCAACTGATTAAAATTGTGACGTTTTTTGTGGTGAATAAAATGCCAAAAATTTAACGTTTTAACTTTTTATGTAATTTTTTGTTCGTTTGAAACGCAGCCTAATGCAAGAAATACGTCGCGGCTAAATGGTCGATTGGAACATTTAAAAAAATATAATTTGAGTAAAACATAAATTCTAAATTTTTAATTCATATAATACCAAATAATCTAAAAACAGTTGAAGTTCAAAAAATTACAAACGAAGTGGGATTTTTATCCTGATTTTATGAGTATAAAATATAAAGAAATATGATGAAGAAGTAGGGGTCGTTTTTGGGTGGGATATTGAATACCATAATCTGTTTTTCTTTCTACTCGATGAACTCTACTCACTATGTAAAAATCAAATTAGGGGAAATCATATTTTCTTCTTTAGTAAAATGTATAAAGACAAAATAAATAAGACCGAAATTACCAAGCATGTACATATAGGTATGTAACTATGTTTTAGTAGTATAGTGTACATAAAATGTACGTATTTATGTTTTTGTCCAAACTATGTATAATTCGCCAAGTCAATGTATTTATTTGGAATATAAAATGTAACGTGATTTTAGACAAATCATACTTACCTGGTGTAGAGCTTACCATGATCCACAAGGTGGTTGCTCCAGAGCGAGGCCCTTCCATTGCACTTCGGCGGGGTTGACCTTTGCGATTATTCCTAATGTGAATAACTCGTGCACAAAATTTTTGGTAGCCGGGACTGCGTACGCGCGGTCCCGATTTTATTAAATGAAAACAAATAAATTCACAAATAAATGTTGGGCCACCAAACTGCGCCGTCGTTTGGTCGGTGTTATTCACATTTTCATCCGCTTTCACTTTCACTACAAATTAGTTTACTAACTATAACTGACTGACTGTAAAGTAACGTAACATACCAGGAATGATTACAAGAGCATTTTCGATAGTGCGGTGCATGGAAAAGTCCTTCTAAAGGAGAGAGAGACTGACCTTTAGTACTTTTTGTTGAAAATATTTTTCAGTAAGGTTCTCTTACCCCGGGGCATCAATTCCAAAATTTATCAAGATTCAAGGGTCTCCAAACGAAAGTTTACGAAATATGATCGGCAAAAGCAATCCCCTGAGCTGAGTGACACAGTTCATAATCACTTCACCAATTCACTTTCATACATAGGTTTAGATACTTATTATGCAGTGTGTTCAATCGATTATCGATCATCTACTACAGTAGAATTCGTTTATAACAAACCCTTCTTATAATGAACACACGGTTAGTATGAACGATTTTTTAAGTCCCTTAAATTTACATAATCAATTTTTCTTGTTTCCACTACATATAATGAACTTCATTTATAAACTTATAATGAACAAGAAAATGTTCCTACAATACCTGTTAAGTACAAAAATCTACTGTTATAATGAACATCGATCATTATTTGTTTCGTTTTTTTAATTATATTTTGGTCTATTCATTCATATTCACACACATAATTTTGAGTACATTTTTTTTTTTTAATTTAATGTGTGTATGGATTCGTGTATAGTATAGTGCATACATATTACTAGATTACTAGAAACAATGTAACGGAAATAGGGAAATATTTTGAGTTTTTTTCTGGTGTCTATGTATTTTTTTTAACTTTCGTAAATTTTTGGAAATCACAGTTACATAAGTTACATATGTAAGTTAGTTTCGAATGCACAAACCAAGTATTTACGGTTAAAATGAACACACGTTTATAATGAACAAAATTATTTGTCCCATGACCGTTCATTATAAGCGAATTCTACTGTATTTATTTATGTTTTGTATTTATTTATGTTTATTATTGTTTTGACTATAATCTTCACAATAAACTTTGATGTTAAACACGCAAATATAACATAACCACAAAACTTGGAATAACAAAAAATAATAAATTTTGACAGAAGTTGATTTTTTTATTCTCTTTAGTTTTCATATGTTTCGAATTTTACCCTCTCTCTTTATATCTTTAAGGCCCAGTTACAATGCATCCGTTCCATCCCGTTCCGCTTTGCCAAAATTGTTTCCGATCCGTCTTTTCCGTTCGCTAGTTACAATGTATCCGTTCCGTTTATCTTAAATTATTTTTAGCTGTCAAAAATATTAAAAATGGATGACTACGAGGATTTAGAATTGTTGTTTGATTTATATATTTTATATAAAAAATATTCTGAATTATTTAAAAAAAGAGGAGATGGTGGGTATGTCCATTAAATTTAGACCCAAATAAATTAAGACCCACTTAATTTTAGTCCATTAAATTTAGGGAATTTCTTTATTTCTTCAATAAATGATTCGATATCCATTATTTTGAATATTTATTATTTGTATTTTTGTGTATTTATTATTTTAAAAAATTAAATCATATACATACTAATGATGCGAGAGTGATGTTAGATTGGTATTATAAGTACTGTCAAAGTATCAAGAATTAAAATTGAGGATATACTTTCCGCCTTTCCGTAAAATTTAAAATTTTTAAAAAAATATGTCCGTCTTCGTCCGTCGGATTCCGCTCATTGTAACAAACCTTTCCGTTTATTCATATAAATTATATAGAAAATGTCAAATTTTAATTTTGGCGGAAAAGCGGAACGAGACGGAACGGATGCATTGTAACTGGGCCTTTATGCTCGAAAGTGTGAATAATGTTTTTTTACTCATTTATTTGAATTAGCTGAAGAATTTAAAAAAATAAAAAAAAATTGAAAAATTAGGGGAAAATTATAAAAGTGTTTGTGTAGAAATGTTGAGAGTTCTAATTGTGATTTGTGAATTTATTCTTGAATCTTTCTACACTGTATTAAAAAATTGTCCGTACAGTACTCAAATCATAAAATCGCGACCTTAGAACAACAGGGTTCTACCGTCTAACTTACATTTTTTTTACGAAAATGAGTTATGCATATAAATAAATAAACTACGCTCTTTCGATCGGAATAATATCGCCAATTATTGTCTCTTTTGGTTTTCCAGATAACCACTTAAACGAAGTTACATTTTGAATTTGAGATTTAGGTAAGAAGGTTCCAACTTCCAGTTAAAACTATGAGATTCAGACCAAAACTATTAAATATATAGATAGAACTTTGTATATTTATTTTAGTGTCAATAGAACTTTGTTGCTCAAAATTGTTGCATCATCTATTTTAAATACAACTTTGTTGTTGCAATTTTGAATTTAATATAATGTTAGTAATGTTTTAAGTTTTGCCGAAGATAGAAGTCTTTCATGATAAATCTAAGCCTTGGCTTATGAGTAAGTAACCAATAATTACAATCTTCTGTAATGCTTGAGGACTTTGTTATCATACAATCTGACAATCAAACAAACGAGCGTTAGCGAAAATGCATTACAAATATGTAATGGTAATAGTGCTATTATTGTGGAAGACGTAATAATATATGATTGCAAATAATTATTGTTAATGATATTTCCATTAAACCACCCAACCACACTATAATGACAAAAGTGATTTAGTTACCGGAAGTTACAAATCAGCTAAATAAAACTAGCAAACGTAGGGTAAATCAAGAAAATTGGAAGCGAAATATTCGACAAAGAAAAGTTCACAGTGGTGTGAGTTACACCAGTTACCGAGGCAAAATCGTACCAGCCAAAGAAATTAAATGGAAAAAGGACTGTTTTTCCAATTGCCCTTATAGTTGCGTCCAAAAAAATCACACTGGCAGAACAAAAAGTATTATTTAAACCAACAAAACAAAAAAATCAAGTGATTCTCGCCGATTACATTCTTTTCAATGTTTTGCGGATACACTTGGAAATAAAATTTAAGTTTGTAAGCCTTATTGGCTCAGTACATTTGAAATTGCTTAAAAACCGCTGTACGCATATCACGCGCCCATATCGCCTCTTTTCCAGCTATAGAGTCTCATTACTGTCGTACTAATAAGTCAAAGACTTATCTTGATCCCAACCTAAACACTTCTAAAATGTGGTACCTATACAAGGATTAGGTTGAAGATCCTGTAAAGGAAGGCTATTACAGGTATGTGTTCAATACTCACTTTAATTTAGACTTCCATCATCCAAAATCTTTCTGTGGCTGAAAAAGAAAAAACCTTGGCAGACGAAATAATTCAAGGAAATGAAGAACATTGTGATCTAAAAAAAAGCGATATAGATAAAGAATCAGGAATTCCAATTCTTTACGATCAGAAATTGGTTCACTATTTTATCATTCGAAACCTAATATTAGTGTTCAGTAGGGCAAAAGTGATAAAATATATGTAACAAATAACAACTACAGAAATCACAAACGAAAAAGCTAAAATTTAAAACGAAGTACTCACATTTGAGATTGATGCTATCGCTCCGAGTTAGTCCCTAATTTGTATTAAAATCTTAAAGGAATCAACTGTTAGAGTAGGGTTATCTCACAAGTTGATTATTTCAGGCAATGGATATGGCAGTGGAACGGTTGAGTTATATTTCAGGTAAGTTGGCACATTACTCAGATATATCATCGTAGACTTACTCAGATATATCATCGTATACTACATCAAGAACGTCATCTTGATACAATGTAATGGCGACGACACATTCACAAATTATCATATATCTCACAGGACGGAAGGTTTACATAACTATACATGCATTGTACCATATATACAGTGCGTTACAACAGATTAAATCCACTAAAAAAAAATGGGAATTCATCTCTTTTGGATTCTATCGCTATTGTTTTTTCTATATTGAAAGGATTTCATCACTATTTTAAACATAAAAATTAAATTAATGTTGTAAATTGTTTAAAAAAAAAATGGGAAAAAACAAAAGCCTAAACGTTGTTGAAAAGGGAAAAATTGATGCTTACCACGATCAAAGACATTCGAGCCGAAAAACTAGGCCGAAGTTACACTGTTGTACTAAATTATTTAAGACATTCTGAAAACTATGGAAAAAATATGAAAGGCTGTTCTGTTTCAAAATTAAACCCGGTAGATAAACGTAAAATAATGCGTATTGCCTCCAATTCTGCTCTATCTGCTCGCAGAATCAAGGAGAAAGCCGGTGTTAATGTCTGTGTACAAACTGTTCGTCGCGTCATACAGAAACCTAAACGGATGAAAATTAAGAAAAAGCCACCATTAAACGAAGCTCGAAAAAACAATCGGCTTCAATTTGGGAAAGAGCATATGCCATGGAATAACCAGTGGTATAAAGTCGTGTTTTCCATGACCTACGCAAAGAAGAGCTAGTTCTCAATCGACATCATAGCAGGGAAGGAGGGGTTATGGTCTGGGGAGGTATTTCATACTACGGTAGAATTGAGTTAGCTTTTCAAAATCAAAAAATGACAGCTAAGTCGTATCTGTCTATTTTGGATTCAGCATTTCGAAAGTTCCAACAGCTGTTCGAACCACTGAAATGGACTTATCAGCAAGATAACGCTCCTATACATACGGCAAGGATTGTAAAAGGCTGGATTTCCAAGAAAAACGTCGATTTACTTAAATGGCCCTCGTACTCTTCTGATTTAAATATTATGGAAAACGTTTGGGGGTGGCTTTCTCGCAAGGTTTAAGAAGTGAATAAGCAGTATAATGATATGAAGTCGCTTATTGAAGCTATCAAAGCTGCTTGGGCCGACATTTCTTTGAATTATTTGAAGTCGCTATACGATTCAATACCCAATAGAATATTTGAGCTTATTTCAAAGAATGAAGGCGGCACTCATTATTAAAATAAATAAAAAAATATATTATTATAAATAAATAAACTTAAATATTAAAAAAAAAATTATAATTTCATAAAAATATTTCGTGTATTTATTCAAATTCTGGCGTGAATTTATTCACATGTAAAAATAAAAAAATGCATTTTTTGGTACTTCCCAACAAAATAACAAAATGTACGACTTTAAAACTAAAAAAAAAAAAATGTTCAGCTTTTTATTTTAGTGATAATGTTCTTTAAATTTTAGTAAAAACCCAAATAACACGGGGGTTAAAATTAAATCATACAAGGCTATTTCCTACATTGTTTTCATTGGATTTAATCAACTGTAACGGACTCTACTTACCATACATAAACTGCACAATTAGAATATAACCCTACCTGATTTGTACCTATTTATTTATATTTTTATTGGCACACACAATTTATTACCGTACTCATAAGTTACTGGCACGTATTTCTTCTTTTCACTATCCTATTCGAGATTTATCTTTATAACGGGAATCCCCGTTTACCCGATCAAAACAGTCAATGAGAAGGGAGGGAGTTTCGGGTTAGTAAATACAGATATCTCTTTACCAAAATATATATATATATATATATATATATATATGTATTTCAAATTCACACTTTCCGTTGATCACGCTACAAATATCATGATATTTTTTATTACCCTAACTTCACTTCGTTGTATTTAATATCATGCCCGACAGAAAATTTCAGGAATCATCGCGAGAGTAGGTTATAAATTTCATTCCGCCAACGAAAAAGATTGAAAGTTGGAAGGCAAAAGTAAACAGAATTCCATTGGGAGTACGTGTTAGTTTAATACATTGAATAACATTAAAATTGTAAAAATAAATGAATAAATTAAAAATCAACAAATTAAAATTTATTTTTTTATTGAAATACATACGTCATATTTCATTAGGGATTCTAATCTCTTGGACGAAACGTGCAGTTTTATCTAGAAAAATCAGGCTGGAATCTGCATTCCGTGTGCTATTGATTTTCACATAGATTTCATAGATATAAGGTTTTCCTACTAGTAAGAGTAGGTTTTGTTCTCAGAAAGTAGTACTATTTTTACACGGAAATTCTTCGCCAAATTCCGATTATGCTCCTTACTCATCATTAATGATAAACACATGAATACTTGGAAAAAAGTATCCATTCTCTTGGGCACAACGCACCGTTTTGAATACGAAAATCGATCTGGAATCTGCTTTCCGTGTGCTTTTTTCCTATTGATTTTCACACGGATTTTCATTCGAAATGTCTATTGGGAAACAATTCAATATTTTATTAAGTTTTAGTTAAAATTTTGATACGTTGAAATTGAAAGAAAGTTCTATAAACTTATACAAAATATGTGCTCATATTAAAATTCGAATTAAAATTAAAAAAATTAATCGTGAAATTTATTTTTAGACCTTCTATTCAATAATTTTTGTAATTAATTTCAATGGTTTTATGACTTTGTTTTCCAACTTTTGTTTTTTTGGCCTTAACGTAATGATAAGTGGAACAAAATTAATGTTATGAAATGAACATTGAATTTAATCGGGTTATACATAGAAATGTAGCTTAAACCATACATTCATTCATTGGTTAAAATTTTGAATTGAATTTCTTTAATTGAATGACTTATTCCTTGATTATATACTCAATAATCCACAATTTTATTGGTAATATGAGCATATGTCATGTGTAAGTATAGATTTGAAGAGTGGCTCCTTAATCTATGGATCAGTATATCCTAGATATATGGACATAAATGTCATCAAAAATTTAGTTAAATACTAAAACTATAGGTAACCATATTTATACTTTAACGGTTTTATACTGTTTTCAGCCAATTTTACAATATCATATCCTAATTTTAAGTTTCCAACCATAAATGCTCTCAAATGTTTGTCGTATAATTCAATCACGCGACATTGTGTAATTAGATATAATAGAGGTGGCCAACTGATAAAAGCTGGAATCTAAACAAAGTTGTTCGCCAATTAATGCAAAATACGGATTTTCATTGATTTGTGAAGCGTTTGCTATAATTGATTTATTACATTCTCACTAAACTAGATAAATTGGAAGAACGATTTTCTTGAAGAGTTTTAATATGTTTTAAAGTTTGTAATAAAACGTCAGGCATTTCAAAAAATTTACGAATTTGAAATTCGATTGGCATTAAAACTCCAATTGAGACATTCTTGTTTAATTGGGTAATACCCTTTCTATTCACTTCTGATATTTCTGTGTGAATCACGAATGGTTTTATTGGTTTATATAGGTCTAATTCTTCAATTTTTTTAAAAGTAAAAACTCACTATGAATTCCTGTGAAAGGCTTTTCACTTACACCGAATAATAATTGGCAGTAGTTTATTTTTCCTTCGCCAGTTATACAAGGCAATATTTGATGTTTTAATTCGGTAACAATATTCTTAACAACTATATTTGAAACGTCTGATACAATACTGTTTAACAATTTTGTCGTCACATTGTTCATACTATTTAATTTACAGACAAATAGTAACATAAAATCAAACATTTTTTTCTGGAACATAGAAGGACTAGTCGTAGAAGCACTAATATCAAATGAGTTTTTCGAAAAATTATCTGGAAGTTAAAAATTTTCGCTTCTTTTCGGTTTTTTTACATTGGTGGCAATGGCAACCTCTACATTATATTTTTTACAACTATTGTAATCACGTTTTAGACCACTTGAATCGGCAAATGTCGAAATTCATTTGTTATTAGGGCACATACAACTGCAACAATTAAGTTTAAATCTATGAACCAATTTTAAATGTTCAATATACAAATCAATATTAGAACTAACAAAATTACATTTATCACAATTCATTTTTATGTTAAAAAAAAAATTCAAATTATTTCAAGAAGAAATGTATGTATACGTATTATAGAATCATGTTATGTGTTTAACTCTGCAATTAACATTGAAATGTCAACGTCCGATTTATCTGAAGCAGTATGTACATATGTATATCAACAAAATATTTTTGGATGAAAAGCCAAACTTTGTAGGATTCCATGGAATAACTTAAATTAAACGCGAAATGTATTTTGAAAGTTGTCGTTAAACAATCTAGAATATTGTTAAATTTATAAAAAATGTCAGCGTAACATGTCGAATTCTTCTTCTAATAATATTATCATGAATGGTTGGAGCGCCATTGCATATTGCGAATAAATTTCCTTTCTCTGATTTATGACATTACATAGATTGTTTATAGGTACCACTTCCATTCAAAATGACTCAATGGAATTTTTAATAGATATTTTCCAAATTTTTTTTATCGTTTTTTCTGATTGCACGACCCGTTGGCTTCAAAATGTGGTGTAATGCTTTTAATGTAGTTAAAATTTTAGAGTCTGAAAATATTAAGTAAATAAAAACCAATTAATAAACAAATATTAAGTAAATATATTATATTTATTATAAAGTTTGTGTTGGTATTTATGTTAATTTTCCCAAAAGGCAGATCATTTTAAGTTGACTCAAGTACTTTGAGCCGCTCAAAAGCATATTCCTAGTATAAAATTTAAAACGGTGTATGTAAGAATTTCTGCAAAGCAGTTTCACAAGCTCCTCATAGACCATTTCGATCTAACTGTTTAAACACATTTTTTCTTAAGTCGCCTTAAATTTTGTCTTGTGAGTATAAACACATATTACATTATTTATGTAATTTAAATATAATAATTTAAATATTACGGTATTGTAATTTTTATTGTCATAATCCATAAAAATTAGGAGTGTATAAGTTTGTACTTACCATTATTAGTAAAGGAATCCAATTCTTGGACAATAAATTTATCCCTAATTTTCTTTCTTAATATTGGTACAGGTGCTGTTTCAAATTGGGTCCATTTTTGTTTTAAACGGTGGCCCTTCCCAGGATATAGTAATGAAAATTCTATATCAACCTACAAATTGAAATTTTTTTATACAAACGTAACAATATCTCAAATAATTTTTTCAAAATTAGTCCATGCTTACGTTTTATAAATTTTAGCTAGAGCTTTTTATAGACAAATTAAATATTTGAAAACTGATAGTTTAATTTTCTTTATATTTCGACCCGTTGGTCACATCTCCAAAGGTTATGCTAAATTATTACTATATATATACTTATGTAAATAAATGTTTTAGTATAACATTTGGTTAATCATTGCTGAGATATTGGAACATGAGAATGACTTCCTCTTCGTTCACGACAATAATTCAGAGCATACCTCAAAGCTTGTTTAAGAATGGTTATTGTAAAATCTAAAAACAACCCTCCCCAATTACCAGATCTTAATCCCATCGACAATTTATGGGTATGTTTAGAGCGAAAAATTTGAATCACCAAATCAATAGAAGGGAGCACTTGAAATGCGTCACTCGGTAGAAAATTAACTCCAAACTCCAAAGGGTCAGCAGCAGCACACCAAATATTAGTACCTATCTAATTTTTTTACAAAATTCAATCAGTTTTCAAATTAGATATTTTAAATTGTAACCAATGATAACGAGAGTTCACAATTTAATTAATTTGAATTATAATTATAACCTAAACATTAAATAAATTTGCAGGTTCATCTAACACGTTGAGATGTGTCTATAGTTTTGAGTAAGTCTTTAATCGTTTCTTTAACACTAAACGTATTGTCACTTCATGTATACCTATTCCTACCCGGACCGGTCAAATGACCGATCTTAAAACAACTTTATTTCTAAATTAAGAATGAAGGTAATAGCCAATTTTATAGTAAAAAATATAGTTTTTTTTATTTAGAAGTAAATAATTTGAATTTTATTCGTTTTCACCACAAAAAGTCATTTTTCGCCCCACTATGCGACGTGTGCAGAGATCAATCAGCATCACGCAATACTGTTGACTGTTAGAAACATGCGACAGACTAATTATTGCCAAACTGTTAAACTGTTCTAAGAAAAACGACTAACTAATCCCGTTGAAGGTACCTGCCGGTGATTTGTTATGCCTAGAGGGGTTAGTTTTTTGACAAAAGATGCAGCTCTTAGACTCGTATCTTACATCTTTATTTATAGAAGGACAAATCATGTTTTCGGTCAAAATTTTAACTTCATTCCGGAGTGCGCCAAGTTATGATGAGAAATGAACACTGATTTCCCGAAAGGGAAAGGTATAAAAAGACGGGGCTTTTGGGTAGAAACGTCACAATACAATATATTCGTCGAGTTAAAAGTTATCAGAATTTGTTGCAATTTCAACGATGTGTTTTTATTTCTTAACAATTCCAATAGTTCTTTATATATGCAGCTTGTTCATCATTGTTCACTATAATCCACAAAACGCGCTTTGGCTATTTAGAACTTGTCTGTTTTGGAAGAGACAGGCGGTCCGCGAGTCTCTAAGTTATCAGTCACATTTTGTTTGAGGGAGACTAAACCTAGATCTTCTGTCGATAATTCGTATTAAATCACTCCAACAATTGACATAGAAACGTTCGCAATACTGAATTTATAATTCCTTCTTAATCCGAGATTCAATATAAGCATTTTAGAAGCAAATGCTTTGACACGAGTCCCATTCTTGCGTCATTTTTGAGAAACTTGACGTTTGATCTGATCCGGATCAGATCATATTTCATGAAACGACAAGCAACAAAAGCACTCGGATCAAAATTTTGATCCAAAAATTTGTTTAACATTGTTTTGTTACTTTATAACAGAAATTTAAAAGATGAATCGTAATTTCTTAAAACAAACGATTTAATGCGATCACAATTATACTCAATTTAATAAAATGCGATAAAGGTTAATTTACAAAGTGTGTACATATAGCCAATATCAACAATCGGCGCACGTTCACTGATAAAAAAAGTTGATTTTATTTATTTATTTATTCTGCTGAAAATAATTATGTGCTCATATTACAAAGTCATTTGGGATTAAATTGTGATAAGATAATGTATATGGACTAGATTTAGTAATAACAAGCAATCTAAACTGTGTGCCGAAGAAATCGGTGTTTATCAGGATAATAATATAACTTAATTGGATGGCGGATTATTGAATTCAACTAAAATTTAGCCTTTCTTAAACTATTGACATCACTATGGATATGTTTTTCTTTTCATGTCGGAGAAATCAAAGAGATCGAATGAATTATACTATCCGATTCATATGACCGGAAAAATTTGTGCTTCCATTGGTATATAAAATTAACAAACATTAGTTTTTTGATAATTTAATTTTTATTTAATTCAATTTTAAATGGCGTTTTGTTTTATATAAATTTAATATAAAAATGTTCAGTTTAAGAAAAAAAGGCAAAACCCAGGAAAAAATTGCTTTGATTGATTGATTGCCTAACTCCCGGATGACGCCGAACCCACCGTAAACCCGGAAGAGGTTGTAGAGTTGGTGGGCCCCTTTTTGAAAAATTCCCTACTTTTTCATTTGGATAAATCAGTTTTGTTTAAAATACTTTTTAGTTTAGTAATATTTTGTAGCGATGTGGCATATTATGTCGATAGTTATAGTTTAAGGAGCGTACTTGGTATTTACCTTGAAATTGGCTGCAAATTTGTGTGAGATAAGAATTCTAGTGGTTCGTTAATTTTTCTGCGATGTGACTTATTATTGAAATGTAACTATGGATGTTTGATAATTTAATAATTATATTATACTAAATGAAACAACTTGAACGACTTTTTATATTAATGAAGTTAACAGCTTGACCGTTTATTCAATACTGGTTACAATGTTTTTTATATATTCACAAATACTATCATAGACATTAGTGTTACCTAATGAAGTGAAATTTAACAATGTAATTTGAACACTCCCACTCATTGTTATAATTTAAATTTACGATACTTTACGTTAAACATTGGTAAATAAAAAAATCAATTATTGAAACCCATCAAATTGCATAAATATTTATGTCATTTTCCAATCAATGCTTTGGTAAGTATGTCGGCAACTTGTTTCTCTGTGTTTATATACTCCAGTTCAAATTCATCTTCCTGAAATTTTTCACGAATGAAATGGTATTGAACGTCGATGTGTTTTGTTCTTTTATGAAACACTGGATTTTTAATTAATTTTATCGTGCTCTGATTGTCCATATAAAACTTGACCGTAAATGATTGATTCAGCTTTAATTCAGCAACCAGATTTTTAAGCCAAATCAATTCTTTTATGGCTTGACACGCTGTCACATATTCGGATTCTGTTGTTGATGTTGAAACAGATTGTTGTCTTATTGATGCCCAGCTAATGACGCCTGAACCCAAATAAAAAACATACCCACTTGTAGACCGTCTTGTCTCAGTGTCACCAGCATAGTCAGCATCACTATAACCAACGAAATCAAAATCATCATTTTCTTTGTATAAAATACCTGTTTTTGGTGTGCCTTTAATGTATCTAAAAATTCTCTTTACAGCTTCTACATGAGCTTGACTTGGTTTATCCAGATAGCGGCCGACAATGCCAACGGCGTAACTAATATCTGGTCTGGTCCCAACTGATAGATACATAAGACTACCAACTGCTTCACGATACGGAAAAGTTGTATTTCTTTCTTCTTCGGCAAAATCACCCAAATTTTGATTGTGATCTGCTGGTGTACATACAGCTTTACATTCAGTCATATTGAATCGATTTAAGATTTTTTTAATATACCTTATGCTTCCTGATGAATATGAATTGAACCTTGAGACGATCGTTCAATTTGAAACCCCAAGAAACATTTTGCATCAAAATCTTTTACCTCAAAATACTCTTTTAAATATGAAATCACCAAATTTATTTCATTAATATCATTTGATATTATCAGTCCATCATCAACATAAATAGCGATGATAACACTTTTATTTTTTTTAATCCTTACAAATACACACTGATCTGATTCACATACTTTGAAATCAAAATCACGGATAAAAGATGAAAATTTTTTATTCCAGCATCTTGAAGCCTGTTTAAGACCGTATAAACTCTTGACCAACTTACATATACGACCACTATTATCTTCATAACCAATAGGTTGATGCATGTACACATCCTCCTTTAAATCACCATACAAAAATGCTGTCTTTATATCAAACTGTCTCATTTGCATATTATTCATTGCTGCAATGGATAAAATTGTACGAACTGATGTAAATTTTACGACGGGACTAACTGTCTCCTCATAGTCAACACCATACTGCTGTGTGAAACCTCGTATCACTAGACGAGCTTTAAAACGAGCGACCGAACCATTTGCATTATATTTTACTTTGAACACCCAACGATTGTCAATTATCTTTTGATTTTCCGGTGATTTAATTAATTTCCAGGTATTATTTTTAACCAAAGAATTAAATTCGTTATCTATTGCATGTTTCCATTCTTTACACTCATTTGATGACATGGCTTCATCATATGTATTTGGTTCAATGACAGCAGCCATTGAACAAGTTTCAATTAAACGTTCTGGTGCTTTTACATCTTGACGTAACTTATAACGTTGATTTGTTTCACGTCCAGCATCCTCGTCGACAGATGATACAACATTATCATCCAAAGAATTTCCTTCTTTATCTTCTTTAACGACTGGATTAACATTATTTGTCTTCATGACCCTATCATCAATGTCTTTCATAACAGAAACTTTCGATTCCAATTCATTGAACCGAATATCACAACTAATAACTATTTTGTGATTGACTGGATCAAATAACCGATAATTTTTGATGGTGGGTTCGTATCCAACTAAATGTACCTTTACTGCCTTTGGATCCCATTTTTTCGTCGTTGTTTCAGTATATTAACGAAACATTCAGTACCAAATATTTTGACATGACCCAAGAAAGGTTTATAATCGAACCATTTTTCATATGGTGTACTACCATTACATGTGCTATTTGTAGATCGATTTAACACATATGCAGCTGTTCGAATTGCCTCTGGCCATAAACTCTTTGGTAATTCACTTTCAATTAACATAGTTCGAGCACATTCAACAATTGTACGATTTTCACGTTCAATTCTACCATTTTGTTCCGGTGTATACGCAACAATATTTTCTATCTGGATTCCATTTTCTGACAACAAACTTCTAATTCTTTTATTAACAAATTCTGAACCGTTATCAAAACGAAAAAATTTTATATTGGAATTATTCATGTTTTTAACCATGGGAATAAACGATGACAGCCGATCGAAAACTTCATCTTTCGTATTTAATAAGTATATAAAACGAAAACTCGTTGCTTCATCTTTGATCAACATAAAAAAACGATAACTACCAATGCCAATATTCTCCATTGGACCACATAGATCAACGTGCATATATTCACCTCGTACTGATGGTCGTTTCATTGAAGTTTTATGACTTGATCGTGTCATTTTTTCGAATTGACATTCCTCACAGAAAAATTTGTCACTGTTTGACAGATCAATGCCATTGACCAAACCGTCTTCTGCCATTTTCTTTATCGACTCTATATTTATATGTCCCAAACGACGATGCCAATATTGAAGTGAAACTGATGCAATATTTGCATATTCTTTGACACGTAACCTGATGTTCATCTTGAGTTGATTTTTATTGTTTCGTTCACCTGTTGCTACAACTTCATTATCTTTATTCAACGCTTTGATACCTTCTTTGTATATTACAACATTCAAATCTTTATCTGTTAATGCAGCAGTTGACAAAAGATTTTTACCCAAATCTGGAACATACAATACATTTTCTAGCCGTACTGGCTCCCACTGATTATTAACTCTGGACTCAATCAATATTACCCCAATACCACGAATTTCAAGTTGACGATCATCAGCAATTTCAACCAATTTTCTTTCCATTATAAATATGCAACCAAAAATTATTATCAATAAATATCATTTGTAGATTTGACTTCACTACACCATGCCAATTCTTTATTTACCTAATTTCCTATTATTTTTATCATTTGACAAAGACTTCTTTTTAGGACATTCTCTAGACCAATGGCCTAATTCATTACACGTATGACAACATGTTTTCTTTTTTAATTCGTCAACGTTTCCTTTTGATTTTGGTTTCTTATTGTATTTAACGTTATGAGATTTCCCAGCAACAAACGCAACCTGTTCAGCTGATGTCACTTCTTGTTCATGATTTCGGTACAAATTATCTTCTTCAAATTGTAAAGCTGACATTAATATATCTAATGTCCGACTATCCTTTGTATTGTACCATACAGTTTTGAAATTATTGAATTTTGATGGTAAAATTCCAATAATATGAACGATTTTCAGCTTTTCAGACAATTGTTCACCTTGTTGTTCTATTTCATCGGCAAATCAGTTTATTTTTGATAAATAATCAATTATTTTCTCTTCCTCTTTCATTTTACATGCAAAATAATCTTCATATAGAGTCATACTCATAATACGTATTTCGGAATTCTTTTCATATATTGCTGTAAATTTGTCCACAATTTCTTTAGCCGTTTTACACGATACAATCATATTTGTGTGTCGACTATCAATTGATTGCATCAAAGCAAACATTGATTTTCCATCATCTCTTTCATTCTTTGATTTTATTTCATTATTTGCATTTGGATCAAGAACATTGCCATCTAAATTATCCAATAAACCACGACCTTTAAAATACATTCGAATTTGCTGTTTCCATATGATATAATTTGAGCCATTTAATTTTTGTGTAAACGTTGTTAATCCAGTTCCGTTATTTTCCATTTTTTTTTTTATTACAAAAGTGTTCTCAAATGTATTTGACAATACTGCACGTGTTTTTTTATTTTTTTTATTAACAGCGGCACCAAAACTTGTCCACAAAAAAAAATTCGCGAATGTTCCAGATTTGACAATTGAATATTAACGATACGACGATCGGCTTAACTGATAATCAATTTACTTTATTAAATATTTACGACATAAATTATCGGCTTCTTACAATATTTAATGCCACACAAAATTTTTTTTTTTTTTTTTTTTTTTTTTTATAAACTATCAAAACAAATAGGCATGATCTGGGCCCATAACCTATTGAAATGTAACTATGGATGTTTGATAATTTAATAATTATATTATACTAAATGAAACAACTTGAACGACTTTTTATATTAATGAAATTAACAGCTTGACCGTTTTTATTCGATACTGTGCTGGGATGTTCTAACATCACTATTTTCGATATTCGATACGCTTTATGTCTCTTTTTTCAAGAACAAAATCGCATTATCCCCTCCCGGCGCAAAAATGTATACAGCAAAATTGTACAGCGTACGAACAGTTTACGAACGCTTTTTTTTATAATACACTACTACATTTACATCCTCTATACACAGTGCTGTCAATTATATCTTGCGGCTTTGTTTTATTTTCAATTTTTTTTGTACAAATTAAATTAAAGTTGTCGTATTGTGAAAATAAAAAAAACTTCTGATAAATATTGTTAGTTTTTCGTGGCATTCAAGAGCAGCACTATATCCATAATATCGTATAAAAATCATTGTAATGAATATTTTAAAAGGTATTTAAGTAATACTCGAAGTACTTCATCTATGATTGAAACATTTTATTTCATTTCAGAAAAAGATTAATTAACAAATTTGGCACGTTGTATCTTGTGTTGCGGCTCACTTGAAGAAAAATACAAATAAAACGTAAGATTTAAAAAAATTGTTTTATTCTAATTAAATGGGGCAATTCGCACTAAACCGTTCGTCAATGTTACGCTTAAGTAGTTCGTAAACATTACGTTTAAGCGTACACGTTATGAACACTTATACATACTAATACATACAAAAGTCTTCGCAAATTTGTTTCACTTCTCATGTGACAAAAGTAATCATTACGTACTATATTCGTACTGTTTTAGTGTAACGTTTACGAACACCTTAGTATAGCAAAGTCTTCGTAAACCGTACGTTTATGATACACCTGGTCTGGAGGGTCTTTCACAATTATTGTCTAAGTATTTTCGATTCAGCCTGCTATTTCTTCATCACTTTATCACTACAAAAATTTTTTGTGATACTTTGTCGATTATGTTGAAAAAGGATAGGAAAGAAATTTATTCTAATAGGCTGAGATCGCAATAGATGAGCGTAATTGAGGAAGCGAAATAATGGGCAACTTTGTTCATGAAAAAAGAGACATAAAGCGTATCGAATATCGAAAATAGTGACGTTAGAACATCCCAGCCCTGGTTACAATGTTTTTTATATAGTATATTCACAAATACTATCATAGACATTAGTGTTACCTAATGAAGTGAAATTTAACAATGTAATTTCAACACTTATGCCGTTAGTTAGTTTAAGGAGCGTGCTTCAGCATAGAAATAGTGAGGTTCAATTATAACGACAATAAGTCTTAGTATTTGTTATGGAGGTTATGTTTTATTTTTTTATTTTCCATGTCCGTTCATTTAATAAAGGTGGCGTTTTCGGTAATAGATTATGGGTAACTTCAAAGTAAATTTCGGCCATTAAATTACTCAAGCTCTATTTCCGAAAACGCCAACTACAATAACAAAGAAAAATTGGAACGCAAACAGATGAATTTTATCCTAGGTACAGTCTCTCTAGGTAGAGTCTGTATAAAATATGGATAAACAAAACAACTATTAAAAAAAATTAAAATAATAAGAATGAAATATAGGGTTCTTCCGGTACATAATCGGAAATTGTATTTAAGTGTTAAATAAAATAAAATTGAAATTATTAGGAGTTTATTATGTGTTGCATATAATTCGCTAATATTTAACTACATGGTTGCTTTCTTTATATAGAAAGTAATCAAAAGTGTAAATAGCAATTCAGTCGCTATAGCCTAATGAGATTGACCGGAAAAAATTAAATTTTTCGTAAATTTCATTGGGTTGGGTATGAAATCCCGCATTCCAAAATGCCGTTTACAAAATTTCATTTTCAAAATCCCTTATTCCAGAATCCCAAATTCTAAAATCCCTTATTCTGGACTGGAATCTCATATATTCCATATTTTAAAATATTTTGAAACGGCAACTACATAAATTTTTTAGAATTATTTTTAATTTTTTAAATAAAATTTAGGACTTTGAATTTTAAATTTTGAATTTTATTTTTCAAATGATGCATTAAACAAATACATGCAAAAAAATAAGGACGAATCACTTCAGTAGAGTGCTGGGCGGAGATCAGTGCTATAGGCCGAGTACAATGGAACAAGTACAACCGTTGGAGGATCCCTTAATTCGTTGCTTCACCCGAGATGAAATAAAAACAAAACTGGAGAGATGCAAAAATTCCGCACCAGAGCCTGACAGGATAAAGTACAGCACGATAAAGAAGTTTGACCCTAATTGCATTGTTCCGGAATGCCTTTTCAATAAAATTAAGAGTACCGGCTGAATTCCGGACCAATGGAATGAATCGACGACAATCCTTATCCATAAAAAAATGACCTGATGGATATTACGAATTGGCGAACCATCACGTTGTCAAATACGCTCCAGAAATTGTATGCAGCCTGCTTATCTTCAAGCTTGACGAAGTGGGCGATCTTGGGAGGCATTATTTTGCCCGGCATTATTTTTAGTGCGCGAAATGCTCTCCCACTCAGGAGGGTACACCATCCATAACCAGATATATAAAATACTGGCCTACGCAGTTGATCTGGTGTTTATTGTTGACAAACAAAGTGATCTTCAAGATATGCTTGATATGGCGGGTCATAAAGCTACTGAGGCTGGCCCACACTTCAATCGCAAAAAGTGTGCATCGTTGCAAACAGATGTAGCTACACGCTCAACTGTTCCCTGTGAATATACCATTGGAAGACGATCAATCCCGATCATGAAGGACACAGATGCATATGACCACCTTGGTATACCATCGGGCTTCCATACCATCCACGTTCCTAATACGGAAAACCTAATGAGGGATGCTGAAAAACTCGACGAATCACTGCTCGCTCGACTTTATTTTAAAGTGTACAAACAAGATGATGAAGAGGACAGTGAAACTATGGATGAATCTGCCACTGAGTCCAGTGCGGAGTTAGTAGCCATTTCCTATAAAAATGGTGGTGCAAAAATCATGCCAACCGGCCCACTTCATGACATTGGCAGCATTGTTCATACGGAAAAGCTACTTAATTGTAGCGACATCGCCACACGCACTCTGTCTACGAAAAACCATGCGGCTGCTGTGAATTCAAACATCAAACGAGTTCCATCCCAAGAGGACATAATCCAAATACTTAAATGGATCACTTCAAGGGAATTTCAAAAAGGTGTGGTCTCGTGCCCTCAATGATGTACGGAGACTGTTCTCTGTTATATCCATAGCTTCAGGAGCAACAGGAACAACGGCGTTGCTAATTAAAATCAACAATGGGGAAACTATGCTGTTGATTTTACTGAAAGTTATCTTCGAACTGCGTATCGTGACCAAATGCTTGCTAAGCTCTCAAGCAAATCAGACCAGGGCAAAGTGTTTAAGCTATCAGCAAAATCTAGCTCATCAAACCATTTTCTTCGAGCTGGTAATTTTACGCGCTTTGTAAAATGGTGATCCGTTCACCGAGCTCGTCTTAACGTTATGCCACTTAATGGAAATCGCCGATTTGCCACACGTTATATGCCACTGTCTTCCACATTTCGGAATGATAACATCTAGGCATAATGATGTTCAAAACAGCCTAGTAGCTGCAATACCACCAAAAGTTTCGGAAAAACAATTCCTATTAATCGCACCGTTCCAGGGATAACATCCACTTTAAGGCCTGCTATTGTTATCATTGATGAAGACAACAAAACGAGTACAATTATTAACGTCTGCTGTGTATTTGAAAATGGATCGGATACTTTTCTTATATCACGCAAGGAAAAAAAACGGAAATACGAAGCCATCACAAGGCAACTCACTCAGTAGGGAAGCCGTGTGTATGTGAATACTTTCATCGTTGGTGCACTCGGTTCTTGGGACCCTGAAAATGCAGCCGTCATCAGGCGCCTCAAAATCAACTGTCGCTAGGCAAACTTAATGCGAAAACTGATGGTATCCGAAGTCATCAGATGGAGTAGGAATATTTATGTAAACCATGCTAATGGAATCAATGACAGTGCTTCCGAAATCAATAGCAGCGCTTCCGGAGTCGTCATCAGTCAACTATAAATATTTACCAATCATATTAATATGAACCTACCCATGAAAACATGTCGTTTATTAAGGAAACTTTACAGCCACGAAATCATCTATAAACAACCACCTATTTGTTTAAAAAAAAAGAAAAATTGTAATATCTGGCAGTAGATAGTTCCCTCATAGAGGGACTACACATCTTAAACTGATTTTTGGAAATTGACGGAGTGCTAGGGGCTTGCTCCACCTCTGTAGCGGGTTGGTCTGGTATTTCATTACCACCAGCATCGGCCCAATAAGCATTAAAGAAAAAACAAATAATTTAAATTACATATTACGTTCACGTTCTCATCCAGTTATTCAGTGTTACTATTTTACACACTACTCGGAAAAATGCAAATCTATCCATTCAAGAATCCAGATAAACGACAAAAATTATATCTAACAGTAAGACCAACCCAGTGATGTAATTTTAGGTACTTAACGTAATTGTACTTTTTTCGATACAATTCATTTGTAAAAGTATAGGTATTACTACTGAGAAATTTATGCGGAGTTCTATGGGCAAACTAAATCAATTTATTGTCAAAATAATAATTTAAATCATCACGCGCGTACGATTGGCAGAATACATAAATCATTTATTCTTTGATTTAAAATCAATTTTGACAAATCGAGATTTTCTGCAAGATTTACTATTCCCAACAAAAGAGAAATGTCAATCTCAATTGTGACAATTCAAGACGTCAAAAAATTCGTCATTTTTAATCACTCTAGAATTTTTACGTGTTTGTTATTTATTAATAAATAAGTTTTGTTATTTAAATAATTTTTGTGACCAAATCTGTGTAATTTTGTGCATAATCAAATTAAACATTTACTGACGGTTAACATAACCTCACAAAAAAATCACATATATAACCATGAAATAAATCAGGCTGCTTGTCTGTATACGATTGGGCATCAAAAACTGGATTTTTTTGACAATCTTTTAAAGATTAAAGTCTTCCTTATGCATTTTTTACCATATTAAATTTAAAAAACACATTCTAATTTCTTGCCATTCTAATTTCTTGAAATAATTTGTGAGAAATGTCTAACAAGATTTATGCATGATAACTAAGTTTTTTTTATCAGATTTTTAAATAAATGGTTACAGAACTCTTTATAAAAATTCAGGCAGTGGGATCTAAACGGTATTGAGTCTTTTTTGGTTAACCTATCGGCATGGCTAGAATTTAGTGCAGCAATTAATCTGCTTCTAAATAAATATTTTCTATCTCTAACATAACATCATCGTTCTTAAGTAATTCAACGTCTAGTACTATTTCGACCGTTCTATATTATTGTTCTTTGACAAAACACTGAAGAACTTTAGAATAAAGGCGTTTAACTTCCGAGTATAATTTGTGAAGCTGAGGCGACTCACTTTGAAATAATTTGTTGAGGTTATTAACTTCGTTTAACACAAATTTGAGAAATTTTAGGTAGAGCTCGAATTGCTGTTTTTTCAAAACACTTATTGATGCGACGTACGGCATCAAATTTTTCTGCTTAAAATTTGGGTAACTGTTTGTTCTAAAGATAGCCATCGGGTTTGTGAGGGATGGAACATTTTTTTAGGCTTATAATCTAAAACTATTAGAAAACTGTTAGAAACTGTTTTGGGCTATTCTGGATAAAGTTAAAGGTATCTCTGGTACAAGATTCAACGTATTTAGGCAAAAAAATTACATGCGTGATTTTGGCACAATGAAAAAAAATAACATGCACCTTTTCTTAAAAGTGTGGCCACCTAATGGCAGGAGCCAGTCACAACATTGGTACCATCAGTCGCATAAACGTTTATAATGTAAATAAATTGAGTTAGAAAAAAATCGAGTATCTTACCATTTAACGGAATTCTAACAAAGATACTTAAAAGTTTTTTTGAAAAAAAATTTGATTGGATAAACTAGCAAAGATCATTCATTTGAATTAATAACGATGTAAATCAGTAATGGTTTTTTGAAGTAGCGGGATTATATGGTCTTTGGTAATAAATGAAACATTATGCTCTGCGCAAAATGGCCATTCTGTTTCTTAAATCGTATGATTATAGTTTGGCTATTACTGTGTAATTGAATGGCATTTGCTTTAGCTACATATATGTTTTATTGATTTAACGTGCTTTCTAAGGTCGATAAAACCACCTGTGGTTTTAAGATCGACACTGCATATTTTGCAGTATGTCGAAGAATTGGCCGATTGGCATAGCCATCCCTTAAGTTCCGCTTCTTCTTCCCAGAATTTTAAATAATTTAAAGATTTTCTTTTCCTTTTAGGTAACTAAAATAAAAAAAGAACTTTAGATTTCACTTCAACATATTAAATATTTATCTTACAGTATGTTCCTGAATTGTATCCGAAAGTAAATCCACATCAACCGCATCCGCATTATTATTTTCCTTAGTACCTTAGAGTACTTTTTTAAAATCCATTATTAAATCGTCGTGTCCAAATAAGAGTATTACATCTGCAAACCATTAATTTTTTGAAGGGGCGTCTCAAGTTTTTAATGTTAAATTTGACTTAATTTTTTTTAAATAAAATTCTTGCCACACTTTCTGGAAACAACTTTATCTAAAAAAAAATTAAGCCGAAATTAGCATTAACAACTTTAAAGCCTCTTCAAAAAAATAGCGATTTGTAGATGTAATACTCTTATTTGGACACGACGAAATTTAATCAATAAATAGTAAACAATATTTCGGTTTTCATGAAATATGAAAAGCTACCAATTTTCTAATTATTTTCCATGTATTCAATGATTTCAATTTTAACCCATTGATTTCTTATTAAACAATATTTGAGTGTTATTAAAAATTCATCTAGTCTATGTACTACAGTGTTACCGTTTTGAATACTATAGTATCCATTGGATACTTTTTGTCAATAAATTTAGGATTTGGATATTTGGATACCGAACAATCGTATGTGATACTTTTCATTCATGCTGCATGCTGGATACAATTTTTGTATTTTTATTTAAATGTGCACGTGAAACTGAATTTCAATTGTAATTCGTGCTGAATAAATTGCAGAATTGATTTATTCTAAGGGTTTATTTTCTTACTCTTCATACTCGTAAATTCCAGTCCAGTCATTCGTATCGTACCTAAAATTGTATTTTTGTCTCTATAGCTAATTAGACGAAATTGAAAACCCAATCGTTTGTTGATTGACACGGTTGATTCAATGATGGCAACAAAAAAGCTTTTAACGCCAATAAAAAATGGACTGAATTTTTAGTATGTATGTTTTATATGTACCTACAAATTGTTTTTATTTCAATTAATATTGAAGTTTTGTAAATGCCGTAAAGAGAGTCAAATGTAAAATGTGATTTATATTGAATAAATTTGTATATTTACATGTACGAGTACATATACGGGTCGAAACAAATATGTATACGCAATTACGAGATTATTTGACTTTTTTAATGAAGCTTAAACTGGATACTTATGGATACTTTTTTTTTGATTAATTGGATACTTTTAATTTTTTCTGAGTGGTAACACTCTACTAATGGCGACTTCAGTTTATACTTTAAAATATATTAAGAAGTGTTTTCACATATTTTTAGCTATACACCTATACGTTTTATTTAATTACGTACATGCACTTTTCCTAACAAATTTTAATTATTATGATTTATGACCCAACTTGCGTCGGGTACTGACAAAAATTCAAATTTAGACTCATTTGAATGCTCCTCTCCACGGAAATCTTTAGTAAAAGGCGAAAGATTTATTCGACAATTGAAGAGAAACCAGAGTAAAGAATAAAAACAAAAATTAGTTTATCAACAACGTATTGTTGATTTGTCTTAGCGAATTTTATAAAATGCAAAAGAAAATAAAAGCAAAACGTAGACGTAGTACTGTAGTAGTCAACAAAATGTTTTATATATTTGCTTTGTTAATTTTTTTTTTCTTTTGATTTTAGTCTCTCACTCTCTCGCTGTTTTATAGCCAAACATTTTAAAAAACTGTGAAATGACATTGAATAAAATTATGCAAAATATTAATCAATAATTTTTTTTTTCTGCCCAATATTATAATTAAATACCATAGTTTATTGTGAATTGAATCAAAATTTATTTTTGGCCGTATTTAAAATATTATTAAATACAAAACGAAAAAAATTCACAAATCAAAAAAAAAAATTTTTCATAGAATTTTTGTTTGTTATCCTATAAAAAATACATAAGAGAGGGAATTTTTTGGTGCTTACACGGCCTTTAAAAAAGGCATTGGTTATCCCAATGCCGATATATGAAAGACCGTTTTAGTAAAATGCCTCCAATCTGTATAGGATAAAAAACAAAAACACATACACATCGTAGAAAGTTCTATGGATTTTTTTTTGTGAAATTTTTTCGTTTCGTATTTAATAACTTTTTAAATACGACCAAAAATGAATTTTCATTCCGTTGGCAATAAACTATGGTATTTAATTATAATATTGTGCAAACAAATATATTTTTGATGAATATTTGGCATATTTTCATTCAACGTCGTCGTTTCACGGTTTTTTTGAAATTTTTGGCTATAAAACAGCGAGAGAGACTAAAATCAAAACAAAAAAATTTAACAAAACAAAATTGTTATACCGTTATATAAACTGACAAGGTACAACATATTGGCGACGAGGAAAACTGGTTAAAGATAACAATTATGATGGCAAAGAAAATTCCGTCGAATTATATTGATGTTTTTGAGGCAACAAATTCAAAATTCGATATATGGCTCAACAGGTTAGAAAACGCTTTCGCCATTTACGCAGTTGTAGAAGATAAGGAGAAAATTGATTATCTCTTGCACTACCTGGGTGCGGATGCGTATGATGTCTGTATGATAAAGTTGCTCCGGAGGAGCCGTAACAAGTAACAACGTTTCTATCCAATTACCATAACCCTAAACCATTAGAAATAGCAGAATATTTCAAATTTCATCATCAGGTGCAAATTGGAAGGCGAAACGATTCCAGATTATAAATCAATACTGCGAAAGATGGCAGTTACTTGCAATTTCGGCAAATTTTTGGAAACGGCACTAAGAAACCAGTTAGTGTGCGGATAATAGATAGGTTATTGGAGCATAAAGATCTAATGCTTCAAAAAGCAGACGAATTAGCAAATGCGATCGAAGTATCAAAATCGGATAGCAAGGATCTACTGAACACATAAGAATTTAAAAGTGTGCACTCCGTTTTCATCAGAAACACAAAAACAACAGCAGCAAAACAAGCAACACAGCAAGTTCCAAATAGTGGTAAAATTTGGTTCAAAGTAAAAATTAATAATATGCCCGCGGAATCACTGATTAGTTATAGTGAATACTTTAGTGAATTTAATAATGAAAAATTGAAATCATCGGATATAAAACTAAACAATTTACAAATTGTGGGTTTGGCAGAGGTTAGGGTCGAATTGATTGGTAAATCCAAGATACTTAAGTTGTATGTTGTGTAAGGCAGCAAACACGTATTTTTGCTTGAAAAAAGTTTTCAAAATTATTGGATTCTAGTTCCATTAATAGTGTTGATTCAGTACAAAATTGTCTGGATAGTTTGATTAAAAAATATGCAAATGTATTTGATGACGAAGTAGGTAAAATTACAGGTGAACAAGTTTCGTTCACGTTAAAACCGAATATTGTTCCTGTCTTTGTAAAGGCACGCCCGATACCTTTTGCATTAAAATCTCGTGTCGAAGAAGAGATTAAAAGTTTAGTCGCGCAAGACATTCTGGTAAAGGTTAACCACTGTGACTACTCAACACCACTTGTAACCGTTGTCAAGGCAAACGGAAAAATTCGTATTTGCGGTGATTTTAAAATCACAATAAATCCACTGAATTTACCTTGTATACTGATCAAAAACCGCTGATTCATATTTTTTCTCCATTGAAACCACTACCGCACATGTCCGTAAGCAAAATGGAATCCTATGCAATTTTCTTACAAGGATTTAATAAAATTAAATACAAGCGCAGCGAGGACAATGCGAGTGCTGATGCGTTTTCGCGACTACCGGTACATTTCGAAAATGAAATTAAACTTGATGAATGTACATGAAATTGGTCAGAAATATAATTCCAATTTTTGGTTTACCAAGTGTATTATGTTCTGACAATGGCACTCAATTCGTAAATCCAAAATTAAAAAAAATTTTATATTCGAATGGGAATGATAACAATAGCATTGTTGTTGTAAATTGGCAAATGAAATGTCACTAATAATGCATTTAGACAGGGTTACCAGACTTTTGCTAGGACGAACCGGACAAAAAAATGTCATTTTTGTTTTAAATCATTTATTCAAAAAATACTAGGTGGGTGGAGGGAGGGGTATTTACAGCGGAGGCTTAATATATTTATTTATTTTTTATTGGTGTACAATATGATGTTATCGTTTGAGAATTGCTAATAAATATATTTACTTGTTATGCTATAATTTAAAACCCCACACTGGGATTAAGTTTTTTTTTTTATTTGTTTATTAGATGATGTTTCTGGTTGATGTTACTGTGTGGCTGGTTGATGAAGGTTTGTAGTAGGGGATTAGTTGATTGCTACTGTTATAGAGCTGTCTAGTTTCAGGTAGGTGTCAAATTGCGCAGGGCGTTCTGTATTTAGCGTCATTATCGGTGATTATTTTGACGCATTCTTTTATGAGCTGTTTAGTAGATTGCTTGGCTGGTTCGTAAAATTTGATGGAGTTGTTTATGAGGAATTGGTCGATTCTCGTTGTGTTTGTATCACTGTTCAGTTTCGAGTTATTGACGTATCTCTAGGTATCCGGTTTATGATTCATGCTGGAGCAAATTCTGACCATTCTTTACTCAAATTGGCGTAATTTTTCCATTTTGACCGAAGATTATTCAGACCAGGCTGGGAATCCAAATACCAGGATCAGTCGGATTAGTTGTTTATTGTTACAGATGAGTTTCATTTTCTTTTCTTTTTCTGTAATTTGCATCTTTAGTGAAGTAAGAGATGATTGCTTTTTGTACGGATTATTTTATACGATTGTACGGTTTGAATCATTCTGTTATCACGATGCCAAGATATTTTATTTGCCTTGTTTGTGATAATGGCGTTATCCACTTTGAGCATTATGTTTCTGTAGCAAATTTTGTTGCCTATGAAGCTTATTGCCTCACATTTACCGATGTTAATTTTGATTTTCCACTTCCTGAATTACTCGTTTATCAAATCCAGATGAATGTTGAGGTCACGTTCATTTTGTTTTAAGTTTCTCCGTGCCATGTAGATCACAATATAATCTACATAAGTCAATGTTTTGGAATTAGTTGAGGATTAAGTACTGGTAAGTCAGAAGTATATAGAACATATAGAACCGGCTCTAAAATTGATCCTTGAAGTACACCTTCATGAATTATAAATACTCTAGAAAGTCCGTCCTCTGCCTTACTTGATACGGTCTGTTCGAAAGAAACTATATATTACTTTAATAAGACCTAGCCCGAACCTTAACTTGATCATTTTATGTATTATTCCATTAATCCGGGCGGTGTCAAATGCCTTTTACAGATACGCTAATGTTGGGCTGATTTAATTTAAGAGGTACATACATCATTTCTTAAGATTATAGCCGCACATGAGTTGTATGTTCTGACATAGTTTACTGATGCTTGAGAGTAAAGAAATCTGCCTGTAACTCGTCTGGGCAATAATCTCCAATTTCCAACTATCTGGAAAGTACCCAATAATGGCAACGAGTGGTTTATGATTACCGTATGTAGCTTCCTGCATTTTTTGGGCAGTTTTTGAGCGCATAATTCCGGACGTTACCCCGCCTGCTGATTTTTTACTATTTCTAGATTTTATAAATGATTTGATTCCTGACGGTCTGGCAAATCTCATTGCAGTGTCCGAATTTTAACAATATTTATCTGAGGTAATCTGTTCGTTATTTGAGATTTAGACTATAGAGGTGATTTGTTCATATTTAAGTAATTATTGATGTGTTCATCTACCGACTCTTTAAATCTGTCATACCAAATCACTATTTTGGCAGTGACCATCTTTGAACATACTTCCTAAGAAATTAGCTTCTGATCTACTACGTCTTGGGTAAGTGGAGCTTGTTAGTGTTGGGATTTAGTTAGTAGTCAGTTTGTTTATTTCTATGTAAGTGCTACTGTTTAGCTTAATGCTAGAGCGTTTTGAATTCCATCCGTTCCTTTCCTTGATGGTGGTATTCGCGTTGTATATCTGAGCTTTGATTATATTAGAGCTAGGAGAATATCTGTTTCTAAACAGTTCCCATCGTGAGGTGTTTTTGATTTTAATAAACTTGGGTGTGGTATTTGCGTGCTGCAATTAAGCGTCGTGACCGGAACATGTTTTATCCAGCGCCCTACTCACTGGTATATCAATATTATTAAGCCTAGAGTCTAGATAATTATTAAATACTAACCAATTAACTGCACTAAAGTTACGTATCTGCTTTGGGGGAAGTTTCGAAACCACAAATTTCAAGGATATTCTTTCAATGGCTGAGTGTTCTGATTCAAAGTCTATTGTTTTCAAGTTAGGGAAACTGTGTTAATCATGGTGCACTACAAGGCCATCACAAATTAAGAAGATATTAGATATGATCCAGTGTCTCTTGGCTGCTAAGTAGGTAGGTCCGAGCGCAACAACTTTATATCGTCTGACATAGAATTACGATTAAAACCATTTGAGCAATTGTTCCCTACTTTTGTTTAAACTTACATTTCCCCAAAAGCTACATATGTTTTGCATTTAAATCCTTTCCTATAACTATCCCAACGTTTCAATTCTGTATCTAACCATGAGCAAATCATACTGAGTGGGAACTAAACACACAACCACCACTTTATGCACACCACTCTTGATTTTTAGTATCGGTATCTCAATGGACCGTAGGCTCAAAGTATTTACACCGTGTTTAATTAATATTCCCATTCCTAATAACCTATCGATTTTGTGGAATATAGAATTCCTAAATTGTATTTTGCTTCTTGGTTTAATTTTAGTTTCGATCAGTAGAACGATTTGTGGTTTTGTTTTATTTAGGAATACCTACATGTCATGTTTTTTTGCCAATTAAGGAGTTTACGTTTGAGAACTCATTGTGGACTGGTTAATTGAAAAATTCAGATAATGCGATTTTCTTTGGCAGAGGGTCCGACATTGCATTAAGTGGCGGAGTGAATTCGTGGAATTTACGTAGTAAACATGTAACATGTGACCACAGGTTCTAACCCAATGCGACCTCTGATTACCATCAGTACCTAACAAAGGGCCATTGCTCCTTTTTATTGTTCACTGACTTGATTTTTTTTTATTATCACGCGTATATTTAATTAGAAGATGTTTAGATTATATAATTAATTTAACTTAACTAAATTAGTACAGATCGGTGCAAATTTTCTTTATTTTAGATATGTTACTTCAAGATTTTTAAATGCGCACAATTAAGAGATTATAAGAAAATATATTTTTAGACGCGCACAGCTAACAATTTTTTGACAACTACCGTTTGATTTTTATTTTGTTTAGGACATCACACCGTAGCGAAGTACTAAAGTCTAAATGTTTTTACTTTTTAACAAAAAATAGGAAAATCGGGACCATTGGGGAGTGTCCCGAAGAAATCTTTCGGGACACCGGGACTATTATCCAAAAACCGGGACAATCCCGGAAAAACAGGAAGTCTGGCAACCCTAATTTAGATAACTTAAAAAAATTAATTTTCACAAACTTTTTTTTTATGTCTTATTGAGGTTTTGTACATTTTTAGTTATTTAGTTGACAAAAATTATAGTAACAATTACTAAATATTTTAATTGTTACCTAACTTCTAGTTTTGAAGGGAATGAAATATGTAAATTTGAAAGTGTTATAATTATGGTATATTATTCATCCCCTTTTCATTTTCTGATCTGGATAGAAACGAAAAATTATCCAGTAAAATAAAATTATTTGTAAAATTCTAAACCATTGTTTGGTACGTGGACTAACAAATACATTTTATGTATTTTTGTGTTTTCGATAAAAAGCAAACATTTTAGTAAATTCAATTTAAAAATTTAAAGAAAATCCAATATTATGGCGAATTTATAACAAGTTCGTTATAATATCATGATTAGAACGCAGTTCCAAATTGATTGTAACCGCGTTGGTTATCTCAGCACGTATCTGAAACTCACGTTACAGATTAATGAAAATAGATAAAATAATAAACGTGCATCTAACACCATAACATATTCATCATTTTGCTTAGCTTGACGCCCGCCTTAGTTAGATTCGATCATTTATAATTTTGTTGTCTCCAAACAACAATGACTTTAACCTGATTATTTATTGTTTTTTTTTTTGATTAGATATTATAACTTGTAATACGGAACCATTGATTAGTTAATTAAAAAAAACGGTGTCCATTTTTATATTGTGTGTTATCACATCGCGTAATCGAAATGTATCGCCAATATAAGAATAGTGGCGCTCGCACGTTCATTTTTTATCAATTTGAACAGATCTACATATCAAAATTGAGTTTGTTGCCCCAGGTCTTGGATTTAATTGAATATTTGGGTGATCTAATTTCTTTAAAATTGTGCTCTAGCTTAAAACTCTTGTTCATCTCTTTTGCAGTCTTCTTTCAACGTCCTTTCCTTAATGCCGCTGCCAAATCGAAAGTAAACGCAAGTAAGATGCACGCATTTTTGAATGTGGAATAATTTTTGGTAAATTGATACGAGATGCGGTTGGTTGCAATCTTTTTTACTGTATTTTGGAATTGGCAACTCGTTTTACAGTTGTTGTTTAAGCATCGAGTGTCTAAATAATCGACCAGATTATTATGAGTAAGAATGACATCGAATTATGTTCATTTGTACGTTAGGAACTTGCAACCAATCATCCTCAATTTTTTGGAAAAGACCAGGCTATAATGTAGCTGAAAGATATTATTGCCGTCGGTTTGGCGGTGGGTGCAGGCGTACACGCTTTGAAACTTGCATTGAGAATTATTGAATTGTTAGATGTTTCGCGGATGAGATCTTTGCAGTGTTGTGCATCTAGCCTGTTTGAAAATTGTTTACACGCAAATGTCGATAATGGTGTAGACATCGAAAATTTTTGATTTTTACGTATTAATATCCTTAAGCCCCGTAAGCACTTGACGTGCAATTAAATTTTAAAAATATATGATAAATCAGACGTAAAAAATTTGTTGATTATACGTAAAAGATTAAATATGTTAATTGTTCATGGCAATCCCAGTATTTTCGATTTGGTAAATCAGAAAAATAAAGATATTTTATCATTTACTAAAAAAAGTACAAACATCATTCCCCCCTCCTCGTAATTTTAGGCCAAGGGCCAAGAGTTATACCAATGTATTACTCTTCTAAAATTAGAACCATCCATGAGTCGTTTATGTTGGTAGTTTCGTTTCATACTCAAAAGTTGGTCTACTCATCAGGTAGCTACGACCAAACTGCAAAAATACAACTCTCGCCATTTACATTAAGTATCAGGTCAGAACTATATTCACCTCATTTGTGTGTGTATTATGCCCACGCGAATATTTATTAAGAATTTAATTTGTCTCTCTGTAAATCAATTGATTTTTTCATAATACACACACAAATGAGGTTTCTCCATGTGTTTTTGATATTTGATGTAAAGTAAGAAATTTGGTTTGTCGAATTTCGTAAAATTTCAGATAATATAAATAACTTGAATTTGTAAATTTCTATTTAAACATTTAAAATGAAATACAGCAGTCAATTGAAAAACAAATATGAAGCTCAAATGATGAAATCTCAAAATTTAGCTTCACATTTGTCACATAATAAAGATAAACAAGCGCCCAACAAATTTAAAAAAATCGTAGCTCTCTTAATTTCAACCGTAAAACAATAACAAAACAATAAAGCCACCAAAATGTTTGTAATTTCCATAGCTTTTTAAAGGTTTTGTTCATAGCTTCTTCAGATTTTAAATGTATTACATTTGTTACAACACCCTCCCGGAAGTACCTGGACAAAAAATGGGTGCTAAACTTTTTATTGTATTCTGTTGAGGGTTATTATTATTATTGGGGGGGGGGCATGCGGGCGATCAGCCACTTCGCACTGCGACCTAAAAGATCTATTGTGCTGGCCCCTGCTTAATTATCCGTTCAGTCAATATTCAGGTTCTTAATGAACCTGACGATACTGCCTCCCGGTACGTGATACATACTATCTGGGCTTATTGCTCTCCCTCCTAGATGTTTACTACAGCATGTAGTTCCGCTAGAAAGACGGTAGCATTGGAGTCCAAGGACTTCGAGAGGGTTGTCCCACTCTCGTATATTCCTACTCCTGCCCCGTATTCCGTTTGATTTTACTCTTACGAGTTGCTCGGAATTGCAAATCACCTGTAGGTCACCCAGCTTTACTACAGGAAGGCTAAATAAAACTGGAGGGTGCCTGGTATCCAGAGTCCGCATATTTTGGACTGATTAACCTATCAGCCATTCATCTTTCGGCATATGCTGTTCCACCTTAGATTAGGGTTTTTTGTCAAGGTTTTCTCCTTTAGCGCCGTACTTTAGCCTGTGCCAAATGGCCAAAAATGTGCCAAGTGGCCTTAGTTACCAGTGGTTGCCACGAGGAGGCAGTACGTACACTTGCGAATTGTGAACAGGTTACCCCTTACACAATTGTACCCATCACGCAGCTGCCTAATGACAAGACCAGAACAGCTCACGTGATGCGCACCCTACTGGAAGGTTACGGAGCTGGTAGATTAATCTACTCAACTTTGATCCCCTCCTCCAATAGACGCTAAACCACCTGTTGAGGGTTAAAAAAGACGTATGCCAAGTTTCAAAACTATCATTTTTGCGTTTTTTAAATGTACACTGGGTTCGAAATCAAAATATTTTATATTTCAACTACCGAAAATTGAGTGTAATTTAATTTAGAAGAATGTTTTCGTAGTAGTGTAACAAAAATTCGGAAACTTGTTAATAAATTTGTGGTTGAAATCCGATTTTTTTTTATATAAATATTTTCTAAAATTAAACGTTTATCAAGATTTTCTTCATTATCTAAAACTGTAGCTCCCTTAAAGATCAATTTGTAATGGCGCTAAGCGAATTTTGAAAAGTCTAAAACAGATTCTTGAACATGTTGGCACAAAGAAATATCGTCTGTCCTACTTATCCTCTTCCACAAGAACATTTCAACTTGTACATCAAATTTTACTATAACGCTAAAGAAATTTGGAATTTCAGTTTTGTAAACAAAAATTTGTGTAAACTTTTAATGGTCTATTTGGAATAAAATCGTTCTTTATTTCTCTGCATTCGTATTCCATGGACAAGAATGTTTCTTCTGCAGCAGTGATGTGTTGCGTTAGTGAAAAAATCTTAGGGCTGAATAGATCAATTTTGAAAATTTTCCCATTTGGATTTGTTTCCTTGCTTCAAAATTGAAATTGTATCGAATTTTAGAATTTTGAAAAATCTTCTTAGATGTTGACCATTGTTAAACGTTTTTAATTTTTATATTTTCTTCTTGAGCCAAACATATGTAGTTTTAAAAGTTCCTGTAATTTCTTGATTTATAATCTAAAACATGAATTTTTTCGATAATTTTGAACACGACTTTTATATGTACGTTAGTCGGAAAATTTGCCATTCTCTATACTTTTTGAAAAGATTCTTCTTATTTATGGCTTTTGCTAGTGCCAATTCTTGTCGTAAGAAAATGTTTAACAGCTCTACATCTTTAGTTGTAATTCTATGCTAACCAACTGGAATTAATAGAAAAAAATTAATTTTTTGAGTATTTCATAATTTAGATAAATTATTGTTTACGAAATTATAAGACAAAATTGACTATAGAGGATAGCGCATAGCATAACGCATAACGCATTGCGGAATTTCGAATCATTTATGAACATATGGGTACTGCATGAATTGTCAATGAAAAATTTGATTGGCCGAATTTCTTTTAGCGTATCACTACTGAAACCCAACAAAATCGACCCATTTTTGACGCAAATCATTACTGGCGATGAAAAATGAGTAAAATACGAGAATGTCGTTCGAAAAAATCATTGCCAAAGAAAGGTGAACAACCACAAACGACTTCAAAGCCAGGATTGATGCCCCAATAAGGTTATGCTGTAAGTATGGTGGGACGATTATAATTATGATTGATTCTAATCTCTACTGTCAGCAATTAACCAGATTGCAGCAATCGCCCAGAATTGATCAACAGAAAGGGTGTTGTCATCCAGCATGACAACGCCAGATTACACACGTTTTTGATTATCCGTAAAAATTCGAGAGACCTTGGCTGGCAAATTTTTATACATCCATCATATAGCTCTGGCCCTTGAACCCTCTGATAACCAACTGTTTCGATCTCTAGAAAACTCTCTCGATGGTCCAAAAATTGGCTTCAAAAACGATTGTGAAAATCATTTGGCCAAGTTTTTCGCCAATAAACCGCAGAAGTTCTACACTCATGGAATTATCAAACTTTTCGAAAAATGGCAAAAGGTTATAGATAATAATGGCTAATATGTACTTAAATAGAATCCATTTTGAATAAAACAAAAATTTGATTGAAAAATGACAAAAAGTCTCTAAACACTTTTCCCCAACCTAATACGTTTGATTAGTATGAAGTTTCTCTCTCTGTATAATACTGTGATCAAAACGTAGTAAGTCTTATCCATTTAAATCGAGCGGGCTTATGCAAATGTGTTCTTAGGTTGGTAGCAATTTAATAGAGATCTGTGTCAAATTTCGTGTCAATATATTTAGTAGTTAATGAGATACGCTTGTTTATTTTCATCTAAAAAAGTGCATTTTTCGATTTTTAGTAAAAAATTTGCATCAAATTTTGCTTCATAAACGGAATTTCAACTTCCAAAACGTGGGAAATGTTGGAAAAGGCACTGTCGGATGGCAAGCCGGAAAGGCGGAAGACATTGCTCTGGCCAGAGGGAGTGTTTTGATTGGTATAAATTGTTCAAAGAAAGCAGAGAACGTGTTGAAGATGATGAACATCCTTGCCGTCCTTCAACGTCTATCGATGAACACCACGTCAAGGAATATTGTTTGGGTCCATACAATCGATTTTAAAGACCTTTTGGGCCTCAAACGCGTCATGTTAATGTCTGTGAAAAAATTATTTCTGACTACCAGAACGTTATCAAAAATATTACTACGGGAAAAGAGACATGGGTCTACGCATACGATCCGGAAACAACCAACCAATCAAGTTAATATCGTGGCAAAGGTGAGTTAAATCCGAAAAAACCACATCAAAGCAAATCGAAAATCAGAGTGATGTTGACAGTTTTCTTTGATTATCGTGGTGTGGTGGTGCATTATGAATTCCTTTAACAAGGAATATTATGAATATTATTTGAGCGTTATGCGCCGTTTGCGTGAAGCTATTCGCAAGAAGCGGCCAGAATTAAGGGCAGACAACTCTTTGTTTTTGCATCACGGTAATGCGCCGTCTCACACTGTATTGGTAAAGGTAACTATGGATGATTGGCCTTTTTCCATATCAGGCGCGTCCTCATTTAAAATTATTTCAAGTTCGTTTTTCAAGGGATTAGGAATCCAATTATAAACTCCCATGCCAACGACATTTCGAAAAAAATAAAAAATGCAATTAAAAATTAAATTATATCATTGAAAATTGATATTACCACAAGAAAGTATTATCTCGATATTGGGAGTTAATGTAGGTACAACTCAACATCAAACAAAAAAATTCGCGGTGGACTATGTCTTCTATACGGCCGTAGGTGTTTTGCGTGATGACGTTTATACGCAGTGAGAGTAATGAAAGATTGAATATATGTATTTGTTATTTTAATTAAAAATTAGTTAACCGCCACTGTTTCTTTACGCACAAATTGACACCAGAATCGTTCCGATCAGATGTGGCGCGTTCTCTCGCTACAGTGCTAACAATTGTAAATCGCTATTTTGCAGATATTAATTTTAATTAAAATTTATGTGGAGATTTTAATTTATTTTAATTTAAGCACAAATTGACACCAGAATTGTTCCGATCAGATGAGGCATTCTATCTCTACCGTGCTCTCAATCGTTTTAAGCCGCTATTTTGTACATTTAATTTTAATTAATATTTATGTGTAGATTAATTATTTTAATTTAAAATAAATCAACATCCACTACTTCTTTGCGCAAAAATTGACACCATCAGATCTCCGATCGGATGAGTTATTCTCTCAACTAATCATAAATTAATTTAAGATCTATTTTGACCTCTTTGAAGAAGACGATTCCAGCTATTGATATGCCAACAGGTGGAGCTTAATATATATAATGCTCCAGAATATATTGAAAGTTATGGCTTAATTTAAAGTTCGAGCTAAAAGAATTAAAAGGCATACAATTTATCAAAAAAAAAGTTTGATGAAAATATAAAACCTCATAAAATTAATTTGTTAAATAACGATGCAATAGCAGGAGCTTTGTATTTGGATACTTGACTCAAACATGCCCTTATTAGAAATCAAAACAAAGTACCAATCATTTGAAGGAAGTAGCATGTAAACTATTAGCAGTGGATCAAAATGTTTGCATGATTTTCTTTAATGAAAACTCTGCTATCCAAAGTTCCCCTCGCCTTAAAGGAAACTATCTAAAGAATTTAGAGGCAGATCATCTTCTGATGAAGAAAACCAAAATAATTTTGGTTTGGGTAAGGAATTGATAGAAGCCTACAATGAAATCGATGGTTATAAAGGCAAAAACGAGTGGACATAGACCTTGTTTTTATGGTTTATTTTGAAAACCAAAAAAATATGTGAAAATCTGCTTCCATTTTACACACGATACCTGTCACTCAAGTTAATGCGGGCGAGCTTTTTCCGGTTTAAAACTAATTTTGAGTGACATAAGAACAAATTTAACTGCAGTTATTTTGAAAAACTTATTGTTCGTTATCATAAATGAGAAGAGTTCCGATAAATCGGAAATTCGCCGCTCATTCAAATATTTGTTTGTGGATTCTTTGATTTCGTGAACAACAGAAACTGAAAATTTTAGTATTTCAGCAAGTAGTTCACCAGTCACAGGGATATCATTCGCTTATGTAAGTGTTGGATTTCAATTTCGGTATAACATGATGTCATGAGCTATGTCATTTTTAAGTCAACAGTCCTAATTATAAAAATGCCCGGTAGCTTGTTCGACTAACAGATTCTGATGCAACTTCCTTAATAAAGTCACCGAAAAATTCTTCCACCAGAATGATTCTCCCGAATAGTATGTAAGATGAACTACCAAGATTTCAAAAAACCGACGTTTTTATACATAAATTCATATACGTACGTAATCACCTTTTAATACTCCGATGCAGTGATGTCGCTCTGAAAACTTTAAACAGAGTCCATTTCAAGTTTTCAGCA
Source organism: Tipula vernalis (assembly GCA_958295665.1). Taxonomy (NCBI): domain Eukaryota; kingdom Metazoa; phylum Arthropoda; class Insecta; order Diptera; family Tipulidae; genus Tipula; species Tipula vernalis. The sequence goes on along the minus strand of OY282559.1, from coordinate 84,824,333 downwards.
GAGTATTTCTAGTCACAAGCGAGTACCTACATACAAAATATAATAGTTAGACCTTAGACAAATAAATCTTGGTGTTTTGTGTTAAAAAAATTCTCGATCCAGCAAATTACACTAAAATTGTTTTTAGTTTTTGAGCCAAATTTGAATATTAAAACGTAACTGTTTTATTTATTGGTTTGGAGCTCTTAATAAAGCGTTAAGCTCGGTATGCTAACTTAATAAAACATGGTGTCAGATGTGGGGTCAGTAATATACTCATTGTGCAAAGGAACAACTCCTTCCGTATTTGTCTAGATCCAATTCCGCTAAATGAAGCACTCAATCGGCTCAATTATCAATTCATGACAATCGACGAAATTCTTCCAGAGGTTGGCAAAGCCAGAGTTTTCTCTACATGCGACGCTAAGAAAGGTTTCTGGCAGATCAAACTATCTGATCTAACATGTTTTTGGACACCGTTTGGTAGATATAAATGGATTCGCATGCCATTTGGTATATGTTCAGCTCCCGAAAATTTTCAGATGAAAATGTTTCATCTGGTTCACGATTTGAAAGGAGTAGAAATACTTGCAGACGATTTGCTCATATATGGATGTGGCGACACGATCGAGGAAGCTACATTAGATCATAATCGAAATCTGGAAAACCTATTTATACGGTTGAGACAAAATAACTGCAAATTAAATAAAACATAAATGAGGTTGTGTAAATCTTCAGTAATGTTTTTGGTCATTTAATTACTTACTACGGATGGTTTACAACCAGATAATACGAAAGTAGCAGCAATAGCAAATATGAAATCGCCTGCAAAGATTTATTGTTATGGTGACTTATTTATCAAGATATAACAAAAATCTCAGTACACATTTTTCGCCGCTAAGAAAATTACTCTTAGAAAATACACCACGGAGATGGGGAAAGGAAGAAGAAGATGAGTATGTCAAAATCAAAAATTTAGTATCCGATATAAAAATGTTGGGTTATTTCGACAACACTAAACCAATTACAATTGAATGTGACTCCAGTAGTACCAGATTAGGAGCCGCTATTTTTCAAAACAATTAAGTAATTGCCTATGCTTCAAGAACACTTACTTCCACTGAACGCAATTATGCACAGATTGAGAAGGAGCTTCTCGCTATAGTCTTTGCTTGCATACGATTCGATCATACGATTGCATACGAGAACAGACCACAAACCACTTATTAATATATTCAAAAAGCCGTTATTAAAGTGTCCTAAGCGTCTACAACTGATGCTTATGACTCTTCAGCGCTATTCCATCAAGGTTGAATTTATTGAAGGGAAAAATAATATAATCGCCGACGCATTATCACGTGCGAATTATGACGAAACTCTCTTACCCGGTGGTTTACAGCAGGAGGCACATATAACGAAGTCAAGTGTTTGTGTAATTAGAAATTCTAATATTCAATCAAAGTCAGAGCGCATGTTTCAAATGGTTAAGCTAATAGAATATGTCAAAATAACTAATGAGCTACTAGAAAATATCAAGTCAGAAACGGCGAAAGACCGAAGTTTACAAAAACTAATATCTATTATTGTAAATGGTTGGCCGAAAACAATTCATAAATTACCAGACGACATTAAAATGTACCACAAATACAAAAATGAATTATCAACGGAAAATGGTCTCATATTCAAAGATGATAGAGTTCTCATACCGTTTAGTCTACGAAAGCTTATGACTAATAAAGTTCACGTCAGTCATAATGGTATAGAAGCGACATTAAATCTTGCTCGCCAAAATATATTTTGGCCAGGCATGGGTTCGGAAATCAAGGAAAAAATTAAAGACTGCGATATACTATATGTGTAAAATATAACTCTGCCGAACAATACCACTTGGAATGGAACTAGGTGGCACATTTGTGGATGGATTTTCATAGAATTTGTATCTGAGATTTGCCATGTTAAGTCGATTCTTTAAGTAGTTCCTAATATACAATTTATTAATTCCGGTTCTGTAAAATTCCTTCGGTTTTCGGGCTTGGTTTTCTTAATTAAAGCATGGCTCGGATTTCTTAGTTTAACCAGGACAATGTAAGACATTTTCCTGAATGCCGATAGAAGTTTGAAAACCCACAACATGTCCAGAGAAACAAGGACATCTGATTACCCTATTCCTACAACCTAGAGGTATCCCGAGGTCCTAGATCCTACCTAGGCTAGAAGGAGAATGTCAAAATTAAACTGAAAGACAATTTATGCTGTCAACATTTAAGCTTGCCTAGAACGAATGAAATTTCACATATCGCACTGCATAAATCCAGACTTTCATATAACTTTCTTAGTCTGAAAAGGTTAAATGACTGCAGGAAGTATCTTACAGTATTATTTTTATGTAGAGGCCCTAGTCTAAGCTTAAGGAAGGATTCGAGATTATTGTAAATCCAGACTTTCACACATTGTTTTTGTGTAGTAAGGCTTAATGGCTGCATAATTTGTCTTGCAGCGTAATTTTTGTATTTAGGAGGTTCTATTCTAAATATTTAGTCAAAGCTGATAAAAGTTTTTTGCTAAAATCAGGTAATCTCTGTCATTCAGAGTGCCTTGATCCCTTTATAAATTGTAAAGAACTCAGAATTTTTTTTTTTATAAGTTTTATTAACAATTCTGAAAAAAAGATTTGTGAAGTTGAAGTAATTTAGTTCGCAAATTTGACATGTTTGAATTGATGTTTTCTGCTAAAATGACTGATATATTATTGCAAGAGGACTGTTTAGTTATTAGAACAGGGGAGTACAAAATGAAATAGGGGAGTACAGGAATAAGCACTAGGCGGAATTAGTACAAATACTGATCGTATTTCGACAGCACTGCTTCGATGTGAGTAAAAACATAAAAATATAAAGAAACTTTTATTTTGGAGAAATAAAAATCTATTTAACGATTACAAACAAGACTTTTTGAAATATTAGAAAGAAATTAATATTCAATTTAACAATTTATTAAGAAGAGTTCCCTGAAAATAACTCCCTTATTTCATCTCTTCACTAAACTTAATATGACATGTTTCACTTTAGTCCTCAATACCCTAGACAGACTTAGGGATCCGCAAAAAGTATCGATATTTTATAGTATCGATACATTGATTGCGATACCAAGTACTTTTGTACTCGATACTTTTTGTAACGATACCCAACTGGTATCGATACTTTTTGATAAAAAATCATACATACATCTGCATTTTAATGGGCTACACGAATTAAAAAGGGCTGAAATAAAAATGGTTATCAATGGTTATGGTCATGCCCGTGCTATTTCATCCAGCAGAAAAATAATGGACTACTCTGATGTCACATCATCGTTGTCTGAATCAAATGATGAAGGAGATCGGCCAGAACAGCCCTCAACCTCATACGATTTTTGGAGAAATCACAAAAAATTAGCTCACAGCCGTCGTAAAAGGCGTTCTGGCACAGACGAAGACAAAGATGAGCTGAGTTTTTATTTGGCGAATTCAGTTTGCCCACTAAAATCGGATCCTATAATTCAGTGGGAAGAAATGAAACCCGTTTTCTCTCACTTGTACCGCCTCGCCAAGAAGTACCTGATAATACCCGGTACCTCCGTATCATCAGAAAGATTGTTTTCTAAAGCTGGAGCGATTTTAACACAAACCCGAAACAAACTTATGGGTGACAATGATGAAGATTGGGGCTTTCGAAAATAAAATTACTATTATTTGTTTTGTGTTTCTTTTGTGTAATAAATAATAATGAGCTGTAAAAATATATAAACTTTGCATTATAATAAATTTACATAAATGCATTATTGATCCCTCCCTATTACAAAACTTACATTAGAAATCGGCTATGTAAACCGAAAGTGTTTTTAAATTGTACTCGATACTTAAGAGTATCGATACTTTTATTACGATACAAATATTGGTATCGATACTTTTATTATGATACTAGTAATGAGTAAAGTATCGATACTTTCGTTTCGATACCATATCCCTTGACTGTGGTTTAATAAATCCAAGTTAGCTAAATTCTATGTAAAAACAGAGGGATTAGCTAAAATCAAGGTTGACATTGACACACTGCGAATAATCATGAAAAATTCACTAAATCGGGTTTTATTAAATCGCAGTGTGTCAAGAGTATTACTTAATTGGGCTTCCAATTAAATTCATACCAAAAGGGTTCACTACTCTTCTCCAGAAGGCGAAAGGCTAATCTTTATGTTTGTCGTGTATCGCATTAAATTTCAACTTCCTCTACGTTTAATCTTGTATTCCATTATCGCATTGCTTAACGCATTCATCTTTAAATTTCAAATGATTCAAGGGGAAATTACACAACGATTTTAATTCTCTGCTCTAAATTTACTCAATTAAATTCCCTACACATTTACCATACGCATTTCCTGTACAAAATTTTCTTAAATACATACTTTACTTTAATCTAGTCACGTTTTCCTACCATTACGTTAAACACATTCTTTTTAAAACGCATATGAAAAGTTATTACCTCGCACAATTAATTTTCTTATAGGAAAAATTAAAATACAACAACAATTTTTGGTTTACACTCAAAAGAGCAAAAAGATTAACAATATTCTCATTTGTATGAGATTACACGAGACACGTATATAAAGGTCGATTCATTCATAAATGCTCAGTTCATTCTAGTTAACATTCCCCATTCAATGTGTGAACATACAAAAAAATTTAAAAAGTTAAATAGACACAAAACAAAAGGAATTTATTTTATATAATAGCCTGACACATTAATAGAATTATGTCGATTAAAACTATTTAAAGGATAATAATATAATAGTTTATCAAATAATAATAAAATGTAAGTGAAAAGAATATTTTCCAGCACGGCAGGAAAATTATTTTGACGTGTATTTGTTTTTTTTTTTTAAGTTTTTTTTTGTCTAACAAAAGAAACAAAAAATCGTAACGTGGTCATTTTATTGCAATGCGAGTAAAAGAGTACACTATATATTGGATTAATAAAAATAGTTTTTCGTGCAAAAAGCAAACCTAATCAAATGTCATATTTGTATTTTTACTTGTCAAAATTTCATATAAATAATTGATATTTTATTGGATTGTAAATAAATTGTTGATTTTATGAAATGATGATTTAAACACTACATAACTTTCTGGTCGAGTAATTGCGAACATTTATTTTTCGTACATTGGTGTTGTTATCACAATGAATGAATTAACTCATTTATAATAATCGTCGTAATAATGTAAAAAACCTAAATTATTTATCTTAAAAACTATTTCCGTGAATATATGATATTTAAATGTGTGTTTTAACAGAAAAAAAAGTCTATAAAGTAAATTTAGTTTATGTGAAGAGAATTGATTTTGTGATACAGTGCATAAGTGTTATCTGTGGTAATGGTTGTGTGATTATAGTTTTTGGATTTCGGGCTGGTTTGAATCCCAAGAGATTTTTTGGTTTGAGCATGTGGCATACTGAGAACACGTGATGTTTAGTTGTTTAGCTATATTTACTTAATATATGCAAAATATGCTTTGTGTGGATGTGCTAGTTGAACTTTTAATTTCTGGGGAATGTGTGAAAGTTATCTGATTATTCTTTGGTTTGTGAGTGAGTCATATTGATTAGTGGTTCGTGACTTGAAAATTTTAAATTATTTATTTGTATTTTTATCTTGATCACTGACATTCGGTACTCACTGAGAAGAAGACGAGATGCATTCTTAGATTTCTTTGTTTTGATTTGCCATTTTGGGTAACTTCACCACATCTCTTGGTGCCGTTTGTCTTTACTTCGCTACATACAACTTTCTAGCGTTAACGATTTTAGCGCCATTCATGCCAATGTAATTCTGTGACTTCGATGTAGTAGGTATCTGCCTGTTGCAGTTCAGAACAAATTTTGCATCCAACTCTAACAAATTTCTGATAAATGACATATGAATTAGCTAGTTTAAGTTTTAAGGGTCATATAGTTTCGCATCAAATTGATAACGCTAAAGCAATCTTAACTCTCGATTTTCGGTAAAAATTTGCGCTCGCTTGGTCAGCTTTAAATCCAAGTGTAGTCGTCAATAAAGTTAAGTTCGATTTGAATAATTCAAATTATAAAATTAAATTTGAAGTTCATTAGACTCTTCATAATTTTCCATTTGCTTAATTCGAAATTTTACTTGGGAAAATGTGTTAATTAAAATTAAAATGCAAATTCCTAGTTATTTGAAAAAAATTAAGCTTCAAAAAATCGTTTGCTAACCTATTCATTGGAATGCCAAATCATCGAATGATTAAACTCAGAGTTATGGACAAAATTCAAACCCAAACTATGATTTGAAAATTCTTGAATGTCAGCTTTCAAATTTCATATTTTGGAATTTAAATCTTTTGTATGAAGTTAGAAATTAAACGAATTAATTAATTAATCCAAATCAAAAGTAAAAATTTGTAAAATTAATTTTAACAATTAGGAGTTATTTGCGACATTATTAATTTAGGAATATTTTTGGAATTTTGAAATTCAGAATTAGAAATCTTTTAACTTGGAGCTTAAAGAATTTAAAGAAGGAAATTGGAAATAACAATTAATAAACTTAAACATGTTTTAAAAGAGTCGAAACTTTTCCCAAGTGTTTACGTTTACTCAACGTAAGGAATCTAGTAATGAAGCAAAGTAGATATGATTTCTTAGATTCTTCTTAGCTCCTTCGTATCGGGTCTTTCTTAACAACTGTTCAAATACTGTCAAAACTCTTAAGATAATCTTATCGTATTTTTAACTACAAGAAATTTTGTTTTCAATAACTATTATTGTAAAATTTTTAAATGAAAAAAAATAAACACAAAAAAACAAAACGGATATACATCTTTACAACTTAAATAGAAATAAAATTCGTAGAATTATTTTTATGATCTCGCATTGGGTTGGGTAAGAATTTGTATTATATTTTACAAAATTCTGTCTTACAAGACTCTGTTTCACAATATTTTTGATGTAAAAAAAACGTTTGCTCTAGGTGTCTTATTAATTTATTAAAAAACTTCTGAATTGTACGTGTATGTATGTATATGTGTATTTCTCATTGTGTACGTGTGTTTCTATTAGTTTGTGTATTTTTTCTGTGCAAAGTGCAACAAATTGCACTTGTTCAGTTCTACATGTGAAACGGTTCACAGACGGCGAAAATTATATCAAATCAATAGGGTTCAAGAAAATCGACACAGCTTGAAAAATATTTGTTTTCCAATTTCTTACCTAAAATTTACCCACTTTTCCATTCACTAGAAAAGCAAAATGAAATTTCCACAATTTGATTTACCGAACTGTTTTTTTAGTGGACGGCAAGATGTGCGTGATAAAAAGGTAATTACAAACAAAAAATTTCATTTTTTGGTTTATACCGGTGTTGTTGAACACCATCGATATGAGGATGCTACTCAGGACGTGCAGATTCTTATGAGTCGACCATCTTATTGGATTTAGTCGAATGTAGAGCAGTGATTAAGGGAATTGCTTACCATGCTACGGCCTAATTAATAATAACATGATTCGACAGACATAAAAACGTTTGGTAACGCTCCTTCAAATTCGATTTTTAGATTCGCTCAAAATTGTTAAACTTTGTTCAGGATATAGTTAAACAAACTATCATTCACCCCTATTATGACCGTCGAGACGACTCTGTGTTGCCTTTTCCTTTTTCGTATTGTTTTTATAAAATGATAAAACGAAAACACAATACAGAGTCGTATCGATTGTCGATCGACTCTTGAATAGGGGTGATTATTAATCAACTCCCCTATTCCCTTAGTCGTGCCACTTGTCACTTCCTTGTCAGGGTTCCGCAATGACACCCAGCTGATTCGACCAAATATAGAGCATGAGTTTAGCGTCATGAATATTCGGTTTTGCCTTCGATGTTGATGTTTTGCCTGGCGTGAACCATGATTTGCGCTCACGGTACGATGCAAACAAATTCTTCTTCTGTGTCTTACAAGCAACAATTTACATGCCATTTTGCGCCTTTTCTTGTCCCGAATCATTCCAATAGCATTTAAACGTTTGACCGATCAACATGTAACAATTTTGAAAGTTCTTCCTTCGTATACATATATGTTTATGTGTGAAGAGGTAATCTTGAACGTCGTAGTCAATGGAGAATCAAATCGAGCAAAACCGGTTAATCGCGATCCTCTTTAGGGTCAGAAAATCGACAAGCGGCCCTTGTCAAAGTTGATAAGGCATAGTTTATTTGATTAATTCAATATTATTTCAAATTCATTGAAGTTCGATTTTTACAATCCTTCAAAAAGCTCGTCAAATTTTATTGAGGATTTTACTTAGTTAAACAACCTAATTGAAAATAGTATTAAAATGATAAAAAAGAAATATTCATTTTTGAAAATCTCAATCGACCAATGCTAGTAGGTCAATGCTGAGACCGTATAACATCCATCGTAACTTAGTAAGATAAATCGGACGATCGCGATCAATTTTATGAGCAGAAGATCTACAAATATATATTTATAAATCAGTAAATGCTAACATCAGTAAATGCAATAACCGGTATTGAACTTCGTAGTCAGTTGAAACCTGAGTGATGCCGATCGACCACGATTGCCTTCACGAAACGAAAATCAACGATCACGTTTTTGTTTGTGGTCCGACAATCAATTGCAGTATTCCCAGATCAATACCGCAGATCAACTTTATTACCAGAAATCAGTCAATAGACCATAAAAATCGTTAGAACAATCATGATCTGACTTTATGGCCAGAGAATCAATATTGCTTGCTCTAGCTTTTAGTTTCGTTTATTAAAATAAATACCGGATCAAGATCATTACCAAACAAACTATCATTTAGTATTTCCAGTATCTAATTTACAATACGGTTTATTCAAACCACCAGAATGCAAGGTGAATATGTCTTAATCAGCAAAATGTAATAATGCATGCAGTTAGATTTTTATTTGCTTCCACGTGAAGTAATAAAAATATGCAAATGGCGACTATGCATTTAGTTATCAATAACTTCTTTAAAAATTATGAAATAATTTGAATGATTTTGTTATTATTGATTGTTCACTGTTTGACCTTCGGGTCATGTTTACCGAGAAGTTAAAACGGTGGACTTTTGTAACATATTTTGACGATCTACTGCGATCGTATTTATTGTAATCTGTCGCAAACGTGCCCCCCAGCACACCAAAATGTGCTAAAAATCTAATAAATATTCAATACCCGACAATCAACAACACCTTATTTCGTATGCACTTTTAAAAAGATGGTGTATCGTTACGAACGTTCAAAAACAATACATGTTTTTGTTTTATTCATATATAGTTTGTTTGCAAGTGTTTTGTGTACTTTAGAATCCATAAATAGCGAATTGGAACTTCAGACAAATATTTTAATAAAAAATTATGACAGTAAATTAACTAAATAGTATGGGGGATTTTTATATTTTATTAAAAATTACTCGTTTTTTATTAGAAGAGCGGGTAATGAATGTGATACACAAAACGATTTCCTTTTCTGCGCGAATAAGACTTTTATGAATCATAATGGTATGCAAATTGACTCATTATATTATTAAGAAATTATTGACTTAGAAAATTTTTCTTTATCAAATATTGACTTGTACGATTTATATATTCATTGACTTGTGTAACAGATTCATATACCTTGATAACCTTCCAGAATCTTGTCTATATATTTGGTCAAGGTAATTTACTTACTTTGCCTAATAAATAAATACAAGAATTTGCACAATTTTTCATGTTTTTGTTAAAGAAGTTCTGTTTTTGAGTTGTACACATTATTTTTATGTACAAACATAAATGATTAAAGGGAACGATGAACTCAGACTTGTGACGCTATAATTGTATAGTGTGCATGTAGAATAGTCATATTAATTTATGTTGTTGTATGTAGGTTGAGTGTTGCACATTTTAGTGTAGTGTAGTTTCACTAAAAAATACAAGTCTAATAAAGGTCATACATCTGTAACCACCTTTTAACTTTGAAGAGAGAAGACGCGCGCGCAATATAGCAATTATAAGAAAACAAAATTGGGAATTTCGCCGTTTAATTGATGGATGGTGAATTTAATAAATTATTAATTGATTTTATCTCTTTTAAAATTATTGGGAATTATTGTATCGGCCCCTATTATTATAATTATTATTATTTATTTTCAATTTTCTTATCATAAAATTTATAAATCCTAAACAACGCCAACTACAAATAATTCGCTTAATTAAATTACCACATAAATACATAATAATCAACACAATTTATGCTTTTATAACGATCTTAAGATAAGATAGCGATAATATTACAATAACAAATTGTTTTTATAATTGAAATCATCGATTGAATGAAATCGATCGCACAAGTAGTCGTGCCTTATTCTTATCGAAAAAAAAAAAAACATTTAATTCTTTTGACTAATAGAACAAGGTTTACGAACTGCCTTGAACTATTTGAGATCATTCTTCTGTTTCAATTCCAAGTGAAAGTTGTGATGATTCATTTTATATAACAATAGCATTTATCTCGTTAAGCCAATATAACGATATAGATAAATAATTATCAATTACAATTAATGTCAATTCTTTGATTAAATATTTAATTTAAACACTTGAAAGATTTGTATAATGCATGCACACTAAATTGATCTACATATGATAAGATAACCATTGACATTTCTTATAAAGAAAACTAATTTGCATTTTCTTTTTATTCTTGAATCTTTAATTTACAGAGGGGGTGAAAAATATTACAGAATTGGGGGTGGATTTTTTTTTTGTCTGTTTTTGTTTTTTTTAGTTGTTTTTAGTCTAATTAACAACAAAACTATAAAATAAAGTTCTTTACAAAATACAGTGATAAAACAATAAAATGCCTGAAAATAAATCATTTGAGTCCGATGATAACACCACAACGCCAATAGCAACACCAACCACGCATCAAACAACAAATACAGGGAATGGTAATTCATCATCAACAAATAGTAATGTTAATGTACATGTAGCAACGCCGGATGAAAGTACTCACCTAGGACCTATACAAACGTATTTTTCAGATGAAAAAGTTTTAATACCCGAAATTGATACGGTAAGCATAATTTTGACGATCTTTCATGGATTTTAGGACAAGCGAATTTCCATTTTTGGATTTAGTTAAGATATGTTTAAAAATAGCTAATCTCCAATTAAATAATATTTCTCTCTCTCCCTCTCTCAACTTTTATGAAATTTCGATTTATTTCATAATACAAATTCAATGGAAGTCGATTATATATTTTTTTGTAAAGAAATATTTATCTTTCAGCGACAAATTTAGCTGAAAAAAATTAGGCAGTCTAATATTTAGCTCTCCATTTAAATAGTTCATGTGAAAAGGAAATAAAATTAGCATGCATTGAATGTAGGTAATTGTAAAAATCTCGAATTCGGTTTCTTTTTTCCGAGATTTTCATTTGTCTCTCTATTTAACTCAAAATGATTTACAAGAGTGTGTCGAGTTTTTTTTCGAGATTAAGCTAGATTTTTCATTTTCGAGATTTTCTCCCATTTGATATTTTTTCTTTCGATATTTTTAAAAACGATTTTCGAAATTTTATACAATCCAATTTTGTTCTTTCTAGGTGATGAACCCGCTTCAGATATAATCTGAAGACTTGTTACTCAAATTTGAATTATTAAAAAAACATAAAAAAATCATTAAATTTCCATTAACATTTAAAGATCAGAAGCTAGCAATTGATCTCTAATTCTAACAAACACACTTTAATTAACTTTCTATTAAATCGACCTGTGTTTAGAGATAATTTTAATTCAAGGTTAAAGCTAGCTACATCATGTAATTTAGTTTATTTTAGATTATTGCGATTATCCCATCTTCAAATTATCACATGTTTGCGCGCGTTATATATTGCAAATACGTTTTCATATTTTGCGTTTCATTTTATTCACAGGAAGGCTTTAGTTTTCGAAAATTATGGGCGTTTACAGGTCCAGGATTTCTTATGTCAATAGCATATCTGGATCCGGGTAATATCGAGTCGGATTTACAGAGTGGTGTTGCCGCCAAACATAGACTACTATGGGTATTATTAAGTGCGACAGTATTAGGTTTAGTTATGCAACGGTTAGCAGCAAGGTAAATAATATTCGTTCATACATTGATAGATTTTTTTTTTGTAGTTTCCCTAATCAAACTACATTTTTGAATTTTAATTATTAGACTTGGCGTTGTAACCGGTTTACATTTAGCGGAAATGTGCTATCGACAATATAAAAGATTGCCACGTCTAATTTTATGGATTATGGTAGAAATAGCGATTATTGGTTCTGATATGCAAGAAGTTATTGGCACAGCCATTGCTATATATTTACTGTCAAGTAAAGCGGTACCACTTTGGGCGGGTACACTTATCACTATTTTTGATACATTTACATTTTTATTTTTGGATAAATATGGGTTACGCAAACTGGAATTTTTCTTTGGCGTATTAATTACCGTAATGGCAGTTACATTTGGTTATGAGGTAAGACTTGATGACACACTTTTCCGTTATCATAATATGTGTGCTAATTATAAAACAAATAAAATTACAGTACATAATTTCGACACCCGATCAAGTTGAAGTTATTGAAGGTATGTTTACACCATGGTGCTCTGGATGTTCATCAAGTGCTTTATTACAGGCGGTTGGCATCGTTGGTGCTGTTATTATGCCACATAATTTATATTTGCATTCGGCGCTTGTTAAATCACGTGATGTTGATCGTCGTCAACCAAATAAAGTACGCGAGGCTAATTTCTATTTCTTTGTTGAAGCCTGTATCGCCCTTTTTATATCGTTTATTATCAATGTCTTTGTTGTATCAGTATTTGCTCAAGGTCTGTTTGGAAAAACGAATGCGGATATTGTTGGTTCGTGTACGAATTCCACGATTTATGATGATGCCATATCTGTGTTCGGAAATAATAAGGAATTAGTGGAGGCTGATTTGTATAAAGGTGGAATATTTTTGGGCTGTGCATTCGGAGTGGCGGCTATGTATATTTGGGCGGTTGGAATTTTGGCTGCAGGACAAAGTTCAACCATGACTGGGACATATGCTGGACAATTTGCGATGGAAGGATTTTTGAATTTACAATGGGCTCGTTGGAAGAGAGTTCTCTTCACCCGGCTGATTGCAATTGTACCAACATTTTGTGTAGCCATGTTTAGCCAAATTGAAGATTTAACAGGAATGAACGATTTGCTGAATGCTGTTATGGCATTGCAATTACCATTTGCAACAATACCAACGATCGCGTTCACTTCAAATGTAGCCATTATGGGAGAGTTTGTTAATGGAATGTGAGTTTGGTATTTCGATTAAGAAGTTTTGCAGTAATTCATGTTGTTATTTTTTGTTTTAGTGGCAATAAAATTGTTTCGATTCTATTGAGTATATTAGTCATAGTGATTAATATTTATTTCGTGATAACACACGTCTCTGAAGCTGAATTATCATCAGGAATACTTGCTGTGATATATATTTTTGCTGTTTGTTATATAACTTTTAATATTTATCTTGTGATCCATATGATGACTAGTATGGGAAATAAGAGACTGAATAATATGCGCGTAAGTATAAACAAAATACTTATTAAGATTTAAAGTTGTAGTTTCTACTAAAAAATTTTATTTAGGTTGTACAAAAATACGTGATCCACCATTCAACTGAAAGCTCGCTGGCAATAAATAGTACTACTAGTTACGCAAGGTAAGCAAATATTTAATTAATATATCGGGGCGCTTTTCAAGTAAAACTGTAGCGTAAATGTTGGTGTTGGTGATTTGTTTATGTCTATTGGTAGTCTCTAATTTTATGTCTAATTTATAAGCTGTATATACGATCTTTTTACCTAGAATACTAACACCCGGTGTTTGGAAAAAAAAAAACGTTTGTAAATATTTTCACTTTCTCATTACAATGAAAATTGAAACCAAATAATTTGATAAAATTTCGTTTTTCTCTCCATTTTTTTTTTTGTTTAAAGTTCTTTAGAAAAAAATAAAATCAGCAGCATGGAATTAACCAACTAATTTATAAATTTTAATAATTACATATATAATTTATAAGACAGTCATTTTATTTAAAGCCTATTTGAACAACTAAACGAGACAATCGTACAGATATTGACGTAAAATATAAAATAGATTTAAGTAGATTAATTTATATTAAAATTTGCTTAAATTATAAATTGAGTCTGTAAAATTTTATTAAATATCGTATTTTAATTAATAAAAATAATTTTTTTTTGGGTGAACCGAAATACAATCGTCGAAAATTTATATCAGACACCTAGTGCTTTTTTTTTTATTTGCGCTCGAAAGGTTCTATACGGAGCAGTCAATTTTTTATACCTAAATTATAATTTGACGTGCTATTTATGGGTAAATTGAATTAATTAAACGTCAAACTATTTCAATTCCTCAGTGAAAATTTAATATAAAAAATATTTAGCTCTACTTATTTATTTGGAGCCAGTGTCGGTAGCTACTTTTATATAACGGCTCTTGATAGCAGCTCCGCATAGCGAATTAAAAAACGCAAGAATATCTTTGCACCAATGAAGTTCCTAATCCTAAAATCATTTGTAACATTTCCAAAAAATCACTGAATGTCATAATGCACTTCATACTCCAATCCAAGGAGCAGTTTGTAGGAAATTGGTAGCAGTAAGTGCACTATTGCTAAAGGAACATTTTTCCTTTGTTTTTTGAGAATTTGTATTCACTTGCCAAAGATTACAAAGAGGAAATGTACCAGTAAGAATTTAGCGGTTCCAAAAAAGGTTAGTAAACTAGATGTGAAACGTCAAGCCTTTTAGATGTAATAAATGTCAAGAAGAATTTTTGATTCAAATTTTCGATTAATTGTATTTCGTCGAATCAGCTAAGATGCCATTTTATTATTAACTTTACGAGATACCATGGCGTCCAGTTCGATTATAATCGCCCATTTTCGTTTGCGTTCGGGCTTAGTCCGCACAAATAAATTTAATAAAAATTTAACAACTCTACCACCCAGGTCCTACCGCAATGATATATTAAACAGATAAATTTCATTGGATTTATTTATTAGACCAGTAGATACACATAATCCCAGTAATTAAGTATTTTAATTTTAAACATTTTAAATTATTAATTTTATTTATAAAAAAAAAAATAAAATTTTATTTTGTTTTTATTTGTTTTATTTATTTCTCGATGTTGTTTACGATCGTAATTTATTTAAGTGGGGATTAATTATTACATATGATGATTACGATACGTTAAAATTCTAAACTTGGGCCCGCTTAAAACTGTTTAGAATTGTGGCATATCGTAATTATTCAAATAGAATGAATCGTGTGTGTATGTGAATGTTGTTTAGAATTTAGATTGTAGATGTTATATGTGTTATTAACCGAATAGAGCTTTATTTTATAAAATATGATTACGATTATGTAAGACTATGATTTAATTATAGTAAATAACTTGATGATCATTTTTAGTTTTTGAGATAAGATGATTAACCAAACGCAGAGTTAAGTATTAAAAAAGTGTGCTAACCGTATTCGATCAAGTACCTGTTTATATGTTTACTCTAAAGATTAGCGAAAATTTTGTGGTTTTAAAAGAATTTTTGAAAATATTCGATATAATATTTCAACGTGAACAATTTGACCTTGAAATTGATTTTGATGGGCAATTAACGCGTCTTGCCGTAATGGTTACACAATTTTTGTTTTATCTTTTAATCTGGTTTATGTAATTTCGCCTGGCATATTAGGCTTTTGCATTAATTTTGTATTAGACAATATGATTTATTAAGTAAATAGAATACATATTATTTTTAGATGTATACTTTCGTAAGTGTAATACTTGCATTGAAATTTGGTGACGTTATTTATATACGTACATATCATTTACGAGCAATTCGGTCGGCCATTTCTTTCTTCTAGGCGAACATTTACCCGAGTGTATTTAGTCTGTGTTCAAAAGCGAAAATCACATAAGTGCACCTAAGCGATTTTATTAGTTTTAGCTCATTTAATACAATTTTATGTCTGCATTACACTGTCCAATTTTTAAAGCCCCTTATGAATCATAAATTTTGAAAGAAACACTAATCCAGTTTTTCCAGAAACCGATTTAAATCTTTATTTGCTTCTACTGAAAAGTAGCTTGTTTTCATTTAAGTGGTTTTCGCTTTTGGACACAGATATATTGGCCTCGATTCTAAGTACAATAATTTTATGTAATATTATGTTATTTTTGTTTTTTGAATACGAATTCATGTAGGATGTGGGGAAATAAAATAATGTGAATTTTTTTCGTTCCGGGATCGGGCCCATTATGTATATAGACAATGACACAATAAACGGTTTTACAACATTTTCGATCCGTTAATATTGAACCACCATTCGTTTGTTTTCTCAATTATTAGTAGGATGTAAGCTTAAAACTTGAATAACATAGAAAATCTATTTTTATTCAATTTCACTTGATATTAGGTGCGATGAGGATTAAATAAAGCAAATTGAAATTTATCTGGAATTACAAACCGACGGTTTTGGAAGTGTTAGTAAAACAGAATAGAATAAAGCCCAAAATATATTTAATATTATATCAATTTATACTCAAATCTAAAACAATTATGTAAAGTTAAACTTGAAATTCTTGAAGATACGAATTCGAAAATATAAGATTCATATTTGATTTAAATAAGAACCGGACGAACCTAATTCAAATAATTCGTATCGTGTTCAGAAGTAGACTCCTCGAAGTTCAAAATTGTATCAAAACTTACCATTTTTTTTAATAATACGTTTGTCTTTCGGCAAAATTATATTGTACAATTGTTTTTCCGTTTTAAATTTTTAGTAGATCTTAATTTTTGGAATGCTATTAGTTAACCCAACTATTTCTATCTAATAAACGCCCATTTGTTCGAAACCGAAATTTTGTAGTTTAAGGATAATAATTTTTGATTTAGAGTTTACAATTTAGAATCCGTAGTTGTATTAGATAGATGGAAAGGGTGCATTTCTAAACATCGTTATCGTCGCTGACATCGATATGACGAGGATGCAAATTAGTGTAGGAAAACGTTTTTCTTCTGAAAAATATCTTTCCGTATAATTTCACGAAAATGGAAAAAAATAAAAATTTAAGGTAAAAAACCAAGCACAATACAAATTTTTGGAAGGGAGTTTTAAGATTTTTGGGTTTTATAAAAGTTGAAAATTGAGACACTACATAGGTTTAGAAAATTAACAATTTGGGAATTTATACCATAGAGCTTAATAGAAACATTTAAAATTAAAAAATTTGACACATTATATCATTGGAATTTTATATATTTTTCTATTTAGTTAACTTGAAACAAAGTTAGGAATTTATTGTAGAAAAATCAAGAAATTTAGAAACTTAATTTATTAAGAATGTTGGAATTTAGAAAATTTAGGTATTTGAAATGATTTAATTTTAAAAATTATGGCATTTAGATATTTACATGTCTTAAGTTAATTGATAAATTAATAAATTTAAAAAATTGAG
The DNA here is from genome assembly GCA_958295665.1 of Tipula vernalis. NCBI lineage: Eukaryota > Metazoa > Arthropoda > Insecta > Diptera > Tipulidae > Tipula > Tipula vernalis. The sequence continues at coordinate 84,806,733 of OY282559.1, read as the reverse complement.
GGTTTATTAGATTTGAAATTTTTAAAATTAAGGTGTTTGAATATTTTTAAAATTTACGAATACCATAAGTGAGTTTAATGTGGTTTTCGATTAATCAAAAAAATCAAACCGAATTGAAACAAAATTGATTTGTACAGCAATACAGATAATGTCATTTTGATTAATTTTAATATTTAACTAAAAAAATTATTTTCGATTAAAGCCAAAATCGAGATAGATTTTTTGAATTAAACAATTTTTAGTTTTAGTAATTTCATTTTTAAATTAGGGTAAGTGCTACTATATAGTTTTTATTTAGATTTATAAAATCTAAAAATTTTGGGAAATTTTAGAAATGTGGAAATTTAATATTTAAAAAAGCGTTCTTTCGAGCAATTTAAGAATTTGGAGTTTTTCCTAGTAACTTTTAGAAAAGGGGCTTTAATTTTAGCAATATTCTAACTCATATAACTCGTATAACTAAGAAGACAAATTTTAATTCAAACGTTTTTGTTAAAATCAATGTTAATTTTAATTCAATTTTTAAGTCGAATTCGTGCTCCAATTCTCAAGAACAATAAGTTCTAGAACTATTTTTGACATATCAAATTATATATAGTTAAGTTAAAATGTAAAATGGGCCGAAAGTTCGTTTGCTGTTTCCAGCCAAAAAAATAGGTTCCGCAACCCCCGAACGGGAGCTACACTCCTACAAATGGAAAAAACATCCCTCTCAGGAGGTTTGTCGCGTTTTTAAGTATCCAAAAGTCATTTTTACACGTTTTATTCACTAATTGAGTAAATTTACATTACTTGCATGTAAAAAAAAAAAAAAACTTCGTGGCGTTTAGGGGTTGAAATTATCCCTAAATGCCTCAAAATTTTGAATTAAATAGTTTTTTTAGTTTAAGGGCCATTTAGTTGCTATCTGTAAGAATTATGATTTCCTTCATTGATTGGACTGCACGACCAAGCATTAAGCAAGTCTCCTGGAGAAACCTGGGCCCACCGCACATCCTTGTTGCACGTAAGGAAGGATATGATAGGTTGGTTGTAAGGAGCAAATCGACCCGGTTACAGCAGTTAAATTATTAATAAATGAATTTTTTTAAATAAAAAAATATTATTTGCGTGTAAATTCACTGAATTTTTGAATAAAAAGTTACATTTGGATACACTACCTTAAAGATAAATGCGACGAAGTCCTAGAAGAGATGTTTTTGCATTTTTAGGAGTGAAGCCTCATAAAGTTAAATAAGTTTGGAAACAGCAAGTGAACTTTCGACTTTGTACATATTTTCCGGACTAATAATTTAAAGCTCGAAATTCTTTACTATATGATGGAATGTTATATTTAGTCGTTAAAGAATTTGAAGAAATTTAAAACAAAAATTTAAAAAATTTCACAAAAGTAAAGTTTTAAGAAATTTAGTAAGCATTATTTAATAAATTGGCCACCACTAAATGGTTTGATCTACATATTTGTAATCAATAATCTGTGCGAGAGCAAAAAGCGAATGAGTTATTTATTGTCTCACTGGTTTGATTTGCAGTGGTATACCGTTTTTGTGGTTTTGATATTTCAAATAAGGTGTAGAATTATAATGGTACCGGTCGCCTAACAACTCTAAAATTTCTTTTTTGAAAATTTCAAAATCTCAAATGGATTGCACATTCCCCTCTTGCACTGATTGTTCTTCGTATTTTTAAATTGAATGTGAAATTATAATGTGAATATGTTGCGCCTTCTTGCCCACTACCGTATCAAGGAGTTACATCTAATATTTACTAATTATTTCGCACATTAATAATTGAGGTTTAGTTTATTAGCGATCAAAAACCTACATTTAAATATTTAATTGCCCGATTTTGTGAATATACTAAGTTCTAACCGGTAAAAATTCACGGGCAATTTATTCCGATGTAAAAGTTCCTAAAAATCGATCGGTTAATAACGTATTTTAAAATTAATCGAATTTTATTTTTATGACTTCAATTTTGAGCAACTTAAATCATAGTGAATACATTATTTTTTGTAAACTATTAATGTTGAATGACATTGAAAAATCATTTCTTTTTTAGTGTAGGTTTGCTAGGTTGAAAATTTAATTACAAAAGCGCTTGAGTACCGTTAGATTTTTTTTAAACCGCTATAACTATTTGCCATTAATCCTGAAAGAGTCGAATCTCTTTCCATGAAAAAATCGAATGAAAAAACCAACCTTTTTATTCACATCTACTTACTCGTTTGTGCTTTTTCATTGCACTTAATAATAGTTGCTTTCCAATCGACCAACCGCAAGCACCCGCTAGCAAACCGCTAGTAAGAAAGGTTTTTTTCCTTGCTTTGGTCGATTGGAACGATTAAAATGGATGGCATGAGTAAAAATACCCTATAAATCGTATATGTTTTGCAATTGCTGTCAAAACTTTGGTGCGACGAACTATTAAAAATAAAAATGAAAGACAATGAGAAGACTAAAACGTACTGTAGAAAAGTACACAAGAGTACAATTTATCAAATATCTAGTGATATTATATATTTACTTCCCATTAAATTTTTTTTAACAACGACGTTTTAACGTATTGACAAATGCGATAGAAAATTTTTTATTTTTGACACAACAAAAATAAATATTTTTGACATAAAAAGCGGTTTAGCAAGCGGTTCTACACTCAATCGTCTAGCGGCCAAATTATGCGTAACTGCTTCTAACTGCTCGTGAAAAATAACAAGAGCAGTTACGAGTAGTTCATTGAGCGAAGATAAAAACCTTTCTACTAGCGGTTTGCTAGCGGGTGCTTGCGGTTGGTTGATTGGAAAGCAACTAATATTAAATTTCATTGTCCTGTGGCCTGATTCTAATCTCGTTCCGTGAAAATTAAAATATCCGAGTGTTTTTTAAGAAAATCGTGATTAATGACGTCAAAATATTCTCATATGAAAATAATTTTTACATTAAATATTTTAGCGATGAGGACTTCAATAAATTTGGAAATATGTAAATAATATTTGGACAATAGGTTAGGGAACAGCTATGACAATATTTACCACAATGGACCGTCACCGGTCTAAGTGTGCGTAAGCAGCCACTCCAACCTATGACAATATCGATACACCGTTAATGATAAATGCGTGAGTTATAATTGTGTCAAAAATCACAAAGCACTGTACGCATTTCGAAATTAACTCAAACATTTGAAGGAGATAATTATCAGAATTTGTATTTTATGAAGGTGCCGAAATAGATAAAGATCTATCGACCAACTCCTAAAATTGTAAACTCCTTCATAAAACAATGTATAATTTTGTAAATTTGTTCTTAAAACAAATTTGGTATTGATCTGCTATAAGCAAAGCAGTTTAAGTTTCTTAAGGCATCGAAATTATTCTTTAAGCCTAAACCCAGAAGCTCTTAAATTGATAAATTTTCTAAGTTTTCATTGTAAATTTCTGCGACACAAATTGATTTTTCTCGAAGTTTACAGCGAAATTCATATTAATTTTAGCTAAAGCAACAACAACAATTTTAATTTCGCTTAACTTTAATTTTTTTTTTACTCAAAGTGTTGCAACCGATACCTTGATGATCTTTGGATCGAAAGCGGACGGTAAATAAAAATTAAAAATGGTTGCATTAATTAATTTCTTTGACTTATTTGAAATTTTCATGTTTTAGTCAAAACTGTCTAAGTAAGATTGTATCGACTCGTGGAAGTGGTCAACTTCATAAATGATTTCAAAAATATTTTTAAATGTAATGTAAAAATTCAAATATTATTGAAAAATATTTTTGGTGTTAGAGAAAAGAGGTCAACTTAGCCAGTTGTCCAGGATTAATAGATTGTTTGGGTAAATAAGTTTTACGGTAGTTCTTTTCAGTAATAATTTCTAGATTTTCTAAAATTCTTAAGTTTCTTTCAAATTCACAAGCCCTAGTTTCTACCCATATTTTAAAAATCGGTAAATAATTTCAGTTTAGAATCAAACTGGAAATCTGAATTGAGGATTTACAGAATTATTTTCTGAATGATTGTCTTTCGAAATGACATGGTGCTTTTAAAAATTCGAATTTCGATGTAATAAATCAAATTTAGAGTGTCCCCAATTAAACTGTACCTGGAAAAATAAAATCAGAATTAACAAATTTAATTGTTTTAAATATATTTGGAAAGTAACGCTTTTAGCCACGTACATATTGAGCGAACGAACAGCGAACATCGACTCAACACCAAACAGCGAATGTTTGTTGTTTGTTCATTGACGATTTGGAGTGTCGTACACATCAAACGAACGGAAAGCGAATTTGCCATTTCTGTCATGTTGGCTGTTCGTTTGTAAAATTAATTGGTAAACAAGAGTGTGGATGTATTTTGTGTTTTAATTAAAAATGTCGAGTGAACAGAAAATTGCAGCTGCTTGTTGTGTTATTATTACCGGGTTAGCCAATGAGAAACAGAAAAGAAAACGACGTTGGTGGACGATATCTATTTATGAAAGCCTCCTTTTTTTATTTTTAAAAATAGACCGAAAATCCTTTTTTTATTTTTGTTTGCATTTACCTTTTAAAAATTTTTAAAAAAATTGTATTATTTTTTAATGAAGAATTATATTAAAAAAAAAAAAAGATTTAAATTAAAAGATATTGAATTTTAAAAATTGTTCTTGATTTTTGCCTCACTCTGTACAAGAAAAAACTTATTTGTGTTCATCGTTCGTTGTATTGTTTTTGCGTTTTTATCGTCCATACTGAACATCAATTTCCTTTGATGTACCGCTCTTGGAGCGAACGCAAGCGAATGCGAATCGAACATTCAGTTCGCTGTTACGTCATCGTACACATTGAGCGAATTTGCGTTCGGTGTTCGCTTGAAATTCGGTGTTCGTTCGCTCAATGTGTACGCGGATTTAGACAATTTGAATTTCATTCGAATTTCCAAAAAAAAAAATTGAAATGTTGAAAATTCAATAATACGGGCAATAATAAAACTAAACTAACATTTTAAATTTTATGAAATTCCTAATATTGTCTTTTAAATACACTTTCAAAATTATTATGATAAAGCAAAAAATTATGTTTTTAAGTTTATACATTAATTAATTAGTTTTGGCACACTATATTTTGAGCATGGGCTCATTCACAATACACTGTGCAACAAGTGATCAAATATGTAAATAGAAAATAAAGTTAAGATTCTGGTAAGGAAAATTATCAAAATTTAAAGCAATTCTTTGGAAAATGAATTGCCTTTGAATTGTTTGAACTTTTTGAGAATTGAAATCTCAAAGCGTCTTATCTATATACATAGTTCTATTAAAAGGAACATAAATATTTTCTATTATTGCGTTTAGTTGAATTTTGATATAGAAGTATTTTGTCTTAATTTGGAGGCTTAAAATCCTAGTTTTAATGTGCAACTGCAAAACTTCAATGTAATATACCATATGCAATACAAATTATACATGCCAGGCCACCAATTTTCATTTTGAGTTCTGCAACTAATTTGGTTTGTATTTAAAAATATGCAGTCCAAAATAAGTCATTGATAATATCAAATTCAGCCAGTTATCTCGCATCACTTAGTTAAGGTTGGAAGTAAACTTAATATAATACACTTAAGATAAGCGTAGATAAGAGTAATTTCGGTAAAGTGTTAGATATAAATCTAGCTAAACGAACGATTATTTGGAATTTACTTTTAGTTTCTTAAAACATTTCTGTTTGATTAGGACTTGGTTTAAATTTATGTTTTTCATGTCATTTTTTTTTTAAACGAGACTGGATCCTCACAAAAACACATTTCTGGTAGTGTCAATTTTTATTCACCAATGTAACAACAGTTTTATCGTTTACTTTTCTGTACCGATTTTGTAAATAATTTTTGAGGAAAATTTCAATTATCTCCACATGTGGAAAACAAGACCAATTCAGCAAAGAACGAAATTTTAATTAGAAGTATTAAAATGAAAATTATTGAAATCCTGCCAAAAATGATCAATTTTTTTCGTCTTTCACCACTTTTCTCGATGTTTTGGAGGTTCTTGAGGCCGAAAAAGGGCTTAAGTCCACTTTCCCAAACAATGTTGGATTTTTATGAAAATTGGCCCAATAAAACTAGATCTTATTCGTGATTATTTTGCTATATATTTTTTTTCGCGGAGATGATTGCTACACGACTTAACTAACTAACTTAATTAACTTTGTAAATGGTTACGTCAGCAATATTATTGTTTTTGTGAATCTTTGATATGTACAACATGATTTGCAACTATTGTTGTAGTGCAGTATTTTTTCGCGAATAAATTTAATTTCATTGGGCCAATTTTCATAAAACTTCGAAGTTTGTAGGAAAGTGGACTTAAGCCTAGTAAATTCTTCCTTTTCCAAAATATTTCTCCCTTTTCATAATATGTAACTAGAAAATAAATTTCCCATTTTTAGAAATATTTATAAAGCATTCCTCACCATTTTACTTTATGATGAATCCAATATTTTATAATTAGGCTATTCGGCACAAGATATCACATATCACAAAATAATCAAAATTTTAAATCATAGTAACAACGTTATTATAGACACCACTCCATGTAATAAATTGGAATTTTTAAAATCTAAATCTGGGATACCAATCACTTCCGCGATAAAAAATTTAAATAAAACTAATCGTAAAAGTAGACTTGTTCCCGGCCACAGTTTCTCGAGAATTGTTTGTCCGATTTGTATTTTTTTTCGCCAGACATTTTTTTTTTGCCAAAACGAATAAAGTGAGTGATCTTTGTTTCTCTAATGCCAAATGAGTAATCATCACAATATATTTTAGTTTCTACTTCTATTCAGGCCGATCAGTCGTAAAAAATGTCTTTGCTCAGTAATGAGCGAATAAAACATTTTAAAGAGCGAGTTTTAGAACGCTGCAAGAAGAGTTGAAGGTTATATTGAGTTGACGTGAGATTAGTTCACTTATGCATGTAATTTTCTGAACCGATTATTAAATATTATTATTTTGAACGAATTTCAGGAATACGGACGGACGGACCACGGTATATCTTCAATGCTATTTTTTCACGTCATGTCAAAGTTGCTATAATCCTTGAAAAGGGTGCCAAATATAACATAAATAAATTAAACCAATTAATACATGGGTACATTTACTAACCACTAACAAATAAATGGTTCCGCATAAATATTTCTTAAATGGGTATTAAGTAGCATAACAATAGTTTACAATACATTAAATATTTTTTTTTAATATTATCAATAATAAATTATCATGTATTTTTATCTCCCCCTATTTTCTATATTACACATAATATTCGACCATTGACCAAAAATCAAAATTATGTCAAAAGCATGAATTCAACATACAATTTGCATAATTTACGAGAAAATACATAAATAGCATTAACATTATAATGTTGGATTTCATTAAGTAAATGATTAGGTAATTTTGTTGTGTGAGTATAAAACATTTTGTTTATGGGTTTTTACATAATATGGGATTAAATCTTGGGCGTTGGCTATTTGGTTATTTTACAAGCGGTTACATGCTAGATTCGTTAATAATTATTATGAATATCTTTCTACTTATCTAGTTTAGTTCTATTATCTTATTCTATTTTCTCTAAATTTCGAGATTTTCTACCTAAATATTTAATCAGATATTTACAACAAAAATATATATTTATAGCACATTATTTGTGAATCCTAAACCAGCGGTTAAAGGGAGTACCAACAATTCGATAATCCAGACGACATATCAATGATCATCATTTTATTACATATACATAATACAATGGCCACATATTAGTTACTTGTACATTATTGTTTTTATGTTTTATGCTTGCTTTTATATATTTGTAATTTAGTGAAATAAATATTGTTTTGTCTTTCTTTAAAATAAGTAAATTAACAAAGTTTTTAGTGAGTAGATTTGAATCGTATACTCGTACATTTTTCTGCAGAACATCTATAGATAAGTAATTTTTTTAAAAAAAAATATTATTTTGGACCAAATTTTATATTTTACTTTTATTATTATTTGAAATTTGAAAACTATCTAGACTAATTAGGTTAATTACAATTCTGCTGATTTGTTTTCTATATTACCTTATCTAAAATATTACGTGCTTTATACATTTTCTTTATATACATGTATAATATGATTCTTGTGATATGTTATCGTTGTAAAATCGTTAAATTTGTAATATGTAATGTTTTGTGAAATAAATGCGTATAATGTGATCAATAAATTGGTGATTGAATTCAGTCAGTTGCCTAGAAAATTTTATATTTTATGTCAATTTTTATTTTATTTTAGAATCGCTTCGAATTAGCTTAGCTCCTATGAAAATCGGTTAAATTTAAATATGCTTCAAGTTTTAGTGAATAAAATATTTACTAATTCAAAATGTTGTAAATATAAATACTTTGAAAGCAAAAATTCATTAGTTAATTCTCTAATTTTTAGATTATGGATTTTGCATTATAAAAATTGGTTATGATTTCTAAAATAGCTTAAATTGAATATAACAATTTGAAACAATCGTATAAAATTTAATCTGGAGCAAATTCCAAACTTTGTGTAAAATATAAACATGTCGAAAATGCAACAGAAAGATGGAGCAGTCGTTATTTGTCAAAATCTAAAATTTTCTATTCTCATTTGTCATACAGTATTGTATTTTGTAATTATAAAGATGAAAGTTCCTTTTCTCCGGTTGATTCGATCTACATTCTATCAAAAATGTACTGGCAATTGTTAATTTAAAATACCCGCGCTGAAGGGATTACATTTTTTTATATATATCTTCCTATCTTTCATTATGATGCCAACTTTGAGCGCGATCTGTCAACCACTTTGTTTACAGCGATTTCTACGATGAACGAAATTATTGAACAAAGAGTTTGCCTTAAATTTGGTGTTGCAAACGAAATCTCTTGTGCTGATGCGAGAAAAGTGACCGGAATTATGGGAAAAAAAACTCGTGGATTTTACACGACGATAACGTGCCATCACACCGATCTACGATTGTGAACGAATAAAAGACCAACAACTCAATAATTACCACCACATTCGCCTGATTTAGCACTAGGTGACTTTTTCCTGTTTCCCAGACTCAAATTGCTACTCTGTGGAATTCGTTTTGACTCCATTGAAGCCAAAGAACAAAATTCGGCGCACGAACTGAAGGCCCTCCAGGAAAGTGTCTATAAAAAATGTTTCGATGATTGGAAAAACGCTGGCATGGGTTGGTGACGCATTCCCGAGAAACAAAATCCCGCGGGTAAAAAATCCCGTGCAAAATCCCGAGGGTAAAAAATCTCGTAATCCCGAGGAAACCCCGAATAAAAATGAATTCCGCGCGAAAATCAATTTTATTTGGGACTCCCTCGTGATTACAGGGTTTTAAATGATTTTCTGAAAAGGGTTGGCTACCTTATCTAGAAAAAAATACAGAAACATAAAATTTCGAAGAAAAAATCCAGAAACACAATTATCAAAGTGTCCACAATTACCAAAAATCCAGAAACACAATTATCAAAGTTAAAAATAAAATTTATAAAATGTCTATAAAATTTGAGTTTTTTCATAAGAGTTCTTAATATTTGTGATAATGGAAATTGTTTCATCCACCTTTCAGGCCCAGATCAAATTAATTGTATCGCTAATATAGCTTCTACTAATAGATGTACCACAAGTGTGATGGCAAAGATTTAAAAATGCCTATAAAATTGCATTTTTTTTTCACTAATATGATTTATCAAAATATTTTTTCTGGATGTTTTTCTGAATTGCTTATCTAGTGATTTCTAGATTTTTATTTCGGGGTTTTATTTTTTGGATTTTAACTTTTCAATTATTCTGCATTTTAAAATTTTTTGATTTTTTTTAGGCAAATGTAGTGGTCCCAACAAGGTTTTGAAATTTACGTAGGCTTTCGGGATTCTGTACCCTACGCATTTTGCATCCCCGCGATTTTGTTCCCTCGCGATTTTTTTTCAAACCATCGGGATTTTTTACCCTCGGGATTTTGATTCTCGAGATTTTGTATCTCTCCCCACTGGCACATGTGTATATCCCGACTGGGGAATACTTTGAGGGCGACAAAATAAATTTTTATGATTGATCATAAAATTTTTGTTTTATTTATCAATTCCCGGTAGTACTTTTTTGACAGAATGTATTCCTAATTAGCCACCTTGTGCCACATTATTTTTAGTTAACAGCATGTATTTAAAATTTTCAGGCGAAAATGTTGTTTTCGAATTTTGTTTACAATGTTTGATAATTTGTAAATTTTGTGAGTTTGATCAATTTTGAAAATTTTTTACTCCTTTTAGAGAGCATTACACCAGAGACTTATCTTTCCAAAGTCCATGGTCTATATAAAATAAATTCATTTTGAGAAGTAACAGGTGTAAAAGAAGAAATATTTATTGTTTTTATTTTACTATCCCCACGAGATCAACGTGACGGACGTGACTAAGTAAAAACAAAGTTAAACTACGTGAATTTATACTAAAGCAATTATTCTCGACGCGACTCCGACATTGTAAAAAATAAGTTGTTTGAATCGTCAAAGATGACCTTTTTTTATATTACTTAGTCACGTCGGTCGCGTCGAGTATATCTTAGCGATAAGTTTTATGAATGAAGGCGTCTGTAAATTTTTTTCGTTAAATACGACTAGATAGTCGACCGAGAAAATGAATTGCTGTTGTATGTGAATTTCTAAATCAGTGCAAGCGCGTTATACTATATAATGAGTTGTCTCATTTCTTTCGCTATTTTTTATATGAAAACAAATTTAATGCTGACACGAAATGAAATGTTTCTAGACATTTTGTGTTGGTTTGATGTACATATAAGTGAGTATAGTAGTCCTGTTCTAAATGTAAACAAAGACATCCAAAAAAGAATTATCTGAATAAATTTAAGTGTTCTAAATTTTTTTCATGCAATACGATCGAGAAATGTTTGGTTTGGTTAGATGAAACAAATTTTTAGAAAACATTATAATTTTTAATTATGAGTTAATTTCGCGATATCAATTTTTAAAAACGAAATTTTATTTTAACATTGAAAATGTTTATTGCAAGGTAACTCGAGAAAACCGAGAGAAAATTGGAGGCACAAAACCGAGATTTTTTTGGCGGTAACTTGGCTATGGTACGAAGGAAATGGGATTCTAACAAGATTGTTAGTTGATGTTCTGGAATGTGGTCAAGTAGGATGGAACTTGGCTATTTCTTATCTGGTTAAATGGTGAAATTAAATGGTGAAGCCAATGGAGTGTTTCTTAATCAGAAATGGAATTATAAAATTATTTTTAATTTAATTTAATTCCGGTTTAGTTTCGTTTTAAAGAAATTGATGTCGTGGAATAAATTCATAATTAAAATAAATTATATAATTTTTTCAGCGGAATTCTGCTGCACAGAAGATAATTAATTATAATGTTTTCCAAAAATTTGTTTCCTGTAACCAAACCAAACCTTTCTCGATCGTATTCCATGAAGAAACTTTAGAGCCACTTCAATTACACTTCAATTCAAACGATGAAGTAATTTTTTTTTTCTTGTTTTCGTATACATTTAGGACCAATACTACACTTGCATAATATAAATCAAAACAACACTGAAAACTACCTGCAATTTTATTAATATTTTATGTGTACTCTCTTTTGCCTCAAAATATTCCCATTACAATTGCCTTCATTCATAAAATTTAGAAATTTTGAAATATAGTAAACTAAAGACAATAGTCATGTTACTTCTCGAAAGGTTCGAATTATTTTACAATTTTATTTTATACCTTGGGGACGTGGTAAAAGATTAGTCTCTGGTATAATGCTCTATAGTTGCTCCTGCAGTGTTTCATAATTGTGAACTATATCCGGGATGCGAGTATAACACATTTATTTCAAAAATTTCTGTGGTGGTTCTTTCAGAAATGACAATTTCTACTTTATGCAAAAATTTATTGATATCGGAGATATCGTTCCACTCAAAGGTGAAGTTTCTGAACTTTCATAGATTTTTGGCTGTATCATGGTTGGACTAGTCCAGCCGGCAAACGGGTATTTTTCGTGTAGGCCTAGTACTAACAGGCTGACTTTAACTTCGTAACCTTGTCTGCTGCAACGGATTTGCTTCGGTTGACAGCCGTTTTTTTTTTGTATTTTTATTACTCAGATTTTATTTAGAATATTTTAGTTAAACGATAATGTCGTTTGAGTTAAACTTTAAAGTTGTTTTTGTTTTAAGGAGCTTGTATACATGGCTAGCATATAGAGCAAGCCTTAACGTACTACCAATCTGGCGGCGTTAAAAAATGTGGGTCAAAACTTTCATCGTCTAGAATCACATGATCACAGAAGATAAATTAGGTGTATGTTCCATTGTTAGAAGAATGAACCGGAAGCTTGACAAGTTCAGTTCTGACATTAATTGCCAGGTATATTGTACCATCATTGATCTAACTCCAAAGCGAATAGACGGAATGTAGCCCTTACCTTTTGTACATTTAGATTACAGTAATGGAGCGACGCGGTGTATGCCAATTGATGTTAGAAAACTCCTCGTAAAACTTGAGGTTTTTATTTCACTTCTTTACAAAGTATAACACACCTTAAGCTTTTTTAGTTAAATTCCAGATTTTTTCAGTGGGGAGGTAAATTAAGAAGAGCAAACTGCTTTAAGGCAGAATTTTAACGCCGGTTCATTTGACTTGTAAGACAAGTTCCTATAGGGCGGGTTTTGAAAAATTATCCGGTAGAAATGTGTTTATGCATCTATATGACAGCCTAACTCAGTTTTTGAAAAGATTTTCTTATATTGTTTCCAATTTGAGGCAAATTCAACTCGAACACTGGACTTTGCAAATACAAGACGATTATTGGTAACAATTACAACCTTTATTTCCCAATCTGTTTCACTGCTACTTCACTTATTAGCCCATAGACAAGTATTTTGTATGCACAAAAAAATTCAGATAAAATATACAAAAACGGTAAAACAAAAAAAAAAACAGAAAATATGTAAGTAAAAATCAATCGGCATAAGTAACCCGAGAAACAAACCCCAAAAGATTGTATAAGTTTAAGTCATAAGTTACTATAAAATTATATTATCCATCGCACTCGTTCACTGGTTAAATTAATCTGTCTGCGCAGGAAATTGGTCGCGCTTATATACTAAGTTGGAGCAGATCTCGATATTTTTTCTAAGCGTTGTTACAATAAAATTGACGAACCGTGCATGTTTTATAAATTTATTCGAACGCGTTTAGAATGATCTCAATAGGTCCATATTTTAAACCACATAGCTTCTTGTGACGCTGCTGCCATTAACCTGTACTCAGCCTCCATTGTCGACAAAGCAACTGTTACCTTACTTTTTGAGCACCATGATATTAGTAAATTCGATTTAATGCCTTTTAACTATCACATAATTCTTTTTACTGCATTCCTGTATGACATACCTGGATTACTATTACGACGACTAACCTTGTTTACCCCATAAGATACATCAGGCCGAGAGACTTGAGATGCATACAGTAAACCCGGAACATATTCCTGATATGGAAAATTTTCTATGTCTTCTTTGCTCATCAGTTTTGGGGCATATGTGTTCCGTTAGAGCCTGCTGTGTATCAAGTGTTATTTTAATAGAATTGCAATGGTACATATTGAATTTTCACAAAATTTCTCTTGACTAATTTGAATAGTGCCCTGTTTTTTTATTACGTGAGTTGCATTCCCAAGACATGCTTTGCTTTCTCAAAGTCTTTTATTTTGAAGGTCTTCATTAAATCCTTTTTCAGCTTATTTTACATATATGTACTGCTAAAATCAATTTAAAGACACCATTACTGAGATGGTTATTCCAGATACAACTGGCTTGCTTCAGTCCTTAAATTGATTTTTTTTAAATTACAAACTGTGTCATCCGTTGCAAAGCACTCTGGCAATCATCGTATATGTAGATCTCCTCCGCCATGTTACTTTGAAAAAATGCCGTCACCGCATTCATATGATCAAATCGTATTTGCCGAGAATTGCAAACAAAAATCTCATAGAATTGTAACATACAACCAGCGAATAAGCCCCTTAATTAATGCCTGGTTTCTAAGCACATCCTTTTATTATAAGTCTTCATTTACAACTTATGGGATACCTATCTTCCGGTCTATGAACCAAATCTCATGTACGATTACAATTATATTCTTCTTTCCGGTCCATTAAGGGCTTTCTTGGCTGTCAATGGATCACTTACACATCCAGGATCCAATGAAACATTGTGACAAAGTCTTTCATACCATTGGCTTTATCGGTCGGCTTGAACGATGAACTCAGTTTTACATTTATAGTTTACGGTGGAATATAATCATTATCTTCCGAAAATGAAGTAAGATCATCTGAATTATCTGCTTTTACCACTTTACCTTGCCCTACCGGCCCTAATTCTGCCCGGAACCTTTGTGTTAAGTCCGCATCGAACAACAAACTTTGACGAACAACCTTAATTTTATTATTTGTTTGTTTTTCCACAAGATTTTTAAGTTCAATACAATTTTTCAATACTTTATGTTTTGCTTTTAGAAAATAAACAAAGAGTTTTCTGGAATAATCATCAATAAAACTCAAAATGTTTTTTGTATCACCCAAAGAGTTTTCCTTTAAAAGGATCGCATAAATTAGAGTGTACCACCTCTAAAACACTTGTAGCTCGTATAGTCTGAATCTGGAAATCACAATCGACTTTGTTTGCCTTTAAAACAAATGGAACAGACCAGTTTTGACCTCGGTTTTTGAAACTTATCAAAATTCGTATGATCCATTCGCCTATGCCACAAATTGAAATCGATTGTTTGTTTTTCACTAACATTTAATACTTGATTATTTGATGAAGGATTCACGGTAAACATGACATTTCTATTAAAAATCACTGTGCTTCCCTTTTGTACCATTTGATTCACTGATAGGAAATTAGAACACAAATTCGAAAATATAAAGCATATTCTCAATGTTCACTTTTCTGGTTAGGCCGGTATCAGGATATCTCTTCTGAAGATTATCCCATGCCTGTTTCGGAGTTTCAACATTTTGCACGTGGCTATAATTAATGATAACATTTAGCAATATGATTTTAGCTATTGTCATTATATTTTTCTTCTGATTTGCTTCAGTGGTTACAACACAATCGCACAAATCTTCATGTTGCAGATACACTTTTGCTGCTACCTTCCAGCCATCATAATTCTCATGTACCGTGAGTTTCTCGATTGAAGCTAAACTTGAAAACGCCATTTCTTATGAAATTTATAACAATAAACAATATTACGCGGCTTAAAAAATATATCATAGTTCTTGTCCCACAACCTCCTCTTGAAAGAATTAAACCACCTCTTGAAAGAATTAATCCCTAATATAATAAAGGCCAGATAAAATTAAACACGTCTTTATTCTAAGTAAATTTAATATCAATATGAGAATAGGTATTTATGCAACCAGACAGGGCTTGACAGTCGAAATATATCAAATCCGAAAAACAGCTGGTTTTTTAAAGTACCTGTTTTTGGCAAATCCTAGATACACCTGCGTACAGCGCATCTTTACCCAGTATACCAACGAAGATATTAAGGAGGTCATGGACGCCTCAATCTCTCTACCTCGGTCGGATTCTTTAAACAACATCGTTAATCTCTTTGATGACTTTGTTCGCTTCTTCCCTGTTTTACGGCAACTTGGAGGTTTGCCTTTTTTCTTTGCGGATTGTACAAACAAACCAAATTTCATTGCACAAATCCCATATTATCCGACTATGTTGTATCTTGCTGCTGCGTGAACAATCAAGTTTTTCTCAGATATAATCGATAGGCATGACTATGTATCGATCGTTGCTGTTCACTCGAATAGTTCTCCTTCATTGTATTGCTTCATCTTCCCTCTGATTCTTTTTCGAGCTAGCGCAAACCTACCTATACAGCTCTTCTCCATCTTTTCGGCACTTGACCCGGTAGGATCGACCTCTTATTATGTCCAATTTCTTATTGTTGCGTAAATATGTTGGATTTGCCTTATTCGCTGAAGCTGCGTACATGCTATACTTTTCTGGTGAAAAAAATGTACGCCACGAAGTTAGCTATATGAGTTGAAATATTTCCAACTAGAACAAAAGGTTCACCAGGGTAACCAATTTGAACTAAAAATTATACTATTTTGAACTAAAAATTTTACATTTTTTCACCAGAATTGGAGCATGTACGCACCTTGATAGTACGGTCTGCTTGGTGTTATTGCGTTCTTCGTGTTATTAACGGAAATACAAAAGTTTCTTTCGGAGTCAACGAAATTCCAGAAAATTTTTGGATTTGATACCAAATTTTTTTGAACCTTGGCAATAAAATTCTTGTACGCAGTACAATGTAGACTATCAAAATGTTTCGATAAATTTAAATTTGCTAGTCTATCGACATCACTCTTGGAGAGAACTTCCACCTTCGATATATTTTTTTTATGCATTCGAAGATTTATTAGGTCGTTGTTAAACCTGTTTGTTAAGATTAACCTTTTTCAACAGTAATAGAGGCAAACCTGTCGAAGCCAATGAATACAATGTCATAGAACGGTTCCACATCACGGTTAATGTCCACCAACGAAAAACACGAATTCCAGCCAACCGATTTGAACAAAGAAATCAGAGCATCATTATCAGCACGCCCTAAAAAAAAAAAAAATAAATTGAATTACAATTGTTGATATTAGAATTAAATAACAAAAATTCTGATGTGATTAGATTTCGATTGATTTATGGTTGACATCGCTGGTGATTTATGGAATTGATGCCACATTTATCATGCATATGTATATAGATTAGCTGAATTTGCAAAAAATAAATCCAGAAATCCTAAATTTTGTCTATCAATCTTCCTTTTCGACTATGTCTCGTTTAATTTGTGCAGTGTCATATTTTTCTTTTTCTTTTCCACTGCCTTTCGCCGATCATACTCATTGTCGAGTTCAATTCCAACAATCTTATTGGTATCTCTTGCAGAGGTCTATCTATGTGTATTCCACACATTCACCCATCTTCCCGACGCGTGCCTATCCGCCGCAATCTCTTGTTATTTCTTGCGATTATCTAGCTGTTTTTTCGTTCACCCGGCCACTGGTTATCTACATTCCTTGATACAGTGTCTGCGTTTCTGGCATCAAAAGCATTTCGACTGAGAATGGGGTCTTCGGTATCTACTTTAGTTAAAGCTTGTATTGGTCTTATTTTGCTCTCTGTCATAGCTTCTGTTTGAGCAATATTTCCAAGCCCAGCCTCCGCAATTTCATGGAGTTGCTATCAGATGAAGTTTTAGCTGTTTGTTTCTAACGTCATTGATGGTGGCACCCACTGTCTGTTAATTCGTTCAAGATATCTACAGAGGGCTTGATGGCGTCCTCCTCGCTAGTGGCTCGTACTACTTACTCAATACTTAGTATTAAACAGTTGTATTTCTTATTTTCTTGAAAATGTAGTAGTTTTTGAGATATTAGCGAAAAACTTAATTTTTTTACCTAACTGCCAAATTATCTCCCACTTTCGGCCCTCTAGGACCAAATATCCAAAAAGTAAACGACTTTTTCTTTGGGTTTAACGACCAGCCGCCTGGACTACTAATATACGCAAACCTGCAGAGAAAACGGATCACCCTAGAAAAAACCTTTTTTTTAAGCGAATATCGTTTGAACCGCATACTAGCTGGACATTTAAAACAAAAACAATCTTAGAAAATGCGGGTAATACCGAAAAATACTTTTTTCAAACTTGTGGTTACGGGTTTTCGACATTTCAAACAAACACCAAACATGTGAAACATTTTATTTAAGTGTTCACAAACATAAACCAAAAACAAAATCATAATTAACCAATAAAAAAAATTTATTAGCGTGTATTAAAATTTATTAGCCCTCCCGAGCGTGGATATCCGCTAAATTTGCCAATCGGTTTTTTTTTGTTTTTGGTCAATATGCAAATTAAATCAGAATTCATTCTCATGCGGAAATTTGGTTGTTCCTGAACCTTATAATTAAATTTGGTTAAAGCCCACCGTGTAGAGTTGCGATTACTGTAGTACTGTGTGATGTTGAGGTGACGGATGACTCGTTCTAACGGAAAGCTAAATAGTGTTTGAGCTATTGGGCTTCTTTGCCTCACTCCAGATGTTATCTTGAAGGCTTCAGAAATCAATTAGCATCTTGCTGAGGTTATATTGACCCATTCATCAAAATTATGTTCATATACACCAATTCCAAGGGTAAGCCGGACAGGACAAGACGCTCCATAATATGTTTCTCTTAAAGCATGGTTTCCACGATGGCGAGGCGAAAAAATTAGTCAAACTAAAAAGAGAAAGCAAAAATTTACCAATAGTACGATAGAGAGAAAATACCATTTTGACAGAAAAACTGGGACGTCCAATTTTAAAAATTTTAATTCAGCACTCCGAAGTAGGACGTCTAATCCGAGAAAAAGATTAGATGGATCATCTTTTTTTCGGATTAGTCGCTGATTTTCGGAATTCATATTGTCAATTTGAAGAAAATTTTATATTTATTTTATTATTAAATATATATTTTTTTTTTTTTTTGATTTGGCGAACACATTTTTCATCGCCAGAATCACTCTCAGTGCGACTTGAAAAAAAACCGGCATATATTGCCATTAATTCCTCAACAGTATCCATTTTTAACAAAATTTAATTTTAATAATCAAAACGTCAAAAATAAATAAATAAAAATTCGGAGTAACGACTTGTTGCAGTTTCATTCACTCTTATGTTATTTTTTTTTATTGCTTCCTCTTTTTAATTTGACTAATTTTTTCGCCTCGCCATCGTGGAAACCATGCTTAATGCTGTCGTATGCCTGCTTGAAGTTTCGGAATAGACCGCGAACAGAGATATCATTTTCGTAGCATTTGTTCCACTCGTCTGCGATGTCTTCTGTTGACCAAAATAGGCTTTGACTTTCGAGTCAGACAGTCTTAAATTTTATTATTTCTCTTAAAAATAAATTTTTTTATAATATCTAATTTAAAATACGTAATGTGTATGCTGGAAAAGTGCGCTCTATGGATTAATTCCTCAAGTGCCAAAACCTGTGATGCTTTTGGAGGATTATCTAAAATGCCAGAATTTCAGCATTTATTGCGCTCTTTAAGAAGACCGATCGAAGGGAAGTGAGCTGAACTGCTTTTATTATGCCGTTAATTTCTTGTTTTGTTCTGACACCACATTGCAAATGAGCCCAGGCTCAAAATGGGGTGTTCCAAAATTTATGAATGCAATTCTGTAGCTATTTATCGTAAGAAGGTATCGCTTCTCAGGCTAGAATTTTGGATATTCAGTGTCTGTTCATGCCATTCTTGTCTCTTTCGTTGTAAGATTGTCTTATAGTTAGTGATCGATTTCGTTGACGTGTGCGATCTCTCTCCCGAAAAGCGACCAGACGAAAAAAATCATCAAGTGCTCACTGATAGGGGAATTCTATAGCGAGATTCGGATTCAGCGCAAAAAATTACTTCGGATACGTCTGTTCAATAAAAAAAAAAAATGTTGCACACTTTTTTGCAGGCCTGTGTAATCGATGATTAGTCATCATTGCCGATTAGTCTTGTTTCCTGGTGTTATGATAGTACATAGTCTTTTCATTGAAATAATCAGTTTAAAACATTTTTTCGCCAAACCTTCTTGCAGGAAGGTCCAACCCATTGCATCGACTCAGTACCGTAACCCTTGCCAACCACTACATATTTGATTGATTATTTCCTCTGGGTTAGCTTGTTCAAAAATTGACATTCGCCCCGATCCATTTCGTAGATGATCATGCAAATTTGGCTTCTCCAATTCGTCACTTTTACTCGGCGATCTGGACAAAATCTTCTTCAAACTGATTTTTTCGTGATTAATAACGTCGGATAGTCTTCCGGAACATAAGTCACCTCCTAGTTTTTGCCTTGAATAACAATCTCTATTAGGATCAAACGGTTAAAATTTGCCTTTTTTCTCTTTTATTAAATAAATAAAATTAAATAATCAAACCTCTTCTTTAAAACAATATTTACTTCTAGAAATCTGTTATTTGCTCATTGTGGTGCCATGAATTAAATTAAACTAATGCTTTGTAACTTTATTCTTTGTAAACTGTTCTTCACAAAGTCAGAATGAGTTTATCAAACAAAAAAAAAAATAAGGCTAGGTTTAGATGTCGTGTTACGTCCTCTGGGTGTCCTCTGTGGTGCAAAAACAGATTTAGTAAGCTGAAGAGTCATGAGCGTTGGTTAATTGTTTGCGCCCATCTATAACTCTTATTTAGAGTCATGTTTGCCATCTTTGTCCCGCGTGTTGTTTTTGGCCAATGTTGCGGCAGTTATTTAGTTTGTAATGAATTATTTGAACCATTATATCCAAACTCTCCTCGTTCATGAAGGCTTTATAACTGTTTGTTAAATAAATAACTGTTAAAGCACTAATTAAACGTGAAAAAATCAGGGGCGCTTCTAAAGTTTGCTGTGCGGGCCTTACCATATTTCCCCGCTTCATAAAGTTACGGTGGTAGTGTCAATCGTTCAATTTGAAGTGTAAAACCTGTATTTATAAAAATAAAAATAAGACGAACATTTTTAAAAGTAAATTTTTATAAATTTAACAAAGATTTTTATTGTTGAACTATTAACTTTACACCGCAATATTCCAGAAGATGGAATCGATTTAACCTCAACAAAATTTGTATATTTTGCCTTCAGAGCTGTTTGGCCATTTTTCAGAACTAAATCAAAAAATCATATTACAATATCATTTCCCACCATAATTGGTTAAGAAACAGCCATATTTCAGCATTTAATCTAAAACTAATTGTAGAATCTCATTTCCATCGTCTCATTTACAGTCGAATTTCATCATAATCAGTTAAGAAATGGCCAAGTTCCACCCTAATGAGTCATATTCCGGAACTTGCTCTAAAAATCACTTTAGAATCCCATTTCGATCCCACACATCGGATTTTAGATTATCGGTTTAAAAGTAACCCAGTTCCAATTTGTTTGGCCATATTCCAGAACTTCATCAAAAAAATCATTTTAAAATATCCTTTCCATTATACACGGCGAATTTCATCAAAATTAGTTAGGAAACGGCCAAATTCCATCCTAATCGGCCATATTTCATGAAGTGTAATAGATTCAATTTAAAGTAAAAGGGTCAGTTTGAAGTGTAAAACCTGTATAATAATCTAAACAAAATAAAATGGCACCCTTCATTTCCTATTTGATAATAAACCTCTAATTCCCTATTTAAATATGCGCATGCCTGTAATAGAATTGTTGGATCTTTGAAAGGCGCCTACTATCGAATGCTTTCTGTACTGTCTGCCGGAAGTTTTACTTACATTTCCACCTCTTGACGTTGAGCAATCACATAAACTCTCAAGGAATATAGTCAGGAGGTTTGAACATACTCTTGCTCTTAAAGGAAGTTCCACTACTCTCGGCAGTAGCATTTCACTTTTCGCTTCACTTTGTCAGCGTCATTGACTTTTAAGTTCGTGTAAGTATAATCTTGCTGCTAAAGAAGTTTTAATTTAGGCGCCATTTTTCCGGACCTATTCCCGAAATTTGGAACAATTGTACATTATTTGGGTTCTTTATTCCCCACACGCTACCGAATCCCGACCATCACCTTGCCAGTTGGAACAGATTTCTCTGCACTTAAAAGGTCCAAGCAAACACAAGATAAAATTGAGCATTTAGACGTTTGACAGAGCTCCATTTCAACTGTGATTAAACAAACCGTACTAAATTGAAATTGAAAGTAAAGTTAATTCGAAACTTTAGTTACGGAAACCGAATGTTTCGGTGTAGTGCAAAACATTTGAAATTATGCCAAATTTAAATAAAATGTTTTTTAAATATATGTAAAAACTATTGATTGATTTTATGAATTTCTATGCTTTTTATTTTATTTTTATTTTTTTAAATAACATCGAGATTAGCTAGGGTCATTTTAGTGTAAACATCACTTAATTATGCGATCACATTATACATGCATTTATATTTTTGCGTTTGTTCTCATTGTAGTTATGCCTTTACGATTATTAAAGAACATAAGATTTATATCTTAATATTTATCTTATTTTTTTGTTTACAATTAAATACGTTTTTAAAACTTATGTTTTTTTTGGGTTATTTTTCTTTTTTCTAGTAGTTGGAATGGTTACATGTTAATTCCTATGAATTCTGATGACTGATTTCAGTGGCGCGTATTGATTTATTTATTAAGAAACAATTAGGGAACATACATTTTTTATACCAAAAAAAATAAAAATAAAATAATTAATACTATGTATTAATGTATACTACTAGTACTAACTTCTACGGCTAGATAACTAAATTTTGTAATTAAACCAATATAAGAAGAAGAAGAAGAAGAAAACATAATGTGACAAATCCTTGACAATTTATTTAAATTAAAAACCATGGTACCAAAACAAATTTTTTACTATTACACATTTGGGTAAAATAGCATTCCTATTTATTAATTAAATAAATAATATGACAGAAATAAGAAACCGTTAAAACTATAATTAATCCAATAACTAAAATATTTAAACAAATTGGAGAGCGACAATTATTTTTGGAAGAATATATATTTTTTTATTGTATTTTGTGTATAAATTATTATTAATTATTGTTATATATTATTATTGTTTCTTATTTTAGTATTTTTTATTTA
The DNA here is from genome assembly GCA_958295665.1 of Tipula vernalis. Lineage (NCBI taxonomy): Eukaryota > Metazoa > Arthropoda > Insecta > Diptera > Tipulidae > Tipula > Tipula vernalis. The sequence continues at coordinate 84,783,969 of OY282559.1, read as the reverse complement.
AGAAAAGTTATTAATATTATTGAAAATGTTGAAAAATTAAAAAAAAAAAAAACTTTACCAAAGACACTAAATCAGTTGTTTTTATTCATAGATGGTATTTTGAATGCCTGATTATTTTAATTAAATTATTTGTTTTTTGATGAATTTAGATATATATATTTGATTGACACGAAAATGTCGATTGGACAAAACATCGAAAAATTATTTCAGATCGAAACCGGTATAGGTAATTTTTCAGGCTATATTGGTAATATCTCAAAATTGGTATAAATGATTCCTTTTCAGCGCAGTATATAATAAAAGTATTTTTTTATCAAATATTTTAGCTTAATATCCTAATTTTCATAATTTTATTAGTTTGACTTTATTGGCTTGTTTAATAGTTTTAGTGCAAGTACCAAAGTACCAGTAAATATTACTTAAGCCTATGTTCAAAACCTGTCGTAATAATTTTCTTGTCGCAATTTTTGATGTTTACTTTAAAAAATTGTCGCTGAGTAAATTTTATTTCTTTTTTTGTGTTGCCCCGTGCTGTTGTAAGCTTTTGACAAATTTGCCCGCCTCTTATTTTTGTGTTTTTTCAATTGTCTCGGATCTACACTGTCTCAAAAAATTGTCCGTATACCCCTCGGTTAAAGAAACATTGATAGAAAAACAATTACAAATCAAACAAAAAATCAGTTTTTTTTTTTAATTCAAATTACATTTAACAACCTGAAAATAATAATTATCATGATGCAAATTAATTTAGTTTTACGTTTGACATGATTTACTATTTAACCATCCTAAAACGATCTCAAATAATTGTCCACACACTTGCACTTTTGTGAAAATTAACACTAGCACATTAACAATTTATTATTTATTGTACTCCTATTTTCAACTAACGGTAAATTAATTAGTCGTACTTTTTTCAAGGCGAATGAAATATTGTCCAGTTAATTACAAATGTGTAATTCTCGTACCAAAAATAGTGTAGAAATTAAAAAATTGATCATTTAATTAGAGAGTGAAGGTAAAAAAGTTTATAGGAAATTTCCATTAAAACTAATCGCCCGCGATTGGATATCATCCAGAACTTTCCAAAAAGCCAAATCGCTAGAGACGGTTGCTGAGCGTAGTCACAACCGAAAGCTGAACAACGTCAAATACATACATCTATTAGAGAAGGAAATAAAACACAATCGAAAGCTTAGTGTTCCAGCGATCGCTGCCAAGGTTTATTAACGCGAAAAAGGAGCAATAAAACGTCAGACAATATGCAAGTTTTGCATAAACAAGAGTATCGTCGATGTGCGACAGGCAAGAAATGTATTTGCCGAAATTATATATATATATATATATATATATATATATATATATATATATATATATATATATATATATATATATATATATTAAAAGCGCTTGGAATATGCGTTGGGATATGTGAGGGAACTCGAAAAGTTCTGGGAAAATGTTATTTCCTCGGACGAAAATAAATTTAACGTTTTTGGTTCAGATGGGCGAGTTATGATGAGAACTGAGTAAAACATGGTGGCGGAAGTTAATGGTTTGGGGAGCTTTTAACTGAAGGTATGTAAGATATTTGACCTTCATTGAAACAATAATAAACCGGTTTAATTATTTGGATATTTTGAAAGACAATTTCTTAATAAGTGCTGAGAAAATGGAACATGGGCAAGATTTTCGCTTCGTACATGACAATGACCCGAAGCATTCGTCAACACTTCCTCATCCTCCCCAGCCCCCAGAACTGAACCCCATTGATATTTTATGCCATTATTTGGAGCGAAAGATCCGTGAACACCAAATTAGCGGTAAGGAACGGGCCAAAAATTCCCCCCGAAATAACTCGGAAGTGTGATTTCTCAGTGAAAAGAAGGCTGCAGAATATCATTTCATGAATAGGTTACAACACCAAATATTAGACCTAACTTTTTTACCAAACTCCCTCAACTTTGTGTGTACGAACAATTATTTGACATCGTTTTAGGCGGTTTAAATAGTAAATCATATCAAACGTAAAAGTAAATTAATTTATGTCATGATTATTATTATTTTCAGGTTCTTAAATGTAATTTGAGTTTTAAAAAATAAAAAATAAAATAAAAAAAAATAAAAATTTTTGGTTTGACTTGTAATTGTTTTTTTGATCAATGTTTTCTTAACCGAGTGCTGTACGAACAATTTTTTGATACAATGTAGATATTTAATTAATGACACTATGTCAACAATTTTTCTTTGGATGGGTGTGTTTTTTACATCATAAATGTCAAAATTTGCGACAAAAATTAATACAACAAGTGTCGTCTAGTGTCAAATTCTTTCGAGTTACCAAAAAAAAAAAAAAAATCGATTTTTTTATTTGCCAAAGAATATGAAAAAAAAAAAATTGATCCATTTGTAGTTGCGTTGGTGAAAAAAATAACAAATAAAAAAGCGAGGTTATGTTTAGTCATTTCACAGCATTTTACATATTGTATTGTGAAATCTAAAGTTACCGTAAAATGATAGAAAAGGTTAATTTAGATTAAAACGCAACTATTCGCATAAAAATATAACCACAAATGATTTATGAAAATAGCGTCATATTTTTGTTTATCTAATTTTGACGTTTACATTTCTATGTGTTTGTGAAATTCGGATCAAATCTACCAAAAAATTCAGATTTGTTAAAAATGAACCGGATAAAAAAAACAAATCAATTTTATTTTTTCGAAAGAATATGAAATATCATTTTGTTGATTCAGATCAATTTTGTTTTTAATCCGGATTAAATTTTTTCCCGAAAGAATTCGACATAACTATTTGTATTAATTGACATTTCATCGGCTTTTCATTAGGTATGTATTGTCATTTTCGGTGAATTTACAATATCAGAAAATGGTCGCGTTAATATATACAATTTTTGATCGTTCTCAACCAGTAAAAGTGCTCATTAGTCCAGTAGCAAAATGTATTTATAATACATACGAGTACTACTGATGTATTTTTCATTTTTTACATCATTGTTGGTTAGTTCGTTACTGTAGATAGACGTGTTGTACTATGTCTTAGGATATTGGGCATAACCAATTCCTGAATAAGGATTTGTATTCCAGTCTGGATAAATATGTAGCCTTATTATTTCCGATGCAACTCCAGTTACGTCTGTTATATTAAAACATTGGGCGAGAGGCCCCGGTTAGTTTTTCTTTTTGACGTAAATGCGTTACACAGCTGGTCCAAAGTATCAACTCCCCTTTTTGTTGAATTATAATAAAAATTAATACCGATTTGTTGTGGTTTTCTACTTCTATTTTACCATCATAGTGCATGAATGACAGTAAAATGAGAGGCTGATTTTTTTTTTTTCGGAACTGAGTATTGTCAAATTTTTTCAACATCCGAAAATATTTGATTGTACTAAATTTCGACGATTCGGTAAAAATTTTGGAGGAATACAAGAATACATGTTTTAATTTTACGTGTGCCAGCATATGTTAATGCAACGCTTAGTAGAATTTGAGCCACCTCGAAGCTTGTAAAATAGTTTAATATCACCTTTATATTGCTGTAGAAAAATGGACTGCATAGTTCATCTACAACAATCAATGCCAAATTTTTTCCCCTCTGATGTTCCTAATTTCCTAAATATGGAATTCGTCTCACCATATTTTGTGTTTTACATTGTATTGTTTGAAGGACTGCTGATGATATTTTCACCCGGTATATAATGTTTTAATACATTGGTATTAATAATATTCCAAATTTCGCGAAAAGTTGCAAATTTAACGCGACTTCTTCTATCTGACCTTATTGATTTCTCATCAAATCTTACGTATTGGAAGAGGAGCATGAATATGTTGCAAGACATGCTTGTTCTAAACAAAACTATTTCCGAACTGTTCCCCCGTTTTTCAAAACCGTACCAATTGAGCTTTCCACTATTATTTGAATAACTTGGTCGGTTATAAAAAGGCAAAATGCATCAAGCGTCGAATCGTTAAACTTTCTCGGTGGAAGTTTAACTTTGCTAATACTGCCTCTAATCAATTTACTTGCATGAGTTTTTCACTATGAGTTCCATCCGTTCTCTATCTAACTATTTATATCCGTTATAGCAAGAAAAGGAAAATAATTTGATTTATTTGATAAAATGTAAAAACAATAATTGTCTGTATACACATCAGAAATACGGTTCAGTTAGGCTTATATTTAGAAAAAACTAACAAACTATTATTATGTTATCTAAATTTAAAATAATTGATGTCAGAATATCGCATTATTTACATAAAAATGGTTTTTTAGATGCTTTTTTATCAGATAAATTTGAAATGAGTCTCCGAGACTCAACATATGCTGATTACGGTTAAACAATTCAACAAATTAGTTTAAAAATTTAAAATTTAAAACATTAGCACATTCACTCATGTGAAGCGCATGGTTTTAGCCCCTTGAAATAAAAAAAAAAAATTAATCAGGCAACTCTCATAAAATTAACGTCATATTTAATATTGCTATGTTAAATTTAGATTAAATACCAAAATAACATAAATATTCAATAAAATAGTGCCTGATTTAAAATGTTTATTTCCTTCCAAATGTTTATTTCCAAATGGATACCAAGATATTTAAAGGAGTCAACCAACTCAATATTAAAAATATAAAGGCTGAAACGTCATAAGGTGATCAGAGCTTCAGTCTTCATTAATTCAATTCAAAAATCATTTTAAAATCTAATTTCCAACCGACATGTTAAATTTCATCATATTCGGTTGAGAAATAGGCCAGTTTCATCATACTTGGCTGTAATTTTAACAATTTATCTGTTTGGTTTGTAAGACCAAACTTGTTAAAATTAATAAATTTTATAACTAATTCGGTTACCACGGGTGGGGCCAAACTAGTTAGAGATAAAACTTTTTTTTTTTGATGGTTAAGTTTATTCTGATTTTATTAACGAAATATCTACAGTTTAAATACTTATTCTAAAAGACTTAAAACACTAACAACAAAAATTTTTATAGTGATAAGCATTTTAAACATTGTTTTTAAATAGTTCGTTTACACCAATTAAACTGCAATTATGCATTATTACATTCAATTTCATATAATTTGATCGTTTAATAATAGTTCATTTACACCAATTAAATTGTAATTATGCATTATTGCATATACATTTAACTTCATACAATTTTTGTAGTTAAATATAAACTAATAATAAAGCTCATTGCCCTGTTGAAAACTACGTGAGTTTTAACATATTCCCACGCGCCAGTTGTTATTAGTTGAATGACGTTAATGAAGAGTGGCCTTCATTATACATAAGATTCATCTACCCTTGGTAATGGCGCAGGAGGCCTGCGGTTAGTTGCTTTTTTATGTAATTTTCGTATGATCCAAAAAATTACTACTGCTAGGAAGCTCCAAAACATTATGTGAATCATAGTATAGTGGTGTATATGATGAATGATTGGATCATCAATTAAAACCTCATTTTCTCTCAGCGAAGCTAATTGGTTGTCCAGTTCAGATGTCTCAGGAGTGGTTATTAATTCCAAGTTATCAACTTCTAATGTCCTGTTTTTGATAGATGAATTGAGCTAGTTCAGATTTTTAGCCCCATGTATCAGTCCAGTAATTTTAAGAGAATCTCTGTTGATATTGTTGTGGGCTGCACCTACAGCGATTATGAGATGATCTGCGTCTCGTAACATACATCCTGCATTTATTTCCACCACGCCAGATCCCCGCAAGTTATGAGACTTGATTTTTGAGCCGCATATGACATCTACAGTAGTTTCGTAGGGCACTACATAAATCCACTGGTTTGGAGCGTTTAGCTTAATCCAATGATTAGTTGCCGTTGTTGAGCCAATGTTGCAAAAAGCTTCAAGTCTTGGTTTCCGCTGCATGATGGCAATCTCACATTGACTTCTATTGGTCAAGGTGTTGACGATTGGTGAGATTTCGCATAAAAATTGCATTGGTTGCAGTGCTTGACAGTGATTTATTTCTTCTTTTGTCAAAAACGCTACGTGTTCCCGCCTACTGTCCACAGCTAAATATTTTGCTGAGGTAACGATGTAAGATTGAGTGTTGTCATGAATAATGTCTGGAACTGAAATCACCGAAAAGAGAGTATAATCCCATGTGAATGATAGTGGGAGGATGATTTCAATTATTATGGTTCGCTGTGTTACTCGGCTTCGTATGTTCATGCTTTGGTACACGTGGATAAGATCTTGTATATTATGACCTGGTACTGTGATAGAGGCTGGTATATGTTGACGGATTAGTTGCAACTCATCCTCGAGTTGTACCGGCGAAAGTATGGATGGATGTAAATTGCCCTGATGGGCATGATGTATTACGTCCAATAACCCTTGTTGTGTATCTTCTAGGTTGTTTAGTACTAGGGTCAACTCTAACATGGTCACTAACACTGACCTAACTCTTTCCTCGTACGTTTGATATTCTTGTAATTGAAACATTTCCTGCCGTAGCCGCTGCTGAGTTTTGATTAAGTTGTTCAAAGACGTCATAGTGAGATTTGAATTGTGCCTCACTAGTTTAATGGTGTTGTCAATTACGCTGGTTTGGTTCTTTATCAGCATCAGTAAATGGTTTTCGTTCTTGCTTATTGTTTCGAAGTGGGCCTCGTACTCGTGTGCTTCTCGTTGCGAAAGAAGTCCAAACATATCACTTAGCACGGTTCCTATTGTATCTCCAAAACCGCGTTTAACCCGTCGTCGTTCCTTGTTGCTTTCTAGCAATAGCATGTTGTCAGCGATTAGGTTGTTAAGACGCCACTGTAGTTGCTCAATGATTATGTTGCAATTTATTCTGGGGAGCTCCTTACAAACCGTCTGTAATTCTGCATGGGCTTGCTTAAAAATTTCGATCTCTTCCCAGTAATTACTCATGTTGTAATGAATTAATATAGTCCACTTCATTGCAACCACTTCCAGCTTACCTAATTCTTCGAAAAATATACCGGTGGATTGGTTGAAAGCTGCTATTTGGATATCAGCTTGGACAAGTCCCAGACAGCCGCAAAGTGACAGCATCGCTAGTATAAAGTAGTTGTTTCTCTTCATATGTTTTACTCGTCTATCTGGTTGTTGTCGTGGTGCCAGGCTGTTATTTTCGTAGGTAATTGAAGTTGTCTTTTTAGGCGTGGTACTAATTGACGGCGAGATGGTTTTTATGGGTAATGAATCCCTTGCTTCATCGTCGATTGGTAATTTACATAGTTTTACAATTGGTCGTTTATACACTGCGTCCTTGCATTTGACAGTTGCGACACGTACGAGGTTGTCCTCTCCAGGATGAGTATACAGAACACGTCCTAGCTTCCATCGAGTGGCGGGTTGTTGATCGTCCTTTATTAATACTAGGTCATTTTCCTTCAAGTTTGGTTGTTCACTCATCCATTTATTTCTTTGGTGTAGTTGGTGAAGATATTCAGAGGACCAACGTTTCCAAAAATCTTGCACAACTTTCTCTACCATGTGCCATCTGGATCTTAATCCCATATTGTCGATATCAGCGCATGGTAGTGCTTTGATAGAATCGCCTATTAAAAAGTGCGCTGGAGTTAATGCTGACAAATCGGAAGCATCGTTGGTCAGTGGTGTTATAGGGCGTGAATTAAGGCATGCTTCAATTTGCGTGACAACGGTATATAGTTCTTCAAAGGCCAATGTTGATTCTCCTATGACTCTTTTGAGGTGAAATTTTACCGATTTGATTCCCGCTTCCCAAATTCCGCCGAAATGAGGAGAGTGTGGTGGTATAAAATGTCAAGTAGTCCCCTCGCTGGCTAGCATAGTTGCTATGTTCGTTGGAAGTTTTGTTAATGCGGTGTGGTAGTTCTTTTTCATTGCGGCATTTGCTCCAACAAAGTAGGTTCCATTGTCGGAGTATATATCTGTACACAAGCCTCGTCTGGAAATGAATCTTTTGTAGGCAGCAATAAAGTCATCGGTTGTTAAGCTGCTTACAATCTCGATGTGGACAGCTTTCGTCACCATGCAGATAAACAGTGCAATGTATCCTTTGTACGTCTTATGACCTCTACCTTTGGTTGTTCTTAATAGAATGGGACCGGCATAATCGATTCCCGTTTTGGCAAACGGTCTTCCCGGCCTCACACGAGAAGATGACAAATTTCCCATTAGCTGGTTAGACTGTTGTTGTTTGTGGCGAAAACAGATAATACATTTATTAATTATCTGTCTTACAGCACGTTTACCGTCGATTACCCAGTATTTATTTCTTAGATGAGATAATGTCAATTGTGTGCCTCCATGTAAGGTACTGATGTGAGCCTCTTCTATGATTCTCTGTGTAACTATGTTATTTTTATCTAAGATTACTGGGTTTCTGCTGGCACTTGGGAGGATTGAATTCTGTAGTCTTCCACTTGCTCGTAGCAAACCATTTTCGTCTAATGTTGGATTTAGTGATAGGATTTTGCTTTTCTTGTCAATTTCTTTGGCGTGTTTGAGATGGCCGATTTCACTGTGAAAATCTTGTTGTTGTACCATTTTTAAAATTGTTAATTCTGCCATTTGTAGTTCTGAAGCAATTAATTCCTTTTTGTTGTTGGTTTTAAGAATGCTGTTGTTTATAAATCGTTTGCAGTACGCGACTATACGCTTTAGTTGGTTGTAACTCGAGCATCGCTCGAATAGCTCTATAAGCGCGTGATTTTCCTTCCTTATTGTAAGTACTTCATGGATTTTCTGTTTTAATTCTTGTTGTTGATTTGTGCAACTCGGATTGGATAGGCCGATTTCCTTGTACATCATCAGCTGTTGTCGTAGAAATTCTGGGCCTTCCCACCATAATTTATTTTTGGTGAGCGCTAACGGAGTTGTGCCACGTGAAGCTATGTCTGCTGGATTGTCGCATGACTTCACGCGGTGCCATGTTGTTGTTGGTAACATAGTTCTTATTGCTGAAATTCTATTGGCCACGAAAGTTTTAAATTTGTTTGGCTCCCCTGTGATCCAACAAAGAGCAATGGTTGAATCTGACCACGCATAGGTGTCGATGTTGTTGATTTTCAACACTCCTTGTACGTGTTTGAGTAGTTTGGCCAATAATAGAGATGCATTCAATTCTAACCGAGGGATAGATAACTTTGTTTTTGTTGGAGCTACTCGTGTTTTTGAGATTAGTAATTGTGTTGTAATTATCCCTTTCTCATCTAATGTTCGACAGTATATCGCGGCAGCGTATGCATCTTCTGAGGCGTCAGCAAAACCATACAGTTGAATTTCGGTTTTGCTTGTTGTATTGATCCATCTTCGTATTGTTATGTTTCTTATTTCCTCTAACTCTTCTTTATATTTAGTCCATTTGGTATTTATTTTTTCAGGTAACGGGTCATCCCATTCTATTCCCGTTGTCCATACTTCTTGCATCATAATTTTTGCTGCTATTGTTATTGGGGACAGCCATCCAACTGGATCAAAGAGTTTAGATGAATCCGATAGTAATGAGCGTTTGGATGGTCGGCAATTTCTCGATATCAAATCTAAAGGTGTCTTCTTGTGGATCGTATAGAATACCTAACGTTTTAATGCAGTCATTTAACTTGATTTGCATATTTCCTTTACCGTGTAGTTCTCTCGGAATATGTTTCAGTAAGTCCTTTGAATTGGAGAACCATTTCCGTAGATTCAGTCCACCTTTCTCCGTGAGCGCTTTTAATTCTTGTAGTGCTTGAATTGCTTCTTCCATATTGTCACAACCTGTTAATAAGTCGTCCACGTAGAAATCTGCCAACATGATTTTTGATGCTGTTGGGTATTCACTGGCTCCTTCGCTTGCGAGTAGTTGTAATGACCTTATTGCCAAGAAACTGGCAGCTGTTGTTCCGTATGCCTCCATTGGTTTAGAGGGGTGAGTTCTCCATAATATTCGTTGAAGGTTTTGATCTTCCTCGTTGATCCAGGTTTGGCGATACATTTTGTGATGCTCCTGTTGTTGTTTTGGATGAAGCATCAAACACGACTCTTAGCTTGGTGGTGGTGCTGTCGTTCTTGAATAAGCCATGATGGGGTATGTAGTAGATGTTACTTGCTTTGCCATCATCAATTTTTTCCTGCACGGGTTCCATATGTTTCAGATTGATATATTCTTGCATGAACTTATGGTATAGTTGTTTAACATGTGCATCCTTCTTGAAACGTTTTTCAATTTGTATTAGTGTGGCAGCTGCTCTGTTTCTTAATTCTCCTAGCGCTACATGATTATCCTTAAACGGGATTTTCACTATGTATCTGCCGTCCGATCCCTTTTCTACTGTTGACTGGAAGTGTTCTTCGACCTTGATTTCTTCTTCAGTTTTAGTTCTTTCTTCTGGTACTGAGTCATTGTCTATCAATAATTTTAATTGATCCTCAATTATTTTGGTAGATACCATAGTTGTTTTATGCTGTACGCTTCTGTCATTTCTGCTTCCAATGATTATATACCCAAATTCTGTATCTTGGGCCATTGGCTCCAGCTGACCTCCTTTGATTATGTTGTTTTTGATTATTGTTGGGTAATAATCTGCACCAAGGATGAGATCAATTGGCTGTGACTGGTTGAAATGTGGGTCAGCAAGTTGTATTTGTTTGAGATGAACCCAGCTGTCTGTGTTAAAGTCTTCTTCAGGTAGCTGTTGATTGAGTTTGTCGAAAATTAAGGCTTCGATGTTTAACTGGAATCCTCCATCAAAGGTTGGTGATAATTGTATATTGATGGTGTGTTTGCAAACGCCTGCTGTAGCTCCACCGATTCCAGAGATGGTGACATATGTTTTCTTCTTTTTAAAGTTTAGCAGGTTCGCGGCTCTTGCCGATATTAATGTTGCTTGCGATCCTGGGTCGACTAATACTCTTAGCGTGACGTAATTGTCTGTTCCGGTTTTGGCTCTAACTACCGCAGTTGGTAGTAACACTTGTCCTTGTTGGTTCACCATGAATGTTTTACTAATACTGCTTGAGGCTGCATTATTGCAGTGTAGTAGTGTGTGGTGTGCACCTTTGCACACAACGCATGCTTCTGCTTTGCAGTAGCTGCCTTGGTCCGAAGGACCGACATTTTTTTTTACTTTTTTAGACTCAGGGGCTTTCAAAACGTCGAGAAAAGTGGTTTTGGACCAACCAAATTTTTGATCATTTTTGACAGGATTTTAATACTTTGGTCTTTTTAGACGAAGTAACACTTAGACTTACGATTTATGGGAGTGCATTTAGAAGATCTATTACTTTTTCATGAACTTTCATATTGAAAATTTGTGTAATGGCTGGACAAACAAATTTAAGAATCCTTTTCAAAATGAAATCTTAGCCTTTTTCTCGTAAGAGCTGATCTCTGCGGAATGTCTGCTGTGGAAGTTATTTCGTGTTCTTCCTCTGAATTATCCGTAGTAGGACTGGGGCTATTTCCCTACACCATATGTTAATTTAAATTCCCACGCATATCGTTAAATGAAAAATTTTCGTGCATCTGAGCTACATTATGGGGTTGTTCCGAGGTTGTAAAGGAACTTTCAAATCTAGGTCGAATGTGATATTGGCTTACTTAATACTTTGGTTTGGTCGCCAAATTGCAGAAAATGCTGTTTCACTTCAAGCGGCTTAATAATATTTTCATTGAGTTGATGATTGGAGAAATAAATCAACTTATTTCACCTTTATTACCTTTCTTAGGGGCCAGATCTCTTGATCAGAAAACAAGAAGGAGATTGCGTCGTCACCGAAAATGGTGTGGTGCGGTAACTTAACAAGAAATTAAGAAATCGCTGGATTTCTCCAATGGTACATCTTCCACTCTCATATGCCTGTGTTTGGCTAGCCCCATCTTAACTGTCTGAAATACCTGTTCAGCGACACCATTAGCTAATATGGCGCACTATTCAATGGTGAAATCCCGTAGAAAGGCAAAATTCTTTGAATTTATTTGAACTAAATGAATGGTGGTCTATTGTCCCTATATCAATTCAAGGGGAAACCATTGTTTGCAAACTATGGGGTTTTCACTTTACTGGACACGATTTTTGATTTAAACTTCACCATTGGAGAAGCATAAAATAGGATACCTACATTTTAATCCATCCGTAAAACCACCTTTCAACGAAAGAAAATTGTTCACTCCGACTTCCTTCACCATCGAAGAAACTGTTTCAAAACTTATCTGCTTGCCTGGCAGAAGCTCGTCTAACCAGGTCCATTCCTCTAAACGAGGAATTACAGTTTCAAGCAGGCTGTCAGAAATTGTTTCTTTAAACTCCATAACCGTTTTCGTAATTTGAGTATTGTTGACGTATTTTTTCGTAATCCCCATCTTGCAGGACGTAAAACATCGCACATTTTAAACATAGAATTTTATTTTCACTTCTCCATTATTCAATTTAAAGTGACCGACTCCGTATTGTGATCACTTCTGTCAATACTTCTGGATAAACACTAGCAATCAAGAGATCACCTCCTTCCGACAAAACTTTTTTTTTTGTTGTATAGATTCGATTTTTACAAAGCCACAAATTAACCGTAGTTTACGTAGCACATTGTCAAGGAATGAACCAAAGTGACACGACCTTGAAAACCGTTTTAGTTCTATCACGTAATTGGAGATATTTTCGTCTGTGGCTTGCGCCCGGTTTTGGAATTGAAAATGCCGAATTGAAACATACAAATTTGTTAACAATTTATAAATAGGGGCATTTTGCGGTTTTGCATTTGCATTGCGGTTTTATCTTTAATTTAAAATGGTTAATTTAAAATATGTTTTTATTCTATCAAAATTTCCTTTTAAACCGAACAAGGCTTTATTTACACACCAACAAATGTTTTTGCCACTTTTTACGCAAAAGTCTCCTTTCTTGACACATAGATGGCGCATTAATGAATTATCATCAGTCGCGTTTCTTGATGTTTGATCTGATAAAGATCAGATCGTATCTCATGAAACAACACCAAACAAAAACCAAATTTCAATTTTTTTGTCTCGTTTCGTTTTGAATGAGCCTCTTCAAACGCTTATTGTACATATTTATCATATTCTTTGTCGCTTCTTTCCTGTACCAAGAATATGATGAACACAATAGTCGTGTTAATAGGCAGAATGAGTTCGGTACTTAATTTTATTTTTCATTTTATTATTACCAACCACTTAATAAAATATTATTGTTCAACTACTTTTTAATAGTTGAACTAATTTTTAGATCACCATTTTGATCAAAGGTTGTTGTTGGTTCACATTTACATTTTGATCTGATCTGGTTCACTATGTGTCAAGAAATGCAGCTACAATTAAATTACGAAAATGGAATCTTTTATTGGGTGTCATTTCCTTTTTTAAGTCAATCAATCATTTACAATACTATATCATTTCACAAGCATCAAAATTGATGAATTCTGCATTTAGTGAAGAACCGATAAATTTCAAATTCGTGGTGCAATTCATTATTTTATTTGACTGCTTATCAGCAACCGATATGAAAAAGGATATCGATCTAACTTTGGGCGTGTTTACACCATCCTATGAAACTGCCCGTTTTTTGGTCGGTGAATTTAAACGTGGTCGCACAAATGTTTGATTATTAATTCCAAGAGAGATGACAGCACCAGAAATGATTAAAAAAATCCATTGTAACATTTCAATGAATTAGCAAAAAATTTTGGAGGTTCTTTGGATGAAGTATATTGAGTTAAAAGTAGATTATATTATAGATTAAATACAAATATTGTCAAAAAAGTTGCGATTTATTATCAAATCAAGAAACTTTTCAGCCCATGTATTGTAGTAGTTGTGCAAATTTCATCTCCAAGTTATTAATGTACAAGGCACAACAGAGAAGACACTTTTGGACAATACGACGAAACATCGGCATACGCGTATCAAATAGTTGCACAATAGCAATCGTTGTCCAAATAATTTTAAACATGTTTGAATATTTTTAAAATGTTGAGCAACAACACAAATAGCGCTCTGCACAATCAACAAGATTACACAACACCCGTTGTATCGCAAATTGTTTGTTCGTGTATGTCTCTTAACACATAATAAATTGAAAGCTTCTATACAAGTTATAAACAAAATTTTAATTAAACGGATGACCATCCCGGATAAATCATCAAAATGGGTCATGTACATGCGCCTTTAATCAAGAATGATCATCGAAGATGAATAATGAAAAAAGTTGAACATGTTCTACTTTTCGTTCACTTTGGATCATTCTTTCGCGACCATCATCCAGAGTGTTTGTCGATCAATTAGTACTATCAAATAGGAGTAGATTTTTGAAAAGTCTTCCCACGAGGTTATCTTTCAATTATCGTCATTTGAGTGATTGCTTGGGATGTGCATTGTTACGTAGAATTTAAATTTTCGCGATGAGCGTTTTTTGCTCTAAGGATAATGAGTATTGAATTCAAATTCTTCCATCATAATTATTGGTGGTGCTTCAGCGTTCCATCTTCATGCGACCAAATGTGATAGGTAAATGAAAAAAATAATTTTGCTTATTTACTATATATCCAACATTTGGCGAAAACAATTTTTTTTAAAATTTTTTCAACTACGTATCACAATGTTCGACGTAATCAACCAATTTTATATTCAAAATTTTAAATTTCACAATAGTAGAATCTTCAATAAATTGAAATTTATTAGGCCAATTTTGACCAAATTTTGCCAATTTGTGTTTGATATTTCAAACTGAATTAAATAAATTTTTAAAGTCAAAAAATACCTTAATTTTCAATAGCTAATTTTAAAATGCTCTTATTCCTAAATTCCTAATCCCTTATATAATTCTTCGCTTAACCTTGCTTTTGGATTTTTCAATTTCGAATTATAAAACTTGAAAATTTCGCAAAATCGAGGGAACTTTAAATTTATGATACGAAATTTCTATAATTAAAACTTTTTTTAATAATTTTTTGATTGTTTTAAATAAAATTTCAAAATTCACAGTAATCTGCGAATTTAAAATTTGTGTAATTCGTTTGCCTTAGTAAATAGTTCAAATTGAAAATCGAAACAACACATAAATGAAATTTCATTCCAAATTGTTGTATCAAATTATTTTATGAAATTTGTTGGTGCAATCGGTTCTATTCCTCGATATCTTCCATATCTTTCGCAGTTTATTTTAAGTCAAAATGGACCATCTTCATATTGCTTACTTCATGTCAGTCTGGTGACAGGGGCAAGTGTTCACCGATCGCGAAACGCATTTTTATCCTTTTATCCAGCAGAGCAAGTTCTGACATCTGGCCTAAGATCCCAGTTTCTATAAGTTAAAAGACGCAAAATATTTTTCTTAATCATTGATTCAACACCTGACATTTCGCACTCCGATCAGTCGACTATACATACATTATGTTAAGAAAGTACCGGGAATTGTTAAATAAATACAAATTTTAAGTTCAATCATAAAAATTTATTTTGTCGCTCTCAAAGTATTCCCCATTTGAGGATATACACATATGCCAGCGATTTTCCAATCATCGAAACATTTTTTATTGGAACTTTCCTCTGGAAAACCAGAGCCAACCTTTACTCTTTCCTTTCCAATGGAATCAAAATGGGTTCTACAGAGTAGCAATTTGAGTTTGGGAAATAGGAAAAAGTCAACTGGTGATTGTTCGATGGTAAAGGGTTATTCAATAAGAGGTTTCATTTTGATATTAAAAAAAAACGAGTATTTTTTAAGAAAAATCAATAAATGTTTATTTTGTTGTAAAGAGGAAGGTATGCCAATTACATTTGGAAACGATATCAGCCAAATGGCCGCCACGGCTACGCTTGCAGAACCATATCCTTTTCATGAAATTTTCCATGACTAATTCGCACATATGCGGCTATATGTCCTCGATAACTTCATGAATTCCATCTTTAAGGTTGATTGTGGAGCATTGGCACAGACCTTATCTTTCACGTGGCCCCAAAGAAAAAAGTCTATAGGTGGTAAATCACAAGATCTCGGTGACCAATTGTGATGACCTCTTCGAGAAATAACACGGTCAGGAAACTTTTCTTCCAAAATTGCGATTGTTTCGTTGCTTGTGTGGCACGTAGCGCCGTCTTGCTGAAAATAAACGTCGTCCACATCAATATCTTCCAATTCTATCCATAAAAAATCATTAATCATTGCTCGGTAGCGCAATCCATTCACCGTAACAGTTACCAGCCTCATTTTCGAAAAGTTAGGTCCAATCACACCGCCAGCCCAAAACCCGCATCAAACAGTGACACGTTGAGGATGGAGAGGCTTTTCAACAATCATTCTTGGATTTTCTGAGCCCCAAATGCGACAATTCCGCTTACTAACATAGCCTCCGAGGTGAAAATGGGCCTCATCACTGAAGATGATTTTTCGATGAAAATCCGGATCATTTTGATGCATTTGAAGGACCCAATCAGCGAAGATACGACGTTTATGGTGATCGACCGGCTTGTGTTCTTGTGTTAACTGAACTTTAAAAGCCTTAAGACCTAAGTCTTTATGCAAAATACGGTGTAATGTCGTTTGTGGAATGTCTAATTCCAAAGATCGACGAGGAATCGAGAAACCTGGGTTTTCTTCAACACTACGGGCTACATCAGCAATATTTTCAGTTGTTCTTGAGCGACGCACACGGTTTCGATTCTTCACATCACTAAATTGTCCCAACAGCTCAAATTTTTCCACCAGTTTCACTATTGCCGGCCGAGAAGGTGCTTCACGACGACCAAAAAGTGCTTTAGTTTTGCGAACTGTGACTGCAAAATTTTCACCATTTTTGTAGTGAATTTTAATAATTTCAATGCCTTGTTGAAGCGTGTATCGTACCATTTTTAGTAATTGCGTAGTTTTTACTTGTCGAATGTTAAAATATAACAGCTTCAAAATTGACAGCTGCCCAAAAAGCAGGCTATTCAAAATGAAACCTCTTATTGGAAAACCCTGTACTTATTGAGTTATTGGCCTTATATTCGGTCACAATCGTAGCTCGGTGTGATGGTCGTTATCGTCGTGTAAAATCCACGAGATTTTTAAAATTTCGTTGGCAACACAAAATTTAAGGCAAACTCTTTGTCCAATAATTTCGCTCATCGTAAAAATCGCCTTGTACCGATATGAGGTCGACTGACTTAATCAACTGCTGTAAACAAACTGGTTGACAGATCGTCAACCGGAGTATTCTGTGACAAATTAAATGTAAATATTTCTATTCGTCTCCCTGATTACTGCAGCGTGTACCAAGCTGAAGTCGTAGCGATTGAGGAGGTCATGACGTGGTTGAAGCATAATGTGTTATCCTCAGACGATATCACAATCTATGTGGACAGTCAAGCGGCGATCCGGTCGTTAGAATCGGTGTCTTTGGTGTCACGGGTGGCGTTGAGTTGTCACTCATCTCTAAATGAGATGGGTGAGCATTTCAACATCCAGGTAGTCTGGGTCCCAGGTCACTCGGGCGTCATGGGGAACTGCAGGGCAGATGAACTTGCTAGGCATGGTACGACTCTCCAGCTGCAACCGGAAAGGGCAAGTCTGGGGAGGCCTATCACAGCGCTGAGACAAGCACTTGGGAAGCAGGCGCTATCCTCAGCGGGGGAAAGGTGGTCTAACACCCTAACCTGTAGAGTTGCAAGACAAGTTTGGCCAAAGCTGGACTTGGGGCGCACTAGGGCATTAATATCCTTACGCAGACGTGAATTAAGAACGGTCGTAGGAATACTCACGGGACACTGCCTTTTTGGAGAACATGCAAGAAGGCTGGGTCTGGAGGCTAATGACTTCTGCAGAAGCTGCTTGGACGAAGAGGAGGAAGAGACGTTGGTCCACTTCCTTTGCTCGTGTCCAGCAATGGCTCTCAGAAGGCACAAACACTTAGGTAAGTTCAGGATGGACTGCCTCTCGGATCTCGAAAACATTAAAGTGCGGGGCGTCTTACGCTACATAAGTAGCTCGAAATGGTTCCAATAGGGGTAAAAGGGGATACATCCTGTGGTATCACAATGGACCGTCACCGGTCTAAGTGTGCGTAAGCAGCCACTCCAACCTAACCATCGTCTACCAATCTAGGAAAAAAAAGAAATTTAAATCCCTTCAGCGCGGGCATTTTAAATTAACAATTCCCGGTACTTTTTTGACTGAATGTACGTATGTATAGTGATAAGTTAAGTTAATACTGGCAGGTAATGGCAGTAGAAAGATTTGGAAACAAGTGGAAAATTGTATTATCAAAAATATAAGAAATTTAATTCATTTAAACATAGAAGATTGTAGGAGCCATTATGTGATGTCTAATGTGTTTGGTGTTTGTAATAAACTACAAACTAGAATAAAGGCAATAAATAACCTTACCATTTAAGTGCCTTGGGTAGCGATCAAAAGCATATGGAGCCCTTTCACAAAAAAATGGTAATAATATTGCTTTGACAAGACTTCTCCATTTGACATTCCCACTTTGACATGGCTTCCTTTTACAATAAAAGGTAATAATATTCCGGACTCCGCGTCTGATATTATTAGTGCGGAGTCTACATACAATAAACCACCCGAAAATCAAGCACCAAATGAGATAAAGGAGACCAGATTTAAAATTTGTACATACACTATTCGAAGTAGAAACAATTAAAATTTCCAAAGATACTACATTATGATTTATGTATTTTCTAAGTTCCTAGTTTCACGATTTTCGGCTACCTTTCGAAATTATCCATTATCGGCCAACTGTCACATCCAAATATGACAATGCGCCGATCAACACTCTGCACAACTTTAGTTGCAAGGTTATTGCAAGGAATCTCATAACTCCCTCCAGTCTGTATCTGATTTACCTACACCGTTCGCCAATCGGCAGTTGAATTTTTGTAAGTTGCCATCATTTTTTGGACGAGAAATACCGAAAAATGCCAAAATATACAATCAGAAAACAAAAAAAAAACCTTTACACCCCACCCAGATCGAGAGTTGAACACAATACTTTCAGATTCAAATATCATTAGTTTACACAGATTTATGATCGATGTAACACAGATGTATTTTTTCAAATAACAATAAGTGTGTTGCTTTTGTAAATTTACAACAACAATTGCACTAGATAAACGTAAACAAGGTTTAGCAGATTTGGAAAAATGGGTTAACCTAAATCGAATCCGATTTTAGTTATAATAACTACCGCTAGAATTTTCTTCATGCTTTGGGAAAGTTCAAACGCAAACCTAAATCTAACTCTTTTTTACCAAAGAAATACACTTAATAACAACCGATGACAATTCTAAGTATTCAAAATATTACAATTTATAAAAATAAAAATTCAGGAACCTTTTGACATCTATGAATGACTGATATGAACTTACCAACTAACGGGTCTTTCAATTGACGATTGGAAATAGAGAGAAAGCACTACCTATCGGAATAAAATAAATCTGTAATGCCATACAAAAATTAGCATCAGCGCTCGCAGAACGACTGAAATATGGTATAGTGTAAATTTTTTGAAGTTGTAATGCCGACAAATATTTTGTCTAAAATCACGGTTCCAATCGTCAATTGACGATTGTAAAAACAAGGAAAGCGCCTCTTATGGAAATTAAGATACATACAAATTGTGACGTAACCATAGTAAATGTGCTATCAGCGCTCCTGCGGAAAATATAAAAATGAAGTAGATACATAAAAATCGAGACCCTCCAATCTTCAATAAGGATGCTCGATTTTTAAATGTAAATAAAACAAGTTGTGTGTTCCACTCAATTTTTTTTTTATTTGAAAGAATATTTTTTGGCATTAAGTTTGGAATATAACGTCGTTCAAATGTTCGCTTATGTTGATTTTGAGGGCATCATTATTTGCGGTTTTTTTCTCTCAGACCTGCGATTTAAGATATCTGATATCCAAAGGAAAAAGTCTAAAGGCGTTAAATCGCACGATCTCTGTGGCCAGTTTACGTCGCGCCGCCCTTAGGCCACAGGAAGTTGACGGTTACGGCAATGCCAGTTTCGTTTTAGAAGATGTACAGACCAGACCAAAATCCGCATCAAACAGTGACTGACCTACTCGGGATGAATTTGGTACTGGTTGTATCTCGTGTGGATTGGTATCGTCCCAAATCCGAAAGTTATGCTTCTTCATATATCCATTCATCCAAAAATTTAGTCAAAAAAATCGACCTGCGGCACGCAGTAAGATTTTTTATAATTTAAAAACGTTTGGCAATTCGAATACCACAACGTAATGAGAAAATGTAACAGGTGAGTAATTTAGGTGCTTAGACAAAATATTACACTTAAGCACTTGTATAAAGGTTTACGTCAGTTGTGGTGATAAGTTTAATATATACATAGAAAATGGTTACAGTTATAATTTGTAAATTTTATAATCAAAGTTACTAATCCCGAATTAGTTAGATTTGTGCAGATTGCCAATTTTTTTATGTATTTTTTTTGTGTGGTGTATAAATGTCGGCAGAGAAAGGAGGTGTCGATTTTGTAAATATAGATAAATTTATGGTGTTTTATACATTTTCTTTTATTTAATTTCAGAATTGATGAGTGATTTTGCAATTTTGGACATACATACATACATGTATTCAGTTTAACTTTTATTTTAACGGCCCAAAGTTTTTTTTGTAATTTTATATACTTTTTATTTTTAGGTTTTAGTGAATTATTTTATATTAAATATGCTTTAGAGTTTTCAGTTAAATGTGTACAAAAATAGTGTGAACTTTATCACATGCTTTTATCTGTATTACCTTCACCAATAGTTTTTAACAACCGAAAATTTAAATCAAAAAATTCCAAACGTATTCAAATCTCCTTGCTTTAATACTTTTATTTGGTATTAAACTTGGCGGTTTTGTTACTAAATTTCACAAAAAATTTCAAAGGACACCTAAATATTTTTAAAGATGACGATTTTTCAGACGTTTCAAATTTAGACAAATCTTAAGTGATTATAACTTTTCACTATTGAACATTTAAGTAAATTGTATTAACTTTTTACTGGTGGAATTTGTATTTTATAAATTTAATTTAATTGAACAAAAAAATTGGTTACTGTAATTATAAAATAGCTATCGTATTGATAAATGATTTTATGCGATGAACCCTTGCAGCAACAGTAGATTCCAAATAATTTATAAAAACATACAAAATGAAGATTTCTCAAGGGAATTCTCAAATTGAGAATTGAAACAAATGCAACCTATTATGCGTGGTCAACTAGTGCTTAAAAACGCTTCTGACATTGAAAGTTGAATATCTCCTCCAAATTCGCCCTCGTTTTAAAAAGAAGGAGTTCTGGTTGTGTTTTCCAACTGGGGCCACCTGTTATACAATTTTAGCCTAATTTAATTTTATTGTTAATTCACAAAAAATTATAATTAATAGTTTTAAAAATATTACTAGTGTCACAGGAACTGAAAATAAACAGTTGAAGCTTTAATATTCTTTTTTCCTTTGCTTTCCCTTGTTAGCCAAATTATGCACTTTATAGCGGTTTATATAGTTTCGAAATCTATTTTTCCCCATTCCCCAAACTGTTATAACACTGGGCAAGGAATCATCGTTTAAAAATGACAGTGATGTCATAGCAAAAATTTTCCGAAAATATAACGAACGATTTGTTTTAAAAATTTGCTGAAAAAATATTGTCACGATGTTTAGGCAAATATTTGCCACGTGCGAACGACGCATAATGACACTCAGAAAGGTGGTTTGGTTTGTTTGTTCGTATTTGTGCGTTCGAGCAAAGAAAAATTACATGAAAGCAAAGCGGCAAATATTTGATGTTGTTTGTAGGATTTGAAACTCAGGGGACCTATTTCTGAATACGATACGAATTTGTATACGAAACGAAAATGCTATTCGATACGAAAATTAATTGGTATTTCTGAATACGAACGTACGACCTATTTTAATTTTTGTAGTGTAAGCAAAGGAAAATTTTGTTCTACGTGAAAAATCCTTAAAATGACAGTGTAAAACTGAAAATAAACGTAAATATGTCAAATTTTTGGCATCAGTTTTTAGTTGGCTACGTGAATAAAAACGAATCGCGCCTTATTGGATAAATATTATTTTATACCAAAATAAAATAATTTTATTTAATAAAAGGAAATGCAAATCTGTACCTAGAAAAATTCATAGCTACATATTTCGTGAAATTTTAGTTTTATTTATTTAATTTATTGTGATTGCGGCATTGAGGGACCCGGTAATTAGTTAACAAATTGGTGTTTACATAAAATATGTGAAATTTTGCTGAATAAAAAATATTTTCAATTAAAATAATTTGGCTTTTAGATTTTTAAAAATTTGTATTTCTTTTAAAAATTAAAAAAAAAATTAAAAATATAAATTTTTTGTGTACATCTTGCATTTTTTGCTTGTTTATTATTGGTGTCGTTAGCTATTATGTCATCGAACCAAAATCCGTTCATGAACGAACAAAAATTGCTCGAATTCGTATTGTGAAATAAGGGAAATTTTGTCACGAATCATGCTTACACGAATTCGTACAAGAAATAAACGTATTCGTATTCAAAAATACCAATGATACGAATTCGTAGATTTTTTGTTCGTATTCGTATTCAGAAATAGGGGCCCAGATTCTTGATGTTTTGCTTCAAATATAGCAGTTTTTCCTAAATTATTAGTTTATCTGGTGCTAAACATTTGAACTAGTATTTTTTTCCAAGAGGAGTTATTCCTAATTTACCCGAATAAACTTTTTGGAAATAAGGAATAAAAAGTTGGGAATTTTTGCTGTTTGTAATTAAAGCAATATTTTTACCCAACTCCCAATACGCAGGAAAAAATAGAATAGGGCCACTGTTGCGAGAAATCGTTACGTGAGAGCCAATTTCTCACCAGCTGGAATCACTTTTCGTCATACATGCGTTGTGTTTTGTTATTAGAGGAGTAAACAAGTTAAGCAAGTAAATGAAGTTTTCAGATGACATTTTCAATCTCCAATTCAACTAGCAGCCACTTTCATTTCGACGCACCACCCAGTCGCTGACCCACTTTCTTTGATTTTCCACTCGCAATTTTCATAGAGACTGCGTTTAAACACGACAAAAAACTTCAAATTGACTACGTTCATGTCAATTAGCCAAACATTGTTGAACGTTCGGTTTACACCTCAATCTCAATACTCCTCCTCGTTCAAGCAATGTTGCATCTGTCTCTCAATTGTTCATGCTTTGTTCCTGAGAGCGGTTTGTAAAAAGATCAGCAATCATTTCGTTTGCCGAACAATATATCTCTTATTAATTCCTTTATGAATTTATATTTGATGTCAATATGCTTTGTTTTAAATGAAAATTTATCATTCTTCCAAACAACTCGTATTGTCTTCATATATAAGCGTTGACGCATCCACACTTTGATGCATATCCTTTAGCAACTCTCTCAGCCATTGTGCTTCTTTTGCTGCTTCACCCAGTAAAATATACTCGGCCTCAGTGGATGAAAGTGCCACACAGTTTTATTTTTGACAAGTCCAGCTTATAGTACCGCGCTTATAGAAGAATACTTTTCCGCTGTTTGATTTACGGTCAAAACTATCTTCAGCAAAATTTGCGTCGGCATATCCAATCAGATTCTCTTCTCTCCTCTGGAAGTTGCTTAGTTTAAGCTTCATTCATCAATGTTCCCTTCAGATATTTAACTACCCGCTTCAGCTGTGTCCAGTCTTCTAGTGTTGGAGTTGAAACCTTTTGTGCTAAAATGCTGACGCTCGCTGATGTCAGGTCTTGTATTTACAGACAAATATAATAATCGTCCAATCAACTTCCGATAATTCGTATTATTCAACAGCTTGTCTGATATACATGTTTTTCCATAATTTAATTCCGTCGGTGTCTTGGCTGGTTTTGCGTTGTGCAGTCCATAATCCAGTGCAATTTTTTCAACATAGTTTGACTGACTTAGTTCATAGTCTCCGTAACTGTCCTTCGAATTAGTCATTCCCAAATAATGTTTGATTGATTCAAGATTTTGAATTTCAAATTCTGACAATAAAATCATTTCAACAACTTTTAAATGTTTATCATTTTCGCAAGCCAGTACCATATCAACAACATATATGAGCAGATAACACTAGCTGCCATCTATATTTTTTGAATACAGGCATGGTTCGACTGCACTTTGATTACTTCTTGCTTTAATCAGCACGCTATGAATCGCATCATTCCATACTTTAGCTGCCTGTTTCAAACCGTAAATGCTCTTCTTTAGTAAACCAACTTTTGTTGAATCGCGCTTTACAAAGCCCGCAGGCTGTTTCATGTAAATGGTTTCTGTTAGCTTCCCCTTCAAAAATGCTGTTTTTGTGTCTGGTACAGATAGCAGCAATCGAAATGTTGTCTGTCGAATTACTGGTGCAAAAACCTCATCGTAATCTTCACCAAATTTCTGCGAGAAATCTTGTGCCACCAGTCGCGCTTTGTATCGATGAATGCTGTTGTCTGTATTAGATTTCACTTTGTATACCCATTTGCTGCCAACTGTTTTTCTGTCTTCTGCTAAATCGCACAATTGCCACGTATCGTTCTTTCCTAGTGTTGATCCAATGTTCTTTTTCGTTGCAAGAAATTGCTTCGTTGTAACTAGTTGGTTCAATTGTCTCCTTTGCTACGTGGCTGGTTTAATTCCCTTCGTCGAACGATGTGAAACGTGAGTTGTCTGATTTTCTGAATGTTCTTCATTAGAAACTTCCTGGTGATTCTCACTAATAGGCGTTTCTCCTCCTCATTTTGGCACACCTCCTCCTAAATTGATGTCGACTGCAAATTTCCGTTTGAATCATTAACTTCTTCATTCGAATCAATTGCTATCTTAGTGTCTGTTTCTGGCTCGAGTCAATACTGGACCTCACATTACGGCTTATGATAACCTTTTTCGTAATAGGATTGTAGCATCGATATGCTTTTGAATTGTTATTGTATTCAAGAAAGATCACTTCGATTCCTATATCGTCCAACTTTTTTCTTCTTTCTGTGGGTACATGAGCAAAGCATTTATAACTAAAAATATGAAATTCCTTAATAACTGGTTTGACTGATGTGATTATAGACTTAAATAAAAAGAAGTATAACGCAAATAAAAATGACAAGCATCCATTCACGAGGTATTTATTAAAACCAACCCAAAGAAAGTACATAAGAAAGAGAACACCACAAGCGGCTAGCATTAAAAACAAAAAACAAAATAAAGACTCTTTCACACCTTATAACTCAACACCTCCACTAGAACCTTATTTTCCAGCACTAAACTCTTCACAAGATTGACTCCCATTGAACAGAATTTGTGTTTTTCTGCTGTCACCGGTTTGGTAAGGCTATCTGCTAACATTTCGTTTGTGTTGACGTAAACAATTTTAACTACCTTGTCATTAACCTTCTCGCGCATAAGATGATGACGAACATCTATATGCTTTGTTCTGGGTGAAAAAGCTGTCTTCTCCGTTAGTTGGATCGCTCCTTCGTTGTCGCAGTGTATGATGGTTGAACATTTATTTTCCCCTAGCAACTCCTGACATATACTCCGCCTCTTGCGTTGCCAAAGACAAAGCCATGAATTCGGACTCTGTTGTGGACAAAGCAACTGTTGGTTGCTTCTTTGACGCCCATGAAATTGCTTCACCTTGTAGTTTGAATATATATCCTGTTGTCGAATGTTGATCTACTGAATCACTTGCCCAATCTGAATCGCAATAACCTTGCACTACTTCATTTCCATTTTTTGAATAAGTCAATTTCATCTCGATTGTACCTTTCAAATATCGCATGATCCGCTTTACTGCCAACTAATGAGCAACGCCTGGATTGTTATTAAATCTGCTGACAGCTTCTACCGCGAACTGTATATCTGGTCGTGATACCTGGGCAGCAAACAACAAGCTCCAAACTGCTTCTTGATATAGCACATCCTTCATGGATTCGCGATCTGACTCACTAAGTTTCTGATTTGGATCAGCTGGAACACTTACACTATTACAATCGACCATTTGGAAACGTTCTAGTATTTTTTGAATATACTGGCTTTGATTTATCGAAATCGTTCCCGACTTGCGGTCTCGCGTAATCTGCATGCCCAACACACATTTGGCCTCGCCAATGTCCTTCATTTTAAATTGCTTCTGTAGACACAACTTCAAATCAGCTTTCAAAACTTTGTCGTTGGAAAAAATAAGCAAATCGTCAACATATACTGCCACAATCAACATCTTACTACCATCTATAAGATAGTAAATGCATGCATCGTAATTTGAGCATTTCATTCCAAAATTCTTCAAAGCAGTATCCAAACGCTGATTCCATACAGGACTGGACTGCTTGAGTCCGTATAACGATTTCTTCATACAACAAACACATTGACTTCCATCACTAAACTTTTCAGGTTGAATCATATAGATTTCCTCGCTTAAATCGCTGGAGTAGCGAACTACGGGTGAGAATGTCCCCTCATAATCAATGCCCTTACGCTTAGCACAACCCTTCACTACCAAAAGAGCCTTGTACCGATCTACCACTCCTTTCTCGTTGTACTTGGTCTTGAAAACCCATTTGCATTGAATTGCTCTACGATCAGGTGGCAAATCTGTAAGTGACCACGTCTCGTTTTCGATTAACGAACGATACTCCTCTTCCATAGCTGTTTCCAGTGAGACGCATTTGAGCTGCTCATAGCTCCCTCCACTGGCAATGGATCATCCAATTGAACACGTGATACAACATAAACGAAATCATTACTTTTCGTCGACTTGTGCTCTCTCGATGAATGACGCGGTTGTAACGAAACATCGTACACTTCCTCATTTGACGGTTCGTTACTACCCGAAACGTCAATTGAATCTTCATCTGTTAGATTCTCACTATTTTGATATCCAGATACGCCTTCTGAACTTGCTGTTGTAACAATTGCTTCATCCTCCACTTCATTGCTATCATCTTCGAATGGATAAAAATGATTAGAAAATTCGTTACAATCAATTACCTTGTTTTCATAGCGTTAATCCTCCAGAAAAACGACATCACGACTGACGTCCACTCGTAATTTTTCCAAATCAAAAACTCGATAACCTTTACAATTCTCGCTGTAGCCGACCATGATGTATTTCCTTGATTTCGAATCAAATTTCTGGCGCTTTTTTTCGGAACATGTACCATTGCCTTGCATCCAAACACTTTCAAGTTGGACAAATCAGGCTTTTTGTTGGACCAAATTTCTTCGGGCGTTTTATCGATAGCCCCACGATATGGTGAACTACGACTTTGACTTGATTCATCCTTTCCGCCTTGCCGTTTTGCTCTGGCGTATACGGTGCAGTTGTTTGATGCTGTATCCCCGAATCTCGGGGGAACTTAGAACACTTCTTGTTGCAGTACTATGTTCCATTATCTGAACGCAACGTTCTGATTTTGTGACCCGTTTGATGCTCCGCAAATGCTTTGAACTCGCTGAAAACATTCAAGGTGTTTGATTTGTTCTTGATGAAATACACGGAAATATTGCCGCTAAAATCATCCAAGAAAGTCACAAAATATCGCGAGCCGCCAAATGAATCAGCTGGCATTGGACCACACAGGTCAGTGTGCACCAGTTCTAGTACTCTGGTAGCCCGAGATTTGCTGTCCTTGAACGGAAGGCGAGTCTGTTTCCCTTTTAAACAAGTTTCACACTTGTCCTGTTGACCACCGACAAAACTTATCCGTCTAAAAAACTATTTCGGAATCTCATCAAGCTATCGTGGCCAACATGTCCTAGACGATGATGCCATAATTCCCATGAATCCTCAACTTTGACCCTCAAACATGTTTCACTCGTCTGTGTCATTTTGAATATCCCTGCATTTACTTTCGCCTCAACCAGTAATTTGTTGTTTTTGTCGAAAACTTTGCAATCATTTGCACTAAACTTGACAATTAGTCCTTTGACAACTAACTCACTGACCGACAATAAGTTTGTGCAAAGACCTGGCACGAATAGAACGTCATGAACTGTAGTATCCACTATACGATTATTCACCTGTAGCTGGAGTAAAACATTGCCAATCAATTCCGCCTTCAATTTTGATTGATTTGCAATCTTGACCTCTCCTGATTCTGACATTAGTCTGAGATTTTCCATCCAACCTTGTTCACATGTCATGTGTGCAGAGGCCCCAGAGTCTACATACCACTCAGTCGATTTAAGATTACATGCCGTCAAACACGAAAAAACTGACGAATGACTAGCCATCTTCGCTTTCGGACATTTGTTGTTGTAGTGACCAACTTCACCACATCCAAAACATTGCCCGTCCTTTACTTGTTTCTTCTTATTCTGATAATTGTTTGACTTCGCTGGCTTTACGTACACGGCTGATGCAGAGGCAGAGCCCTCAACTCTATCATCCAAACGAACTTCTTGAATTAGCTTGGTTTTTATTAAGTCAGCCGAAATTTGTGTGCCAGAACTCTCTATCGCTATAATCATGGGCTTGTATTCGTCCATTAATCCGGCCAACAACAATGTGCCAATCCACTTATCGTCTATTTCCATGCCGGTACCTTTCAACTTGTGAGCGGTCATAATAATTTTGTTGACGAAAAATTCCATCGAACCGCAATTCACCAGTCTAGTTGAAACAAGTTCACGCAAGAGTGCTACACGACGAAGTAGACCAGAATCTTCAAACGCTACTTTTAAACTGCCCCAAACATCCTTCGCCGTATTTGCTTTTTGAATGTGTGAAAAATTCACACTGTCCACTAATAAAATAATCGATGCCTTGGCTTTTGAATCTTCAGTTTTTTTCTTTACTGGATCAATTTCCTTGCATGTGCCCTCAACATGACTCCAAAGGTCATTCATTTGAAGATATGCTTGAGCAGCAAATTTCCATGTCTCATAGTTATCTCTTCCACGCAATTTCTCTATGGACGCAAACGTTGCCGCCATTTTACAATTTTTTTGTTGCTTTTTTTTTACACAGAAAAAAAAAATAATTACAATATACTCATTAACAACGAATTTTAACAAATTGAACTTTTTAATACTTTTTCCTTTGATTATTTAAGTGGGTCTGGGCCCACATAACCTGATGTGATTATAGACTTAAATAAAAAGAAGTATAACGCAAATAAAAATGACAAGCGTCCATTCACGAGGTATTTATTAAAAGCAAACCAAAGAAAGTACATAAGAAAGAGAACGCCACAAGCGGCTAGCATTAAAAACAAAATAAAGACTCTCTCACACTTAATAACTCAACATTGACTCTGTTCCAAAGTTCAAATGGAGTTTGGCAACAATTAGCATGCATCGTGCCATTTCGGTCAGTGACCTATTTTTTCTTTCGGCCACTCCATTTTGCTCGGACTATAAGCCACCGTAAACTGCATTTCAATGCCTTCTGTTTTTAGAAAATCTGTAACACACTTACTAATATACTCTTTGTCTCGATCAGATCGAATTTTCTTTGGTTTTCGCCCGAATAGTGTTCTTTACAAATTCAATATATTGTTTGAGTACTGTTTCTACTTCGGATTTGCTTCGCAACAACCGAATTACAGTAAACGGAGAGTAATCATCAATGAATGTGATTATGTATATATTGCTTGCCACTCGGTGTCATTGTTTGCATTTTTCCGTGCCAATGATTTGCTGTTTGATTGTTTCGGAAAAGGTAACCGAGTAAGTTTTCCAATGATGCATGTATCAAATGTCGCTGTGATGCCGCAATCAACTTTCTTTAAACCATCCACTGAACCATCAGCTGCCATTTCCCGAATAGCTTTAGGATCCCTAGGCCCAAGTTTCCGATGCCAATGATGAATACAATTCTCATTGTGTTGAATCATATTGAGTTTTGTCATATCACGTAATCTGTATATATTACCGATTTTATCCGCTACACCAATTTGTTCATTTTTATACATGATTTCACCAATGTATCTTTTGAATACAATTTTAAAACCCATATTGGCTAGACGCGAAACTGTGAGCATATTGCCGATCAAACCTGGAGCTAACAAGACATCACATGACATTTGATGACCTGCTTTCTTACAAAAGAAACAAAGACGTTTGTTTGCAACAGTCGTTAAAACCGCTTCACTCGAATCAACTATTCATATGCACGTGCCTCTCGAATTCTTGAACCATTGAAAATGTCAGTTCACCTTCCGGTCGTGTTTCTAAGCTGGTAATTAATGTATCGTAGCTTCTTGGTAAGCTACTCAATAAGAATGCCACATTCCACTTATTTGTTAGCGCCTCCTCGCCGATGTCGCATAATTTGACACAAATAAATCCTGCGTTTGATTTATATGAATACGCGCATCGCCACCATCGCTTAATTTTAAAGAACAAATTGAACGCATCAAATAAACTTTATTTGTCAGTGTGTTCCTTTCGTAGTAGCCTTTGATTGCATTCCACGTGTGCTGTTTTCACTGACGCTTTACGAATGTAGGTTAACCGATTGTCTTCGATAGCGCATCACCAATTGTTGCTTTTGCCTGTTCATCAGCATCATCCTATTCCTCCACTTCTTTTATATTTTTTGGTGTTGTATTTGTTTCCGATGTTGGAATAGGGTTTGGCCGTGTTTGTTCAATTAACTTCTTCCATAATATATAATATATACACGACAAAGAACTTCAAATTGACTACGTTCATGTGAATTAGCAAAACATTGTTGAACGTTCGGATTACACCTCAATCTCAATATATTTGCATCATTTTGCTGCCAAATATTTGCCACCATGAGAACTAATGCGGCAAATATCTTTGTTGCGTCTTTGCCAGGGGCGACATAATCAAATCCGGACGGTAATGCCAGACGACTATCGTTTTCCGTCAATTACAAATCCGGGCGGTAGAGAAAGCGTATCATAAAATCCGCACGGATATTTTATTGAGCAAATTTCATCAAATGTATCTTTAATAGTAGTTGATTGATGCTAAAATGATACTGGTCAAAATACTTGTGAGCAACATTTCGTCGACTAAATGGTGAATATTG
The DNA here is from genome assembly GCA_958295665.1 of Tipula vernalis. Lineage (NCBI taxonomy): Eukaryota > Metazoa > Arthropoda > Insecta > Diptera > Tipulidae > Tipula > Tipula vernalis. The sequence goes on along the minus strand of OY282559.1, from coordinate 84,752,960 downwards.
GTATGTCATAAATACCATTTAGATTGATTTCTGCCAACAGATAATTTTAATTTTGTTACCGTTATTTCTCCAGAAATCATTTTATAAATTCGTCCAATATGTTTGTTGCTTACGCCAAATTAAATACAAATCAAAACTTTCTGTCACGTCCGAAAGAAAATTCGAATGAAATGTTTATTGGATTTTTTAGGATTTTTAGAAACAGTTGAGAACAAATTATTCACCCTCAAATTCTTGAAATCAACAAATAGTTTCTAGTTTTCACCTACCATTATCTCTAGACAAACGAAAAAATGAAAACTTGGCCGTAAATTACCGGTTAAACGACATTCATGATCACGATTTAACGGTAACTGTATGATTTCCGTCAAAACTTTAACGATCACGTATTTCATGAAGCCGCCATACCACCAACACGGTAAAGTTTCAATAGCCTGAAAACATAATTTTAAAAATATTTAGGTCCCTTTAAATTTTTTTGAGGAGTACCCAAGTGAATTTTGTGAACAAAATTTTCAATCTTGAAATTTAAAATGCATCCTTAATTTGTACTTATGTATATTTAGTTTATAAAATTAGTTTATAAAAAATAGTTGTGTTATTCGGATTAAAATTGGTTTTGTTTAATTCGCATTGGCAGCATGCTTATTGCTCGACAAAAAATATCTTTTTTAATCCTAATGACAATGTACACAATTGTGTGTGTAGCACTACTTTTGTACACTAAATAGTATATTTTCATTTAGACATTACAGTATACTCAAAAACTCATATCGAATATATGATATCCTCCGGATTGTCGGAATATTTTATATTTATATACGATTATTTTATTATGCTGTACTATTAATACATAATATGTAATGTACACTTCATTTCTTAAATAAAATATTTTATGTAGCCAAATAAATTGGAAAGTGTAGGTAAGTTTCTTTGCTACATCATATGAGAACATGAATGAATATTAAGGTGAGTATCCAATTAGGTTAAATAAAAAATTTACAACATTTAGGCGATTTTTTTAAAGAAGAGTAATGAAATATTAAATTATGTATTGTAAAGTACAATACATAATCATTGATTGTGTTTAATTATTTAACGAAATTTCCTAATCAGTACTCTGGAAACTGCTGTATGCAAAAATTAATCAACAAACCATAAATTTTGACACACAGAAAGAACTAAAATAATAATTTATTATTAGTTTTGATTGATTATGTAAATATAATGTGTAAACAGAGTTTTTTGTTTAGCACAATTAAATGTCTTTAAAGATTGGGTACGGATTAGTTTAACACGCTGAAAATTTCTTCTGGTTTAAAAGGTTATTCAATCGCAAAATTTTTAATGTGTATAACGTTTTTTTTGCTGCGTTTTATTTGTTTAGGAATTACTGTATGGATATTTGACATGGATGGCGGTTACGTTATATTTTAATTGTTTAGAATTTAGATAGGGTTATTGTACCGAGATTTATGAAATTTGTATTCAATACAATATTTGTTGTGCAACACACCATAAATATGTCAGTATAACGTGTACGTAGCTTTAAAGATTTGTATGGTTGCGTAGCGCTGATGCATGAAAATTTAAAATCGAAAGTGACTTGAGATGTGCATAGTTAAGATGCCTGAAATAATGTAGAATAATTAAATTAAATTTATTGCTTTTCACGTTGTTTTATCGGTTTTAATGCCTAAGAGTACGTCGAGTGTGTTTAAGAGTATGGATAATATATCATAAGAGTATAAATAGCTAGATAGTTTTTTTGTAGAAACTATAATTGAATAGCTTTTATACAAACTCAGGAGTATGTGGAATAAGTTTAAAAATACGTATAGTATTTCTAAGAGGAGGAATTGTAGTATTTCGTGTAATATGTCTAAACGTAAGTAAAATAAATATGATTTCGTTTAATAGCTTTTACTCTCGAATTCAAGCAATAAGTTTTAAACGTACTTTTAGTGTGGATTGACTAATTTCTTCAAAATTGAAGCATTCATGTCGGATGTTTCCGATTTTTTTTTTCCATTATCTACAGTAATAATTTCCAATTGTGCGGGTACAATGAACATTCTGGCAAGTTTTAAGAACATCTCATTTAAAAATATCTTGAATTCAAAGTTGGTTCGACTCGTTTTTCATGTGATTAAAACAAAACAATTTGATAATCTCAAACATTGAATTACTATAGATAAATATTTTACGAAGAGGAGATATTGTTAAGAGTTCTGCAAATATACTTTCGATCTGATGTGGATTATGAAAAATTAATCATTTTTTACTCATCTCATCAGGCTATAGCGACTGAATTGTTAACTTATTACCTGGATTATTTTCTATATATGTACATATGTGTCGTTCATTGTACAAATGAATTATCTCCTAAATATTCAATTACAATTTTGAAAAAATTGTATTTAATTTTGTAAAATTCAATTACAATTTTGAAATAAAGAGCTTTTTGTAATGGATATTTAGCAGTTTCAGTTCCCTAAGTAAACAAGTAACTCCATTTATGAGATTATAATGCATTTATTAGAATTGCTTCACTTTTATAATGAAAGATATGACTAAATGTGATTCCATTAAGACAAAAAAATATATAATTTAAAAATCTGGAGTTACACCACTTTTACAATGAACGATACATATCGAAATCGAATTGTATGTACAGTATTAGAGAAACAATGCCCATTAAAACTTTTAACAATTTCAATTTTATTGTATTTAAATGCATGTGAAGTTTATCCTAAATTTTTCCTAAATAAAAAAAAAATGGCGTTTAGTATTATTTTAGGAAAAACTTCTATACACGTCTATATAGAGAAGTGAAGTTTATACTAAATCTTTCAAAATACAAAAAAATGCGAATGTATTGGTGAATTGCAAACATTTAGGCGATTTTAATGTATAATTAGGCCGCTTCATAAAGTTCTAATAAATTATACACCCTCAAATATGGCCTGGATTACACCAACCCACTATGATATACAACTAATGGGGTAATTTAAAGCAACCGTGTTTCCACAAATTCTAAACCACATAAACTTGGTATTTCACTTAGTATTAGGTAATGCTTATCAAACGATTCATGTAAAACCTTAAGGTCAGAATTAACCATAGAAATCACATACGTGGGACATTTATCAATATAAGCTAAGGCTAAATAATCAGCAAACTCAGTACTGTTACCATTTAATTTAAGTTTAAAAATAGGATTAGTATACACTAGAAATAGCACAGGACCTAACACTGATCCTTGTGGTACTCCAACATCGACAACTCTAAAATCACTAAAAATATTATAAATTCTGACTCTCACTTTTTTATTATCTAGGTAGGAAGCAAACCACTTGTTTGACATAACGCTAAAACCAATGTCAAACAGAATAGCTAACAAAAGTGTATGATTAACCCAATCGAAGCCCTTAGAAGCGCCAATAAATAAACCTGCACAAATATTAACATCCTTGAAACCGGTATGAATAACATCCAAAAATTCCAACATATGTGATTCATTCTGATGAACTCTTAGTGTTTTACAGTGATTTAGGAATATGGTAATTCTATTTTTACTTGCCTTTTCGAGAACTATGAGAAGAACTGGTTAGATTGCAAGTGGTTTTTAGTTTCCCTTATCACTACGATCATCTAACCACTCCATGCTCCAGGGAAAAATTGAAAATATGAGCAAGAGCAGGACCGACAAAATAAGCAACAGCTTTCAAAATTTAATTACTAATTACTTCGTTAATATGTTTGTTCCTCTTAACATCAACATTAATCTGGATGGCACATTTATTTAGCACTAGAACTACCGACCGGTCAAAATGACCGGTTATACATTTATTGAATTCAATTTTTTTAATTATTATGTTAATATTTTTGTGGGAATCTGTGGTGAATTTTAATATGACAACAAAGTAATTATGTTAAAATTTATCATAAACTTCCAAAAAAATATTAACATAATATTTAAAAAAATTGAATTCATTAAATGTACAATTCGTCATTTTGACGGGTTGGTAGTTCTAGTGTTAGACGAGATACTTTTTTTTTTTTGGTATAAAGAACATTTTTTAATGAATGACTTGACACGATCATTCATACTAGGAAACTCGTAATATTGTTTAAGTCGCTTGATTGTTCTTGAATATTCCTGATGTCTACCAAGAGGAGTAATATGGAATTCCTTTATAACTTCATTTATGTCTTCTCCGGTTTGGTGCATTGTTTTTCGGGATATAGTTTGTAGAATGAGCTTTACCAGCTCATTCTACAAACGGTAACGAACTACCAAAAATGGAACTATTGGGAGTTTGTGTTATAGTATCCTCAGATATATCACCAGTGTCATCTTAAGCATTTCGTTTCGACTGTGCTTTGGTTACAGCTGCAATTATTTTAGCGAATTCAGATATGTTGAGCCTTTCACAATTTTTTAAACGACTAAGTGCATGATTAAAATTCTTTGGTTTATATTCTAAGTCGCCATCGGATTAAACCGAGAAGAAGCTTTCGGGTTTGTTTTCAGCCAGATTAAAGAACGATGATCAGTCGTTGAGTAGCCCAAACTAGATCCTTTTCCACGGTATGGTGGTTTCGTTCCGCATCGTTTAGCAATCTACTCGCAAATGAGATTGGTAGATCTTTTCCTTCGACATCTTGTGATAGAACCGCACCGATTGCGTAATCATTCGCGTCTTTAGTTAGAATGAAGATGTCATTGAAATTATGACGTTGAAGTATAGGAGATGAAGTAACGACTCAATGAGCATTCCATTCAAATTCTACATTTTTCGGTAACAATCGACTTGAAGGTTCGGAAATCTTGGAATAATCATCAAGATATACAAAACATATTAAACCATTTAATCCCATTTGGAGCCTTCCTTCAGACCAAATGGCATTCGCAAAAAATGGTAACGACCGGCTTGGGTACTAAAGGCTGTCTTTTCTTTACAATCAGCGTGGCTGAGTTTTTGCAAAAAAATGCAAATTTCAATATGCAAAATCCATGATAAAATTCTACAAATCGCTGATTAGTTGGCTGATATATACATCTTACTATCCCATTAGGGAAACCGATGAGAACGACCTATAACCCTGTTTAGTATTACGTCAAGTTCGACACCCCTACCAAATATATGGAGTTTTCTGCAGATAAATGCAAATTTCAATACGCAAAATCCATGATAAAATTCTACAAATCGCTGATTAGTTGGCTGATATATACATCTTACTACCCCATTAGGGAAACCGATGAGAACGACCTATAACTCTGTTTAGTATTACGTCAAGTTCGACACCCCTACCAAATATACGGAGTTTTTTGCAGATAAATGCAAATTTCAATACGCAAAATCCATGATAAAATTCTACAAATCGCTGATTAGTTGGCTGATATATACATCTTACTACCCCATTAGGGAAACCGATGAGAACGACCTATAACTCTGTTTAGTATTACGTCAAGTTCGACACCCCTACCAAATATATGGAGTTTTTTGCAGATAAATGCAAATTTCAATACGCTAAATCCATGATAAAATTCTACAAATCGCTGATTAGTTGGCTGATACATACATCTTACTACCCTATTAGGGGAACCGATGAGAACGACCTATAACCCTGTTTAGTATTACGTCAAGTTCGACACCCCTACCAAATATATGGAGTTTTCTGCAGATAAATTCAAATTTCAATACGCAAAATCCATGATAAAATTCTACAAATCGCTGATTAGTTGGCTGATATATACATCTTACTACCCCATTAGGGAAACCGATGAGAACGACCTATAACTCTGTTTAGTATTACGTCAAGTTCGACACCCCTACCAAATATACGGAGTTTTTTGCAGATAAATGCAAATTTCAATACGCAAAATCCATGATAAAATTCTACAAATCGCTGATTAGTTGGCTGATATATACATCTTACTACCCCATTAGGGAAACCGATGAGAACGACCTATAACTCTGTTTAGTATTACGTCAAGTTCGACACCCCTACCAAATATATGGAGTTTTTTGCAGATAAATGCAAATTTCAATACGCTAAATCCATGATAAAATTCTACAAATCGCTGATTAGTTGGCTGATACATACATCTTACTACCCTATTAGGGGAACCGATGAGAACGACCTATAACCCTGTTTAGTATTACGTCAAGTTCGACACCCCTACCAAATATATGGAGTTTTCTGCAGATAAATTCAAATTTCAATACGCAAAATCCATGATAAAATTCTACAAATCGCTGATTAGTTGGCTGATATATACATCTTACTACCCCATTAGGGAAACCGATGAGAACGACCTATAACCCTGTTTAGTATTACGTCAAGTTCGACACCCCTTCCCAATATGGAATTAGCATACTTAAAATCGTATTTCGAAATTTTAAGTTATAATTTTGTAAATAATTTGTATCCAATATATTTACATAAATCACATTTTATTCCTTAATTATACGTTTAATAATTTACTTTTATTAATATTAACATTATTAAAAATATTTATAAATTCAATTCTTTATGCAATCGCCTAAATGCATGCATTTTACTAATACAATCATGGTTTTTAGTTGGTGTTGTTGATTTAGGAAAAGTTTAAGATAAAATTCACACCGGTTTGAATTAATAAAAAGAATTAGTTTTCTTTACTTACATTGTATTGTTAAAGTTTTCTAAACCAAACATCGTTTTATTTAAAATCAATTAAAACTTTTTATCGGATAATATTGAACATGATATATTTGACAATCCACACAATACTCCACTCAATGTGTCTATGTAAGGTATATCTGAAACCGAAATTTTATCCCTTAAAATTCGGTATTGTTTAAATCGAGAAATGCGCCATTCTACATGTACACGTGCTGAAGCTATTGAAGTATTTTTTTCGACATGGGATTTCGATAATTTCTCGAACAAAAATTTTGGTCGAATCATTTCTATCCCCGCGTTAGCTAATTCGTCTCCGACCATGAAGCCATTGTCGACCATCACAGCATCTCCTGGTTCAAGCTTCCCAATTAAAACTGAACAATTAAAAATTGCTTTGTCAGATGACCTTCCTGTTGATACTCTACTGACATAATTAATTAAATCAGATGGTGATACTCCAATTAAAAATTTCAAGGTATGTACTCGTTTGTAATGCGAATACGTGCATACTCGACAATCTAAACTATTAAACGTAACCGTTTTAATCTCAGTGCAGTCTAAAATCGTTGTCACATTTGGAAACTGATCAAAATATTTCGGTAAACTTATTTTATTCTCGTCGCGTGTTTGCTAATATATTAAAACTTTTGTAGCTTTAGCTAAAAGCTGGATGGTATCCGCAAAATACAGCTTTGACATACGGTCGCTAATCTGATAATATATGGCCAGCTCAGCAAAGGAACAATTGCATTTCAATTTATGCATTGTAAGGCATATTCTGTCTTTTAAGGGCGTTGGACATTACTCAGCGGGCCGTATATCTTTGCAAATGTTTACCAATACATTTAAAACAGCCATGCTACGAATCTCTGTAATAGTATAATTTTCTTATCTGTATATCATAACGAAATAATGCTTAAATACATTTTTCCATTAGCTTGAACTTCTTTGTTTGATGTGACTGTACTATATTGAACACCAATATCGACCGATTTGTTTTCTTCTAGGACGTGTTGGTCTACATGTTGGCAGAGATCCTCTTCTTCACAACAATAATTTCATTTCCTTTAGAGCTATCATGTATAAAAACCAAAATGTTAGTTTCTTAAACGAATGAACATATTTACTATTTAATTATTACCTCATAGATTCAGATTTAATTATTACCTCATAGAGAGCAACCAACTTAGTCCTATTTGGTTGGTAATCGTATAGGCTATTATTAAGGTTTAAGTGGTTATCTTGTATTTGCCTCCGTTTGAGAGCTATGGTGATTTAAATTAAAAAAAAATATTTGTTTTTTATAAAATCGAGTTTTTCTCAAAAAAAGCCGTTATAATTTTTTCTTTTGTTTATTTAATTTTAATTTGTTATGATCTCCTCTACAATCCCTCAATACAAAGTTTGGGTCGAGGAGTTATAAAAGATGCTCAAAATGTCCTCCTTGTGATTGAATACATGCTAATATTCGTTTAAGTATGCCTTTGGTTATTTCAATTCTTGGTAATTCTTCCCTTATCTGTTGTGCTGCTGTGTGTATTCATTGTATAAGTTCTTCTTTTGTTTCAATTTCCATACATAGAAATCCAATACCGTAAGATCGGGGGATCTTGCAGGCCAATGAATTGGACCATTTCTTCCAATCCAATTATTTGGATAATTTTCGTTAAAAAAATTCCTAACATTATTATGGTAGTGACAAGGTGCACCATCATGTTGGTATGTATGCGAGAATCTACTTAAAATGGGAACATCATCAAAAAGGAGTGGCAAATCGTTTCGTAAAAATTGTAAATAACGTTCACCATTTAATCTAGGTGGTAATATGAATGGTCCAATTAATTTATCGCCAATTACACCAGCCCATACGTTTACACTGAATCGGTGCTGAAATGATGTTTGTTTTTTCGAATGAGGATTTTCAGCAGCCCACGTGTGTAGATTGTGAAAGTTTGTTATGCCATCTCTTGTGAATTGAGATTCATCCGTCCATAGGATACGTTTCACAAAACTTGCATTGTGCAAATTCCTTTCCATCAACAAATTACAAAACTCCAATCTTGTAGTGCGGTCTATCGGTAATAGTTGTTGAACGGGTGTTGTATGGTATGGATGAAGATTCTCCTTGTGATAGCGAGAGACGTTTAATTGTAAAGCGAGCCTCCTTATGCTAATAGAAGGATTTGCTGTTACATTACGGATTATACCTTCGTCGACATCCAAATGGTTTGGTGAGACTGAATGGGGCTCCGCCCGGGTATTCGATCTTGCTACGATATTTCGCAGTCTCCTATGAATATTTATAAATACTCTTGCGTCAGGAATGCGACATGTTGGAAATCTGAGTTGATATTCATTGCGAGCTCGTGCTGCATTACCATCGCAAAATCCGTAAACAAAATGGATATCAATGTACTCCTCACCTGAGAACTGTGCCATTATAATATTAATTTTATTAAATTAATTAAAATTTTGATTCACAACACTGATACAACACTAGATAATATCTCGAAACTAATGACTGAATCTGAAAATATTTAGTTTTTGTTTTTTCAACATTTAAACAAATGAGTTGATAATCATCGCCTACTGTTTTACAGATCAAAATAAAATTGGTAAAATATTAACACTCTAACATCTCTTAATTAGATTGAGAATAAACGGAATACGAAGAAAACTATGGCACATGGGTACAAGTAATGTATTGGGGGATTGTAGAGGATATCATGACAAATTAAAATTAAATAAACAAAAGAAAAAATTATAACGGTTTTTTTTTAGAAAAACTCGATTTTATAAAAAACAAATATTTTTTTTTTACTTTAAATCACCATAGCTCTCAAACGGATGCAGATACAAGGTAACCACTTAAACCTTAATAATAGCCTATACGATTACCAACCAAATATTTTGGAAGTTACAGTTTAATATTTGGGTGTACTTTTTTTCTGAACCAAATTTTTTAAACACCCTGTATCTCAGAGGATATCAAAAATGGATCCTCCCTCCACATACGATTTGTTTCTCAGAATGAACCAAGGAATCACCCCATGACGGATCAGCATCCCAAACCCGGACACCCTGTATATCTATGGTGTCCACCGTGTAGTCAGGTTGTAAAGTGTATGAATTAACAGGTAATTTATAAATTAATTTTGAAATTTACCGTTGTGAATTAATTTTTAATCTTAAAACTAACATAAAATTAACAAAATATTAAAGGCAATGGACAATGGATAAAAACGAATTGTATCAAATACTTTTCAAATCGCTTGTTAAAGCTAATCCTGAAAAGAAAAAATCCAATTTGCAAATCGAAGCTACAAAAATTTGGAATGAAGCAAAACTTAAAGAAGATACTGAGTCTATTATCGCATCAATTATAAAAAAATGAATCATTACATTTGAAAAATAATGATAAATAATTCTACAAGCAGTTCTTCAAATCAAACTGTTATTGAATGTATTGTTGATAACAACGTTAAACCAAGTAGGTATCCATCAACATCTTTAAAAGTAAAACGTGACACAAAAGCTCAAGATGAGATAAAAAATCAATTCGAACATAATCAACTGTGATTTAGCGGGTTTGTACAAAAGAAAGGAAGTAGGGCAACTCAATGAAGAGCAATGTAAAATGTTAAGGAATCTTTAAGATCAAAAACAAAGCTTGGAAAAAAAATTAAAAATTAAACAAAATGACCAAGTGCGCCAGCAAAAATATAGAGACGAACGGAAACGAAAATTAGAAGAGGTTTGCGAAAATACTCCGGAAATAAAAGCGGCGTTAAAGAAACGAGTGGTTCCTGGCAGACCTAGATTAGAAGTTGATCAACCATTACTATTAAAAACTATATAGTTGATATTGCGGTTCATGGTGCTGCTTCCCATGAAAAACGCAATATTGATATTTATCGATCCATTCAAACTTTAGATGAACTAACAAAAGAATTGAACTCCAACGGATTGAATATTAGTAAAAATGGAGTCTATCTACGTTTATTACCAAAAAATCGTGTTCAACAGAAGGTAAACGACATATCAAAACAGTTCCAGTTAAATTAATTCGCGCTCAAAAAACCATCAAATTTGCCATCCAGATGGACAGTTCTGCAAAACAATAATTTTGCATTTGGAAGAAATCGCTAGTTTACTTGGGCCAAATGAAGTTTTTTTTAAAGCCAAGACGATAAAGCAAGAGTGCCATTGGGAATAACAGCAGCAAATGAACAATCACCCATTCTCATGCATGTCGAGTACAGAGTAAGTCTACCAGATCACGACTGGGTTGTAGCTGCACGATAAATTAATCCCTTCGGTTTATGCGGCTATTAAAATAGATGAAAATGGTATTGGAAATGCAAAAGCAGTAGGGTACAGTGGTCCTACTTTTATTACAATCCGATCTGGGAAACATTCTTCATCAACCGCATATTCGCATTGTTTCGATATGGATACATTGGTTGGACTGCCTGAATTTGAAACATTTATTAAATATGCGAACAAAATTTAACCTATATTTATTTTAAATGTTGACGGAGACCCGGATGAAAATCCAATATATCAAAAAATAATCGATGTTGCTATTCACCATTTCATCCACTATAATTTAGATGCCATTTTTATTGCAACAAATGCACTTGGTAGAAGGGCCTTGATTCGGGTCGAAAGAAGAATGGCACCATTAAGCAAACAACTGTCGGGTGTAATATTGCCACACGAGAAGTATGGCAGTCACTTAGACAATCAAGGTCAAACAGTCGATACTGATTAAGAATTAAAAAACTTTGAATTCGCCGCCAACACTCTAGTTGATATTTGTAATGAAACAGTCATTGATGAATATTCAACAGTATGCAAATATGTCCAAAAAGATGTTTCTGAAATCGACGCCAGTTCCTTGATTACGAAAAGCTAGGAGTGGTTTGCCCAACATGTAAGAACCAGCCAATATTGCGTTCAAATTGGAAAATGTTTCAATCGTGATTGTTGTTCTGAAACACGTAGCTCAATTTTCAATATATTAAATGTTCGTTTTCTGCCTCCACCAGTGCCACTTTCACAAACTTCCAATGGCCTAAAAGTTTTAGATGCGAGAGATGAGCCAAATTATAATTTTGCGCCATTGTTTATAACCAAATCATTAATGTTGGGTAATATGGTTCAAAATAAAAATAAATTTGAAATTTACACGAGAGATGATGGCTATTTTAATGCAGGCAGACGATGTTATGTGTGGTGGATTCCCAGGTTTCGGGATCAAAATTACTTCTGCAATTTTCCATAGGCTTGGTACACATTTGATTCTAAATGCTGCATTTATAAGATTGATGAGCTTCACCACGCATGACTTCTTTTGGTGTTGTAGGATTTCTTTACTTTCTTGCACAGTTTGTTCAGTTATTCTCTCGGCTTCCAACGTTTGGTCTTCATGTGGCTGGAATCTTTTTTCGAGGTGTTCAGCAAATTCTCGAGCTTTGCCTTCATTATTTCTAGCCCATTTCTCACCTGCTATTCTTATTGGGTGATTCTGCCTTATGGGGCTTTTAATTCTGTTGGTTGCTTTCCAAAGAGAATAATCAGTACTGTTATCATTAGTTAATTTTCTTAAATAGTTGCTGATTGATTCATCTTTCAATTCCTTGATCTCTCTTCTTAATTGAGTTGAGTGACATTGTTCAACTTAGTTTTATCTTGGGGGCCTTTGTTTGTTGCCAAACTCTTTTCGCTCTTCTTTTTTCTGCGAGGAGTTCCCTAATTCCCATACGGTAGTTGTTTCCCTTGATATTCGTTTTAATTTCAGGAGTATTTTCCCAAGCTGATTACTGTATATCGTTTACAAATTTGTGAACTTCTTTGTCTAATTGACTAACGTAAAATAAAATGAAAACCGTTATCATTTACTAATTTAATTAGCGAACCCAATCAAGTGAAACAAAATAAAACTGAAACGTTAGAACAATTAAACAATTAAAATAGTTAACAGTTCTCATCATTTACCTTCCTTTTTTTGGTATCAGTTACTTTCGAAACTAGGTACTCTCTCCATCTGCACAAAGGAATTAAGTGTTTAACGGTAAAATCGAAAGACCACAGCAAAATTTATTCAAAAAATAAGTGAACCAATAAAGGGGCCCGATAAAGGGGCGAATAACACAAAAAACTATTAATTAAATTTTAATTAATTCGTATAATTTCTAAACTTGAAACTCTTCAAAAATTATAATCAAACTGGAGTACAGTGAAAAAATCTTGGGAGATATTAAACCATAATCATCGACCGTGCTTGGATGGTACATAATTTAGAAAGTGATTTTCAAAATAAATGCCCCATTAGCCATTGTCACACTTGTCGATCAAATGTCTATATAATGATTGAGAAATGACTAGTTTTTAGAAAAAAAGTTCAAACCCAAAATAATTCTGCGTGGCTTAAATAAAAGTAAACAAACAAAACTTAAATAGCCGTAAATTATTGCGCAAAAAATCGAACATTTTTTACCCTAAGTTCGATAAATTAGTCACGGTATGCGGTACCTAAGAATTTCAACATGTTAATAAAACATATTTGCAATGATCGAATAGGGAAAAATCAAATTTTTTTTTTAAAAATCTAACCACTTCCTCGCTGCTGCTTCAAGATATTGTTTAAGACAGTATACAGTTACATAATCCATCTCTGATTTTACGATGTTGGTTATGATTGAAAACATAACAATAAACAAAAACGCAAAGTAAATCGAATTGTTAATGTTGTTGTATTGTGTTTTGTGGATGTTAAGATTGTTTTCTTCCATCCTAATCCATGCGGAACACTATACATAATTATAGAGACTTAAAGCTTTAATTTTTTGTTAATAGTTTTGATTGATTGTAATGTTTATGTTTACTACTATATTCGTACAATATAATTTATGGTTTGAAACAGAAATCTGCAAATCATTCTTCTAAAACATTTCACACACAAAATTTTTTATCTATTGAAGCACCGAAGCCGTGTAAAGATTGAGAAAAGAAGAATTTTGGTATATGTACAACCTCGTATCAAACTAGTTTTCTAATTCTAGAAATGGTTTTGAATTGTTTTTTAGATGAATGAGATTGCTGCATCGTTTTTTCCCCCAAATATAATGTACGCTTATGTAGTACAACCAAAATGCAAATTTTCCCAATATTAATCGGTCGTGCTTCATTTAATTCATCAAATGAAGGCCATTGCATTAAGACAATTTATAATCCTCCAAAAATTTTGTTAGAAAAACCTCAACTTTTAAATAAAAATCTCGGTCAAAATACTGGACGGAATAATAAAAGAAAATTTTGCAATCTAACCTTTGTTTACGGTCTATAATTTATGTATTTTCCATGTAGAAGAAAATTGCGTAATATTAACCACGAGATTAAATTTTTTCTTTAGTGAATTGGAAATGGTTGGTTGCTGTGTGAAAGGACAAATTTTGGTTTTTACCTTTAAATTTTTTTATTTCTATGCCGTGTTAATCGGACTGTTAATTTCCATATCGACGACTATTACTGTACTCGCGTATGCATAAACAAATTATGCAACAGTTGTTCTGTATTTGATCAGTGATTTGAGGAAATACTGAGTGACACGTAATTTTTGTTTTAATGTGTTACCAGATTGCATAAAAGTAATCGACGTTAATAACTTATTTAGGGCGCCTGCATAATTATTATGTCTTTTACAGGCCCTTTTTATAGTGTCAAAATTGATTGGCATCGCTTTTATGTGCGTTTAATTTACATGCGAAGCGAATAATTCCAAAGTTTAATGGTGACATTTTTCACAAAATACGTTAATCCATAATGAGACAGTGTACGTTATTTAGGATGAATGACTGATAGACAAATCAGTTCATTTAGCATGTGGACTCCGAGTACTAACGACCTTTATAAACCTTGTCTGCCAGTTAACCAATTTATCACTTTTCTTCACGGATCATTTATATCACAAAGAAAGAGATGTTTGTGAATAAAAACTTGGGAAGCAACAAACGAAGAGAGTGAGCATACGAAATTAATCAGGAAAGCAATAAAGGCTCGGAGGTAAAAACATTTCCTATGGTAGGAAACGGGGAAAAACCGTCAAACCACGCTAAACTACCGAACGTGCTGAAAGCCTATAAGGGTATCAGCGATGGTCATGGAGTTCCACAATACCTGAATACATGTGTTTCTTGTGAAAATGAAAAGCCACTTCAGCAACTTGACTTGGAAGAAAGTTCCTTTTGGGGAAAAAAGCAGGAGGTGCTCTGGTGCTTGACTATTGATGGAGTGTGTCCAAATCCATTATCATCGAACTAAGGCCCACCTGTGGTGGTTTGGCGTCTATTGGAGGGGGGGGGGATCAAAGTTGAGTAGATTGATCTACCAGCTTCGTAACCTTTCAGTAGGGTGCGCATCACGTGAGCTGTTCTGGTCTTGTCATTAGGCAGCTGCATGATGGGTACAATTGTGTAAGGGGTAACCTGTTCACAGTTCGCAAGTGTACGTACTGCCTCCTCGTGGCAACCACTGGTAACTAAGACAACTTGGCACATTTTTGGCCATTTGGCACAGGCTAAAGTACGGCGCTAAAGGAGAAAACCTTGACAAAAAACCCTAATCTAAGGTGGAACAGCATATGCCGAAAGATGAATGGCTGATAGGTTTATCAGCCCAAAATATGCGTACTCTGGATACCAGGCACCCTCCAGTTTTATTTAGCCTTCCTGTAGTAAAGCTGGGTGACCTACAGGTGATTTGCAATTCCCAGCAACTCGTAATAGTAAAATCAAACGGAATACGGGGCAGGAGTAGGAATATACGGGAGTGGGACAACCCTCTCGAGGTCCTTGAGCTCCAATGCTACCGTCTTTCTAGCGGAACTACATGCTGTAGTAAACATATAGGAGGGAGAGCAATAAGCCCAGATAGTATGTATCACGTACCGGGAGGCAGTATTGTCAGGTTCATTAAGAACCTGAATATTGACTCGACGGATAATTAAGCAGGGGCCAGCACAATAGATCTTTTAGGTCGCAGTGCAAAGTGGCTGATCGCCCGCATGGCCCCCTCAATAATAATAATAATAATAAGGCCCACCTGTGGCATTATGTTCATGGTTCCCTTCGGGCATATCAATATTGGCCTAGTCCTCGAGCCCTGTAAAATAGTAACCACGTCTTCTACACTATTGTGTACTAACGAAGAAACGCAAGGGAGAGATAGTGTTAACCTCAGCCTATTGCCCTGCCCACGGTGAAAAATCTCATCTAATATTGCGTATTAGCAACGCAAAAGAATTTACCATTTATTTAATTAATTAATTTATTTATTAGTTACCAACTTGAACTTTAAATCTAATTAAATTACGTGTAATTTGAAAAGAAAAAATTTAAACAAAAATCTGTAATAAAATATAAATTTACAACCATTAAAAATTGCCAAAAATTTAAAAGAAAATCGGACAGCAATTTCTTAAATAGTCCCTCGATAAATTAAAGTCAAAAACATCCCGAACTTTATCAGAATTTAAATTTTTCGTTCTTTTATCGCTCTTCATAAAATTTTTCGCTCTTGCTCCCAAAAATATTTTTTCACTATGCTGTGTGAGATTTTAAAATGATTTTTCTAATTCCTGTACCCTCTGATTGTGATTTTAATTTCTCGGCAGATGAATAGTAAATATGCCAATATGAGAAACCTCAACAGCTGCCAGATTCACAGAAAACTTAACAGTCAATATCATGAAAGTTATAGTCTGCTGATTTTTCTTTGAACTAGGTAGCTGTTGAGGTATATCTACTGTGAGGCGAATCGAAAATCGGTTAAGAAATAGCCAAGTTCTATCCTAATTGGCCTATTCCAAAACTTCATCCAAAAGTTATTTTAGAATCTCATTTCCAACGCAAATGTCGAATTTCCTCCAATGTACAATTCAGTCATATTCAAGAACAGTGTTCGAAAATTATTTTAGAATTCAAATGAACAATTGGTCGTTGATGCTCTAGTAAAAACCATGACATCCACCGACTGCAACTACTATTATTTGAACAAATAGTAAATTTGCGAAAGGTTGAATTTGAAGTGCAAATCCTGTAATACTAATGCCGTTTCTATTCTTCAGAGCGAACAAAGAGAAAAAATATGATAAAACAAACGCAATAGCGGAAGAGTAAGAGCATTATAATAAAATGAATGCTCCCGTTCTTCAGAGCGATATTTTTTGTTTTACAATATCGTTCCTTATGAATAGTTTTTTCAATATTTTTTGTTATCGCTCTTAAAAAAAATGAAGAGCAAAGACTGAAATGCCATAAAAATTTAAACTCTTAACTTTATTGAAAGCAAACGATGTATTATAAACAGGCTCATTTCCCCCATAAATACTAATACGAAACGGCAACTTAATATGAAATGATCTAGCGCGTAACTCACGAGCTGAAGCATAAATGTCAAAAAACTGCAGAATAGCGACGGTACCACGGTACGCGTGAAGAATGTAAGCAGGAACATTAATGTCTCTAAGAAGTCTCCGAAGGGCATACATCAGAAAGCACTTGTGGATTTTTTCACTATTATCTGAATAATTAATAAAAAATGGGTTCCATATGATAGCACTGTATTCATATTCATAATGTTGATCATGGTATTCTTTAACAAACCTTTTCACAAACCCCAGCATCGGGTTAGCCTTTGAAATGCAACCGTCCAAGGGTTTATGAAACAGCATGTTCGGAGTAAATGTAACACCCAAATCTTTAACGAACATAATTCTCTCCATAGCATTGCCATCAAGACGATAAATCAGATTGCAGACTACTTGTTGGTGATTAAAGCACGTTACCTTGCACTTAAAAAAATGTAAAATTAACTTTTGATCAGAACATCAAAAGGTGAAGTTAAATAGGCCGGATAGGAAATAGGTTTCATCTTTTACATTCGAAATAGTCTTAAAAATGTTGATGTCACCAGCATAAATTAGTGTATTGGAATGTTTCAAACAACTTACCACATCACTGATAAACCGAATAAAAAATGGGGGATCCAAGTGACTGAATGAGACAAGGTTTGAATTGATTACACCACAGACCAACAAGGGTCGGGAAACAGAAACTAGAATAGTCATTTCCGACATATTTTTCGATGCTAAATCAGTCAGGATTTTAGGATATCCTAATCTAACATTTTATGAGTTTTCAATATTTTACTGTAGTGTTAGTGAGTTTCAATTCTCATTTCCAATTTTAAACGTCTAAATATCTTTATCTATTATCGTGATACCGTAAATCAAAATATTAAGACTTTTGTATGAACTTATTGTCACACATCTTAACCATGATAAGCGCTTTAGTTGATTCACGATATCTCGGTAACAAATAAAGATATTTAAGTTAGGTTAGGTTAGCTTGGCTGTCCTGCAGATTAGATGGAGAGGCAGAGTAGATGGAGTACAGTTTCTTCCTCTTCTACAGTAATGATTAGAGGAGACTCCTAGTCTCCGCACATGTTCACCTATGATACAGTGTCCTGTAATAACCCCCACGACCATTACTAATATGGTGACGCTGAAGTGTTAATAGCTGTCTAGTTCTTGCTTGATCCAGTCTTGGCCAAATCTGCAAAATCTAGAGTTCGCTGCCCTCCTAGTTTCTTCCTGAAGAAAGAGTTTGTATGTAGCGAGTGGAATTTCAATATTTACCTTACTTGGTAAAGTGAGGCAATTTGTAACCTGCCGAGCGAGTTCATCTGCTTTCTATTCCCCGCAACACTGAAGTGCCTTGGCACCCACAAAAACAGCTCTCGGCTACCTTCGACGTAAGGAAATAAGCTTGTAGCGTTTTAAAAGCGGCCTGACTGTCCGTAAAAATGAGAATTTCCGTTACAGAAAAATGCTGCAATAGTCGGTGAGACGAAATGAGAGGTTCTCATTTAGTTTCTCACAGAAAACATCACAACCAACCCTACCATCCATTTTTGAACCATCCGTGAAGAAGTTCAAAACTTCAAAGATCAAGATCGACTTAGCCAGTCCTCCCTGGAGGAAATATCAGTACGAATCCTTTCCTCAAAATATGGTAATGAAATCATGTAATCGGTGGTACCAATAGCAACATCATCCGCATAAGCAACCACCCTAAAACCTTGCCCCCCACTTTGCGCTGTAACCACTTGTACAAACCTGCTAAAGGGGGGCCCGCCCAGCTTAGCCTCCACGATCTTGCAGCATCTGATCAAACCAGCCAATCAACGATTCATCGACACCCAGACTCGACAAAGCCCGAGTTATTGCCACCGGTTTAACGTTGCTAAAGGCACCTTCTATATCCAGAAAGATCACTAAGGAGTATTTCTTAAATTCTAGGGATTTATCAATAGGACAAATCAGGGAGGGTAGAGAGGTTTCTACTGATCTCCCTTTATAGTACACACGTTGAGATTTCGACCACCTAGCTCAATAGAGCCTTTAATGTCAGCTACTATTTATCTTTGAGAATGAGAGCTTTTTTCCGCCTTAGGTATAAATATTACGTTTTCCGCAGTCCATTTCCTAGGAATGTGGCAAATTTCCAGGCTACCCTTGAAGATAACTTCCAGCCAGGGTAGAGCCAAGGGTCAGTCAAACCAAGAACTAAAGCACCACATGGAATAACAAAATTAGTTTCCAAAATATAGCTTGAACCTGTTTAGGGCTCGTTTTCGAATGTCCAGAACGTGTTTCGAGGTTTGTTAATTCCTTTTACATATGTACATAAATAAAATCAGGCTTTCATTTTCATTTTTAGAAATTACTTTGTGTAGTCACAAATTCAGCACAACCTAGTTGTAAACATGTATTTTCTGCGAAAAAACTTTTGTTAACGATTTGGATCCTCAGTAATCAGGAGTCGTTCATATCCGTAAGCGACCGGTTTGTAATGGCCCCCAGCACGGGCCATTATATTTTTATGGAAACAATAGAAGCCATCAGGAAACTAAAGTGAGACTACATCAAGTTTCCAAACTCTGAGGTGCAAAAAGGAATTTCCGACATAAATGCCAGCTATTGTCTTTAGAAAATTAAATATTGTTATTTCCAGATTTTTGGTGCCATCGATGGGTGCCATATACCGGATGTATTATGTATATTATCGGGCTTGTTAGGGACAATTATTTAGATGTATAGCTATAAATAACAAACAAACCTGTTGGTATACCCAGCTCTGTTGACATTAAGCTTTGTCCCGTGTCTCCATCGTCCTCCGGGAAGATTTCATTAGTTTCTGAAAATAAATAGTTCAAATATGCTTATATTTTTACACAAATATAAATTACCGTATTCCATGGAGGTGGTAATATTGCGGTTCTGCTCTTGTTCGAGCCAATTCCTTTCATCAAAGTGGTACTCCTCATTAAATGAGCACGGTGCAACGGTGTAAGTATTTCGTTCAATTCGTTTCCAATTTAAGTTTGGAAAGTTAAAATCGCCCACGATGCACAAACTATCATTTTCTTCCATTTTGGGATGAATTTTATTTCCAATTATATCGATAAATTCCTTAAGGAATTCACTTGTAGATTTCCCGGGAACATACGTAGCACAAATGAAAAGATTTCCTTTGGCCATTTTTACCTTTACTAAAAGGATTTCAATATCACCGGATGCAATATTAATTTGTAGACATTTGTACTGATTTATTACAGCTATTAGTAGACCACCACCAACATCCAGACACTCTCCAGTTTCGTGCCGATCTCTGCGAAAAACTATATAATAGGCAGGAAAGAATTTCTCATTCTTTATAGCAGGAATCAGCCATGTCTCAGTTATGACAATGATGTCATAATCTTCTTCCATAACCGATGTAAAAAATTTATCCACTTTTGTGCGCATTCCACCCGTGTTATGGTAATATATATTAAGCCAATATTTATCGTTAGTCATATAATTACCCACTTCTTCGTCACCATTATTAGCATCAATATTATAAATAGTCGTATTATCGTTATTATTATTATTATTAGTTATATTATTACTGTCATTATTATTAATAATTTTTTCGTAATTAACTAAACTGGAGACTGTATGCGACGGCTCCGTTGAAAAAATTGACGGTAAATATCCGGATTCACAAATTCTTTAACCAGTACACCCACTGGCCACATATTTCCGTCCAACAATCTGTCCACCCACCATGTTTGCTGAAGTGTTCACTTTAAATGAAGCATACTCCATTTCAAACCGATGCTTTAATTTAAGGCAATGAAAATCGTAAATATCA
The DNA here is from genome assembly GCA_958295665.1 of Tipula vernalis. Taxonomy (NCBI): domain Eukaryota; kingdom Metazoa; phylum Arthropoda; class Insecta; order Diptera; family Tipulidae; genus Tipula; species Tipula vernalis. The sequence continues at coordinate 84,732,021 of OY282559.1, read as the reverse complement.
AATTTACCCTTGATATACTTCATAATTTCAGCTTCCGTTGTTGAATTCCGAAGGCGAGAAATGAAAAACCATTTTCTTGCATCAGCTGCACAAATGACATTATCAACTGCAACTGCTGACCCAATAATAACATTATTTCCAATAATATTATTACTATTGTTTCTGTTATTGTTGCATTTTGACTGCGACGATATATCAGCTATTAACTTACTGGTACTGTTACTTGCATCAATGGTAACGGTTTGATCAATAATTGTGTCTTTTGACCGAGTGTTTGATGATGGCCCAGTTCCAGTTGTGACATTTGTATCACTATATACAATCCAATCGTATTGATATCGTTATTTTATCCGAAACCTGGACAAGTCCAAATAGCAATTTAACTTTTAACAATTACAATCTTATTACTGATGACAGACCGGATGGTTTTGGTGGTGTAGGTTTCTTAATCCACAAAAAACTTTCTTGGAAAATTATTGATTTAAATTTTCATTACATCCGTTTTCAAGCTTTTAAAATTAAACTCAAATTTAAAATTACTGATTTTAATATCATCTCTTTTTATAATAACTCTGTTAATAGACCTCAGGAAATCATAACGAATTTGAACATCTTATTACTCAAAATCTAGATAACTGTTTAATAGCATGAGACATAAATATTCATAATAGTCTTTGAGATAGTTCATTAACCCCTACTTACGACAGAGTGGGTGATAAAATTGTAGATATAATCACTGCTAATAACGTCTTTTTATTGAATTACGGCTCTCACACAAGACAAGATCTTTTCAGAAATAATTCTTCAGCACTGGACATTACTTTGTGTTCAATCAATTTAATTGAAATACTCTCATGGAGAATTGATCGCATTAATTTAGGAAGTGACCATCTTCCAATACTTATTGACTTCAAACTAAACTATTATCAAAAAAAAAAAAAAAAAAAAAAAAAAATCACAAACTGGTCAAAAGTAGTGACAGATTTTGATCTAATTACTATTGATGATTAATGTAATGTTGAAGAACATCTAGAAAAATTAATTTCTGAAAACACCTCTATTATCACAAGCAAGTAAAATTACTTTCAAACCTAAACCTTGGTGGAATGACCTTAAACAGAGACCTTAAACAAAAATATTTTTACCGCTATTGAACTAAAAAAATCTGTACATAAACTTAAATTAATAATCAGAAGAGAAAAGAAAAAATCTTGGAACATTTTTTTGATGAGCATAAATTATAAAACTAACAACTCCGATCTCTGGAACAATATTAATAAAATTAAAAATAAAAAACAATCCGACTACAGAATTTTAGAAAATGAAATAATTTTTTAAATTATAACTGTCCTTTCTCCTTTGACTCCTCTGCTAATCCCACTAATAACCTCAATTCTAATATTAATCCCGCGGAATTTAAAAACACCGAAATTCTTGACATCATTAAAAACTCCAATAATACTGCTCCAGGATATGATAAAATCTCATATAAAATCTCATTAAACAATTAGTTTCCACTAATCTTAACCTAATCAATATTTCTTCCATTTTCTACGAATAATATTCTTAACTATTACAATTTTGGTTTTAGAAAAATCAAAAGTATCACTGACTATTTTATTGAAATAATGTTTAAATTCATCAACTCCCTCAAACAACAAAACAAAAAAAAATTGTTTTAATTAACATTGACATTTCCAAAGCTTTTGATAATGTAGATAAAAATATTTTATTAAATATCTTTAAAAAATTCAATTTCCCTAATAACATTACACATTGGATTTCTCAATTTCTTACTAATAGAATTATTTCTATTCAAAATATCAATCAAGCTTCCACCCACTACACTAATAAAGGCATTCCTCAGGGTAGCTGTTTGAGTCCAACCCTTTTTAATATCTATAATACTTTTTTACACGACATTAATAACCCCTATACAAAAATTTTCCAATACGCCGATGATATTTGCATTTTAATTTCTGCCGATAATCATGATAACTTACAATTAATAACAGATTCTACTTTACTCTCCAAATCTCTAAATTTAAAAATTAATAACATATAAAAGAAAGATTAACTACTAAAATACTGGGTACAACTTTAACTAACAGACTTTCATTATCAAATCATTATACAAGTTTAAAAGCAAATATTTCCAATTCCATTAACTTACTTAAAACACTCACCCATTTCAATGAAGGTGTAAATCCTGAAACAATGATCAATATTTTTAAAGTAATCGTTAAATCAAAACTTCAATACACATATGTTTTTACAGACACCAAATATAAAAAAGATCTTAAAATCTGTCAATCTATTAAAAATGCTTGTCTGAGAGCTTGTTTAGGCTTTTTAAGAACTACTCCGATTCCAGCTATTTTATCTGAATCCCTAGAAATATCTTCAGATCTGGATTTTATTAAATTATATTACAAAAAATCTATATAATAATTCCAAAATTGGTAACGACATTAAATTTAACAGATCCCTTCCTTAACTTAATAACTTATATTCTAACTATTCTTTTCTCTCCAAATTTAAACCATTTCATATAAAACAAACTACTCCCACTAATTTTAGCATCATAACAAGTATTGAAGGAATTACAAACAAAAACCTTATTAACCATTCTGAACAATATGCGTTATCTATGGCTGAAATTAATAAATATAATAACTTTGTAAAAATTTCCACAGGTGGTTCTATAATTAACAATAAAGCCGGAATTGGAATTTTCGTTGAGGATAAAAATTGAAAATTCGCCATCCAACTAAATAACCCTACTGATATTAAAAATATCGAAACCATTGCTATCAAAATTGGAATTACCATATCACTAATTATCAAAAATAATAATATTATCATTATTACTGACTCTCAAAGCTCTTGTATTTCCTTAAAAACGGTTCTATCACACGATACAAATAGACACTGTAGCGGCTCGTATCGAAATACACTTATCAAATACACTCATCAAATTCACTTATATAATAGATTCATTCGTTCACCGCTACAATACCAAATATATCAGCGCTGACTCATTCAAGTTATACTCTCATAACAGACATCTTTTAATTTTTTCGGTCTTTTAAATTGTGGAAATACATTTCTTTCTTAAAATATCGATAGTTTAGTTTACCTTTTTCTGTAAGATAAATGGTGAAAAATAATAATAAATTAATTGTATTTTTAACCAACAAACACAGTGAATAAATCGTATTGAATTAGTGTTATACTCGTAAATATCAAATTGTGCGTTTTTAATTACAAACGAAAAGTGCCAACTCTCTTACAGTGGTGACCATTCGACGCCCTTTTTAGGGAAATTGAACCAAACTGCCTGTTGATTATTTTTTTTGTGTTCTACAATCAAATACATTTTTGTTTTGTTAAACCTATTTAAACAAAAATGAAAGAAAACGTCTATTCCTCTGTTCTACGTAGTGAAAATTTATGATAGTGGTTTGAATAACGCAAATATTATAACATTTTGGTGCGCGACAAAAAATTAGTTATTAATTAATGCGCCGGTAGTGTTAATAAAATGTCACATCGAATTCAAAACCCATCGTGAATCGGAGTCGACAAATATTATTACATTGCGAAATTAAACGCAAAAATTGAAGTAACGGGAGTTTGGACACATACAAACAAAATTGTGATCGCATAGCGAAACAGCAACAGGATACAAGTTTACTGTTTGTTTACATTAGATATACTTATTTACAAGTTATAAATTGCAATAATAATAATAATAATAATATTTTATTGACTAAAGCGTAAGCCGATGGCTTTTGTGCATAACATTTTTACAATTTAATAACAAACTTAAAATTAACAATTAACATTTTAAATAAAGTATAACAATGAACAAAACAAACTTCCACTTACATAATCAATAAAAATTTACAAATATGTACATGTTCTATGTTATAGATTTTAACATAACAGTTTTAAATTTAGAAACAGAACTAATATTTTTTAATTCCATTGGCAAACTGTTCCAGGTGAGAATCGCCTTTATCAATCCGGAGTTATGGTAAACATTTGTTCTATTTAGTGGCAAATTAATATTCCTTGTGCGTAACGATGCAGAAAAATTTAATTTATCATACAAGTACGTGGGTATACCTGATTTTATTATACGGAAAATAAACATGCAGTTCTATAACGGTAAAACTCAAACAAGTCGCATCCAAGGATTGAGCTCCTAAATTCAGATATATGGTCAAACTTTCTAAGGTCATAGACGTATCTCACACAATTATTAAAAGTAATCTCAAGTAAATGTTTTGAGGAACTATCACAATTAGAAAATATCACATCACAATAGGTGAAAATTGGAATAATTAAAGTTTTGACAAGATATATACGTAACTTAACAGGACAAAACTTTTTTATTAATCTAAGCGAATATAAGCTATAGTTAACACGCTTACACAGAGAGCTTACATGATCAGTCCATGTAAGAGTAGTATTCAATACTAATGCTAGGTTATTAATTGTTGGAACAAATGAGATTATATCATTATTCAAAACGAGCACAGGTTTTATATAATGTACTTTATGTCTAGTTAAAAATAAAGCTTTACTTTTATTAGGATTAATAGAAAGTGAATTATTACTAGACCATAACGATATCCTATTCAGATCGGCATTAAGTTGTATAATTAAGTCATCCAATGTTACCAAATCACCACCAATATATAACTGCAAATCATCAGCATAAAGATGAAATTGACAGTTTAAAATATGCCAAGGTAGGTCATTAATGTAAATAGAAAACAGTAAAGGGCCTAAAATTGATCCTTGAGGAACTCCAGCAATTACATCACTTAGGTTAGAAAAATCATCACCAAGTTTGACGAACTGTTTCCGGTTACTTAAATAAGAATGAAGCAACATAATAGCGGAATCAGAAAACTTATAATACAATTTTAACTTTTGTAGCAATTGCGTATGATTGACACAATCAAAAGCTTTTGAAAAGTCTAATAAAACTAAAACAACAAAGGAATTACTTTTATCCAAGATAGCAGTTATATCATCAACTATATTTACAAGTGCAGTAGTAGTACTGTGGCCAGATTTATATCCTGATTGAAACTTGCATAAAAAATTAAAATTATTAAGATACTCAAGAATTTGAATTTGTATAATTTTTTCAAGAACCTTGGATAGTGCAGGCAAAATACTAATTGGACGAATATCACTTATATTATTGATTACATCCTTTTTAGGAATGGGAATAATCGAAGCCACTTTCCACAAATCCGGAAATACAGATTTAGTCAAGCATTGGTTAATGATGAATGTAATATGTGGTAAAAATAAATCAATAAATAGTTTCAGTATTTTGAAGTTTATCATGTCATATGCCATCACATCTGATCTAATGACACGGATTGCATTCAACACCATAAGTTCATCTACACAATCAAAAACAAAACCACAATTATCAGAACCAGTAAAATTTAAATCAGGTAACGGCAATACCACTAAAGATTCAGAAAGTTTACTAAACCCAGCTAAAATGTCATCAGCGGAAAAGTCAATAACAGCTTCAGTCGAAAAACATGATATACCAAGCTTTTTTAAATTGTTCCACGTTATTTTAGTATTACTCATATTACCAAAATAAAACCGATTTTTAGCTTGATTAATACACCTGTTTGTTTTATTTCTTAAATATTTAAAAGATTTTAAATAAAATTCTGATTTAAATCTTTTATATTTACCATAAGCCAGATCTCTACGCTCCATTAAATTTAAAATAAAAGCATTTAACCATGGAGCTGTGCGACACCTCCTAATGCCTTGTTTTCGTGGTACACAATTCCTATCCAACTCTAAGATATTTGAATTAAATACTTTAATAATATCATTTACATCATGATAAAAATAAAGATCATTCCAATCTAACGAAGAGAAACCAAGTAAAAAGTCATCATAATTAATTGCCTTGTAATCAGGTACCACAGTATAAGAAATTTTATCTCTAATACGGCTGAACCTATAACAGGCAAAAATCAAGTCATGATCGGAAATAGCTGGAACAGCAAGTTGACCAAAAGAAATGATATTGTGTATATCAGGCTCATGCAAAATAATTAAATCCAAAAGACTGCTATCTAATCTTGTTGGGTTAAAACATAAATAGCTTAAATTATTTAAACTCAAGCAAGCACTAAGTTTATTATTAATTAACATATTAAAGTTAAAATCCCCACAACAAATAACTTTTTCATACTGGGATAAGTATTGTGAAAACACAATTTGTAAATTAGTTATATCATCAGTACCAGCCGGAGGAGGATTATAAATAACTAAAACAAGAATTTTACCAAAACACCCAATGACCTCAGATGCTAAAATTTCAAGTTTGCCCAAAGTTCCACAAAATAATTTATTGGTTTTTAATGTACTCCTAAAATATATAGCAACCCCACCCCATCGCGTGTTGTTAACTCGATCAAATCGCATTATATTATAATTATTAATATGAAGCGACCCGTTTGAAATCTTATCGTCAAGAAAAGTTTCTGTCAAAGCAAGGAAATCAAATTTATATTCATTCAATAAAATAACAATATCATTAAAATGTTTTACCAAACTACGGACATTTTCACAACTACGAAAAAAACTCGTACCAGGTACTAGGTATGTACAAAATACAACCGTATTACAACACAAATAAAAAACAACTTTCATCTAAAGCCGTGTTTTCCATGAGAACTGCACTAGAACTCGATAAACTTTAAATTCCTTTTATTCTATGTAAAACGAAAAAAAATAAATTCATAAAGCGTGAATGTGTAGTGTATTTGATATAATTACATATTTTAAATTTAAAAATTTCCCCCTTCAGTTATTTCATCAATATTTTCTTATTTCTTGCTGACGTCATTACACGCAACTACACTCGATAAATTCATGGGTTTATCCAGTGTAAATAAAAAATAAGCTATAATTGCCATTATTTATTGCTGTAACAACTTAAAATGTGTATTTATGTGAAATGCACTACACATTATCACTTTATGAATTTAATTTTTTTTTTGTTTAAATGGAATAAAAGGAATTTAAAATTTATCGAGTTCTAGTGCAGTTCTCATGGAAAACACGACTTAAAACATTTTTCTCTCTAAAATTAAATTTACATGGCAACGAGTATTCCGGAATAGACTCAAGGCGAGTAAAAATTAACACCGCCATTGCTTAGCATTGCAATACAACAAAAAAATAAGAAGAAAAAGAGCACCAACGGGACAACAACAACACAAATGTAAACATATCAAATGCAATTGGTATATTAAACGAGAACAACAATAACAAAAAAAAAAAAGAGGAATTACAAGAAACAGCGGATCAACGGAAGCAACGGGCCATCATTAACAACAGCAGCAGATTATCACAGATGAGTTTTATTTTTATTTTCATTCAATACTTACTCACATTTTGTATTCATTCAAAACAACTTTATTTTCGCAATCAAAATTTTTTTTATTGTTCTAAAATTTAACGTAAACCATTTTCATTCATTTATTTATCAAATTTAATTACAATTACTTAACTTCTTGTATACCTACATATTAATTTGAATTTATTGTTTATTTTTTTTTATTTTACTTCTGTCATGTAAATTTTTCACCATTTTGCGCGGGTCATTTATATTCATAAAACAAAAAACAATCCTTCAATTAGTGCTTGTGTTATCTACACGCACTTTTAAACGAATCGAATTATTTCTCATTTTTTTCCCGCTAGTTGCCTATCTATATTTATCGATAGTTGTATATTTTTTTTATTATCATTGTTTGCTTCGGTTTTCTTGTGATTCAAGCAAACCAGTGGGGCAATTTGATCACGAGACACACATCGACTTAAATCAAATCGCAAACACACAAAAAGTTGACCTAGAACTTCAGAATTTATTTTCTGGTTCCGAATGTCACTCTGGTTCATCAATGAGACTGGACATTTTTAAATTACCTGGCCTCGAAATTATCTGCGAAACATCTACTGGGGGCAATCGCCCATACATTGCACCACCACTGCGGCGTCGAACCATTTTCGACACACTGCATAACATTTTGCATCCGGGAGTCCGTGCAACTCGTAAGTTGATTACTGCTCGCTACTTTTGGCCTAATATAAACAAAGACGTAGGCAATTGGACTCAGTCTTGTTTATCCTGCCAACGTGCCAAAGTCCAACGGCACATTAAATCACCTCATAGACAATTCGAAATTCCACCTGGCCGTTTCGAACACATCCACTTAGACATCCTAGGACCATTGCATCCGTCTAATGGATATTCGTACTTACTCACTTGTGTCGACCACTTCACTCGCTGGCCCGAAGCATACTGCATGGCCAACATGTCAGCTGCAACCATTGCCACCACTTTTGTCAACAATTACGTATCACGATTCGGTGTTCCCCTTCACATCACAACTGATCAAGGAACGGAATTCGAGTCCAAACTTTTATCAGAGTTAACGAAACTCCTCGGTTCACATCGGATACGGACAATGGCTTACCATCCGCAAGCAAATGGCATGGTCGAACGCTTCCATCGGCAACTCAAAGCCGCATTGATGCCAGAAGCAATACAATTAATTGGAGCTCGGAAATACCTATTGTACTACTGGGAATTCGAGCAACAGTGAAAGAAGATCTGAAGTGCGCACCAGCCGAAATTGTTTATGGCCAAACCATCAAGCTACCCGGTGAGTTCTTCATCGATAATCCTCTTCCATCACTTCCAACTGCCGACACAGTCATCGACCAACTGCGACAAACCATGCAGAACCTTGTACCCAAATCAACCCGTCCATCCAAACAAGATGACGTTTTTGTTCCGAAATCGCTCAACAACTGCGATTTTGTCTTCATTAGAACAGACAAGGTTCGCACGGGATTATCTCCTCCTTATGAAGGTCCGTATAAAGTCATACGTAGACTAAGGAAAAAATTCGTCGTATCGGTTAATGGTAAAAATTTCAACATTTAAATCGATCGACTCAAGCCAGCATATGGAATTCTCTGTTCGGCTGATCAAATATCAAGCATTCGAACACACAAAACCGTCCGGATTGCAACTACTCATTCAATCATTCCCTAGGGAGGGGAAAATCACTTGCGGAGGAGTCCTGTAGCGGCTCGCTCATATCGAAATACACTTATCAAATACAATCATCAAATTCACTTATTAAATAGATTCATTCGTTCACCGCTACAATACCAAATATATCAGTGCTCACTTATTCATGTTATACTCTCATAACATAACCGCAACCGCTTGACCATCTGCAAGTGGTCGCTGCCCTAAAACAATTCATGCGAAGAAAACAAAAGCAAAACAATTCATTTTATTATTCATCCTCTTCAAATTCCGTGTTTTTAGACATTGCGGTTTTACGCTTGCATATACATACAGTGGACATCTTTTAATTTTTTCGGTTTTGTAAATTGTGGAAATACATTTCTTTCTTAATATCGATAGTTTACCTTTTTCGGTAAGATAAATGGTGAAAAATAATAAAAATTAATTGTATTTTTAACCAACAAACACAGTGAATAAATCGTATTGAATTAGTGTTATAAATATCAAATTTTGCGTTTTTAATTACAAACGAAAAGTGCCAACTCTCTTACAATACTATGAAAATCAAATTATTGGCACTGTCGGCCATAATCGAATTAAAAATTTTGTCATTCATTGGTTCCCGGGTCACTGTGGCTTAAAAGGAAACACTGTTGGCAGATGGTTTAGCTAAAAAAGCAGTTTTTTCTCCTCCTCATTTTCTTGATAATGAATCTACTCTTATAGACCTATTTAATGATATCTCCAGATCTATGAATAATAAGTGGAAGGAAATCTACACATCGATGTGTAATTCATCTGGTCATTTTTATAAACAAATTTGTCCTTCTCCAAGATCATCTTTCCTCTTTAAAAACTCTAGTTTTACATACTGTCAAACCAGATTAATCTCGGGTCATACAGTTAACAAAAAAATTAAATTCCTTTTGGGACTTGAAACTTCACCTAATTGTGAGATTTGCAACACCGTTGAAGATAACGAACATATTATTAACGATTGTTTCATATATAACAATATAAGAAATAATTTTCCACTTTTATACAGAAAGTCCTTATTAAATATCTTAAAGGATCCGAGAATGGAAGAATATAAAATATTGTGTAATTTTGTGGATAAAATTAATTACAAACTGTGAAGACTACGTTTAATTTTTATTGACTCATTTTCACACAACGATGTTTTCGTTTTGGAATCATTTTATTTTTATTTTTATTTGTACTTTCTTAAAACATTATATTACTAAGACTTATGAATATTATATAATTTAATTTAAAAATTTAATAAAAAAAAAATTATGAATTAATATTTAATTTCTAAACTTTTATTAATATTATGTACATATTATTTCATTTTTCTTTCTAATTCTCTTCATTTAATAATTTTTATTTTCATTTAATCTAATTTAATTATTGAATTTTATTTTATATAATTATGCTTAATTTAATTAATTTTTAAGTCATTTAATTTATAAATCTAATTTCAACAATACACAATTTATTCAACCCTCCAGAACCTCCCCTGAGTAGTCTCTGGAAATCTGGGCTGTTCTCAACTCACTGGTCTTATGAATTGAATGATCTGACCTGAGCAAACTTAAAAACAAACAAACATTTCACTTCTGGTCATCGTATAGGTTTTCATAATATACTTTTATTGTGTTTATGTTTGTTTGTTACTATAAAATATCAAAAAATATAGTCGGGTCGGGTATTTTTGATAGATTGATGATATCATATTTATTTTTAATGTGTTAGACGCTAACATAATTTTGCATATTAATGTTTTGTTCTTGTCATTCAAACGAAAATTGTAATATACTAATCTCTTCTTTTTTTACAAGGCAAACATTTTTCTTCATCTATATCGAGCATAATGCAAAATAAGAAATTGGAATAAATTATCAAGTTATTTCTAGTAGGCTCTGAAATAATTGAAAAAACTCAATTTTTACAAACCAACGCGACTAAATGCTCAGGAGATTAGTTTTTAAATCGATTTTTCATTAACAACAATAATTATGTTTTATGTTATTCAAGCTTTGGTTAAATTTTAAATTGGGAAAGCATCATATGAACGAAAAAAAAAAATATCGACTTAATAAAAATCTCGAATGAAATTCAGAGATCGAAAAAAAAAAATATCGAAATAAAAATCTCGATTTAAGAAAATCGAAAATAATTAACTCGAGTACAAAATATCGTTTTCCCGATTTGACAAAATATCGAATTCGAGATTTTGATAATTGGTTTAATATATGTAGAAGAGAATCTCAGTTAATTAAAATACATTAGCTCAATTTAAAATTTTATTAATAATATTTCAACAATAATACAATGCACAAGTAAATATTTAATTTAATTTAATGTTATAAGCTAAACCTTTCAAAAAATTTAAAGGGTTTAATGAAAGCTGGTGTTCCAAAATATGTTTTATATTGTTATTTTTCGAAACCAGTTCCCGGTTTAATTTTTTGGCATTACCGGCAATGACTTTTTCTATCATGGTCATACTATTAACATATTCCACTTGCAAATCTTTAATTAATTTATAAACGCCAACGTGTGATCTACCTAAAATAATTTTAAGACGTCTATGCCATGCCTCAACGTTATTTTGTGTTCGCGGCATATGATCTGTTATAAGTTCGTTAATGGACCATAGTAAAGGTGGAAATATAGGACTACTATTTTTTGTGCCATACAAGTAGTTCTTTTCAAACCAAGGCAACATTTTATGTCTGTTCTTACATAAATAAGGCTTTATGGTTTCGTAATACTTAATTATTTCAGTGTCTGGTAAGAAAGCTAGGCATTTCAACATTCTCATGTTGAGCGAGAATTGTTCATCACTCCCATATTTAGGTGTTAATTTTTCATGTTGTATCCTCCGAAACAAAATTTGTCCAAAATGAAAATAACATGCTTTGTGGAGTGCGCTTGGAAAGTAATTTTTGACGCATTGATCATTGCAATCTCGAAATCGGTCATCATATACTTGGGTTTTAGTTCAATGTTATTATAGCAAGCTATATGCAGGATTTCATAAAAAATTTCATTGTAACAGTCTTGCGATTTGGCACTCATAAGGCAAAATAATAATGGCATAGTAACATCTCCTATACGCCCATGAATAGTAAATAGTTGGGTCATTATGCTAGGAACCACATTAAATGTTCCATCCATAAGCCAAATTTTTGTTTCTGATAAGTAGTAGATGCTTTTGATTGTACCCATTACAATAATTTTATTTTTACCGAAGGTCTTCTCCGATAATACAAATAAATCACCTAAAAATAATTTAATTTTTTTTTTATGGAACAACTTTCAAGTTAAATGTTTTACCTTCAACATGCATCAAATGAGTTGGAATTGTTATGGATTCCAAAGAAGTGGGTTCCTTTATAGTATTCCTCCTTACATATTTGATCTTATTTTTCAGTGCTTCTTTTTTTGGGAGATACACCCTACAATTACTTTTACAGCTGATCAAACCGTCATTGATAATTTGCGATTGCGGTCGTGTTGAGTCAAACGCCAGCTGTTTAATAAACTCGTTAGTTTTTAGTACCTCGATACGACTAGCGACAGGTTCATGATTGTGCTCTTGTGACAATTTTGTAATTGTGTGTTTACCACAATCTAACTTCGTTGATAATCGTCCTCGACAACCCATTTTTTTTTATTTTCACATGACCACCTAAAAATTTCGGAAGTGGTTTTTTCTAAATTGTAAGAAAACCCGTTCAATAATAACTTATCTCTGTTTTTATTGGTTTTAGTTGGTGATTTGGCGTCTACTGGAGGGGGGATCAAAGTTGAGTAGAGTAATCTACCAGCTCCGTAACCTTCCGGTAGGGTGCACATTACGCGAGCTGTTCTTGTCATGTTTTAGGCAGCGTTGTGCCGTATTGTCTACCTGGCGTAATTTATACATTGTCTACACGTGTAGACAATGTATGTAGAAAATTAAATTATTCACGTCGACAATATCGAAAATGTCGAAAATGTCGAAAAAAATGGTTTCTGTGAGCAAAATAGTATTTTAATTTTTTGCTAATATACTATCTACGGTGTGAAATCTGTATCAAATTATCACCACAATAAACAAAAATAACCATATAATAAGTATGGTTCATTAGAATAAAATAAATAACCAGAATTATGGTTCATTTAGAAAGTTAACTTTATTATTTATAACTTTTAATTATCTACAGACACAAAAAGCGAAAATTTATTAATTTATTATCCATCTACAGTGTTGTCATCTGTTGGTTTTTAACATGCCCTAAGTAAACGTTTACTGACATCTAGCTGCATTTGAATAAAAGAAAATAATTTTAAAAGTGTAAATCATTCTTGTAGTAGTAGTCGACCATTTTTCTTATCTGTCAAAAACGAAATTTGACAAAATAAATAAAATTATAATAATAATAATAATAACAATAATTAAAATTTACTAAAATTAAAAAAACTTAAGTCAGAATCATTATTTTCCTGCCTTATTTAATTTCCTTTATTATCCATGTTATGATCACCGAGTCAAATGAAGAAATTTTATATTTTTGTATTTTCGGCTGTCGAACGACGATGCTGGACAAAAAGTGTACGAGAAATTAGTTAAGGGTTATGAAAAGTATAAACAATTTTAGGATAGTTCAATTCGAAAAATTGTATTTTTATGTTATTTTTGTATGTTTGCGGAATAAAATAAGTTACCAAAATAAATGTGTTTTATGTAATGGCACAGATCGACCGGCTAGAGCGTAGCCATTTTCTCACCTAAATGGATTTAATTTACTATAACGAAAAGTCAAAATTTTAAAATAAATTTTTAAACTCATTTTCATATTTATTCCAAAATGCAAAATGTACAAAAAAATAAAAATATTTTATTGCTTTTTAATAACGCCAAGTCGTGATGGATCTTGACTGGGATAATGAACCCCACCCGGTGTTGGTGATATCACTCCGCTTTGGGCTGCAACTGCTGCCGTTGATGTTGCTAAAGCCGTTTGTGCCGTTGCCGGAATTGGAATAGCCTGAGTATTATATGCCTGACCATAGGTGCACCAGGTATCATTTCCAGTGGTAATTGATGTAATTTCACACCAGGTGGTAAAACTGCCATTTCAGATGATTGCAAATTAAAATAATCATTAGGATTTGGTGGCAGAGATAAAGCACCGGGAAGGCCTGGCACCGGTTCAAATATATATTGTCGAACTGTTTTCGCAACAGATACACACACTGTATACTCAGATCACAAACAGTATACCCTATTAAAAACTACATCGCAAATATAACTGACACTTTTTGTGGTAGATTTCTACAATACAAAACGAAATGTATTTAAATTAAGAAACGGTATTCACGTATTTTTTATTCATTCCTTAAATTTTACTAAAATTTTCTTCATTTTTCATCGGATTAAAATGTAATAAACCATCAGCAGTTCGATAATGGGTTTAATTCTTTTACAGTTTACGCCAACAGTTTTTGATCTATCAATGCTTATTAATGAATTAACCACTGATACAATGGGATTCTCAAATTTTTCCCATACAAAACATATGTAAAGTCCAATTTTTTTTACCCCAATTTTCTTGAATAAAAACTTTTATTGATTTGAAATATTATTATTGAAATGGTATCTAGAATGTTTATTTTACACATCATCAAAAATTCTTTAAGAGACAAGTGTTTTATTAATTCACTATGATTAAATTAAAATAAAAACTAATTTGCAATAAATGCACCAACACAAACGCAATAATATTGAGCTTTTAAATAAAATGTATAAACAACAATTGATTGGGTCACAGAGCCATCCATTGGTGAAATTACAGCGTATATTACAAAAAGCATCAATTAACTATTATTATAAAACTCGCCGACGCGGGGCGTAATTTCACAATTTATCTCGATTCGTTAACAAATATAAGTAAGTATCACAAAATATTATATTGTACCCGTTTCACCCTCTTAAATTAAAGATAACTCAACCTGCGAGAATGCCGTTTCAAGTGCGGAACAGTGACCGTCATTTACAGAAATACCCGGTACAAATTTAGGTTTGGATTATTGCGTCATAAAATTAAAGCGAACGGATTTAAAGGTGCGATCAAATGAATTCATGTTTTGCAGAGAAGAGAATTATTCGTTGATGTTTAATTCAGCTATTTTTCGATGCATGATGGGCTATTCGAGAAAATATTTTTGTTCAGTGGTGTGTAGTTGCCAAATCATTCAAATGCTAAGATTCGGGAACCAGTATAAAATGTATCCACAAATTTGCCATTCCACATTTTGTCATGATTGCTTCACAGTTTATCACAAACTTGCGAAACGTATGGCCTATTCAAAAATGAAGAAAATAAATAAAAGAAATCCTGAATCAATTGAGTCCTTTAAGAACATGTGCTGTAACGTCGAAGGAATTATTTGCGGTCGTTAGGATCGGAATCACACTATGTTTCGTTCGTTAAAACGGACCAAGGACAAAATTATGGGCCATAGTGTTTGCTTGACGATACTACATGTGTATGTATCAAAGTGAGGAACTGCGTAAATATAAATAAGCTGTGCGGGACTATCCTTATTAGACAAATATGTACGAATAATAATACATATAATAAATATAACTTGAAATTAAATTTGCTAAAATACACCAATTTTCGTTTTATTTCGACTAAACATTTTTGAATTAAGAGACATCTTTTGATCGGTTTTGGAAACATAATAAAGCACAAAATTTTGATAATCGGCTGCAATTTGTATTTTTTTATTTAAATAAAACATTTTATATTATCTAATTTAAATATTTTATTTTCCTAAATTTCAAATAATATTTATTTACAAATAGGTATATATTAAGATATATACATATTTGCAAATAAATATATGTATTTTTATAAATGACAGTTGTTATGATTTTTTGTATTTTTTTGGCCATATTGTAGAGGGTGATCCATCAAAAGCGACATAGTTCTTATAGATATTTGTAAATATTGAAAATCATGCCTTTATTTCTGAATAAAAGTTTGATTTTATATTATAAATGGGAAACCATAATTTCTTTATCACTTCCGGTCGTTTACGATTCTATTGTAAAATTTTGTATGACCTTTTTGTATATAATAAAATGGCATCAAGCAGTTCGCATTGAATTACCCTATATTTAAACTATTTGGTCTATTCAGCCAGTTTACACTTGCTTTCTTGCATTACGTTTCTCACCTTGTTCCCTTCCTCTGTACCTACAAACACAATTTCGAGGTTAGGATTCTTTAATTCTTTTTTCGCCAAACATTTTTTTTAATTCAAGCAATTTCTTCGCACTAATACAAACAAAAACGATATATCAAATATTTCAACGTTGCATTATTTTTTTTCGTTTTCGTATTTTATCGACGTAGTATTCGTGAGGAATGGCTAGCATTCATAAAAAGGGAATACTGAATAAAAAAAAACTTAGATAAATTAATCAAAATAATTTTCCCTAGGAAATTGCTGTTCTCATCCTTTACATATACATAGACAAATAATTCAAAAGAAACGCGTTTCAAGAAACTAGTGTAAACGTCGATTAATTTTTTGAAAGCAGAGAAACGTAATGCAAGAAAGCAAGTGTAAATTGGCGGATTGACGATTGGAGGATTACGAGTACCACGTAGCGAAAAAAATTGGAACTGATCTAGCTATCCCAATTTGACGTTTAAGAGGTGATTTACATTTGTTATTGGACTTTTTAAGTGTTGCTAATTGTGTTTTTTCGAATTAAAACTTAAAACAAATAAAAATTATATTAGTTTTGTGTTTTAATATTTCTACAACAATTGTGTTATAATATTTTTGTTATTACGAAATGTCATTTAAGGATAGCTAGCTCAGTTCTTAATTTGTTCGGTAGGTCGGCGCTTTTCGAACATTTACAATCGTCAATAACCAGTGTTACCACTTTGACACAATTGTATCAAATTTGGTACATTTTGCCGATACTAGAATTTCGATACGTACCTTTTAATTTTGGTACATTCCTTTGAAAACTTCCACTTAATTTCTGTTATTTAATTATACATATTTATAAGAAGTTCGTTTTTTTATCGAAAATCTCAACGTGAATGTTTATTGGGTTTATTTTCCGGTTGGGTTTTGAACCACACTTATTAAAATTTTGTGTAGTGGGGGGTCATTGGTTATTTATGTCGAATGGGGTTTACTGAATTGTGAAAAATAATCATAATCAACGGTATCTCCTCAACTCAAGTACTCATTACGACAGTCGCAGCAAGAATTTTGAAATATTTCATATTAAAGTGTTTCGTGTCCGTGTGTAAAACAATTAAAAAAAGTTAAAAAAAAAATACGTATCGATAATCGATAATTGATCAATTTTTCCTATTTTGTGGGACATTTACATGTTTAATTTTTTTGTGATGTACATATGTAATTATATAAAATGTTTTAAGTTGTGATTTTACATAAGTCTTAAAAGCGCTACAGACGATCCGATTTGGTCGGACGGTCGGACCAATTTGGTTGGATTGGATGTAAAATCGGATAGTGTGTGTGTATGCATGTCGGTCGAATAAAATTGTGTTGGATGTGTCGGATGGAAATTCCATCCGACCGTCTGACCAACGGTCGGTCCGATAAGTCGGATCGTCTGTAGCGCTTTTTAGAATTAGCATGCCATGTTTTCTATTTGGGCTTATTATTAATAATAAATATTTAATAAAAATAATTAATTTGGTCTTTTTTATAAGTTATTAGGTACATACAACTGTCGAAGGAAACTCACAATGGTTGGCCGACCGAAAGGAAAAGCATTTAATGAGCTGGCGTTTTTTTTTATTCAGTATTCCCTTTTTATGAATGCTAGCCATTCCTCACGAATACTACGTCGATAAAGTACGAAAACGAAAAAAAATAATGCAACGTTGAAATATTTGATATATCGTTTTTGTTTGTATTAGTGCGAAGAAATTGCTTGAATTAAAAAAAATGTTTGGCGAAAAAAGAATTAAAGAATCCTAACCTCGAAATTGTGTTTGTAGGTACAGAGGAAGGGAACAAGGTGAGAAACGTAATGCAAGAAAGCAAGTGTAAACTGGCTGAATAGACCAAATAGTTTAAATATAGGGTAATTCAATGCGAACTGCTTGATGCCATTTTATTATATACAAAAAGGTCATACAAAATTTTACAATAGAATCGTAAACGACCGGAAGTGATAAAGAAATTATGGTTTCCCATTTATAATATAAAATCAAACTTTTATTCAGAAATAAAGGCATGATTTTCAATATTTACAAATATCTATAAGAACTATGTCGCTTTTGATGGATCACCCTCTACAATATGGCCAAAAAAATACAAAAAATCATAACAACTGTCATTTATAAAAATACATATATTTATTTGCAAATATGTATATATCTTAATATATACCTATTTGTAAATAAATATTATTTGAAATTTAGGAAAATAAAATATTTAAATTAGATAATATAAAATGTTTTATTTAAATAAAAAAATACAAATTGCAGCCGATTATCAAAATTTTGTGCTTTATTATGTTTCCAAAACCGATCAAAAGATGTCTCTTAATTCAAAAATGTTTAGTCGAAATAAAACGAAAATTGGTGTATTTTAGCAAATTTAATTTCAAGTTATATTTATTATATGTATTATTATTCGTACATATTTGTCTAATAAGGATAGTCCCGCACAGCTTATTTATATTTACGCAGTTCCTCACTTTGATACATACACATGTAGTATCGTCAAGCAAACACTATGGCCCATAATTTTGTCCTTGGTCCGTTTTAACGAACGAAACATAGTGTGATTCCGATCCTAACGACCGCAAATAATTCCTTCGACGTTACAGCACATGTTCTTAAAGGACTCAATTGATTCAGGATTTCTTTTATTTATTTTCTTCATTTTTGAATAGGCCATACGTTTCGCAAGTTTGTGATAAACTGTGAAGCAATCATGACAAAATGTGGAATGGCAAATTTGTGGATACATTTTATACTGGTTCCCGAATCTTAGCATTTGAATGATTTGGCAACTACACACCACTGAACAAAAATATTTTCTCGAATAGCCCATCATGCATCGAAAAATAGCTGAATTAAACATCAACGAATAATTCTCTTCTCTGCAAAACATGAATTCATTTGATCGCACCTTTTAATCCGTTCGCTTTAATTTTATGACGCAATAATCCAAACCTAAATTTGTACCGGGTATTTCTGTAAATGACGGTCACTGTTCCGCACTTGAAACGGCATTCTCGCAGGTTGAGTTATCTTTAATTTAAGAGGGTGAAACGGGTACAATATAATATTTTGTGATACTTACTTATATTTGTTAACGAATCGAGATAAATTGTGAAATTACGCCCCGCGTCGGCGAGTTTTATAATAATAGTTAATTGATGCTTTTTGTAATATACGCTGTAATTTCACCAATGGATGGCTCTGTGACCCAATCAATTGTTGTTTATACATTTTATTTAAAAGCTCAATATTATTGCGTTTGTGTTGGTGCATTTATTGCAAATTAGTTTTTATTTTAATTTAATCATAGTGAATTAATAAAACACTTGTCTCTTAAAGAATTTTTGATGATGTGTAAAATAAACATTCTAGATACCATTTCAATAATAATATTTCAAATCAATAAAAGTTTTTATTCAAGAAAATTGGGGTAAAAAAAATTGGACTTTACATATGTTTTGTATGGGAAAAATTTGAGAATCCCATTGTATCAGTGGTTAATTCATTAATAAGCATTGATAGATCAAAAACTGTTGGCGTAAACTGTAAAAGAATTAAACCCATTATCGAACTGCTGATGGTTTATTACATTTTAATCCGATGAAAAATGAAGAAAATTTTAGTAAAATTTAAGGAATGAATAAAAAATACGTGAATACCGTTTCTTAATTTAAATACATTTCGTTTTGTATTGTAGAAATCTACCACAAAAAGTGTCAGTTATATTTGCGATGTAGTTTTTAATAGGGTATACTGTTTGTGATCTGAGTATACAGTGTGTGTATCTGTTGCGAAAACAGTTCGACAATATATATTTGAACCGGTGCCAGGCCTTCCCGGTGCTTTATCTCTGCCACCAAATCCTAATGATTATTTTAATTTGCAATCATCTGAAATGGCAGTTTTACCACCTGGTGTGAAATTACATCAATTACCACTGGAAATGATACCTGGTGCACCTATGGTCAGGCATATAATACTCAGGCTATTCCAATTCCGGCAACGGCACAAACGGCTTTAGCAACATCAACGGCAGCAGTTGCAGCCCAAAGCGGAGTGATATCACCAACACCGGGTGGGGTTCATTATCCCAGTCAAGATCCATCACGACTTGGCGTTATTAAAAAGCAATAAAATATTTTTATTTTTTTGTACATTTTGCATTTTGGAATAAATATGAAAATGAGTTTAAAAATTTATTTTAAAATTTTGACTTTTCGTTATAGTAAATTAAATCCATTTAGGTGAGAAAATGGCTACGCTCTAGCCGGTCGATCTGTGCCATTACATAAAACACATTTATTTTGGTAACTTATTTTATTCCGCAAACATACAAAAATAACATAAAAATACAATTTTTCGAATTGAACTACCTATCCTAAAATTGTTTATACTTTTCATAACCCTTAACTAATTTCTCGTACACTTTTTGTCCAGCATCGTCGTTCGACAGCCGAAAATACAAAAATATAAAATTTCTTCATTTGACTCGGTGATCATAACATGGATAATAAAGGAAATTAAATAAGGCAGGAAAATAATGATTCTGACTTAAGTTTTTTTAATTTTAGTAAATTTTAATTATTGTTATTATTATTATTATTATAATTTTATTTATTTTGTCAAATTTCGTTTTTGACAGATAAGAAAAATGGTCGACTACTACACAGTCAATTTTAATTGTTATAAAATTAAATAAGAGCGCTATCTCCTATCATTAGTAGGAAATAATAATTATTTATGGCCATCTCGTGAGAAATATGAAAATAAGAATAAAAATTTTTTTATCGACATTGTCTACGAATTGTCTGCATACTCTACCAATTTTCGACATTTTCTACTCCAAAAACAATTATCTACGCTATTTTCGACACCAACATGTAGACAATTAAAATATACGCGTAGACGCACAACACTGGTTTTAGGCAGCTGGCGTGATGGGTACAATTGTGGAAGGGGTAACCTGGTCACAATTCGCAAGTGTACGTACTGCCTCCTCGTGGCAATCACTGGTAACTGAGGCCCTTTGGTACTTTTGACCATTTGGCACAGGCTAAAGTACGGCGCTAAAGGAGAAATCCTTGATAAAAAACCCTAATCTAAGGTGGAACATCATATGCCGAAAGATGAATGGCTGATAGGTTAATCAGTCCAAATTATGCGGACTCTGGATACCAGGCGCCCTCCAGTTTTATTTAGCCTTCCTGTGGTAAAGCTGGGTGTCCCACAGGCGACTTTCTTTTCCCAGCAACTCGTGGGAACAAAATGTTTAAACATAGGGAAAATAATAAGGATGATGACGCTCCTAAAGCGTCATGCACCAGCGATAGTTCCGCGGTGGTATTCGAGGACCTCGGCCCTCTTTCCGTTGTGGGACTCTCGATGAGTGGTCTATCGGATGGGGAGCTCCGTTCAGGGATTGAGAAACTAGTTCTCAACTCCGACATGGACACCTCAGGAGATGAGAACCCGGCCCCCGTAAGTGGGGGTATCGCCTCTGTGAAAGCAGGGGGGAGCAAAGTCGTCGGGGAGGACCCGAAAGGGACTGTCAGCATCACTGACAAACCTTCCGCGGCTCCTCGCGTGAAAATGTGTGGAGCCGCGAAGAAGCGGTACAGGAGGCTTCTTGCTCAGGGCAAACCGCCCGGAAGCGAGACAAGGCTTCTGGCGATGCGGCCACAAAGGGAGTTTTGTGCTCCCGCAGAGGCCCCACCGTCAAAGAGGATCCGCTCGGATGAGGGTACTCCACCGGCACAAAAAAAGGCCAGGGGAGAAGAATCTGTCCCGACGGTCTCGGGTTCTGCGGTCCTGTCTGGACTTACCTTCAAGCAGGCTGCGGAGTCGGAGATCGTTGGGATCTTGCCCACTGGTTTTCCAGAGGTTGTCCTCACTGGAGAGCAGCTTAAGGCTGTCCAGGAGGGCATCCTAGATAAGGTGCTAGAGCAAGAGGCCAAGGAGCTTAAACCTAAGTTCCTTGGCAGCCAGCTTCGGCCTGGTTGGCTGGTACTAACCTGTGCTGACCGGGCCACTGTTCAGTGGCTCAGGGAGGCCATAAGCAGTATCAAGCCATGGGAGGGTGCGCAGCTGATCGTGGCCGAGGCGGAAAACCTGCCTCGAGCCAGGATTGTGTTCGGCACTTTCCCAAACAGTGCTGAAATGCCCACGGAGAAGCTTTTTAGTTTTATAAAAAGCCAAAATGAGGGCATGCAGGCGATCAACTGGAGAGTGATCAGGAGGGAGGCGAAAGGCTCTTCACCCTTTTTCACGTTCTCTATGGACCACTCTTCAGTTGAGAAGCTCAAGCGGGTTGGCTTTAAGGTCAACTATAAGTTTGGGACTGTACAATTGCATCCCAAGGGTGGTCACAGTGGAGCTAAACCGGCTTCTGTCATCACCCAAGTGGTCAAGCCTGTAGAAGCTACGGTAGCGGCACCTGTAGCGAAGACCACCGGGGTGACCGCCCTCTCCAGGAGACAGGTGAGGAGAAGGCGAGAAAGGGAGAGGAAGGCGTCAGGGGTTCCGCGGGGGAAGGTCTCACAAGGGCTCCCCCGTGCAAGCCACTGGTTAGGCCTGGAGGCTCTCAGGCGGCGGGGGCCAGCAGAACGGCGATGGAGGACACTGGTCAGCCATCGGCCGGACAAAAAAAGCATGCTGGTGGTGGCGGTGCTGAAAAGGAGGCTGAGCAGGGCCTTCAGAAGGGGCCTTCGGTAGATTGAAGGCACACATCGCCTGCCTGCAGATAAACCTGCATCATGCAAAGGCGTCTTCGGACGTCCTTTGTCGTAGGTTCATCTGCCAAAACATTGGCATGGCTCTAATCCAGGAGCCATGGGTGATTGGTAACCAGATTAAAGGTATACCAAATCAAGTGGGTAAGTTAATTTATCATAACGGAACTCAGAGTCCAAGAGCGGCTGTGTTGGCCAGTTCGCAAATTAATTTTATTCCCATTTCAGAGTTCATCTCCAGGGACTTGGTTGCAGTAATGGTGGAGGTTCTGGGTGAAAGAGGCAAACAGGAGGCTATAATGGCCTCCGCCTACTTTCCTGGAGACTTAGAGTTAATACCTCCACTTGAAGGGAGAACAATGAGCCCGGATAGTATGTATCTTGTACCGGCCAGTAGTATTGTCAGATTCATTAAGAGCCTGAATATTGACTGGACGGATAATTAAGTAGGGTCCAGCACAATAGATCTTTTAGGTCGCGGTGCGAGGTGGCTTATCGCCCACATGGCCCTCCAGTAAATAATAATAATAATTGGTTTTAGTTAGTTTAATATATTTATTAAGGTTATTCGTATCCATTTTTGAAAATTTGCAATTTTTTGTTTTTAATTTAAATTAACTTCAGTTGCTGAATAATGTGTGTAATGTATGTAATGCTCAGTCTACTGTATATTACATGAATGTTAACCACCACAACCATTTATTGAATATTCATATTCATAGAATTGCTAATGGTAGTGGTATAGTATATGTCAGGTAGAGGTAGGGATAACTACACTTACAATTTACATTTGGGTACAAATGTTTGTAAATACTTACCACAATGTTAAGTCCTCTGTAGACTTGATCTTTGGAGAAATAATGATCGATTTTGGATAAGATTTGATATTTATAATCGGGCCGCCCGATTATAAATATCAAATCTTATCCAAAATCGATCATTTCTTTTCGAGATTTTCAATTCGAGATTTTCCTTTTTCGAGATTTTTTGTTCGAGATAATTCTTTTCGAGATTTTCAAAAAGGGATTTTATTTTCGATCTTTTTTAGTTCGAGAAATTTTTCTCGAGCATATCTTTTTCGACCATCTATGCCCAACCCTTTAAATTTAATTTGTTTGATAAAGATTCTATTAGGTGGTTTTTTTGTAGTTTTTATAGTTGATGAAGTTTTATAAATTGATTTAATTTTGTTTCTATTTTGGCACCGACTTAAAAAAAAAATTTGGTTTTCCTCTTTAAGGGCATCTTAGGGCAGTACACAACAACAAAAATGGTTACATAACTGGTCCATTAAAAAAACAAAAACAATTTCACTTAATGTACGTATCGTTAAACACTCAATTTCATAAAAAATTTGCTATTCAATCCATCCAACCATAGTTCATTTAACCAGCGTTAAGTTCTTCTGCAACAAATCAAATTATATGTATATGAAGACAACAAAAACGCGTTTTCTAAATCCATCAAAAACAAAAACTTTCGTAAAGGTATATGTGTCAACATTCAACTGAGTTTTTGTTTTACCTTAAAACCACACTACTACTAATTTAATGTAAAAGAAGTTCATATACCATTAGAAACTCGAAAGATAAAAAATAATTTCTTGGTGGTAAGCAAAAAATAAATTCTTAAGATACGGCGTGTTATTATATTGTTACAATTATCTTTCGTTATTTTTTGTTGCTGCTGTTGTGTATATAATTCTTTGGCTTTTCACTACCATTTTATTTCTCGCTCTTTCGCAAGCAACACACCAATTTATTTTCTTATATAAACCAAAGTAATTACTTGACAATTTATCATTCGTGTTTCAATCATTAAATCGACTCAATCATATAAATAAGAAAAATAATTTTAAGAGCTTTCGCCCTCCAAAAAAAAAAAAAAAAAAAAAAAAAAAACAATGAAGGAATATAAAATTTGTGTGTTTGTGCTGCTGCTCACAATGCTAATTGATAATAGTTTGTGTGACAAAAAAAATCTTAATAATGTTGTGTTAAAAAGACTTACAAGTCAAGATATGGATAGCAGTGCTAGTGGATATTATTATCATAAGGCTAATGATGGCCCAACCAAAGTGTTTTACCATGGTAATTTGGCTGAGTTAAAATTACCAAAACAACTTAAACCAATTCCATACAAATCGAGTAGTGGTGGCATTGGAGATATTGGCGCACACAGTTACGCTATCAGCCATGTCGTTGATAAACATGGTGGTAGTGATTTTGGTGCTAGAGCCGGATATAAAACACCAAAACCACAACACTATCAATTAGTCGGTGGTAGTTTACACAACTACAATTTAAATGGTCATCATGCATTACCAATAGTGGATAAATCAACCATAAGTGTAAATCATCCTGCTGTTGATAGTGGACCAAAAGCCAGCCATAATAGTTATAGCATTGCACATCATCATGATGGACATGATAAACATTTTGAGGAAGGTGACGGTTCTGAATATGGTGACGAGCATCACAAGAAACATGGTGAGACGGGGAAGAAACATTATGACAAAGATCATAAATTTGAGAAGGGCGAAAAAGGTGATTATGCCAAAGAGAGTCATGAAGGTAATTACGAAGAGGATGGTGGTAAAAATGCACATCACAATGAGGATGGTGAACATCATGAAGAACATCACGAGGGTGAAAGTGGCAGCAAGGGTGGAAAATTTGGTGAAAAGAAACATCACAAAAAAGGATCAAAAACTACCGGTTACCATAACGTATTCCACAAGGACGAATACAAAAAGGATCATACCTTCTACGATGATGTAGATCACAAGGGGCATTTTAACAAACACGGATCTGATCATCACTATCACAAGGGTGACAATGGTAAAGAGATTAAGGGCGGGCATCATGATTCAGCGTACAAACATGATCATGGCGGCAAGAAGGGAGATTTCGCCAAAGGTAGCTACGATCAAGATGATCATGGTTATGATAAAAAACACGGTTACGATTCATTCCATGATGAGATCGATGATTATGGCAAATCTGGTGGTAATGATGGTCATAATCATCATGGTTTTAAGAGTGGAGGCCATCATTATTAAGTTTGTGCTGGGAGCGGTTTGTTTGTTATTATATGTTGTAGAAAATTTTAAAATGTTACATAAATCAATTTTAAATTTTTTTTTTTTTTTTTTGATCGATGAAATTGTAACTTTCTTTAGATTACAATAAATTATTAATTTTTTTACTAAATAACGTGTTAATTAATCTTTTGTTGGAGCCTTCAACTTCAATATGTTTTGGTAAGTTTGTAGGTCTGAGTGAAATAGTGAAACGGCCCGAGGAATAATGTTATCAATCGTCATTTTAACCACTTGACGATGGTAAATGTAGGAAAAGCACCTCTTACGAAAGACAGAAAAATGGACCAGATATCAATAGGAAATGTGTTATCAGCGCTCAAAAATGGGGTAGGTACATACAAATCGAGACGGTTTTTAGAACGCATTCTCAAGCAGTTTTCTAATTTTTCAACGCCAATTAATAAGAACTAGGGGCCTCTAATAGCAAAATTAGTTGGCTTCATGCTTACTTCAGTTTCTCAAGGATGTTTTCTAATTTTCTCTGTTTAGTTTAAAGCTCAAAAATCTAAAATATATTTCTTGCTATTTGCTGCCACTTACTTTAGCAGGTATGTCAATTTAAACATGTGAAATATGCGAACATAGCGCAAACCAATTTTGTGGTTGCTGTGGCCAGAATGGCCTGCAAATCTCTAATTCCACCATGTATTTAAACCAACATTGAAACGTGAATTTTGAAAATCACTGAGCGAAATTGCGCCAAAAATCGTAGCCGATCATCGGAAAATGGTTGAAAAATAAAAAGAATACCGTAAACGTAAGGTAAATTTAATTACAAAACTTTTTCGTATTAATATTTTTTTTTTCTAATAAATTTTTAAGAAAATCACAAAGTAGTTATGGTATGTTCATTTTTTAAACACTATTGATTTATTAGAATTTGGGTAATTGGTTCGGTGCTTCTCTATAATTTGGTATATAATTTGTTGTTGTTCCTCGTCGGTGGTTAATATTTGGTTGTATGATGTTGCAAGAGCCACGCCTCGTTCGGCCACGTCATTAACAATTTTCATATTTTTAATTTTAGAGCAATTCTCTATATATATTTTGTTTGTACTCCAGTTGTCAGGATCTTCCTTTAAAAATTCGCAATTTAAACCTAATTTTATAAAAAAATCTTTGGTTTTACAAGAAACAAAATCTGATAGTTGAAGATTGTTAATATAGGAAAAGTGCCAATGCTTTGTACGTTAATCGTTGAGTTTGAATTTTGATTAAACGCTTCAACCATTTTTTTCCTTTCTTCATATTCCACTTGAGGATCAAAAAAAGCCAAACCGACCAGATATTCATTCAAATACTATAGAGGCCTTTTAAACTTTTTAGTATTTTCATTTGCAATTTTTTTGTTTTTGTATTGATTTAAATTTTTAAGGAAGTTTAAATCAGATCGTTGGGCCGATGCGGCATTCGAGGTAGTATACCAATATTTTACGTACAGTTGGCAAGCAAAAATAAGAAAAGTTTTTCTTAGAAAGATTTAATTGCGATTTGAATATAAAAATTTTGAAGCAATATATTAATTTTGCCATCCATCTCGCACGATGGAACGCTCCGGATATGTTGAATCTCCAGTTATCAATTTTTTCTTCCAAAAATATAAGGCACAGCTGTAGGAGTTATTTATAATCGTCACGTGGGTGTTTTTTTAGTAACTGGAGATTGACGAATTCAACGAGATCACTTTTAAAGTCCTTTAGCTCCATTGAAATTGTTTCACCTTCCCAACCACTTTTAAATTCGTCTTTCTTTAAATTTTCCCACGACGATCGGAATTTTTTAAACAGGGTTATATCCGGACTTGATGTTGCGCTTTCAATCGTTAATTGAAATGTATTAGATAATACGAATTCTGCTGTGTGATGTCGGCAGGCTAATTGAAACAACGGTTTTCCCATTAGATTTCGAAGAAGTTGTCAAGCTCCAAAACGGACACCGCACATTAATTGAATATTACTTTGCAGCTTCCATTATTCAATTAACGCAAATATTGCTTCGGATTATGTCTTTCCTGTTCCATTTACTATTTTTGGTATTCCTAAAAGTTTCGTATAGTTTTCGGTTGCTCCCGTAACATACGAGTATACTGCTAAACGATTAACAATTTTTTTTGAGTTTATGTCTTCTAAGTGTTTTGATGGATTGTTAAAACACTGTTAGCATTTAGACAGAATGAATTTTCGCTGTCATACAAAAATTGTTTTCTGCAATTTGCACGAGCTTTTCTAAATGATCCCCGATTTAACACAAAGCTGATTCCATAGCATACTACAGCCTTTGTAGTCGCAGCAAGGATATGGACAGCGTTTCTATTGCTAGTTTTTGTTCTGTCCAATTCAGGTGTAATCAACAATTTTTGCCTTTTCGGTTTATTTCTTTCGATGTATTTAACGGTCGAATCTTTCAGTGGATCATTTTCATTTTCTTCTTTCTCACCATCACTAATCTCACTATACGATAACTTTGTTACACTCAAAGTGTTTTTTATATTCGATGTATTTTTATATTTTTTAATGTAATAAATGTTGCTTCGGTCCTTTTCCGGCTACCAATAACTCTGTGGCAACTTCTGAGGCGCTTTGCTTGATTGCAGTACCTTGATTAATATGCAAGTACAAAAAACGTTGAAGAATATCAAGTTTTTTAGGTTCTGTAAAACTATTTTTAAATGGTGTTTTCTTAAATCCAATCGAAAGAGCCTTGAGCGAAGAGAAGAAGACAAAATATATAAATGAAAACTTAACATTAACCCGGCTTCCACACCAAATAAACATACAGCAAATATATTCGATAAACTTTGACAGTTTTTCGATTTTTGTACCACCTACTTTGTATTGTGAATATATTCTTGCTGTACAACAGCATCTAGTTTAACGACCGCCAAACGTCACAATAAAAAAAATTCTTTTTCGAAGTTATTGAAGTAAAATAAACTCGAAGCAAAATTCTCAAATTGCATGTATTTTAATTTTTGTTAATTTTATATAGTTTGATTTAAATCCAAGTTTTCAAAAAAAATTCTAGATATATTTTATAAGTAGCTTAAATACGATTTCTGAATAGTAAAAATGTTTATCAAATAAAAAGTTTATTTGGTGTAAAAGCTAGGTAAAACAACCCGTGGCCCGTGGCGTACTGCAGCTATCGGGGGGGGGGGGGGGGGGGTCACAGGTGGTGGATAGTGGACGGCCTATCGATAGGTAGGTTAGCGGTGAATTAAATAAGCCCCCCCAACCGCAGTCCAGCTGGTGCGAGAGTCTCAGGGAACTGGGGAGTGGTTAACTCAGTTCATTAAATTCTGAGTGCCTATGATGACGAATAACCACGGCGGACTGTGCGTCATGTCCTCTCTGCACCTCCGGAGTCTCCGCGGGTGATGAGTGGGGTACCCTATAAACGGGTGACCCTGGGAATGGAATGGATCCCATTGGATTGAGCTCTCCATGTGAATAGGTGAATGAGAGAGAGAATGTGGAGTAGAGGGAAGGGGTGCTGGGAGGCCGGGGTGCTAGCAAGCCGAATGGGCTGGATTAAGGTATGAAGCGACCCGTGCTGATGATCAACTAGGCTGGGGGCCCATTTAACAAAGCCCAGTCGCTAACGGAGCCCTCTGGATACCTGGCGACCTCCAGTTGTAATTAGCCTTACTTGCGTATACGGATCTCTGCGCAGGCGGACTTTTATTTCTCCAATACTCGTGGGAATCAAAATGGAAGGATCTAAACACAAAAAAACCAAGGGTACCGGCTCTCCTCAAAAGCCGGTATCAACGAAGGGAGGTACCTCGAACAAGACGGGTGGGGCCTCTAAGGTTGCAAAGGTGGTTGACTCTAGGGAATCAGTCCCGGGAGTTAGCGGTACCAACGCAGCACAAGGGAATGGGACGAGAGACATTTCTCCGGCGAAAAGGCGGTACAGAAATCGCCGCTCGGCATTCCGAATTCACGAGAAGTGGGCTGCGACCCCGAGGGGCAGCTCACGGAAGAGCAAAGAACATCAGTAGCTTGGGCAAGGAGCACTGTAGGCTGCGGAAGCTCGGAAAGGGACCATGTTTCGAAAAGACAGCGGTCCCAGGACGAGGTGGAAGTAGTTGACAGCAAGCCGGCCAAGTTGCTAACTGACACGAAGCCGAGCTCTAACTCAGGGACAAAGCTGTTCAGCGATGTCCTGAGGGAGCATGTGTTGATGCTAGCCGTAATTGACGAAAGTCAAGAATATGGGAGCATCACGGCGGATAAATGGAGGTTGGTGTATAATGTACTCAACCTCGTCTTTTAAAGGTCCTAGGAGAAAATGCGAGACCAACCCCATGTGTGAAGATGACTGCATGCTTGGACTCTAGATCTGTGGATCTTTATAAAAAGGCTATAGCCAAAGTAGGGGAGGTGTGGCCAGGCTCAAAGCTTGCGGCAGTTAGCCGGGAGGAAATTCCCAGCAGGCCGAGGGCACGTGTCTGGCTGCCATCCGAAACGGCTAGCCCTGATGAGGCTTTGAAAATAATTCAGGCCAGTAACCCGAATCTTCCGACCGGAAATTGGAAGATCGTCAAGCAGGAGGAGGCGAAGGGGGCTCGAAATTATCAATTATGGTAATAATTAAGGAGTCCCATACTCTCCTTCACAAGACGAAGGGAGTAATTGACTTCGGTTTCGGGTCAATTACTCTCAACGTTTATAAGAAGGCTGGAGCGGAAGCACGTACGCTAGGCCAACCGGAGGATGTTGGCAATCCGCCTAGGCCTGAAGGGGGTACCAGCAGCATGGGGGGAGAAGCTGAGGGTAGGGGGGAGAGTGAATCCGGCGACCTCGGTCTGGCACGAATTCGCTTGGAAGATGAGGAGAAACACACAAGCGAAGGAGCATGTGTACCGATGGAGGAGGATGTCGGCAGCCCGGCCAGACGGGGGGGCACTGACAAGTCCTCTACAGAGGGTAGGAGGGTTAGCGAAACGGGCGAATACGGCGTATCCCAAAATACCGAGAATTAATATTCCTGCGGTAGCAGGAATATACCATAGAGGTAGGTAAGGTTGAAAGGTTATGGTTAAGATAATTCAAATTAACCTTCACCATTCTAAGGCTGCCTCGGCAGCTCTACTCCTCAGGCTGGCTAGTTCTGGTGAGGATGTGATACTAATCCAAGAACCTTGCATTAATAACAACAGGATCTGTGACCTCAGAACCAAGGGGTACAAAATTATATCCTCTAGTAAGTCTGGGAAGATCAGATCTTGTATTCTTGGGAAAAATAATATTAATCTTTTCCTTCTCTCTCAATACAGCAATGGTGACACTACTGCAGTTAGCCTGGAAGTAGGCACTTGTAGATTCTGGCTAGTTTCAACCTACATGGACCGGGAGAAGGAGGTTCCTCCGGATAACCTGGGGGAGCTGAACCGCGAAGCGGAACAATCAAAGGTAGGTGTGGTACTGGGAGTTGATGCTAATGCGCATCACAATATCTGGGGAAGCACGGAGATTAATGAAAGAGGTGAGTCACTTTTTGATTATTTGATGAATACTAACCTTTCAGTGTGTAATATTGGACGGGAACCCACATTTATTACTAGTAACAGGCAGGAGGTTCTAGACGTGACCCTTGCCTCAAATAATATTCTTCATGTGGTTAAAAATTGGAGGGTGGATAAGGAACACTCCTTTTCTGATCATCGATATTTAACCTATAGCCTCGTTATTCACCCTGCTACCCCGGAAGCCTTCAAGGGTTCGATTTTGGTTCGATGATATGATAATGAAAAAATAAATATATCATCCGATTTTTCATTTGCTTTTATCATTTTATTTTACCATCAACATAATATAAAGCGATTCTGGTTCGATGATAATTAAAAATGATATAATTATCATCGATAAAATATTGGGTGTATGCATTAAAAACCGGTATTTGATACTAGATGTCATTACTTTTTTATGCGTTATAGTACATCATAGACATATTATATACTACCTTGATCAACAAGTTCTCGGAATAACCACCGTGTGCCGCTCCCATCGTTCCGATTTGAGTTCTGTTTTTTGTTAAGTTGGTACATTTGTTGTTGATATTCTCTTTAAATCTTAGCGTCATAGCTTGACATTTGCAAAAGTTACGTAGTCAAATTACACTTGATCTCATTTTTTAATTCCTGTAATGTTACACATCGAATATTATATACATCAATTTTGCTAACTGTTATTATGTTTTCATCTGCTGTTTGCCTAGGTAACGGTTGAAAGGTGTCTTCCAAGTGAGCCGCAAATAAAATAGCTTTTTGCTTGTCGCTTTTGGCCCAGGTTCCTTCCCCATTTTTAATAGGTGGCACATGCATTTTAGTTCTTTTTAATCCATTTGTTGCTTTCCAAAGAGAGTAATCAGTATCTTTATGTTCGGTGAGACCATTTAAGTACTTGTTAATAGTTTCATTCTTAATTTCTTTTATAAGTTGTTTTAGTTTATTACATAGAAAATTGAGGATTTTTTTGTTTTCCGGGGCGCGTGTCCTTTGCCAGGTTTTTCTTGCCTTCCGTTTCTCTCTAACTAACTCCCTGACCTCAATAGGATAATTTTGATTCCTACGGGATTCGGTGTGACTAGCAGGAGAACTTTCCCATGCTGCTTGTTGAATAGTACTGTTAAATACCTCTAGTTCGTCTTCCAACTGTACCGGTGTTTTAATCGGCACTCGTAGATTTATTTGCATTTTAATTAGTTCTTGAAATAGGTCCCAGTTAGTTCTATTATTTGTTAATTTAGGCAGGTTATCCTTATTAATTATCATTGTGCTGAGTGTCATGATAACAGGTGTATGATCGGAATATATCCCTTTGCTGTTTTCGATGCACATGTAATCCTCGAAGATTCCTTTCGTTACATAAAAATCAATGAGATCTGGTATTTTGTTTATATCAGCAGGCCAGTATGTTGGTTTACCTCCAGAGTGGAACTCGCAGTTATTTATTCGTCCGGCTTCGAATAGCTCTTTTCCTTTATAGGTTGTAAGTCTTGATCCCCAATAGGTGTTTTTTGCATTAAAGTCACCACCAATAATAAAATTGGATCCTAGTGATCTAAAGAGTCTATTATAATCTTCTTTATTTAGATTATAGTGTGGAGGGCAGTAGATAGAGGAAATACTGTATTCATTATTATTGTTAGTTTCAACTTTTATGGTTTTAACTTGCATATTTTCCTCTTCTATACTAGGTTCTTCATAGTGTTTGAGACTCTTTTTCACTATTACTGTTGATCCTCCTCTGGGTTTTCCTCCTGGGTGAACAGCATGGTAACATTCATAATCACGTATTTTAATAAATGATGTTTTTGTCAAATGGCTCTCCGATATAAGGCAGATATCAATTTTTTCTAAATTTAGAAAAATTTCTAGCTCTGGAACATGTTGCGCTAGTCCGTTCGCGTTCCAGGTGACAATTCTTAATGATCTGCTCATTTTAGTATATGAGGGCTGTTGCCTCGTTCAAGGTTTGATGCATATCTAGACGCTTATATAAAGCTTCTAGACCACGTTCTTGCTTTGCTAGCCTTATATTTATGGCTTCTATGCTTCGACAAATCCTTTCAAGGGGGTTATCATTCGTAGCATTAGATGATTGCTGTACAATTTGTGAATAACTTTTTCGCTCTGTACCAATACCTGGTGGTTTTGGCTCCGCTTGGGTTTTAGTTGGTTTCTCTTCTCTGGTAACCCTAGGATTTTGAGGAAACTGGTGCGTTTTGTTTCTTAGTCTTTGAAGTTCTTTGGCTACTTCACAGCCTCTATAATTTGCAAGATGATGCCCTTTACAGTTTATACATTTTGCAGGGGTGTTTCTACTTTCTGTACACTCTTTCGCGTTGTGTTTTCCAGCACATTTTACGCATCTTGGCTCCCGTCTGCAATATTTTTGCGTGTGATTGAAACTTTGGCATTTTTTGCATTGAGGTATTAGCCTCGTGTTTTTCTTAAGCGGTTCTATTTTAACCCTCATATTAAGAATTGCTTTGATGTTGAAGATGTTTTCAACTTTCTCCTTTTTGTTAAACGTAAGCATGAAGAGTGGAAGCCCCCTTTTTTTGACTTGATTGTTCTCACCTCTCTCTCGTTTTAGGATGTTTACTGCATCTTCTATTTGCAGATCTCTTGCCTTTAGGTCCTCAATTATGTCCTCCTTCGTACACGTTGGATGAAGGCCTCTGGCCATAACCTTAATTGCGCGTTCGTTTTTATCTTCGTATGTGAACCATTCTTTACCTTCCGCATTGAGCTTTGTTGCTAGAGCTCTATATGTATCGGAATCCGGTGTATTGATTTTCCACACGTTATTGTTTAGTGACACTACTCTATATTCCTTAGCTGTCACTGATTTCATTAAAGATTGTATGCTAGGAAATTCTGTTATGCCGATTACATTAATTGGCGGAGGCGCCTTTTCTTTCGGTACAACCTTTTGTTGCCGATTTTGTTGCTGTTGCTGGTGAGCTCGTTTGGTATTAGTATCACCAGTTACTAATACATTAGCTTGTGAATGATCTCCAACTTCAGGCGAGAATTCTGCTTTTCGTTTTTTGGTAGGTCTTTTCTTTCTTTTCAGTACCCAATCTGTTTCTCTCATGAGATCCTCTCGTTAGTTAATTAGCAGGAAGTACCACGTGCAGGTGAGGTTGGCATTTGGGCTAGTATAATAAGACCATCTAAACCGGCGCCCCTTACCCCCCCCCCCCAACGAAAAATGATTCGATCTTCGAAAAGTGCTACCTAACGTTTACAGAAAAAATTGAATGTCAATCAGTGTTGCCAGATTTCTGGAAACAAATTTCCCGTCATGGTACCAAAAAATCCCGATTTTTCCCGTTGATATTAGTAAAATCTCCCTGAAAAAATCCCGTAACCATTTAAACAAAAATTATTGTTTTGTTCAAACATTTTATTAAAAAAACTCTTAAAATTATTTAACAAAAATAAAAACTACAATAATTCAATATTATTTTAAATGAAAGTAACATAAATATTACTATTTATCACAAAATAGAAACTTCAAATAACGTATAAGCGTACGAAATTAAATTGATACTTTAATTTTGATATAAGTTTGATGATGTTATCAATGAAAAGTGTTTATCATCAGGTTCAAATGAAACGGCATTTATGTTTTTATTTTGCATGGCCGATTTAAACACGCATAGCCCATTTAAACAATCTTCTCCAATACGATTCTTTTTTTTAGTTTTGATGTCAGTCACCATTGAAAAAATTCTCTCTGCATCTGCATTTGAATGAGGCAGAGTTAATATAAATTTGGCTGCTTTAGATAAATTGGGAAAAACATAATCACCATTTAAGGCTTTTATTGCCGATATTTCTTTCCAGAACTCCTCAACTGATAGAACTTGTAGCCTTTGTTTATCATTATCAGCTATTTCAAATGGCACATCACCCCACTCATCTTCCAGGCGATACTTATCACACACATGTTCTAGACATGCGTGTAGACCAGACAGCGTTTTGGAAAATTTTCTATTAAAAATATTCAGAGCCACTTCTGGGTTTAAAAATTCGACGGTTTTAAAAAATTCCTCATTTAGAGGGAATTTTTGTATAATCTTGTAAATGCATTTTTCTGTAAATTTAGCACAATTATTTCTTACAGTAAATTTTTGCTCATTAGATAAGCAGCCAGAATTGTTTATCGATTTTGCGGTGT
This sequence comes from Tipula vernalis, assembly GCA_958295665.1. NCBI lineage: Eukaryota > Metazoa > Arthropoda > Insecta > Diptera > Tipulidae > Tipula > Tipula vernalis. The sequence continues at coordinate 84,696,094 of OY282559.1, read as the reverse complement.
TTAAGTACTCGGTAAATTCTGTGCCACCTTTAAACTCCTCTACAGTTAGCTTTGTTTGGTTATTGACTATATTTTCGAAAACGATAATATTGCCAGACAATATTTCATCAAGAATTTCCGTTTTTAAAACCATTCTACCGACTACAAGTAAAATTTTTTTGGATTCTTCGTATAATTTATGTACTAAAATACTGCTACTTTGGAAAAGTGCGTTGAATCTGTTGAAATAGTATAGGATATTTTTTAAGAACAATAAGTATGCTTTCATTTCAATATTTTCAAAATGATGCAAAATCTGAGCAGCTTTCTTTCGTTTTGTAAAAGTGTGTTCATAAATAAAAAAGTGATGTAAGGTTGTCCAATATTTTAAAATATTTATGATGCATGGTTGCATAGAAAGCCATCTCGTTGAGCCTGGTGATATAATTTTTCTTTGCACGGTATCGAAATACTCTTGAAACTCACATAATACTGCTGCACTTTTTTGACTTTCTGAAACATAAGTTCCTATATCTCTCAATAAAATTTCTATATCTGATGGTAATAGCTCGATAGCTGATTTCACTACTAAAGATGCTGAATGGCAGATGCATTTAAATAACACAACTGGATGGTTGACATCGTCCTGTAGCATTTTGTAAAATGAATTGTTACGACCAACCATTACTGCCGCTGTATCAGACGCCATTCCAACTATATTTTGCAATGCAATATTACGATTTTGTAAACAGTTTTTAAAATGATCATATAATGTTTTAGCTGTGCAATCAGTGGCATTTATATTAATTAATTGCAGCAATTGGGTATTAACTTTATTATTTTCCACATAACGAACAAGAACACACAAATTTTTTTTATTATTTAAGTCAGTAGATTCATCCACAAATATGGAAAAATTGGTTCTATTTAGGATGGTATTTAACTGGTCGTTTTCTACTCTACATAACACATTTTCGATAAGTTTTGTACACTTACGCCCTAAATGAATATCTTTAACGATTTTCGAGTCAATGAATACATTTTTTAAAAGAGGAACCAATGAATCAACTATTTGTATTGATATGTTGTTGTCAGCCATAAAAGCGGCCAGTTTAATTTCAGCTGACTTGATTTTTTTTCATGATTATTTACATTAAAAAAGGTACTTGCCGATGGAGTTTCTAACATATTTTTTAATTTAATGTTGTGTTTCTCCCCGGAGTGATGTCGCTTAATTTCAGTGCTCCCACAAATTATATTAGTTTTGCATGCTTTACAAAAAGCTTTCGTTTTATCATTTTTAGCTGCTGAATATTAAATTACCCAATGAGAATTTCGTTACTCTTGCGATTCAAAATTATATTCAGCAAATAATATTCAGCAAATAATGTGAAGAATTATCGAACAATTTTTGGAAAATAAATTTATGTAGAATACAAAAATGGCATACAGTTTGGTTTACAATTTACAACAATGAAGTTTCAATGTATTTTTTATTTTTTTACTATGTATATACATACAGTTAGTCACTCTCAAAGTTGGTCGATGCAAAAATCGAATTTAATTGTTTAAAATATTAGATTTAAAAAAAATATTTTTAAATTCTGCGACGTTTTTCATTTTGTTTAATTTATCCGTAACACATATGCAAGAAAAGTACCGTAATAAATAAACACAAATACGAACTTCGCAGTTTTTAAACAATTTTTTCATTTATTTACGTCACTTTCATTGTTGGCCGATACGTTATACACACACATTCACGTAAAATTACTCAAACAAAGAACAATATTTTTCTTTGTTTTAAACATTAGTCTGTTTTAAATTATTCGTCAGTAAGGACCTTATAAAGAATAATTTTGTAAATTGTGCCAAATTTTTCTAAAATGTCTAACAAAGGAAAACGTACTTATTTTGATAAGCGACAATTAGTTGTTTTCCATCATACTAAAGGAAAATCACATAAAGAAATTGCAGAGATATTAAATATGTGTAAAAGTACTGTAGGGAATATAATTCGTCGGTTCAAAAATGAAGATCGCATTGATTTTATACCGCCAAAACCTCGAGAAAAAAAGCTTACCGCCCGCGAAAAGCGTTGGATAGCAAACCAAATTAAGATACAGCCCAAATTAAGTGCACCAAAACTAACATCTATGGTTCTCGAGAAATTTGAGAAGATAAGCGATGTAAACAAGAAGAAAAAGTTCTGTTCGCTAAAGAGCATATTAATAAGGGTGACGATTTTTGGAAAGAGGTTATTTTCGCAAACGAGACTAAAATTAACTTATTTGGTAGCGATGGCCGGGTCAATGTGTGGAGAAAAGCGAATGGGGAGCTGAATATAAAAAATTTAAATTCTACCATAAAACACGGCGGCGGTTCTGTAATGATTTGGGGGTGTATGGGAGCAGCAGGTGTCGGTAATTTACAATTTATCGAAGGAATAATGAAAAAGGAGCAATATCTCAACCTTCTAAAAAATAATCTCAAACAAAGTGCTGAAAAATTAGGTATTCTCAGAAAATTTAAATTTTACCAAGACAACGACCCAAAACATACAGCGCATATTGTTCGCGAATATTAGATTTACAACTGCCCCAAAGTTATCCAGGCCCCTCCACAATCTCCCGATATTAACCCAATCGAAAATTTATGGAATTATTTGAAATCAAGGGTTCGAAAAAGGAATATAACCAGCAAATCAGAAATTAAAAAAATAATAGAGGAAGAATGGAATAAAATTGGGCCTAGCTACACACAAAAATTGATTAGTTCAATGAAAAATCGTTTACCATGTGTTATTGAATGTAAAGGAAATCCAACTAAATATTAATTTCTTTTAATTATATAAATTGAACTAAATTATTATTAATTATTATTAATTGCGTCATTATCGACCAACTATGAAAGTGATTGAATTATTAGCAGAATTTTTGTTAACTATTTTTTTTTTTAAATTTCATTATTAAAATATGTAAATAATTGTATTTTCGGTTTTATGAAATAATAAATAAACCTAAAATATTATCTTTTGTCTTTTTTTTGCATTTTTCTTGTAGAAAATGAAACATATTTAAGGAATTTCTTATCGACCAACTTTGAAAGTGACTAACTGTATATTGAAATTTGAAAGCATTAAAAATCCCACATTGTATATGGATTTTCCCGTTTGGCTTAAAAATTCCCGTAAACGGGAGAAAATCCCGGAATCTGGCAACACTTCAATAATTTTTCGAATGGACTGAAATGTTGCTCAAAAGTATCTAAGTACTTTTTATTTTCTAAAGGACCGAAAAAAGTACTAAAGGATCAACATTTTCATCCCTGGTATGGTCTACTCATCAGGCAGCTACGACCAAACTACAAAAAAATTCCACTCTAGCCACATACATTAAGTATCTGGCCAGAACGCACTGACATAGCGAATTATTATTCACTACATCAAATATAAACACCCATGGAGAAACCTCATTTGTGTGTGTATTATGCCCACACGTATATTTATTAAGAATTTAATTTGTCTGTCTGTAATCAGTTTCAGTAGATATATTATGAGCGATTGGCCTCTGTATTTTTCTAATTTACCAAATCGAAAATATTGGGATTGCCATGAACAATTAATATGTATATGTATTTGTCTATAAAAAATGCCGAAAAATCAACTGATTACAGACAGACAAATTAAATTCTTAATATTATTTTTTTCTGTGCTTGACGCTTCTTATATTATTCATTATTTTATGGCTTTAGACATTTTGACTAATAACAACTGCTTAAATGTTGTCTTTTAAATTAATTTGAATATTGGATTTCTCCTAAAAGATGATTTGTTGAAAAAACTCATCTGTGAAAATGGCATTTAGGCGAATAAGTTATCACCACGTATATAAAATACATACGTATACGGAAAATTTGGGATTTTATTTTGGAAAGTATTTCACAGACATTATTTGTCACACTTAGTTTCGTAAGGTTTATCGTTATTGCAAATATTTTCGTAACGGGTGACTCTATTTCCCTATTTCACTATTAATGCCACTTTTCACAGGAGTTAGTGGAAAATTCGATTTATTTCAATTTATTCAATTTTTAAGATGCTTAGCGAGTTTAATATTTGGATTTTTGAAGAATCAGTAATAAATCCAATCAAAAAAAAAAAACACCGTTAACACCGTGGTTATTTCAACTAAGATGATTAAGATTGGCTCCGAATCATTTCGGTTTTGAAATTTAAGTTTGTAAAAAATTGTAATCCAATTACGAAGTCAATAAGGTATCATCTGATCGTTCGACCGAATCATACTGCACAATTAACCAGTTGCCACCCATCCACATAATATTGACCAAAGAAACAAAAAAAAATATATAAATTAAATTTAGATAAGAAAATATATAGCAACAGATTTTTTTTTTCATTTTTCAAGAAATTCATCATTGTTGATTTTTTTTTATTTTTTATTTTTTTTTAAATTTTATTTTCCTTCAATTTCTTAATCATATCAGCAGAGAATTCAGTTAGTTTTTGTGTTTGATGGTTAAAAGATCTCATTTTCTTTTCTCGTTAAACGATCGCAATTATCATTATTATTTTTGAAAGTTTTTATTTTTTTTTTTTTTTAGTATTGATTATAAATTATAATAAGTGACACAAACTAAACAGTGATTTAAAAAAAAAAAAAAAAATATTTTAACGATCATCTGTGATCGTATACGTGAATTATTTATACATTATTATATAGTTACTATTTAAAGTGATAAATCATGAAATTCTTATATTTTGTATTTGCATGTAAGTTAACGAAAAAAGTATAATACGGCAACAAGACAAAAAAAAAAAATGTTTGATAATTATATTGATCTTCAATTGATCTTTTTATTGTTATATTCGACCGTATAATAAATATCGAGAAAGAAGAAATAAAAGCAGTTTTCTTCTTTAGACGTTTTGAAAATGTTCTTCTTCCTTCAAAGAAATTCTATTTATAAATGTGTAAAATTTATAAATAGATTTTTTTATTTTTATTTATTGATTTTTTTATTATTAATATAAGTAATTACAATTGCTCGGTACAATAAGTTTAACCCAGTGTTTAGAGTGTGCGATATCTTTCTTATTCGACGAGTTATTGAACGTATAGATTGTACGATTATTGTGCGCTAATATAGGATTTGAGTTTATCGTTAACTAGAATACGTTGCTTCTTGTGGTACGGTATATGTTATGTATGATAAGGAAAGGGTTAAACTACTAATTAAATAAGAAACATACAAATAGAAAAAAAAAATTGATAATTGGTTCTTATGTACGAAAATAATCTTTTGCATTATTGCAAATATAATTGTTTGCTATCTCCATAGGTTTTATTTTTGAGTTTGTTTCAGTAGAGAAACGTTAAATCGCAATGAACGGTAAAATTAATAATGTTATAGTCCAGTTTTACTAGTGAAATTTCTAAGCTTTGTTTTCGTCAACATATCGCCTAAAGCGAACATCCAAAATGAACAGTGAACAAAGTTGACTCTTTTTCTAATTTTGGTGAAAAAATGGATTATTCTTTGGTGGTGAAGCGGCTTTCCTGAATGGCCGTTTACTCAGCCGGTTTTTTTAGTGTTCTGTGTATCAATGATTGAAATGAAGTTCTTCTGAAAACCTGGAAATACTTTTATAGGTGTTTCGCCTTTGGATGCGAACGGGAATTATTTATTTTTTAAAAATTCCAAATACACAAAGTGAAGTGTCCCATTAAAAAGGAAGACAATGTGAAAACAAAAGGCTGCTACATAATTTCTTGTCATCCTTGCGCAAAGGGTCATGTTGATCAGATTATTAAAATAAAATTTTTTGAAAAATGATCTAATTTCTATGAATATTAGTATTTAAAAAAAAATCATGAAATCGGGGGTTTGGGGTGGCCGATCCCCTAATCTAAGGCACAAAACGAATTATAATAATATTTCATAGAGTTGTTAAAATTAAAAAATTTACGCAATTAATGGTATCATGATTTATGGTTAAATCGCACCTTCCAAAAATTACTATGACAAGTTGAAAACATCAACTTTACAGGAGACACTTTTTTTCAATTATCTTTGAAAATATAATAACTCAAAGATTTGTATGTAGTGAAAGCTTACATTGTAATATATGAATGTAAATAGCATTGTCGGTATCATTAAAATTCAACCATTTCCTATAAAATTTGATAATATCCTAATTTATTTTTTACGTTTAAAGAGTTTACAGTTATAAGAAAACAGCATTTTTAAAATAATAATTAAGCTTAATAAAGTTAGCCATATTATCATTCGCCCTCCTCATTGGTTGGCATTGTTTCCGAAAACGGTTAGTTTTCGTAAAAGGCATGATATTTTTTGTCAATTAAATTTAGGTCACATAAAGATTTTAAATCTTTCCTTTCTTTAATTCGGAATTGTTGGCTGCTTTTCTTCCTCTAGAATTACTTTCCTTAACCAGTTCCATTTGTTGTTGACTCTCATTCCAATCCATTTTATAATTAATATTTATAACATTTCTATTTGAAATTGGAAATTCTTTCAATTTTGGTATATAAAAATTGGATTGGCAAATATTAGCCAGTTCACTAAATAGTTCACTAATTTTTGGCGAATCTTATTATTTCGAACCACTCCTGAGGTACCATGACATCACTAAGTTTCTCTCTCTTTTCTATGGTTGAATGCTCTTTCGTTAAGTACCTTTGAGTAATGTTGATGTTAAATATTTTGGTAGCCCACGCATAGAATGAAATAAGAATCTTATTCTTATTCTGACTAAAATTGAATTTCCTCTAGATGGTTATTTTTACGAACTTTTGATTTAATAAATTTATAAAGGCAGCTGACCATTTCGTTTGACCCTCTTTGGCAATCCTTTCATGCCAGACATAGCAAAATGCTTCTTTGGTGACTGCCAGTATCCTGCCTTTACAAGGTCCTTCGAGCTTATTGAGCATAACCAAGCAACAACCAATATCAGGGAGCTCAAAATGGAACAGCTACTACAAAAACAACAAGATAAGAAGGAGCAGCTGATGCAGATGAACATAAATTACCACAAAAATGGAGATAGCAGAAAAACAATAAGCTATCTCGAAACCAGAATCGCTAAACTAAAAACGTTATATAGCGAATACTTAACCATCGATGTTATAGTGAGAAAACAAGTTGCTGACACATATATGCAGTTGTTAGATGATATGCGGCTACGATTAAATAACGGGCCACCGAAAACGCCGACAATAACTTACCAGAGAGCAACCGGCAACTTCCAACGCCCTCCAAACAACAACCAGAAACGGAAGAGACAACTAGATGAGGAAGCAAGAAGCGACCAAAACCCTCATCAGCCATCATACATCATTAGCTGGCCACCTCAAGCGTCAAAAATGGAAGACAATAACAACAAAAGGTTGTTTAAGAGGAAAGACGTTCTGATGCGACAAATTTATCAGAAGCTAGCCTCAATAGAGTACTCACTGGATACCAACAAAAACCAGAACGCGTACTTCGAATTAAAAATGAATCAACTAACCAAAGAGATGGAAGAGATTGACTCACTACACATAACGATCCTCGTCGAAACAGAAGAAGCGGAACAGACATCGGAGTATTTCCGTGAAAACTACTACGGTACACTCAAGGATAAGGTGGACTCCATTATAGTGCGATTGCAAGAAAGACAGGCCGAACCAACAACCTCGATCAGAACAACAACAGTGCAGCTGCCTAAAGTCGAACTACCAACATTTCATGGGGATTATGAGCAATGGAGCTCTTTCAAATATATCTTCACAGAGCTCATCCACGGAAACAACCAGCTATCAGATACGGTAAAAATGACGTATTTAAGCAGCAACAACGGGTGACAACTATGAGAAAGCTTGGGAAATATTACAAGCCAGATACAACAACCCTAGACTTCTGGCAACCAAATATTTCAATTCATTGCTATCATTATCAGCAGTGCACACAGAATCGGCGGGAGCAATTCGAGCCCTGCACGATACAGCAAGGGAAATGCTCCACAATATCAACCGCCTCAATATAAGCGCTCCATTTGATGCATTCATAGCTTTCATCTTAAGCAGAAAATTAGATCCAGAATCCAGTAGGCTGTATGAAGCAACATTACCAAATCCTAGGGAAATTCCAAAAATAAACGAATTATTTAGTTTTTTGGAAAGAAGATTTCAATCTTTAGAGGCGATAGGATACACTATAGTAAGCAGCCCTCGGTCACAATACATACCGCCCCTAAGACGTGTGTGTACATGTTGCAACAATCAATAATCAATACCTGGTAAAGGGATGTCAAGGTAGTCATAAGTTGGAGGAGTGCAAATTATTCAAGGAGATGTCAACATTGGATAGGAAAAATTGGTGAGCGAAGCAACTATCTGTGTCCGTTGCTTAAACAAACATTCCAACAATGGCGTCACTTCCTATTCCTGCTCATCAACTATACGTTGCATGGTATGTAAAGGAGCTCACCATACTCTTTTACATGGAGGCAACTCAGTATCAACAACCACTAAGGGTACGACACAAACATTCCTGGTCAACCAGCAAGGCCCAGTATTATTGCCAACTGCAATAATTAAAGCAGAAACAGGAAATGGGAATTTCACCACACTGAGGGCACTAATAGAACCAGGCTCACATCCAACATTAATCTCTGCAAAGGCGGCCAACTTATTAAATACCAAAAAGAAGAAGGTTGATGTGAACATTTCTGGCATAGGCGGAAATAAGGCTGGCATTTGTAAGCATGTAATAAACCTAAAACTAGCCCCAAGGTTCGAGGGAGACTTTCGAGTAGAGGTTTTAGCCTTAGTATTCGATAAATTAACACAACAATTACCCGAGACAAATGTCAACACCAGTAAATGGACCTATCTGCAGAATATACAATTAGCAGATCCAACTTACTACCAAGCTCAATCAATCGATCTCATGCTAGGGGCAGACTACTATCCATCGATAATAAAAAACAAAATGATAAAAGGCGGGAGTCAAAAGCTCATGGCACAACACACGGAGTTCGGATGGATCATAATTGGAAGCATGGGTAATCTAGAAAGCCAAAGCAGAACAACCATGGTAACAACTGAATCAATCGAAGAACAATTGCTGGGAACAACCACATCGCAATGGCAGATGGCCCTCGCCCACAATTCGGAAGATAACCTACCAGAAGTACAGCAGCAGGTGCAACCAGAACTGGAAGAGAAAGTAGCGCTAGTGATCGTTATAAAAAAAATACACCCTCTCTCAGAAGTATTTAACAAGGTCTCAGCGTACAACAAAATAATTCGCATAGCCGCATATTGTTTGCGATTTATCGACAACAGCAGGCACAAAAATATCAACAAAGGTTCGCTAACAGGGCAAGAACTGCAGCGAGCGGAGACATTAATTTTAAAATTAAGCCAAGAGCAAGATTTCGGCCAAGATATTGCATATATAAAAAAATCTAAGAAGCTACACAAGAGTAGTAAACTATCATCACTAAGCCCAGTATATGATGACAAAGGGCTATTACGCGTAATGGGGCGTTTGCAAAACTCAAACCTGTCCATCGACAGCAAACAACCCATAATTCTAAGCAAAAGTACCATAATCACACAAAGGATCATCGAGGAGGCCCACAACAAGACGTTGCATGGCGGCACACAATTGACGCTAGACAAGTAATTAAAAAATGTATTACTTGTTTTCGGCACAAACAAGCCAACATGGAACAATTGATGGGCAGACTACCACCATCAAGAGTGAGGCCGGGAAGACCGTTTGCAAAGACGGGAATTGACTACGCGGGCCCAATCCAACTAAGAACTACCCAGGGCCGAGGACATAAGGCGTATAAGGGATACATCGCACTATTTGTATGCATGGTGACAAAGGCTATCCATATTGAATTAGTAAGCAATTTAACAACAGAAGGATTCATTGCTGCATATAAGCGGTTCATATCCAGACGAGGATTATGCACAGATATATACTCCGATAATGGGACATATTTTATTGGAGCTAACGCCAAGATCAAAAAAGGTTACTATACGGTCATGACGTCACTACCAGGCGACATAGCAGCCATGCTGGCCAGTGAGGGAACAAACTGGCACTTTATATCACCTCATACCCCTCACTTCGAAGGGCTATGGGGAGCCGGGATAAAATCGGTGAAATTTCACCTCAAAAGAGTGATAGGGAAAACAACCCTCACGTTTGAAGAACTATACACTGTCGTCACTCAAATCGAAGCAGTGCTCAATTCTCGACCTTTAACTCCGCTCACCAATGACGCCTCGGACTTAACAGCATTGACACCTGGCCACTTTTTAATCGGGGACTCCCTCAAGGCGCTACGAGGCGCCGACATCGATGAAACAACACTGAGAACAAGATTGCACATTGTTGAAAAAATGGTATAAGATTTCTGGACACGGTGGTCATCAGAATATCTACACCAACTGCATCAACGGAACAAGTGGACATCCATTCAACCCAATTTAATGACAAATGATCTAGTTCTATTAAAAGATGAGCAATAACCTGCCACGCGATGAAAGTTGGGACGGGTTATCCAGACTCACGCCGGAACAGATGATTTAGTGCGAGCAGCCACAGTCAAATGTAAGGAATCAATATACAAGCGGCCAATTACGAAGCTATGCAAACTACAAATTGAAGATCGATCTGAGGAAACACTGCCAATACAACCAACTCAACTGGTGACAGACAAGCAGGCGAGCCAATAACCAACGCCGCTAGAATTACAGCCGCCCGGGAGTATGTTGTTACCAATTCATTAAATAACGTGAATCCAATAACAGATCATATAACTAAATTAAATAATTTGCTTTTTATTTGTGTTGTGTCACACAACACCGTTTTTCCGGCAAAGCCAATATTAAATACTTACTAGACGTTATACTTTTATTGTTTCTGTGTATAATGTAATAAATTTTGTATAAAAAGTCAAGCAAATGAAATATAAAAACCAGAATAAATTTACCTTCAATCGTGTGTTTATTTCATTCTCATGATTATTTAATTTAGTTATATGATCTCTGTTGTATGATTCACGTTATTTAATGAATTGGCAACAACAGCTTTCTATTGCAGATTTCTTGTCCTCATCTTTGAATTGGCGTGCATGCTTAGCTTCATTTAAATGTGCTCTTTCTACATTATATCATAAATTCCTTCTTTCTTACTTAAATTTTGATTTGTGTATGAGGTGCAATCATTGCACCGATCCTTTTTTTGGCACAAAAAAAAATATCGTAATATTGCCTTTGAGAAGCAGCAATGACACCTTGATTTTTTTGCTTTACCCATTGAACATACAATCTATGCATAGCATTTATTTTCAAATCGCCAACCAAATATTCCCTTTCCGTATTTCGTCGCAAATAATGCGATTCAATCAGGGGGAACAAATTAATGTGTTCTTTCACCGATTGTATTGTTTTATCTTGAATGTTTGTGATTTTTCTATGATGCCTTCTACGCATATCAGCAGTCAATGTGTCATGATATGATCATCCAACTTTGGCAAAAATTGTCACAATCTACTGCCGATTTATTCGTTAAAAGGGTTAAGAGATAAATATGCCTATCAAAAGTATCCATAAACATCGTTTTACAGACCCTTATAGTATTTTCGTTCTCGTGATTCTCTGGTTTCGGCACAAAGTAGAGCTTCTTTCCCATCCGATCGTGTTTCTTTTCAATTTTTGTAGTTCGTTTTGATGTGGATTTAATTTTTCGGAGAAAATGCTCCTTTTGGAGATTAAAGTCATCAATTGCCCATAATCGACTAAACAGGGCTTGCTTATGTTCTGTTCCCGCCTTAGCTTTCTGGATTTTCCAGTATTTCGAGTGGATTAACCTTTTACGACCAGGTCCCTTTCTTGTATCGGTCTTGGCTCGTTTTCTCGACACTGGCGTTAATAAAATCAGCTCATGCGGTTCCCTTTCAGCCATACTTGATTCGGTTTTTCTTGCGGTAGAGTAAATTCGCCCGAATCCAATTTATCATTTTCAGCTGGACCAGTTATTTGAGTTAAAACTTCGTAATACTCTAAAAATATATTTTTGTCATGACTTTGTCATTACTATAGATGGTTGATTTTTTGACAGAATGTGTATAACTATTCTCATTGGTAAATTATAAATAAACTATTACATTTCGCGTTGTTTTAGTATTATTTGGAAGGTGTTCTTTATGTAGCTTCATTTCTCTTTTCATAACATTTATGAGGCCCCTTTTGTTTTGCATAGTAGTGCGACAATCAATTTCTTGAGTTCATTTAATAATTGAATATTTAGAAAGCATTTGATAAAAGCATCTTTGAGTAAAATTCACGAACAAATCAAATTGGTCGAGTTTACCCGGTTTAACGAAGAGATTGCAATTTCCCGAGAAATTTTATTTCTCGAGAAACCGAGAAATTTGTTTCCCAACGAGTTAAATTTCTCGAGAATTTGAGAGTTTTCAAATTTTTTGTCGAGTATCTCGGAAGTGAATAGAGCATTTTTGTTTTGCATTGATGGTCTTGAAAAATTCACAAAAATTCTGAATCGATAAAAGTTACAAGATTATAATCTTCTATGGCGCCGACCACAAAAGGGTGTGGCGGATGCGAGACCCACCTGGGCCTCTAACTGGTTGTGTTGTAATTTGACAAGTCAAGAAAAACCGTGGAAAGAAGAAACTATTATTTGCTATTGCTGCCTGGCGAACCAACGTAAGTAGATTGGAAAATAAATGGAAGGTTTAAGTACCAATAGAAGTGGTTCTCGAATACGTGAAAATTTGTGTTTTTCGTAATCCATGAAAAAATTGCGATTACAAGTGAACTTTTTAAAATTTCTGTGAGCTCTTCATAATTGGTTTCAAAACGAATGAGTCCATTAATTTTAGTGAATATGATTTTTGCCCAAAAATTTATTGCAATAAGCCCGCTTGATAAAGACCACCTGTCCTGTATTTTCTACATAAATACATTTTTTCATTATTTTGAAGAATTTTTTAACTATATCGGTGAAATTAATTTAGTATCAGCTAAACATGAATTTAAAAGAAAAATTATTTCTTAATCCAAAGATGGTGACAACATGGTTGATGATTGTCCAACATAAATAATAGATGTTGATATTTTATTATTACATAGCCTGTTAATAACGATAACGAATTTCAAAAAAGCGCATTATTGTAAATTGGATTTTCTTAGAAGGCTGTTAAAGGACCAGTGTGAAGGTTTTAAAACATTTTTAACCACATTTTATGCGAGTGTACAAGATCCTACCCTATGCTCAATAACACGACACCCAGAGATTGGCTTATATATAGACACCATATGGTATGTGAAGAGTGCACATTAGGCTTTTCAAATCTGTCCGTGATATCCCATAATTTAGAGTTAGACTCTGATGATAAATTTTCAAGTGGACAACTTTTGAACTGTGTGTATTTCAGATAAAATGATATCTGTTCTGTTCCGCTCAGCTTTTTCGTCCCAATTTATTCTATAATTTTGAATGAACGGCAGAAACTTCAATATTAAGAACGAAGGGGATATAAAACGAATGCCACATTAGGAATAAATTTTAAAATTTTGGTTTGGCGAAACAGCAGAGACGAACCAGTTGAAAAGTGAACGGATCGGAATGGAAACAAACGTCATTTTGTTTGGACCTTTACTGAATATTTATGTTACAACAGGGGTAAAATAAAACTTAGTGTTGCCAGAAGAGGGAATTCCGCATGAATAATTAAATTGAAAAATACGGACATTCAAATGGGAAACCCAATAATAAGGATATGTAGTTGCAATTACAGTATTATTGGCCTGCTTGGCATTGCCAACTCCTTCTTTGCTAAGCGCAAACCACTCCGCCACGATAAGGCGTTTTAGGAATTGACTCATGAAGAAACCGTAGGTGATGCGAAAGGGAGACATCAAGCTTCTTAAATCTATACGTGGTGTTCCATTATTAAATTATTTGGGTCATACCTTGAATAGGTAGATGTTTATGAAAATAATATAACAGTTTACTATATCATGTATTGTGCATAGTCACATAACTAGAACTTATCATAAGAGGATTTTAACACGCTCATTAAAAATATATTAAAGACTTTAGCTATTCAGTTATAGTCGCTTTCAGTTAAACCAACTGTTCGCAATGTGTTAAGTAAAATACCCATGTCTTTTTTTTTCTATCACTACATTTTCAAAGTCAACGTGTTGCGAGACCTGAAAACGCCAATTATCATTTTCGGCGATCGCTTTCTCATCATTTGTAAAAAATTTGTGGGGCTATTTTTTCAACAGGTTGAGAACATTCCAAAATGTTTTGAATTCGATTTTTCTAAATATTTTTAAGTATTTCGATCATCTATTGTTTCTAATTTTGTTAATATTTTTTTTTTTGAATTTCCTAATTTCAATTATTTTAGGCATCTTTAAAATGTAGATCCTGAATACGTTGATGTAGTCTTCTCAAGCAATAACGAGTGTTAATAAGTTACTTAGTTTATTTGGGCTTTTAGGTATACTCTGTTGTTAAGCTTGATATCATTTTAGGTTCTTGGAGCTCGGATAAAATACAGTTCAAGTTATGCTTGCGATCGACTTCAATCTTCTCAAATTGGCTATCGAGGTAAGAATTGCCATTTGTTTATGAATTGTGGTACGATATTAATCCACAAAGTGATTTGCGAGTTTTACACTAATAAAGATTCATATGTATATGTAAATTGCTCCTCATTTGTAACATAGATCAAAATGATTTGTTTAGTTTGACTCTTCGTTCGATTTTTCATCATACTAACGCCAAATACAAGAAAGCAGCTGAGCGCAATTGAATGTCCAATAACTACAAATTGCTCTAACTCAGCTAAGTTCGCAAGTAGTTCTATAATGGCGTGCCAATAAAATAATTTTAAACAAGAATATATACGAACTTGTATAGGAGAAGAAAGGCAAAAATTTTTCAAAGATGGTCAGTCAATTATTAATCTTTAGGTTTCCTATCTCAGTCCATAATATTTTCAATTATAATTATTTTAATTTCTATACGCACAGAAAACACGACTGCACAGGTTTTTCAAATTCGTAGAAATCTCGAACATCTTCCAAATTTTGAATAAACAGTCGCATCATCCGATTGTCCAATAGTTTTCAAAGATAATCTTGCAATTGTCGAATTATCTCGAAACAAACAGCCCAATGCCGTTTATATTCCCACTTACTTTCCCATCTCGGATAGGCCAGAATCAAAAGTCTCGATAAATCACTAACTCTCTGCAATCCCTTGCAAATTTCGAGAAATATCGAGAAACACGGATATAAACTCGAATAATCTGGGAAAAACATCATGGGCAAATCCATGAATAATCTCCTTTGTCAAGCAATTAAATGGTATTGCAACCCAAAAATCTCGATTTTCGATAATCTCACCTCTGTCGAATTATGTAACTTAGTGCTATTTTTTATTCAGCTATAAGCAGAATTCGAATAATATCGTAATATTCGAAAGAAAGTTCTAATACTCACCGCCAATTAATTTTTGAATAAGCCTCGAAACTCGATAGATTAGAATATTCTGGAAAATCTCAGATTAAATTAAGACACTGCATGCTATCGAATAGCCTCGAAAAATCTATATATTCCGAATAATATCTACTCATATACTCGTAAATAACATTCAGCGCAAAAAAAATTGCGAATCAAATTCAAAACGTCGTGTATTCACTTGGAACCAAATCCCAAAATCAAGACGCCTGGAAGATTTATGAGTTACGAGAATTTTTTCGAAATTCCGACAAAATGAAAATCTAGAAACTTGTAGCTCGAAATAGCAGCGTCTAACATGTAAAATTGAAATGTGGATGGATTACAATAACTACAGAACTTGCTGTGAAATTGAAGCGCCCTGCGCTGAAAATTTGTTCAAATTCTTTCGAGAAATTTAATTTTTCACAACGTTTAATTAATAATTTTGTACACATCTTTATTTGCTAAACACATGTTTATTTCTCGGTAAAATTCGGATAGTATCGGATCGATTAAGCGAAAAGTTTAGATTAATAGGCTAATCCAAAACCAACAAAAATATTTTGTACAAGCGCCCTAATGCTGCAAAGCTTAAACGATTTGTTTAGACGCGAATGAAGTATTTACTAATTTTTACTAAATAGAAATAAATGTATTAGCTACTCAAATGCATACATTCAGGGGTATTTCATCAATAAAAGGAATTATTAAAATTAATCTTGCAAATTATATTTTGATAATTCAGAAAAACAACTACCCCAATTCCCTGCTTAATGAATTTATTCGTTGCATAAAAATATATTAAAATCAAAATTTCGTTAAGCTAATTTTTATTTTTATTTTGCGTAAAAAACGAAAAGTTAGAAATTCATGAATGAAATAAATGTAATAATTTTAATTTTGTAAGCAATAGTAGTTTACTACTATTGCTTATAAAATAAATACCTAAAAACCGCTACCTATGTTAAAAATAAACTACAAGTAATCCATATTTGCCTTCCAAGATATACCGTAAATCGATTGATTTGTGTTTTCGACATGCATTTAATTAATTTACATGAACAATTCAATTCAATTTAATTGTATATTTGGCTTAGTACAAAACTGTATTGATGATATTAAAATGTATTGATAGACTACTATGACCGATATATAGAATTAAATGTTTTTTAAAAAAAATTTACTGGCCCAAAATCACATGATAACTATCGGTTAAGCTATAGGTTCAGCTATATCTATGCCAAAAATTAGGAAGTTCTATTGAACTTTGCTACCCTTAGTATTAAAAACTAAAAATCTCAATTTTCTACTAGGGCCGAAATATAAAATTAAATGTTTAATAAAAAAAATTTTACTGGCCCATAATCACATGATAACTATCGGTTAAGCTATTGATTCAGCTATATCTATGCAAAAAATTGGGAAGTTCTATTGAACTTTGCTACCCTTAGTATTAAAAACTAAAAATCTCAATTTTTTACTAGGGCCGAAATATAAAATTAAATGTTTAATTAAAAAAATTTTACTGGCCCATAATCACACGATAACTATCGGCTAAGCTATTGGTTCAGCTATACCTATGCAAAAAATTGGGAAGTTCTATTGAACTTTGCTACCCTTAGTATTAAAAACTAAAAATCTCAATTTACTACTAAGGCCGACAATTAGTATTAGTATTTCGATCGAAACACTGCCATAGTAACGTCATAAACAGCGCACACAAATTTACCGAAGTTTGCGTCAATGCTAGAGGTGGCCATAAATCGGACGAAATTTTTCATACCTAACCGAAACGAACAGTAATGAAGCAAATAAAACATATTAAACGCAAATTTAAAACATTTTGCTTTAGTTGCTTCTTTATTCAACAAACAAATCGTTCACATAATTTGACCCTATATATTTCAGGCCTAACCGATAGCCATCATGTGATTTCGGGCCAATAAAAATATTTTTAATTAAACATTTAATTTTATATTTCGGCCCTAGTAGAAAATTGAGATTTGTAGTTTTTAATACTAAGGCAAGGGTAGCAAAGTTCAATAGAACTTCCCAATTTTTTGCATAGATATAGCTAAACCGATAGTTATCGTGTGATTAAGTAGTAAACAAATTTTAAATATACTAATAATTTTATATTTTCGTCTTACTTTTACACAATAACTTTGAATGGAACCAGACCAACTTAATTCCCCTTAATGTCATTATTTGAGTAGTGATATTTTTGAGTTTAGTACTGCACCCTTATTCTGTAAAAAATAAGATAATGTGTAAACGTGAAAACGGGTAAACTTTGTGATTTTTTGCTAAAATTACATTAAATTGTTTTTCGATTCTCTTTTCGTTCACTGTTTATCACGTGTAAACATTATCTTATTTTTTATAGAATAAGGCTACAGTTTTAGTAAAATATTCATCCCGTTGTGTGCCCAAGTGAAGAATTTACTAAAATCATACTAAAACAATTTTAGTAAAATTTAGTATAAACTTCACAGGCATTTTGTTTAGCCTGATTTATATACGATATATATTTTTATACTATACAGGCACGATACATTTTGTATGTACATACGAAATATAAATCAAAACAATTTACAGCAATAAATGAGGCCACGATTTTGTGATGGTATTCGCATATTAACTGAGACGTTCGGGCTTGTAGGGTGAAAAGATTCACCAAATCACAAAGTTTTGGTAGTCATGTTTTAATTTTAGGATTGATTAAAAAATCACAAACCGTTATTAATACCGACAACTGTTGCTCAAGAGAAAGAAAAAATATTTTGGCCAAGATTAGAGGAGATTCGAAAAAGGAGTTTGTTGGAAAAATGAGACTTAATAATTGCGATTTTAGTCTGCTTACTAGACAGGCGTTTACAGTAATATTAAAATAAAATGAATCTAGTATGAAATGTAGTGTTGTATGTTTAGCACAAACTTGACATGAAAATCACATCCCATGCCAAAAGTCCCTTTTCATGAGTAAAATCGATGTTTTTTATATAGTGTCGATATAGTGATAGTATGTCCGATAGACTTTCCATTACTTAAATAAATCTATAAAAATATTCAGGTTGCAAAAAAAAAAGAAAAAGTTTCTTCTGCCCGAGATAACAGGCGACCTTTCAGAATTGGCCCAGAAGCAATTCGTCTTCCATTTTTTTTTGCAGCATGTGATGCAAGACAACTACAATATGCGATTTTCATGTGGTTTTTTAATTACCTTAATGAACGGGTAGAAAAAGTCTGGGAGGGATTTTATACTTGCTTTTTGTCAAAAGTCATTTTAAATTTTCCTTGGATAAAAGCCTGGGATAATTTTAATGTGGTGATAATTTCAATTAAAAAGGCTAAGTATTATCGTGGTTGTTTTAACTATTCAAATAAGTTTAATAATAATAACCAAGAAACGTGCACTATAAACCTTTCGATCTTATTAGTTTGGTTATTCAAATATAAGAATTTGAACCTCGCAATGCCAAAATAAAAATTTCACATAACGATATTAAAATCCAGAATAAAACCAAATTTAATAACAATTTCAGGATCCTGCAATTCTAAATTTTAATCAAACTTTGAAATTACTTGAAGGCTCACATTGTGAGCAACAAAAGTCAGAAACAATGACAAATATTTCAGATTGTTTATTTTCCAACGAATTTGACTAATATTTCTAATATAACTTCAGATTTGATTGATTTGGGGTAAGGAATGGATCTTTCAGCACAACAACGCTCGACCACATATTGCAAAAGTCGTTAAGGAAACTTTGGAGGCGCTTCAATGGGATGTCCTACCCCACCCACCGAATTCACCAGATATTGCCTCTTTCGACTACGACTTTTTCCGGTCGATGACTCATGGCCCGCCCTCGAAAAGACGAGGAATTTTTCTCGAAGCGGAATCCGTATGCTGCCTGAAAGACGGGAACAAGTCGTAACTAACGATGAACAATACTTTGAATAAAATACATGGTACCAATTTCTCTGAATAAAGTTTCGAAGTTATAAAAGAGAAACCTTATATTTGTAACCCCAATAAATATTTGTTCTAAATATTTATATTTATTTACAATAGATGGTGTTACTTGAATCATTTAATATTATGTACCAGTTCAAAAAACCGAAAAATCTTTCGGGTTTGGTTCATTTGATATTCTTTTCTATGGTAATACCCAATTTTTGAAAAATGTTGTGTTTACAATTTTATTTCACTCTCAAAAAAATGCCGAAAGCCGAAATTATTTCAGGCTAAGTGTTTCTACGGTAACTTGAGAACAGCTCTTAAGAAAAATTGTGCATAAGCCAAAATATGATATTCACATAATTTCAGGAGAAAATTAAAAAGCCATTCAAGCTCTTATGTCAAAGCCACCTAGATTATACAAAGCCACAGTCTAAAACGAAGATTTGATAAAGGAATTGGTGAGTCCGCCAGACGTTGTCCTGCCACAGACCGCCTTCTATGGAGACCGCATTTCGTGTAGACCGCCTTTATCTGATGGCGCTGGTGTCTTATATTTTATGCATTTGGAGCATAGAACACATGAGCAAGTCTTATGCAAATAAAAAGTTATTTACCTTAAAGTTGCGGAACAGGGTGACAGATTGCCTTACGAATACGATCCTTATAAAACACTTTCGATACATTCCTGGCATATCTAGTGAATTTTAAAATTTATTTGGATAACTTACTGCGTCGTTTTCATCAACGACGATGTCATCTTAAAAGCACCGCAGGACTATGGATCATATTTGTGGTAACAATATTGAACAATTCGCTGTCAATTGATCGATCTAGAATTTCTGCCGAAATTATTTTATCAACTTCTTCTGGGCGGATTTTAACAACAAGCCAAATCAAAATATGAGCATGAGGCAAATCTCAGTTTTGCCACTCAACCAAATACTTGGTACTTTCCACATTGATTGTTCGATGAAATTGTACTGGCACCTGGTTGCCACGCGTTCCTTATTACTTTTGTTGCTCCAAACGACGTCATTTGGAAGCAACAATTGAATTTGCGTATCTTACTCAGAAACAATTTTGAATCGTCTGATGTTCTAGCTGTAAGTGATAAAGGTTCCGGCGGATTAGTAAGAGGTGGCAGTACAACTTTTCCTGATGCGCAACAAATGCCGGGTGCTCCATTGTGGAATTTTAACGCGTGACCATATTGGCATTCTTTGTCCATTGCATTCATGGCAATTTTAGAATGTGCTGACGAACGAATAATGCACATGGTAATGCGCGGCTTGTTTGCTCTCTTTGTCGATATTATGCTCTGAATACGTCTATATTGTTTTGATGCGCCGCTCTCGCTCTTAATACATTTTGCCGTAAACGTTCGTTGCAATATACTTGAGATTCTTGCTTACGTCTCTCTACTGCGCTGATTCTGTGTTGTTCATTTATTTGCGCAGTTTGTGCGTGCGTTCTATTGTCTCTCGCATTTCGTTGGCGTTGCCTGTGCTTCTTGCATTAATAAGGTTTGACCTTCTTCGTGGCATTTTACCAAAAATAATAATAATACGCAAAATGATAAACAGCACAATTAAAATGAAATCGAAATAAAAAAACCAATAAACAAATGAATCCAAATAAAGTTAAACTCACACGTTATTTATGTTCGTATATCTGTGAAACCCTTCTGAAAAATTGTAGAAACTATGAAATCTTGGTATTTTTTCTAGATGCGAAAGACAGAAGGCAACAGATTTGTTCACACCTTCATCTATTGAAAGCATAAACAACATAAAAATGAATAACGATTCTTTTTTCCTATTTTTTAAATCGTAATAAAAAATATTTATGGGAGGAGGGGGAAGGGGGTAAGGGAGGGAGGGAAGCTAAAATGTGTGGTTGTATCTTGTATGTATTTTTAAATGAGAAACATCCAAAAAATTAAAATAAAATTTTGTTCAAAATTATCCTCTCTTCTAATTTGAATGAACCATTTCACACAAAATTTCATTGAAAACGGTTGGGCGTTTTCAGAGATTAGCGTGTACGAACATCGTGACACGTGATTTTTATAAATCACTTTTTTTCTTAAGACAAATTTTTAAATGAAAACGTTACAAATTGTTAATTATGATTTCTGAAATACTTTGATAAATGTTTGAATTTCAATAATTGAATTTGTAATAATTGATTTATTTAATAAACCAAAATTTAAAAAAACTTCATAAGAACAGTATTCTGATTAAATTGAAATAAAATCGTACTACAAATCGTGTGGGCATTAAATCAATAAACATTACATAGATGGCAGTGATGCCAGTAAAAATTTGATAAAAACGTACCAAAAATTACCATCTGGGGAAATTTCCAGTTCAAAAATTGTCGGAAAAGAACGTGTGACAATTTTGTGCTTATTTTGTTAAGAACGTGTGACAATTTTGGGATTAAATAATTTTTTTCGTTTTTTTCTGTTAACATCTTAGACATCTGACGTAGAATAGTAAAACTAAAGATAAATTTAGAAAGTATTATTTTAATTTGTCAGAGTCAACTTTGATGTATTTTTCAAAATGAAAGTTCGAAAATTATATTTTAGATATAATTTAATTTTAATATTTCTGCAATTAATATTTATTTAGACTGTGACCGAAACCTGTGATAAATATTTTTTAGTACAAATTTTTGACATTTATTTGAAAAATATTCCCCTACATTCAGAAATTTTTAATACGCTGCCCGAATTGTGTAATAATTTTTTGAAGTATTCCCCTTCTGTCATATTGTTCTTTGATTTTAATGGCAAGCAATCCTTTTTTTATATGCATCGAATTGACTTTCGTCTAATATTATATATATATATTGTAGCGTAGGGCTGTATTTGTTAGAGCATAGTATAAGAGGATGATGATGCAATAATTTTCGCCAAAATTTTTGAAAATATAATACGATAGTTAGGTTTTTATACATAAAATGGGAAGGTCCTGGGTAGTTTCAAATAAGAATTGCAACGAAAACTAAAAAATATTGGAGGCAACTCTATTACGGATTAAAATAAATATTTAACGATGTGGTGCATAGAATTCAACCTTTTAATTCTATCGATTAATTAATTCTATAATAGCTTCAATAATCTGTCAGGCGATAGTGATAGATAGCTCTCACATTTACTCACTAGATTAATATGCCATATAAATAACAACCTTTAGTTGACATACACTAAAAGAAAGTAATTGTCAGTAAGCTGCTGCAGTTGAAAATGTTGTGTCAAAAATTATCATAGCAAAAGACCATGATAATTTGGGTGTGTGCGGTTTTTTTCAAATAAATGTCAAAAATGTGTACTAAAAAATATTTATCACAGTTTTCGGGCACAATCTAAACCAATTTAGCCTACTGGTATATTAAACTTTTATAATAAACGTTTTAAATATTTTTGCTGTTTTTATTGAAAAACTGGAAGCTATAAAACGTCATTTTTACTATGGAAATCAGAGTGTAAGGTTATACCACTAAAAAAGCTTAAAAAAAATACGTCATGATGATTATAATTCTGTTCTCTAGATATTTCATTAAATATTTGTTCTTTGGTAATATTGCATCTGAAAATGGCTATAGTTTAACGGAAGTCGGAGTTAATCTGTTCAAAAGTATACTTCAAAAAATTTGTTAGATATTTCCAAGAAGAAAGATTAGAAACATTGCATAGCATGAAAGGGCGGCGAAAGATTACTTCGCCGGATGAAAAATTTATTTTACGAGAAATTTTTAATTCTCGTGTTACGAGGCGAAACTCGTCTGAACTTCTTCGAATAAAACGGTTAAACTGCGCAAAGAAATACAAACATAATGACGGCTGATTTTTGGGAAACTATGGTGTTTTTTGATGCAAGTAAGTTTGCCTTATTTTAGTGTGATAAGAAGCACGAAAAAATGTGGCAGAAGTGCAAAGAAGCATATAGACCAAAAAATTTGACGACTGCTATGTATGGGAAATTTGGGTTTTATTGAAGGCAATGTGGACAAAGAGATGACTTAAACATCCTCAAAAGCAATTTAAATAATTACGTTTGCGTTATACCAATATAACATACTGTTTGGTACAGCTGCCTTAAACAATTGCCCTAACTTCATTCTAAAGCCAAATCTACCAATCGAACACTTTTGGAAAATTTTAGACCGAAAACCAAGAGGCAACCGCTCCTTCAGAAATAAAGTTTAACTAAAAAAGGCAATTATGGAAGAATTTCAAAAAATTTTGTAGAATCAATGCCAAAACGACTGTTGTCATTCAACCAAATAGTGATTTCCAGGCTCGTGGGAGTTAACAGGCATTACACAAGGAGCATACAACTCAATGTCCCTTGTTTTTTTTATTGAATTAAACCTAGACTATCGAATTTAAATAATTTTTGTTACTGATATTAGTTTTCTGATGTAATAATTGGCTAAACCTGACAGAATTGCATGTTCATTTAATTAACAAACAAAAAAAAAATCAAACAATCTTTCATTTATTTATCTTTTAAGATTAAGCTTCTTAAAATAATCGTATCGTATACAACTGTATGTTCTTGACTGTATAGGCACAGTGCAGGTTAGACCTAGGGTTTGCCCAACGGGATCGCGGGATCCCGGTCTCAAAAGTTTGACCGGGAAATACCGGGATTTGCTGGTTTTCAATTTATTTAGTGTTGGTAGTCTTTTACCTCAAATCCACAGAGAAAATTTAGGGATTCTCAAACGGAATTCTGGGATCTGGTTTTCTGTATCAAAAGTGTGACTGTCTACCTCTTATTACCGACTTTTCCTTAGATTCAAATGCAGATAATTTGAATATTTCGTAAAGAAGTCTATATACAGCTTTTCGAGTAAAATTCAGTCCAAATACGAATGAACTTTACTATTAAGCACGATGGAAATGTTATTCTATTATAAAATGATTTTTACTTAAAGTTCTGGATAACGGCCAATAAGGAAGAAATCTGTTGATTTCTTGACCAATTATGATGATGAGTTTTAGATGAAGTTTTGGAATATGGCCAATTAGGAAGGAACTTGGCATAAGTTATAGTAGCTTAAGTTGACTTAAGATAAAAATTATTTTCAATATTCAACGTTTTATATCTCTGCTCTAACTTCACCAAATTTGACTTAAGTTATAATGCCTTGTGGCCGAAGGCTATGTTCGCAAGCGGTACTAGCTTTAGTTGTCATCAGTGAAAAATGAATCTAATATTAAACTTTTTCAAACTCGCTAGAAAAATTATCAAATTTGATTTAACCTGTTATGTCTTGTGACCACAGATTTCTTAACCTATTATGACGAAATTCAGCATGCACGACGGAAATGGGATTCTAAAATGATTTTTACATACAGTTCTGGTAAATGGCAAATTAGGAAGGAACTTGGTAATTTCTTTACCAACCATAATGAAATTCATGAAGAATGATGGAAATGTAATCTAAAATGAGTTTTAGGTGAAGTACTGAAATATGGCCAATTAGGAAGGAACTTGGCTGTTTATTAACCGAATTTGGTGAAATCCGATTTGTACCATGAAAATGGTACGCTAAAATTATATTTAGAAGAAGTTCTGAAAATGGCATGAAATATGACAAAATGTGGATTAAAAATGTGGATATTTTTCTAAATACATAATTTGCTTACCTTAAGCTGCTCTATTTCCGGCAGTAGTGCTAATTGTTTTCAAATAGAAACGATTTCCGATTTTAAAATCTTAGGTATTTTTTGAACCGTAAAATGAAATTCTCTGAGCATGTCAACAGCATTTAAAAAAAAGATCGAAAAGGCTCGGACCTGAACTCTATAAACATTTTAGTTGTCTGGTGGTTATGTAACCACAAGCGCTAATACGAGAAATAAAATAATTTTGATACTAATTAAAACATTTTGATTTGTTTGTTTATTTATTAGTTAATCCAATTTCCATCCAAATCGGTAAAGAATTAGCAAAATATCATACAATTATCGTTCAAAGTTTATCACAATCAGTCAAAAATATCCAAGTTTTACCCTACTTGGCCATATTGCAGAACTTCATCTAAATTCATATGAGAACCGCATTTCATCACACGTCGAAATTCATCAAAATCAGTTAAGAATTTTACAAGTTCCAACCTAATTGGCCTTATTCCAAAACTAAATTCAAGTTCATTTTAGAATCGTATTTCCATCGCACATGTCGAATTTCATCAAAATCTTTTAAAACTTATCCAAGTTCCACCCTAAGTTCCCTCGCATACGTTGAATTTCATCCATGTCGGTTAAGAATTACCCTAGTTATATCCTAATTGGCCATACGCTATAACTTCATTTTAATTCGTTTTAGAATCCCATTTTCATCGAAATCGCCAGTTGACCCACCTTATGCCATTTTGGGACGGGTCATTTCAATCGTAAAATGACTGTTATAATTTTTTCGCCAGATGATTTCTTTTTCTTAATTTTTTGTCGAATATACCTACAGTTTATAAAAAAGTTTCACGTCAATCCTGCTGTGCTAAGAAAACAAGTCACATTTTTGATTTTCATTTCAAAACCTTCGTATAACTCCGAACACTCTCATCGGTGTAACGTCCAAATCAATAGGGTTCTTTCCCTTGGATTGCTTGGCTGGAGTTTAATGTTAAAATTAATTTGATATATCCGTCTGCGGCTGCGTCCGCAAAACCAACAGAAATTAACTACTAGTTATATCAGCCCAATGTGTATGTATCCGAGCTACCACCATATTCATTAAGTTAAGTCAGAAATCGACATATTATAATAGAATTGGAGGTATTATGTCAAAATTCGATATTTTACGTCAGAATTTGAATTTTTATTCCAGATTGAGATATTTTATATCAGGATTTGATAAACCATATCAGAATTCGATATACCATGTCACAATTTGAATCTTTGGTGTAAAAATTCTATATCTCATGTCAGAATTCCATACTTCATGGCGGAATTAGATACAACGTTCGAATTATCATCTCAGATAATTAATGTCAGAATTAGATTTACAATATTAGAATTTGTATTTATGCTTTCTGAATGCTATATCTTATGTAAGAATTCTAAATCTTACAATTCGTGTCAGAATAATGTGTCGTGTGAAAATATTGTGTCTGAATTTAATGTGTCATTTCCGAATTTGATGTTAGAATTCGATACATCATGTCAGAATTCGACATGTCATGTCTTAATTTGAATTTCAGATGTCAATATATCAGATGTAAATATATATCATGAAGAATTTGAATTTTTGATGAAAAAAATAGAATTCGATAAATCTTATCAGAATTTGAATCTTCGATGTCAAAATTTTATACCTCATGTCTGATTTCGATACTTTATGTCAGAATTCGATATGTCATGTCAGAATTTGCCAAAACTTGGTAAATCATAACAGAATTCGATATCTTATGTCACAATAGTCGTGTTTTCCGTGAGAACTGCACTAGAACTCGATAAATTATAAATTGTTTTTATTCTATATAAACAGACAAAAAATTAAATTCATAAAGTGATAATGTGTAGTGCATTTCACATAAATACACATTTTAAGTTGTTACAGCAATAAATAATGACAATTATAGCTTATTTTTTAGTTACACTTGATAAACCCATGAATTTATCGAGTGTAGTTGCGTGTAATGACGTCAGCAAGAAATAAGAAAATATTGATGAAATAACTGAAGGGAGAAATTTTGAAACTTAAAATATGTAATTATGTCAAATACACTACACATTCGCGCTTTATGAATTTTTTTTTTTTTTCGTTTTACATAGAATAAAAGGAATTTAAAGTTTATCGAGTTCTAGTGCAGTTCTCGTGGAAAACACGGTTAATGTGAAATTATGTTGCAGTATGTAGTTCGGTATATCATGTCTAAATTTGACATACCAAGTAAAACTCAATAAATAATTTTAGAATTCGATACGTTTATCAGAATTCCAATTTATGTACATATGTAAATTCAGAATTCGTTATATAAAACCAGAATTCGATTTGTCCTGTCAAAATTCAAGTTAATGCTGTCTAAATTTGATGTCAGAATTTAAATTTTTTGTGTCGGAATTCTATACATCAGAATTCTACATAAGACGTTAAAATTCGATATGACATGTCCAGAATATGAATTTATAATGTCAGAATTGTATATCTTATGTGAAGATTAGATAAATGATGACAGAATTCGATATATCAAGCTAGCTATTTATGTCTAGATTCAATACAGAATTCGAGATGTTATTTCAGAATTTCAATTTTTTGTTTTAGTATTCTATACATATAACGTAAGAATTCGAAATCACAAGTAAAATTTTATATTTCACGTAGTCGATATTTTATTTTTTCTGTATTCCGAATTCAAAAGGTCTTATCAAAATTTGATATATCATCTCATGACTTCAGAATTCGATATTTATCATCTCAAAATTCGAGATGTCATATCAGAACTGGATATATCATCCCAGAATTCAACACAATTTATTGAATTTTGGAACGATATATCGAATCATGACATGACATCTCAAATTTTGGGATGATATATAAAATTCTGAAGTCTTGAGAATATAAATCAAAGAATTCGATATCTTATGTCAAAATTCGATAAATCTCTTCAGCGTTTGACTTTATGATGTCAGAATTTGATAATTCATGTCAGAGTTTGAGTTTTGGATGTTACAATACGAAATGTCATGTCGGAATTCGATAATCATACCAGTATTCGATAAAACATATCAGAATTTGATAAGTCGTGATAGAAATTAATTTTGTGACATCAGAATTTAAGATGTTGATGTCTAAATTCGATATATCGTGCCTAAATTCGATATGTATGCCAGAATTTGAATTTTTATGTCAGAATTCTACAACAGGAAACATGACAGATCATAGTTCAATAACTCGATGCCGGAATACGATATCTCATATCAGAATTCGATATTTCTTGCCAAACTCGTTAAATTATGTATGAATTCGATATGTCATAATTTTGGTTCTCTTGGAGTAAAGACCGATCCTTCTAAGAAAATATCTAATATACATACATGTACCATAAAATAATTAAATATAGTCAGTATAATATTTATTTTACGGTATTGTTTTTACGTTTTTCATGCATAATGCATGGCCTTACGAAAATTACATGTTTTTTACGTGTAAAAACTGTGTAAATTACATAGTGTAATTTACTCGCCCAACAGTGCCCATCATTAGTACTTGTTAGTCAGTGAAATAAAGAGGTTATCTACTCACAATACATCTACCACAAAAAAGTAGAAATTTACCTTCGCCACCCCCTCCCTCCCCCCCCCCCTTGTAATTTCCTTAAGGGTTTTACGATGTATAAATGACAGAAATGTTAAACGAAGAAAAACGTGCTTGGCACCAGGCCAATAAGGGTTATGGCCAGAAACCGACATTCTACTTGTAAACCAGAAAAAATAATTGATGACCTGAAAGCAAAAGGATTTAAGGTCAATGAAGCATGAATTAAGCTAAAACGGAGAGGCAAAGTACCTCTCAACATCTTTATGTTGACCTTCTATACTGATGAAGATATTGAAAAAATTTACCAAATTAATTACATCTTGGGGTGCAAGTTGGTTTTCAAACTCTAAGAAGATCTAAGCTTATATCACAATGTAAATAATGTGAACCCTGTGGACATACATAAAAATATTGAAGTAGGGAACACAGGTGTGTCAAATGTTTAGGTAAACATCATACCAAAAATTGTGTAAAATATACTGCTAACTCTAAAACATCAAAAATTAGAATGTGATTGGTAAAAATTAAAGTTTATTCAGAAAGCTTGCAGTTAGGATGAACCAACCCCGGAGTAAATCGTCGGGTAAAATGACTTATGCTCAAGTAACGATGAGTAATGAAAATCCAGGAAATACTGCTCAAAATGACGATATAAGTCAAACACTTAAATTAATTTTAAGCAGACTAAGAGAGCCAACCCTGAACAGAAAAATGGCTAATGATCTTAGAATATTATGTTGGAATGCCAATGGACTAAAGCAACATCAACAAGAATTGCAAGTGGTCCTGGATACAGAAAAAATCGATGTATGTCTCATCACGGAAACACACTTCACTAAACAATCAATCATTAAATTTAAAAATTATCAAATATACCAAACTATTCACCCTGAAATAAAACTACTAAAGGAGGCAGTGCTGTTATAATTAGAAATAGTATTCATCACTATGAGGGGTTAAAATATGAAACGGAAGAAATACAAGCAACTGTTGTTATTGCAAAAACTAAAAATTGTTCTATTTGTATTGCTAGTATTTACTGCCCACCGAAGCACAAAGAAAAAGATTATCTTGAGTTCCTCAGTAAATTAGGAAAACGATTTGTACTTGGATATAACGATTCCTAATGTTTGAGTAGTTTCACATTTGCAGTAAATAGCAAGAAATCTAAAAAATCCTAGTGTTTGTTGTGAGATGCGACTAAGTTAAATTAGTAGCTTTATGGTTACTGTATCAAATGGGCCATATGCCATTTCCAAACGAAGGGGATGAATATCATTTTTTTTTCTTGCACTTCATACAGTTTTTTAACATTTGAGTAGTTTTGCGTTCACGGTTAATAACAAGAAATGTCGTGTCTAAAATTAGTTTTAGATTTTGGTGCAGATGGAGAAAGACATAACGATTTTGTTGCCCAACCTTTCGCCCAACAAATAAATTAAAATAGATTTCTGGCCGATAATTCATTAGTAATGTATCTGCAATTGAATTTAAATAAATAAATCCAATGTGTCGGATTGTTTTATATTTAGTTACTGTAGTGTTTACGAGTATTTCAATTTTTCATATATACATATATTATTACTGATGGGTTAATATGATAATCTGGTTTTATATTTCCTACAAATTTTCGGAGGTCATCGTGACATTCCCACATGCCATTAGGTCTTTTAATGTAAGCTGTGTAGTGCCAAATAGTACAATCAAGCGATGGGTGATGGTAATTAATGACTCCTTTGAGAAAAATCGTTTCATCCAAATTATTTATATCAGGCTGAATATCTTCTAATTTAACTTTATAGGCGGTGTTATTGCTTAAAGGTTCCACATCGATTATTACAATCCCGTTTGGTGATTTTAATTTCTTATTATTTATTCGTTTGTTACAATTATTGCAAACTGCAAATGGCAATCTAATTCGTTTTCAATTTCTTTAAAGTCGTTATTAGTAAAATCTAAATTGTCGATTGCTAAGTAAAATATATTTTT
Organism: Tipula vernalis; assembly: GCA_958295665.1. NCBI lineage: Eukaryota > Metazoa > Arthropoda > Insecta > Diptera > Tipulidae > Tipula > Tipula vernalis. The sequence continues at coordinate 84,665,286 of OY282559.1, read as the reverse complement.
GATTAGAACTTCGCAAGAATCAGTGCAATTATATTCAACATAAAGTGTGGTATCCATTAGGTGCTTTATAACCTCAATTATATTAGAAACCATTAAAAGCGTAGTTTCGGTGTCTAAATTATTATTTTTCACTAAATTAGCAAATCTATCTATAAGTAATTCGGACCGTGCTATACACGTTTCTCGTTTGATGCCGTTACGAATTAAAGATGAAATGAATTTAAAATACGAATATGAAATGAATTTAAATAACAAATTTTTGTAAAATTCTATATCCAAGCCAGCTGAATATAGAATTTGTGTTAACGAGTCGAAATCACATGTCGCAGTTACACTTAACCTTTTATTATGTTTAGTGTAAACAAATCTGTTTGACAATAATGACACGGATTTGTTTTTAAAGATTTTGGAGATGCTTGACTGTTGAACTTTCGGGAGGTTTTTCAGTGATGTATTTTTATTTAGTGCTAAAAGTGGTTTACGCTTTCTTTGCTGAAGGAATAAACGGTTTGTAGAATACCTTTTAAGTACTCTTTCCCCAATATGCTTAGGAGACCTGTATACTTTTGATTTCTTTCGCCACATTTCTTCATGCACGACATTATTATCTGGAATTATAAGATCTGGTAGTGAGCAGTTTTTAATTTTTTTATTTTGATTAATTTTTGGTTGTTTCCGTGTAGATGGCAAAATGTGAGAAAATTCAATCCTTTTTAAATTGTTTGCGGTTTTCTCGCTTAACAAACATACAAATCGGCCTACTTTTAACTGCTTACTCGTATGTTCAGTATAATGGGTTTTTACCAGGTTGAACCAATTTTCAACGTTTGCGTTGGATAGTCGCCCTGGAATACCTAATAATCTAGAATAACAATTACTACATAATGGTAAATAAGAAAAATATTTCTTAATTGAGAATAAAACAAACTCAGGATAATGAAATTAATTTTTTTTCTTAGAGTTTGAGTTCTGCGAAATTTCTGCGAAGTCTTTGAGAATATTTCCTAAAAAAAGAGCTTCTTAAATACCCTGTTCGTCAACCATGTTATCTTCTTCTTTATCTGAAGAGCTTAGCTTTGAACTAGATTCAATTGTTTTATCGGGGCCATATAAAGAACTTTAGTATAAGAACAAAAATTGAAATTGACCTCTCCATTTGGAAATGACATATGGCCCATTTGATACACTAAACATAAAGCTACTAATTTAACTTAGTTGCATCTTACAACAAACTCTAGGATTTTTAAGATTTCTTGTTATTTACCGCGAATGCGAAACTATTCAAACAATAAAATCGTTATGAATGACGTACAAGAACAAAAAAAAAGGGAAAGTTCACAGTAAATTACTCAAACAAACCGAATCTATATGACACGTCACAGTTAAATGGCACACACACCATATGATTTGCGGCACTTTAAACTATTATTGCCAATCGTTCTCGAAAATATATTATTCTCGTCAAAAAATTCTAAATATTCTTTTGGGTTATTTTTTTGTTATAAACTTCACACGCAATTTTAATTTGGGATATTTCACTCAAAAATCTTATTGGAATTTTATTAACAGTGTACTTTCTAATACATGCTTATATTTTGTTATTTGTTATAAACTTCACACCAGTTAAAATACACCATTTAGTTATTTTCTTTATTTGATCTGAAAATGAATGAAAAATGAAGTGCGTTGAAACGGAAATTAAAACTAGCCGCAGAGGAATCTATTGAAAAGCTTCCAAAATTGACTTTTTATTTAACACGTAAGGAATTAGTATAAGTAACATCCAATGGATCTACATCTGCATTGGCATCAGATGATCAAATAATTAAAAATTATGATATCAAACAAATAATTGAAGAAAATCAGACTAAGTATAGTAATTATCAACTTACTGTAACTCTGCTGTAAGCGAAACTGGACGACATTCGACTTAAGCAAACATAGGACCGTGTAACAATTGACATTGCTAAAAATAAAACCTAACCTACTGATATAGCTAATTATTCCGAAAAGTTATCAACAGGTATGAAGCATGGCGCATGTAAACTAACACTACCTTTCCCAAAAGACAAGAATCAACGATCATTTTCAATAAATTATTACATGACCATTACTAAATCTGGAATAAAGATTAATAGAGAGTGGTTATGCTACTCTAATAAATTAAATTGCGTTTATTGTGAGCCATATTGGTTGTTTTGTACGTCTCATACAAATTGAATTTGTATAAAAGGGATGGCAAAATTTATCTCTTAAAATTAAAGATGATACGCACAGGAACAGACATGTGCAGGCATCCATATCTAAAACGAGGTGGAAAAATAGTAAAGCGATTGATAGCGATTTAGAGAATATGATCCACCCATGGAACAATTAATTGATTTACCAGTGGGAAGTATTAAATTCCTAAGCGTTTTAGTTCCAAATAAACCTAAGTCAACAAATTAAAGAAGCTCCATTTTATACTATATCATTCCTGATACTATCACCCGAGATATTACCAAAACAGATCAATTGAGCTTAGTACAGCAATTTGTAATGCTATCGAATCGTGTGGCATATAGGGCATCCAATTTCTGTCCAAAATATGAATACCGGTATTTCGGTATTACTTGATAACAAAACCGAGATACCGGTACTAATACCGGTATTGTTTATGTAATACTTATAAAAACATCGAACATTAAAAAAATTAGTAGTAATAATAACATAATCAACAGAACAGTTATATGGACAGTTATATTAACTACAGTAAAATCTTTGTTATCCGGAAAGCATGGGGATTAGGGCGTTCCGGTTAATCGAAAAGTCCGGTTAATTAAAATTATCGCAGTTTCTTGTCTATTTCAGCTCACTAAATGTACGTAAGCAAATGACGATCATCCGACGATTTTTATTTAGAATAAAAACATCCAAACTTAATTCTAAAATTCAATTTTATTGATTTAGGTACAAATTACAGTCTATCAGGTATACCTAAGTACCTAAGTATAATATATTTTAATAATAAATAAAAGAAAATTAAAAAAGAATCACAATTTCAGACTATTTGTTCATAATTTAGTAACCTGTAATTTGTTGTACATTTGTGTAAATGTGTACTACATATACAGTATAATATTGTTTTAATTAGACTTTTTAAGCCATGTCTGGATATTAGTCTGCTTTAAAGATTTACTCCTTTTTGTGGCAAAATGATTGCTAAGCACAAAAATTTGCATCACTTCTTGTGCAGAATATGAGGACGATTGTTCCGCAAATTTCAAAAAAGTTGAAAGCCCTTGCTCGGCCTCAGCCCACGTTATGCAATGTGGTACACAAGTTTCATCATCAGACTCGGAATCATCATCTACTAAATTAATTGGTGTTGCAGGATTAATAACGTTTTGTATTAGCTGTTGATCCGAAAATGTTTGAGCGACTGCCAAATTATTGTCTGCAACCATCCATTCATTCAATTCGTCCTGTTGTAGTTCCGAAACTGGATTTGTAGATGGTGCCTCTCTTATCATTTCGAGCATCTCACCTGAAATAAATTGATCGTAAATAAATTCATCATCAGATATGCTTTCATCTTCCTCGGGCCATAGTTTTCCCCATCCTTTAGCTAGCGTTGTATGTTTAACGTTTTCCCATGCTACAGCACAATTAAAAATTGCGTCTTTTATACTATAGTCGGTTTGAAATTTTTTTACCGAATCAGTTCTTAAAAGCTTTTTCAGAAAATCCTTTTTATAGTGGCATTTAAAATTTTGGATGATGCCTTGATCCATAGGTTGAATTAAGGAAGTAACGTTTGGAGGAAAGCACATAACAAAAATATTGCCACATTTTGATACCATTTCGTTGATTGGAGGATGAGCTTTACAATTATCCAAAAGTAACAAGCATTTCGAATTACGATGATTTTGAAATTGTGACAAATGTTTTTTAACTGCTGGCACAAAGCTACAGTGAAACCAATCTAAGAAAATTGATCGATCCATCCACGCGTTTGTTTGTGATTTATATTGCACAGGTAAACTGGTCACGTTTTTAAGAGCCCTTGGACGACGAGATTTTCCAATAACAAGAAGATCTAAACGATGGGTTCCAGCAGCATTAGCACATGTGAGCACCGTTAATCTATTTTTATTATGCTTAAAACCAGCTGCAGTGGCTTCGTTTTTCCCTGCCAGTGTTGAATTAGGGAGACATCGCCAGAGCAAACCCGTCTCGTCTGCGTTGTATACCTGTTCTCGCGACAGGTCGTATTTTTTAACGATTTCCAAAAATTTTTCACAGTAGTTTTGGGCTGCATATTCATCAGCTGATTTTTTCTCTCCCGATATATCTAACTTCCTGATTCCGTGTCTTGCCTTGAAACAATTTAGCCATCCAACTGAGAAACTGCAAGATTCTTTTATTTTGAGTTCTTCGTAAAAAAATTTGGCTTTTTCAATCAATAATGGACCCGTTATCGGCATTCCCTCACTCCTCTTAAGAGAAAACCAGTCGAACAGAATTGAATCAAGTTGTTCTAACTTGGGTTTATGTAAGGTTTTCCGTTTTTCTATTCCCCCTTCACACTCCCTATTTGACGCGAAATCCAGAATTTTTTGTTTCGAATTTTTAATATCGTAGAGCGTGGAACTTCCTATATTAAACCGATTCATTAACTTTTCGCGATTTTCACCTTTTTCCAAACATTTAATGATTTCAATTTTGTCAGATAAAGTTAACACGTTTCTCTTTCGCTTTTTAATATTTTTATCAAAACTTGAATCCATTTTTATTGAAATTATGTACGTACAATAAAGCAAAACACACCCGAAATTGATAGTTTCACTATAAATGTCTAAGCAGTACCTAAAATGTCAGTCTGTTTTGTGATTTACAAAAATTTATGATAGCATAACAGTGTTACCAACAAAACGAAATAAATGAGTGCGTCCATTTTGCGGTAATAGCACTAATTAGTACAATGTATGTAGTACAAATAAGTACGTACACATTGAAATCGTTTTTTTTTTTTTGGAAAATAAAAAACTCCGGTTACTCGAGTATTCCGGTTGTTTCAGTTCCGGATAACAAAGATTTTACTGGTGGTGTACATTTTTTCACCAGAATTGGTTTATTTCGTTTCTAGTTAGTCGATTAAAATTGACGTCCGAGCCAAAAATGTTTTGGACTTGCTTATCTTTGTGCAAATATTGCAAAAGGCAAGATAAGTTCATCTTTCTATGATTCTTTGGACCAAAGAGGTTCTCATTCGGTCAGCTAATAGTCCTTCGCCCAAATGTTAAACCATGAATGCCAGAGTGGCGTCAACCGACATAAGAGTGGCATCTCTCCGACATAACGCTTCTACTGCCAGTTTGACTGGTAAAATCATAGTTAGAAACCGTTGATTCTATACTCTAGAAACGCCCGTTTCGGCTCTTCGATCGGAGTTTTTAAGATGCAATTTCTTAATTTATAAAACCGCTCCATCATAAAAAGTAAGCTATTCCATCTTGTTTTTGGTTCTAAGATTACAGATTGTACTTTGCCGAATTCAGTTTAACGTAATATTTTAGACTAACATTTTGGTTACAATCTTTCTAATTTTATTTATTAATGGAGCAAAATTATTGGAACGTCGTTTTTGTTGTTTTTCATTCGGATTTGTTTTTTGTGGAGTGAAACATTAATCATACGAATGTGCTATACGGTTAGATTGTTCCAACACTCATATTGCGTTACTCTTCATGAATTTTGCTATGTTTATAAATTTTCAAGAGTTTATAAAAAATTTGACTTTATACAATTCCTATAAGAATTCTTACTTTAATTAAAATTCAATGAATATTGGGCGAATAATTAATAAAAATGTAAATGCCGAAATACCGGTATTGATCGCTCAATACCGGTACTGAATAATCGTCCGATATACCAGTATTTCGGTTTCCGGTATACCGGTATTGGATGCCCTAGTGGCATAGGCATTTTAAAATGTCGTGGAAGATATTCAGGAGTTCAAGCGCGTCTAAAAGAAATACAAACAATGCGTTATATGTCCGTTGTGCGGCGCACAATTTTGATAAATGAAATTCCTATAATATCCAACATAAAGGCGAGGTACCAAGATATCTTAAAAGCTTTAAACAAAATTGTTTTACAATTAGGTAATATGAAAATAGACAATCTTTACAGAGTTACGTAGGTAACTTGGCATTAATTTTGGCTTTTAATATTTTGATTTTTTTTAGTAGTATTGGGGTGCATATGCACTATCTGTGTAATTAGGATACCCATCACAATATATAATTTTTCGCGCAGTTTTTTCTTGGCGCCGTTCTCATATTTAAGATTTTGCTTTAAGAGAGGTCTTCCGAGATATACAATGCACTATGTTTAAATTGAACCGCGCCATTTCAATTAAAAAACAATTTAGTCAAGTATTTTACTTTATAAAATATCGTTTGAAAATTAAATCTTGAAAACCACCTTTTGATCAAAATGATTCATTCAACCAAAAAAAGATTAAAAATAAATTTACATATTTTTTAAAATAATTAACTCTAATATTAGATCAATTATTTCAATAACAAAAATAAATTTTATTATTTATTTTAATTTAACGCGACTGTTTGATCTTCTAGTGCGGTACCGAAAATAAATTTTGTGCTAAAAAATTTTTGTGGCGCCTGATCGATTTTTGATTTATTTGATATTTTTTTTGTTCTTCAAGAATGTGAATTTATTTATATTCGCGCGCTAATTGAAATTGATTATTTGAAGCATGACAGATAAATATGATTGACAGATTAGAATTTTGTGAGATTGTTGCGGCGACAAGAAAATTTGTTTTTTTATATTATGTTTGTATGTCGATTCAGATGACGTGTGGGACAAGTTTTCGTTTTATAATGATCTTTATACATATATATATATATGGACGACGTACCAACCAGGAAGTATATAGACATATACATATGTATTATATATACACGCCAAATATACAAACAATAGATTGCAGGCAACATAATAGAATCACATGCTTTTTCTTAGTTTATCAACAGAAATGGACAAAAAAAAAAAACGAAAACAATTTCGAAAAAAATGATTTTTTTTTTTGTACACCACAGTCCCAGATAAGACTTATCTCAATGATGCGTTTAATTAAGTGACGTCATTTACTTCATTCCACTAAAAATTTGCTAATTTCTATAAATATATTCTATAATTATATACAATTTGACGACAGTTGATGACATAGTTTAACTCATTTACAAAGCAATCTAATATCCGTATTTCAAGGCCTCTAAGTACTACTGTGTCTACTATACCGAGATTACAAATAAATTTCAATAGCACGCACGAGAAAAAAAAAAAAAAATTGACGGACACTAGTCTACCAAAATCTGAGCTGAACTAACTTATCAGCAGAAGACCTTAACCTACAGTTTCTTAAGCATCAAGAATATAATTTAATAGCCGCATGTCTTATCAACAATTTTTTTTTGTTTTTTTTTTTGTTTCGAATTGTAAAATTCCATAACAATAACAAAATAATATTCATTCATGTATAGCCGGAATATACCCAAAAATGAAACGATGAGATAATTTCTAATTCTGCGACAGTACATGCAACTAATCAAACGATTTTTTTTTTGTGTTTTAGTAACTGCAGTCCTTTTCTTGATGTTTGTGCGCGATTCACATACGCAGGCCATCGATTCAACAACAAAATGCAATACGTACTGTCCAAATGGTGCGACACCGGTGTGTGGTACAGATGACGCTGGTAATACACAAACATTTACAAATGAATGCACAATGGATTCAGAAAATTGTATTAAACGCACAAGTAAGTAAACATTTCACCTGTTGATCTTGATAAGTGATTTTTCTGTATAATTAATGGCTTGGAATTGTACATACCTTTAGGTTTATATTTATTTTCTTATTGTATGATCAATTTTGGTTTCTGCGGTTTAAAGGCACTCACGAATGATCATTATAGTTTTAGAATTGCACCACAATATCCATTGCTTGTCATATAGGAAGCAACTAAATGGTTGAATCGCTGGGATAACGACCCTCAACAAAAAATTTGAGGGCATTGTCCCAAACATTTGATTCGATTTATTTTGAAGTGCTCATGAGGTACTCGTTCTTAATCTGTACCCTATAATATTGTAACGTCGTATTCAAATTGTGTTTACCGTATACAACAATTATATAGTATGTACGCCGTTTATCGTGATCACCTCATCATCAAATTTGGTTAGTCTAGTTGTGATTGCGACAGTATTATGTAGGTTACGTTAGGTTAGGTTGAAGTGGCTAGGCACATTTAGACCGGTGACGGTCCATTGTGATACCACAGAATATATCCCCTTTACCCCTATTGGAACCATTTCGAGCTACTTATGTAGTGTAAGACGTCCCGCACTTTAATGTTTTCAAGATCCGAGGGACAGTCCATCCTGAACTTACCCAAGTGTTTGTGCCTTTTGAGTGCCAATGCTGGACACGAGCAGAGGAAGTGGACCAACGTCTCTACCTCCTCTTCGTCCAAGCAGCTTCTGCAGAAGTAATTTGCCTCCCAGGCCCAGCCTTCTTGCATGTTCTCCAAACAGGCAGTGTCCCGTGAGAATTTCTACGACCGTAGGAATATCTCAGCGCTGTGATAGGCCTCCCCAGACTTGTCCTTTCCGGTTGCAGCTGGAGAGTCTTACCATGCCTAGCAAGTTCATCCGCCCTGCAGTTCCCCATGACGCCCGAGTGACCTGGGACCCAGATTACCTGGATATTGAAATGCTCACCCATCTCATTTAAAGATGAGTGACAACCCAACGCCACCCGTGACGCCAAAGACACCGATTCTAACGACCGGATCGCCGCTTGACTGTCCACATAGATTGCGATATCATCTGAGGATACCACATTATGCTTCAACCACGTCATGACCTCCTCAATCGCTACGACTTCAGCTTGGTGCACGCTGCAGTAATCAGGGAGACGAATAGAAATGTTTACATTTAATTTGTCACAGAATACTCCAGCTCCCACTTTCCCGTCTAGCTTGGAGCCATCTGTGAAGAATTCTAACGCTTCGATTTCCGATAACGGTCTATCCCTCCAGGATTCCCTTGAAGGGACGGAGGTCCGAAATCGCTTCTCGAAGCGTAGAGTAGGTTTAATGTAGTCAAGATTCGCCAGCTCATCCTTCAACGATCTATCGATAGTAGAGTGTCCTGTACTAGGATACCTCCACTGAGAGACGGCTGCAAGTCGTACAGCCGTATTTGCCGCCATCTGTTTACCAAAAATGTCGACCGGAAGAAGGTGCAACATAACCTCTAAGGCACTTGTCGGTGTCGACCTCAAGGCCCCGCTAACCAGCATACAGGCCGTTCTTAGCACTCTCTCAATCCTACCTTTATAAGTTACCTTGTCCAGAGCTGGCCACCAAACACCCACCCCGTACATGAGTACAGGTCTCACTACAGCGGTGTAGATCCAGTGTACCAGCTCCGGCTTCAGACCCCATCTAAGACCAATGGCGTTCATACAGGAGTACAAAGCTATAGTAGCTTTGTTTATTCTCTCCAACATATTGGGCCTCCAACTAAGCTTACTGTCCAAGATAATGCCCAGATATCTAGCACTATCAGTAAAAGCAAGTCTCGTGCCATTTAAGGTAGAAGGGACAACTACCGGGATTTTGTATTTCTTAGTGAAGAGTACCAGCTCTGTCTTGGACGGGTTAATACCAAGTCCACATTTACCAGCCCATTTCGTAACGATTGTAAGCGCATTCTGCATTACGTCTACAATCGTGTCCAGAAATTTCCCGGTAATAGCTAAAGGTACGTCGTCTGCGTAAGCGATAACTTCAATACCCTCTCTCTCCAATTCTAGTCGCAACCCGTGTACCACTATGTTCCAGAGAAGAGGGGACAGAACACAGCCTTGCGGGGTTCCCCTAGTTACTCGCCTCTTGATGACGGAGCCCCCCCCCCCAACCTCGAGCTAACAATCCCAGCTTCCCACCTCCAAAAATGACAATCCCTCCTTGATTGCCTCCGCTTTTACATTATTAAAGGCGCCCAGAGGCGTGCAGAGCAGAGTTTACAGATCTACCCTTTGTGTACGCATGCTGAGATGATACCCACTTCCTGGCACCTATTTTATCTCTAATGTATATATCCAGCAGCCTTTCCAAGGTTTTCAAAAGAAAGAATTATAGAGTTATTGGTCTTAGGTCTTTAGGATAGACATGTGAGTTTTTTCCCGCTTTTGATATAAACACCACATTGACCTCCGTCCAGTATCTAGGAATATAGCCCAGCTTCAAACACCCTTTGAATATAGCTTTCAGGTAGGGAAGAATAATTACTGAGTTGTTTTGAAGTTCTACTGGTATAATTTGATCCGGACCAGCCGATTTAAATGGTTTAAAACCCCTCAGAGCCCATAGGATCCGTTTCCTGGTTACGATATCCTCTGTGAACACTGACAGTGCTTCCTGATGATTGCTATGCACCAACAGGTCCTTAAAACTCCCTGGGAAATGTGTCTCGAAGAGAAGCTCCAGAGATTCTCCACTAGAAGCTGTCCAAGATCCGTCCGGTTTTATCAAAAAACTGGGACTAGCTGTACTTTTGGAAAGAATCTTCCTAAGACGGGAGGTTTCGGATACCTCTTCCATTTTATCACAGAAGATTCTCCAAGACCTCCTTTGTGCCTTTCTTAATTCTTTCTTATAAATTCCGAGTTTCTCCTTATTGGAGTCCCAATCCTGAGCCTCCCTTGTATTTTTGGCTCTGTTAAAGCTGTCCTACAAGCCTTATGATAGGTTCCCAGTTCCCTGGACCACCATACTGGTTTTTGCCTACCTCTAGGCTTAACCAGTGGGCAGGCAGCACGAAAGGACCGGTTGCATGCGCTAGTAGCGCTAGCCACCATGTCCTCCAGCTCCCCAACGGTCGTCGAGGGCTCTAGAGCCCTCGACGGCAACAAATCCTCCAGTAATTCCCCATATTTGCTCTAGTTGGTCCTTCTAGGATTCCTGAAGGATTCCCGGATAACAGGGTGAATATCGAGGCTATAGGTTAAATATCGATGATCAGAAAAGGAGTGTTCCTTATGCACCCTCCAATTTTTAACCATATGAAGAATATTATTTGATGCAATGGTCACGTCTAGAACCTCCTGCCTGTTACTAGTAATAAATGTGGGTTCCCGCCCAATATTACACACTGAAAGGTTAGTATTCATCAAATAATCAAAAAGTGACTTACCTCTTTCATTAATGTCCGTGCTTCCCCAGATAGTGTGATGCGCATTAGCATCAACTCCCAGTACCACACCTAACTTTGATTGTTCCGCTTCACGGATCAGCTCCTCCAGGTTATCCGGAGGAACCTCCTTCTCCCGGTCCATGTAGGCTGAAACTAGCCAGAATCTAAAAGTGCCTACTTCCAGGCTAACTGCAGTAGTGTCACCATTGCTGTATTGAGAGAGAAGGAAAAGATTAATATTATTTTTCCCAAGAATACAAGATCTGATCTTCCCAGACTTACTAGAGGATATAATTTTGTACCCCTTGGTTCTGAGGTCACAGATCCTGTTGTTATTAATCCAAGGTATTTGGATTAGTATCACATCCTCACCCGAACTAGCCAGCCTGAGGAGTAGAGCTGCCGAGGCAGCCTTAGAATGGTGAAGGTTAATTTGAATTATCTTAACCATAACCTTTCAACCTTACCTACCTCTATGGTATATTCCTGCTACCGCAGGAATATTAATTCTCGGTATTTTGGGATGCGCCGGATTCGCCCGTTTCGCTAACCCTCCTACCCTCTGTAGAAGACTTGTCAGTGCCCCCCGTCTGGCCGGGCTGCCGACATCCTCCTCCATTGGTACACCAGATCCTTCGCTTGTGTGCATCTCACCTCAGGTTGGCCTCCCGTACGCGCTCCGCCCCATCCTTTTTATAAACGTTGAGAGTAATTGACCCGAAAGCGAAGTCAATTACTCCCTTCGTTTTGTGAAGGAGGGCAAGGGACTCGTAGGTTATGCCATAATACTTATGTTAATAAATTCTATATTAATAAAATTATGTTTGATGTTTACCCAAATAGGATCGATTTTCTACTTATTATATTTCATTTTATTTTTACTTATTCTAAATTAAGTTTCATTTTTATTGTAGTACTTTATGGTACACGATATTTTTTGTTGGATTACCTGGCGCGTAAGCAAACAGAGCAGATGGTTTTCCAACACGGGAACAGGCAACATACAATTGACCATGCGAGAAACATGGGTTTTCTAGATTAATACCACAAACACTTAATGACTGCCCCTGGGATTTGTTTATAGTCATAGCGAAAGCAAGCCGTACTGGAAACTACAGTCGTTTAAACTCGAATGGTACGTCAGTCGGAATCATTGGAATGCGGGGTATCAAAACGTCTTCTTCTTTATACTTTCCTTTCAATATGATTGCTTTTATTACGTTATTCAGTAATTTTTTTATCGCTAATCGTGTACCGTTACAAAGTCGCGGTTGGTTAATATTTCGCAACATTATAACTACAGATCCAACCTTTAATTGAAGATTGTGAGGCGGCAATCCTGGCAAATCTAGTGAGTTTAAAAATTCCGGTGGATAGTTCACGACATCATCGTCATTAGCTGCCCCATCAACTGATTTATATGTCCTCATTTCGCCAGGAATGTCATCTTGAATTTTGAAATTTAATTCATTTACATCAGTGTTTTTGGCAACCAGTATAGCTCGTTCGCTCAACCAATCATGGAATAAGTAATTTTGACCAACATTTGGAAACACTTTTTGAATGAGTTCAGCTTTTGATTGCGTTAACTAACAAAAACTCTCAGGAAAGGTGATGCAGCCAGTCAGCACGTCTATAGGAAATTTGCCATTACCAATATCAATGAGTCGTTTAGAGAATATGTCTCCAGATTGATCATTTTGCAACATGACACGCATATTCTTGCTTAAATGTAATACCTTGACATGTTTCCACAAATTGGAGGACTTTAAACATGCATTCAGTTCATCAGCTTGCGTTGAACGTGGAACCACTGGCAATGTTTGCCGAAAATCTCCTGATAATAAAATCATTGCGCCACCAAATTGGTTTTGGTTGTTCCGTAGATCTTTTAAGGTTCTATCTAAAGCCTCTAAAGATCTTTTATGCGCCATCGTGCATTCATCCCACACTATTAGTTCACATTGCTGCAAAACCTTTGCCATTGCAGAATTCTTGGAAATGTTGCAGGCTGGAGTTTCGTTGCTTTGCATATTCAATGGCAATTTTGGAGCTGAATGGGCTGTTCGACCGCCGTCAAGCAAAGTTGCTGCAATGCCTGATGAAGCAAGAGCAAGAGCAATTTCATTTTTTGAGCGAATTGTTGCCAATATTAAAGTAATCAAAAAAGTTTTTCCTGTACCACCAGGAGTGTCCAAGAAGTAAATCCCTCCAGTTCCATCATTTATTACTTTCATAAAGGAGGAGATGTGGAAGATTTATTTGAATCGATTCTTTCAAAGTATTGAGATCATACGATTTTTCACGTTGTAACTCTTGATGAAAAGCATCGTGCATTGGGCGCGGCCATCCCCAATTGACATAATAGCTTGTTTGACATCATCAAGCATATATCTTCAATGGAAATCAATGCCTCATTGTAAATGTCTTCACTTATTTGTAAATTTGGATTCCCTGTTCTATTGCGTATATTAAATAAAATATCGTCACACATATTATCTTTGTATTTTATCCACAAATCAATTGGTTTTGATGGGAAGCATGTACATATGATAATGGAAAACAATGTTCGTATTTGATGAGCTTGTGATGAAATTACAGCATCATTGAGAGTTTGATCCCAATGTGCATCGTTTTCTAACAGTTGCAAACGATGACAGGCTTCTCTGTAAGATCCACACAATTCACCATCAACTGTTCGTAAATGTTGGAATGATGTTGGGCCACGCACATTGGCCAATAGCAGCCGTAAATAAAAACATTCATCGTTGCTTGGATGAACGGAATAAATTCGACCTATTGCATCGGTTGAATATACACCTGGGTATCCTGGAACTGGTTTTCCTTGTTTCCTTCGCATAAATTTCGTTGTTGATTGATTCCAAGTATAATATTTTGGCATTACAGAATAGAGCAGTGTTTGTGCGAAATGATCATTTTGGCACGTCTCGAAAAAACTGGTTAAGGTAGTAGATGGTGCATGGTGAGCTCTCTGTACTGCATTCTGAGCTGTGAAATACACTCTTTGTCCATTTTCTAAGTGCACGACTAAGTGAACAACTGTGGAGTATCTTTCATGAATTGGAAAAGAAAAAAATCGCCAAAATGCTTCATTACTGCTAACATAGCGGCTCATTTGGTATTGGGTTACTTCATCATTTGAATTCTCTGCACCAAATCCAATCACTTCCTTTGGTTACATATTTACATATGTACTTGATAGATTTTACTGAATGGCAAGATTCAACATTGATGTGTGCTTTGAAAGTTTTTGATAAGATCGGTGAATATGGAACAATCCAACGATTATCTATTTCAATATCTTGTTGATTTACTTTGACAATTGTTGATCTTCCATTGTCTGCTAGTGATCGCCAACGATAGAGTGAATAACCATAATTTCCAGTAATTGTTTCCGATATTAATGTCCGTGGATAGCGCTTTGAACATTTACCATCTACCATACACGGTGCATTTTGATTAAGTGTTCCACATGGACCATGTATCATGTTTTTGATAACTACCTCATGCAAGCCAGGATCTACTTGTTCATTAGGGATTTCAGCTGATATGACTTCATCAACTTCATTTGGCCTAATTTTTTCAACCAACCAAATCAAAATATGTGCATGCGGTAATCCACGTTTCTGCCACTCTACAGAATACATCCAGCAGCGTGTCTCACCAAACACAATGTTTCACAATTAAATCCTTTAAAGATTTCAACTTTTGTCTGAAGACTCTTGCTGTAATGTCATGACGATCAACAGGTGATTGGCCAGGGAATAACGCTTGTTTAATTTCTATCCATTGTGGATTGCATGTAAATGTAATGAACAAATCTGCTGTGCCATAATGCCGAACATAGGACATGGCATCTTGAGCATATTCATGGATATGCCAAGGACTTCCGATGTAGGTTGCAGGAAGAATAGTCATCCGGCCAACATTTTCAGCATTTCCATCAGAATTAATTGCATCTCGAAGGTGAATATACTCTTCAGATCGAAGTTTGGTCTGATTCAACCTGATGAATGTTAATCTCTCCGTTTCAATCTTTAGATACATATCAACAACATATCTGTGACATAATTGCTGGCATTTCAAGATGTGATTATCTTCATTTTCTCTGATCATTAGGCGGTGTGAATAATAGTTCATTCAACTTACTTTTTTGTTGATTTCAGAACCTGTAAATATTTTTTTTATTATAATGATGACAGTTGAATAACAAATTAAACTATTTAGTAGGTGATATAGTAGATGACGTAACATCTCATAAACCAATATTTCAACTACCTGTAATGGGATTTATCATCTTGATTGAGAAATCATAGCCAACTTATAATGGGATATTGCAGTGCATCATATGAGCGATTTGTTTCCTTAATACGTTGTAATTGATTATTTCGACGATGTAAAACAATATCACATGACTCCAAATTTTCTCCAAGTACAACAATGGCAACTTCATTGATAGTAGGTGCATTAAAACGTCCTGCATGTTGCCCCACAGGAGTTTTATCTGTTCTGATAACAATTTTGTAATCATCAGATGGCATCATAACCATTGCACTTTTAAATAATGTAATCAATTGATTGTGTTCGTGAAATAAGTTTTGTAATTGTTCAACTATTGACCTTTTCACTAAATTGCTATGTGCACAACGTTGATTGATTTCTTGTGGACAATTGCCCATAAAATAAATTTGCAAAAACTTGTAGTCGCTATCTAGCACTGGTAAAAAAGAACCTGCTCTGTTATATATTTGACCTTGTATCTGTAAAGGGAAAAAATATATTGTAAAAATGTATATGGGCTATAATAGTTATAATTAATAAACATACAACTGCAAATACTATTACGAACCTTAAAAGTTGGCATGAAATTTTCCCGAACTACTTTTGTTGCTCCAAATGAAGTCATTTGAAAGCAGCCGTTGTATTGTTGAATATTCTTTAAAAAGTGTATGGAATCTGTTCCTATTCCTAAAACCAATGAGGAGTACAATGGCTCTGTAGGTGGAAGCAATGGTATCAATTTCACCTTTCCATTTGGGCAACACAATCCATTGGCTTCATTTTTGTATTTCAATGCCTTACAATATTGGCAAACTGAGTTCATAGGCCCAATAGCAACACAGTTGTAGGCACTGTAATCAATTGACATATCGTAACAGAAAGCAGCTCGATTTAAACTTGCACCATTATTAGTCGAATGTCGCGCTTCATGGGTCTGTCTTAACCGAATTCTTTCACGTTCATTGCGATCTTCACGTTCCTGGGCAGTACGTTTAGATTGATAATTAATTTGATTCGTTGCATTTCGGGTTCTTCTGCCTAAATTTGTCCGCCGCCTTATAGGAGGCATATTTAGTATAAATGAGTCACAAACACACAACACTTTTTTAATTTTATAGAAATTTGTGGCTTTTAGATTTAGTAATATTATAGATTGACAAATATCGACTAGTGTGAAGTTTATGACAAATAATTATGACAAAATATAAAAACGCGTTAGTGTTAGTAAATGTAAAACCTAACAACAGCCGAATAAAAAAAAAGGAATTAGAAAAACTAAAATCATTTTAGTAAATGTTAACACAGATCAGCGTATGCCATCATATATTGTATGTTTTAAGGATGTTTTGGATAAAATGAAATATTTGCGTGCCGTTTCAAACAGTTTAATGAATTTTTTAAAATTACTCTACTCAAAAAAAAGGTGAATGTGTGCGTTTGGGTGGCCTTTGACACGCAATCGTAGAAATAGCTACGCATATCTGAGTGTGCCATCGTATTGTATGTCCCTTTGGGGATGTGTTAGGTTATACGAAATAATTGCGCGACCCGTCAAAGGGATTTTATGAATTTTTCAAAATTACTCTACTCAAAAAAAAGGTGAATGTGTGCGTTTGGTGGCCTTTGACACGCAATCGTAGAAATGGCTACGCGTACCTGAGTGTGCCATCGTATTGTTTGTCCCTTTGGGGATATGTTAGGTTATACGAAATAATTGCGAGACCCGTCAAAGGGTTTTTATGAATTTTTTAAAATTAATCTACTGAAAATAATGTGTGTAATAAAATTAAAATCAAAAAATAGTATAAAATAAAATTTTCAGCATTAGTATATAAAAATTTTTTTTCACTTGTTTTGTTTTAATACTTTCTCAAACTTCGTGTTATTCATATCGTGCTGTGTTTAGAGTATTATTATCGTGTTTTTTTCTTGTGTACCTTAAAAGTTCTTTTTAAAACTATATATCGACCTTCGATTTCATTTGGACTTCCTTTAAAACTACATACATACATATTTTGATTTGATTGAATACCGTTTTTATATTATTGACCACTGCTTTCATTTGTATATTCTGTTGTATCGGTTCTAGTTATTGTTTAAATATTACCTGTTTGCGGTTAGTAATTGTAATTTATAGTGCAGGTGTTACAGATTCTGCATTCCAATTTTAATACAATATGTCGAATAAGCATACGAGGTATAATTACAAGAAGAAAAAGAATTATATTACCGCACTATCACTGACAACTGCCCTAAAAGATTTGAATTTTAAAGGTGAAATTTTGACTAGGGCTGACGGGTTTCACATGAAAACCCTGTGCGAAACATTAGGTGTAAAAAATTCAGTTCGTAATCGTATAAAACTTTGTTTAATTTGGCGGAAAACATTTAACAAAACATTTAAATTATCGGAAAATGTTACAGAAAAAGAAAATTGCACTATTGGTAATCTGAATAATATATCTGCAATGTCTATATTAAACTCAGAATCTGGAAATCCTATATTAAACGAAATATTAATTGTTGTTCCTCATCAGGAAGAATTAGTTACACTCGGTTTGAACATCGATAATGACAATTTTATCGAAATCGAAGGATACCCGGAACTCTTTACACAAGAAGTTAGTTCCAGTAACAAGAACTTGAATGTACCATTGAAGTGGATTTTCCATTAGAAATATCTCTTAATTCTTCAAATGAATTAAATTCCAAAGAGGCGATCAGGCAAGCGGTTTCGAATGGATTGATTAATTCAAAAAATTCGTGTGTAGTCTCCTTCGATACAATTCGACGTCGAAGTACATTTCAAAACAACATTATTGCCTACGGTCGATGTAAATATTCTACACATCTTCAACGTTTTAAATTTATTATTGATCCTCAAAATAAAATGAACGTTTTTGTAACTGGAGAACAATGTATGACCCACGAAGGCAATAAAGTATTTCAACAAGTTCGGGGTAAAAGACGCACTCTTCTGACAGAAAAACTAACACACTGCACTGCCCATAATGTCAGTTTAGATATGAGGAAAAACTCAAATTTAGATTTAATTAAGAGTGGTAACACAATGCAGTTGACAACTGATGATGTTTTACGAAAAATCAGGTCGGAGGTATTAAAAAAGGATGATTTGGTTCGAGATTGCGATGTTTACGACATGTTTCACCAATGGGATAAAGAACAGTTGTTGATCGAAAACAAATATATACATTCTGTTGCTTTACCTTTGGCTGTTACATTATTACGAAGATCCCAACTGGAGCTGATTTTAAAATATGCGCCATTAATTATGTATTTGGACGCAACTGGTAGTGTAATAAGAAAACCGAAATGTCACCCGGAACACTACAGCAATAAAATATTGTATTATGCTTGTGTTGTAAAGATAGGAACGACAATTGTCCCAGTTGCTGAACTGATATCAAGCAAACACGACACTACGACTTTAATCCAATTTCTAATGAATTTTAAATCAGAAATGGCGCAGATTCCGAAATTGAATTACCCATTAATATATGTCGTAGATTGGACTTGGGCGTATATTCAAGCCATTCTCCATACGTTCAATAAAATGAGTGTATTAGATTACATGCATTACATATACAATTGTATGGATAACAATAAAGGTCCAACCAAAAGTACGGTATCGGTATTTATCTGTTGCACCCATTTTGTGAATATTATAGCGAGACAGATTAAAAAGAAAATTCCTCAAGCTAGAACAAGCCTAAAAAATTTTATTTTAGATATATTTTGTCTTATATTAAATTGCGACACACTGGATCAGACATATGCTTTGTTTGAAGTATACTGTATTGTATGTACACATCAATATAATACCGAAGCTGTAAAGCAATCATTTAGTCAATTTACTTCTTTTGCGCGAAATATTTACGCCCAAGAAAATAGCACTAAAACCGATGAAGTAGATTTCCAAGAAGTTGAAGCGAGTAACTATACATTTGAAAATGAGAAAGCTCATTACTCAAAAAGTCCTTTCTACAAAAAATTCCTCAATTTATATGAAAATACACAATCTGAAAAACAACACGAGCAACCAGATTTGCCAGAAAATATTTTTTTTGCCCGGAATTTGTTCTGTTTACAATGCAGCGGTATTTTGCTTACCTTCCGCTTTGGAGTACCTGTTTCTCCAAATATATAAAATTAGATGGTCGCATGTCCAACTCTAATGCGGAGTTGTGGTTTAATCACGTCAAACATATTTACTGTGAAAAGAAATACATGAGAATTGGGAGGTTCGTGCGGCTTTAATGAAACATAAGTCCGAGCTTCTGGTAAATTCTATAGCTGTTACCGACGCATTGAGGCCAACGCCAAAATCTCGAAAATATTTAGACTCGTTCAATTCGGATGAAGAGCCAGACGACCTAAAAAATTCCGAAAATTGGAATAAAAAAGCCACTGAAGCTGACTTTTTCACAGTTGGGCCGACGACCAAACCGCTATTAACAAATGAATTTTCTTTTACAAATGAAAGTAATGTGAAAATTAACGTTTATTCGACCTGTGGATTCGATTCATTAATACAAATAATTACTACAGTTTTAGCAGATTATAAGCATTTAACTTCTAAAGTTAACGGAATTGACACAGAATTCTTTAATTTCTTAGAGTACTTTTTAAAATATGGAGCGGTTCGTTGAACATATATTAAACGAACTTATTTGATTTTAAAGTGTTTTAATATAACAAATTTGTCTACAAATGTCGAGCAAAGCTGTGTTTGTAATATTTCAAAATGTATCGAATATTTTTTATCCCGTTCCATTCAATTATACTCTAATTGCCCAAAATGCTTCAAACCACACGAAAAAGACAGTTTTTACATCCCAATTGACTACGTTAATTTCAAAGAAAGAGATCTTAAAACAATTAGAGATTCGGTTAAATTTTACGGTTCAAACTGCACTAATTGTAAATCGCCAATCGAAAATCCTGATGAACTACAACTTAAGACTCGGAATGGGTTCGCTGTAGTAGATGTTCAACCACTGCTTCCCAATACAAGGTACCATATCAAAATAAACGAAATTCAATCAGAGCTGAATTTTGGGTCCACTAAGCTGGTATTAATTGGTATTATTCACTATCAACATGCGAACAGTCGAGGTTTGTCGGGACATTATACCGGATTCATAAAAAGAAAAACCGGATCGTGGGAAATCCATGATGATCTATCCGAATCCATTATGGACACTAACGCAGAAACTAGAATTAACCCCGCATCTTTAATTTACATTGACAGTCGTCCGTAAAATGTCATTTAATTTGATAAGGAACCTGAAATCAGGATTGACAAGAAGTTTACAAATTAGGACACTTTCGATTTTAAAAACCATTATTAAAAAGCAGTTCAACGGGCCATGCAAAAATTCATCTAACACCTAAAAACTAAAGATTATTTTATAATCAGATCTACTCAATAACAGTTGTATCTACACAACTGTTGTATCTATTCAAAACATCCCTAAAGGTACATACAATACGATGGCATACTCAGATACGCGTAGCCATTACTACGATTGCGTGTCAATGGCCGTCAAACGAACACCTTCACCTTTTTTTGAGTAGAGTAATTTTGAAAAATTCATAAAATCCGTTTGACGGGTCGCGCAAATATTTCATATGACCCAAAATATCCCCAAAGGTACATACAATACGATGCCATACTCAGATACGGGTAGCCTACGATAGTGTGTCAATGGCCGTCAAACGAACACCTTCACCTTTTTTTGAGTAGAGTAATTTTGAAAAATTCATAAAAACCGTTTGACGGGTCGCGCAAATATTTCGTATGATCCAAAACATTCCTAAAGGTACATACAATACAATGCCATACTCAGATACGCGTAGATATCTCTGCGATAGCGTGTCAATGCCCGTCAAACGAACACCTTCACCTTTTTTTGAGTAGAGTAATTTTGAAAAATTCATAAAAACCGTTTGACGGGTCGCGTAAATATTTCATATGACCCAAAACATCCCCAAAGGTACATACAATACGATAGCATACTCAGATACGCGTAGCCATCTCTACGATTGCGTGTCAATGGCCGTCAAACGAACACGTTCACCGTTTTTTGAGTAGAGTAATTTTGAAAAATTCATAAAAACCGTTTGACGGGTCGCGCAAATATTTCGTATGACCCAAAACATCCCTAAAGGTACATACAATACGATGCCATACTCAGATACGCGTAGCCATCTCTACGATAGCGTGTCAATGGCCGCCAAACGAACACCTTCACCTTTTTTTGAGTAGAGTAATTTTGAAAAATTCATAAAAACCGTTTGACGGGTCGCGCAAATATTTCGTATGACCCAAAACATCCCTAAAGGTACATACAATACGATGCCATACTCAGATACGCGTAGCCATCTCTACGACTGCGTGTCAATGGCCGTCAAACGAACACTTTCACTTTTTTTTAAGTAGAGTAATTTTGAAAAATTCATAAAAACCGTTTGACGGGTCGCGCAAATATTTCATATGACCCAAAATATCCCTAAAGGTACATACAACATGATGGCATACTCAAATACGCGTAGCCATCTCTGCGATAGCGTGTCAATGGTCGTCAAACCCCTAGTTATGTTATTTATATGCTTAAACTGTTGTTAGATTTTTTTTGTACAGCGTTACACTTTAACTAATACATTCACATATTTTGTCATTTGTCATAAACTTCACGTTAACCAAATATCGACATTAATATTTATACGATACTAACGGCACTTAATTGTTTTGCCTTGAATGTTTTTGTCCCTTTCTTTCTTTTGAGTTTCATATGCATGAATATAAATGCACAATAAAACAGGCGTTGTTTTTATTGTAGAATTGTTTTGTTGTATTTTATATTCGTGCATATGAAAATCAAAAGAAAGAAAGGGACAAAAACATTCGTAAAGAAAAGTGTTGGTTTTAGACTTTTTCAGGCAATTTTTTAAATTTTTCTCTCCGTAGGACCCATCCTCGTACTTCAAGGAATATTCTAAAAAAAGAATTAGCGAAATCGGTTCAGCTGCTCTCGAGATTTGCGCTTAGCAACATATTCAGCGATTAATTTTTATATTATAGATAGATTTCACTCGTACATACTTAATCGTATACAGCTAAAGTTCCTGGTCGAATAACATTTCTAATTGTTTCAATACACACCATAAATGGTATTAAAACTGCAGGAGTACCTTGTGGGACTAAATGAGCAAATATATGTTCAGTATGGTTAATCCAACCATAAAGTACCCAAGTATGTTGGTTGTAAAGACGTAGATAAAAATTCGGTTGTAAACACAAGGGTTAATCAATAAAACGGTTTTGAACAATTTTGTTGATAAACACTTTTCCATCCGTTACCAACGATACTGAGATTAGGTTTTAGAATTTTTTTTATTCCTATCACTAAAAGAGAAAGAGCAAACCATACCGACATTTTTCATTAATATTTTGTTTCTACTGAACCATCTCTCTATTAAATGTTTTTGTTCTTTGTTTCAGATTACCAAAAAACTGGCGATGGTGCATGTCCTTAAGCAACTACCAATGATTATTATAAACGTTTCCTGTTACTTTTAGCTGTTAGTAATGTTATTAAATGTAATTGTTAGAATACTAGAATTTTGTTTAGAATTTAGAAATCAAAAAATAAAAAAATTATTGTACTTTGTATTTATAATTTTATTAATAAATTAATAATTAATTAAACAGAGTTTGAATGTAAATTTATTATTATTATAATTATTACTAAGTAATGAGTTTTATTAATTAATATTATATACTGCTAATCTTACTAAGTATGTATAGTGACATTGTTTCTGTAAAAAAACAAAATGTTATTTGTAACAAAATAAATTAAGTTTGAAAAAAAACGACTTTAATCTTGATCTTGATGATCTCCACAAGAAAAGAGGCGAAAAACGTTTACGCATTTTTTTTTTCTAAAATGTTAAACACGCAAACCTTTTGTTCTTTTGATTAAGCACCGCACAACAATTAAATTGTTTCGCTTGAACTAAAAAAACAAAAAAAAAAAAAAACAAAATAATTTCATGTCAATTAGCCGTGAGAGGAAATTACACAAATTTCCCGCAAGGTAAGTGAAAAAAATATTTTAATTTGGCACAGCATAACAAAACAAAGAAAAAATACAAAACCAAATCATGCAGAACCATTTTGATCTCGCATGTCTTACGTTATATTATTAGAAATTCCGACCCATGATAAAAATGCCGCATAACTATTATGTATTCGCTGCTGCATAAATAGGAAATAGGAAATTAATGTGTGACGTCACACTACTATAAAGTAAATGTTCTTATGTAGTTTTGTTGTCCCCATACCCATACATTTACACTCAATCATGATAAAACTGGGTCACAATTTTTTAGTTTGGTTTCTATGTACGTTTTTGTCAAACGATAATTAGAATCAAATCAACCGGAAATAAATTACGCGTTTCAAAGAAATGTTTTTACGTAAAATTAATAATCAAAATGCAATTTTTAATACATACACGTCGTAAATTCGTTGTCTTGGTTTTAACGAGGAAGTAGCTACTATTGGGTGGAGAAATTTTCATTATTAAAACAAAAATTAAGCAACAGCAATAATCGTTATGTATTTTTGTTAAACTTTGAACCTCCGTAGTGTTTTTGGGAGTGAAATCACTTTGCAATATATTATTATGTCAAAATCAAAACAGATGGAGGGAAGTTTTTAAAAAAAGAGATGATGTCAGATTTATTTTTTTCTGTGTTTTAATCTGTTATCAGTTTTCGTATTGTGAATAATATAGTAAGAATGAATATATTGGTTTCTTTTTTTTTTGAATTTGTAACAACATTTCACTGGAAATTTACTAAATGACATATTAATTTAGTGATTAGAGATTTTAATCAATATTGCTATTTCGTATTGTGTTGTAGTTGCATTCAGTTTCAGTAAACAAAACATCGTTACAAACGAGGTCAATGTAACCAAATCCAATTCAGCTACATACTTGTTAGCGAGAATGAGGGATTTAAGGAGCCAAAATAAATGATGTATGTGAAGTTAGCCCAGACTTTCATCCCAGAAAAAAAAAAATATACTATCAGGCAACACTAAAATTACAACGTTATCCCAGCCCAACATTATTTCATACTCTAGCCCAGAAAATATTTTTTATTTTATTTTATAACATATTTTATGAAAGAAAATCGCAAAAATTAAAATCTGACATTATACAGGAATATATAGAAAAAAAAAACACAAAGAAAAAGGCCTTTAAGATAGAAAACTACCGCGATTTAGTCGAGATTTTTCTTTTCAGAAAAATATCGGAATGCCATTTGGTTTGGCGTTACGTTATCTAATTCCATTAAAAATATCACGACGATTTGCATGTTGAGATTGGCGCTATATGTATTTAAATTAACATAGTGCCAAAATTTCATGCAACTGGATGGGATTTGGCCCTGGGATGATAGGGATGTTTTTTTTCCGGAAACTATCGATACGCCATTTGGTTTGGCGTTACGTTATCTAATTCCAATAATAATATCAAGACGATTTGCATGTTGAGATTGGCGCTATATGTATTTAAGTTAGTGTAGTACTGAAATTTCATACAAATGGAAGCGATTTGGCCGTGGTATGACCGGGATGTTTCTTTTCCGGAAACTATAGGAATGCCATTTGGTTTGGCCTTACGTTATCTAATTCCATTAAAAATATCAAGACGATTTGCATGTTAAAATTGGCGCTATATGTATTTAATTTAACATAGTGCCAAAATTTCATGCAACTGGATGGGATTTGGCCCTGGGATGATAGGGATGTATCTTTTCCGAAAAATATCGGAATGCCATTTGGTTTGGCGTTACGTTATCTAATTCCATTAAAAATATCAAGACGATTTGCATGTTGAGATTGGCGCTATATGTATTTAAATTAACATAGTGCCAAAATTTCATGCAACTGGATGGGATTTGGCCCTGGGATGATAGGGATGTTTTTTTCCGGAAACTATCGGTACGCCATTTGGTTTGGCGTTACGTTATCTAATTCCAAAAATAATATCAAGACGATTTGCATGTTGAGATTGGCGCTATATGTATTTAAGTTAGTGTAGTACTGAAATTTCATACAAATGGACGCGATTTGGCCGTGGTATGAAAGGGATGTTTCTTTTCCGGAAACTATAGGAATGCCATTTGGTTTGGCCTTACGTTATCTAATTCCATTAAAAATATCAAGACGATTTGCATGTTGAGATTGGCGCTATATGTATTTAAATTAACATAGTGCCAAAATTTCATGCAACTGGATGGGATTTGGCCCTGGGATGATAGGGATGTTTTTTCCGGAAACTATCGGTACGCCATTTGGTTTGGCGTTACGTTATCTAATTCCAATAATAATATCAAGACGATTTGCATGTTGAGATTGGCGCTATATGTATTTAAGTTAGTGTAGTACTGAAATTTCATACAAATGGAAGCGATTTGGCCGTGGTATGACGGGGATGTTTCTTTTCCGGAAACTATAGGAATGCCATTTGGTTTGGCCTTACGTTATCTAATTCCATTAAAAATATCAAGACGATTTGCATGTTAAAATTGGCGCTATATGTATTTAATTTAACATAGTGCCAAAATTTCATGCAACTGGATGGGATTTGGCCCTGGGATGATAGGGATGTATCTTTTCCGGAAAATATCGGAATGCCATTTGGTTTGGCGTTACGTTATCTAATTCCATTAAAATATCAAGACGATTTGCATGTTGAGATTGGCGCTATATGTATTTAAATTAACATAGTGCCAACATTTCATGCAACTGGATGGGTTTTGGCCCTGGGATGATAGGGACGTTTTTTTCTTCCCGAAACTATCGGTATGTCATTTGGTTTGGCGTTACGTTATCTAATTCCATTAAAAATATCAAGACGATTTGCATGTTGAGATTGGCGCTATATGTATTTAAATTAACATAGTGCCAAAATTTCATGCAACTGGATGGGATTTGGCCCTGGGATGATAGGGATGTTTTTTTCCGGAAACTATCGGTACGCCATTTGGTTTGGCGTTACGTTATCTAATTCCAATAATAATATCAAGACGATTTGCATGTTGAGATTGGCGCTATATGTATTTAAGTTAGTGTAGTACTGAAATTTCATACAAATGGAAGCGATTTGGCCGTGGTATGACAGGGATGTTTCTTTTCCGGAAACTATAGGAATGCCATTTGGTTTGGCCTTACGTTATCTAATTCCATTAAAAATATCAAGACGATTTGCATGTTGAGATTGGCGCTATATGTATTTAAGTTAGTGTAGTACTGAAATTTCATACAAATGGAAGCGATTTGGCCGTGGTATGACGGGGATGTTTCTTTTCCGGAAACTATAGGAATGCCATTTGGTTTGGCCTTACGTTATCTAATTCCATTAAAAATATCAAGACGATTTGCATGTTAAAATTGGCGCTATATGTATTTAATTTAACATAGTGCCAAAATTTCATGCAACTGGATGGGATTTGGCCCTGGGATGATAGGGATGTATCTTTTCCGAAAAATATCGGAATGCCATTTGGTTTGGCGTTACGTTATCTAATTCCATTGAAAATATCAAGACGATTTGCATGTTGAGATTGGTGCTATATGTATTTAAATTAACATAGTGCCAAAATTTCATGCAACTGGATGGGATTTGGCCCTGGGATGATAGGGATGTTTTTTTCCGGAAGTTATCGGTACGCTATTTGGTTTGGCGTTACGTTATCTAATTCTATTAAAAATATCAAGACGATTTGCATGTTGAGATTGGCGCTATATGTATTTAATTTAACATAGTGCCAACATTTCATGCAACTGGATGGGATTTGGCCCTGGGATGATAGGGATGTATCTTTTCCGAAAAATATCGGAATGCCATTTGGTTTGGCGTTACGTTATCTTATTCCATTAAAAATATCAAGACGATTTGCATGTTGAGATTGGCGCTATATGTATTTAAATTAACATAGTACCAAAATTTCATGCAACTTGATGGGATTTGGCCCTGGGATGATAGGGATGTTTTTTTTCTTGAAACTATTGGTACGCCATTTGGTTTGGCGTTACGTTATCTAATTCCAATAATAATATCAAGACGATTTGCATGTTGAGATTGGCGCTATAACTATTTAAGTTAGTGTAGTTCTGAAATTTCATACAAATGGAAGCGATTTGGCCGTGGTATGACCGGGATGTTTCTTTTCCCGAAACTATCGGAATGCCATTTGGTTTGGCGTTACGTTATCTAATTCCATTAAAAATATCAAGACGATTTGCATGTTGAGATTGGCGCTATATGTATTTAAATTAACATAGTGCCAAAATTTCATGCAACTGGATGGGATTTGGCCCTGGGATGATAGAGATGTTTTTTTCCGGAAACTATCGGTACTCCATTTGATTTGGCGTTTATTTATCTTATTCCATTAAAAATATCAAGACGATTTGCATGTTGAGATAGGCGCTATATGTATTTAAATTAACATAGTGCCAAAATTTCATGCAACTGGATGGGATTTGTCGCTGGGATGATAGGGATGTTTTTTTTTTTTCGGAAACTATGGGTACGCCATTTGGTTTGGCGTTACGTTATCTAATTCCAATAATAATATCAAGACGATTTGCATGTTGAGATTGGCGCTATAACTATTTAAGTTAGTGTAGTTCTGAAAATTCATACAAATGGAAGGGATTTGGCCGTGGTATGACCGGGATGTTTCTTTTCCGGAAACTATCGGAATGCCATTTGGTTTGGCGTCACGTTATCTAATTCCATTAAAAATATCAAGACGATTTGCTTGTTGAGATAGGCGCTATATGTATTTAAATTAACATAGTGCCAAAATTTCATGCAACTGGATCGGATTTGGCCCTGGGATGATAGGGATGTTTCTTTTCCGGAAATTATCGGTACGCCATTTGGTTTGACGTTACGTTATCTAATCCCATTAAAAATATCAAGACGATTTGCATGTTGAGATTGGCGCTATAAATATTTAAGTTAGTGTAGTACTGAAATTTCATACAAATGGAAGCGATTTGGCCGTGGTATGACCGGGATGTTTCTTTTCCGGAAACTATCGGAATGCCATTTGGTTTGGCATTACGTTATCTAATTCCCTTTAAAATATCAAGACGATTTGCATGTTGAGATTGGCGCTATAACTATTTAAATTAGTGTAGTACTGAAATTTCATACAAATGGAAGGGATTTGGCCGTGGTATGACCGGGATGTTTCTTTTCCGGAAACTATCGAAATGCTATTTGGTTTGGCCTTACGTTATCTTATTCCATTAAAAGTATCAAGACGATTTGCATGTTGAGATTGGCGCTCTATGTATTTAAATTAACATAGTGCCAAAATTTCATGCAACTGGATGGGATTTGGCCCTGGAATGATTAGGATGTTTTTTTTCCGGAATCTATCGGTACGCCATTTGGTTTAGCGTTACGTTATCTAATTCCAATAATAATATCAAGACGATTTGCATGTTGAGATTGGCGCTATAACTATTTAAGTTAGTGTAGTACTGAAATTTCATGCAACTGGATGGGATTTGGCCCTGGTATGATAGGGATGTTTCTTTTCCGAAAAATATCGGAATGCCATTTGGTTTGGCGTTACGTTATCTAATTCCATTAAAAATATCAAGACGATTTGCATGTTGAGATTGGCGCTATAACTATTTAAGTTAGTGTAGCACTGAAATTTCATGCAACTGGATGGGATTTGGCCCTGGGATGATAGGGATGTATCTTTTCCGAAAAATATCGGAATGCCATTTGGTTTGGCGTTACGTTATATAATTCCATTAAAAGTATCACGACGATTTGCATGTTGAGATTGGCGCTATAAATATTTAAGTTAGTGTAGTACTGAAATTTCATGCAACTGGATGGGATTTGGCCCTAGGATGATAGGGATGTTTCTTTTCTGGAAACTATCGGTACGCCATTTGGTTTGGCGTTACGTTATCTAATTCCATTAAAAATATCAAGACGATTTGCATGTTGAGATTGGCGCTATATGTATTTAAATTAACATAGTGCCAAAATTTCAAGCAACTGGATGGTGTTTGGCCCTGGGATGATAGGGATGTTTTTTTCCGGAAACTATCGGTACTCCATTTGGTTTGGCGTTACGTTATCTAATTCCATTAAAAATATCAAGACGATTTGCATGTTGAGATTGGCGCTATATGTATTTAAATTAACATAGTGCCAAAATTTCATGCAACTGGATAGTTCCACCAAGTGGAAGTTGACCACCCGATATTGCATACCTAAAAGATGTTACGAGAGACTTGCCTTTCTTCATATAGACCACATAACGGATGGTTTAAGAGTATCTCACTTATGAGGAACGATGCCCGATTATAGTTTGAAGAAAAAGCAAATTTACGGATCTATATATCGCGAGTTTTCACCACTAAATGAATCCACCAAAATCAAGCTACAGTTTTAAATGAGATTAAGCAGCGATACCACAAATTTCGATTACGAAGTTGCCTGAAAAACATGCGAGCGGAGTGACGATGTCCCATAAAATATGCGAGGGTGGAGGTACCGAAAATGGCAGAACTACCAAGGTCGTGGGTGCCCGCAGTCATGTACCCATTTGCTTTTGTTGTAGTAGATTACTTCGGCCAGTCACTGTTAAATATGGTAAGCGCATCGTGAAGAAAGAGGGCGCAAGTCGTACGTGCTTGACTACAAGAGCCATTCATCTAGAATTAGCTTCGGCCCAGTTCACGCATGCATTTATTCTCATCCTGCGAGTTTTTATATTAAGAAGAGGAATGCCATCTGAAATATACTATGACAACGGGACAAGCTTCCGAGGTGCAGAAACAAGATTGTGAAAGTTCCTGCAGAATGTCAGCAAGGCGGCACAAAATTGGTTTGCTAACTTTAGTTGGTAATTTAGTCCACCAGCTGCACCGCCCATATGACGCAGGACGAAGCAGGCTTGTCAAAATCAGGTACGTGAAGAATGCATTTAACCAAGCTCTGATCTTGCAAGGAACCGGCAAGGAAAGAAAAAATTTATTCGACATCATCAATTGTTTGAGTTTGATTTATTTATTAAACTTTCGAAAGATAGTTACACGCTCACATTTTCTATATAACCATTGCAATTATCATTTTAAACATATTAGTAAAAGATAGTGGATGAAACATTCAAATTCCATTGAGAGAAAGGGGATTTCCGGGTCTTTGCACACCAAATGCTCAGCATTGCTAGAAAAAAGAAGATATCTAGGGGAATTTTTTATCGAAGACAGTAGTCTAGTATACTTCAACCAAAGGAATCCTGAAGTTCTTCCAAAGAATTATTTAATAGAATTTGGTCAAGAGCAGTATCTGAAATGAACCTTCTGTAAAAGTTAACCCCCTCCAAGACTTGTGTCCGAAATAGACCCATTTAGGAAAGAGTGGGTTATAATTCCATATTGGCATCCATTGAGGCTTGATTGAGATAAGGGTTTTTTCGTTATATCTAACAGGTTAATATGGCTGAATTCTTTGTGACAGCAGAATACCTTGGAAATTTGTAGAATGCCCTAAAAATTTTGTCAACATTGATGAGTGCCCAAATTCTGAAATTTTTGAAACTAATTTCTAAATGTATGAAAAGTGCATCGAATGATTTTGAGGCCGCAAGAAAGTCATCTAAAACTTCTTGAGGTGATCAGAACTTTGGTCTTGAAACTTAAGTCAACTCTCAAATCAATCCCTAACTGAACCTCTTAAGTCAATCTTCAGCTCAACCTCCAACTCAATTTACAAATCAACCTCCAACTTAATCGCAACACAATCCTAAACGCAATCACCAAATTAACCACCAACACAAACCTCAGCTCAGTCACAAAATCAACCCCAAATCAACATTCAAATCAGCCCTAAACCTAACCCCAAATCAATCCTTAAATAATTCCCGAACTGAAACAACACACTTTGCTAAATGCAAGCTAACTAAACCCTAACTCAATTTCAATTCAACTTAGCAATATCTCGTAACCTAATCCAAAAATCAACTGAACTCAACTGAATTTACCCTCCCACTAAACCAAAAATTCGACTACAAATTAATCCCTAACCTTACTTCTTCCAACCGGACATCCAAATCAATTTCAACTCAAACCCTGTTCGCCATACCAATACTATCATGACACTATAAAATTAAACCATCATACAATCATACCATAGTAACGTAAAACCATCATACCATCGTTTATATGTATTTTACCATCAATCCACCATGCCTTAATACAATCATATCATCAACATATCATACCATCGTATCATCATGCCATCATATAATCATACCAATATATTGTACCATCAGACTACGATAGCATCATAACATCCAACCGTCATACCATCGTACTTACTATCATATATACAATCATATCATCACAGCATTATTGTAACATACAACAGTACCATAATAACATCATATATACCATCATATATTCCATCTTACCACGGTACCATCGTACCATAATACCGTCATACCACTATAACATTGTAACATTGTACCATCATACTATGATATCGTCATACCATCGTATCATACCCTCTTCTCATCATACCCTTATACCAAC
Organism: Tipula vernalis; assembly: GCA_958295665.1. Lineage (NCBI taxonomy): Eukaryota > Metazoa > Arthropoda > Insecta > Diptera > Tipulidae > Tipula > Tipula vernalis. The sequence continues at coordinate 84,633,033 of OY282559.1, read as the reverse complement.
ATACAATAATAACATCTTTTCATCATGCCATCATATCATCATACCAATATACTATCATATCATCATACCATCATACTGTCATACTATCACACCACCATTCCATCTTATCATCGTACGATCATACAATTATACCATCATACCACCGTGCCATCAAAACACCCTACCATCATATCATCATACCATTGTACCATCATAAGATCATACCATCATATACCGTCAAACCATCATACCATCATCACCATCATTATCAATATCACCATCACTATTACCATCACCATCATTGTCACCATCCCAAAATCAACTCAATTGGTCAAGCTTTAAAATTCTCCGTGGTAACTTTGGACCTGATTATGATCGGTTCAAATCGGTCAAGGGGTGTTGATTTTGACAGAAATACAAACAATCACTTATATAGATTGCTTAACTGCTCGCTAAAACCTAATCCAACCCCAACTCCACCCCAATTCAACTCGGAATCAATCCTTAAACCAGCATATATAAAAAGTTGGTCAACTGCTCACCATATTCTAATCCAACACGATTTCGTTACAACGTTTTTACAATTTTTACTGCTATTGTTATATTTTTAAAATTGAGGTTAATTAAAAATTGTAACGGAACCTGTAAATTTAGATTTTCGAAATACAGTTCGTAGTAAAATATTTTATTTTATTCAAACAAGTAATTTTTCCTTTTCGTCGTACGATATGGCGATTTTGGAAAACAAAAAAATTTAGAAAAATCGTTCAACCGGAAAATGAACTCATCGATTTTTTCTTCGTGGTGTGCATAACCTCAAAAATCAAAACGTCATTTGATAAATTTTTGACGATTTTTTCGTACATGTTGCTAACAATTCCAGTGATAAATTGTGGGGCAAATTTTGCACAATTTTTTTTACAGCATCACTTTGTGGATGATTGCGTACAAATATCGTTTCGCCAACGTTATTATCGAGTGGTCGCGTTCTAAGATTGTAACACCTACTGGATGTTTGTTTTAATTTGGCTGTGAAGAAGCGAAGGCTTTGTCGTAATAATTTATATTCACTAGCACGATGCACTTTATGGTATCCAAATAATAAAATGGGTGGGGAATGTTTTACAGTTTCGTGTATTCCATTACGCAAATCAGAAGATATTTCGTTTAAATGCTTATCCCATTTAACGTGATTTTGACCAAAGAACGAACGAATTGCTGATATCACCGAATGGTTGACCCTTTCTGGAGCGTTTGACTGGGGCGAGTATATTGCATCTTAGTATCAAATAGACCGAATTCAGATAACCGGTCTCTGTATTCATTATTCCTTCTAAATTGAATTCCATTATCCGAATGGATAGTCTCAGGAGAACACCAAAAATTAAAAATACCTCATTTCTTAGGAAATCGGCTATCTGTTGTGCTGTTCCCTTTGTCAATGCCTTTAATAGAACAGACTTAGTGAAATGGTCTAAAACGATGAAGATAATAGTTTTACCATGACTTGATCGTGGATAAGCAACAAGTATAGTTCAACATAAATACGTTGCCGTGGTCTTTCCTTTGCGTACCGCTTTCCCATCGGTAGTTTTGACAAATTGTTCATCGGTTTCGTTGTTTTACAAATTTGGCAATTTGATATAAACTGATGCACTAGTTTCACCATCCCCGGCCAGAAGTAAAACCTTCTCAATTTCTCAAGCATTTTACGAATACCTCCATGAGCAAATAGTGGTTCATTATGTTTCTTCTTTATTAAAGTCAATCTTAGCCTAGTGGGAATCCACAGTTTCCACACAAAGAGATTCGTTAAATCCATATTCTTGGTCGGCTCATTTCGAATGAATATCTTATCTTCAAAGACACGAAATGCAGGGTATTTCTTTGGATCATTCTTGATTTGCTTGAAAAACTTCGTGTATTCTTATTTGCTCCAAAAATTTAGAATAATTGGCTTCAAGTTCTTCGATGGAATCGTAAAAAATCCTGGAGACTGTATCGGGAACTACATTTTATTTCTCATTTTGATGTTCAATTTTGAACTTGTAACCCTGGAGTTTGAGCCACTCAAAAGTGACTCAAACTCATACTTCCACATAAAACTTACATTTTTTTAATGGACAATATCGCCGCTAGATACTCCAACTCGGTCACCGAATAATACTTTTGTGTCTTTTTGAGCTTTTGCGATATGAACGCAATTGGTCGCTTGTTTCCTTCAATGTCCTTTTGTTATAGTACACCTCCAACGCCTTCCGTGCTCGCATCACACCTAATGAAAAAGGTACTTCATATTTTGAATTTATTAGTATAGGAGCTGAAGTTAATAAAGATTTCAATGATAATAATGCTTCCTGCGCTCTATTTGTTCATTCAAATTTCCTTTTTTTAAGACAATCAAATATTGGGGCTGTTATGTCGGCATAGTTTAAAATAAATCTGCGACACCACCCGCACATTCCCAATATCCTCCTTGTTTGTTTGACGCTTGTTGGGGCTGGTAGGTTCAATATCGCTTCTATTTCTGCTGTATCAGGTCTTAATCCATCTTCGCCAACTAAATAGCCCGTGTACATACCGAATTTCTCGCATTACGAAATTGCTTTTTTCGACGTTAATTGTTAATCCGGCTGTACGCAGTATGTCGCTTACTAGCTCTAACAATTCAAGGTGCTCCTTCAATGTACCGGTGACGATGAGCAGGTCGTTAAATAAACGAACATCTTATTAAGTAGCTCATGCGGAATAACCTTGTGCATCAACCGGCACACTGTCCTGGTACTGTAAAAGCAGTCTTGTCTCTAGCAGACTCTCGTCTTGTCTCTCTTCGTCCTCTCAACTACGACAGTAGTCGCGTGCGAAAAAACCAGGTCTAGTTCACCAGACTGTTACCTCACAGAAAAGAATGGGCTTGACTACTGCATTATAAAGCTCATTAGCTTTCTTTAACGTTTCCAGAATATTAGGTTTCCAATTTAGTTTGTTATCCAAAATTAGACCCAGAAACTTTCCTTCATCTGTAAAAGTCAAGCGGAACACATTTAAAGTGGGAGGGTCGATATGAGGAAGTTTATATTTCTTAAAGAAGAGAACCAATTCGGTTTTGTGTGGGTTAACATTCAACCCTCACCCATTGGCCCATAGTGAAAGAGTGTCTAGGGCGTTTTGCATAAGCTCGCTAAGGGTACCGGTATATTTGCCACGGACACCAATGGCAACATCATCCGCATAGGCAACCACCTTAAACCCACTATCCTCCAGTCTCAGCAACAGGTCATTTATGACAACTTCCAAGCTAGGAGGGACAGTACGCTACCCTGCGGCGTACCTTTGCTTGCAAATCTTGTGGCGGCGGATTCCCCCAGGCATTTGACCTATCCAGTCCTTGAGTGATTCATCCAATATTTGATTCGAAAGTGCCGGATTTATAGCCCCCGGAAGCACTTTGTTAAAGGCTCCCTCAATATCCAAAAAGGTTGCCATTGCGTAGTCTCTATACTCGAAAGATTTTTCAATAAAATATTTAAGATAATTATTCAACAAACAGATCTCCCCTTTCAATCAGCATGTTGAGATTAAGACAACTTTTCCGGCACAATCGTGCCTCTAATATGAGCTTCTATTTGTCTTTCAAGTGTTTTAAAAAGGAAGGAAGACAACGTAATCGGTCTAAGGTATTTGGGATTGCAGTGTGAGTGTTTTCCCGACTTAGGTATAAATACAACCGTCAGTTCCGTCCATTTACTAGGGATATGACATAGTTCTAGGCTCCCTTTGAAAATTACCTCTAACCAAGGGATGGTTAGATCCGTTATTTGTTGAATATCCGCAGGGATAATACCATCGAGTCCAGGCGACTTTGTGCGAATTTGTCCTACAAGGCTACTAGCCCTGTTACATCAGTATACTGATGTGGTAGGTACAGATTCGGAACAACCAGGAAAATGAGTTTCCAGCAGAAGTTCCAACGATTCCGCACTATTAGTGGTCCACATCCCATCCGGCCGTTGAAGATAGCTTGGGATGGAAGGACCAGTTGATAGTACTTTGCGTAGCCTAGACATATGCGAAGACTCCTGAATTTTGCCACAGTATAATCTCTAAGATCTGTTCTTGGCACTTCTCAATTGATATTTGTAAATTTTGAGGACATTCTTATAAGATCCCCAGTCTACAGCGGCTCTTGTTTTCCTTGCAGTTTACAAAAGTCTTTTGTAGTTTTAACTTATTTGTTGAGTCTCTTTGGACTTTTACTTCTAGACCTGCTAAGGGGACTAGTGCACAGTATCGCTCCATTAAAAGCGCCGGATAGGTTATCCACTAAGCCATTGAGCTCTTTCGCAGTTTTTGGAGGGTTTCGCACCGGAACCGGTAGTGAATTATCCAGAATTGTTCTAAAGATATCCCAGTTGGTTTTCCTCCTATTTCTGTAGATTGGACTATTTGGAGAAGCCAAGTCCATTTCAAATTGAAGATAACAATGATCAGATAAGGAGTGGTCCTCAGACCATTTTCAGTTTAATAGGACCGACGGAAAGCGTGTTTCTTATCATGGGTTGGTGTATATACGTATCTTGAAAGAAACTATTTCTGTTGCTCAAGCATATGAAAGTACTCAGGCAGCAATCAGCATTCTAAAAAATGAGAACGGGAGGGTTCAACAGGAGGTGAACCAGGTACACCGGTATCAACGTGGTTTGCGAAATCGCAGGAGGTCAACTTGGAAAAAAGGTCAAAGGGATTTTTCAAGTTCGGAATTAAAATCTTGTCCTAGATGTGGTGTTCACCATAATCGTAGTCAGTGTCGATTTTTAAAAAAACAATGCCGATGCTGTAATAAGAGGGTGGCTCGAATAATAACAGGAAATCGCAAGGTCAACAACAGGAGCGATTCATGGAAAATGTGTATGGACTACGGGAAGTTGATAGCTCTGAATCAGCTAAAATTTCAGAAACTCTTCAAGTTGTTGGTAGATACGGGTGTCACCATTTCCATGGTTGGCACCGCCAAATATGAACAGCTTGGTTGTCCTGAAATAGAACCAGAATCAACCATTCTGAAGGCGTACGGTGATATGTAAATACCGAAAGGCCAAATCGAAGTGATCGGTATTAATTAGTTCCATGCTTTTTATTTCTGCATTGATACGTCTGTTAATGTGGAACAACGTCGATACTAAGGAGAAGGTTCATTTTAAGCCTGGTTTGGGTCATTGTAATAAATTCAATGCTAATTTGATACCAAAATTAGTACATAACGCTCGAGCATGCAAACCGCGACAAATTCCATTGGAACAGCGAGATCAAGTGAAGAGTGAGATAGAACGATTGGTATTTATTGGTGTATTGAAACATACACAATTTAGTATATGGGCCTCGCCTATCGTCATCGTGCCAAAATCTGATAAGTCAATTCGGATTTATGGTGATTTTAAGGTCACGGTAAATCGGTTTGTAGAAGTAGAGCAATATCCTGTTCCGAGGGTGGAAGAGCTTTTCCATCGACTGCAGGGAGGAAGAAGATTTTCAAAGATTGATTTAAGAGAGGCCTACTTGCAATTGGAACTCGACGACGAATCAAAACGGCTGGTAACGGTGACAATGCCATTCGGTGTATGCCAATATCAACGTCTTCCATTTAGTATAGCAAGTGTGCCTGCCATTTTTCAAAGATTTAGGTGGTACTTTGGGTCTATTTTATTTTTAGGTTAGTGATGGTAGGTAAAGGATGTATCGTCAAGTTTGGGTAGACGAGGAATATCGCAAACATCAGCTTTTACTGTGGTGAGATAGAAATTAAATAATCCACCCATACGTACTGAAAACCGTCACAAATGGCACGGCATCCGCCTCATACATGTCCACCAGATGTTTGAAGGAACTAGCCCAGTTACATGAACAAGAGTATCCAGAAGCAAGCCGGGATATCGAACATGATATTTATATCGATTATTTGATGACTGGAGTATCCACTTTACCTGATTTCAATAAGCTGAAAGACGATGTATTGAAGATATTAAGTAGCGGTGGTTTTAATTTAAGAAAGCTGTCTTCAAACGACCAACGCATACGAAACTTGTTAAAACAGCCACGCTCTAATCATGTCAAAATAATTTCAGATTATCCAGAACCGGTAAAGTTATTGGGAATAACTTGGCATGCCAACACCGACCATTTCATTTTTCAAGTAAGTCTGAGTGATACTCACATCCACACCAAACGAAATTTCTTACCGGAAGCCAGTAAAATATTCGATCCCTTGGGACTCTTTTTCCCAATAACGATAAGCATTAAAATTTTGTTCCAAAGCTTATGGCTGAAAAAGATTGGATGGGATAAACAATTGCCTGTAGGCACGAGAGCATCTTGGATTGAACTACGAAACAACCTGAGCCGAGCACCTGATCTAAAGATTCCCCTTGGTATTGCTGCATCAACCAGTATCTCAAGCCACAAGCGGCAGTCACCATACCAAGACTTAAGCTGATGGACGCTTCTGAGTAGATTGGTAAAGCAAATGACCGAGACGTTGACATATCTTCAATCACCATGTGGACCGATTCCAAAATTGTTTTGAGTTGGCTGTCCAGTCAACCAAGACGTTAGATATAAATTTCGTCGCGAACCATACCTCGGAAATCATTGACGAAACGTACCATCCGGAAATAATCCGGCCGATTGGGCAGTACGAGGTAAAACTCCAGGAGAAGTATCATCGAATCAACTTTGGTGGAATGGACCAGCATGGCTAGCAAGAGGAGATGAATATTGGCCTGATCAACCGCAGATACCAAATACAACTGAAGAAATCGATATTCACAATACGATCTCCTTAGAATCTAATGTCGAGCAGCAACAAGATGTTGTCCTGACCTTAAACCAAAAATACTCCAGGTACTTCAAACTAAAGAAAGTTCCAAACCATTGATTTTGCTGAAGAGTATCGTTGCCTGGAAAATGGTAAACTGAGGCAACTCAATCCGTTCCTGGACGCTAAACTATTTAGAAGGGTCGGAAGGAGAATAGAAAAATTAGCGTTGCCTTATCATAAAATACATCCAATGATCATTCCGTCAAAGTCACCAATTGCCACATCCACACATACGAAGCACACGTGTACGGTGGCCTATGATGCACTTGGTGTCGACTTCTGCGGCCCGTTTAAAATTCATTCGATGCGGAGAAGAGGATCCATTCCGATTAAGGCATACCTATTCATTTTTGTATGCTTGAGTACGCACGCAATACCCACGCAATCACCACGGAATCATTCCTAGCTGCATTGTACAGATTCATAAGTAGAAGGGGACTAACGCAAAGAACTACTTCCAAGAAGTTTATACTTTTATAAGCAATAACAATAACACAATTATTTCTAGTCTTTTGAATGATAAGTGGAGATTCATTCCTCCTGCAGGACCTAATCAAATGGATTGTGGGTAAACGCTGTCAAATCTTCCTAAGTCGGGGATACCATACTCACCTAGTTTTCAACCTTGACAGTACAAATCGAAGGCATTCTCAAATCTAGACCAATTTGCTCAAGCTACGATAATGAGATAGATTTTCTTATGTCTGCCCATTTCTTAATCGGGCGCTCAATCCATCAAATACCAGAAGCAATACCTGAGCAGGGTACGCATGAGGCACATATATCAACAATTCTGGAAACGCTGGCAAATAGAGTACTTGACAACACTTCAGTTAAGATCTTATTTTGGATGTTCCATTGAGATCTAAAAGCGAGGGCTGCCCGACTTTTCTTTCGTAAGACCCCTAAATATACTTACCCGCCATTCACTGGGTCGATGATAAAACTTATTGGAGGATAGACTTAGATTTATTATCAACAGTCTTGCTTAATTCAGAATAAATATTGAGCCACTACTATACATCACCATAAGAATAGATCAATTTAAGCATTTATAGCAACTATCTACTTTTTATTTCTCATTTGTTTTTATAGCATAACTAATTATATTATTTAACAGAAATCTTCTAAAATCTAACTAAACGCCAAATTAACAACCTATATCGACTATCACAGTGCTCTAAAATCTAAACTTGAAGCAACAGAGCAACACCGGCCAAAGTCCATTTAGCCGGTTTATCTTTTGTTTTTAAATTAAATGTCCACACATAGGTTGGACCACGTGTTCGTGTTTTGTACATTGGACATTCATACATATTCCGCAAATCTTGTTTGTCTTGGGTTAGGGCACGTATATTTATAACCGGCATTGGTGGATACAACTCTTTAAGGCGAGATTCCATAATTATGCCTTGCTGTACATCCCATCGGGCACCTTCCATAAATATTCCATGTACATAAGCACCTTCTCGCGGTGCCGTACTAAAAATATATAGTAAATAATTTTATTAAGTAAAAAATGAGCTCTAAACTGAGCAACATATTTAGTTACGTAAAATCTTCCTTTTGTTTTTTAGTCACGTCACAGTGCAGACACATCTTATCGAGTGGTAATTCATTTTTACGTGCTGTACTCTGCATAATGGCGGTAAGTAAACTTTGCGGATTAAAAAATCCGGCTAACCATACACATGAGGGCAGTACAAAATCGGTAGACCATGTTTCCAACTCCCGAAGGCGTTGAAGTAAATCAACAAACCATGCGGTTAAACCGAGAAGTGATGGATAAGCACGTTGAGCCCAAATCACAGGAACTTGATCCAAAAATAATGAATTCTCCAATTCTTCCATGTCCGATGTAATTGTAAGTTCACCCTGTATAAATAGATTTAATGTCAGTATATTTAATTAATCAACATTTAGGGGCACTTTACTTTTAAACCCAAATCCAATTCTTTTAGGCTGCGCTTTAATTCGCCTGTCAAGTAATTCATACGTTCACATTCTTGAAAAGCGACAATAACATAGGGTGTCCGTTCTTCAACTTTATTCATGATTTCGGTCATGTTAAATTCTTCCGGCAATTTTTCCATAACTTCGTCAAGCAGCTGTTTCACTTTATCTTCACGCGTAACTGTTGCACCACCTGAAGCACCTGCGTCACGCGGCTGCATTTCAAACACGGTACGGAAAAGATTTTCCGATGTTGTAGTAAGGAAGCCAATTTCCGCATTCGGATGTAGGCCATATAGGTATGGTGATTCTGGTGGCATTGTGTCATCTATATAGCCATGATATCCAGCATAATCGGTGTTTGGTGGTGCGGGAAAAGCTGGAGCTAAAAATAATTCTCCGTCTACAAGATCAGGTTGCATGTATTCTTCTAAGTATGTGATACACAAACGACGATCCCAGTCGTCAGTAATATGGCCGCCGTACATAATTTCGCCAAATAAGTAACGAAGATCTTCCCAGGGGACTTTAGAATTAGCTTCTAGGTAATTATAGAGTACCGATACTGAAATATTTAGATCACCGACATTAAACGGATACACTTTATTCCATCCTTGTGGCCCAAATTTACGCCGCTCAGCCACCACGGCATGAAAGTAGCATAGTGCGAATAAAATTACTTTAAACTCGGCCTCTTTACCGCACATCTCGAGCGTTTCTTGCGTAAAATTATCCAGTGCTTTATGCAAATTTGCCATCATACCTGTGGGTGGTTCATTTGTAATTTTTATAGATGACTCCAAAATTCCTTGTGGAATTATATGAGCAGAAGCTGTGGCCGCTGGTTCGGCACTCATGAATACGCGGTAATTTTTATGACTTCCTTCGGCATAGTGCTCAAGTTTTTTCTCGAGCGATGGTAACCATTTCTTAACCAAATGGATATTTTGCAGCACTACCCAATGTCCATTTTGTGCCGCCTTATCCATTGCAGCTTCGGCAACAACTTCTTGGCCTTGACCTAGGGAAACATTATAGAAATTTCCATTATCTTCGGAGAAGCCCATTTGTCGACCGAGCTGTTCGACATCCTTTAGAGGATTTACACCGGGCGATAGAATAAAGAATATTGGTGTGGATGGTGATGTCTCCTCGAAAGATTTGGCAAACTCCATGGTACGGTTTTCGACATATTTTGCGCCGAGTTTTTCTTCAATGAAATCTCTAGAAAACAAAATGGTTTAGTATTTCGCTAGGTATTCATTCAGTCGAGTTATACTTACGCAACAGCATACGTCATTCGATCAGGTCGTAATGCTCTCATCATACATAACCTTTGTAACGGCGTTTTATTTTTCCATTCTTGAGGGAATTTCTCTTTCTCAGGACAATCCGATTCAACCAATTTCTTCCATCGTTTAGATGAGGTTTCAATGTCGCGATCTAAATTACGAAATTCATCTTTGGCTGCCAGGCTGCATATACCGCCCCACGATGAATTCGACAAGAAATCAACGGGGCTCATTACGTGAGGTTTAATTGGGAATCGCAAGAGAAAATCAAGTTCCATTGGTGAGACCTCCTCGTTCATCAGCAAAATTTGGAATGTCATTTGGGAGGCGAATATGAGTTTATCGCATTCGAATAGGCCACGCGATGTATACTGGAATACCGAATAAGAAATGCATTCGATTAAATTCCGAATACGTTCTTCCACTTCATCAGATGGCTCGGCTTTACTGATCGCCTTTTGGAAGACAACACTAAACGCTTTGAGCGAGAATTGATAAATCGGATTAATTGTGTTCAAGTCATTTAGGATGAAATACAGCAAGCTGGCACGTGCGGCGGCAGGCCGATAAAATTCACGAGCCTTATCGATTTCTAGCGATGTGATTTTAGCTTCGGCCACCTTTCGTTCAATTTCGGCTGCTGTTTTTTTGGTCGTTTCCAAATTTTCGACTAGCGCCGTATCGCCGAGAATATTTCCACCGGCAGAAGATAATCGCGACAGTAAATCATCTTCGAGTTGTTTCAACATAATTTTGAAATCATTTTGTTGCTTTGTGAGCTCAGCTTTCAGGTCCTCCAAATCAGGTCGCTCAGCTTTAACGACTTCGGCTAGCAGCTGGTCTTCTAAGCCATCTCGTGTCACAGTGAAATTAATTAATGTGGTTTGAGCTTGCATTTCTGGCTTATAATGTGGATTGGCCAGTTTCGTGTGCAGAATTAGTCGGAAATTGGAATTGTATTCAACTTCTTTGTCGCCTATTTTGATGGCGAGACCTTTTTTGATTAAATTCCGTCCAACAAGGGGATCGAGTACGGGATCGAGACTTTCGCCAATATTCTCGATAATCACAGTAGCACCTTTGGCTAATGAGTCCTCTATAACTTCGATACCACCTTTTTGTCCCAAGCGGATTACCCGAAGATGTTCGCCATATTTTTGTTTAATCCACTTGACCCCTTGCAGCTGGGGATCAATCATGAGTGGCCATCGATCAGAATTCGATAAAATCGTTGCGTTTTCGATAGACATCCGATCATTAGGCAAACCCTCATTATACCAAACAGCGATTGTTGTGTCGTCTGTGAGTAGTGACAAGGGATCTAGACTTTCGGTAATCGGAATCGGCGGCTCGAGGGCTTTTAAATGCGGTAGCCATAATTTATTCATCAGGTCGAGGCGAAATTGTTTTGTAAAGCATCCAACGTATGAGATGAAAGCTGTGATTAGTAGTGTATCACCCGGAAGTGTTGTACCTTGAGCCATAAACTCAGCAACAGCCTCGGCCCAGCGAACATTTTCACTTGCCAAACCGTTAACCAAGCGGTTAGCTAGTTGAATGGTTGCTTGAGTAGCATCAGCTTCCTGTTGGCAACGTAACTTTTCGGCAGTTGCCTTTTCAAAATCAGCTGTTAGTTTGGCCAATTGTTCCTCTAGTGACCCTACCTTTCGCTTGATGACCGCCAATTTTTCAGTAGCTGCAGCTAATTCAGCATTTGCTGCAGCCAACGCTTTACGTTTAGGTTCGACATCACAATAAACCTCATAGAAACGGATAATATTGATAACCCAAGCGCATAGGCCGGCGGCGGCTGCCGATTTGGAGCGGATAAACTCTGGTTCGAATTCTACGTCGGCCAGGTATGGTTGAATCGATTTAATAATTTCGGCATGTATTTGCTCCTTGTTGTACATGACTAGTGCGTCTAAAAATTGATCAACTTTCGCCATGGTAATTTTGGCCGCCTTCCAACTCCGATCCTTGGGCACTTTACCATTCGGAGCCAGCAATACCATTACAGCAGCGGTGACATTAGTAACGGCACCCGGTGGCGAACCAAATGATTTTAACTCAGTTAGGTTAGCTTTGTTTAGCGTATTTAAAGCTTCCTGGGCGGCTTGCAGCGCTGGTTCAGCTTTAAGCAAATCTTCTTCACAATCCTTTTGCTTTTTTGAGACCTCCTCCGCAATAGATGCGACTTTCATTTCTTCTTCATCGGCGAACGCCTTCTCGTTTTGTACTTTTTCCGTTTCAACTCCGACAATTTCGATAAGGGCATCGGCTGCATCATTTTTCTCTTTTAACTCGACCTCTTGAACCGCGAGTTTTACTTTTAGGTCAGCTACTTGTCCGGCCGTATTTCGTAATTTTTCGAGACCATTCTCGAGTCGTTCAATTTTACCTTGCAACTCGCTATTTTTTTGCTTCAGGAGCTTGGTATATAGGCTAATTTGTTCCAGGTAGGATTTGGGCGTTGTGTAGTTGTACCTCCGTTCATTTTGTAGATACACCTTTGAAATTTGGTTGACCGATGTGTGCACGTAAGCCATGAATTTCGAAACTGATTCTCGATATTGTTCCGGGAGTACTGCTAGCTCTTGTAAAAATCTGATAGAAACTGAAACCAATGCTTCTTGTGGCCACTCATGAAACCAATTAATTGATGTGGAAGTTATAAGGGCTGGGAATTTTCGTGACCGAACGCGAAGTGTTGACCCGACTGGTGAAAAACAAAGTACAACTTTTAGTTGGCGACGAACTCGGTCGATGAAAAATTTCCAACAATTTTCTCGAGAATCCATAAGACCGGCACCTTTCACCTCATTACGCACTCCAGCAATAATATTTTCAACTTCATCATCTGGGAATAAATCAGGAATCTCGCCAGATGCCAGCATATCATTGATTAGCACCAAAAATTGTTCGTTAGGAACTTGGGCGTCAGTCATAAGGAACATGATTCCAACATTCTTTAAACCCGCCTTCATATAAAGGCCTGAGAGCTCATTTTTGAGATCACCAATTCCGTATCCTTTTTTCAGTTGAATTTGGGCCACCTCAAGACCCGAAATAAAAGCAGCGAGTCGGGATAACGATTGTTTACCACTTCCCCCAACACCGACTAGGAGGGCGCTACCACGTGGCGACTCCAAAATTCGATTAATCCGGCAAATATGCATCATGGCGTCTTCGAACAGGACCAAATTCATAGCGGCTATCAAATCGTTATATGAAACCATCGCCTCCTGCAGCAATTTAGTCAAGACTGGCCACTCTGTGATTGGCATATATTTGGGTTCTCCAATTCCATTCGCAAAATGGCAGTAAATATTCGGCTTATCGAATGCCACAGTCTCATCCAACTCTTCAAACGATTTTTTTACGATATCCGTCTGCATTTTAATAAAACTATCGATGTCCTTTTCATCTGTTAATTTATCACCGTACACCCGTTGAGTTTCATGTGACCAAAGTCGAACCATATCGGTAGTGGTGACCAAGCATTCATTCGTACTGAACAATAGGCCTTGGAAAACATTACTGAGATCACGCAGATTAAATATGTAATGGGATTTTATAGCGGTTGGGAGAAATACCTGTGATACTTTATTGTGCAGAGTTAGGGATGCGGCCACAATATTTGTTGAGATTTTAGTTACGGCCACATTAAATCTCTGTTCGGCATTGGCAAAGTGCTGTACTAGGATTGAATGATATATTGTGGTTAGTGAATCATTTCCTGGGAAGCTAACTGCGAACACACAAAAATGGCGTTGGAGGCGTGGATTAATTGTGAAGCTGCCGGATGTTGGATTCATGCATGAGACATATTGACAATTATGAATATCTTTTAAGGAAAGTTTGTTACGATCGTACCAATGGCCGTAATCTAGATGTTGTCTTATTAAAGTGTGTGGCTGGACAGTTCCGTACGTGTCGACTTCCGGCATGTTCATATCGTCGATAAAATAGATTAGAGTTTTATTGCCAGGTGGGCCATAATTTCGGCCAGCCTTTTTCTCAAGTGGTCTCTCCAATATTTTTTGCAACATTTCAGATGTTGTGTAGAAATTGAACGGCACATTTGTGATAGCATAATTCTCAGACAATGTACTTAGCTTCTCGTTTACAAGGACAGTTTTACCGCATCCTGCATTTCCAACCAACATGACGGGATGCTTTTTGGTCATTAATAAATCCAGAAAATACCGTACTCGAATCGATTCCGACGTATGCACCAACACCGCTTGCAGTGGGAGATCTGAATCCAGCTCAAATTTTGTTAGCTTTTCAGTCCATGGTGTGAATTGTTTCGTTTCCTGATCAATATAGTAATCGAATACAGTGCCACCGGTTGGAAACTTAACCGATTTGAATTCATTAACCCACCATTTACTGAACTCGACACGATAATCAACGGCCTGATCTTGAAACATTGCTGATCCAAATGCCCAGACGCATGCAAATACAAAATATAAATCATGCCAGTCTTTTGGACAGTCGGCTGGAGTGTTCGTTGGTGTTAATAGGCACGCCAATAGGTGACATAACATTTGGACGTGTGCCATTTCTGCGATTGGTGTAATTTTTTTGAACCGCGTTCGAATATTGTCCAAGCATGGTGGAATATATTTATCGAACAGAATCACTAAGTTCGATTTTTCCGAAGGGATTTTTCGCGTCTCGATCCAACTGGTCACGTAAGGGTTCCAACCTAAATCCTGTGGATTTATGTATAAAATGCCAGCACGTGACACTGTAGCCGGGGTTGCAGTTCTTAAATTTGAAATTTCAAATAGTAGTCGCATAGTTGGGGTCAGGGCTATACGCTCATTACTGGCTAACGTGAGCACTTTATTGTCGTCCATCACTGTGTTTAAACTCTCAATCCACATAGGATCAATATCACCGTCGAGCACTATCCATTTTGGATTATCACCAAGATGGTTGGCTTGTTCACGCATTATTACGGAAAACAATCCGTCTTTCCATTCCCGCGTGGCCGGATTAATAATTCCAAACAATTCATCATTCGTAACCGCTTTCGGGTTGAGATCGTTAAAAATCGGTTTCTTCTTAATGTTTAGATATGTTCGAAAAAGTGATTTCCACACTTGAGTTTTACCCGTTCCAGCATTACCGACAATGAACACAGAGTGTCGCACTTCTAGTAACTCTTCCAGTTGAACAACTTTTAGTATAAAATTGTCCTCAGGCTGAAGGAGTAAATCGAGTGCGGCTTGTTTCACGGTCTTCTCAAAATCTTGATCTCGTTTTCGCGGTACATCGAGTGCCGGGAACAGATCTCCAATTAGGCCCATAAACACCGGCATGTCATCGGTCACAACTTTTGGGATATTAAAATCGCGCAAAGCTCTCATTAACACCTCCTCTTCTGGCCGCCCATGATCACCACGTTTTAGCGACCCAGCCACCACGAGAACCGATTTAATAGCACGCAAACCCCAATCGTAGTGATCTTGTTTAGATAGCAGCTCCTTACACAGTGTGTACAGCGTAATGAATTTTCGAGCTAGCACACGGGCTTCCTGAAAACCTTCGGCGACCAACATAATTTCGCAAATCAACTCAAAATCTGGAACAACCATGGCACATGGTCTAAAGAGGGCTTTTAAATTTTCGGGTAGTTCCGTACGTCCAGCATAACCAGGATTCATGGTGATAAATATACCGACGCTTGGGACACACGCAATCATTTCACCCATAAAATTGAAAATTGATTTTTTATCCCGAATCGCATCCTGCACCGACTTTACTTGAACCGCAACGACAGATAATACTTCAACCGATATACGATTGAACTCGTCAAAACATCCCCAGGCTCCGGTTTGTGCTAGCCCTTTGTAAATATTACCGCAAGACTTGTAATCCATTTGCTCCGAACAGTTGAATACATAGACCATGATCCCGAGTGCTCGTCCTAAATCCTTGGTGGTTTCAGTTTTTCCGGTACCTGCTGGTCCCGCCGGACCTCCACCCATAACTAAATGTAGTGATTGCGTTAGCGTAATGTAGCAACGATCTGTCAGTGGTGTAATAACGAGACGAGGTGTATTACCCAAATACTCGTGACTGTACCGAAATTGAGCATCACAAATATTCGCAAAACAGTCGCGATCCTTATCATCCCATCGATGACGCAACTGTGATTGCCATTGAAATGTCGAAGCTGTTTCGACTTTCGCTTGAATCAATTTACTGACAACATCTCGAGAATGTACGTCGATGGTGCAGATCGTCATAATTTTTTGCCGATCTCCCTTACTGAGCTCGCCCAAGAGTAACGAAATGAGAACACTCAATTGGGAAATTTGCTTCTTGTGATAATCTTTGATCGCATTATCGTAACCTTCTTCAAGTCGGCCAAAAGCTATATTCACTTCCGTAGCCCACCATATTTGGGTACCGCATAGTGACACTTGAGCCGGATAATCAAACAACCATTGTTCACGTGGCTTCTCTTCATACGTCACAACTGCTTCGCTCATATAGTGTCGCAATGATGTACGCATACCGCTTTGTACACGATTCAGCCACACTTCAACAGCTCCCGTACAATCGGCCAACAAACTAAATTCAACATATTCACCATCTTTGGCAATCATACCTAGGGCAGAAGGAGCTTTGCAGTTCATTTCGCCATTTTCGAGTTTGGTGAAATTTAATTTCGCTATCGAATCGAACAATTTCGTTAAATGTTTTACAACCAGCTCCGGTTGATTACCGTTGCTCAATATATCGAGCAGATCGGCAGACGAGACGAAATAAAATCGCGGAAATGCTAATCGCTTAGTTTCAAGATATTCAGCCAACGCTTTTTCGCATAATGTGAGCTCACCCTGAAGTGTTTCAAGTCGTTCACATAAACCATCGCGATTTGTTGACTGGATTACGTTCGATGTAAGTGACATCTCCAGCATTAGGATTTTAAACTCTTTATCAATGTTGTCGAAACGATCTGAGTCGACTGGAAGCTGTTTACGTATATCCTCGGAGCTCATGAATATACTTTCGAGATGCATCCACGTACGTTGCACTTCAAACCATACGGTGATCACTTGATCGGCGATCATTAATCGTTTCTGCCAGACGGATACCTCTTCCAAAAAGTGGGCAATAAATTTTGAGGTGATCAAATTTTGAAGGACAACTTGGTTGTCTTCTAGCGTTTCGATTAGTTCTTCGGATGCTTTCAGGAGGCTGCTGCCGGTGCGCGAATGTATTTCATGTTCAAATTCCATCGCGGACCATGTTGTGTGTAGATCACGCAATACTTTTTCCATTGACATTTCTTTTACGGCCTTGTCCACTATGGTTTTTACTTCCTCTTCACATTCGTGCAGGTTTAGGGCTAGCAAATCAGCCAGCGTCGTTCCAGTGTCCATGATGAATTGGACCTGTTTGTATAAAGGAACTGTTAATACCAAGCATCCACTCGATTAAGCGGCTATTCCGTATACTGTGCGTTATATACTTGTAAATATATAATTCTACGTGAAAAGGCCTTAGTAAAATTATTCTGATTTAATATAGAAATGTGCATTGACATGATATGTAAATTTGATGAGTTTTTTTTATTTTTATGAAAGCTAGAGGTAGCTACATTGGGATTATACTTACAGATATTTCCTTGGGAAGCGATGCTAAATTCTGGAATTATATACAAAGGTTTATAGTATAAAAAATACAGTGCTGTACATAGATTTTTCAAGTGACTCGAATTAGTAAAATCGCGGGGTTTATATACAAAGCTAATCTTAGTAAAATCTTAAAATTTGTTTGTCCGGTGTATGATACAATAAAATTTTTTGAAATAAATTTAGTAAAAAAATTGATAACAAAATAATATAAAATGAAACCTTGGTCGAAGCCATAAGTTGGTGCCAGTGCCGTTCTCGTATAGCCGGATTTTGCAGTTCACCAACTGCTCGGAGTGACGTCAACATATTTTTCACTGTAGCCTCCAGGGTGACAAACGTATCCCAAGGACGCATTTCTTTGTCGAGCAGACGAATATCTTTAGCGAATTTTTTACACTCGATGTCCATGTTTTCGACATCAATCTTACGCCACGGTGTTTTTTTCCAGTCCTCGATTGAGGTGCGCACAATAAACACGTAATCCCACAGTTGTTTCAACATGCGCAGTTCTTTTCGACACTGTCGAAGGAATTTAAATTCAGGTATTGTAACCTCGAATAGGCTGCCCGAACCTTGAATATCTTTCATCTCGTTCTCGAGCCGCCATATATCGAGATGTATACGATTCAGTAAAGTGTACGGTTCTTTGCATTCATACTTGAAAAACTCGTAGCTCTTGAAAACCTCTCGGAAGAATGTAATGTGCGAATCAAACTGGTGTATACGGTTACGAATACCGACGACTTCAGCCGCCTGGAGTGGCGCCACCTGTTGTTTTACAGTCAACGCAATTTTTTTGGTATTCGCCCACTGCTCCGGTAGTTCTTGTAGCAGCACATTAACTTCTTCTGGTATATCCATGTCGTAGTATTTGAGTAGCTCAATCGTTTCCTGCATCGGTTCGAACATTTCGTCGGTGGTGGCAGCACGCTCTTTTACATTAAAAAGATAGGCCATAATTTTTACGAGCCCCTCATAGTCACCCTCTTTCACCGTTTGAAGTAGCCCTTCATCGGCTTGCCGTATAAAATTGCCTAAATCACATAAATTATTGGTGACCCGATTGACTAAATGCTCTTTGAACATGTTGCCCCATTTACGGACAATATTGAGCAATGATTGTCTGAACGGACGAACATCAACTTGAAACCACGAATTAAAAATTTGGAAAGAATCGATTTGTTCGATCTCTTGAAAAAGTGATTCGTAATTATCGATTTGTTCGCGGAACGCTTCAATCGTTGGATTACATTTCTGGGCAGCGGACGGGTCACTATTTAATATCAATTCTACTTCATCCTGATCCAAAATACGGCCATATGTTAAAAATAATTCCATACATTGGATACGATCCTCATACCATAAGTAAGAGTACCGCTCGAAACCTCGACAATATTCGGCTGCCTCAAGACACACAGTTTCAACACCGTCCAGTATCTCGATTTTCATCTCCTCGACGTCGAGGTGGTGAGAAATTTCTTCTTCATACGTTTTTTGGTTGTTTGGATGCAGACGAATCATAAGTGTGGTCATTTTGATTGTGTCACCGATAAGACTTTTCAGTAGGTTATTAAAACTGTTAGGATCATCCGGATTTAATGATGGCACAAAAACTAAATTTGGATCGAGCAATTCGAGGCGGGATTCAAATAATGGTTGCAAATTATTTGCTGGGTCCATATTTTCAGCCAAATAGCTCATGCTAACGCCCACAGTCATTAAGAGATTTTGATAAACAATATCATCGACGAATGCAACATAATCGTCCCAGAGCTGGGAATTATTAAGTTCCGATATGCCAAACAGTTGTATATTCTCGTCGAGCAGCGAATGTATTTTAGTTGAACCGTTACGAATATCCGAGTAACGTTTTGTGATTCGATCCGCTCGTTCATCTAGACAAAGCACCGTGTCCTTCTTACCGTCTTTCCGTTCGAATAGCGGCTGCTTTGACCAGGTCGACATAATATTTTTGATCTCGATTAAATTATTTTGAATCGAATGCATTCGATTCTGAAGATTTTCGACCGGGATCCGAAGGATGTTTAGGTAGTCCATGATGTCTGAAAAGAAAAAAACAAAACTATGTATAACGGGTTCAAAACACTTTTATGTACGTACTCTCTGAATTCCAATTTAATTCATTGATTCCCTTGTCGAGTAAATGATCGATTACTTCGACCTCGTTTTTGATCAGCTCCAATTCGACTTTCGAACTATGCTTACGTATTTTGTTGTACCACTCGATCGTTTTCTCCAAATTAAGAATATAATTGCGAATCATTTCGCTGCGCTCGGATAGTTGAATTCCAATATCGGGAATCCCATCCTTTTCCATAAGTTTAAGGTAATGCACTTCCTTGAGGATCGAGAAAAGTTGCGGACTAAAATTTAACGAAATTAATTTTGTTTGCAAATTTCGCGTCAACAATGGCCTTTGTAAATGTTTATCGATCTGCTCCGGCACTTTAGCCGTCCACTCATTGAACACGGTTTTCTCAAACAATCCCAATGATTTCATTAATTCTTCGTAGCGTTTTATTAAATTCGACGCATCTTCAGTTTGTGTGATTGGGTGCTGAAGTGCTCGGAAATTTTTTACTGGTACTGAAATTCGTCCACTTAATTGATGTACCCAGCGAAGTGTAGCCGTTATCGGTGGACTGCTACGATCGACGAAAATCACTCCTTCACGCTTAAAAAAATCCATCTGCATCATATAGATATTCTCACACATTGTGATCTCTTCGTCCAGCATCTTTAATATTTCCGAATATTTATTCGTGAACTCTTCTTTAATTTTTGGCCGGTCGAGAACACTTCCCACGATATTGATCAATTTGAAAACGCTTTCAAGATTGTGACAATCATCGAACGCTTGACATAGAATAGCAGCGAGCTTCATATCAAGCTCGAGAATTTTTTCTTGAAAACTAACAAAATCTTTTTGGAATGATGGATCATCTGGATCGAGTACATCGTACGTCTTAGACGCGAATACGGTAAAATATTGGTTGAATTCGACCGATACGGCTGTGATCCGACTACTAAGTGATCGTCCTTTTAATCCGCCTACCTCAACCTTTTCTAATTTTAAAAATTCGATGACGGTATAAAAAAACCATTGAATGGTGGTAAGGCGTTCAAGGAATGAGTCAAAACGTTCGAATACAGCACTCGGATGGAAAGTCCACGAAATCGGTGGATAACTGGGGTCACTAAAGAAAGATGTTAAATTTTCTTTGTACTCGTCGAATATTTGACGAAAATATTTTAATGTGTGCATCGATAGTGTGATTCGCTGCATTGCCTCATCGATATCGCTGTGAAATATCGACGACGGATCTAGGTACCGCTTAGCCTGATAGATTAAGAGATTACAAATTTGTCGAAGCAGTACAATCAGCTTTGATGAGAAACAGTAGTAACGCGAGTGTGCCCATATTAAGCAGACAACGTGCATTAATGGTCGAAGAAGGGCTTTACATTCCGAAAACTCGGTCTCCTCCAAATGTGTAAAATGTTTTTGTATCGGCGTCAAGTACAGCGTAATATCTTTTGACTCGGCCAGCGCCGATACAACATTTTTGAAAAGCGTTTTGAAACATGGATAATATGCACTGTCCGTGTACTCGAGTATCATAGCCATCGATCGAACTCGTTCATGACGAAGCTGCTCATAAATATACGTTAAATTTTTCAATCGATTAGTCCAAAAATTGATCTCAACATGTGGCAATGGATTTGTCCCTGTACTAAACGCATTAGCTGAATTTTCTTTCATTACATCGTTAATTTGGGTCGCCCACTTAATCACAACACCCTCAATTGCGCTCTTCAAGTACAAATCGATACAGCATTCGGCCTCTTCTTGTAAAATTTTTGCAGCTTTCACCACTTTTTCAACACCAACCGGCATTGGTAGCACAGTTTGTCCATTCACTTGACCCTGTACTTGATAAACGGTACTTTTGAGACTGTGCACATGTTTTTCAACATCTTGTGAAACCATATCCGGCCATCCTTTGTGATTATCCGAATTTGATAGTAGTGGCACAAATACTTCGTCGACAAGGCATGAAAGTTGATCGATTGCTCGGGTAGCTAAATCGCCAACTATTAAAACACTGGCGCAATTCTCTTTGGGCACCTCGATTGGATATTTTTTTATAAAGTAAACTCCCTTACTTTTGAGCTGTGACAATGGGAAACTAGTGGCTGGAACTAATTGTGCGGCCTGCGTGAGTATTATAATTAAGACTACGGGAAATGGTCGATCGAGAAATTCTCGAATCACTAATTTGTGCTCTTCTAGGGTAATGACTCTTAACCATTTTTCTGGTTTGAGTTTAAGCGTTTTTTGGACATATGAGCCCATAAATTCAAATCGTAGATCTGGTCCAGCATTCTCCTGGTTACCATCCATTATAATTTATTGTTGATATCTGTAAGTAAACAAAAAAAAAACAGAGGTTTTCAACCTTTCATTGTAAATATAAGATACTTTTACACTTTCACGTCTGCAGGAAATGTGTTCATGGTCATAAAATGCTAACAATTTGATGAAGGCATAAGTATGCAACAAAGTATCGTAGTTATTTGCTAATTGTAACCTGTTTCAATGTCAAAATAATGTGATTTAAACTGCAACAAATCTGGAGAAGAGGGGGGTTGAATATGCATTATACAATATATCAGTTTGTTGCATCGATTATAATCGTAATTGATGTATTTTTATGTAAATCCATTAGTTCTATCTATCTTTGTCTATAACGTTACAATAAATCGAATAAATCTTTGTCATTTTGTGTAAACAAATACCTAATATTTAATAACTAATTCTGTAGTGAAGAAAAACGCGACTGAACTTTGCACCAAATTATAGTAAAAGTAAAGAAAACGTATTTTCAAATTTTAATCAAATTCTCACAAATTTCAATCAAGACAGAGCTATCTGGCCTAAACTTAGGCTTAAATAAAGAAATTTGCGGATTTATATCCAACAAGCTACCTGTGGCTGCTACGCATGCCTAATCTACAGTATCGATGGTGGAACAAATAATCAGGCAGACTAAATTTTGAGGTTCGTGATCTATATCAATCACATCTTCGTTCCTTATGTTGTATAACCCTGCTTAATTCACAATTGTGTTGTATATAATGTAATTATTGGTTTATATAATTTAATGTATTGTTTGATAATACCTTTTACATAAGATCAAGATGAACTAATACATATAAATACGGATTCTATATAATTGTAATCCAACATGTTGAAAAGTCAGTTCGGTTCCGTATTTTAACAAAAATGTTGTAAAATAATAAAGAAATAAAAATGTTAAATAAAAATTACATAAAATAAATTAAAATATTAAATAATGTGAATTACAAATAAATAATAAAAAATAAGTTTGATATTTCGTGAAATAAATTAAAATTATAGTGTTTCATTTTATAAACAATTATATCCACACTCTAAAAAAAATTAGTAATTTTACTACAATTATTGTAGTACTGTATTTGATGATAATTGAGCAAATTGTGCAATTTTACTACAATTAGTGTAGTAAAAGGAAAAATGTAAATAAAAATAAACAATTGTTTATTATTCATCATACTTTTGTTTAAAAGTAAACAATTGTTTAAATTTAAATTCATATTTTAACTTCTTGTTGAAAATTCAACAATTATTGGTTGATAATTTAACAAAAAAATACTAATTTGGAACGGAATAATAATAAATTCTCTTTTCTGTCTCTCATCTCTTTCCAATCTGCTAGTTTCATATTATAATGTAATATTTTATTAACGTCCTGTTTAGTCGTGATCAATATTTCGGTGCGTTATGTTTTGGTGATGTAGTGTAAAACAATTAAAATTTACGTTTATTGCATTGTAAGTATAAGACATAATAACATTTAATAGAGGATGGAGTATGATGCATGATTATTAATCTAGAATAATACTAAAATAAAGGAAGATCGTGATCCAAACCTATATATTTTATAAGCCAAATTGATTGCATCAAAGCCGTCTATTATAAAAGCCAAATTAATTTTTTGTTTTCATTTTTTTTTTAATATGGTTTTGAATGTTACTAATAGAAAACCATATAGTATATACATATGTATGTACATAGTGGATTTTATATGGTTTGAAATTTAATATATGTATGTAACATTGTACATAAATAATTATATTCATATAAATAACCACGTGTGCTAGGCGATGAGTTTGGCTTTTATTTTATTATAGAAAGTTTTGAATTGCATACTTAATGCTATAAAATTAAAGGAAATAAACTTTACAAAAAAAAACCATAATGGCGTGCGCGTTAAATAGAAAAAAATTAAATTGTTTTTTGTTCGGATTTTGTGCGAGCAAAGAAAATTGAAGACGGCGTGTAATATATAGGTTTTAATCGTGATTCGTTATAAAACTTTAGCAGATTGCTTATATCTAAATTTACAATGAATATATAAAATACAAATAATTACAGCTGATATTATTCAGATGGGCGTTGAAGTTAGCAACCAATTCTCTGTAAAAGTTATACATTTAAAAATAAAAAAAATAAAATAAAAGTTAAATATTCGAATATTTATATAAATATATATTAATAAAAATTAATTAAAGTGATGCATTGCAACATGTGCCGATTTGATACACATAACCTTGATTTATATAATAAACATTTATATATCCATAGAGGAAAATTAAATGGCCGATTTCAGTGTTTGTTGCCTAAATGCTATAATAAATTCTCTAATTATAGATCTTACGCTACTCACTGGCACAGGTGCCATTCAAATACGAAAACTAAAAGTAAAATTAATCTTAAAAAAACTGTGATTAGTGAATATAGTGAAAATTATACTTGTAATCGATGTCAATTTAGTTCAACAGTTTTCAGTAAAATAACTGTTCATATAAGGAATCATTTAAAAGCCGGTGAAAAAATTAAATGTCCAGTTAGCAACTGCCTATTCCAATTTACGAATCAATCATCTTTTCGGTCACACTGTTTCAGAAATCATAACAACGAAAAAGATAGAAAATCGCCTTTTTGTGAACAAGAAAGATTACCGCAGAGCCCAGTAGTTATCGTTGAGTCTGTTCCAGGAAATTGTTCAAATAATGACGAGTCACCTGCTTCCAAAAATAATTTGTTTTCAAATTTATTTGAAAGTCTTAAATACAGATTCGGAGTTTCCGATGAGGGACTTAATTTTCTGCATGACGAAATTTCTGGTATAATGATTAAAAATAACGAGGAGATAATTAACGGTGTTAAAACCTTCCACGGAACCCAACTTAATTGCACTATCAATGAATTAAGTTGTACGATCGAAAACAGTCTAAATATCCCAGCATTACATTCGTTCAAAAATAATTTTAAACGTAGCAAACAAATGAAAAATAAAAATGTATATGTGCCATTCCAAAAGATTATTTTAGGACGAGATAACTTTCATAATATTTGCAGCTTCTATTATGTATCAATAGTTGATACCTTAAAAAATTTACTGAATGATGAAATTATCTTTAAAATGTTTCATGAAACTAAAAGTAACAAAAGTGGAGTGTTCCAAGATTATAATGATGGCATTAATTATCAAAACAGCTCATTTTTTAACAGTGGTAATAAAAAGTTAGAATTGATTTTATTTCAAGATGCATTCGAAATATGCAACCCATTGGGTTCTTCGAAGGCTAAACACAAATTAGTTGGGATATATATGGTAATTGGAAATATAAATAAAAAATATCGATCTGTAATTAAAAATATTCAATTGGTTATACTTTGTAAGGAATCGTATATAAAATTATTCAGTTTTCATAAGGTTTTGGAGCCTCTAATTAGAGATTTGAAAATCTTAGAATCTCAGGGATTAAACATCAAGACGAACAATTCATCTGTAACAAATTACAAAGGATCAATTTTTGCGATGGTTGGTGATAACCTTGGAAGTCATCAAATTGGAGGATTTACTGAAAATTTTAGTACTTCTAAGTTTTTTTGCAGATACTGCTTGTATACCCAAACATTATTAAAAAGTAAAAATATGAATTTATGTGAATTAAGAACGCCGGCAAACTATCAACAAAGTCTACAACAAATTGATGAACCCGAAACAACTTCAAATGGATTAAAAATTAACTCGGTCTTGAATAGTTTAGAACATTTTCATGTCTGCAATCCGGGCCTACCACCGTGCATAGCGCATGACTTATTTGAAGGAATTATTCCTTATGATCTTATGGAAATTTTTAAATACTTTAGTAATCGCCGTACAATAAATTTTGACTATATAAATATATTTTTGTCATCCCTTCGAAAAAAGTTTAAACTTAAACTTTCGTTTCCAAAAATTTGCAATACCATGGCAAAAATCCCTGGAAAAGCATTTGAGGTTTGGAATGTCTTAATCTTCTCACCACTTTTGTTCCTTAATTCAGAAATAAATCATGATGATCCAGTTTGGAATTATTTTTGCACAATGATTGAAATTTGCCGGCTGATTTGCGCACCTGAAATTTCAGAGCATCAAATAAAGTTACTTCAAAACTATATCGATTTACATTTTGAGCAAAGAAAAGAGTGTTTCCCGAATTTGAAATTACGGCCTAAACATCATTTTGTGTGCCATTATCCAGATTTGATAAGGAAAATGGGTCCGTTAAGAGGACTCTGGACAATGGGATTTGAACAAAAACACCAATATTTTAAAAAAATTGCTAGAAAAACTAGAAATTTTAAGAATATTACATACTCACTAGTCAAAAACCATCAAGAATATCAGGCACATATATCCAACGATCGTTACAAGGTACTAATAGATGCTGAAGAAGTAATCCGGTTTTCAACTAATATTTTCAATGTAATCATACTGGATGATTACATATTCATTTCCAAAAAAATTGAATACTTAAACACTGTTTATAAAGAAAACTTTTATGTTCTTGTAAAGCACGACGAACAAGGAGAAATTGACGTTTTAAAAATTAACGCTATTTTTATCAACATTTCATATAGCAAAGCCATCTTATATGGGTCAATTATAAAATTTTGGTACAATCAATATACCGTCTTATATGAAAGTTATAATACAAATACTAGTTATGAATGCATTAGATTGGAAAATTTAATTTTAAAAAAACCAATATTTCTACTTCAAAAGGGAAATAAATATTATTTTACACCCTTTAATTCATTTATATAAAAACTAGTTTATCGCTTGTAAAAAAACAATAGATATTAAATAAAAAAAAATCCTTTTTCATCATCTGTGTAAATTAGGTATTAAGAATTTAAACTTAAGATTTTAGATATTTTCGTCATGTCAAATAAAAAGATTCCGTTTGAGGTTTGGAGTGCTGACCGAGTTACACGAAAAACGTTTTTATCTATGCCAACTTTAGAGGATGTAGTTGCGAAAGGTAAAAATTCACCACATTTTTTTTTTGTTTAAAAATGGTTTATTTGTATTAATGTTATAAATTTTTTATTTTATATAAATCTTTCAGCAAATACTCTGGGAATTAATGGTTGTGTACTGGTTTTGGAAAGTTCGGGATCCGAAATTCAAGAAGATGATGTCTTAGAATATTATGCAGGAAGTAATGTCTATTTCATGCTATTGACTCGGGCTGAAGAATGGAGCCCAGCTACACTATTGTCGGCAACTCCCGTTTCGAGTAGTTCCAATATTTTGAGTAATGAATCAGTTGTAAACCCTATTAATTATCCATCAAGCAGCAGTAGCCAAACATACATGTTGGTCTCAGAAGATGATTTCAATTTAGGAATATCAACGTCGCCTTGTTCATCTCCTTGCAGTACACTAAGTATGTCTAGTGGCGCTCTATCATCCTCTTCATCAACAAACAGTGCCGCTCTTAAACTTTTTTCCAAGTTTCGCGTTCCGTGGGAAAAACTACCGAATGATATTTCACAAAAACTGAAAAACAAAGAGAATTTGGGTACAAGAATGAGCGCGTTTATAAATTACACAGTGGATGAACTACGGGCTTTTTCTTATTTTATCCCTCTAAGAATTTTCCGTTCTGTGGCTGAAGATATTGTTCATACGTATCCTGACACGTTTGAACAAAGAGACAAAGACAATAAAATTATTTCATCATTTTCGGAAGTTTTATTAACAATGATGAGGAATCGTAACAATTATTTAAATCACACCAGCAACAAGGCAGACGGTGTAAAAATACCAATAAAAAAAAGAAAATCCGTTAACGCACTACGAGACTCAGTTTCAAATTGGCAACCAAATGTAAATGAAATTGAAGGTTCCGAATTATCATTGGAGGAAAAAAAAATTTTTTTGTCTAATATGTTTCCAACAAACAATGAAATGATTGCTGAACGAGAAAAAATTTTACTTTATATGAAAGATTGCTATGCAATCCAACGAATATTTTTTATTAATGCTGACAATTATCCATCAATTGAAAATATTCAGCAAACTTGGCCATATATCTTTAACAGACATTGCTTATATCAACATTTTACTTTACTGACAGGTGTTAACGAAGAAAAGGTGATTAACACACTGTTCTGCCAAGAAAAGCAAACAATTAGACAATATTTCATGAACTCAAAAATGGAGCATATAAAAAATAATTTGAATAAACAAAACAACGATGAAGGCATTTTGCAGGCTATTGCGCAATATTTTAAAGAAGATTTGCGATTTATACTACAAAATTTTCCCGTAAGTACACTTCAACAAGTTTAGAACAAATATTTTGATTTTAAGATCAGTTCTTTATTTTTTTCTAGGTGGGCACGACAATGGATATAGTCAAAGAAGCAATTCCAACTGCAGGCGCTTGGATTGCAGTAATCGGTGTGTTTGTTAATTAGGCATAATTTACTATACATATTATTCACTTACATTTTTTTTACAGAACATTCATTAGAATCGAAAGTGGCGTACATTTTCATAGAAAAATCGTCAGTTTCATCGACACAGCATGTCAATATCATGGACCTAGTAATGCAATGTATTGCATATTACTATAACTTCAATTTGCAATATCCGTGTGAAATGTCGCAGTCGTTGGATTTTATTGTGCGATTCTTTCTTAATTTTTATCCTGAGAAGCCCAGAGGACCAAAGAAAAATATGCATAACATGGCTAGAATAAATAATCTAATTCGTAAATTAAATAATTCTTGAATAGTTCGTAAACTTTTTATGTACTTATACGTATAACAGCTGTATTTTAAGATTTTATTTATTTTATTTCATTACAAGCCTGAAGCTTTAATTTTTATTTTATCGGATGTCTTATATTTTTAAATTTGGTGAGAGTTTATTTTTATAATAATGAAATAAAAAAACAATAGAAATTGATAGGTTGATTTTTTTCATTTTGCCTAAATGAGGAGTCTACAATAAGTTCCTAAATTTAAACTTGTTTATTTTTTTAATCTATAACATTATAAAGTTTTCAATATTTTGTATTGCAATATCGAGTCTGTTCACACCGTAGTTACTTTATTATCAAAATACTATATTTTCTGTATCACTTTGATGAATTTAAGCTTTAAATATGTTATATTGGAATTTCAACATTGCATGTTGAATTCTAGTATTTTCGGCGTCATATTCAACAAATTTATGCTGAGTCTGAAAAAGTTTTTATTGGAAATTCAACCTTTTTTGTTTAATTCTATTGTTTTTGGTACAAATTTCAACAATTTTATTCTGATTTTAAAACATTTTGTATTGGAAATTCGATATTTTGTATTGGAATTTCCAAACTTTAAGTTCAATTCTAGTATTTTCGGTGAAATATTCAATAAATTTATAATAAAATTAAAGAGTTTTTATTGAAAATTCAACTGCTTTCTGCGATGTATAATATGAAATTTAAACAAATTGATAGTTTAAAACTCAACACGTGTTAAATATTATTACAATTATCATAGGAAATTAGTTGCCTACAATAAATGTAGTAAGTTTCAACTAAAATTTTTTAGAGTGCACCTTTAAGATTTGCCTATAACAAATTTGGTGGCAGCGGATTGGGATGTGATGCAAAAAAATTGATATCACTCAGAAAAAAATACTGTTAAATTAATAGAATTTCATGTACATCTAATAATTTTTTACTATTGTTTTTGGTCAACGGGATCGATAATATTATAATAATAATTTCCAAACTTTTATTATAAAAGTGAATATTTACTGTTGTATCAACACTTAAATAATTTTTTGATTGATAATTAATCACATTAATTTTAAAAAATATAGAACATTAATTAAATAATGCACCCAGTGTTAAAAATATAGGATTGTATACTATTAAAACAAAACGAATAATTATGCCTATTTTTGAAACAATAATATTTATAACATTATTTTCAACAATAGTAAACATTATTTGAATAGGACAAATGTTATTAAAAAACTAAAGGGTCATACTTTACAAACAATGTGAGATAAAAAAGTGTCGATTTAAAATAATAATTGGAACATTCAATCAATAGGATGAGTCTAATTATGGCAATGTGAAGGCAAAGTTCGGCCAATGTGACGAACCATATTACTATAGAATAAACTAATAGTACGATCATGTTAAATCTGAAAATGTTTTGTAAATTTTGTTCAAAATAAAACAAATATTTTATATGATTTTTTATTATTTATTTTCATTATTATTTAATTCATTTTGATATTAATAAATTATAACAGTTGCTTTTTTATAATGGTAATTATATATTTGTAATATTACTCATATTTTAAATAAATATTTCAATTTGATAAAGTTTCTTATTATATTAAGGTAATTTAGGTATTCATTCTAAAATGTTAAATCATAATAAAGTTCTAGGAAATTAATTTACATCCCATTTTCTTAGTTATTTTAATATTTTTTTAATCGGAAAGCTTTCATACCATTAACTAATACATGTATGTGAATTGGGGGGCCATGAAATTCAAGAATGTTATGTAAAGAAAAATTTTCCACTTCTCTCTCTATTATATAAGACTGGTAATGGTGGTTGAAATAAGAAATCTTCCACTGTTTACAAACAAAATATGGGGACGATTTGTGTAAAATCATTTTCATAATTTCATAAAGGTTCATACCTGTTTGATTATCTGATTTAGTTAGAAAAAACTGTTTTTTAAAAATTTTTCCTTTGAATGTTAATTTTTTTACACATGAATCATGGTTAAAATCGAATATATTTTGATTAATACTTTTGTATTGTTGGTAAAGATTGCAATTTAAAACATCTTTCTGTTCAAAAATTAAATCTTTTTCAAAAAAACTTTTATTACAGAGAAGATGGGCAAATTTCAGACCAGCTTTGATTGCTAAAGTGTATGAAATGTTAATTCTTGAATTGGTCACTTTAGCCGAGTTCTTATAAATCCTATGCACAGCTTCAAACCTCATACACCATAAATGCTTTAAAGGACCACTTTTCGGATGGCTGTTGGATAATGTACCAAAAAATGATACTTAGGTTTTAATGGTTCGTTAAATATTTCTGTGTAAAGGGAGTTGTGCCTTGAAATTAAAAGTTCCAATGATTTTAACTGTTGCTCATTAAACTCGGACATTAACGTTAAATCGACTATTTTTATTAGTACCAAATATAATTCCCAAACTTTATCATTATCAGGAATCAAGTCACCAATCATCAAAGGCAAATAGTTAACAAAACACATGGTCTCGCGAGCAGTCATTTTTAAAGTATTTGGTTTTAGTGAAGCTATCGTCAAAGCTGGTAAAATGTTTCCTATTTCTGATTCACTATAGTCAAACATTTGTTTTCTGTAGTTTAAGTTATCTAACGTGAAATATTTTAATTTTTCAATAAAATATAGCAATATTTTTGAAACGTCATACTTACAAATACCTTCGTATAAGTCATACATAATGTCAAAATAAAAATTATCTGTTACATAAAAACTAGGTATGCCGTTAAAAATACTATATTCTTTGATGCCAGCGAGCTTTTCATTGTTAATTATCAAATCATTTGCATAATTTTCTCTATTGCGCAATGAATCTTTGATTTCAATTAGATCATTTTGTGTTTGAGATTTGTTTCTTTTGCAGCTTCTGCAAAAATAACTAGAATTAAAACTACTACAAAAGCCTAGATAAGTATTTAATCCTAAATTACGACCAAGTACGAAAGATAAGACAAATAAAATATTTACATTTACGCCATCAATTTTAAAGCCTATTCCTTCCGTTTTCAATTTCTTAATACCTTCTACAAACGGTTTAAATGTAAATATATTACCGAATTCGGAACGATCTTTAGTTTTGAAAAATCCAGCAACAAATATGTTGTTGAGCCTTGACAACTGATTTACAGGCAAAGTTGGGAACGTATAATATACCCCACAAATTGAATGATCTTTCACATGAGGTCCCAAAGGATTATTAATAGAAAAGTCATCCAAATAAAAAACTACTGGTATGGTAATTTTTTCTGAGAAAGCTAACATTTTTTCTTTCCATACACTTCCATGTACTAAATTACACAAGCGATTTGAAGAATTTTAGTTTAATTGTTTTGTATTTTCTAATTAATTTTAAAATGTTTTCACATTCGAAATATTTTTTGATCTGAAAATCAATAGGCATCATAATTCCGGTAACTTTATTTGAATCAAGTGTTGGAATATTATTAACAATTACTTCACACACCTCATTATTGATCACATAAAAAGACGGCTTTTTAAATAGATCTAGTCTTTGTAGTTCTTCAAGAAATTTGTATTCAGTTGTAATATTATTAAAAGGATACATGAGGTTTTTTAGTATATTTTTTGCTTCATATCTGGCTACAGAGTTTTCAATTGAAGGTAAAATTTTAGAATGTAGTACATTTGCAATGGAATCTGTAATTTGAAGTTTTATATGCTCAATTATACTCGATACGTTTTTCCGATTAAAATTATTATTATTATGAAGGGCCAATGTAAACAAAACTCCTGGATGAATTTCAGAAAGAATATCAGGGTCGATTAGATTAATTTGATAATTTTGTGACGTTATTGCAGTATCTATTGCTGAATCGATTGCATTTGCAGAAGGCGTTTCGATATTTTCATGTAACTGATGGGAACAATTTTTATTGAATTCTTCTTGATTCTGAACATGGTTCTTAGATTCAGGTTTATAATCACTAATATGAACTCTTTCTAAATATCTTTTGAAAGAATGTAAGTTTGAGAAATTTTGGAAACAATTATCGTGAAGGCACTGAAATTGTGTGATATTTTTAGTATGATATGATTTTATATGATTAATTAAAATTTTGGAGGAAAAAAAACATTTTTGGCATATAAAAGATTTGAACATATTTAGTTAAACGTTGTAACTGCTATCCAAATATAAAAAATAGCTTGACAACAATATTTACAAGTCATCAGATTTTTCTAAGCGCAAATATTGTAACAATTTGGTTATGTTAGGGTTTATATTTGAATTAAAATTATAAAAGAAAGTTTCTATAAACCAATAAACGTTTTTACCTTCAATGGGATACTCAAAATTCATAACATGAATTAGTTTAAATGTTATGTCTAAGCTCTTTAGAAAGCTGGGAAATTTATAGATAATGCCATCATAAAATGTATAAAAATTCGTCAAAGATTTAAGATTTTCACCTATTACTATTATTATTGGTTGAAAGGTTAAACCCTTCTCGATATACCTCTTTTTCAGCTCTTCCACTTTAATATTAAGTTGATTAACTGTGATGCAATGTATAATTGTTGATTGCTGGGCGTCCGAAATGCTGGGCTTCCAATTAATTTTTTTACTATTCTTGGCTCGTGAAATTATTGACGATTTAAAAATTGTGTGAAGAAGCATAAACATAAGACAATCTCGTGAATCTGACAGAAAAAAACAGAAGAAACATAAATATATTACTATAAAAGGATAACGGATATTACTTACTTTCTTCGATTGTTTCGTCTATTTGCTGCAGGGCATGAATTGAGACTTTATCCTTCACGTGATTTTTCAGGTAAGGTAAAATTTTAATTGAAAACGCTGACCACTTATCGAATAAATTTGATTGGTTTTCGGGAAATAAAATATTGTAATCTAGATCAATCTAACCAAATGTACGTAAATTATAATTAATTTATTGTTGTAAATCAATCAATTTAATTCTTACCCGAGTGTAACCAAGGCTGTGTTTCAATAAAGGCCACTTTTTTAGCAGTTCCGAATTGTACGATTTAATGTCTTTCTGGCGATAGCTTGCGACATCTGTCCATTGTTTCTCTACCTCAGACCACGGCTCGTTATTATGTGTAAGCCATAAAACTATTTCGTCAACTCCTACGTTGGAATCAACTTCGATGTCATCTGTTTTGGATATTTCTGGAATATATATGTATAGGTAGTTATATTTCTATACAATATATATGAATATATAAATATAACTTGTACCTTTTTGTAAATAAATTTCACGTGTATTTTTTTTTTCGTTTTCTTAACTTAACTCGTGCATTAGCGGCTTTATCGTGAAGTTTACCAATAGGATTGAGGCCGTGCCCTCGATTTTTATAGTAGTATTCTTGTATTTTGTACAAATATTAACAAATATTTTTGATTATTAACAAAAAAAAAACTTATAATAAATCGTTAATTGGAATTTAATGGTAATAGTACTCATGCAAAATAAAATAAAATTGTATCAAACTTAAAAGCCACATTACTCACAATATCTTCACTCGGAAAAAGGTTTATTATTGCATTTGAGCAATTTATAATATCAGACATGGACATGGACCTAGTTTGATTTGTAAAGCTATCTATGATTAAAGATATTAAATCTTCTTGTTGAATGCCCTCTAAGCGCCGGTACTCGTTATAATAATTGAGGATATTTATTCCTTTACCTGACTGTTTTAAAATGGCAAGTAAGTTGAAATTACTTGTTGCCTCTGACGATGAAGGTGGGGATAATGGATAATGGTCGCTTGGTGATGAACATGAATTAATCCACTCTCTACACGAAGTACTAACAGAAATTGTGTCAGCCTAGAAAAGTATAATTCATTATAAATATTTGAAAACTATGAGAGAACAAATCATTAATTTACTTTACGTCTCCACATATTTAAATGATATTTAAATTTGGCACGGATCCCTAACATATTGATTGGAAAAAAATCATTAATATCACTATCGGTGATAACTAAGAGGCTTTTAATGTCTAATGAACACTCTAGAATAAAAAAAATCACAAAGAAATTATCACCATTATTCTGTAAATACTATAAAATTAAAAATATTTACAGTTTTAAATTTGTTTTAAAGATTCTTTACTAAGTTTTTTTAAGATTAATTACAAAATTAAGAATAATTTTAGAAAAAATAAAGTGTAATTTACCAACTATTCGGTTTAAAACAGCTTGGTCAAACCCGAAAGTTCCACAAATAAGTAATTTCAGTTGATCTCGATATAAACTATTATGAGGTTCTACGTCTTCAATGTTAGCAATACTAATATTATTATCGGAGTTCTCAGTAGTATTCATTTTGAGCTATTACAAGATTATTATTTATGTTAATATACACAGATTTTATATAAAGCCAAAAATGTTAATAAAAGTTAATAAAACCAAATATTTTTAGTAGCATTACTAAACTATAATAATTAATAATAATAATAATAATAATTTGATATCTTAAATAATAATATACTGTAACATTAAGAGCATGGCCGACGAAATGTTGTCTTTATAACCAAACTTTCCATAAAACACATCCTATAGATGAGTGAACAAAAAGACGCCAGAAAAACTGTTGCATTTTTATATTTATCATTTTTTAGAAATCAAACATATGCAATTGAATAAAAAAAACTAGAGATACGCATTTATATAAAACCACATGCAATCCACAAAACGGTTAATTATAACCACCACGATCATACACAAAAACCAAATCATGTAAATAAAATATATATGTAACCTTCTTTCCACTGTTATTAATATTTAATTTAATTATTTTTCACTCTCACTAAATTAACCCAAACACTTTTTTTATTATTTAATAATTTAGTTAGATAATTAAAACTTTAATTCACCGCCAAATTTGTATCGTCAACGTTGTTGTACATAATTTCGCAGATGCACCAAATAAATATCAAAATCAAATCTGCATATATTGCTTATTTTAAAATTCGATGAATGTGAAATAGTTCAATACGTTAAATGGAGTGAAAAAAAGAGATACGAGATTTTTTTGTTTTTAATTTATAGTAAATGAAATAGACTTCATAACGGGATATTTTTAATATGATTTATTGAAGGAGGAAAAAGAGAGACATTTTTCATAAAATTGACACTTGATGAAATTAACGCAGCATTGAAACAAAAGTATCTACTATGAAACCGATCATTTAAAATGAGAAAGTATTATATAAATAGTATATACTTTTAAATAACATGAAAATAAAATATAAAAAGAGCAAATCAATAGGAAATCCGATTGCTCCAATATGAAACTAATAAGATCGTGATTATTATTAAATAATAAAATCACATTGTTAAAATTATTGACGCTTTCATACATGAATGATAACACAAGCAAAGTTGATTCAACAGTATTTCTAATAAGAAAAATAATTTGTACTATTAAATAATTAATATGATTGATCTTGTTAGATTTATAACTAATTTTAGAAGAAAATTGTTAATTTAAAAGTATTTTAATGTTAATATAGTAGGTCTTTTAAATTCAATAGTAGTCTTATTGACTAGTTAATAGGATTTTTTTTTCTGAGTGATACTCATTCAAGCATCCATTTTAAAATACTATACGTTGTAGTTGAATCTTAAAATAATG
Source organism: Tipula vernalis (assembly GCA_958295665.1). Lineage (NCBI taxonomy): Eukaryota > Metazoa > Arthropoda > Insecta > Diptera > Tipulidae > Tipula > Tipula vernalis. The sequence goes on along the minus strand of OY282559.1, from coordinate 84,596,404 downwards.
TGGTGAACTTTTTGTGTAAATTTAAGTGCAAGCGATAAAGCTATTTGCCTTAAATAATAAAAATAGTGCTAAAACTAGAATGAGAAAATTTCCATGTGCTTTTTAAGTTAAACCGTTAAAAAATAGACGCCAAATTTCTTAAAAGTGGTGTGATAACGTGGCTTAAAAGTTTATCGTGTAAAATGTTTAACCGTTTAAACAGAACTCGAAACAACACGTTCAATCAACAATTGTAATAATCTAATTGTTAAAATTAATTTAGTCGAACAGTGAAATTAAATAATGCACTATTTAGCAATAGTCGTACATAGAATAAAATATAAAAAGTGTAATTTAATGTTAAAAATCGTTAATGATTTTCCCTGTTTTAAAATAAACAGTTAAAACGTTAATATTAGTTAATAAAAACAATTTTTGGTTGTGGTGAAAAATTTTATTGCATAAATAAAAATAAAATAAAATCTATAATTAAATGTATAACATTACAAAAGATTTGGTGAGTGGAAATAAACAATAAAAAGAAAATTAAATTATATATTCCATGAACATAATTCATAAATAAAAAAATATAACGGAAATTATTAATGACATAATTAAGTTAAAGTGTTATGATCATTACATGACAATTTCCTTGAATTCGATTATTCATCATCCAAGTATTAACTGTTGATATATACTCGAAAGTACCATTCAATAAATCCTACAACTTGTAGATACATACATACTACTGGAGTAGTATCTGTATTTGTGTGATTTAGGGCTTATTAAGCTTAACCTAACCCGCGAATATTAATATATTTTTATGTTAATTGAAACTCACTTTTTATTTTTATTTTAATTACATGTATGTATTTCGTTTGAAGGTTTTACATAGAACTGACTCGAATACACAAAAAAGAAAACGCGCGTATTAATTTATTCACTTTTTACGTGACTTTAGAAATAGAGTCGATAACTCAGATTTTGTAGAACCTAAATGTGGACTGTATATAATTCAATTCAACAATAAAAACAGTATTGAAAATTAATTTTGGTTTTCATCGTAACATGCCGCGCCTCTTTGAAACATTTAAATTTGTTTCAACAGATATTATTTTGTGGATTTTCCTTGAAAAGCGGACATATTTTGTGAATGCTACGTTTGAAAATACCAGAGTTCGTCTTCACCGTGACTACTCGGACAAACCCATCATTACCACAAGTGACATCTGTGATCAGCCCAAGAATCCATTTGGCTGGAAAACTCCGCTCAGGATGGATGAGAACGACTTGACCCACTTGCAGGTTTGGTATTTCTGACTTCCATTTTGTTCGTTTTTGTAATGATTGCAAATATTCAATGGACCATTTTTTTCAGAATGATTGAGTCATATGCTGAATCTGGTCCCATCTCTGGAGTCGATTGATACTTCTCGGTGTTATGTCTGGCTCGTGAATTGGTGTGAGTGCACTTCCGATTAAAAAATGTGCAGGCGTCAGCGGCTGCGGGTCATTGGGGTCATCAGAGAGAACGCTGAGTGGTCGACTGTTTAGGCATCCTTCTATACGAGCTGCTAAAGTTGAAAGTTCTTCAAATGACAGAGGATGCTCGTTCGTTACGCGTCGCAGGTGGTGCTTTACGGCTCTGACTCCTGCCTCCCATAAACCTCCATGATGAGGTGAGCGCGGTGGTATAAAATGCCATGCGATACTATGATCATCACTAAAATTCTCGATTGCCGTTCGGCATAGTATAAATACATATAGTACTTCCATGCAAACTTCATCGGTGAAGTGCTAGATGGAGATACTGATATCGTTTTCGATTTTTGAAAATATTTTTGTATATAAATCCGCCCAAATATATGTTCGAATTAATACGCCCAAATGTCATCATATTTTTCTAACCGTTCATTGAATAGTTAGGTGTGTAAAATCAATGCCTTCTAGAATATACAAGCCATACTGCTAAAAGCAAAAATTATTATTTTTTATTTCATCGACATAACCTAGATGGCAATTAACATTCGAAAAATGAAAGAGTTGAGGAAACAGAGAATAAAACATTTCAAAAATAAAAAAATTATTTAGTATTATCTCATGCGTACGAAAGGAAGGTTGTACATATTTTTATCTCTGCTAATTGTCTGCATAATTTAAAACTAATAAAACTATTAATGAAATAATGATATAAATATAAATAAACATTAACTAAAAATGTAATATGAGTTGGAAAAATGTATATGAACTTTTTTTTATTAATAATTTTAAATTATGAAAAAAACACACGACGTACATCCCCCTTTCCTGCGCTTGGATTAATACTAATTTATGTTTTATATTTTCACATGTTTTAATCTCTTCGTTTTCAAGTTTTGTTCTCTTTCATTTTTCTAGCATTAATGCCATCTGCAGAAGTTTAATGGAACTGTCGACATAAATTGAGTGACGTAGACAGCAGTATGGCTTGTATATTCTAGACGGCATTGGTAAAATATAGACATATCCATAGATATTTGTTTATTTCGTTTCGGTTCAACCAACACTAAAACAATATTATTTATAAACATTTTTATTTATGCACTGATGGTAAATTTTAATGTTGATGAAAATTCTTGGCAGTGATATTTGATTAAATATATACAATATCAAATTCCCCATAAAAACCATATACAAAACATAATTTTGTTTTCTTTTTTTTAATTTCTATTTGTATGAAAAATCCTAATAAAACCATGAATATCAACTCTACACAATAATATTTGTAAACAAAATCAGCTGATGTTAGATTTTTCGTGTTAGTTCATCTTTAGAGAGAACAAGGGACCAAAGCATTTATTTCCCTTATGATGGAAAGAGAAAAACATTTGATGTGAAAACTAGTTTTTATAGACGGTTTGTAAAAAAACTTGTGCGGGGGTCTTATTCTCGAATTCCACATCCATTTTCCACATGCGGACATCTGTCAAAATTCATCAAAACGTTCTGAAATTTTAATTCGTATATAAAACACATGGGGCATGAACATTTTTCTATATGGAGAATTTCTTTGACCTGCTTATACCCATTCGGAAATATTCCCTTAGTACCAAAAAAAATCAATTTTTATGAATTTTGACAGATGTCCACATGTGGAAAATGGATGTGGAATTCGAGAATAGGGCCCCAGGTTTTGACCTACTTAGCTCTTGTTTCAGTATTGGTATAAAAAGTAAAACTAAAAATCAAAATCAAAAATGTCTGTGAGTATTGTTTTAATATGCTTACCTAGGCCGTGCCCGAATACTGTGATAATACCGTAATAAATATTAATTTGTGACATTTACTTGAGAAATTTTCCCCTTCGCAGACATTTGTTATTTTTACTGCCCGAATTTAATAATAAGGCTGTGTTTCAAACGAATAAAAATCCGCATAAAAAGTTAAAAAGTTAAATTTTTGACAATTTATTCACGGTCCAATTAAAAATTTCTAGCTTGTATTTTACTTTTCTCTACGCAAAATAAAAATAAAAAACGTACACACGTTACAATTTTAACCAGTTAAAACACCATTTAAAACACCAAAGCGATTAAAAAGTAAGAAAAATTTAATATTTTTCACCACAGTTAACAAATGTAACTTTTTATCCGATTGAAACACAGCCTAATTTGAACGTGATAATTTTCTCGCCTACTTTTTTTAATAAAATCAAATTGAAAATAATAATAAAAAATACGACTACATTATACTCCGCGGTTCCACAACCCGATTATTGGTGAAATATTATGTGAAACGAATGATGAGGAAACGAATAAATACGTTTTTTAATGATGAGGAAACGAATAAATACGTAAGGATTTCTGGGGATTCGTTTTACGAAATCACAGATTTTTTACCACGCAAAACGCATGGATGGCAACGTTAGTTACAACTCATGGCTTTTTGTGGCTTAAAAGTGGGACAAGGCATAGAATGGTGGGAGCTGTTAATATCAAATTATATTATTGTTAATACCCAAACTATATTTTATTTAATATTGTAAAAAATAATATGTTCTCGCTCTTGTTGATTGCTGTTGCTAATAAAATATTCAAATCACATTCAGTAATAAAATATTTCACATGGATCTGTCAAAATGTATCATAGGGAACGACTGTAATAATTTGGATGAGTATAATATTTAACAAGGTATTCAGGCACGGCCTAAATTAATGTTCGTGTAAAACAAACCAAAACAAGTTGTAGCTATAGTTTGAAGTATTTCTATAAAGGTATTTTGAAACTAGTTTCGTATGTATACATTTTATTTACATTTTTAAATTATTAATATTAAAATAGTGTGTGTTAATAAAACGTATTTAAACAAAAACGGCACCAATGCCACAAGAACATTTTTTATTGTGCCACAGGGCAATCGCTGTAAAGTTTGGTTGAAGCATGGTTGTGTGTGGGATAAACTCCAAGAGTGTTCAAAATACTATATATTACATTTTGTGAAAAACACTTATGTGTCAGTGAGATTAAAATAACTGGGTATACAAAAGTTTTGAAAATAACGGCGCTTAATAAAATATTTAATAGTTTTGTTTGTAAATGTAAAGACAATTAAATCGACGTTGCTTGTCAAAGATTAATAAATCTAAAACTTTATAAAACTCCTATTTCAAAAAAACCTTTGCCGCCAACCATTACTTTTAACACAGAGTATTCTGAGGTTGAGCCAGTACTCTGAGTAGGGCTGACTCGCCACCACTCAAACTAAAATATGATGCAGGGCCCCCAAAAACGTATCTAAGGAATTATGATATTCCACAAGTTCCTTTAGCGTGTCCGATATCGCCCTCTCAGTTCCTCAGTCCACATCACCGAAGGAGGACCGAAACCAATCAAGAAAATAAGCAACTGAAAAAAATGTCGAGGTTCCTTTTAAACACTCCGCCTAAAAAGAAGCTCGCATCCGTGGATATTGTGGTAAAAGATTTTATTAGCAACTTACTTGAAGAACGGCCAGAAGTGAAAACGTTTGTGTTTAAACAAATATTCCACAAAAAAAATTCGACATGGACACAAACAGAGGAAAAGTAATTTCTAGGATTTTATTTTAAATCACCTGCTTTTTTAAGAATAAGGATTTGTATACCAAATTTTAAAAATATGATTTGTAATATTTCACATAAGTAGCTATTTTATTTTATTAATTTAAAATTAATTTTTTTTTTTATTTAAATAGCTGTGCAACCAGATAGGAAATACTTCATTTTGTGTAACGAGTGGGATTTTGCTCGCTTCGCTTATTTCGAAAATCACACAAGTTACACAAAATGATTATTCATAACGTTTCGTTACAAAGATTTTTTCTAATTTTTGTAAAAAAAACAGTAAATTATTGAATTTTGGCAAAAAAGTCTTAAAGTCGTAAAATTCCAAATTAATTTAATTTTTTTTGTTTTTTTTGTTTTAAATCAAGTAGACACAAACTGGTGAATATTTCATCACCAGTTGTGAAATAAGGCAGTGATACGTGCAACGTGTTTCCATGCTGATTTGTTGAAATAGCTGTTACTTTTTTAAGATCATGTATTTTTGCGTGAAAGGCAAAAAAACGTTCTGTGTACAAAATTGAACAATGTTCAATTTTTGCCTTAATGCCGCATACTTGAAATCTACCAACGGTAACTTGGTAATTTCAAAGCAAAAGAACTTGACAAAAACGTCGCGACAAAAAATTATAAACTTAAGAATTTTAGTGGAACCATTATTTTTCGATATTTGTTTTCAAACCAAACTTTCTTTACTTCTAATAAAATAAACTTGAATATTTTAAACTATTTTACTGTGGCATAAAATAAAAAACTATTAAACTACAAATTGTTATTGTTTATGTGCAAAGCAAAATGGGGCTACATAATTCGCCAATCACAAAATGTTGACATTTTTTACCTTTTATAAAAAAAATCACTAGACAAATTTTTTCAAATTAACAAATAAATTGATGCCTCCGTTAAGCCTAGAGAAATAAAATTTAAATAAATAAATAAAACTAAAAAGCCATTTACATATTCCTTAAGTTTGGATGCAAAATTACGAAGCTTCGTTAAATTTGTTAAGTGACGTTAATTTTTCGCTGGGCGAGAATACAGAAATGCTATCTACCCCATTTTTAAGTTTTGTTAATTCTTAATTTTTAAGTTTATTAAGTGGTAACCAGCGAAAAATTATAAACTAATTAAGAATTAACAAAACTTAAAAATGCGGTAGATAGCATTTCTGTATTCTCGCCTAGCGAAAAATTGACGTCAATTAAGAAAGTTAACAAAGCTTCGTTAAATTAGATCTGTCAATTAAGAAAAATTAAGAATGAGCGATTTTGTGTCCAAATGTAAGAAATAAATAAAAAAAAAAAATTAATTTTTGATGCGGTAGGTGCAAAGATTTTTATTTCATGCGATTTTATTTATATTCAATTCATGAATTTCATCAATTTAAATTTTACTTTTATAGGTTTTATTGTGGTATTACACTGTATATATTCTTCATTTCTTATCTAGTTATGAAAAATCTGCCGTTTCGCAACCTACTACAGTAACCATACGTTATATTAAAATGAAAACCAAATTATATTATACTTAATACTCAGTCATATATTTTCTTTACTTAGGAATATCGACTATTTTGCTTTGGTATTCGCTAACAAGATTTGAAAGTGGAGTATCCAAGAATATAATTAGTCTTTTAAAAAATAAATGTGACGGCATGATTGAAATAGACCAACGTTGCATTCTGTGATGGATAAAATATCAATAAAAAAAGAATTGAAATATAATACAGCAGATGACCTAATCCATGGATACCAGGACCTTGGTGGACTTGGAAGGGGCAATTTGATTTCCGACAAAGCATTTGTATTTATGCTACGTGCACTCAACCGCAATTGGAAACAAGTAGTCGGTTATTACATGGGTTTACCAAAAGGCGACCAACGGAACAGAAACAGTTGTCAACAAAGTTCACAAAACCGGTTTGCAAATAGTTGGTATCAAATATGGTCAAGGTAGTACAAACAGAAAAGCATTTTCAAGTTTAGGAAGCCATGGGCGAGGTTTGGTCCACGAAAAATATTTTGTTTTTACGACATCCCTCACCTTTTTAAAAGTGTTCAGAATTGTTTATATTCTGATAACATATTAACCAACGACTGCGAAAAGACAATATTGTGGCAGATACTACAAACACTTTATTCTATGGAGCATGGATCAGTGAGAGTTTTACATGACCTCACTCGTAAGCACATTTGCCCCGATATTTTTGAAAAACTTAAATTAATTTAAATAAGTCGCATTTTTTTATTCGCTCCGGATAGCTGCTATCGAGAGATGTCATATAAAAATTGGCTCCCGATAGCGCTCCGTATAAATAATAGGTAGAGCCAAATATTTTTTATGAAGATTTTGGTAAACAATTGAATTAAAATTGATAGTTTGATGTTAAATAAGTTTAGTTTACCAATAAATAGCGCGTCAAATTTAAATTTAGGCGTATAAAAATGACGGCTCTCGATAGCAGCTATTCGGAGCGAAGAAAAAAACACTACAATAGTTATATAAGGAATATAATACAAGAAAAGGTACAAAAAAATGTATGCAACAGCTAAAGGAAGCTAACATATGTTTTGTTCCTAGTTGTTAAATTATTATTAGTACTTCAAGTTGACAATGTAGATCTGCTCTCTAGTATATTTAACAGGGTTTTTCAGTAACAAAGTTACTAAACAGTTTAATTGTAACAATTGCTCAATATTTGCGGTTATATACATATACAATATATACAAATAATTAAGAACGAGAAAATTACGCTCTTTAAAAATAAAGACCCATGTAACTGAAAATACGAAATCAGCTGCATGCATATGGAAATTTGTGTCCTCCGTCGAATTCGAAGAATTCATCGAAAACATATTAAATACATTTAAAAAAAATATTTAAAATATGGGTTGCGAAGAAAATATTCTTGACAAACTTTTTACGAAGTTTATTCACGGGAAATATCCACATCGATTAAGTGATGCGGACACTGCTCGTATTACCAAATATATAATTGCTGAATTTATACGTCTTAGCTTAAAGCAAAAAAAATGATGAACTCAAGCAACCGAAAAGGCATCAAAATAAAATTTTTCAATTTAGAAGAAAATGAAAACTAAAATTCTACTAATATTTAACTTTTTTTTTTGTTATTTTGAAATGGATTTCATTGTATTTATTTAAAATGTTTATGCTACCAAAACAAAATACAAAAGGTCAATGACCGTGTGAACCGCAAAAATAAAAATTATCTTTTCTCATTCCTAAACAATTTTCTGCTCAATAGAAATTACATATCTACATATTCAATTATTTATTAAAATATAAAAATAAAAATATTTAGTGAAAATTTTAAATAAAATAAAAAATTGAGTTGAAATTAAAAAATGACAAATTGATTTTTATTGCCATTTTGGTCAGTTTTAGGCAATGACCTTCAGTATTTTAAAAAAAAAAAAAATTATGTTTGAGTAGTACGTACAACCATGTACACAATTAAAATGTGTATTTAAAAGGATGTGTAGTCGGCTATGAACATATGTTTATTCGTTACTAAGTGTTAGAGTAGGATAAAACTACACGTGAACAATTCGAATTTCTGTTGTATGTTCAATTAACCATACAAACATTTAGGCGATGGCCAAAGTTTGTATATTAACTTTATATGCGATCGACGCGACATCTGGAATTTCACCGATTAAATATTTTTTTTCTATCATGGTAGTACTATATGTATTTATACTATGCGTTCGGTGATCATCGGAATTGAAAAATAACTCGAGTGATTTTAAATAATTACAGGAACCAACAAAATTAGTCCCATTATCGCTATGTATCGATATTGGCTTCCCTCTTCTGGCAATAAACCGATGTAACGCTGCTATGAATCCCTCTGTTGTCAGGTCGCTGATGACCTCGAGGTGGATTGCCTTTGTGCTGAAACAAACAAAAACCCCAATGTAGGATTTCAACGTGGTCTTTGCGCGTGTACCTGGAACTCTAGTCATAAACGGACCACAGTAATCAACTCCGACTACCGTGAATGCTTTGTGAGGTGTCACTCGGTCTGCTGGTAGCTCGCCCATAATCTGTTGAGATGGCATTGGATTTTGCCGAGTGCATGTAACGCAATTTGCTATGGCTCGTTTCGCAGTTAATTTGCCTTTGATGGTCCAAAATGTTTGTCGCGTATGATATAGCAGTGATTGTGCTCCACAATGCAAGCCAATACTGTGATAATATCGAAACATGATGTCAGTGAATGGATGCGCATGCGCACCCAGAAAAATATGTAAACATGAATTATACTTAAACATTGGAATAAAAACTCCAAAATATAATTAAGTATTAATCATTCATTTTAAGCATGTATTATGCAAAATTTTAAAAATTATTCAAAAGTTTGTATAATTTGTTCCTCTGTAAGTACAACTCATTCATTAAAAAGTATTCCTTATTAATCATGAACAATGATTATCATGAATAACCCAACATGTAAGTAAAAAAAATTACAGTTATAAATCTATGTACTGATATTCATGTTCTATCTCATATAATGTACAAATTAACCATTTTAGGAATAATTTTTACTTTTTCTATAACTTAATAATGCATATTGTTGTGTTGTCCTTTTTTAATATATAAAATTATATTATAATAAAATATATAGCTATACTCTTCTCTTCTAATAAAACTGTAAATATCACATTAAATTATTATTCTACTGAAAACATAAAGACAAAGTCCTCATTGTGGTTAGTGCGAATAGTGGATTACACGTGCCATTAAAATATCTAATATAAAATATATAATTTTATATGGTACATGTAAAATAAATGTGTTAAAATAGTGTGTGATTTGTGAACGTGAAGTGAATTTTCTTAAAAAATAATATATCAAGCCGCCAGCAAAACTCAATCATCTATATATTTGGAATTTTATTCGAAATTTTTTTGAACGGTAGGTAGGTAATTAAATTTTAAATTTTTTGTGTATGCGCGTTTAATTTTTATGCATATGGGGTGGATTTCTGTCGTGAATTTTTTCTAGAACATGATGATTTCACAAGAAATCAATCTAAATTTTAGTAAATTTTTAATTTAATTTAGCTAATTCAAGTTTAGTGTTTGTAAAAAAGAAATTATAATAATTTAACCATTTTTCAAGAATAGTCCATTTGATTTTCTTTTGAAAACAGATTACTGTAGTGCGTCTTATAAGAATTCTGATCGAGTATCCCGATGTGTATATGGTAATTAATATGTGTGCAAATCAAATTTATAGATGCAGTATACGTTATATTCACTATTTTATGATAAAAAATTATTATGTAGACTAGTTTCAATATATTTGGCGAGGATCCTTATTGAGATGAAAAAACCCCATAGTTTCTTACTTAGAAACTCCGTAAAGCATGGATAATTTGTGTGATCACTAAGCATAATTTGTGTGATCAATAATTTTATAATTTACTATTATATTGAAATATTTTGCAACATATAAACTGTTTTAAAAAAATTGTTATTATTGTATTTCAAATAGATGGCTGCAACTAACGGTATCGAATCAGATATTTCAATCGAAGATGCAAATGATTACGATTTTATAATTATAGATGGTGATGACCAGCTGTTTATATTATTAAAGGAGTGGTCAATGGAGTCACTTTTACCCAACTTAAAAAGTACATGAGTTGCATGTTTTTAAAATATTTATTTATTCAATTTATAATTGTTTTTCTAAATTCTTATATTAAGGTAAAAACATCGATATCGAGAGCCTTAAATATTTAACAGAGGTAGAATTGACTGCAATCTTCCAAAATGATTTAGGGAATCAAGCCCGCTTTCGCTCTAAACTTATAGAATGGAAGAAGAAAAACGTATTAAATTCTAAATAATTTTCAATTATTTTATTAACAATCGCTAATTTTATTGTAGAATTTTTCCTATTGCTCAACATTAAGTGACGACACGTTGTCAAATTCTAGTAGTAGTCAATCTTTATTAGAAAAATTCGCAGTATCGACGGAAAGACATTCTACTCAAACAACTATATCAGCAAGCAACACATTGCAACATTCTTTCGATTTCTTTGTATAAGCAAACAGTTTTTTATTTTATATTCAAATTATACATATTTTGTTATTTTAATTGATAGGATTTGACTAATTTCTTTAATACCTCTACTGGTTCCAAAATTATGTCCATGTATAATGAAAAAGTTCCACCTCAGTTTGTTCCGGAAATGCGCGAACTATTTTGCACATACATTGTCCGGTATTTCGTAGAAAAAAACAAATGTATGACAATAAAAGATTTTCAATATATTACGAGCCAAATTATTGAACGTTTTCCAGAAGAAAATGCTGTAAGTATGATAGTTAAAATTGTTAAATTTTATTATTTCTTCCAATTACATACATACACATATAACTGGTTTTCTTAAGCATAATATAAAATTGAAATAAATACAATTTTTTCTGATTATACTATTTTTAAATATTACAGGATTATTATTTCAAAGTATCGAAGTACCCTACTGGGAAATTATACAATAAATACAGGGTTATTTCGAAAAACTTAAGAAAAGTAGGGTACTTTACGGACAGCAAAAGGAGACGAGCAAGTGGTTTCGGAACAGAAACATCGGATCTGGAACAAACAGGTAATGTACATACTTATACAAATTTATGTATATATATATATACATATATATATATATATATATATATATATATATATATATATATATATATATATATATATATATATATATATATATATATATATATATATATATATATATATATTCATTAAATCATTAACATTACTTTCATTAATCTTACATATGCATATGCATATATGTATATATATATATATATATATATATATATATATATATATATATATATATATATATATATATATATATATATATATATATTATATATATATATATATATATATATATATATATATATATATATATATATATATATTTATATATATATATTTATATATATATATATATATAAATATATATATATATATATATATATTCATTAACATTACTTTCATTAATCTTACATATGCATTATATTTTATTTAGATACTGAGGATTTCTGTGATGACAGTAACAAGAATTGGTTAAAAGTTCACAATTCACCGTGGGATGTTGTAGAATCCAAATGGAAGGAAACTTCGATTGTACGAGCTAAAGACGTCAACAAAAGTAAAGACACAACAGCTTTAATTACGGAGTGGCCTTTATACAAAAATACTAATGGATTTCGACTTGTATGTTTCGTAAAAAACAGATAAAATTTTGTATTTTCGTACTCTAACACTTTAATTTTCTTTAAAGATTGAAATAGACTTTGAGCATTTGTATCCAGAACATCAAGTTAAATTATTTAAAAAATGGGATTATTTTAAAATAAAAGTTTTGGAAATTTTTAAAAAACAGTTGAAAGATAAGGCCGCCTTACACCTATTTCAAAATATATCGAATAACGAAGGTATGGTAAACAAAAAAATCATTCCTTAATCATTTGATCGTATTCGTTTTTTTTGTTTGATTTTTAGATATACGTAACATACAACTGTGTAAATTAATGCACTACATCCTTAAACCATCCGGTAAAATAAAAAACAACACTGGATTTTGGAAGTTTACCATTAATGATTCAATAGAGTCATTTATTATCGAGGTTCAAGATTCATCTCAAATTCAAGACAAGGTCCAAAGTTTAAAGGAGTTATGCATATCCAGAAACCTAAAACTACAACCATTTATAATATTTGAAAGTAACATTCCTAAATTTTACGTTGTATATGACGATATTTATTACAGTTTTAACAGTTTCTTAGCATCTTTAGACGTATGTTTTAAAATATTTTTTGTTTTAAAATTATCATATCCAAAACCATCACAGAAGTTTTGGTTATTTTTACAAAAATATTTTTTTAATATTTCTACTCAATTTGATAATTTAACATCAGATTTAATCGACACCATATCAGAAATTGATAAGTAAAAAATCAAATATTATATTCATCTAATTTCTATACGCAAGATTTAATAAATTTTGTTTATATAATGTTTTATTACGTTTTTCTTAATATTTTTTTAAACTATTTGGACTTTTAATTTTAATTTTATTTTTAAACTAATTAATGAATAAAATTTGATATAATCTAATAAATCAACGTAATGAATATGTTTGGCTGTTTTATGTGCTGTACCACTTTTGATAATATTGATCATTTACTGAAACATTTTACTTATATTCATTTATTAACGCCATCTACAGTTTTAAAGTGTTGTCAAGAGAATTGTAATCAATTGTTTACAAACCGTAATTCTTTTAAGAGACACCTACAAAGTAAGCACTTAAACAATTCAAGTATTACTACTATTTTAAGTAGAGAAAATTCAAACCTCTCAACTCCTATTTTTGATAACTTAAGTAATTCTAGTAATATTTCACCATCTATATTGAAACAAACCTCTTTAAAATTCGATATTGATAACGTACCTAAGATATTAAATGATCAAGCATTGAAATTTGTTTTAAAGTTATATTCAAAAACTAATATGACCACAGTTTTAATTGATGAAATTTTAAAATATTTTAGAAATGACATTTTAGTATTCTTAGTCGACATCTTAAAGGAAATTATTGTAAATATTGATTCAAGTGAACAAAAAGATTTTAATAATTTTATAGATGTAATTTCAAAAATATTTGATAAAGTAAAAACTGAATTTTTGCTAAATAAAGAATTAAAAGATCAAATTGGTTTTCAAAATTCAGAAAAACATATAATTAATAATGAAATTCGACAGGTTTTTAAATCAGGTCAGTCATTATTAAAAAATGTCAATTACGATTTTGTGCTTTCACCAATTATATATCAAATAAAAAGCTTTTTTGAAAAACCAGGTGTCCTTAGTGAAACTTTAACTAACACAAACAGTTTGCTTAATTCAAAAAATAGACTTGAAAATTTGTCCAAGGGAAATTATGGCGAGAAAAATTGAATTTTTTTTCTTTTGATGAAACAATTTTACCGTACATTTTGTACTACGACGATTTCGAGACAGGAAATGCCTTAGGCAGTCATGCTGGTTGCCAATCAATAGCTGGGTTTTACATATATTTCCCCACACTACCAGCCAACAATCTAAAATTGAATAATATTTTTGTAGCACAGTTAATGAAAACTAGCTATTTAAAAAAATTCGGTAGTAATCAATCGCTAGTATATTTAATTGATTGCTTAAAAGTTATCGAAAGAGATGGTATATTAATAAATACAGAACAGAAAACAGTACGTGTTAAGTTTGTTTTAGGTCTAATAATAGGAGATAATTTAGCATTGAACTCTATCATGGGATATAGTACGTCATTTTCGCAAAGTTTTTATTGTAGACTTTGTAAAGATGAAAAATCAAACCATGAACATTCAATTATTGAAAATATCGAAATGTTGCGTAATGAGTCCGATCATATAAAAGATATCCAAAAAAACGATTTTAAATCAACTGGTGTTAAATTTGACTCAATATTTAATCAACTTAAAACATTTCACGTCACTAAAAATTTATATTGCGATATTATGCATGATGTTCTTGAAGGTATTATTAAATTTGGACTAGCACTAGCCTTAAAGCATTTTATTTACGAAAAAAAATATTTTACCTTAGAATATCTTAATGGTAAATTTAAATCTTTTAATTATGGAGAGATAGAAGTTCAAAATAGGCCTAATATTATCAAAGATGATCACATAAAATATGAAAACTTGCATATGTCTGTAAGAGAAAGTTATTGTTTCTTAAGATATTTTCCTGTTTTTGTTGGAAGTAAAATACCTAAAACTGACTTGTGTTGGAAATATGTACTTTGCCTATATGAGCTTGTTGAATTATTATTACAAGATTCATTTACTAAAGCTGAAATAAAATCTTTACAGGATATGATAAAAAAACATCATACCAAATATATGAATTGTTTTAAAGTTAATTTAAAACCTAAACACCATTTTATATTGCACTATCCTCGGTTAATTGAATATTCCGGCCCATTAAAACTAATAAGTTGTATGCGAATGGAGAGCAAAAACAAACAAGTCAAGGAATATTCGAAAGTTTGTAATTCTCGAATAAATTTACCTTTATCTCTCAGTAAAAAGTGCTCTTACAATTTCGCTTTTGATTTAATGAACAACCACCCATTCAAAAATAATATTGAAATATTAAAAACTAAAACTTTGAAAACAAGTAACAGTCTTAATAATGCATATTATAGTAATTTAAACATGAAACCATTTTTAAAAAATAATGCTCTTGACTTAATTTTAGCAGTTCGTTATAAAGGAACTTTATTTAAAAAGGGTTTTCATTTATATGAATTAGAAAAATTATATTTAATTCAGGATATGCTACTTTCTAGTAGCCAACTGATCCTTATTCTGATAGAAATAGAAATATTATGTTATGATTCGAATTTAAAAGTATATAAAACAGGCAAAATTAAGGGTGAATATTTTTTAAAAAATATTGAGTCACTTAAAAGCAAAAAACCATTTGAATTACATATTCTTAATGATGGAAATAATTTTTTTTTACCAAGAATATTTTAGTCTTAAAATTTAAATTTAACTTTTAAATATAATTTTACTTTATTTTAGAATGAATTGTTATTATTATTATAATTAAATATTTTTATTATTAAATATGTTCAAATTTAAAAATTATATTATATATATATATATATATATATATATATATATATATATATATATATATACAAATGTACGTTTAAGTATACATATGTATGTATATAATATACTTATAATAAGGAAGAATTTGTGCTTAAATAAATACATAATTTATTCTTACAGAAATAAATAATAAATGACTTTTAATGTATAATGTCTCATTTTTCCAAGGAATAAACCATTCCCTATTAGTCAGTCCTTACCAATTATTAATCATAGTTTTACTATTAACATGGATAAAATATTCCCATGGAATTAGATTAACCATTCCCTTTATGAATCAAATATACTTAATTTTTTTTAACTTGTACAATCTTTGGAGTAACTAATACTTTACTCTACACATATCATTCCTTAATGTAACAAATATCATTCTAAGCTATAGATAATTTATCTTATAGATATACACTAACTATGCATACATAAAAGACATTTTTGAGGTATTGGGAGTTCCTTAACTATGAATATATTATGTTTAAAAAAAATTGCATACATCATTCCTTAAAACCGATTTTTATTCCTAAGTCAAGCACGGTTGAAAATAGAACATAATTTTGGGATAGATTCTAACCTCATATGAATATTTTATACAATCTATTCTCTGGGTGCGGTAATAGTATTTGATGACACTGCTCATATGGTAAGTTACTCCGATTGATGCGACCGCCAACGCGTATGATCCCAAAGGAATCCATGAATGGTGTAAGCGATTTCAAACTACTCGATCGCAAAATTTGTTTTTTCGACCGTAACGCTTTAATTTCCTCGGCAAACGAATCTCTTTGAACAACGTGAACGAGTATGAAAAGAGCTGTACTCTTTTCGATGAATGATGAAATTTGCTTTTTGTCCGGAAACTTGATGTTGCGAGTTTTGATAATTTGATTAATAAACCTGACGCAATATCTAACAATTCGTATTAATTTTAGATATGAGCTATGCCGAAGTATTAATTCACCGATGGCATTGTATCTTGATTGCGTTGTGAGCACAATCTGTTGCTGTTTTCGTTCAATTACCTCGACATTCGATACGTTCGGTACATAATGGTTATAGTCGAATGATGTCATCAAAAAATTTGGTCCATGCCACCAGTTATTGTCGAATGCCAAACTCCGGAGTGAGCATCGACGTGAGATGATATCGGCAATATTTTCTTTAGTATCAACGTGGTACCAACTTATCCCCTTTGTGAGTTCTTGTATCTCGGAAATACGTGACGCAACAAATTCCTTTAACTGATATGAAGGTGTCTTAATCCATGCCAACACTATAGTCGAATCTAACCACAAGCATATTTTGTCGAATTTGAGGTCCAGGACGTTGATTACTTTGTCGTAGAGTCGACTAAGCAAGAGTGCTCCACACAATTCAAGCCGTGGGATGGTATGATGCTTTAAAGGTGCAACTCGGCTTTTGGCACACAATAAATTGACTGTAATGTTATCGTTGTGATCGATGGTTTGAATATAAATGCAAGCACCGTAAGCTACTTGACTTGCATCCGCGAGACCATGCAATTCGTGCGTTTATGCTTGTTTAGATATAATACATCTGTCTATGCTGATTGAGTGAATCGATGAAACATCAATCAAAAATTCGTGAAATTGATCGAGTAAATCTGGCGTCAGCGTCTGATCCCATGAAACTTGCTGAAGCCATAGTTTTTGCAAGAATGTTTTTGCTCTGATAACGACTGGTGATGCGAGACCGAGTGGATCGAATATACCAGCAACAATGGAAAGTATTTCACGTTTTGTCGCAGGCTTATTGTCGCAAAAGTTATGGAACGAAAACATACGCTTATCGTTTGACGGATCCCACTTGAGTCCCAAAGCTTGGATACATGTATTTGGATTCAATTGATCCAAATCGGATTCGATCTCTCTGTCTTCGGCCGAAATAGTACTCAAAAATCGTGACGAGTTTGATACAAACTTTCTTAGTCGCATTCCACCCTTGGCCAGCAGCTCACATAGTTGATTTTTCGTTTCGATGAGAGACTCGATGTCCTCATTACCTGTCATAACGTCGTCCACGTAAAAATCGCGTAATGCTTTCGCCCCTAAAGGAAACTTATCTCCTTCATCAATGCCGATTTGCATGAGGACGACTGTTGCGAGATATGCTGCTGGTTTAACGCCGTATGTCACTGTAGCGAGTTCGTAGGTTGCGATTGGTGTGTGTGTGGTGAGTCTCGATACAAAATTCTCTGAAATCTCCTTTCCTCGGTAGCAACTTCATCTTGCCTGTACATCTTCTCGATATCGCCCGCGAAGACGTACTTTGGAATCCGAAATCGTATAATGATGTTGAGTAAATCATCTTGCGTCCTAGGTCCATCGAGCAAAATGTCGTTGAGGGAAAGCCCCGATGTAGTCTTTGCAGACGCGTCGAAAACCACCCTCAACTTCGTGGTCGTGCTGCTTGGCTTGATAATGCAGTGGTGTGGCAAGTAGTACCCAAATGAATTATCGTCTGGCACCTTGTACATATGATCCAAAGACACATATTCTTCGATGAATTTAGCGTATTCACGTTTCATATCCTCATTCCGTTGTAATCTTCTTTTAACAGACAGAAATCTATTCAGTGCCATATTCTTCGAATCACCAAGTTCTTGGACGTTCTTGCGAAATGGCAGCTTTACGACGTATCTTCCATTACAATTGCGTATGTGCGTGTTAACAAAATGATTTTGACACTTGGCTTGTTCTTCGGATAAATGTGTTTTTGTAGTAACCTTGTCTAAACTCCAAAATTTTGAAACCAAACTATGAAGATCGTCGTCGGGGTTGTGCGTTGATGACATAAGCGCAAAATTCATACTATCACTGGACTCCTGATCGATTGTACCGGCAATTATGTACCCAAATTCAGTTGCGTGCAATGCTGGTAAATCTTCCGCTATTTTTATCCGCTGTTGCTTAAGAAGATTAAAGAAGTATTGAGCACCAATCAAAATATGAATTGGCGATGGTACATTAAATGTCGGGTCAGCGAGTTGTATATCATGCGGTATTTTAATCTTTTCTAGACGTATGCGATGTTTTGGCAACTGGTCGGTAATTTTTGGTATAACTAAAAATTCCATATTGATACTATAGTTGTTGATTCGAGATTTAACTGTTGCCGCTACTTTATGCTTTGTTTTCACCAAAATTGTATCAATACCAGATACGTTATGATGATGTTGTTTTTTAACCAGCCCAAGTTTCCTCGATAGTTCGTCAGTAATAAAGTTGTTTTCTGACGCCGAATCGAGTAGTGCACGACACAAATGAACCTGGTTATCGGCACCAGTGATGTAAATTTGTGCTGTTGAAAGCAATACTGTTTTGTCGACAGAGGCAATGTGAAAATTTTGACTCAATGGATCTTTCGACTGTACTTGAATCGTGTTGCTTGTCGCTTCGGTGATTTGTGACTTTAAGAACGGTTGCATGGCGGTGTTTGTAACTGTTGAGGTTGTTGATTGCGTTTGGTAAAATTCGTGCAATGATGTATTATGCGTTCTTTGGCACCTTTTACACTTCATTGCTCGACACTCCTTAGCTATATGACCTTTGCGTAAACAGTTTAAGCATAAACGAAGAGCTTGTATCTTCGCAAACTTGTCGTTGTCGGATAGTGGAAGATAATCCGGACACGCTGATGAAAAGTGGTCGGTTTTGTTGCATATGTAACATTGAATTTTCGCGACTTGTGATGCGTTGGTAACAAAACTTCTGCTGGACATCCGACGTGACTCTTGCTTCATTGTGTTTGATTTAGAATTGTCTCTCCCTGCTGTATTATGAGAAACGGCTGCTTTGGTATAAATTGACTCCAATACTCGACATCGCGAATTCAGGAAAGTCCTCATTTCCACCCATGTTGGTAATTCTCCGCTAATTCTTTCACGCTCCCACAATTCACGAGTAACATCGTCTAACCGAGGCAGAACCATTCCAATAACAAGTAAATCCCAGTTTTGCGTAGAAATGTCGAGTGCGTTTAAGTACAGAATATGATTGTTGCATTCATCTACCACTGTTTGTAATTCCTTACCAGACGTAACCTTATTATTTGCTTTCGATATTTTAAGCAATGACTCGATGTGATGTGATACGGTTCGCCGCTTGTTACCGTAATAATTGCACAGAGCTTCCCAAGCGAGTTCGTATCCCGCATCAGTGAATGCAATGTTTTTAATCAAATCAAATGCCTCGCCTTGCACATAACCTCTAAGATGGACGTATTTTTCTATATTTGGCATGAACGATTTAGTGTGTATATATGCCATATACACTTCCTTAAATGCGCTCCATTCCTCAAAATTTCCCAAAAAATGCTTGATTTTAGGATCAACTGGACGGGATGTGATTACCTTGATATCTTTAACCGCTCTCGTCGCACTTTCCTTTGTTTCAGATTCAATAATAGAACACTTCGGTAGTGATTCTAACATCTCGTAGTATGCGGTATGTACATGCGGTAGCCTCCTCTTCAAATTGAACAAATTCGTCCGCGTGTCCATCGTCGTACTCGGATAGTTCATATAACTCCTCAAATATCGCAGTGTATTGCGTAATACAATCATGTACTTGCTTGATTCGGATATCAATTTCAGCACGGGTTTTCTTCTCATTGGCATTGAGAAATGTTTTGTGATGTGTTAGGCGTCCTTTTTGAACACCACGTCTTCTAATTAACGTTGCGATATCTTGTGGCATTGTATTGTCGATGTGTTATCTCAGCTTGGTGACAGTGTGTTTTGTGTAATCTGCGTTTGTGATTTTCACCAAACCTAACCTTAGTTTCGTAATTTTACACGTGATTGTAGGTTATCGCAAAGTTGTATGATAATATTATTTTATCCGGCTCGATGCGGCCAAAATGTATTTGTGTGATTTAGGGCTTATTAAGCTTAACCTAACCCGCGAATATTAATATATTTTTATGTTAATTGAAACTCACTTTTTATTTTTATTTTAATTACATGTATGTATTTCGTTTGAAGGTTTTACATAGAACTGACTCGAATACACAAAAAAGAAAACGCACGTATTAATTTATTCACTTTTTACGTGACTTTAGAAATAGAGTCGATAACTCAGATTTTGTAGAACCTAAATGTGGACTGTATATAATTCAATTCAACAATAAAAACAGTATTGAAAATTAATTTGGGTTTTCATCGTAACAGTCTTATAAACAATTATACCATGGGATAATACAGCTGTACAACGACGTCTCACAAATGTAATCAACTTACTTCAATATTAACAACAGATACATTCATTTGGATTAAATACAACATTCATCATCATTCAACTCTATTATTAAAATTGTAAGTTATTTTTATTTTTATGAATTCATAAAAAATTTAATCAAAAAGGTTTTCAATTTGCTATTGATACCTAATAATTGAATGATATGGTTTTGTGGTATGTGTTTAACTCGTATAAAAAATTCTTAAAAGATTTCATTTGAATTATAATTTTTCTTGTAAATGTCGGATCAATCACTTAATCCCATAGAATTACGGACTAGAAAAATTACAAGAAATATCGAAAACAAAACGTGCTCTGATTCTAAGCAAACTGTTGTACCTATTATTATTGAACCATCAACAGCACTTTTACCGTATTATAGCTTAACTTTTCCAATAGTAATTAATCGATTTCGGATTTTAATTTTGGCCGTGCTTTTAAATTAATTCCTGAGTTTAACGGAACTCCAGATAATTTGCATCGATTTATTCATTGTTATAACATAATATTTAAGGATGTGAAAAAAAATGACATTCCAATATTTATGGAATTAGTACAAGTGAAACTAGTGGGTGAAACATACAATAAAACTGTATTAACTAAAACATATACTACATGGGAAGAGTTACAGATCGATCTAAAATCAAAATTTTATACTGTTCGAGCTTTTGAACATGTGCAAGTAGAATTGGTTACAAACTCGTCAACGATATGATGAATCTATAAAAGATTTTGCGATTAAAATTGAAAAATTGTTAGCAGAATTAAATAAATCCTCTTTCGGTATTGATGGTGCAGGCCATCTAGACAAAAATATTCAACTTTTAAATTCCAAAACGGCTTTGAGGTCTTTTGAAGACGGTCTTAGAGATCCGGTCAAGATAATAATAAAGGCTTGTAGATTTGACAATTTAAAAGATGCTATAGCCAAAGCCATTGAAGAAGAAAATTTGAGTTTAACCAACAAAATTAAGACTTTTAAACCTGAATTAATTCCTCACAATCAAAACAAACAAGTTAAATGTCAAATATGTTCGAAATTAGGCCATAGTGCAAAAACTTGCTACAGTCGAAATCCAAATTCCTCAATTTCGGGTTATAACAATCATTCTAGCAATGCAAATCAACCAAATCGTAATCAATACTTTAGATCAAATACAATTCAAACAGGTAATACCTCACGAATCAACCATATTTCCGTATCATGCGCTTATTGTAAAAAATTGGGCCATCATATTAGCGTATGTCGTTCTAGAAAAAGGGTTAATGAACAAAGAAATGATACACAGCAATCCAATTTAGAGACCACGGAAAACTCAACCGAATCCAACCGAGAATCGAAGGATGTAGCGGTTCGGGTTCAGGACCTGTAAATCTACATCCCAATCAAAATACTAGTTCTGACATTAAAGTTTCTAACTCGTTACATAAAATCGAACCAAACGATTCATGTCCATCTTACTCTTCAAGTTTAAATTTAGATACAAAAAACATATTTTCTTTTTCAATCAACTTTCATAATGATGACATGAAATTCGTTAGTCTTTCTTTAGATATTTTAACAGAACCTCAATTTTTCTTAGTCGATACCGGTGCAGACATAAGCATCATAAAAAGAGAATTTGTAAAACCTGATGTATTTTGTTACCCAAACTTAAAAGTTTTTATAAAGGGGATAAACCCAGAGTCATTAGAAACCATAGCATTGTGTCCATCAAAAATATACCTATCCAACAATATTTCACTACCGCATAAATTCCACATTGTGCAATCAAACTTTCCAATAAATTATGCAGGAATTATTGGTAACGATTTTCTTCGATCAAATCAATGTAGCATTGACTACTCGCGTAACATGATAACGATAAATCCAACAACGGAAAAAAATCAAACCTTGTCACTAACTCTTTCATCGAATAATCCACCAATAATTATACCTGGCAGATCGGAAAAAAACGTAAAAATGCGATTTAAAACAAACCATGACAATGAGTATCTTTGCCCATCACAATTAGTTAAGCCTGGTGTATATATTGCCAATTCAATTATTCAAGTTAAGAATTCATTCGCAACTGTAAGCATAATAAATACAAATGATTTTCCAGTTGAATTAAAAGATATATATGTGGAACCAGAATCATTAAATGATTATCATCTTCTTCGATTAGAAAATTGGACAGATAAATTGAAAAATCGTTTGACCATTTTACAAGATGAAATACAGGTAGCTCATATGCATACCGAAGAAAAATCATCGATAATCAAAATTTGCCGTGAATATAATGACATCTTTCATCTACCTGGTGATCAACTAACCACTACAAATGCTGGATGTCACCATATTCCTCTTAAACCGGAATCGCAACCCGTGAACGTAAAGCCATATAGACTTCCACAGTCAATTAAAGCCGAAATCAATGCTCAAGCGAATGAAATGCTTAAACAGGGTATAGTAGAAAATAGCAATAGTTGTTTTAATTCTCCTTTACTTGTGGTCCCGAAAAAATCCAACAATGGCAATAAACGATGGCGTGTGGTTGTGGACTTCCGTCGTCTAAATGAAATAACCGTGGATGATATTTTCCCTCTTCCAAATATTGTCGATATATTAGACCAACTGGGTGACGCAGTATACTTCACTACCTTAGACCTGGCAGATGGTTACCATCAGATTGACCTCAGCGAAGATGACAGATCAAAAACAGCGTTTAGTACTCAAATGGGGCATTACCACTTTACGAGAATACCCTTTGGATTGAAAGGAGCACCCGCAACATTTCAAAGAATTATGAACACAGTATTATCAGGACTGCATGGCTTAAAGTGTTTCGTGTACCTGGATGATGTGGTCGTCTACGGATAAAACCTTGCCGATCACAATAGAAAACTTACTGATGTGTTTCAATGTTTACGGAAATATAATTTAAAGCTTCAACCGACGAAATGCCATTTTTTACGAAAGGAAATTTGCTACTTGGGACACATAATAACAAATTATGGAATTAAACCAGATCCTTCAAAAATAAATGCAATTCAAGATTTTCCTGTTCCAAAAACACCAAAACAAGTGAAATCCTTTATTGGCCTTATTGGTTATTATTGTCGATTTATAGAAAAATTTGCCGAACTAGCTCAACCACTTAATTCACTCTTGAAGAAGGATACACCTTTTATTTGGAACGCCTTTTGCCAAAATAGTTTCAAAATTTTGAAACAAAAAATTATAACTCCTCCAATTTTGCAGTACCCAAATTTTACTAAACGGTTTTACGTGACGACCGATGCAAGTAACTTTGCTCTAGGAGCTGTTCTTTCACAGAAGATAGGCGATGATGGCCTGCCCGTAGCTTATGCAAGCCGGGTCTTGAATAAGGCTGAGCGTAATTATTCAACTGTGGAAAAAGAACTACTGGCAATTGTTTTTGCGGTCAAACGTTTCCGACCATACCTTTACGGAGTAAAATTTAGTATAATCACCGACCATAAACCATTACTGTGGTTAAACAAATCAAAAAACCTGTCATCTCGTCTTATGCGTTGGAGAATAGAGTTGGACGAATTTGATTATGACGTAACATATAAAGCTGGAAAGTACAATGTAAACGCGGATGCTTTGAACAGGATTTCGTTAGATTCTGTCGGTCAAAGTAACGTCAACGTCATTACACGATCCAAGTCCAAAGTAGAAATTGAACAAACAAAATTGAATCAGCCAACTGAAAACGTAATAACCCCTATACACGAATCATCTAGTCTCTTAAAATCATCAAGTGAATCAACTCAACAAAATCATAATATTGAAAATCCAATCATAAAACTTCAAAATGACTTGGATATCGAAAAAGTTATTACATACTTTCATGTCTCGTCTTTAGGTGGCCATCAAGGAATTGAAAGAACGTATAAAAGAATTAAATCGTACTATAATTTTCCAAAAATGTTTAGCACAATTTGAAAATTTATATCCAAATGCGAATCATGCCAGAAAAATAAAGTTTCAAAAATAAACAAATGTCCTATGGTGATAACAACCACGTCAAAGCGACCATTTGACAAAATATTTTTAGATATCGTTGGACCTTTAAATCCTTCTTATAATAAGAATCGATTCATTTTAACAATTCAGGATGATTTATCGAAGTATTCCTTAGCTGTTGAAATAGAAAACCAGGTATCTGAAACCATCGCTGAAGCATTTGTAGAGAACTTTGTATGTCGATTCGGCGTTCCGCTTTTTATATTAACTGACCAAGGGACAAATTTTTTAAGTATTTTATTTAAAAATCTTTGCAAAATACTAAAAATAAAGAAAATTCAAACTACTGCTTACCATCCGCAGTCTAATGGGGCGTTAGAAGGGTCGCACCGAACATTAGTAGAATACCTTCGTAATTACACAGACAAAAATTCAAATGAATGGGACAAATGGTTACCTTTCGCTATGTTCACGTACAACTCTACTCCTCATTCGTCTACAAATATTATGCCTTTCGAAATTATACATGGTTTCAAACCAAACATACCGACTAGTTTAAAGCACAATACCAGAATTTATTACAATCAAGAAGATTACATTCAAAATTTACGAAGCAAACTTGCAAATTCCTACGAGATAGCTCGCAATAATTTAATAAAACAATGGGAAAGGTCAAAGTTGTATTACGATCGAAGTGCCAATAATGTTCAATACCAAATAGGAGATGAGGTATTGTTGAGAAATGAACAAACTAAGGGAAAATTCGATCCTATATGGAATGGACCTTTCGAAGTGTTAAAAACTAATTCGAATGAAAATACTACTATACGGATTGGTAGAGGCAGCCGATTAGTGCATAACAATCGTCTAAAATTATTTGTACAATAAATAAATAAAAGAAAAATGAAATTATTAAAAATGAAGTCTTTAAGAATAAATAAACATACAGATTTGAATGCTTATTGTACAGAATTATATTAATTTAATTTTTATGAAAGGTTAAATCTTTTATTTTACGAACATACTCATGTAATAAAATGTATAATTCATAAAATTAAAAATACAAAATATAAAAAAAATAAATGTCCACAAAATATGTGTATGAAAATTATAAAAAATTTTGACATGAAATAAATTAACTTTACGATAAAAAAAAAAAAAAAAAAAAAACAAAAAATATAACAAATTGTAAAAATTGCTTAGTTCCTATTGAAATTTTACTTAAAATTTCTTATATACTATTACTATTACTATTTCTTATATTTATTTAACTTATAGAAGTAACCTTATGTTATAAGATTATTTTTTTTTGTGGGGAAGGTGTTGTATAACCCTGCATAATTCACAATTGTGTTGTATATAATGTAATTATTGGTTTATATAATTTAATGTATTATTTGATAATATTCATAAATATTTGATGGATTGTACCTTTTACATAAGATCAAGATGAACTAATACATATAAATACGGAATCTATATAATTGTAATCCAACATGTTGAAAAGTCAGTTCGGTTCCGTATTTTAACAAAAATGTTGTAAAATAATAAAGAAATAAAAATGTTAAATAAAAATTACATAAAATAAATTAAAATATTAAATAATTTGAATTACAAATAAATAATAAAAAATAAGTTTGATATTTCGTGAAATAAATTAAAATTATAGTGTTTCATTTTATAAACAATTATATCCACCTTTAAGATTTGCCTATAACACTTAGAAGAATTTAAGAAACCGCTTAAACAATTGGATGATTTTATAGTCCACTTGATGGTTTCAAAATTGGATCCAATTACTAAGAACAGACGAAATGAGGCTACATTATCGACTCAATTTCCAACGAAAGAAGATCTATGTTAGTGTCTCAGTTCCCGAGTTTACCCATTAGAAAGCGAAATGTTCACCTCATTTGGCGCCACCAATTATTCAAAATATTCAGAAATTTATTTTTAAAATTGCCTTTTGATAGAAGTCACGCAAGTTCATAACCGAGTCGAAATTATGCTACAACTGCCTTCACTCTCCGATTACACAATTTCACTGCTGTACCACCCACCTATTCAAATATAAAAGATAAGCTGCTTCAGATTTCGCGTTTCCAAACCAAACATCCAATCTAATTCATTCGTCTTAACATCATCATCAACTGTTGCTTCCAAACCAAAGACTATATCTTCGTTTGTCTATTTTTGGAACAGTATTGGTGAAAATCCTTTATCATAAGGACATCCTGTTATTGGAAGAGCGCTGTAAGACTCCAGATCACAGCTAAATCTTATTACTAAATCATTTGCCTCTATATACTGAAGATTCCTCATCATAGCAGCAGCATCAAAATTGATGGAATCTAACATCGCCGGACGTTCGAGCAGTTCAACAATTATATTGCAATCGAACATTACGAATTATTGTATGTATACCATATTGGGATGAGTAGCTGGAAGATCCAGATTTTTTGAGTTCCAAAACGTTGATTTTTATTGTTGCGTGCCGAATTTTATCAAGAATTGCTCTCCGTTGCACAAATTTAATTGGTTGTTACCAAAATACAATATTGGGATGGACAGTTTTTGGAAAAATGGTTTATCACTCAGAGTCCGAATATGCTAATTTTTAATTTACAATGCACAGCCAAGAAGAACGATTTGTAGTCAAACTACTATTTTCTTCGGATCCGAAATCATTGAGCGACTCGAAAATTTCGGCTACTCGCAGATTTCTAAACTTGGAGAGGTGTCTACACAAATTTCCGGAATTGCTAGACAGCTACTCTAGGTTGTTTGATAAATATAAAGTGTTAGATACTATTAAAGTTAGCCCGAAAGATATAAAATGTCGGTAATGCAGATAGTGTCTTGGCTATATCAGCCGAAAGTTACCAGCCGAACCTTGTTAAAGTTAGCCGAAAGTTTTCAGCCGAAAGATATAAAATGTCGGTAATGCAGATAGTGTCTTGGCTATATCAGCCGTAAGTTACCAGCCGACATATTTCAGCCGAAACATATTTTAAATAAAATGAAAAAATAACAAAACAACCTAGAAACTGGTATTTTCATGAAGTGAATTTATGGCTGAAAAAAGGCTCATTTTCGTTTGTCGCTGTTTACCATAGGAATTATACTTAAAATTTCATCAGAAAAGCTAAATATAAAATTAAAAAATTTGTATAAATTCAACCTTTAAAGTGTCATGTCTGGAAAGTATTTCAATTAGTGTGCCTACCCAACAATTATCCCTTGAAAAATTAGCAGGGCAAGTTTCATGTGGGAAGCTCGGGAAAATTCGTTTGAATGAAAAGCCCATATAAAATTAAAAAATTTGAATAAATTCAACCTTTGAAGTGTCATGTCTGGAAAGTATTTCAATTAGTGTGCCTTATCAACAATTATCCCTTGAAAAATTATCAAGGCAAGTTTCATGTGGGGAGCTCGGGAAATTCGTTTGAATGAAAAGCCCATATAAAATTAAGAAATTTGTATAAATTCAACCTTTAAAGTGTCATGTTTGGAAAGTATTTCAATTAGTGTGCCTTATCAACAATTATCCCTTGAAAAATTATCAAGGCAAGTTTCATGTGGGGAGCTCGGGAAATTCGTTTGAATGAAAAGCCCATATAAAATTGAAAAATTTGAATAAATTCAACCTTTAAAGTGTCATGTCTGGAAAGTATTTCAATTAATGTGCCTACCAACAATTATTCCTAGAAAAATTATCAGGGCAAGTTTCATGTGGGGAGCCCGGGAAAATTCGTTTGAATGAAAATCCCATATAAAATTAAGAAATTTGTATAAATTCAACCTTTAAAGTGTCATGTTTGGAAAGTATTTCAATTAGTGTGCCTTATCAACAATTACCCCTTGAAAAATTATCAAGGCAAGTTTCATGTGGGGAGCTCGGGAAATTCGTTTGAATGAAAAGCCCATATAAAATTGAAAAATTTGAATAAATTCAACCTTTAAAGTGTCATGTTTGGAAAGTATTTCAATTAGTGTGCCTTATCAACAATTATCCCTTGAAAAATTATCAAGGCAAGTTTCATGTGGGGAGCTCGGAAAAATTCGTTTGAATGAAAAGCCCATGTAAAATTGAAAAATTTGAATAAATTCAACCTTTAAAGTGTCATGTTTGGAAAGTATTTCAATTAGTGTGCCTTATCAACAATTATCCCTTGAAAAATTATCAGGGCAAATTTCATGTGGCGAGCTCGGGAAAATTCGTTTGAATGAAAAGCCCATATAAAATTGAAAAATTTGAATAAATTCCACCTTTAAAGTGTCATGTTTGGAAAGTATTTCAATTAGTGTGCCTTAGCAACAATTATCCCTTGAAAAATTATCAAGGCAAGTTTCATGTGGGGAGCTCGGGAAAATTGGTTTGAATGAAAAGCCCATGTAAAATTAAAAAATTTAAATAAATTCAACCTTTAAAGTGTCATGTCTGGAAAGTATTTCAATTAGTGTGTCTATCGAACAGTTATCCCTACAAATTAACAGTACTGTTTAAAGAGCCTTTAGTTACTATATTAAGCTCCGTGGAAGCCATCAATGAAACTCCACCCCATACTATTACTGATCCGCTACCAAATATAATTGTTTGACGATTATTTCCCTGCGCTTAATGCTCATTAGGCCGTCGTGAGACTTGTGGTTGTCAATTTGAAGAATACCGCGAGAATCTCGATTTGTCCATGAACAAAACTCTTTGCCATTTATCGAGTTGCTGGTATTATAGAAAGCATGTAGTGCTCTGCAAGGCATTCCCTTAATTTAATAGAGCATACTAAGATTGTGGACGCCCCTAAGTTGCATTTACAGTTTTTTAGTAGTTGTGACTCACCTTCTTAATATAATCATTATTATAAAGTGATCGTGTGTGGGTAGTGCGACTCCTACCTGCCTCGCCCAGGAAGTCTTCGTGTTAACGCTTATTCAGAACAATATATTGGGACCATCCTTTTTCCGCTAAAACAACCTCTTTTGAATATTCATCGCGGCTTAAAATTCTTGTTCGTTCCATTATAAACTTAACAGTAGGGTAAAATGAATTTAAGTAGAATAATTTATCAGGAGTATGAAAAATAAACTTTACTAATCAAATCCACGATAATTTTCATTTATGTTGCTTTATTGAAAAACAAAAACATCTAGAAACAATAGGGGCCTCTTGCTTCTAAGCATACTATCCAATTCAATTACAATTGAAATCTTTTGTAATTAAAAGTTACAGTCAAAAAATCTTTGGTGTGTTAATTTTGCAGACACACTGGTCTAAATGAAATTCTAATTTTCCTTTCATAATTCACTAATGAATATTTTTCATGTATGTATGTACATATGTATATTAAAATATACTGCTCGAAGTGTAGTATATTTTTAATATATGTACATACATACATGTATTAGTAACTATAGTTCTGTTTAACGGTATGTGTTAGCAACTATAGTTCTGTTTAACGGTAACGATAAAATTGTGGTTTAACAGTTGTTGTCCTAAAATTGTATTCTCTTAACGCTTGTTAAATATAACTGCAATAATTGGAAGCACCCTGTATACATATAACTTGACACATTTTACAAATATAATTACTCAAAGTGCATCTATCGAAGAAGTAATACCGTAATAAACCAAAAAAAAAACAATTTGTTTTCTGTGTTTTATTTCTCTGTCTATTCTGCTTAAAAGTAATTGATTGCGGTAAATTTACTCACAATAAATATACATACATAGATTAGGCAGTAAAATTAATTTTTTTTAAAAGGAACTGTTTTTACATTTAAATTTAACGAAAAATTACAAAATGTACAAGAATTAGAGAATTTGAACATAACAAATACAAATAAAATATTTTCTGGGAATTCTCTTCATATTCTGTTTCAACTTTTTCTGCCACTGTGAATTCTGATAAGTCGATTGTGTATTTATAAATTACAGTGTATATTTATAAATTACAGTAAATAATAATTAGCAAAAATAATTCTATAATTATTCTAAATACCTAACTTGAAATACATAATATTTGTTTTAGTAATTATTTTTAGTTTAGCAGGTTTAAATCGTATTTTTACGTCACTTTCTGTACATTATTTGCATGCAAATTAATACTATTTCACTTCTATTTTTAATTGCAATTGGTTTGTTAAATTAATCAATATGCCGATCGATTCATTTACTATAGATTCGAACAATATATCGGTCCTTGCGGAAGCGATTGCTGAAAATGTTTCCTTTTTCAAAGATATAAAGTTTGGCTCTTCGAATGTTAATTCATTATTTTATAAAGTATGTCAATATATTCTTGGTCTTAAGTGTACCGATTCTAACAGATTGAAATTAAAGAGATTTTTTGAACAAAATAATGAATTTCGCGATATGATCACACTAAAGCTTGAATCTAATCTTGGAGATCAACCGATTAATAGCAGTAATGAAATTAATAATACATACAATTCATATGATTTGATAAATGTCAAGCAACCAGCAGTAAATTCTGTTCCGGAAAAAATTAATATTATTAGTGTAGATATATTAAATAGTGAACATAAATACACTTATTGCTTTACTGGAAATGATTCCATTAAGCTTTTAGATAATAATATTTCAGAAGCCTCTCAAAATAATAGTAGTAATAGTCGCTTCACTCAAAATGATCACTTACAGGAAATCTCAGTAAATAATTATCATGACTTTTCCGATTTAAGTGATTTTGAAGAAATTAAATTTCCTGTTAAGAAATATGCGAAGAAAGCTGAGTTAGTCAAATCTAATCGAAGAAAAATTTTTTTAAATACGATGAACACTATTGAATTTTCACAGATTGAATGGGAAACCCAAATTTTTATTGAATCTAAAGAAAAATTGATAACCGATTCATATATGGATGCGCTAAGATCCAAATTTTTCATGTTTTTTCCTTGCATCATTAATGTAAGAGATACCAAGATAACTAATACGGCTATAATTATTTATACACGTAAATGCTCGCACCACTCATGCCCAAGATTTTATAAATTTATTCATCAGCGAAAATCTCACCAAAAAATATTTTTTATTCAGTTATACGGCGGTGAAATTTATCATACTGAACAGTTAACTCAGCTGAAAGGAAAAAGTAGAGAAGCTATTAGAGAAAGGTTATCAATCAGGTATGCAACCGATCTTCAAAATGAACTACAAAATGAATGCAATTTGGAACTAAAATCTAAAGGAAATCTTGGCAATTACAAAGGTCTTACTGTGCTTAATGTTGCGCGTTCGGAAGTACTCTCATCATTAGATGATGATCGGGACGATATTAAAGACCTTTTAAAAAAAATGGACAAAGAAAATTCATGTTTACGATTTTTAATGATTAGCCCTTTTACGGTTTATTCATTGTCAAAGGACCAAATAAAAATACTCTCCAAATTAATGAATAAAAACATTTCCATCATAGCTCACATAGATGCAACTGGGTCTGTTGTCCGTAAGCCACAAGGAGTAGAAAATCAGATCTTCTATTATGCAGGAGTGGTAAATGTTAAAAATATAGATGGTAAAACTGGGATCAATTTTCCATTTATGGAAATGATAACCAGTTTGCAAACATCGTTTAACATACGAATATTTTTGGAATTTTTCAAAAACGAATTCCAAAAAAATTCGAACATAGCTTGGCCTATATTCCACCATGTAGTTTCAGACTTTAGTCGTGCCATAATTAATGCACTTTCTGTGGGATGGAATAATTTAGAAATATTTAAATATATTAATTTAACCCATGAATGGCTGATCGGTAACAAATTGCAGGAGTTTGATTCATTTGTGCATATACACTTATGCTATGCCCACTTAAAAAAAAATTTTAGTCGTGTTATCAACAAACATTTTAACCAAAATAACGATTCTTTATGCATTAAATTAAAAATTCTTGGATGCTTAGATGCAATGATGCACGAAACTGACTATTCAATTATTAAAAAAAATATGGAGTATATTGTTTAGTATCTGTGATGAAAAGGATGCAATAGTTGCTGAAACCTTAGTTATAGAATTAGCCATAATGTTGGAAGAAAAGAATTTTCACGAGCCCAAGGATGCAGGACCTGATGCTGATGACTTTTCTGTTGATGGAAGGTTTAACGAAAATAGTGATTCAAAAATTACAGCATTATACAGAACCAGCAAGTATTTCAGTGATTTTGCTGCGATATCAATATTTAAACAAGACGCGAACTCCGAAGGCATCACCAATATATTTTACCGTCCCAAATTTTTGAATGAAATTTTGAAAGATTTTATACCTTTTCTCCCATTATGGGCACCAATTCTAAGGCATTTAGACAAACGAGATTTACCCGCGTTACATTTTACGAATGCTGCAGTTGAGAGTTATTTTGAAGAAACCAAAAATAATATCGACAAGAATGCAGTAAGAATAGGAAAACGACCTCTTAAAGCCGGCAGATTTTTAGAATTTACTAGAACATCAATTAATCATAAAATCTATGGAATTTTTAACGAGTTCCCAAGATCAGGATTTACTAATAAAAAAGGCAGAAAACGAAAGGATTCTCATGGTCCCGACGAAATTGATCCTGTTGAGAATTGCCGGCACTCAACCAAAAGTTCTGCTATGAAGCATTTTTCAAATTTATCGTCGTGTCGAAATTCGCCGGTAAGTCATTGTTCAGAGGATACAATTAAAGGAAATGACCATGACAATCGTAACAAAAAATTTTCAAACAATTTATTAAAAGATGTTAAACATTATTATAAACAATACATAACAGGTGATACGTACGTTAATTATGTGGTGGGGAAAATCAATAATAAAACTATAAATTTTGATAGTTTTAATTCCTTGACTGGAAACAACTGGGTCGAAAATGAAACTTCTGACATTTGGCTGCAACTTGTCGCAAGAGATTTTACAGATTGCCAAGTCGAATCGTACAGTTTTTGTTCAATACTCTTTTTTTCTCATAATTCATCAGAAGATTTAGAAAAAATTGCAAGCAATTTTAAATTACAAAAACCATATCTGATAATGCCGATTTTCGATGAAAATAAGCGGCATTTCCATTTGGTGGTCGTAAATTGCAATAAAGGTCACTACATTGTGTTTGATTCTATTAAACTTGATGCAGATATGAAGATAAGTGCAAAATTATATCACGAAAGATGTTTTCATAGCTTTTTAAAATTTGTGGGCTATTACAATAAAATGGAGAAAACCAAATATTTCCCAGAAAAATTAAAACCATTTTATTTTTCAGATTGCTATAAGCAAACCGGGAATAATGATTGTGGAGTATATATGTTGATTCATGCAGAAGCTTACATGAAGAATAAATGTATTCCAAAAAATGTTCACATTAATATTTCGAACAAGAGGAAACAAATACAAACTGATATTTTGAAAAACAGCGCATGTATGCAAGATCTGTGTCTAATGTGTGGCAAAAACGTTAATTTAACCGGAAATTCCATTAGATGTTCAAAATGTCAGAGATACATGCATGATATTGAAGTGGGAGTTGATGTTAATGACTTCCATATGACAGACGCATTCTATTGCCCACTTTGCTCGTAAATGAATTTATTACAAATTTAAGTTTTAAATAATTAAAAAAAAATCAAAAAAACAAAAAAATCAAAGAAAAAAAAAAAAAATTAAAAAAAAATTAAAAATATATAAAAAAAATAAGGGTCCAAAGTTTTCATGACACTTTAAAGGTTGAATTTATACAATTTTTTTAATTTAATATGGGCTTTTAATTCAAAGGAATTTTCCCGGGCTCCCCACATGAAACTTGCCCTGATAATTTTTCTAGGAATAACTGCTGGGTAGGCACATTGTTTAAACTAATTTATTAATCTCAATTTCTTGTCGCGCAATCCAACCAACATTTTACCTGACCGTCAACGAGTTAATTACCACTACTATGTATATCATTATTATTTAACAATTTACCAATTATTGTATATAACGCGCATAGACGTTTCTAGATAAGCTATTGTATTTGCATTTTTTTTTCTATTCTATATAACATTATTATTATTCTATGTATTGATTCCCTTACTTTTAGAAATTACCTATTAATTTGTATTACTTATTGCATTATATACATTACAATTATATTTCCCCTTACCATTATTATATTCAATTATGTACCGCTTATATACCATACTTTCTCTGTTTTTAATATTTTTAAAATAAATTATCAGTTCACGTCCATCCACCAACCAAAAACCTACAACCAACCCAACTTTAAATAAGTACCCATTTAATCAACAAAATCATAGTTGTAATTTTTGTTAAAATAAATAATTGTTTTTGAAGTGCGGGTTTTCATTTTTTCCTTGTTATTGTGAGTGGAATGTATAACCATTCCTAGGTTATACATTTTTTGGTCCTTCGAGCCGGATGCGGTCCAACGCATCAATTTATTTGGATTAATTTAAATCATCTACCAACGGTGTTTTCCAACCAGTGCACAAGTGAATTACCAACCATAAGTTTCACACTAAGCCGCAGTCAGGGAATCATTAACCAACGGTGATTTATATGATCTACAAAACCGGTCCTAAGTCAGGTAATCTGTTTTTTGTTCCGTATGCCATTCTTATGGTAAAGAATCAATAAATTAAATTTATTTTATTTTGCGTCATAATTATTTTGTCGTATTATCGTGTTCACAATTACAAATTTTTTGTACCGTTGTTCGCAAGTGTAGTGAAATCTATTATCAGTAAGCATATTTATCGTGTTTACAGTTACAAATTTTTGTTCCGTTGTTCGCGAGTGCAGTGAAATTTATTCAGTTAATTAATCGTACGCAAATTTATCGTGTTCACAATTATAAATTTTTACTCCGCTACCTACAAGCAATTTTATTTTTGAAATGGAGGCCTTAATTAAAAGAAAGAGTGTGATTAAAGGTCAAATGACCAAGTTTGCCAATTATATTAGCCTCAAGGGTGACACCGCTACATATGATGAGCTGTCCATACGGTTAACAAAGACACATGAAATTTATAAGCAATTTGTTACAATAGAGGACCAAATGTTTGCATTGGATAATACCGTTCTATCAGAGATGGATTTGATAGACGAGCAATATTTTTCTATTGTAGCAAAAACACAAGCTCTCATCCGAGGAAAGTCATTAAGCACCGCTATACCCGCTAACCATGATGATGCTGAGACAACTTTAAATGCAAGCCAATTTAATTTTAGGTCCGATTTTAAGCTACCACGATTGAATCTTCCTATTTTCGACGGTAATTTCAAACAGTGGCATTCGTTCTATGATATATTTATTTCCACAGTACACGAAAACACAAATCTTTCGCCAGCGCAGAAGTTTAAATATCTCCTTGGTCAACTACGTGGTGCCGCGTATACTTCAATTTGCCACTTTCGTATTGATGACGCGAATTACCTAGAAGCTCTAAAACGTTTGGTGAAAAAATATGACCGAAAAAAGGGTATAATTGAGAGTTACATTCGTGATTTTTTGTCGTCACCAAAATTTAATAAACCGTCATCCACGAACATAACGAAACTTCACGACACCATCGATGAAACGGTGCGAGGGTTAAAGTCACTCGGAGAACAAGCTATACAAAGGGATCCGTGGTTAATATTCTTAGCATCCGAGAAGTTAGATGACGACACTAAGCAGTTATGGAAGTACGAGACGTCTGAAGATGATTACCCAACAATCGATCAGTTCTTAGGATTTTTATCTAAACGAATGAACTCGCTGGTTGATACCGCAACCAAACGTCATCTTACAACAAGCCCATTATCACATGCAAAGGTCTTGCATACCACTGGTCAACAGCCCGCTTGCCCGCTCTGTAAGAATGAACACCACAAGCTGTACCTCTGTACCAAATTTCAAGCAATGCCTGTCCAATCAAGAAGAGACTTCATAACAAGGTCAAACCGTTGCTTTAATTGCCTCAGTGACAATCATTCTATAACCCGATGTAGAAATAGATGGCATTGTCAAAAGTGTCCAAAACGACATAACACGCTGCTCCATTATATGCCAGATACATGTAGTAACCAGGAAAGCTCTCATTCCTCCATGACCGAAGCATCACCAAACAAAATTGCTCATACGAACCTCGCAGTTGCTTCGATCAATCCAACATCTGCAGCTGATATTACCGAGTCATCTGTAACACTATGCCAGTTCCAGACCGAAGTTACCTCACCTCAGCCATCTGGGTCAACCCACAAATCGGGGAAGCTCAATATATCTATTCTGCCAACCACTAAGGTCGACATCCGAGACAAATACGGCAATTGGATAAGTTGTCGTGGATTATTAGATTCAGGCTCTACTCATTGTTTTATTTCAGAAGGGTTGCTACGACGCTTGAAGGTGCCTCGGAGTAAATCCAGTATCATTATCAACACACTCAACCATACGCAAGCCGGTATGTCGAGAGGGAAGTCAATAATTAAGCTTAGATCACCCATCGATCACAATTTCCAGATGGACGTAGAAGTTTTTATATTACCAACGATAGCTTCAAAATTGCCGACCGAAAAGGTCGAGAAATCACTATTTGAGGTGGAAGATAATTTACCATTGGCTGATCCAGAATTTAATGTTCCTGCACCAGTTGAAATCCTGCTGGGATGTGAGCAATTCTTCCAAGCTTTATCCGAAGAGAAAATTCAAAAGAGGATAAACTATCCGTGTGTACAAAATTCTAAGTTCGGATGGTTAATTGGAGGAAACTTATCCCATTATAAATCATCTAATCCAGATTTAACCGAACCAATTGTTAGTTCTTCTCATATCAGGGCAGTGGAAGTGTTCCAGCGTATAGAAGCGGCAATCGAGCGCTTTTGGAAGGTTGAAGAAATTGTACCTGAAAATTCCTTATCCACGGAAGAACAACAATGCATCGATTTATTTGATTCAGCTACTAAATTGCAAGGTAACAAAATAATTGTCCATTTGCCCTTTAAGACAGATGCACCCGGAGTTGGAGAAAGCTTTTCGCAAGCCCTTCGAAGATATTACTCACTGGAAAGAAGACTAAGTCAGGATGATAGGCTGAAGGCAGCCTATGACGATTTTCTACGCGAATATCTTAAGTTGGGTCACATGGAGTTAGTACCAGAAACCGAATTATCAAAGGCAAATAACCAGCTGTTCTACCTACCTCACCATCCTGTGGTAAAGGAGTCAAGTTCCACCACGAAGGTTCGCGTCGTATTTGATGCTTCCGCCAAGTCTAGTAACGGTTATTCTCTGAATGACAATTTGATGGTTGGTCCGACCATACAGGACAATCTAGTGAACTTACTGATCCGGTTTCGCAAACATAAATACGTTTTTTCTGCTGATATCGAGAAGATGTTCAGGCAGATTGCCATTTCCGAACCGGACAAAGATTATCAGCGTATCCTATGGAGAGAAGGCCCGACTGCTACACTAAAACATTACCGCTTGAACACCGTGACCTACGGCACCTCGCCTGCACCTTTTTTAGCCACAGCCTCACTTCGATTCTTGGCAGATAAATACGTAAAGTTGTATCCCGAAGCCAGCAATATTGTTAAAACCGATTTGTATATGGACAATTTAATGTCCGGCAGTGATAACATCGACATGGCATTACAATTACAGAGGGACATAATTTCGCTAATGAAGTACGGGGGGTTCAACATGCGAAAATGGTCAGCAAATCACCCACTATTATTGAAGAATATCCCAATGGAGAGTCGCGAAATGATATCATTTGAGATTACCGATAACAGTCAACTGATCTCCGTATTAGGTATAAAATACAATCCAATTGAAGATTATTTTCATTTTAGAGTATCCTTACCATCACCACCAGCTAAGATTACAAAGCGTTCGTTTCTGTCGGAGACGTCACGCATTTTCGATCCGTTGGGACTATTATCACCGGTTACGATTGGATTGAAAATTTTGTTCCAGTCATTATGGGTAGAAGGCATCAATTGGGATGACGAACTACCACCGAATATTTTAAAGGACTATTTAGCAATCCGGGACCAATTAAAGTTGTTAAAGGACATAAAATTTCCGAGATGGTTATATACCAATGGGGATCATTTAGAACTGCATGGATTCTCAGACGCATCAAAAGATGCTTACGCTGCCGCCATTTATGCTCGTGTAGTTTCAGTCGATGGAGACGTCCAAACCAACTTAATAATATCCAAAACTCGTGTCGCCCCGATCAAGGCACTTACAATTCCAAAGTTAGAGCTGAACGGTGCTATATTACTCGTCAGAATGCTAAAACTGACATTAGAATCGCTTAAGCTATCAAAAGAACCAACGATTTACCTATATACCGACTCAACAATTGTATTACAATGGATATCAAAACCACCAAAGATGCTTAAGCCATTCCAAGCAAACCGTGTTGCGGAAATTATGTCTACCACTAACCGAAGTCAATGGCATTTTGTACCAGGCAGTGACAACCCGGCCGATAAATCAACCAGAGGGATCGCTCCTGAAGACCTAGTCAACGAAGCAATATGGTTCAAGGGTCCAAAATTCTTACATAAGTCTCCGCTAGTACTACCTGCATCCCCTAAAATCGAAAATTCAGAAAATTTACAAATCATTTCCAACTTTATTACAGCCGATCAAAATCATGAGATTATTAAGGAGTTGATTTCTAGATTTTCAAGTCTACGTACATTAACCCACGTATTAGCATTTATTCTACGCTACAAAAACAATCTTCAATCAAGGAAGATAAAGCGTAGATTCGGGCTTAATTTATCAGTAGACGAGGTATTAGTCGCTGAATTTTACCTATTTCGATTCGTTCAGTACGAAACATATACAGTCGAAATTAACATATTATTGAATCATAAATTAATCCCAAAATACTCAAAAATATTTTCTCTTTTTCCATATATCGACAACCATGGTGTGATGCGCATGAGAGGACGTTTGGAAAACGCAAGCATGGACCATGATGCCAAACATCCTATTATACTACCACATAACCACATCATTGTTGAGAGAATCATCCGTGAACTTCATCATAGGAATCTGCATGCTAGTCACAAGTTGTTATTGACCATGGTTAAACAACGATTTTCAATTCCACGGGTGAAAAATTTAATAAAACGAGTAATTCATTTGTGCTTCACCTGCCGACGATTCAACGCCAAACCAGAACAACAACTAATGGGACAACTTCCTGCTTGTCGTGTCAACCAATCAGTTAGAGCTTTTATCGAAGTTGGAATCGACCTAGCTGGTCCCTTTTCTCTCAAAACGTACAAGGGCCGAGGCGCTAAATCCTATAAGGCATATTTAGTCGTGTTTGTATGTATGGCAACCAAGGCCACTACGTTAGAAATTGTCACAGACATGACGACTGATGCTCTTATTGCATCCCTGAAACGCTTCAGTGCAACCCGAGGATTACCCCAACATATATATTGTGATAACGGCACCAATTTAGTCGGGGCAAGGCGCGAGCTTCAGTATTTCTACCAAAAATTTATGGATGAAGCCCAACAAAACCAAATTCAAGCATGGTGCATTGACAATCGCATCCAATGGCATTTTATCCCTCCTGGTGCTCCTACATTTGGCGGTTTATGGGAAGCCACCGTCAAATCCTGTAAATACCATTTACGTCGAGTGATTGGAGATGCCCTATTTACTTATGAAGAATTCCTGACCATTACAAAGCAAATCGAAGCCCTATTAAATTCCAGGCCGTTGGGTGAACTCCAGGAAGAGGAATGGAACCCTTTAACCCCTGCACATTTCCTGATTATGCAACCATTAACGATGCTACCTGAACCTAACCTTCAACATTTAAAGATGTGCAATTTAAGTCGATGGCAGTTAATCCAACAGTTAATTCAAGGATTTTGGAAGCAGTGGTCACAAGAGTACGTCACCTCCCTAAATAAATATTATAAGCGGCATGCTGAAAATCATCAATTCACAATAGGAGACCTTGTTTTGCTTCGGGACCAGAATTTACCACCCACCAAATGGCCGCTCGCCAGAATTTATGAGCTCCACCCTGGGAACGACCAACTAACCAGAGTTATATCTATTAAATTACCCAACGGAACCATCCTTAAACGCCCTATTTACAAACTTTGTCTTTTGCCTAAAGTTGACTCTATCGAGTCAACGGCGGCGGTATGTTTAAACTAATTTATTAATCTCAATTTCTTGTCGCGCAATCCAACCAACATTTTACCTGACCGTCAACGAGTTAATTACCACTACTATGTATATCATTATTATTTAACAATTTACCAATTATTGTATATAACGCGCATAGACGTTTCTAGATAAGCTATTGTATTTGCATTTTTTTTTCTATTCTATATAACATTATTATTATTCTATGTATTGATTCCCTTACTTTTAGAAATTACCTATTAATTTGTATTACTTATTGCATTATATACATTACAATTATATTTCCCCTTACCATTATTATATTCAATTATGTACCGCTTATATACCATACTTTCTCTGTTTTTAATATTTTTAAAATAAATTATCAGTTCACGTCCATCCACCAACCAAAAACCTACAACCAACCCAACTTTAAATAAGTACCCATTTAATCAACAAAATCATAGTTGTAATTTTTGTTAAAATAAATAATTGTTTTTGAAGTGCGGGTTTTCATTTTTTCCTTGTTATTGTGAGTGGAATGTATAACCATTCCTAGGTTATACACACATAATTTGAAATACTTTCCAGACATGACACTTTAAAGGTTCAATTTATACAATTTTTCTAATTTTACATGGGCTTTTCATTCGAACGAATTTTCCCGAGCTCCCCACATGTACCTTGCCCTGATAATTTTTCTAGGAATAACTGTTGGGTAGGCACATAATTTGAAATACTTTCCAGACATGACACTTTAAAGGTTCAATTTATACAATTTTTTTAATTTAACATGGGCTTTTCATTCAAACGAATTTTCCCGGGCTCCCCACATGAAACTTGCCCTGATAATTTTTCTAGAAATAACTGCTGGTTAGACACAATAATTGAAATATTTTCAGACATGACACTTTAAAGGTTCAATTTATACAATTTTTTTAATTTTACATGGACTTTTGATTCAAACCAATTTTCCCGAGCTCCCCACATGAAACTTGCCCCGATAATTTTTCTAGGAATAACTGCTGGGTAGGCACATAATTTGAAATACTTTCCAGACATGACACTTTAAAGGTTCAATTTATACAATTTTTTTAATTTTGCATGGGTTTTTCATTCGAACGAATTTTCCCGAGCTCCCCACATGAAACTTGCCCTGATAATTTTTCTAGGAATAACTGTTGGGTAGGCACATAAATTGAAATACTTTCCAGACATGACACTTTAAAGGTTCAATTTATACAATTTTTTTAATTTTATATGGGCTTTTCATTCAAACGAATTTTCCCGAGCTCCCCACATGAAACTTGCCCTGATAATTTTTCTAGGAATAGCTGTTGGGTAGGCACATTAATTAAAGTACTTTCCAGACATGACTCTTTAAAGGTTCAATTTTTACAATTTTTTTAATTTTACATGGGCTTTTCATTCAAAGGAATTTCCCCGGGCTCCCCACATGAAACTTGCCCTGATAATTTTTCTAGGAACAACTGTTGGGTAGGCACACTTATTAAAATACCTTCCAAACATGACACTTTAAAGGTTGAATTTATACAATTTTTTTAATTTTACATGGGCTTTTAATTCGAACGAATTTTCCCGAGCTCCCCACATGAAACTTGCCCTGATAATTTTTCTAGGAATAACTGCTGGGTAGGCACATAATTTGAAATACTTTCCAGACATGACACTTTAAAGGTTCAATTTATACAATTTTTCTAATTTTATATGGGCTTTTTATTCGAACGAATTTTCCCGAGCTCCCCACATGAAACTTGCCTTGATAATTTTTCTAGAAATAACTGCTGGGTAGGCACATAATTTGAAATACTTTTCAGACATGACACTTTAAAGGTTCAATTTATACAATTTTTCTAATTTTACATGGGCTTTTCATTTGAACGAATTTTTCCGAGCTCCCCACATGAAACTTGCCCTGATAATTTTACAAGCGATAACTGTTGATAAGTCACACTAATTGAAATACTTTCCAGACATGACACTTTAAAGGTTGAATTTATACAAATTTTTTAATTTTATATGGGCTTTTCATTCAAACGAATTTTCCCGAGCTCCCCACATGAAACTTGCCCTGATAATTTTTTTAGGAATAATTGTTGGGTAGGCACACTAATTGAAATACTTTCCAGACATGACACTTTATAGGTTGAATTTATACAAATTTTTTAATTTTATATTTAGCTTTTCTGATGAAATTTTAAGTGTAATTCATATGGTAAACAGTGACAAACCAAAATGAGCCTTTTTTCAGCTGTAAATTCACTTCATGAAAATACCAGTTTCTAGGTTGTTTTGTTATTTTTTCATTTTATTTAAAATATGTTTCGGCTGAAATATGTCGGCTGGTAACTTTCGGCTGATATAGCCAAGACACTAACTGCATTACCGACATTTTATATCTTTCGGCTGAAAACTTTCGGCTAACTTTAACAAGGTAAGTGTTAGGCCATATGGAATTAGACATCGTCAAACTCTTGGCATTTTTTGGTATCCAACATCAGGTTTACATTTTTTGTCAATTTTAACCACAATTCCACCGTGTCGAAGCGAGCGATTTTTTTTTCTCAAATTGCCATAATTGCCGTATTGGGGAAATTATTTAATTCAAATTTTATGGTAGTTTAAACTGAATTGGTACTAATCGCATCCGCAACATTTACACATGTGTACTGCGGGAAATACACCGACAGAGTCTCAGCATCCTAAATAAATTCCGATTCCGCCGATGCTAGCAAACGTGCCTATCGTGCTGTACAGTACATTCGCGGCGAATTCATTGATGGGCGATAGAATCGATCATTCTTGTGTGACCATTGTAACAGTAGAGTATCAAAATTAAATTATACCTATACGTCTTCCGAATCAGAATTAATGAAATTTTTAAGCCAGGAAGAGTTGGAAGTAGAATTTATGGTACGGGATATTGTAAAAAATCGGCAGGGTGCTGAATAGTTACTAGTAGACTCTTTAAGGCGGGAACGAGACGACACAAAATGTAGACCTAAAGTAAGTCATGTCATTACATCTCCAGAATTAGAACGAGACTTGCGTTTTGCTAAATCTC
This sequence comes from Tipula vernalis, assembly GCA_958295665.1. NCBI lineage: Eukaryota > Metazoa > Arthropoda > Insecta > Diptera > Tipulidae > Tipula > Tipula vernalis. The sequence goes on along the minus strand of OY282559.1, from coordinate 84,552,104 downwards.
AAGAAATTTCCAAACTTGTGTCAGATTTGTCTCACGAATTTTCTTCACTTCAAGTTAAGCGGTTATTAGCAATGTCATCCCATTATTTAAATCGCGCTATACGTTTGCATAACACTCATGGTGAGCTCCCAAGCTTGAAAATAATTATTAAACAATTACAAAGACACGTATGTCGGTAAACCTGTATCCGAATGCAAGTGCTGGGCAAATGCATTCGGAAAGAGAAACACCCAGACCGATAGATTAAGTGAACACAAGAACCGATCCAAAATAGATTCTTTAATAAATATTTCGAACAATAATCCACACCATAATAAGTCATCGTTTTCTGATTGTATTAGTAACCTTCTAGTCAGAAATTTTACAGATTCTGAGCTACATAACCGTCCATCTAAATCCCAAATTAGTAATAAACGACAACAACGAATTGTAAAATATTTTCGACAACTGAAAACATTATTAAGAGAAATCTCAGCGACCTCAATGCAAGATATCAAGAGTAGTAAGACCGATCCTCGTCCTTACGTAACTATTTTTCTTTGCAGTAAACCTATCACAGGACTCCTTGATTCTAGAGCGTCGATAAGTATATTGGGAAAAACTGTTTAAATTTTTTAGAAGAAAATCATCTAACGTTTAAAAGATTCCGTTGTTCAGTGAAAACAGCCGACGGTACGGCAAATAATATAGTTGGATACATCAATGTGGGTGTTAAATATGACAATCGCGAAGAAATAGTTCGTTTTTACTTAGTCCCTTTAATTAATTAATTTTTGGGAAGCATTCACTAAGTGAAATAAAACACTTGTTTCCGTCGTCAACCAGAGTTGGTTTAGGAAGTACAAATCTCGAAGAATATATACAGTAATTGATGTTGGTGATACAGCTCCCATCAAACAACGGCACTACCCAATATCAGCAGCTGTTGAAAACTTGGTTTATGCAGAGTTGGACAGAATGTTAGAGCTAGGGGTAGTTGAGAAGAGTCATGGTGCTTGGAGTTCTCCAGTTGTTCTTGTTCGCAAAGCAAATGGGAAATTCCGATTATGCCTAGACTCACGCAAATAAACGCAGTTACCAAAACGGATGCGTATCCTCTCCCATTAATAGATGGATTATTGGGTAGACTGCAAGCCATTAAATTTATCAGTATCATCCCGAGGGTTAACCGCGTTTACTGTTGCCGGAAAACCACTCGACCATTTCAAAGGACTTTGTATTGCTGCCCATAGATTCTGTAGACTCATGAACAAAGTGATTCCTCATAGATTTCATGGTCGTATATTTGTCTACCTGGACGACCTACTGATAGTTTCTGAATCTATCGAGGAACACTTCAATTTGTTGCGCCTAGTAGCAACGAGATTATCTGAAGCTAAACTGACTATTAATCTAGACAAAAGCCACTTCTTAATGAAGGAGATAAAGTATTTGAGATTTCTAGTTGGAGGAAAAGTGTTACGAGTTGATCCTGACAAAGTTGATGCAATCCAAAAGTTTCCAGCTCCTTCAACTGTCAAGCAGACTAGAAAACTCCTTGGTACCCGGAATGACAAAAGAGGTGCATGATTATATATCTACATGTGTTGTGTGTAAGAGTACGAAAGCTCCTAACATAATTTTAAGACCAATAATGGGTGCATATCTGAATGGGAACCCTCCTTGGCAAAGGATATACGTAGATCTTTTGGGTCCTTATCCTAGATCACAGAAAGGAAATACAATTCTTCTCATTGTCTTGGATCAACTAACAAATTTCTCTTAAAACCACTTTCGAAGTGAACTACCATAAAAGTTGTTGATTATTTGAGAGAAGATGTTTTTCCTCTATATGGTGTCCCTGAGTATAACTATTCTGATAATGGTGCAGAATTCGTTAGTAAAGAATTTAAAGAGATGGAACGTTACTACGGAATCAAACATAAAACTATACGGGATTATATTCGCCACAATTCAACGCTTCAGAATGAGTTAATCGCACTATATTAACAGCCGTACGTTTATATTTACATGCTCCATTAGAGATATTATTAATTTATGAATAAAATATTATGTATAACGGATAATCAACATTTAGTCGGATACAGCCTAAAGCATTAAGATGGCAACATGGGTTTCTAAACATTTTTTCTATCGAAACCATATAACTAAAAGAACTATAAGGACGATTGCTCATACTTTCCATTGTAAAATGGGGCACCGACATATTGTCATATTTTTAAGGTTACTGGGTAATTATATAGATGTCGCACCAATCCGCCAATCGTCAAATTTTAAATGTTAACGAAACATTTTTTGTATTTTTACTTGTTCGCCATTTGTCATTATACAAAGTCATAGTATTTTCGATTGTTGTGTTTCGTGTTTATAAAAATTTAAAAAAAAAACTGTTTTTTTCAAAACTAGGTAAAATATTGAGTGCATTTTAAATTGAGTATTTTATGTGTGAAAATATTGCAAAACAATTTGTGTATACAACCAATGTTATTAATTTCAACAAAAATAAATTGAACATGCCTCGAATGTGTTTCAATTGTTCATCGCAGACTAATTTGCATACGTAAGTAAAATCCTAATTTCTAAAAATATATGTACACATTAACTTTAACCTTAATTTTCTCTAGATTGCCTGCAGCATTACGAGAAAAATGGCTGCAAATAATTCCAAATATAACAACATCTGATGTGACGGCCCAATTTAAAGTCGTTGAAGTTAGCCCGAAATCTCAGCCCGAAATATTTGGTTCGTTTCTCGACTAAAGTGTAACTATCCGGAAAAAGTGTAAAAGTTGAATAAAATGTAGCCCCATCCCGAAAAAAATGTTTACTGATAAAATGTGAAAAATTCGAGATAAATCTAATAATAATCGAAATAAAATCATAATGATTTGTTTACAAGTAACCATCCTCAGATTCGTATCATGGGGACATAGTACTTTTTTTAAGATTTCTTTGTAGTGTAGCGTAAGACACGTCTCATAATGAAATTTTGTCATTTTTGATATTTTTTGGAGCCAATACTAGAGATTTATCCAAGCAGTGGAGTATACGGCCAGGTAGAACAAGTCAATACCAAGTTACCATCACCCGCTCAGATTCGTATCATGGGGACATAGTACTTTTTTTTAGATTTCTTTGTAGTGTAGTTTAAGACACGTCTTATAATGAAATTTTGTTATTTTTGATATTTTTTGGAGCCAATACTACAGATTTATCCAAGCAGTAAGTGGAGTTTATCCAGTAGCGATGACCACTCTTATCTTATAGGAAATTAAATGTGGCTTTGATCAGTGCTTATTAACTAATCAACAAGTCGAAACAATGTAAAAACATTGTTGTTGGTTTTGATACTACAACAATAAAAACGAAAAGAGAAAAATGAAATTTTTTCAGGAGTATATACAGGAATTTTTTTTTTCGTTGTTTGTCATTACCTATTCAGACTTTGTGCTATACGTTTTGATTGAGTTGATTGTGTATTTTTGTGATTTAACCGTTTTTCAGGGAAATAAAAAGTTTTTTTTAAAACTATCTACCTTTGCATTAAATTTGTTTTGCATATACATATACCTGACCTTTGCTTTCTCTTGGACATCCGATACAACTTTTTAATATTTTAGTTTAGAGCCATTTGGTTTTTTTGTGTTTTTTCTTGTGTGATTTTTTGTATATTTTTTTTTTATTGTATTATTTATATAATACGTAAATAAAATGGGTTCGAAACGATACAACTACAGAAAGAAAAGACATAGCCTTAATGAGGAAATTCTGGAAAGTGCTTTGCAATCATTGTCACTTTCACATTACAAAGTGACGAAAGCTGAGACAATGGAAATGAAATTGCTGTGCCAGGCGCTTCAAGTTAAAAATAATAAAAGTAATCGAAGTTTCATATATAATATATGGTGCTCGAAACTGCGAACGAAATTAAATTTTTCTGCTAGTTTAAATTCCAACATTGGTTTAAAAGAATCTTTACAAGGTAAAAAAGTGACTAACATCATGTGTAATGATGCTGATGTTACTTCCCGTTCAAATTATCTATTTTATTCTGGATTACTTGGTAATACTGCATTCGCAAATAACAATCGTCCCACTTTAACAGATATCGAGCTAATAATATCTACTAATTATTTAAATTATAACATTGATAATAACTTGCTATTACCTAACAGTACAATCCAACCATCTGAATCTATAAAGATTCTTTCCGTAGAAATATTGAAGCCACCATATACTATAGTTAATTTACCGATGAGCGAGACCCCGCCATTTTGTGACGTAATTAATTTTGAGCAAATTACTAAAACTCGTGAAAATTTTAAAGAGAATCCTGAAAGGTTAGAAGAATCCATTGTACAATATATTAATCCCGATAGAAATCAATTGCAAGAAGTAGGTTGCACACCTCCACAGATTTCGAAGTTAAACTTGATAAACGTATCGGTTAGAAAACCCAAAATTTTTCTCCCCAAAAATATTAAAGGTTATAATTTACTGGATTATCAGGTGGAAATTTCTAAAGAGATTTGGAAAAGGATATTTAATATGAATGAAAGGAAACTGGATGCGTACCATTATACCTATCATATTTCATCGCAGTTAATTCGGCTATCTGGTTGTCTAATTAACATTAAGGGGTACGACGTATCTCAAACTCATTTAACGATTAGGGCTTACTGTGGTCACCACAACCAAAAACAAGCATGTCGAAAATATAAGTTGATTAACTCAAACCTTTTATTAGGAATATTTAAAGTATACAGTACAAATGAACCGATATTCCATCCTTTTAAAAAATTTCAACATACATCGAAATATCAGAGAGACATGTATAAAGCAAAATTAGTCCGAAATAATGTCGAGATAGTTTCAGAAAATTTGGTCAACGAAGAGGACTTAGAAGTTTTTGATAAAACTAACACGGCGATTTGTTTAAAAGGTGGACGAGTTTTAAACAAAATAAGGTCAGAAAGCCTATTGTCTAATGACAATAATTCAGATGACATAGAAGATGTACATTTGGAAAAAGAAAAAACTGATCTGAATACTGAGGAAATGTTCATTAAGCAAGTAGGTAAAAACCCATTCTGCATTACAACATGTTCTAAAAACCAATGTTTAGTTCTTAAACAGATTAAGGAACAAGGCAATGGTGAAGAAATAACTGCTTATTTAGATGCTACGGGTGGTCTTGTCCGAAAACCCTACAAAACTTGCAAATCAATATTATACTATGCTCTCATTATACCAATAAAGACTCAGAAAATATGCACAGCTACGCCTTTTCCGCTTTGTGATATGATAAGTTCTAGCCATAATACCAGCAGCATTGGAAATTGGCTTAGAGAATATCGATTACATGTGGAAGAAAATCTAAAGAAATGGCCCATTTTCAACACAGTTGTAGTAGATTTCTCTTACGCGGAGATCCATTCTGTTCTAGATGCGTTTAATAGGATGGATTTGATAGAATATTTAAATGTTTCTTACATGTGGGCTGACGGTAACTACTCAAAGTCACCAACGAAATTTGTGAAAATACATTTGTAATGTTCTCACATGTCACATACCATTGCAAGAGACGTACACAAATATTATGAGAAATACCCACAAATACACAAATTTCTTAAAGAGACTATGGCTTCTGTGATTGTCGCCAATAACTATCAGGAAGTTAAGCAAATTTGGCGTAAATTTGCAATTTTATTAACATCTAAATATATCACGATTGATGTTAAAGAGGCGTTTGAAAGTTTAATTGCCTTGATTACATTGAATAATGAAGAAAGTAGGTTAAATTTAAATATTCAATCAGAAGATACAAATATTTATGTTGAAACAGCCAAAAAGGATTTGTCCTGTCCACTTTATACACAGAGCCCATTTTATTGTGATTTGTATGATATTAGTAATAACCTAGATTTAACTAAATCGGATGGTATCGATGAACGACCTATCAATAATTTTTATAATTTACAATTTCACACTGTACTTTTAAAAAAATATGTGACAGTGCTACCATTATTTACTGGAATACTGCGCAGCGGAAGTCGATTGAGTAATGGTCACGTAGAAAATTACTTTGCGTTGTTAAAACGAAGATTCTCAGTATCGAGCCGTACTCTTGAGTTAGGCAAAATGCCTTTAAAGGTTGGTAGTTTTGTTAGAGATTTAAACCAACGAAATAAAACGATTTGTAAAGAAGTATTTTATTCTGTTCCAAAATATTCCTTAAAATCAGAAGAAACAAAGATATCACCTAAAAATAGTGATCGGAATCTTATGGACGTGCAAAGCAGCGTTTCGGTTTGGAAAAGGACGAATTCACATGCAACACCTATAAGTAGTAAAAAGAAAAAATCCAGTTTTGACTTCACATTTGCTAAATCTTTTAAGGGGTTAACAAATATCGATCAAGACATTGCTGCAATGGCGACTTTAAGTCAAGATTGCATGGAAACACCGAAAAGGACAAAAATTATACAGCCTAAATCTATTTGGAAGAGACCGGCAACTGCAAAGTTACCATTAATAAGAAATGCTCTTCAAACATGCAACTTTTATAAAAATTCATGCGCAGTAGATTCTACTTTTGAAGCAATCGGGTTATCTCTAAACGACGATGCAAGTTTTATAAACAATTTGGAAAATGGACGTATAAAATTTTTTCTGCAATCATTAATAAGGAATGATTTAGATTAAGTTTATAAAATTCGGAAAGAAATTTTAGTCGAAATGTCGGGATTTGAATCAGATTGTACTACTGAGGTTTTTAATGTATGTAAGAACATATTTGAAAAACTACCAAGTTTACTGGTAACATTAAAATGTTGCAATCAAAAATGTTTATTACAAGAGCAAGAAAGGCGGCCACTTCTTTATTTGAACTTAAACTTATGTCAACAGGCAGGTATCTCAAATATTGAAAATTGTTTGGAAGAAATCCCACAAAAAACATGTAAAGTCTGTTTTCAAACGATGTTTCCCACAATAAACTCCTATGGAAATATAGTTTGTCTCGATACAGAATTATTCAGCGATACTTCAGTGAAATTATCAGAGATACCTGCAACCATAAAACTAAATAACGAAACATATCAAGTTTCAGCATTAATAAGCTTCATTCACGATGGTGCAGTTTTTAAATACCCAAAGTCGTTGGAAGGTCATTACATTTCCTACGGCATTCGAAATAAGAAATGGGAAAAATACGACGACTTGTGTACCTATGTACCAATAATACGCAATCCACATTTGGAGGAAATCAAACCCCAAATAATATTATATACCAAAAAATAAATAATTATATAAATTCGAGGGGGTGATGGTTTCTTGGTATTGACTTGTTCTACTTGGCCGTATACTCCACTGCTTGGATAAATCTCTAGTATTGGCTCCAAAAAATATCAAAAATGACAAAATTTCATTATGAGACGTGTCTTACGCTACACTACAAAGAAATCTTAAAAAAAGTACTATGTCCCCATGATACGAATCTGAGGATGGTTACTTGTAAACAAATCATTATGATTTTATTTCGATTATTATTAGATTTATCTCGAATTTTTCACATTTTATCAGTAAACATTTTTTTCGGGATGGGGCTACATTTTATTCAACTTTTACACTTTTTCCGGATAGCTACACTTTAGTCGAGAAACGAACCAAATATTTCGGGCTGAGATTTCGGGCTAACTTCAACGACTTCCAATTTAGACTTTGCTCCCTCTATTTCGACGAGAAGTATTTTTTAACCACTAGTAATCGACTTACAAGAGACGCAGTGCCATCTAAATTTTTATTGGATAATCGATGGTAATAACCTGTTTTGTGTTATATATGAATATATGTACTCGTATGTATAAAATAAATATTTATTTTCGTTACAGGTGTATAATAGAATTGAGATCTGCACCTAATTCTCCAGTGCACACGGTAATAGCGAAATTCAAATTGAAATGGAAACAGACGAAAGAAAGGAGCATTCTTTTTCTATTGCACAAGTAGCTCAGACAAGTGAAAATGCATCGTCAACCGCAAATATTGGTATTCGTAAAAAATTACGATACTCTGGTGATATAGATTTATCCATTAACTATACACCACGAACGACCAGGAAAGCACTCGTTAAATGCATGGAAGACCTCGACAAAATGCGCAAAAGCAAGAAGCAATTATACTATAAGTATAATCGATTGAGAACCCAATTCGAAGATTTGGAAGGATTTTTAAAGAAATTGGAGGACATACCACGGCATTTCATTTTACTAGACGATTACGATTATGGTCTCTTTATGGGATGTTATTTAGCCCAAGTTTTGAAAGAGACAAGGATATTTTTTGTCAAACCAATCAGAAGTAAATAGCATTCTTATTTTTGAAATCTTATCTAATTAAAGTTTTAATTTAGGTTTCAAGGAATTAATTATCATGTGACATGACACGACTATTGTCACTTCACATGAAGTGACACGTCTGGGAATCGAGCTATAAAATGTTTGATAATTTAATCAAAATATTATCAAAATCTAAAATTAATTTTTGTTTTTTCTTATTTAATAGATTATTCGCCAAGATCAATCTTTTCTCGATGAGTTAAAGGGCGGAAAACAGTTTGGTAAATACACACCAAAGCTCCGCCAGTTTGCCATGACAATGTCATTCTTTTCAACAAGTGGATATGAGCACCTACGAAATTTAAAAAAAAATGAAGTAAGCCTGCCTCATATTAGAACCATACGTCAGTGGTACCAAAACACCTCAGGTGGTCCTGGAATAACCGTTCAGGCAGTGGAAGCCATAAAAGACTGGGATAATAAGAATAAGACGTTTCTGGTATACGTTGACTACGGTGCAGGCTGTATGGATCACAATGCAGATGACGAAGAAACTTTAGCGAACAATGCTTTAGTATTTTTCCTGTGCGCTGTGAATATCAAATTTAAAGTACCTACAGCGTACTTTTTTATTAGAACATTAACCGCACAAGAAAGAGTTCATATAGTCAAATTCGTTATTTCACGATTACGAGAAGATTGAAATTCTAAAATAATTCGCTTAACTAGCGACGGGCTAATGGCAAACTTGACTATGGCCAAATTATTAGGCGCCGAACTCCCAGAAAGGCCTTATTTTTATTTACCACCTGTAAATGAAAAAATTATTATATTTTTGGATAATTGCCACATTTTAAAGCTAATAAGAAACCATTTCAAATTAAAAGGTAAATTTTACTATGAAAATGCTACATAAAATCCAACAGGAACAAAATCTGGCACTTGCACCAAAAATAAATGCGACGCATGTGCATTTTGAAAACTCTATTATTCCAGTGAAATATGCGGTGCAGGTGTTCATTATTTGCAAAAAATGGATCCAAATTTTAAAAATTGTAAAGCCACTGCAAATTTTTTAAAATTAATGAACGATTGTTTCGACACTTTAAATAGCAATAATTTAGCAGCTAAATATTTTTATAAAAGACCGCTGTCTAAGAAAACATTTGATTTATTTTATATAAAATTAAACTCTTTAAAAAATCTAATTATTAATTTGCAATATTTTAACGTTAAAAGTGATAAAATATCGAAAGTTATTAATAGCAACTTTAAAACAGGTTTTTTGGGTTTCTTAATAAATTTTGAAAGTATTAAAATAATTTATAAAGATTTAATTGAAAGTGATAAATTAGATTTTATAAATACTTACAAATTTAGTCAAGACCTTCTTGAACTATTTGTCGGGTTGATTCGATATCGAACGGGAAGGAATGATAACCCTTCCTGCAAGCAATATTATGGCGTCTTATAAACGTTTAATCTTAAATAAGACGATTAAATCGCAGGGAAATGGAAATGTGACTTCGCCCGATATCTTAACAGTATCCTCGAAAATCAAAAAATCTAATTTTGAACTAACAAAGACAACAGAGGAAACGGAATCATTAGATTTGATTGATATACTATAGATCTAGATGAATATTCTTACGATATTTTGAGTTATTTAGCAGGATATATCCAAGCAGTTCAACTCAAAAAATATCTTCAATGTAAAGACTGTTTGAATGTGATAAATTAACAAATAATTTGAATTTTATCAATCTAAAAAAATGGGGTAATCTAATTACTCCCACTAAATTTGTATACGATATTGTTTGTGAATGTGAAAAATCGTTCAAAATTTATGTAGGTGAATACGACCAAAAATATATTTACAATAAATTAGTTTTACGAACTTTAGAGCAAGTTGTTGGAATTAGTTTCTTAAATTATTGTAGTGACGATATTTATGCTTGTTGGGTGCATACAATATAATCGTATGTAACTTCATTTTACATGAAGTATTAATAATATAGTCGTAGTAAAAACCTTGTTAGTGATGGACGGATGAAGTTTCCGGTTATCTAAAACGAATAGTAGAGGTGTGATTATTATATCTGAAATAAAATACATAAAAATATAATCCATCGAATTGTTTTATTTAATATTATTCATTAAAAATAACAAATTGGTAGCAGAGCGTAGTTAAAGATAATAATAAAAGTGAATAATATTAATAATAATACTACTAATAATAAAAATAAAAAATTGGAGTTATACAACAAAATAGAAATGTTGAACAGCGTGAATTTCGCGATATGGAATATTAAAATGGAGGCATTATTAGATGCGAAATTATTATTTGAGGACAAAATAATCAACGATGAACCGATTATAGATAAAAATAATCAAGAAAGCAAAACAAAACATTCCGAATGGGTTAAAAAAAACAAAGAAGCATTAAGTTTAATTTTGTTAAGTTTAGCGGCAGATCAAGCGTTAGCGTTCAGCGGGATACGAAGTTACATCCGCATCATCCAACAACACATGTTAATCCTAACACGAATCAATAATATAATCAATGTTATCAATACAATATATTGTATTACATAGTATATATTGTATTCATACATAAATATAATTTTTAAAGATAAGATTAAAGCAATATTTTATCAACAGAAAAATAAAATAAAAACAATAAAACCCTTTTTGTGATCATGCATATCAACAGAAAAATAAAATATAATAATCATACCATATATTACATAAACACAATCTTTTCATTATTGTATAATCTCATATAAATACTCTCATATAATATAATTAGTTGTTCATTCCTTTTTCAAACATTATACAGTTTAAGTGAAATAAAGTACAAACAAAAAAAAAACGAATATTATATTATTTTTTTATTTAAATACCACATTACGCTGAAAAAAAATAACATTGGTCGCTCCGTAAAAAAATAAATTTATTATATCGGCCACAAACCACGATATAATTGGCGCAGTTTCGGAAAAGTGTTAAAATCAGTGTAAATAAGTAAAATAAATTGTTGGACACAGCCCCACCAGTGGCAAGCACAACGATTATAATACAAAAGTTTAAATAAAAAAAAACCAACACAAAATTTGGACAACGTATCCTGTGACTGATCACCACGAAAATATGAAGTTCATTTTAATATTCATGTAAGTAATTTCCATTTCCATTTACTTATTACTAACAAGTGAAAAGTGTTGATATTCTGTATAAAATTCTGTAAAAAAAAGGGGTAACCCGACAATTAGAATTAATGTCATCGTAGTCTTTCGAAATTTTAACGCGTATAAAAATCAAAATTTCAATAGGCCTGTGAAAAACAGAATAACCTATTATTATAGAGCGGTAAGAAAATTGCCACAACTCTTAAAATTTACCAATTTAGTAAATTGGAAACCTCAAATTCTTTGAATTATTAATTAGATAAATGTCTGATCCTCTAAAAATTAAATTAGAAATATTAAAAAATTACCTACAAAGTTTAAAGAAAAAATCATTAGCAAAACGGACTTCAGAAGACATTGCTAAAATTGCCAAGACCGAAAAAAATAATAAATCAGTTAAAAGAAAAATTTGGAATCAAAACTAATAAACAAATAAATCGAAATAAAAACGAAATTACCATGGCACCTGATCCGAACTCCTCAAATCAAGATCTATCTAGAGTAGCTAATCAGAGTAATAAAAATAGTGAAATTATAACACCGATTAATAAAGTTGAAGAAGTAGTAAATTTATTTAAAGTAAATAGTATTACTAGGGAAATTCAATACTTCAATGGAAACAGAAACGAAGTTTACTCATTCATTCAAACAGTAGAACAGGTACTAAATCATTGCTATATGATAAAAGATACACAAGAATACGAAATTATTATAGAAAATATCAGGAACAAAATTCAGGGAAAAGCAAATGAATCTTTAGTAACGTATAACGTGCCAACAGATTGGCAAGAAATAAAAAATCATTTAATAAACAAATACTCCGATACTAGAGATATTGTAACTCTAGAACTAGAATTATTCAGTTTAATACAACAAAATTTAGAGCCGTTAGTTTTATATAATAAAATTGTCTCAATTAATGCACTAATTGCTAACCAAGTAACAATGCAACATGAAGACGAGGATGTCAGAGAAGCATTTCTCTCAACATACAGAGACAAATGCCTAAATATTTTAATAAATGGTATCAAAGAACCATTTAAAACAACACTATGCGCACGAGCTCCAAAATCATTACTCGATGCAAACAATATAATTCATGAACAGTTAAATATTCAAAATTTATTATGATTTAAAGTGGTTAATTACCCAAAATATCAAATTCCTCAACATAGAAATTTTCATCAAGGTTTCCAAAGACCTCAATTTCAAAAAAATTATAGACAATTACAATTCAATGATCAATTTCAAACCCCAAGGTTTAATTACCAAAATTCATCATTTAGGAACAATTATCCTAATCAAAACAATTTTCCCCAAAATCAAAATTTTTATCGTAATTCTTATAATAAATATCAAAAAAATAATTATCGTAATTTGCCTCAAATAAAACAGGAACCCCAAAATGGTCCACAAAATAACTCTCAATCAACAACTAGAAATTATAATCTAGATCAAAATATTCAAACAATTACATTCCCTCCAGAGGAAAATTTTCAAATACAAGCCTTGGAACAAGAACAAAATTAAAAGATCTACTATTTATAATCGTTACCATAAATTCACAACAAATTCGCTTATTGATCGATACCGGATCAAACAAAAACTACATAAATCCTGATTTTGTAGAAATACAAAACATCATTCCTAAAATAAAAATTATAAAATCCATTAATGGTTTTTCCCAAACAGAAGGAAAAACAAATATTAAATTTCTTGAATTCCCAATCTCTCTAGAATTCTACATTCTAGATTTAAAAGCCCATTACGATGGACTATTAGGATCCGATGGAATCCAACAATTAAATACTAACATAATATACACTGAAAAATTATTAATCAGTGACAATTTTAAATTCCCCTTATTAGATAAAGTAACTTCATGTATACCACCTAAAATGGTTTCACCACATTCCACAACTTACATTAAAATTCCAGTTACATTACAACAAGGAAATTTTTACCTAAATCCAATAACAATTAAAAATCATTTGTATATCCAAGAAGGAATATATTTTACTAAAAACTACGAAGCATATGTCGAAATCACAAATATTTCAAAAAATCCACAAACATTTTTTTTAATGAAACAATTAAATGTCGAACCATTACAATACGACATAGTAAATAACATAGAAATGATTGAAAATCCAGTTAATAAAATTAATAATAATTACAATATAGGAGATTGTAATAAATACGATAAACAACTTATAACAAATTTATTAAACAAATATCAATACCTTTTCTTCAATGAAGAACAAAATCTAACATGTAGTAACCAAATTAAACATGAAATTAAATTATTGTTTTGGAAGAGATCCATTTGTGTGTGCACTTTTATCACTTATTATTAATAAAAATTTTATAAAAATAAAATGAAATAAAACAATGAATATTTTTTCTTCTTAAAGTGATAATTTAAAATTTTATATATTTTTACATATACACGGACTAGTTTCGACCAACCAAGCTCTTTGTCAACAGTCTTAAATATTCTCTCGAGAATATTTAAGACTGTTGACAAAGAGCTTGGTTGCTCGAAACTAGTCCGTGTATATGTAAAAATATATAAAATTTGAAATTATCACTTTAAGAAGAAAAAATATTCATTGTTTTATTTCATTTTATTTTTATAAAATTTATAAAATTTTATTTATGAAATTAAAGTTTTAGATAATAAACCCAGTTTCCAGAGAGCATACAAATGTCCTCATACGCAAAAGGAAGAACTAAATAAACAAATAAATGATTTATTTAATCAAGGAATAATACAAAATAGTATATCCCCGTGGTCATCACCAGCATTTCTGGTACCTAAACATACTAAACCCGGATAACCAAAACAATTCCGTATGGTTATAGATTTTAGAAAACTCAACGAAAAAACGATAGAAGATAAATATCCCTTACCAAACATAAATGACACACTTGATAGACTAGGGAAAGCCAAATATTTTTCAGTAATAGATTTACAAGCAGGTTTTCATCAAATAGCCATGGAACCAAATTCCTTCGATAAAACAGCATTTTCAACAGATACAGGACATTTCGAATTTACTCAAATGCCTTTCGGTTTAAAAAATGCACCCTCAACCTTTCAACGGGTTATGAATAATATATTAGGCAACTTAATAGGTAAATGTGCAATCGTCTATATGGACGATATTCTCATATATAGTTCAAGTATAGAAGAACACATGAAACACATAGAAAGTATTTTGAAAAAATTAAAAGAATCTAATTTAAAAATAAAAATTGAAAAATCACAATTTCTTCAACAAAAAGTCAAATATCTAGGACATATGGTATCACCACATGGCGTGGAACCTAATCCAGAAAAAACAAAAGTAATTCAAAATTTTCCAATACCCAAAACTTACACACAAATTAAGTCCTTCTTAGGGTTAATGTCATATTATAGAAGATTCATAAAAGATTTCGCCAAAACAACGACCCCCTAACTAAATGTCTGAAGAAAGACGCAAAAATTGTCCATGACAAAGAATTTATAAATTGTTTTGAGAAATGTAAAACACTTCTCACATCTCATCCCATACTCCAATACCCAAATTTTGATAAAGAATTTATACTGACTACCGACGCATCAAATCTTGCATTAGGAGCAGTTCTCTCACAAGGTGAAATAGGAAAAGATTTACCTATTGCATATGCATCGCGAACTCTAAATAAAGCTGAAGTACATTATAGCACAATCGATAAAGAATGTCTAGCTATAGTCTGGGCAATTAAGTATTTCAGACAATACCTGTACGGTAAAAAATTTAAAATAATAACTGACCATAAACCACTAACATATCTATTTGGCTTGAAGGATCCAACATCAAAAATGATGAGATGGAAAATGGAATTAGAAAATTATAACTTTGAAATATTTTCCAAAAAAGGAACAGCAAATACAAATGCTGACTGCCTCTCACGAATAGAATTTAATGATATAAATAATTTTAAGAATAGAAACAAAGAATTTGAGCTAGTTAGTAAGACAAATAAAAATGAATTAATAATAAATACCCTTTCGACACAAGAAGATGCGAATGAGGATGATACTGAATTAAAAGAAAAAATTAATGAATTAAATAACATATGTTCCAAAGCAACACAACGCAATACTGACCATCATCACAAAACTATTTAATTTGAATTAAAACAATTTCATTTCATTTACAATTAGTAATTAATTAATTTTATTGTATATCTTAAATTTCTTTTTGGAACACTAACACATTTATATTATAAGTTAAATTGTTGTATTTGTTGATATCAGCTGTTCCAAATTAGCTAAAATAGAAAAGACCATTAATAGTATTAAAGTTAAGTTAATTTATAAATTATACACCTTTTTACATCTTTAATTATCTCAAATCAATAGTTCCATGAATTTGCACTATCCTTTATTTAATTTTCAGAGTAATTATTATATTATTTGACCACTTTATTTTCACTGCATTTTGAAATCAAAACTTTATTAGCTGTCAAAATAGCTACATACATATATACAAATATGTAACAATTATGTAATAGATTATTAAGATGAATTTATAATTATTGTTAAGGTATATTACCAATTTATAATTTGAAATATGTAATAACTTTAAAGTCCGCGCTATAATTTGTCGGTAAATAATTTTATGTACATCAAGAGATATTATAGCATAGTTTTTGACAAACTAAAATTCAGCAAGTCATTCGCTCTCTTTTTCATCATCCGTGGAAGCGACAACATCGATCTTATATAATTAAATATATAAATAAAAATTTGTTAAACCAAGAGGTGAAAATCGTATTTTCTTTAATTCGCCAAATCTACTGGATATTTATCTGCCGTATTACACTTCCTACCTTAATTATTGCCGATTTGGAATTCTGCGGTACGATATTGTACAACCACAAATTAGGCTGCATTGATAAAAAACAACATAGATATAGGCCAAATAAGCAAAGAAAAAAGAAAAAATTATATTATTCAAGAAACAAACAGATGTATAAACTCTTTCCCAAATCAATTATGGATTATAGTCGACGATAACCATAGTGTAGCGAAAGAAACCTTAACAATTATACATGAATCATATAAAAGAATTAAAGTTAGGAAAAATATATTCCATAAGGAAGATATAATAAACATATTTGCTAAATATTTAAGGTCAAAAAAAGTTACAATGCTATATTGTAATGATGAAAATTTTATCTTAATTAATCAAATCTTTAAACAACATTTTAAAGAGTCAAATTTAAAAATAATTCGTTCTAAAAAACTAAAAATAGATTTATCAGATGATATAAAGAAAGTTGAAGTAATAATTAAAACACATAATAATGGGCATCGTGGTGTTAATGAAAATCTCGCACATATTTCTCGCAAATATTATTTTCCTCTAATGAGAGAAACAATCACAAATTATATCTCACAATGTGAAATATGTAACTTAAACAAATACGATAGAAAAACTAATAATATCAAGTTTCTTTCAAGAAACAATTTCGCCAAATTCTCCCCTAGAAATAGGCATATGGACACATTTTCCATGAAAGGACATATTTTCTTAACTATCATTGACAAATTCTCAAAATATGCAATGATGGAATTTCTGAAAGACAGAACAACCTCAACAGTAATTCAAACCCTTGAACAGATATTTTCACGGGAAGGAATACCAAAACAAATTGTATTTGATAACGCAGGATCATTTACCTCAAACAAAATTAAAGAATTTTTTTCCGCATTTGACATTGAAACACATGTTACAACAGCAAAATCTTCAACGGGAAATAGCCCAATTGAACGTTTCCATTCCACAATCACGGAAATTAGTCGTATAATATTTTATGAAAATAAGACAGTAGAAATTATACCATTATTAAATACGTCTCTTTTAATTTACAATAATTCAATACATTCATCAATAGGTGTTAAACCATTCCAAATACATCGAGGTTATATGTTAATCAACAATTTACCCGATATAAATATAATTCCAACCTCAGATTATCTTAAAGAAACCAAAGATAAATATAACTCAATCAAAAATATTATGAGAGAATTTAATTTTAAGAATAAAAATAAAATATTAAATAGAATAAATAAGGATAGGATAGATCCCCAAACTTTTGAAAAAGATCAAATTATATTTGAAAAAATTAATACAAGAAATAAATTAAAACCAATAAACATCAAACATAAAGTCCTCCAAGATAATGGAATAACCGTTACCACTAATAAAAGAAAGGTACACAAAAGTAAAATTAAAAATTAAAATTATCATTACAGGTTACCAATCTGTATCCTGTCACAATCAATTGAAATATTTGACATGATAAACAACAAAGGTTTAATAACACTCGAGATAGCCGAGGCAAGAATAATAACATCATATAAAAAACTTATACATCTAATAGAATTACAAGATCTTAAATCAAATTTAGAAAATATTAACATTTCAATAAATTGGTTAGAAGAACTTATATTAATACCTAACAACTTTCCGAAAACAATAACGAATATAGCAAGACAAAAATACATACAACTTGAAAAAGATTTAAAATCAATTTTACCAATAACTCTAGAACGACCCAAACGAGGAATCTTTAACCCTCTAGGGACATTAATTAAATCTATAACAGGAAATTTAGATAATAACGATTTTGTATATTTGAAAAACGCAATAATGAAATTAGATAACGACTCATATACAATACACGAGCAATTTCAGGAACAAATAAAACTAAATCAAGACATGATGGACAGATTTGAAAACATCACACAATTTATAGATAAAACTATGACAGCAATGAGGCATAATATGGCAGTAGATGCACAAAAAGCAAATTTATCAGTATGGATAAACCATCAAATACAAGACTACGGATTAACACTAGATTTTAATATAAACCTAATGAAAGACCAAATTAACAAAATACACGAGATTATTACGTTCGCTAAAATTCAAGTAATCTCAACACACATATTAGATAATCATGAGCTATATGACATAAATCAACATCTAATTAATAATTCAATATATTTAAAATCGGAAGAACAAATTTACTCATTACTAGGAATACAAGCCTACTACAACGATACGAATCTAATCATCATAATCCAAGTACCAGAATTTTGTGAAGAATCATTAACATATTACTATATTAAACATATACCTATTCAAAATAATCAATTAATAAACATAAATACTAATCAAATTGTCATAAATCCAAAAACCTTTATGGAAATTACCAAACCATGCTTTATAATTGAACAAATATATTTTTGCCACGAGCAAACATTAATAAAAAATCCAAATATATGTATGTATACACAACATGATTTTTAAAAATGAAGCACTATGCGAAACAAAGGAAATTCATCAAACGGATAACATCGACCATTTACAACCAGGGTATTTATACATATCAACCAAAAACGGAACGAGTATTTCATCAACATGTAAAAACACACCTAAACAAATATTAGGACGGAAATTAATCAAATTTCATAACTGCACACTCACAATTAATGAAAGCATATTCACAAATGACATCACAATAAAAAAACACAAAATAAACATCATTCAACCAATGGATAATATTAACGTAACAACAATAATGGAAGAATACATCGATTTACCAAAACTTAAACATCATAACTTCAAAAATCTCGTAAAATTAAAAAACTTCGAAAAAATACAATCAGCCCAACAAAATTACGCAGAAGAAGTTGAAAGAAGGCTACGAGTAACATATCACTCAATATCATTTCGAACCATTATTATAATTATAGTACTCGCATTAATCATTTATTATACTTGCAGAAGCAACGTATTTTTCAAATCCTTATCAAAGAAAATTGCAGCCACTCTCGAGGACGAGATCGAACTTAAGGAGGGAGGAGTTACATCCGCATCATCCAACAACACATGTTAATCCTAACACGAAACAATAATATAATCAATGTTATCAATACAATATATTGTATTACATAGTACATATATATTGTATTCATACATAAATATAATTTTTAGAGATAAGATTAAAGCAATATTTTATCAACAAAAAAATAAAATAAAAACAATAAAACCCTTTTTGTGATCATGCATATCAACAGAAAAATAAAATATAATAATCATACCATATATTACATAAACACAATCTTTTCATTATTGTATAATCTCATATAAATACTCTCATGATTGATTGATTGATTGATTGATTGCGATGTACGATCAAGCATTAAGCAAGTCTCCCGTATTATAAATGCGAATACCACACACCACTATACCCAATGTTACACAACACGACACCATTCTTCATGAAGCCAAACCCCGTAAAGAAAGGCGCCACATCGATAACTACACATAAGTCTAATAGTTGTGAAATCCGCCCCTGGCCAGGCCGCCGTCGTACACCTTTTTACATATAACAAGATCGAGGGATGGGAAAGGAATGTTAGCAACAAAGACTCAACCCGGTTCCAGACACCTAAGTAGTTGATAGTTGTTAGTAAATTTGTTAGTAATAAATTTTTAGTAATTTATTTAACACAAGACAATACAATTTTAAAGTTCATTTCTACTGCTCCAACCTGTAAGAAGACACAATGAGACAACACAAATTTTCTGGTACCGCAAACTCTTTTTTTTTTCTGAAAAGCTGTAAACAACTATTATTATTCCCCTCCACCATTTTTTCCATCGGCGGTTGTGAGAGGGGGCGAGATTTCGTTCCATCATCATGTTCCCATGCGGTCACCCAAATTTGTACTAACTGTAGGTAGTGTTGCTTGACGTTGTTGTTGAAATCGTTGCGTCTCTGCTGTCCCTGCTACTCGCCCCCCATCTCATATAAATACTCTCATGTAATATAATTAGTTGTTCATTCCATTTTCAAACATTATACAGTTTAAGTGAAATAAAGTACAAACAAAAAAAACGAATATTATATTATTTTTTTATTTAAATACCACATTACGCTGAAAAAAATAACATTGGTCGCTCCGTAAAAAAATAAATTTATTATATCGGCCACAAACCACGATATAATTACGAAACTCTAAAGTACATATTATGGGAAACAATAAAAGAAAGGTTTCAAGGCAAGAAAGAAGACAAAATAATGGAGTTGACGCTAGAATTAACACGTCTAAAAATAAAACAAAATGAAAGCATCGAAAATTATCTGACACGTGCTCAGGGTATATCAAACCAAATAAAAGGGTTAGGAAAGACAGTAAGCGATAGAGAATTAGTCCGATATATATCTTAGAAGGACTACCAGAAAGGTTTAGTGCGATAACAACACCTCTAATAGTAAATAGAGGAATAACATTTAGTGATATGCGACAAGCATTAATTTCGTTTGAAGACAAAAATAATAATAGTGTTAAAATAAATTTAAACAATGCAGTGTATAAAACTAATCCGAGACGTAATCAAAAATTATGTTTTGTTTAACGGAAGCCAGGGTATTTACAAAACGACTGTTGGTTAAATAAAAACAATAATTCAAACATAAAATTTGGTGCGAAACAACAATACGCGAATAATCATAGTCAACGACCATTCAAAAGGGAACAAGCAAATACAGCTGAAGAAACGAAAAATAGTGTAAGAGATGAATTTGCACTAGCCACCTACAATCACGAGAAATTTACAAAAAATCAAATATGGTATTTGAATTCAGCATGTACGTCACACATGATTTCAACAAATGGGTGGATGTCAGAAGAAATACCAGATAAAAAAATAATAAACGTCGCAGAAAAGGGTAGGATCATAGAGGCAATTTATTAAGGATGTGTTCGTGCAGTAGAAGAATTAACTCATAACAAATTAAGGTTAGACAATGTATTATATGTTCCGAAATTGAGAGGAAACTTAATGTCAATACCAAGTATAGTTAAACAAGGAAATACAGTTACTTTAAATAAAGAGGGTGCACAGATTTATTCACCAGATGGCACATTAATATGCAACGGCAGTTTCAACGAAAATTTATTTGAAATTAAATTAACACCTAATATAGAAAATAAAATGATGTCAATGCAGGAAAATTGTTTCAAAACCGACGAAGCTTCGAATAATTTATGGCACAAAAGACTAGGACATTTAAACGATACATATTTAAGAGAATTAGAAACAAAAAATATGGTTAGAGGTTTACCAAAATTAAAAGGTGAAATGAACGAGTGCAATTCCTGTATTATGGGAAAAATGACTCGAACATCATATGTAAAAATTGATGAAGAAGAGGTCACACAACCTTTCGAAAGGTTATATGTTGATTTATGTGGACCCATGCCAACACCTACTTTAGGAAACAAGAGGTATATATTAACTGTTGTAGACCAGTATTCCAGAAGATACTTCATAGAGCTTTTAGAAAAAAAATCAAATATATCAAAAATTATGTGAATTAATCGAGCGAAGAGTAATGAATTAAATAATAAATTAAAAGTGATAAGATTAGACAACGGGTCTGAATTCATTAACTCTCAAATAAATGAATATTTCAAGAAAAAAGGAATTAAACATGAAAAAACTATGTATTACTCTTCACGAAGTAATGGTATAGCCGAGAGACCTATTCGGACACTATTGGATAAAACAAAATGTTTGTTATTAGACGGAAATTTACCAGTACAATTCTGGGGTGAAGCATGTTATACACATAACGTAACGCCAACATGAATGGAAGCAATGAAAATGAACTACAATATGTGATATTTAGTTCAAGCCAATATGATATGTCGAAACATGACATTACAAAAATGGACAAGATCAACAAAGGAATGTTGAGAACTAAGTAGATGAACAAACAATAGAGCCAATACCCACAACGCAATTCGGGTCACAAGAGCAAAATCTCAATGAACGACCACAGAGATTACGACGGCAGTCAGTTAACTACGAAGATTACGTTACGAATTTCACAACAGAATCAGAGCCAAGAACGTATAAAGAGGCATTGGAGTCATCTAATAAAGATAAATGGTTAACAGCAATGGATGCTGAAATGCAAAATATGAAAAATCTACAAGTATGGGAGGAAGTAGTACGACCTAAAGATGCAAAAATAATAAAAAGTAAATGGGTTTTTAAGGTTAAAAAGAGAGAACAGCACCAAGAAATTTATAAAGCAGGATTAGTAGCGGTAGGATGCAGTCAGAAATTAGGATATGATTACGAAGAATCATTCAGTCCAGTTATAAGATATGAAACGATAAGAACATTATTAACCATATCATTAATGAAAAAGGCAGTTAAAAAATTCTACGATATCAAGTCAGCGTACTTAAATGCATCATTAACAGAAACTGTATATATGGAACCACCTCAAGGTTACGAACATGAGGAGCATAAAGTTTATTGTTTAAAAAGGAGTATTTACGGATTACCACAATCGGGACGATGTTGGTATTTAGAGCTGAATAAACTAATGACGAAAAATGGATTAAAGAGACTTAAAGCCGATCCGTGTGTATTCATTCGGAAGGAGGATATTGAATTCATCATAATAGGTGTATATGTGGATGATTTGATAGTCATTGGAGATTCGAATACTACCATAGAAAAATTCATAAATAATGTTAAATGTCAAATCGAAGTAAAGCAGATCAATACCAATGTATTTTTGGGAATGGAGATAAAAGAAAATGATGAAGGGATAATACTAAGTCAATCCAATTATATTGAAACAATATTACAGAAATATCGAATGAGTGATTCAAACCCAGTTAAGACACCAGGACTAAGAGAAGTTAATTTGGATGATTATGAGGATTCAGAAAAAATACCACGAGAGCAATATCAGGAAGCAATCGGATTAATAATGTATTTAACAAGAGGAACACGTCCGGATTTAGCATACACGATAGGAAAACTCTCGCAATATAATTATGACCCAAGAGAAATTCATTGGCAGGCAGTGAAAAGAGTATTAAGGTATTTGAAAGGGACCATAGATATAAATCTGAGAATAAGTGGAAAAGGCGGGACTTTAAGTGCAACAGCAGATGCTGGTTGGTGTACTACAGCCGACGGTAAATCATTTAGTGGTTATATAATAAAGCTTGGTGAATCGTTAATCAGTTGGAAAAGTGGAAAACAAAAGATGGTTAGTTTGTCTACTGTGGAGGCAGAATTAATAGCAGTTTGCGACGCACAGTGTGAAATAAATTTCATAAGTAATTTAATAGAAGAACTCGAAGAACCTGAATTAGTCAAGAAACCAGTGAATATTTATACCGATTCAAAGGCAGTCATAGATTTGACAGCGAATAATAAACAAAGTTCGAGAACGATACATATAAATCGAAAATTTTATTTTATTAAGGATGAAGTGGAAAAGGGAAATACGAAGTTAACTCACAAGCGATCTGAAGAATTAGAGGCGGATATACTAACGAAAGATATAACAAGTAATATAATGTATAAACATATGCGAAAAATGGGACTTGCAGTGGACACCGAATAATTCAAGAAAAAGGAGGAAATTGTTGGAATTAGTTTCTTAAATTATTGTAGTGACGATATTTATGCTTGTTGGGTGCATACAATATAATCGTATGTAACTTCATTTTCCATGAAGTATTAATTAATATAGTCGTAGTAAAACCTTGTTAGTGATGGACGGATGAAGTTTCCGGTTATCTAAAAAGAATAGTAGAGGTGTGATTATTATATTTGAAATAAAAAACATAAAAATATAATCCATCGAATTGTTTTATTTAATATTATTCATTAAAAATAACACAAGTAAGCTCATTAGGTTTAAATTTTAATGATAAAAATAATCACTTAAATAAAACAAATGGTTTAGATAGTCATTTGTATTTACTATTAAAATGTGTAATAGATTTATATTTTAAAATAAAATTTTTCCATTTCATAAAATAAAATAATATGAAAAAAATTGGCATTAGAAGAAAGTTTAATAAAATAATTCATTTTAAAGAAATGAAATAAAAACTATATATTTGTTTTTAATTGTAAGATTATATTTACAAGGGACATAACACTACAAGGAACATTTATAGCAAAATTAATTTCCATATTTGTTCATCTGGGCCGGAATTTTGCAATCCAATAATAAAATAATAATGCAATAGTAAAAATAAAAACAATAGTTTACTTCCGATCTTCGCGTATTTTATTTTGACATTTCGTTAACTAATTCGTTGAAATATAACAACAACAAAGAAAAATTTCGTTTAGATACCAGTGCTGACATCTTCATATTTACCCGATGGTGGTTAAATTTTTAGACCCTATATGCTTTATAGTTCTTTTAGTTATATGATCGAAACCATAAAATAAACCAAAGCAATCAACTCGAATAAAAATGACAACTAGACATAATTTCTTTGAATTCTTGACGTGCTTAAAGATTTCTCTGAAGTGATTGGATTATACAATAATAACAATAAACTTAAGGAAACCCCGGACTCTGTTGGTCAGACTTTAATATACCAAAATAACAAATAACAATGCTTTCATTTTATTTTTGGGTTTTAGTGTTATGTACCGCACTGGACAGGCCTTCGGTACGATTCTCCTTAAAGTTTTTTCTTTCCAATTTTTTAGTTTTTTTTAAGTTTTATTACTCCCATTATTATTCATTTATTACCAAATATTTTACTTTAAAGTATATATTGCTCTTTATAGTAACTACAGTAATTATACAAAAAGTAATAGATGGTAAGCTTTTAAGATGCGCCTAAATGTATGCAACTACTACTACAAATCATTTAAAAATTCTTATATTGTCAGTTGTAGTAAGCCATGAAAATTTTTTCGATAAAACATTTTTCCCTGTCATAAAATGCACAGAATAAGTATAAAGCATGCTATGTTTGAAAAATAACAATGAAAATTATATCAAGTTCGATTGTTTGTTTTACAATTTTTTTTTTTTTTGTTTGTTAACAAAAACCCAGACTCTGCCTGTTTGTCGTTCTTACTCTTTGGATTAAGGTTTATTTAAGGTACAATCATCCTTAAAAGTCTTTAATCTCGAACTTCTTTTACTCGGCTAAGAAATAACGGATAACAAAAAATATCAAATGGTCAAATGCTGAGTGTGGCGCAGCGGCCGCTGGATTTCATCATTTGATGTAATATCCTAAGCAAAACATTACATAACTAAAGTTATTCACAAAATTGTATCCGTCCTAGGACGGGCTGTACCAGAGCACCCTGTATTTTATAGAGCCATAATCACAAAATCTGAGCTTTTATAAGGGAATTAGAAACGAGGAAAAAACGAAACTTTTCATAGTAAAACACACAAAACATATGGGAAATCACTTTTTTTCCTAAGACAAATTTTTAAATAAAAACTTTACAAATTCTTAATTATGATTTCTGAAATACTTTCATAAATGTTTGAATTTCAACATATATGAATATCGTTTAGGTAAATCATTTTCATTTTCTTGTAATAATTGATTTATTTAAACTAAAATATTAAAATAAATTCATAACAACAGCATTCTGGTCAAATTGAAATAAAAGATTACTACGATTCGTTTGGTCATTAAGTCAATATACATTATATAGATGACAGTGATGGCCGTAAAAATTTAGAAAAATCGTACCAAAAATTACCACCTGGGGAAATTTCAAGTTCAAAAATTGTAGGAAAAGCAATACAAATTCACAAAATATAGGAACGTGTGATAATTTTGCGATGAAATAATTTTTTTTCGTATTTTTCTGTAACCATTTTAGACATCTTACGTACACTAGTAAAACTAAAGATAAATTTAGCAAGTATTATTTTAATTTGTCAGAGCCAACTTTGATGTATTTTTCAAAATGAAAGTTCGATAAAATATATTTTAGAAATATGTAATTTAATTTTAATATTACTGCAATTAATATTTACTTAATACCAATATGACCTTCTTGTATATTGTTCTTAAAGATATGTAGAAAATTTTTATATAAACATTTTAAAATATTTTTGCTTTTTTCATTGAAAAACTTGAAGTTAAAAAACACCATTTTTACCATGGATTCCTATGGAAATCAATGAAAAGTTATACCACTAAAAAAGCTTCTAAAAAATACGTCATTATGATTATGGCTCTTTACTCTAAAAGGCTCTGGCTGTCCCCCTTAGTTATGTATATTTGTATGGGAAACAACGACAATGAAAATTTGAAATTACTTTGGTGAAAAATCAACTTTTTTGAGTTGTTTTACTTTTCTTGTGCACCGACGATATGTAGAAATGTTAAAAAACGCGCATTTTTTAATTTCAGAGAGAACGTAGATTATTGTAACAATATTTTTAGTTTTCTGTTTTTTATCTTTGTGTGAGGAGAATATTGAACCAAAGTATCATCTGAAAAACACAAAGAATCTCTGGACCAATTACACTTTCCGAGTGTTATTAAATCGGTTTCTAATTTTTACAAAATAACATATTTTAAAATTGGATTCCGATTATTTAATTTCGAACGGTTTGATTTTAATAGGTTCCAATACTTTAAAAGTGGAAAGGTATTTAAAGAAATTTGCGATATTCTACTCCGCCGCGATTTAAATTTAAATATATTTTGTGTTATCCTTCGTATAGTAACTACTCGTAAGTATCTCGATATTTACATTTGCAAAATTTATATTTTCGCAGTCGACCGGTGATGATAAATCCAATTCGTCAGGTCGAAATTATTAAAAATATTTTAAGTGACATTGCCTTTAGAATGCGATTCAAGCTAGAAAATGATAACAATTCGAATTTTTGAACCTCCTTTTTTATACGATCTTAAATGAAGAAAAATTAGTCCTATCCGACTCCTCGAACGACACTTTTCCAACAATGTGTCCACTACCAAACCAACCATTTACATTTTAGAAACATGTTTCGTTATTTTGAGCAGGATAGTCCTTAAAATATGTTACGGTTTTGGTTAAATTTGGGACCCTTTCCCCAATATTCAATGAACCGTCAAATGATATAGACTCACAATTAATGTTAGATTATTTAGAACTAAGACTTCATCTTCGCCCTTTAAGAATTAGCTCCGGTTATATATGTCTGGTATACTGTTGAAAATCCTTAGAAATTTAAATACGAGGTAATTTAAAAATGTTGAAAATTTATTTTCTGATGATTTTAGCCATTTATTCAGAACGTAACATTCATTATGTGAGCAACGTAAGAATTGGTTGAGATAATTCTTTACTCAGTATTTCAGTCTGGATGGAGCATCGCTGTGTACCATTCGAACAATACAAACAAATAAAATATGTACATACAATACAAAATCAGAATTAATGTCA
Organism: Tipula vernalis; assembly: GCA_958295665.1. Classification (NCBI taxonomy): domain Eukaryota; kingdom Metazoa; phylum Arthropoda; class Insecta; order Diptera; family Tipulidae; genus Tipula; species Tipula vernalis. Next base: position 84,524,273 of record OY282559.1, on the reverse strand, counting down.
ATAATATTTCGGGACCAATACCCCCACCATCTTGTCACATAGTATTACATTTTATATTTCTACTACCGCCTCTCTCCTTAACCTCAATTGTCATAAAACGTTTCATAAAGAATTTATATTTAGAAGCTTACTAGATACTTATGTATTCTTTTTTAAAATATTGATGATATTATTTGCCAAATCTACGGAATAATTGTTGGGAATTGGAAGGTGTATTAACCGTAGAAAGTTTACGTTATTTCAAAAAACGATACAACAACAGTTTTGACTGTTTTTGTTAAAATGACCTCCCCGCAATGCTTTGCGAATGGGTAGATGATGGATTGTCACATGTATCATCAAAATTAAAAAAAATCGTCGGTCCTGATTTTCAGAAAATCTGTTTGGCAGTTTTCTCTTCCCTCTGTTCTAGACTCGAATGGACCCAACAGATAGTACAAATTTGCTTATTACTAAAATCTATCTTTGTAGCTGTTTGTCAAAAATCTATATTTATGAGAATGTGAGGCAAAACAAAAATAATAAAAATGTATAACTGGAAGGACGGAAGGGTGAAAGGACGGAAATGTGAAACTCTAGAACAACATTTTTTCGCGATTACAATACTTAACCCATATACATAACTTCATTATAGTGAGAAAAGTAAAAAAAGCCGAAAATTTTAAACTATCTGGTTAATAAAATGTTAATTTCTCGATAGATGGTCAATACAAACTCGTGATAATAAAATTAACCAAACTATCTTTATTAGATAAACACTAATTTTAATTTTAATTTTGTATATTTATTCGCCCAATATCGCTTAAGTGTAACTTCGTTCGCAGCTGTCACAAGAATGTTTTTTTTTTCTTTTTTTTTTTTTACAAATTGGTACAAATTTATAAAATTATATGCAGTGACATCCAACTTAAATACAAAATAATTTTACTGAGCTAACTGCTATGTGTTATATATAGTGACATCTAGCTTACAGTAGTTAACTAATTTAAATACAATAAAAGGTAACTGCTATAATATCGACTACAATTATTCAATGTTACCCTGTTAAATTAACAAATGTCAAAAGAATAATAATAATTACATTTGTTTTGAAAGCTAATATAAAATTAATTTAATACTAATATCTGTGATCGGATTTCTAAGGCTCGCGGTATTTGCTCGCTTCAATATCTCGCCTTTACATAATCCCGGCCTTAACGGAAACCGTTAATCTTCTTTGTTTGTTGGAAGTGAACACAGTTTTATAATGGGTCGCTTTAATATGGAGTTTGCAGTTTTTATTGTCGCTACCCTGATGTTCCCGTCGTCGCCTCTATGAACTTCTACAATTCTGCCCAACGACCATTTGCATGGGGATAAGTTTTGATCTTTTATTAACACGACATCTCCAGTTTTAAAATTTTTCTCTTGGCTTTTCCATTTGTGTCGCTGCTGCAGATGACAAAAATATTCCAGCTGATATCTTTTCCAAAAACCTTGCAGACGTTTTTGAATGTTTTGCCATCTCGACAGGCGATTATCTGGTACTTCAAGTAATTCTTCATCGGGAATAGAGTATGGAGTTGCACCAATCAAAAAATGGCCCGGTGTAAGAGCATCGATACTGGATTCGTCTTCACCTATTGAATATAGGGGCCTGGAATTCAGTATTGCCTCTATTTGGCACAATAGGGTGGCCATCTCTTCGAAAGTGAGGTGTGCATTTCTTGTCGCAATTAACAGACGAGTCTTTACGGATTTGACCATCGCTTCCCATAGACCTCCGAAATGAGGCGCAGCTGGTGGAATGTTATGCCATTGTATACCCACATTGGATAAATATTCTGGAATTGCATTCTTGAAGTCATTTGCCGCCAAGATTTTCGTTATCTCATCAAGTTTTCTTCTGGCTCCCAGAAAATTGGTCCCGTTATCGCTAAATATATGAGCAGGAACCCCCCTTCTCGCTGAAAATCTTCTAAGCGCTGCAATAAACGCATCTGTGGTCAAGTCGCTTACAAGTTCCAGATGCCCCGCCTTTGTCACCATACACACAAAGACAGCGATGTAAGCCTTAAGTGATTTCGCTCCTCTTCCTCGTTTACTTACTATAGTAATGGGCCCCGCATAGTCCACGCCGCATCTACTAAATGGCCTGGAAGGGTTGATTCGCTCGGCTGGCAGATTTGACATGATGTGGTGGCTTGTTTTAGCTCGTATTCGGGTACATATTACACAGTTTCGTAATATATATCGCACCATATTTCTACTATTCATTATCCAATACTGTTGCTTGACTAAATGTGATGTTAACGAAGGACCAGAATGGAAATTTCGATCATGAACGTGAGAGATAATCAGTTTGCCCAATTTATGAGATTTGGGTAAAATCACTTGATGCATTTGGTTGTATGCAACATTCGCCTTCTCCAGTCGTCCACCAACTCGCAGTACACCATCTGAATCTATAAATGGACTCAATGATTCCAGTTTACTTCCTCTGGAAACACAGCCATATTTGCGAAGATGATTTAATTCAGGTTTAAATTCTTGCTCTTGAACGCATTTGAGGCATACATTTGTCGCTTCTCTCAGCTCTTGGACTGAAAGAACACCTGATTTTTTTACAGAGTGATTTGTCTTCGCATTGTGAATAAACCGGAACATGTACGCCAAGACTCTTCGCAATTTCGGGAAAGACGACATCTCAGAAATTCGCTGCTCAATTAACCCTGTTTCAATCATTGCATTACAGTTCGCCAATGGATAGGTTTTTCGCTGTTCTTGATGTAATTCGACCTCTGGTTTACTTGAAATTGGCCATTTCTCTTTCGTTTGTCGCAGCCAGATTGGCCCTTCCCACCATAATTTGGAGTTTATAAGAGCTGTGGGTTGTAATCCTCTCGATGCAGGATCAGCAGGGTTTTGTTCTGACGGTACATAGTTCCAATTTGCCGACGGTACACTTTCCAGGATTTCACTGGCTCTATTGGCCACAAAGGTTTTCCATCGTGACGGATAGTCAGATAACCATGCAAGCACGATTTGGGAGTCTGACCAGGCATACACTTTGATTTCTTCATTTATAACCGCCATCACGTTTTTCAATAGCTTCGCAAGTAAAACCGCCGCACAAAGTTCAAGCCTTGGTAGCGTGATCTGCTTTAACGGTGCTACTTTAGTTTTCGCCGCTACGATGTTAGTATGTACTTGCCCATTTTCGTCAGTTGACCTTAGGTATACTACCGCTGCATAGGCTCTCTCACTCGCATCGCTAAACCCATGCAGTTCTACTTTGGTCTCATATTTAACTCGTCTCGGTATTTTGATTTCTTCTAGCTCGTTTAACTCACTTCTCACTTCAGCCCATCGTCTTGCTGTTTCATCTGGTAAAAGATCATCCCAATCAAGCTTTTCCAACCACAATCGTTGGAATATTATTTTTAATATAATCGTGACTGGCGATAAAAATCCAAGTGGATCGAAAATCTTCGATGACTCTGACAACATCTTCCTCTTTGTAGGTACCGACTCAGCTAACAAATTCACTTTAAATGAAAACGCATCCATTAAAGGATTCCATTGAAGTCCTAGAACTTTAATCGTGCATGAATCACCCATGCATATCGTCTTATCAGCGTCAGATTCTGATAATTTTGGTAGATTTGACTTCCATTTTCGGAGATGAAATCCTCCCTCCATCAATGCATTAACCATTTCCGATTTTAATCTTTGTATTTCGTCAATATGATCTGCGCCGGAAAGAAAATCATCCACATAGAACTCTGTTTTTATAGCGGATGAAGCCAGGGGATATATGTATTGGATATCGCTCGCCAATTGATGGAGTGTTCTTATCGCCAAGAATGGTGCTGACGCTGTACCGTAGGTAACCGTACTCAGTTTATATATCACCACCTCTTGAGTTGGGCTTGATCGCCATAAAATTCGCTGGTAGTTCTGGTGGCTTTCTGACATCTTGACCTGCCGAAACATCTTCTCGATGTCTGCAGTCATCACAAATTTGTAAGTTCGGAATCTCGTTAATATATCCCACAATGTCGCTTGTATGGTTGGTCCCACTCGCAATTTTTCATTTAATGAAACCCCGCTCGAGGATTTGGCAGAGCCATCAAAAACCACTCTTATTTTTGTGGTTTCTTTATCTTCCCTTATCACAGCATGATGGGGTAAGTAGTAACACTCCTCTTCACGTAAATAAACTTCCTTTGTATCAATTTTCTTCATATGACCCAGTTGCACGTATTCCTCCATGAACCGTTTGTATTCCGCCTTCAGTTTCGGATTTAAATTCAGACGTTTCTCGAACGTATAAAACCTCCGTAGAGCAGCATTGTAAGAGTTGCCCAATTTTGGGGTGTTTTCCTTAAACGGTAATTGTACCGTGTACCTTCCGGAATTGTCTCGTGAAAACGTTGAAGCAAAGTCTTTCTCGCATGCTGTTTCATCAGGAGTGTAATACTGTTCCTTCCTTGGTTCGTCGAGTTCCCAAAACCGTCGAAGAGTTTCATCAATATTTGTCTCTAACTCGACTTTAAATGTAGTCGCTAAACCATAGATATTTTCGGCACTCGTTGAAGAACCTCCTGAAATTACCCAGCCGAACATGGTGTTCTGTGCCAACAGATGACCGGATCCGCTGATATTTTGAATTTGCCCTTCTCTTAAAATTTGGAAGAATGCATCGGCTCCAATGAGAACATCTATATCACTTGTTTGGTTGTATCCCGGATCAGCAAGTTGGAATGTAGAGGTAACTCCTTCATCAACATAAAAATCGGCACTGGGTAACTTTGGCAGTTTGTTTAATATGAATGCTTCTATTTTCAAGGCTTCTTGAGGGTGAACTCGCGATTGAAGCTTCACTTCCATTGTGCCTTTTGTTTGGAGTCCAGAATTGGAAATTCCCCTAACCAGAATTTTCGCGTTTCTTCTTCTGAGTTGTAGTCGCTGGGCACATGACTCGGTGATGAACGACGCCTGTGAACCCGAGTCTAACAATATACGGCATTCAATCGATTTCCCAAAGTTGTCGCAAATTGTTACTACGGCAGTCGGTAACAGCGCACGGAAAGAAGAACGCTCACTTACACTCATATTAGTCCTAATGTCACGCGGACCTTGAGTGTTACCACCACTTGTGGAGGACTGCTCACAATCCGTTGGTATCGAAGTCGCTTCTTGCCTGTTTAGTTTTGCCTGGTGTAACAATGTGTGGTGTCGCGCCTTACATAAACTACATCTCAACTTAGACCGACAGACAGTTGAAAAGTGTGTTTGGCTTAGGCAGTTGAAGCAACATCGCTTTTCAGCAATAAATCCTCGCCTTTGGTCGACAGTTAGTTCCTTAAACTCTGGACATTCGTGAACGCTATGTTCTTTTTCGCATTTGAGACATACCTTTGTATTCGCTACTGTTGAATACATGGCCTTCACTTGAAGCCTTCCTTTATTGTTAGTGAATGATCCTTTATTACTGGATGCCGTACAATTTTCCCAAGCCTGGCTGCGCGTCTCTAGAAACTTCACTAGTGCATCGAATTTCGGAAAGTCGGTTTTATTAAAATATGCCCATGCCAGTTTTGTTTCTTCGTCCAGTTTCTCTAACAATAGGTGAATCATCCACGGATCACGAGATTCGGCATTCTGTCCAAGGACCTTTAGTCCTCGGATCACATCATCGCAGGTATCACATAATTGACTTAATTGCTTGGATGATCCCTCTTTTACTCGTGGCTGGTGAATGAATTGATCAAGTAGCTGCTTCACGACCTGGTTTTTTCTCTCGTACCGCGTTTTAATTTTTTCCCAAGCTTCATCGTAGTTGGTTTCGGTTATCTCAAAATGTTTCACTAATTGAGCTGCATCATCTTTAAGAAGACTCTTCAAATATTGCAGTTTATGTACTTTCGCAATTTTTTGGTTGTTATGCACCGAAGCCTCGAACAAATCTTTGAAAGATGGGAAATCCGAGTACCGTCCAGAAAATGTAGGAATATTTACCTTTGGTAACCGAACTTCAGTTTCCCCTGCTCTTTTTATCGTTGACATCTCTTCTAAGAATGTTTTCTGGTGTTCCAAGAAATCTGCCATCGATACATTATTGTCATTTCCACAAAGCTGCGGCCTTCGCGTTTGCTCCGCATCTAAAAGAGCCTTTTTCAATTTGAAATAGCCGTCTTCAATTTTATTTTGGATTTCCAGGTTTTTTTCCGTTTCCTGGACATCATCACATATTTCCTTGTATTCGCTCCATTCATCCTGAAGCATTTTTAAATTGACTGTAACTTCTTCGATCCCTGTCGCATCTCTTATTTGGTTCACAAATCCGCTAATGCTCGCAATGTTTTTATAGATACGTTTAAGGCTGCGTAATTCGGCCATATCGTATAAAATAGCTGTTTATCGCACGGTTTTAAATTTTCACAAAATTCACAACAATATCGTGGAACGAAACTATCACAGTTATTTATTGAATTTGAACAATCCAGAAAATTTTCACAAATTAGCGTCAGTATAACGGAATGACGATATCAAAATTGACAGACTACTGAATTCGAACAATCCAGAAATATTTCACAATTGGCGCCAAAATGGCGGAACGACGCTATCACTTTCTTCTTTCACTGAGGTTTTCCGGATCAATTGATATCCGGCTCGAAGGACCATTTGTTAATTTCTCGATAGATGGTCAATACAAACTCGTGATAATAAAATTAACCAAACTATCTTTATTAGATAAACACTAATTTTAATTTTAATTTTGTATATTTATTCGCCCAATATCGCTTAAGTGTAACTTCGTTCGCAGCTGTCACAAGAATGTTTTTTTTTTCTTTTTTTTTTTTTACAAATTGGTACAAATTTATAAAATTATATGCAGTGACATCCAACTTAAATACAAAATAATTTTACTGAGCTAACTGCTATGTGTTATATATAGTGACATCTAGCTTACAGTAGTTAACTAATTTAAATACAATAAAAGGTAACTGCTATAATATCGACTACAATTATTCAATGTTACCCTGTTAAATTAACAAATGTCAAAAGAATAATAATAATTACATTTGTTTTGAAAGCTAATATAAAATTAATTTAATACTAATATCTGTGATCGGATTTCTAAGGCTCGCGGAATTTGCTCGCTTCAATATCTCGCCTTTACATAAAAATTAAACGTTCTTCAAAAACCTATTTTACATATTTTCCAAGTAAAAAACAAATCTGTAATTTTAATTTCGCAATTTTGAATAAAACTTTGAACTTTTAAATTAGAATCGCCAAAAAATTAAGAAATTAGCTCTGGGACAAGCTCTAAGATGGCAATAAAACTATAACTTCGAAATTATTTTTAGTTTTGATTAGTTTTGTATTCTTCAAGCTTGATGAGCATTGTTGAACGGGTGTCCACGATGAACATAATTAATTAATCGGTTTAATTTTGTTTGTTAGTTTGTTTCTATCTCTGCAATCTTTTCTGGGGCTCAAGGCACTCCCAACTCTTTTACAGTTCACTTTTTCCGTGCTACCTTACGCAGTAGCCAAATCGAGGACGTTCGGCTATAGATCCATTTTCGTTAAAATACCTGCACATTCCATTGCTTCATGCCAACCTACAGTGCTGACATGAAAGATGGGTCGGCCCATGGATTCCGCACTCTCAACAGGAGGTGGCTTTAACCACTGCGGCGTTTGGTCGGTGGTTTAATTTTTCGTTTTATCTTTTAATTAATTGAATCCAATATGGCGCACGAGTGATTAGTCGATTATTTGCGGAAATAAAAATAAATAAAAGTGGTTCAACTATATGTGAAATATTTTAGAAAAATAAAAATAAAATTATAGTGCATGATAATACTAATTAATTTGTGAATTAAATATATACTATATAATAACCTTGTTGTACAGTTTTTTATTTTTATTTTGATTTACATTATATCTATGCGACAATGCAGTGTATAATATTTATAAACAGTCTAGTGAAATAAATAAAAATCTTTATAATTTAATCTAAAATTGTACTATATGCGCATTTTTTTTAAATTAGAATTTTTAAGAACTAAAATTAAATTGTTAAGAACTAAAAATAGAACTATTATTTTCCAAACTACCAAATTACAACAAAAAAAAATTAAAACCATGAAATCTCCGTTTTTCAGATATTTATTTTTATTTTTGTTTTATTTTAGCATTTTCCAAAATAAGCGCTTACACTGGATATACATATATCACTGGATGTCAATCATTTCCTTATATTTAATTGGCATTTTCCAAAATACATGGACTGGATGTCAATCAAGAAATGAAATGAGCATTTTCCAAAATAAGCGCTTACACTGGATATATATCACTGGATGTGCGGCATTTTCCAAAATACATGGACTGGATGTTCTCCTGGATCAAAAAATGAAATTATATCTCACTGGATATCAATAAAAAACAGGCATACCACAGCTTTTTACTTTTATTTCCGTTGCAGCGGGGTTTTGCAATAACATTTTGAATAAAAGGCATATTTTAGAAGTGAAGAAAGAAAATTCTACTTCTTTCTTTATATAAGGCATATTTTAGAAGTGAAGAAAGAAAATTCTACTTCTTCTTATCTGATCTAATCAATCTGATTGATCTGAGTACTAAAAAGCTGAGTAGCTTTTTAAAAACCTAGGAAAAACAATTGACAGGAAAGCAATTCCTAGAAAAGCCAATTCCCAGAAAAGACAATCCTTGAAAAACAATTCCCAGAAAAAACAACCAGAAAAAACAATTCCCCAGAAAAAAAAATTGACAGAGAAGCAATTGACAGAAAAAACAATTGGCAGAAAAAACAATTGACAGAAAAAACAATTGACAAAAAAAACAATTGACAGAAAAGCAATTGACAGAAAATTTTTTGACAAAAAAAGCAATTGACGGAAAAAACAATTGACAGAAAAGTAATTGGCAGAAAAGCAATTGGCAGAAAAAACAATTGACAAAAACACAATTGACAGAAAAACCAATTGACAGAAAAAACAATTGACAGAAAAGACAATTGATAGAAAAAACAATTGACAGAAAAAACAATTGACAGAAAAGCAAATGACATTTTTTGGAAAAATTTAGTCAAGCTTACAAAATCGATCATCAACAACATAGAAGCAAAATATAAGAAAAACATTGTTTTCAAACGGAGTGGCCGGAGTGGTAGAGGAACAATTATCCCTCAGGTTTGATGAATTTCTTGTTACCTTCCGTGTCGATTAAAAATTTGAGGATGTTGTTTTCTGCTGTTTTGTACTCTAGATAGGGTATGCTAAAGAGGATTTCTCCATAAAATTTACTTCTGAGTTTATTTCCTCAGGTTCGTCTTCGAATATCGCAATATCTGTATTTTCGTTAACTAATTGATTATAATCCTCTTCCTTCTGTGTCTCTAAACGATAAATTCTTTGCTGCCTTTGGGATTCGCCGTAGCTGAGGTGTTCTACTTTTGGTGGCTGGTTATTTTGATATGCTGGTCTATTCATGTAACTTACCCGTTTGATTTGAATTGACTGGTCGATTTCCATTGGTGTTGCAGGTTCCGGATAAATTTGCCTAGGTGGTATTTGTTGATTCAGGTTTTGATTGTTGTATGATGTTTGGTTCTTATAGTGTTGATTATTGTATTCATATTTTTCCGTTGCAGTGGTATTGAATTGTGGATTACTCGTGGATTTTGTGAATTGGTATAAGAAACTTGGTTGATCGAGTTATTAATTTGTGGATTTTGTGGGTTGATATACGAAAATTGGTTGATTGGAGCTGTTACCGAGTTATTAACGTTCCTTTTATGAATTGTCAAATTTCTGAAGTTCATGTTTTGAATCTCAAGGCAGGATACATATGCTTCGGGAAGTGTGATCGAATTTTGATGATTAGCATTCTTGACAGTTCTCCATTTAACCCTCTGACAAAAACGTCCAAAGCTCGATTCCTGTAGTTTTCGACTAGAACGTTGATGGTTTCTGTTGAATAGTCCTCTGTTTTGATCTTATTTACTATCAATGAGAACTGATGATTCACATTTGCGTAGAATTCATCGATCGTCCTATTTCTTTGTGCAAGGTTATTTAATTGATGTAATGTTCAATGTTCGAAGATCCCTTTTATCTGCGTAGTGGAGCGATAGGCATTTTTTTATAAATGTCCACTCGTCGTCGAAGATGTTATATGATATTAATGCCGCATCGGCGTTTCCTCTAATCTTTTGACGAATGTGTTGCAATATTTCTCTATAAATTGGTTTGGTGCGTACAATATTATAGTCTCGTAGAACATTTTCGACATTGTGCATCCAAGAGACATATTGAGTTGGGTTTCCATCAAATTGTTCGTTTTGTGGGGTTGCGAATATTGTTTTTGCAGCTGGAACTATAGGTTACTCCAGTACTTCGAGTCTCCGCTCGATTTGTTTTGTGAACTCAATTTGAGCATTTAGGGCTCCGGTTATTTTGGTTAATGCAGCTTGGATTTGATTTAATTTTTGTTCTACTTGTGTCGCCATTATGATGTTGCACTTGTTATTATTTCTGATTATTATGATAATCTTAGTATATTGCTGATTAACAAAAAAAATTAATATTACTTTTTTTTATTGTTTATTATTATAATCACTTATGATTACTATTATTATTATTATTTTATTATTATTTTAAAAAAAATTGTGTTACTAATTTTTAACTTACATTAAGATTAAGAGGCTTTTCATGGCCTATTTGAGGATTAGTTTTGCCACAAAGATCTTTATAGTGCACAGCCGGTTTACGTACACTCGGAACCCATTCGTGTGTCTTCTGAATAACTTCTGGGTATGCCGTATTTCTCCTGTTTGGCGAGGTTGCGTTGATAGTTGTATTTATCACGATTTGTTTATTCAGTTCCACTACTTCAGTGGAACAGCGTTGGCTATGTTCTTATGTGTAAAGCGTTTTAAATCTTTTGGTTAAAAAAGCGGTTATGTTCTCGGGGTATAACTTTTTGTTTGCCAAATTTTACCATTCCTTAGTATTAGATATTTTTTTTGCAATAGGGGTTTATTGATATAATGATCTTCACTAATTTTTTTTCATTTTTTTGTTACTTGCACTTTTATTATTTTTTACGCCAGGTCCCTGTTTCGGTGCCAGTTAAGAGTTTTATTCAAAGTTTTATTTAAAAAAAATGAATTTATTGTATCTTTTTCTGTTACATTTCAAACTAAAACTAACTAAAACTCTAAATATGTTATCTTTTGATACATAAAAAATAGCTTAATAAGTAATTTACAATAGTTTTAAATAACTAGAACATGTTTGCGCGTGTTTTTACATGTGTTTTCCTTTTACGCTGATTTAGCGTCTTTAGGTGATGCACGTGTTTGAAATTTATGTTGAGTTGCAATTCTTGTGTTAACTTATATATGTAGATTTCTCAACTGCTCACTAAACCCTAATCCAACTCAAACTCAAATTCAACTCAGCTTCAACTAAACCCGCAAATGGAACCCAACGCAACCCTCAACTTAACCGCAAACGCAACGCTCAACTCAATCCTCAGCCAGCATATAAAGAAATGGTCAACAGCTCATCATATCCTAATCCAACCCCAACTCAACTTTAACTAAACTCGAAAATTGACCAATAACTTGACCTTCAATTCAACCTCAAATTTAGTATCCAACTCAATATTCAAACCAACATACCTAAAAAATTGGTGAATATTTATAATACTAGATGGTATGGCATTTAACCCACCATCTTGACGTACAGGCTCAACAGCTTTTCAATTCACCGCCTTGACCATAGAAATAGATTTGCAAACAAAAAAATCCGGATCGGGCAAACCGTTCTCAAGATATCATGAGTACAGACATCCAGACATCCAGGCATCCGGACATCCAGACGTCCAGGCAGACGAACCGACATTTTTTGTTGTTGTTTTTTTGGACTCAATGGGTTTCAAAATTTCGAGAAAAGTGGATTTGGACCAACCAAATTTTTGCTCATTTTTGAAAGGATTTCAATACTTTATTCTTTTAAGATCGAAGTACACTCGGCCGAAATATCATTATGTTCACAGGTTATGGTAAGTGGGTGAATTTTGGATAACAATAGAAAAATAAAATTCCTAGTCGTCTACATATATTCGAATTCTTACATTTTTATAGTACTTTAGTAGTGTGATTTTTATATTTTGTTGTACAATTGTGAATTTAAAACGATAACAATATTCGAAGATATGCTAAGTCCCCGGTACTCGGATAACAGGTTACACGCGTTGGAAATACTACTAAATTTAAGAGCGTTTTTTGGAAGACTTTCTTTTCTTATATTTGAACAAGGCGGTATCAAAGTTTATTGATTGATTTATTGATTGGGATGTACGACCGTCTCCCGGATAACCCCGGGTCCACCGTACACTCTTTACAAATAACAAAACCAAAGGATAGGAAAGGAATGGTGATATTACAGATATGACCCGTTTAAAGACACCTATGTATTCAAGAGCAGTGTTGTGCCGCGTATAGTCTGCATGAAGTAATTAATCAATTGTCTGCTCGTGTAGACTGTGTTGTATGTAACTATTTTAAAGAATGTCGTCGACACTTCAAATAGTCAAAGTTTTGATTTATTACGTGTATGATTTTCATTACAATAAATTTGTAAGTAACTGGCTTTTGTATAGCATTTGTATTCGCAAAAACAGATGAGAGATCACAACATTTACCTTTACATTTAACCTATACATATTTTTGTTTTACCGCTGTTCTACGAGAATAGGATGGATTACAGAACAAATTGGCTTATTGCGAAAATTAGAAAAGACGATAACTGCAATTTGTTGTTTGTTCGATTTCTCTTTAAAATTATTTCCGTTAAAATTATAATAAGAAAAAATGTACATACAAACCATGCAAATATGTTTGATTTGAAATCAAATCAAATTTCAATAATTTAACAAACAAATTTCGATGTAAATACAATTTAAATTTTTTGATGAAATATTTTGGGAATTTAGATGTAAGGTTTTGCGGACTATGCCAGATTTAAATTAATTATGATACCTTAAAGCACTTATGATTAGTCGAATGTAGGAATTTGAGAATAAAGAAGTTAGGCTTTTGCAATTTTACTTCAATTCAGAGAATTAGGATTAAACGAAATTTAAGATTTTGATATTAAAGAGTTCACAACCAGCAGGACATTTGTACTTAGTAAACTAAGTGGTTAGGCTATAGGTGAAACTAAAATAATTACAATCCTTCTGTACCTTTTTCACGCTAGCTATATTATATAATCCAATGAGACTGGCTATGTAATTTAAGCTGCAAAATAATTCAAAAACATCAACCACTAAAAATATATTCACACTGTTTTTGCACAAACTTTAACAATTAACCATATTTCACAAATTTTTATTTATTTCAAAATCACTGATATCCAAATAGTAATCAAAAAAAAATCACTGATAATCCAAAATGGCGTCCATCCTAATGGTTACATAACTCTGCAGCCTGTATTTATTAGTTTCTGCTAGAAAAGTAAACCGAACAAATTTATCACAGATTCGATTCAATCACTATTCATTTAACCAAATTAACTATACAAGTATTTAACACAAAATTATTAATTATTGTTTTACTGTAAATTATAAAGTAATACACGTTTTTTCCAGCTACTTTTGACAAATTTTCGACAGCAACTGGCTTCGGTATATGGAAAAATGTAGTAATGCTGCGATTTTTTTATGTACATATTCAAACGACAAAACAATTTTATTGTTATGTTGTTATTTTTATTTTAGGAAAAGACAACAGTACCATCCACCAAACTATTAAGCGGTAAGAACTTTTGTAAAATTTGGTCGATGAAAATATTCTTGGTTTATTCAAAATTATATACGTACGTTATGTGTTTTGCATATACCTGATATACCATGCCATGATAGAAAATAGTCGTTTTCCCTACCCTTATGTCAAAAACTAGGGCTTTGTTGTTGTGGTGTAGTTTTTTTTTTTTTTTGAAGAGTTTATAGGTCGTTAGGGTTGATATTTATGTTTATTGTATTATGATGATTTATACTGTTATCAATTTAATGATTGTACTAAAGTCTATTTTTATGCGGGATATTTGTTCGATATGTGATCGAATGATTTTTTTGTGTTTTTTGCGTTTTTTGTGGCCGTTGCACAGTGGTATTTTCTATACCCACCATAGTGCATGAAGGGTAGCGTGATTCGCAACAAAAAAAAATTCCCTCGCATGGACTACTACTGCAGCACTTTTCCTGGACTAGGTGACAGTCGTGGGGGTGGGGTTAAAAAAAAACGTAGTAGTATACGAAAGACTAGTGGATGCTGCAATGGAATGTTAAAGGTTCAAAAAGTATGATAAACCCTATGTAGATCTATAAAACAATGCAAACCAAAAAAAAAACAAAATGTAGGGTTTTATTGTATAATACCAGCTTTTAGCTTACTGTCATATAAAACAAGACCGTTGATGGATTGGCCTTAGTGTCTACGCCTCCCGAACGAAGTGTTATATGATTGGACACTTCCCTCCCTTACATTGAACACTAAATCACGGCATTATTTTTAAGGATATATTAAAATAACATAATTACTGCATTGACTAAGTAGATGTAATACTAACAAATGTAAAGAACAATATTGAATTAAGTAAAGATGAATAAATAAATAAGATTCTCTACACTGAACAAACAAAGACATACGAACATTCTTATGCATATATAACACTGAACAAACAAAGACATACGAACTCTTATGCATATTAATATTAATGAACGTAACCAATAAAGTAAATCAACAACGAAAAGAAATTAGGTACTGAAATTCAAGAATTACTTTTACTAAAATTTAAGAATATTTATTGCCAAATAAATTATTAATAATCATAATTTAATTAAACGAATTAATCATGCATGCCAAAATTATTGATAATAAACGTAGAATTAATAATAATAAAAAAATAATAATTTGATAATGAAAACTAATACATCAATAACGGATCGATCCCACTAACACCTCAACGCCATAATAATAATATTATATATTAATACTAATATCTCTATTGATATACAAATTTAGAAATTTGAATTATTTTCTGAAAAAAATGTACTTTAACATTTTTTAGCAACTTCATAAAAGATTCAAGATTCATAAAAGTTTATACATTCTTCATGACAATAATATGAATAATTAATAAATTTGAACAAATAGTAATATATAAGTTAATAAATAAGCATTATGCGCTATATGAAATAATTTATATTATTTCCATATAATCTAGATAATTTATTAATAAATTTTGTTTTGCACTTAGCTGTAACACCAACAGAAGATCATAACGGATTACCGGCCCTCTAATGCATGACTAATTCATTTGGTCCAAATTTTGTTCAATAGGCGGAACCAAATAATGCCGCAATCAAAATTTCCTAGGAAGAGTCTAGAATCCTCAATTTCTGAAACTGAAACCGTACTCTTAAGTCTTCCGTATCTAACTTGTTCCTTAGCCGGTTCTCTCTGTTTCCAAGAAATATTAAGTAGGATAAAACAGCTCAGTTGTACTGTGAATGTAAAAACAACAAAAAAAACGATGTAATTATGACTAAGGTTCTACCTTTGAATTCCAAAATGGTGGAGTTAAAGAAATACATGTATAAAAGTATCTTTACCGTTTAACTTTCTAGAAAAAGTTGAAGAAACCGTGCTAAAACGATCACGGTCTATTCCTTTTCTTAAGACTTGAAATTTAAGGAATCACTGTATAAGTTAAGATAACAAACTTTATCACGTTGCAAGAAACGTGTTTGATTACACATGGAAACACTTTTCGTAGACGTTCCCATAGAATTCTTGCAAATAAATCAAATATTGCATATCCGACCTAAATAGAAATTTTCCATTAAATGTATTAAATTAAGTAAAACGCATGACACTTAGTCAGCAAATTATAATTTATAAAAGTATGTACTCGTAGTTAATAAGAATTTTTGTGTAATCTTGATATAGACATAATAAAGTGAGGTACAACCTTAACAATAAAAAATATATTTTTTTAAATCATCGTGTTTAAAATATATTAACTGGCGCCCGAGCAGGGACCGTTTTAGTGGAAATTTGTGTCGTGTTATTGTACGTAAACGTTAAAGTGTAAAATTTAAGGAAAAAAAATAATAAAATCTGAAAAGAAAAGTGAATATAAAATTGTTACAATAAAATCTGCGTATGAAATTATTACAATAAAGTGAACAATAATAGGAATTTTTTTTTTAATTTAAATTTTTGTTTTTAAAAATAAAGTGAAAATAACAAAATTGTTTCTAATTTTCTAATCAAGTAACTAATAATTATAAAAAAAAAAAAAATAATAAAGTGAATAATAATGAATTGTAATAAAAATTAAAGGAATGATAAAAGTTAAACAATTAAATTCACGAAAAAAAAGTAAGGTTAAAGGGTCGTAATAACACATACAAAGCACCTGTAGCAACTAAGTAACTAAAACCTACGAAACCGATTCATCCAAGGAGGTAGGAAAAGGAGCGCCGGAGTAACCGTAAACAATGGAAAAACGGAGCCTTCATATTAAAAATATAAAGGCAGCGGCCTACACAGTTGAATCGGAAGACTACACTCGGTCCCCACACGTTAAGGACAAATCCACCGGGTAACGTGTATTCATCTATCATCAAGGTTCACTGATAAGAAATGTTTGTCCTACACTTCTTTATTTTGCTGTAAGTGATATTTTATATATTTTATATATTTTCGTGTTTTTCTATAAATTAAAGTAAAATACTATAGTTAAAGTAAAAGTTATAAATTAAAGTAAAATACTAAAGTTAAAGTAAAAGTTATAAATGAAAGTAAAATACTAAAGTTAAAGTAAAAGTTATAAATTAAAGTAAAATACTAAAGTTAAAGTAAAAGTTATAAATGAAAGTAAAATACTAAAGTTAAAGTAAAAGTTATAAATGAAAGTAAAATACTAAAGTTAAAGTAAAAGTTATAAATGAAAGTAAAATACTAAAGTTAAAGTAAAAGTTATAAATTAAAATAAAATACTAAAGCTAAAGAGAAAATTTGTAAATTAAAGTAATAGAAATTACTAAGATTAGAAGATTTATAGGAAAATTTATGAAATTAATTAATCAAAGGAAAAATCCTAAAGAAATCAGAACAAAAGTTTAAAGTTATTAGAAAAAGTAATAAAACAAAAACAGAATTTTTTTTTTTTGAATTTTAAGTATTCATACAAAAAATAATAAAATAAAAAAAGGAATTTTAACGGTAAAAATTTACTAAGCAAGCTTAGGAAAAAATTAAGTGATCTGTAAATTACGAATTGTAAATTATAGAGATTTTGAATTTCAAAACAAAAAAAAAATGCCAGAAAATAATATAAACAACACCTTATTGCGACCTTCACCACTAGGCCCAATCCCTGGTCAAAGTACCAGTGGTAATCAACCATTCAACATGACTGAGTTAACAGAGCAAATCACCCATTTAGTTAGGGATATTTTGACCCGAGAGGGTCCACAAATAGTATCTAATATATTAAATCCTAATTCAGAGGCAAGAGAGGATATTGATCAAACCATAGATACAAAAACAGATAAAAGTCTAGCCGACCTAGATAGAATGCCAGATATCGTGAAAAGTCTCAGAGAATTCTCTGGACAACCTGGAGAATTTAGTTCATGGAAAAAGAGTGTCGATAGGATATTACAGATTTATGAGCATTTGAATTGAACACCTAAATACTACGGCATATTGAGTGTCGTCAGAAATAAAATTGTGGGTCATGCGGACATTGCGTTCGAATCCTACAATACACCATTAAATTGGGTGAAAATGTCCAAGTGCCTCACCCTGCACTACGCAGACAAAGGGGATCTGGGAACTCTTGAGTACCAGATGACTACCTTAGTGCAAGGGAATAATACAGTGCCGGAATTCTACCAATTGGTATATCAGCACCTATCATTGATTATGAACAAATTAGCTTGTATGGATATGAGCAATGAGTCAATGAATAACATGACTCAAGCGTATCGAGATAAAGCTTTAGATACTTTTGTGAGGGGACTTAAGGGTGACCTTCCCCGCCTACTCAGTATAGAAGAACCGATAGACCTGCCACAGGCATTACATCTTTGCCTAAAGCTACAAAATGTGGACTTTAGAACGCAGTATGCAAACAATAGACATCACAGCTCGCAAGCGAGACAACTCCCTCCTCCCCTCCCTCATAGGAGAAACATTGCGCCAAATCCGAATTTCCGACCACCATTCTATCCCCAACTTCTCCACAACCCACGGGGATCACAAAATCCGTTCCTCAGACCTTTTCAACCTTTTCAAACGTTTCAACAACCCAATAGGCCAATCGTTTATCAAAATACGGGATTCCAAAGGCCACACCCATCAATGAACAGACCATTACCAAAACTGGAACCGATGGAAGTAGATCATAGTACACGTTCCAAGCAAATAAATTATGCCAACCGAATTCAAAATTACCCTTTCCCACAGAAACGTACTTTCGCGAATCCTTCGCAGCAATCTCATCCACCGAATAAATTTGAAAGGGTTTTTCACACGGAACAAGACTCTAACGTAGCGGACGTAACGGAACAGGAAACAGGAACATACGACGAGAATGTAGAACATGGAGAAGATTATAATGAGCCATCTTTAAACGATTATCTAGAGACCATCGACAAACCTACTTGTGAACAAACCGAAGAATTGGATGATATCTATTTTTTAGATTAAATCGCTCTTCGCTTCCCTTTTACGAATTGCCACTTAGAAACGGAGAGACATTAACATTTCTTATAGATACTGGTTCAAACAAGAACTATATTCAACCTAAACATATTAGAAACCCTATACTAAATAGAAACCCTTTCATCGCTAACTCCGTTGGAGGTAGCGTTAAAATAACGTACCACTCTTACGTAAACCTATCCGGACAGAACACCAATAAACTCAAATTTTATATTCTTTCAAGTCTAAAAACTTTTAACGGCATCATAGGAAATGACACACTAAGAGAACTTAAGGCTGTAATCCACACGGACGAGAGCCACATGACTATTTTCCCAAACCTTAAAATCCCATTAAAGCAACATAATTCGGAAATAGTCAGCCATATTCAACTCAGAATAACTCATTTGGACGAAGAACAAAAATCAAGACTACGAAACATAATAGGAAAATATTCCAAGCTTTTGCAGCTCCGAATAAAAAACTAACATATACGTCCACCGTCAAGGGAGAAATACGCACTACGACAGATACGCCATTCTATTCAAAGGCCTACCCTTATCCTATGGCCTTGAAGGACGAGGTCGAAAGACAAGTTAAGGAACTGTTAAATGAAGGAATTATAAGACCTTCGCGATCTCCTTACAATTCTCCGGTTTGGATTGTACCGAAGAAAGACGATGCTTCTGGTGAAAAAAAATATCGGATGGTAATAGACTATCTATCGTAAATTAAACTCGATTACCATTCCCGACAGGTATCCAATCCCAGAGATAAACGAGGTTCTCTCAAATTTGGGGAAAAATAAACTTTTCACTACCATTGACCTTAAGAGTGGTTTTCATCAAATCCCTCTTAGAAACTCTGACATAAAGAAAACAGCATTCTCTATCAATAATGGGAAATTCGAATTTGTTCGATTACCATTTGGACTTAAAAATGCCCCATCCATATTTCAAAGAACTTTGGATGGTATATTAAGGGAGCATATAGCCAAACGGTACTACGTCTATATTGACGACATAATTATATTTGGTAAAGATCAGGAAGAGCACTTTCGAAATTTAGAACTGGTATTCAGGACCTTAGAAGCAGCCAACATAAAAGTACAACTGGAAAAATGTGAGTTTCTTCAACAAGAAGTTGAATTTTTAGGATTTATTGTCGGGATAAATGGGATAAAACCCAACCCGAAGAAAATTGATGCGATATTAAATCTTTCACCACCAGAAACTCTTAAGAATCTAAGATCATTTCTAGGTATGTCAGGGTATTATCGCCGTTTTATTAAAGACTATGCGAAACTGGCGAAACCCCTTACATCCCTTTTAAGAGGGGAAGATGGACGTGCGTCCAAAAATGTTTCAAAGAATAAAGCGATTCATCTTAATGAAGACGCCCTAAGTGCTTTTGAGAAATTAAAAAACACGCTTGTTTCTAAAGAAGTTTTGTTATCACATCCTAACTTCACCAAGGATTTTGAGCTAACCACGGACGCTCCCAATTATGCGATTGGAGCCGTCCTAATGCAGGAAAATAGGCCAATAACTTTTATCTCGAGAACATTGAGTAAAACAGAGGAGAACTATCCCACTAACAAAAAAGAAATGTTGGCTATAATCTGGGCACTCAATTCTTTAAAAAATTTCTTATATGGCTCACGAAAAGTAAAGATTTTCACAGATCATCAGCCGTTAACTTATGCTCTTAGCAACAAAAATACGAACATCAAGATGAAACGATGGAAGGCCATCCTCGAGGAGTATAACTATGAAATAGCATACAAACCAGGAAAATCTAACGTGATAGCAGATTCCCTTTCGAGGCTGCCAAATCCGGGGGAGGTAATCTCACTAACGTCCACACAGCACAGTGATGAAAGTTCCTCTCCAATTAACGTTTTTCGTAACCAATTGGTCCTAAGACTGAACGAATTTGAAAACAGTTATCAAATTAAAACTAGTTTCTCACCTTGTCACACGAGACACATTTTCACTCAACCAAGTTTTACTGAACGTGAACTCATAAATATCTTCAAAAGGTACTTGAATCCCAATATTGTCAATGAACTCTTCTCCCCCGAATCACTTATGGGAAAAATCCCAGAAATCTACCCACTCCACTTCAGGAGTTATAAAATTCGATTTACACAGACTATGATAGAAGATATTGAAGACGAAGAACAACAAGAACAAATAATTTTGACAGAACACAAACGTGCCCACCGTAATCCCTGCGAAAATCGCATGCAGATCATTCAGAAATATTATTTTCCGAAAATGGCCTCTAAGATATCGAACCTTGTAAAACTTTGTGCAATATGAAAAGAGAACAAGTACGAGCGTCACCCCAACAACCAAGAGATTCACAATACTCCTATACCCGAATACCTCGGTCATACCATACATCTGGATATTTTCTCGACCGAGAAATACCTAGTCCTAACAGCGGTTGACAAATTCACTAAGTTCGCTCAAACAAAGATTATCGAATCAAGAGCGGTGGAACATGTGAAAAGACCACTACAGGACATCTTATTTTATTTCTGTGTTCCGGTAGCCGTAGTAGTAATGGATAACGAAAAGTCACTTAATTCAGCATCAATAATATCCATGATGAGCGACGACCTCCACATCAAAGTATTCACTACACCACCATACAAAAGCGAAGTGAATGGTCAAGTCGAACGGTTCCATTCAACCCTGTTAGAGCCGAACTTAGTGCCCTTAGAACTTCTAACCTGAAATTCAATGACATACCATACTTCTAACCGATTGGGGACAATCGTATTTAAGTGGGGAGGAGTTAAGATAACAAACTTTATCACGATGCAAGAAACGTGTTTGATTACACATTTTTTTTTTTTTTTTTTTTTTTTTAATAATTTTATTTATGATAACAATAAAATTTTTTTACAAAGTAACTAGTCATTTTTGACTAACAGCGTTTGACTCTGACAATATAATAATAAAGCACTCATATGTGTTCTTTACATAAAGTGTTGTTTTGGTTGATGTTGCATTGTGCGGACTATTCAGGCAACTCAAAAGGTTTTAGTCTTTTGAGTCTTCTTATTATACCCTCTTGATGAAGTAGTCTTGCAGCTTCGATGTTAGGGTGATGATGGAGCCTCTCCTGGTGTTTTTGAGCACATTTCTTTATTTCACTTGCGACTGTGTCTATTCCGAGATCTCTATGAAGGTCACTATTACGAGTGTACCAAGGGGCATTTACAATTCCTCTGAGGACTTTATTTTGAAATCGTTGAGCTATCTGTTGATTGCTGATTTTGGTGCATCCCCATAGTTGAATACCATATGTCCAGACCGGCTTGAGTACTTGTTTATAAAGCATAAGTTTATTATGAATGGATAACTGAGAGTTTCTTCCAATTAACCAGTACATTTTTCTATATTTTAACTGAAGCTCTTCTGCTTTCTTTTTCACGTGTACTTTCCACTTTAACTTTGCATCAAGGTTCATACCAAGGTATTTTGCTTGATTGGCATGTGGTACAGAGATATTATTGAGAGTCACAGGTAGTGGTTCTATTGATCTATTAGTGAAGTTAATGTGAGTAGACTTCGATTCATTCACTTTAATTCTCCACTTAGCTAGCCAATCTTGTATATTATTTACGGCTATTTGTAGTTTGAATGTGACTTCACCGATTGTGTCACCAACAGCTAGAATTGCAGTCATTTGCAAACGTGGCGATAGTTGTATTGCTCGTCTGCGGTATGTCGCTAGTAAACAGCACGAAAAGGAAAGGCCCTAAGACACTCCCCTGCGGGACTCCTGCTTTAGCTTCTTTAATGGTGGAGTAAACTCCTTCCTGTTTAACTCTAAAATATCTCCTTTTCAGGTATGACTTTAGCAGTTCGCAGTACTCAAATGGCAGAGTTTTCTCCAATTTAAATATTAAACCATCTAGCCAGACTTTGTCAAATGCCTGCGCTATGTCAAGAAATATGGCTGAACAAATCTTTTTTTCCTCTAAGGATTTTTCTATTATATCTGTTATTCTATGGACTTGGTCGATTGTGGAGTGTTCCTCTCTAAATCCAAACTGATGGGACGGAACAGCTCCTGATTTTACAACTTCTGGTTTAATTCGTTTTAATAACAATCTCTCAAATAGTTTTGACATAGTTGGAAGAAGTGATATTGGCCTGTACGAGGCCAGTTCACTTGGTGGCTTACCTGGCTTAGGTATCATTATCACTTCCGCAAATTTCCAAGATATAGGGACATAACGGAGTCTGAAGGAAGCATTAATTATGTCCGATATTTTTTTAATAGCTTTATTAGGTAGTTGTTTTAGAATCTCTCCAGTTATCAGGTCATATCCTGGTGATTTTTTAAGTACTACATGGTTCTTTATTACTTGTTTTACTTCTTTAGCATTAGTTAATGGAATTTCCTGTCTCAGGATAGTTGTTTGGTTTTCGAACAATATATCCTGTTGGTTAAGTGTTGTTAAATTTTGCTGAAAGGTACGCTCGAGATGATCCGCGAATTTTTCTGCTTTTTCTTCTTTGCTTTTAGCCAGGTGACCATTATTTGTTCTTATTGGTGGTATATGCATAACTGGCCTTTTCAAATATTTGGTTGCTTTCCACAATGAATAATCACTACCTTTATCATAGGTGAGAGATTGTAGGTATGAATTTATTGATTTATTTTTAAATTCCCTTATTTCTCTACGTATTCGTTGTGTTAAATTATTTAATCTATTTTTGACGGTTGGGTCTCGTGTACGTTGCCACTCCCTACGGGCACTTCTCTTCTCTATAACTAGTGATTTAATTCCCATTGGATAGCATTTGCCAGCTATTTTTTTGTTTGTTGTGTTAGTACTTTTCCACGCCGCTACCTGTATGTCCTTGACGAGCTTCTCCACCTCCTGTTCTAATGTTTCTTCTGATGAAAGTTGTGTGTTTAAAATGATGCTATTGTTTTTAATTCATTCCTGAACTTTTTCCAATCAGTATATTTATTTGTTAACAGTGGCTGTTTATCATTAGTAATTATTGTATCACTTATTATCATTAAAATAGAGGAGTGGTCAGATGTGGAGTCCAATCCTTCCTGCACTTGTATATAATCAACCGGGATTTTTCTTGTTATAAAGAAGTCAATTAGGTCTGGTGTTTTATTTTGATCACTGGGCGAATAAGTTGGTTTTCCAGTAGAATGCCAGTTGCAATTGTATTTAATTATTGCTTGATGAAGCTCTTTCCCTTTAGTTGTGGTTAGTCTTGATCCCCAGTCAGTATGTTTAGCGTTGAAGTCACCCCCGACTACAAATTTTTCACCGAGCTGCTTGAAGAACTGAGTATAAGCATTCTCTTTGATGTTATATCTAGGTGGGCAATATATTGCGGATACCACTAACTTGTGGTTGCGGGTATTAATGCTAACGCTAATTGCTTGTATTTCATCACTTTCAAGTTTTTGTTGCAGATGGTGTTTAATATCTTTTTTTATAATCACGGCACTGCCCCCTCGTGCATTATTATTAGGATGAACTGCTGAGTGAACTTCGTAGCCGCGGATTTTTATATGACTTTGAGTAGTAAGGTGTGTTTCAGATAATAAACATATATCTATTTTTTCTAAATCAAGAAATAGTTGTATTTCATTTTGTCGTTGCAATATACCATTGCAGTTCCATGCAAGAATTTTTAAATTATTTGCCATATTTTTCGAGTAGAGTGAGCCTTTGTAGGATTGATATAAGGGCTTTTTCTTGCTTTTCTTCTTGTGAATTAAGTCTATCAAGAATATTTTGTAGTATTTTATTCGTTTGGTTATTATTTGAATCATTTAATAAAAGAGAACTATGTTGTCTTCTCGAACTTCCAGTAGATAGTACATCAGCAAATGTTACATTTGGATTAGTTCTTGATGGCTGGATTAATGTTTGGTGTGGCCTTAAATTTGAGGCTGAGTTAATTTCTGGCCTGGTAATTATTGAAGTTTCCCTTGTTTTGTTGCGAATTTTTTGCAGCTCTTTTATAACAATGCAACCTCTGTAGTTGGCTGGGTGTGTCCACAGTTAACACATTTTGGTGGGGTGTCTTTTAGTTTCGTACATTCAGCCGTACGGTCTTTTCCTACACATTTCACGCATCTGGGCTCCTTATTACAAAAGTTTTGCGTGTGTCCGTAGACTTGGCACTTTTTGCACTGGGGGATCAGCTTAGATTTTTTAACTGCTTCTATTTGCACTTTCATATGGAGTATTTCGCTGATTGCATAAATATTTTTAATGTCTTCTGTTCTTTCAAAAGACAACATATATAATGGAAGAGGTGTTTTGTCAGCTCTTTTTAGCAGCTGTGTAACTTCTTTAATTTTGTATTTTTTCTCCAAAAGATACTCTTTTATCTCTTCTGGTTTGCATGAAGCGTGTAGCTTCCTAGCAATGACTTTGGTTTGCCTTGTCTGCTTATCTTCGTAGGAATACCACGCTGTCTTTTCTTCGTTAAGACCTCCTGTTAACTTTCTATAGCTATCACTGTCTGTGACATTTATTTTGATATCACCACTATTTAACGCTGTAGCCTGAAACTTTATATGATTGTTGTCCATGATGTTTCTAATACTCTGATAATTATTGCAATTAGATATTATTACTGGAGGTGGCCGTGGCACTTTTTTCTCTAGTTGTACATTCTTACTTCCGGTTGGGAGTTCATTACTTGATTGTTTCTGTTCCGACGGAACCTGAGCTTTATCCTTCTGTTGCACGTGCCTACTTCCGGCTGGAAGCTGCTCAACTGATTGTTTCGAATCGGGTGAAATCTGTGGTAATTTACTCATCTTACGTTTCTTATTTTTTTTGTTACGGTTCAGAATCCATCCCGTTTCTCTATTGAGTTCTTCCTCGTCTGTTTCATACATAACCTCTATATGATCATTGGTGTTGTTTATCTTAGTGGTTTCTTTCTCAGACATTACTGCATTTAGAGCATCTTTTAACTCCTTGTTTTCTCGCTGTAAGTTTTTGAGGTCTTTGTTTAAATTTAACGTTAACTTTTCTATTTCGTAAATCTTATTGCGCAGTTCTGCGTTATCCCTTTCTAAGGTGTTCGCTATTGGTGGTGGTGATCTACCCACCCTAGATTGTTGTTTAAATGGGTTGGATTGCCCAACAGGGCTGTTAAACAATGATTGGCTCACCCCAGAATCCTTTGAGTTAGCCTCGTTAGAGGGTGGATTTGCCAGCTGATTAGCTGGGTTACCACCTGGGGTACAATTTCCTGAATCAGTTGTACTCATTGTTTATTTTACTGGCCATAAAGCATCTACCACTCTGACCAGTACGAGTTGGTAGTGGGTCTGGTTTGAGAAGATAATTTACTAAATTCTCGATAGTCAGTTATACCGCCGTGTCTCGGTCGCCAGAGCCTCGTTAGTTATCTAGCAGGGTGCACCACGTGCAGGTGAGGATGACATTTGGACTATTTGTAGACCAATTACTTAAGCCCCCTTTCCCACCTTGATTACACATGGAAACACTTTTCGTAGACGTTCCCATATAATTCTTGCAAAGAAATCAAATATTGCATATCCGACCTAAATAGAAATTTTCCATTAAATGTATTAAATTAAGTAAAACGCATGACACTTAGTCAGCAAATTATAATTTATAAAAGTATGTAGTTAATAAGAATTTTTGTGTAATCTTGATATAGACATAATAAAGTGAGGTACAACCTCAACAATAAAAAATATATTTTTTTAAATCATCGTGTTTAAAATATATTAACTTATATATAAAAAAAACTTGATAAAACAAAATCCCGCACTGTGACATAAAAAAAATTAAACAAATGTTAATTTTAATTAATTAATTAAATTTACGAAATTTTTAATTGTATTTACATATATTTCACTCACAGGAATTTAATTTCGATGTACATAAATATTTTATTATTTTTATTTAATTTTTGTTTCCAATTTATAACTACAACGAACACTGAAATTCTTCGATACTTGAAAACAGAATCAACGTCGGAGCATATTTTGATCGCTTGCAATTAATTGGTAATAAAGATTACCCGCTATAATATGGAAGAACATAATATAAAACAACAATTACATAGTCAACAAAATATATGACCAGCAAGTACATAACATTTGAAAAAAAAAAACAAAAAAAATTTACATTTTTATGGCCATCCAGCTAATGGTGACAACAAAACAAATAATAATATGCTCAACATTGAATGTTCTTACCATTCAACAAAATTCTCATATCTAAATCAAATTTATTCAACATAAATAGGGTACATGTAAATAATATGCTTAAGAGAAAATCACGTAAACCTCGATTTCACGCGTATTACTCGTAGGTCAGTGGTAAAATACAGCAAAACAGAAATTTCAAACTTCCACCATGTAACAATTTTGAACAACCAAAATTGTCACACTAGTACTTCAATAAAACATGCATTTTGGGTTGACAAATTTCATATGTAAATTTTGAAGATGTTTTGCTCTCACTTAGATTTGAATTTTCACACAACGACATGGCTTAAACGGACCACATACAATTGCTACAATTTATCATACTAATTTATTTATTTATTTAAAGAAAAAAAAATGAATTTAAGCTTGTATACCTTTTTATCCTTCCAACATGAAATAATTTTGAAATATAATTACAGAAATTGTATGAAAGTAAGTGAATATTAATTATAAATCAATCAAAGATAAAATTTTTTATATAATAATACTACGCCAATTTTTTGAACTTTGTTAAAGAGTTTATATATCTAATTGGTTTAGGAATTTGATTCCAAGACGAAAAACACCGCACCAGCATCGACTTTTTATAACTATTTAAAAAACTGCGCGGTATTACAATATGACCAGTTCTTGTTGATGCAACAAATTATATCTTGTCAAATAGATATTTAGGTTCTCCGAACTTAATTAATTTATAAATGGACAAAACCATCCTAAATATCAAATTGATTGTACTGCAAATCGAATTGTTGCTGCAATTAAAATTGTTTTACCCATATACATAAAACGGTATTCGTAGTTGGCTTGCTTTTGGGTTTGAGAATTGTTGATAATTACTCTATGCCTGTTTAGTTGTTTACTAACATATCGATCATGTATTATCAATTGCATTCCATTCTATTAGTACGGGATATTTTGTGTTTTGTTAATCAATGAGAGTTGGTTTGTAATAGCAAAATGAGGAAAAGCGTGGATATTCTGCAAAGAACTTATAATTTTTGTGTGGGCTCAAATTAATTATATTTTTGAGTCGCCACATTCACTCACCCCGCAGTAAAACCATTACGAAATTAAATGATGCCTATACCTTAAAATTTACTTTCCTTTTTGAGTTTGGTACAAGCGGACGTTATTTTCACTTAAGTAGTCCGTCATGTATGCTGGTTTAAGTCGTTCTAATGATATAGAAAAGTTCTTTTCCTTCATTTCTATAACAAAATACTTACGAAGTCGTTTCACTACTTTATATGGCCCCTCATATGGAGGAGTTAAGCCGATCTTAACTCTGTCCACTCTGACGAAAACTTGGTCACAGTCCGTTAAGTCCTTATAGGTATAAAAATTATGTTATGAGGGGGACTTCGGGTATTTTTAGGTACGACGTTGCGCATCGATTGTCGCAGGCGATCGACCAGTGAAGTGGGATCTGTCGATGTCACAGAGAAGGGATGCATTACAAGTTCTCCAGGGACCTTTAGTGACTGTCCGTAGACAAGATCTGCTGGAGTGCATCCGAGGTCATGCTTGACTCAAGTTCTAATTCCAAGGAGAATGAATGGTAGCTCAGTGCTCCAGTTCAGGGTATTTTCTCTAGCGTATAATGAGGCTTTAAGGGTTCGATGGAACCGCTCCACCATTCCATTTGCCTATGGATGATAAGTCGTAGTCCGTATTCTGTGTGAACCTAACAGTTGGTTAAATTCCTGAAAGAGATTACTTTCAAACTGACTGCCTTGATCAGTCGTTATCTCGAGTGGTACACCGAATCTCGAGATGTACTGGTCTACGAATGCACGCACTACCGATGTTGTTCGCATATCCACCAAAGGAATAGCTTCCGGCCACCGCGTAAACCGGTCAATTATGGTCAATAGATATGTATAACCATTTGACGGAGGTAGTGGTCCAACCAAGTCGATATGAATGTGCTCAAACCTGCCAGAAGGAACATTAAAACGGCCGCATTCAGGG
This sequence comes from Tipula vernalis, assembly GCA_958295665.1. Lineage (NCBI taxonomy): Eukaryota > Metazoa > Arthropoda > Insecta > Diptera > Tipulidae > Tipula > Tipula vernalis. The sequence continues at coordinate 84,495,238 of OY282559.1, read as the reverse complement.
CGCGTGTGTCGATTAACCTTTGACTTCTGGCAGGCGATACAGGTTTTGGACCAATACCCCGTGTCTAAATTCATACTAGGCCAGAAATATTTTGATGATACTAGTTTACGCGATGCCTGTATTCCGGGGTGGGATAAACTGAAAAGTTTCTGGAATACTTCCAGACGTAGTTGTGGTGGTATATACGGACGATTAATGCCCATCGATGTCTCACACCAGACTGCGGAGGCAGAATGATGAATCCTTTGCAGTTTTAATTTAGAACCTGGATGACTGGTGTTTCGAAGGGTTTTTAACTCGTTGTCTGATTCCTAAAGTGAGACGAGTCTTTCGATATCTAAACCTGAGTGACTGATAGGAGATAGTTCGTTTTCGTCGTTTCTTGATAACGTATCTGCTACCACGTTACTTACACCTTTGATAAACTGTATATCGGACGTAAATTGAGATATATATTCTAACTGACGAGCCTGGCGGGGATTTCGCTCCGACTTTGAGGACATGGCAGTAGTCAGCTGTTTATGGTCGGTAAGGATAGTAAATACCCTACCTTCGACGAAGCATCTGAAATGCTTGATGGCGCAATATATTGCAAGCAACTCACGGTCGAAGGCAGAATACTTACGTTCGGGTGGGGAGAGTTTTTTGGAGAAAAATCCCAATGGTTCCCAACATCCTTTGTTGTACTGCTCCAATACAGCTCCAAGCGCAGTGTTGGAAGCGTCCGTGGTTATCCGGAATTTTCCACGTTCCAGAGGATGGGCAAGAAGTGTTACCTGAGCCAGGGCAGCTTTGGTTTTATCCATAGCTGCTTGACAATCAGGTGGCCAAATAAAATTTTCTTCTTGCCTTGTTGAAGTATCGCTAATTGAGAGTGTATTGGAGCGAGCAGTTCGGCTAAGTGAGGAATGAATCGGTGATAGTAGTTAACCATTCCGATAAAACGCTGCACTTGCCTTATAGATGTGAGTTGGGGAAAAATGTTTATAGCCACGATTCTCCCTGAAGATGATCGTATCCCATCTTTAGAGATATCGTGACTAAGAAAATTTAACGAGGCTGCACCGAACACCCACTTCGAGGGTTTTAAGATAATGTCGAAATCTGTAAGGCGTTGGAAGAGGATGCGAAGGTGTTTTAAGTGTTCGGACTCTGACCGGCTAGCCACCAAAATATCGTCGATATAAGTGTATACGAAATTCAACCCTTCTGTGACTTTATCCATGAAACGCTGAAAAGTCTGCGCAGCGTTGCGCAGACCATACGGCATTCTCATGAACTCAAAAAGTCCAAAAGGAGTTGTGATAGCTGTCTTGTATACATCTTCCATCGCCACTGGTATCTGGAGGTAAGCTCGAATCAGGTCTATCTTTGAAAAAATAGTACAACCTTGCAAGTTCAGTGAAAAATTCTGAATATGGGGGAGGGGATACCTATCTGGTATTGTCACCTCGTTGAGTCTCCGATAATCCCCCCACGGACGATTTTGATTGTCTACACAGGCCTAGTGAATTCATGTACTCGAATTCGCTCTTCGCTATTCTGTGTTTTTCGGCGTCTAAACGACGTGCGCGTGAAAACGGGAGTCGTCCTAGAGTTATGATTCTATGCACAACATCATGTTTAATCGGCAAGTCGTAGCTGGGTTCTTGTGTTAGGCTAGGGAATGATCGAAGTAGACCTCCGAATGGTTCGTTGACCATGAACAGTCGAATTGTTGGTAATGGATCGTATACGTCCATGGTATTAACTGATAACGACGTGTTCGAGTCAAGTAACCGTTTATTCCCTAAGTCCACCACGATTCCAAACTTAGTCAAGAAATCAGCACCTATAATAGGCCTAGTTACTGACGCAATTATAAAAGGATGTTTGAATTCACGGCGGAAACCTAAATCGATGCCGAGTAATCTTACTCCATAAGTTACTATAGGAGAACCATTTGCAGCGAAAACTTTACTGCCCGATGGGTAGAAGTCTATACGATGGCAAGAATCACGACAAACATGCTTGAGAAAGTGCTTACCATTTTCTTCGCTCGTTATGGAGTGCCTCAAGTAATCGTTAGTGACAAAGGAACCTCGTTCACGTCTCACGAACTCAAAACATTTTGTGAGAAGGAGGGAATGAAACAAATTATGTCCTCGTCATACCACCCAAAGACAAATGGATTAGCAGAAAGATTCATTCAAACATTTAAACGACGAAGGAGCGTGTGCGTCCTTCAAGCGAGAAGGATAACGAAGATCTCGATGCTCAGCTCAACGCGTTTTTATTTAGTTATCGCAGCACACCACATAGTACAACGGGCAAAGCTCCATCTGAGATATTTTTGGACCGACGGCTTCCAACAATCTTCGATAAAATAAAGCGATCTATTCAACGTAACATAAACAGACATAATTTAAAAAGCCAGTTGTACCACGATAGAGACAACATCAAAGAACGTCATTTCAATGCAAGTGATAACGTATGGGTGCGAACAGACAATGATACGAAATGGAACCCTGGGACAATCAAACAGCAAAATAAGAGATGGTCATACAGCGTTGCATTTTCCGATCAAATCACCAAACGCAGACATGCAGATGCAATCCGAGAACGACAGAGCCCGCCGACTGCGGCATTAGATAGCAGCCCACGCCAACTACAAGGATCCGCAAATTCATCTGCCACCGTTCAACAGAATCGCAGTCCTCAAAATCAAGAGGTTTCGGTAACCGGGTCTGAACCAACAACGGCAACAGTAGATCCAACTCCAGTTATTCGACGAAGCCAACGTCCACATAGGGCACCAGTTCGTTTGGATTTGTGATCGCAGCACTCAACTGTGGTGGGGAGGAATGTTATGTGAAGCCAACTTTAAAAGTATAAAAGGTACTCTTTTATAGTTTTGACAGTAGTATGTTAGGTTAGAATTTTTCCTGCACACGAACAGACACATGTAATTCTAAATATTAATAAAGAATATTAATCCACACTTATTATTTTAATCTACGAACAATATCTTGTTTAAAAACACTAAACATAACACACCGGTATCCAGTTAACTTTTTGGTTTGAAAAGTTAACATGTACTGATTTCGCTTCATTCAGCTTGATTGACCACATTTTCGTCAAGTTGCTCACTGTCTTAGTGGCTCTTTGAAGTTTTCTTGTCGCTTCTTCTATGGTGTACCAATTGTATGGATTGCAGTATCATAACGTATAGGCAAACGAGAGTTCCTCACTGTTCTCAACACAAATGTAGTTCTCGCATATTCCTTTTGTTACGTCAAAGACTCTTACTATGACGTCAGGTATTTTATTCCTATCCACCGGGCAATGCATTGGCTTGTTTCTAGAATGAAACTCACAATTAAGTGCTCTTCCTGCTTTGAAGAGCTCTTTTCCTTTAGTGGTTGTAAGTCTGGATCCCCAATCGGTATTTTTCGCGTTGAATTCATCTCCAATGATGAAATTTGGTCTAGTCTTCCTCGTTTAAGTTATGTCGTGGAGGACAGTAAATTGAAGAGACACCATATTCTTTATTATTGTTTATTTGTTCTTCATAATGCTTGATGTGATCTTTAATTGTTTTGTTGATCCCCCTGTAGCATTTCCTGCTGGGTGGATGGAATGGTAATAATGGTATCCTCGTATTATTATCATACTAGGCAAATATCTTTTTTTTCTCTCTGTAGTAACATTTCTAATTCTGGAATGTGTTGCATTAGTCCATTTGCATTCCAGATTAATATTCTTAACGTTTTAGTCATTTTGTTTAATACATCATGGATGAGATTTCATCCATGACTTGGCGGTTATTTAACCGTTTATTTAAGCCTTCTAAGGCTCGTTCTTGTTTAGCTAATCGCATATTTAAGGCTTCTGCATTACGCAGTATTCTATCGAGGACGCTATCACTAGTGCTTGTTGGTTGCTGTTGCACAATTTCTGAGAATATTTTACGTTCTCGTGGTTTTAAGTAGGAGATCTAAGTTCCACTTGCTTTATGGTTACCGAATAATTCAGCATATCACCTGCGGTATTATTCTCATTATTGTTGTGCTGCATTGCTAGTTGTTAGGTCTGGTTACATCTATCAATCCGACCAGAATGAGTTGATAGTGGGTCCTGGATGAGAACATCATTTGCTAAGTTCTCGGTAGTCCGTTATCCCGCCGTTATTTGGTCGTCACAGTCTCGTTTTGTTAATTAGCAGGGAGCAGCACGAGCAGGTGAGATTGACATTTGGGCTGGCATAGCGTGACCAATTTTACCGGCGCCCATTACCCCTCAAAATAATATGAAGCTTATTATTTTGCTATTTTCTATTTGTTGCTATACTAAAAATATTTCAAGTTCAATCGCCACTAGCACAACTAAAATAAATTCAAAAAATATGATAGCAAGGTATCATAACAAGGATCAACACGTTACTAATACAGCATGCGCTATAACAAAGCTTTTTTTTTTGCATTTATTGTCTCACGATTCAATTCGGTTAATTTTCATAAAAATAAATTATTTTCTATTTATATCCTGGCACATAAAACTATTGAAAAAAAAAAAAACTCAAATTAAATTAAAATCGGATTGGTGCCAGGTCGTACAATGGCAACAAATGCAACAGGTGAATTTTTCAATTTTCCATTCATTGGAGTTTTATGTATACATAGATGTAGATAACGAGCTGACATGCGAAATTTTTGGATTTTGTGTTGTTTTATTTTATTGTTTGGCAAAGTTTTCTAATTAAATTTTCCGGTTTCGGTGTACTTTTTTAGAACATTGTATTATGCTAATTTTTAGTTAAAATATTATGTTCCGCTGTCGAAATTTTCCATAATTAGAAAAACTATGTCTCGTGAGTTTGAAGAAGTGCTATGCCCCGCATAGTGCTCCGGTTGGGCACTCTATAGTCCAAACGCGCTAATTAATTGCTTAAAACTTTATTCGCCGGGCTATAATTCAAAACAATTCTTTGTATTTATTTGCACCAGAAACCAATTTGAGAACTGACGATCCGAACGCATGCACTAATATAGGAAACTAATTAAACAAAACAAAAAATTGAACATGGAAGAATTGTAATCGCTAAATTTCCATGAAATAAAGTCACAGGAATTAAATTCGTAAAATTTGTTTGGAGTTACTACTACTACAAAGTTACTATTTTAGTCCTGCGACCTTATTTCGTTGTCCCCACAATTAGTTTAGTTCATAAGTTTCACACCGAAAAGTTTTGTTCGACCGCGGTCTTAACATTAAAAACATAAATTGTAAATACAGGAAAGATTCAAACTGTATATTGCTCCAAATAGAAAAAAATACAAAAAATTTCGGAAATAAAAATACTTGAGATTTGCCAGCAATGTACTAATAATTATCGAATTTATGTAATTTTTGCTCTAGAATAACATCGCAAGGGAATTTCAAATTACAGTCAACTTCGTTGATAGCTAAATTAACATTTCGCAAAACAAACACCCATCATGTTAGAGAAAGCAAAATTGTATCCCAACAAAGTAAAATTAGGAAAAACACCAGCATAAGCAATATTTTTCCATTTTAGACTCGACCTCTCTTTAGAAGCCACTCTCACACCGTTTACCCAAAATATACATCAGACATGTATACAACAGACTTCCCGTTCACGACACTTTCCTCACTAAATCCATTCGAAGACTATAAACAACAATGTTTCAATCCGACTACAAATTATAAGCCAGCATTATGTGAATCTACTCACCCGCCTAACCAAGATTTGTTCAAAACCCATTGAAATTGTTTTTTTTTCCTTTTCCTCCAAATTTAACTCAGGCTTCACAGCAAAAATACATCTACACCAACGACGTTCGTGCGCCGACCAATGAACAATAAATTATTAAATTAACAATAAATTAATTATTTTTAATAAATAAATTTTTAAGGAAAATTTCGAAAGTAAAAAACACAACCGTTTGACTCGAAAGTCATGGCCAACTTGCTTTAATCGAATGAACCATTAATATTATATTTAAGTGACAGTTTTTTGAATAGATTTAGAGAATTTATTTCCCCAATTGATTTGGGAATTTTGTTCCAAAATGAATTGCAACGAACTAGCACCGAGTTATTATATATAGTATGTTCAAACAATTACGCCGTATGACAATGCGACCCGTTCCAATTGATGAGGCAACCTCAAGCTTATCAAATAAATATTTTGTTTCACGAAATTTGATCATTTTGGAAATAAATAAAACCACCAGTCAAGGACTGTTTATGTCCAAGAAAGATTTGGCGAAACCTGAGACATAATCATAACGATTAAAATTGAAAACATATCTGATAGCATTATTAAATGAAACTTGTAATGTATGCTTAGTCGCGGCATTGCAGTTTGAATAAATTACTTCGCAATAATTTATATGGAGAAGAATAAGAGATTTAACAAAGTAGATTCTCAATTCAGTGGAACATATGCGCTTGTTGAGTTTTAAACTGTACTTATGCTTAACACTTAGATATATTTAAGCAAATGTTATTTTTGACAGAAAAAACCGTGAATATTATCTAAATCTTCATTCAAGTTTTCCAAAATTGACTCAATATGGTTAATTTCCCCACTAATAAAAATCTGGCAGTCATTAGCATAAAAATGAAATTTACAAAATTTTATATTATTCACCAGTTCATTACTATATAGACTAAACAGGAGAGGTTGCAAAATACTACCCTGAGCAACATCAGAAACTACACCCCTATAGTCAGAGGAAGCAGTCAAAAGCCTTACTGAAGTCTAGAAGCACCAGAACAACAAATTGTTTTTTTTTTATCTAAGTACGGGGCAAGATCATCTATTACATTAACCAAAGCAGTCGCAGTGCTGTGTTGTTTGCAAAATCCTGATTGATGCACATTAGTAAAATTATTGTGATTAACAAATGTCTTAATTTGGTCTTTTAAAATTGTTTCAAAAAACCTAGGAAAAACCGATTTAGTAATGAAGTCATTTATTATTATTTTTATTGGAGTTATTACCAGTGGTCAGAGGGTGAAACCGAAATGTTTTTCGTTCCGGTTTAGGGTTAAGTTCCCAAATTTATTTTTTCGTTTCGGTTCTGTTTCGGTTTGTTACGTTTTTTCTGGTTTCGCTTCGATTCGGGTTCAAAACCGGTTTAAAACCGGTTCAACATAGCATCACTTAAATATGTGTATTAAGAACTGTAATTATAAAATCATACCATTACATAGCTCCTACAGCCTCCAAGGTTTGCAGACATATTTATTGAAGTATATTAAGGTATACCGTTATAAGTCGGGCGCTTCTCTTGCGTGGGGGGGGGGGGGAGGGCTAGGGCAAAATGGTATTTTTCATGTTTTAATTTGGTTTAAATTTTATTTTTAAGCGATAAAAATTGAAGGGGATATGATATTTCAAATTTAGTGTAAAACTGTATAGTAGAATATTTTCATAATCATTTTTTTTTTCATTTCAAGTTTTCATTGGTTTTTCTACATATGAAGATTCCAATACCCTTAATATTCCGAATAGATACTCGTATGTTTAGTCTTGTTTGTATAAGTAACTATCGAATATTTGTCATTTACAATAATACTGAATTTTATTATTCATGACTCAGATTTAAAAAAGAAAGTGAAAAATAATGGTAAAACCAATTCAACGGAGATTTGTTATGTCAGATATAAGTACATAGTTAATTGGTGGATTTACCTTAGTCTAATCCGTATTTTTCAGTAAAGTTGGCAAATTGACCCAATGGTACAAAGAGTTCAAGTTTGTCAGGCTACTTGGCGGCTACCATCACTAATTTCCAGTAGTACACAATTTAAATTCTCTGTAATGATACAGTGATTCTGTAGTGTTTGTTTTGCCGGGCAAGGTTATCGATGGGAAGGACGACAACCAACCCCATTGTGAAATTGATCGCTCAGACAATTATGGGAACGAGAAAATTTGAGGTAATCAGGCAACATGAAACACTAAATCACTTAAGTGTATGGCAGAGAGCCAGTTAATTTAACTATTAAAGGCTATTTTGATATAACCAATGGTGGAATACGGAATGATTTAGCGTCTTGTCCTAGTTAAAATAAAAATTACATTTAAAATGTGATTAGCAGTCTTTGCTTATAAAACGATTTTGCTATACGAAGTGATGTTCTGTTTTCCCGTTAATAGGTATACAGAAAATTAAAATGTCAACGTCAAACATTGTCAACCTGAACTCTTATTCGAAAAAATTTTGATATTTTACGTAGTTTCAGAAAAATTTGTAAAATACCATTTTCCCGCGTTTGTATCCCTTAACAGGAAGAAAACAGCCTCCGACTAATGGCAGATGTTTTAATAAAAGTTTCCGGTACCTTATTGAGCATACTTGCAATTTGCAAAGTTAAAATCTGTAGGAGCTTTTTCCTTCTCAAGAGGCTCTTTTTACTGGACAACTATAATACAAAGTTAAATTTTTAACGAGATAATCTCCCCTTTAATCATCATTTTAAATTCATTAGTTAATTTAATCAATAAAACGTTTTGTAGATTATTTTCCATCAGATTTGTCCGTTTGTCAGTCAGTAAAGGTTCATTACAGAAAAATTGTTACACAAAATTTGATACACAAAAATTCACTATTACTAAAGATACATGTAAAACCGAAAGTGGTCTGACTAAAAATGTCCGAGGTAAATTCAACATTAAAACGGCGGCTTGACTGAAAGCAAAGATTATTAACAAGAAGATCTTCTTGTTAATAATCTTTGCTTTCAGTCAAGCCGCCGTGTACATGTTGAATTTATCTCGGACGTTTTCAGTCAGACCACTTTCGGTTTAACATGTATCTTTAGTATATATCGCTCGTAGCGTTGTCATTTAAATTGTATCTAAGAACAACACTATTAGCTAGATACCTCTATTGAAAATATGTTTTAGCTAATGACATTTGGTTTTAAGGATATTTGGCATATAACGTCTTAAATCATTCGTTTGGTTAACAGCCCATTTACGTTCAATGAAATGTTGACGATTCATATTCAACATACAAAAATCGTAAAAGAAAAAAGGAGAAAAACTATAATTAAAAAATCAAACGGCATAAGCAAACCCGAGAAACAAATCTAAAAAATTTGTATAAGTTATGGTAGGCAGAAATTCAGTGAATGTAAATGGTCTATAAAACGAAATGGATATAACGACTATTTTGGCTATAGAGCAACCGAATTTAGTCGGTCCTTTGAAGGACGTGCTAAACGAACAAGCAAATTATCGGAATTGTTCATTTCAGTGAATTTTTGATTAATTTGAATTTTTTTAGCTTTTTAAGCTAAAGGTTTTTCCGTTTTTAAGAGATATGGAAAATTTTCGTGCAAAAAATACTTGGACCGAAACGAAAAAGAACGAAATAAACCACATGAAAATATTGCTCCGGTTACGGTTACGGTTCTCTACATTTTATTTATTTCGTTTCGGTTCCAGTTTTCGGTTCATAAAAAATTTAGGTTTTTTTCGGTTTTCGGTTTACGGTTCGGTTTCGGTTTCACTCTCTGCCAGTGGTAAAAGAAGTTTAATGAAAGCAGGGCGCAATTCATCGTCCCCCATTACACTAGAACTAATTTTATAAATGGCTGCAATAAATTTCCACTACTGTCATAACATAAAAAAAACTTATATCAGGGATAGATAAAGATACCGAATTTTTAGGAATAGTTGTAAAATGGAGATTTATGTCGTCAGCCGAAAACACAGTTTATATTGCTTTTTTTACTTTCAATTCCAATGTCATTCAGCGAATTCCTTGCTTCAATTTCTTGCATTTTTTGCTCCAAAATAATCCAGATTACTTTGTTGCGAGCAAAACGGTAGCGGCTTTGAGAAATTGTGGTTGGAGACTTTTTAAATATTTGGCAAATCATCTTTCACGACCCTTGATAGCATCGACTGCTGTCATCTTTAGCCAGGGTACGATTGAGTAGCGATTTATAACTTTCAATATTTCAAAGAATTTCAAGACTCAAATATTTCTTGAATTTGTAGAATTTATTGATTTAAATTTCTTTGTAAATTAAATTCTAAAAATTCAAAAATATAAATAATTTTTAGAGTTGTTTATAGAATTTGATACTTTTTAAGAATTCGTAAAATTTTTAGATTAAAATAATTTATTAACTTTAGATATTTTAGAATTTGAAGATTTTAAAGAATTTAAGAAAATGTCTAATATGCTAATTAAACTAGATATTAGAGAATGAAAAAATTTTCAAAATTTAAATCATTTGAGGAATTTGTTGAATTTCAAAGTTAATTAAAAATTTCAGGAATATTTAAATATTTAAAATTTGAAGAATTTTAATTAATTCAGAAAATAAAAAATATTGGTACTGTCAATGATTCTAAAATTATCAAAAATTAAATATTTGCAAAATAATAATCAAAAGTTTGCCGAATATGAAAGATTTGTAGAACCGGAAACAACGAAAGATTCGTAGAACTACAATTATTTCAGAAATTTCCAGATTTTTAAAATCAAAATCACCAAGAGTTTTAAGAAATTTCAGAAATTTATGTAGGTACATATTTCCAGAATTTGTAGTGTCATTAATTACGCCATCCTGCATCTCAGGAAATTCAACATTCGCTGGTAAAACCGATCGGAAAAAAACCATATCATGAAATCCGGTCGGTAAAAATAGTAAGCAAATTTTCGTTCAGTGTACATTTTTCTAAGTTGAAGTATGTTTTGCTATGGGGTAGTGAGAATAGTAAATAAAAATAACAAACTTGTGTTGTTTACGACAGACTTGGTTTACATTTTTTGATTTGTATTAAAATGGTCTTTAATCAAGACTCTATAGCCCGTATATTTTGTACGCAGTTAATTTATCTATCTCGTTCATAAAATCGGCCATTAGGTTTTTCTAAATGACGTTCGTCAATATTTTAGAAAAATTAAATTATTCTAATAAATATTAGTAAAAATTATGAATGGTTCTTTAACGAATAAACATTTTTTAAAGCAAAAATTGCTGTCCTTCAACTAATATCTACCGAACAATTTTTGATGGAAATTTACCGCGAAAGCGAGGTTCATGATACCTTTTGTTGTAAAATTGGGCGATTTCCGTCAAAATTTCACCGGTACCGGATTTCGTTATACCACCCCTGAGAATGTCAAAATATTCAAGACTTTCAACTATTAAGAAATTTTAGAGTTGGAATATTTAAGAATTTAAAGAATTGAAAGAATTCAAATTAAAGTTTTAGGACTTGTAAAACTAATAAATATTAGTAAATTCTAATAAATATTAGTAAAAATTATGAATGGTTCTTTAACGAATAAACATTTTTTAAAGCAAAAATTGCTGTCCTTCAACTAATATCTACCGAACAATTTTTGATGGAAATTTACCGCGAAAGCGAGGTTCATGATACCTTTTGTTGTAAAATTGGGCGATTTCCGTCAAAATTTCACCGGTACCGGATTTCGTTATACCACCCCTGAGAATGTCAAAATATTCAAGACTTTCAACTATTAAGAAATTTTAGAGTTGGAATATTTAAGAATTTAAAGAATTGAAAGAATTCAAATTAAAGTTTTAGGACTTGTAAAACTAATAAAATTTGGAAAACAAATTATTTAATTCCAGGCATTTCTTTAGAAATCGGAAGAATTTTTAAATTTGAACTAGAAATATTTCAGAAATTTCAAGTTCTAAGATTTTCGAGATTTTTCAAAATTTTAACAACTTAAAAGCGAAAATAATTTTCTTTTTACTTTTATCAATTGTTAATGTAAATTAAATAAAAAATCAAAAAAAATTTTAAAATTATTACTCGCATAGTTCTATACTAACAAAAACATGTAATGTGGTAACGTGGTATAAATGTTATCTTATACTAACACAAAATTTGGAATTTTATAAAAATTCACTTTACAGTTTACTTTGGTTGGTATAAAAAGGCGACGTATTTTTAGCGCATATATTTCTTCTTTTTGACATTGGCTAAAGATCAATTTCCACTTCCGAATGGTAAGATGATAAAAAAAAAAATGAAAGAAGATATTCAACTTATGTGTTTATAAATATATAAAAGTGACCTTGAACGTAAACTTGTTGAAGGTCTGCTGCGATCGTATAACATGGATTTTCGTTTTATTTTTTTAAACTGGTTTCAAATATGTTACATGCACCAAATATTATGTTCGAAAATTTGCAAGTAATTTATTGTACAAATATGTATAATGGGGACATAAAATAATGTCATGTACATACATGATGGTAAGTTCAGTGTACAGTAGTTGGTAGACGATTGAACCGTTTTGTTTTATTTATTATTCTTGCAAAGTCCTCATGAGACAAATAAGTTATTTATTGTTCTATTAAGTTAACAATCTTATTTCTTCTGTTAAGTGTTTGCCAATTTGGGTTTGGCAACTGTGATGGTGGATTCATGAGGTCGTATTTTTACCGTAGCGTATTTTTCCCGAGTTTGAGGAGCAGCACGAAAATAAATACCTAGGATACCAAACTCGCGAATCAACCATAAGTGATTTGATTGGTTAAGAAAATTGGAATAAATACCGAGAGTCCGTAAATGTCTTCTTGAGTCGTTAAGAAAACTTTTATATTTAGGTTGATATTGTATTTTGTGATTCATAATTTCACACTATTATGTGGCATATTTACCGGGGTAAGCAATATGTATTTCAATAATTGTAAGAAATTGCCAAAGGGTAAATCAACTTCTTATAATTTATTTAATTTAACTATGTAATTATTATGTTATGTTTTTTAATCTATCATTAGTGTACATAAATATTTTTAATTATTCCTTTCTACATAATGATTAAGAACATTTCAATAAGCACTCTGAAATGTAAATTCATCGCTACATTGTGAGTCCTATTTAATTATAAACAATCAATTTGTTTCAGTCTAGAACAAGCGAACTGTATTTGTGTTGGTGATGTTTGTGACAAATTCTTTATTAGAAGAAAGAGTTTTGTAGTAGTAAGATTTACAATTTTTTTACTTGTGCAGACAATTTACCTCGGTTTTGTCTAACTGTCCAATTACGATTACAATACAAAAGAATATTTTCTTAATATAATTTCTTGACGAACACCAGATCATTGTCTTGTAGGATCTTCCCCGTTTTACTCCAACTAAGTCAAAATAGTTTTCGACTGAAATGCCTTTTCAGAAGTGTGCCGATGCCAGCGGCCTCAAAACCCACAGATACCTGAAAAGCAAGGATACTCAATCAATAAAGATTTGTCCGATCGCATCGAGAAATTCGTGTACAATGCAAAACCAAACGCAACATTCAAGTTGTGGTATGCCCGCTATGAATTGATTTAAACCATACATGCGGGATCATTGGTGGAAAAGGCGAAAGTGGGATTGTTGCTACAGAAACTCGAGTCGCAAGATTACCAAAAGGTTCCAACACTATTTTGCCGCATAAACCAATGGAGATTACATTGGAAGTTGCCGTCAAAGAGCTGAAGCGCATTTATGGGCGGAAAGAATCGCCCATATAAACCTATAAAGATCGCAAAAAACTAGTGCGAAGACTACAAAAAATATATTGCTGCGTACGTCAACTTGATGTGTGAAAAACTTGGCATCACAGCACGGTAAACGTCGCTGACCGCCTCAACAACCGTTGGACGGCTCACACAGTTTCCGCCGAGTAATGGTGAATCCTTCTCGATTTTATCTGCACTTATAGTTCACAAGAATGAGCAACGTCGGTGGAGTATTAGAACTGCAAATTATTTATATAAACAACGCTGAACTTGGCATTCAATACTTAACAAAAAAAACACGCACAAATTACAATGTACGACCCTTTATTGTTTTGTACCAACAATTTTTATGAGTAATCCCATCAACAAAATACGTAATAATAATTTTTCTCATTTTTTATTTTGACAATATAAAGAAAGAGTACTACTGAGTTGATATTTTATTTTGATGAGGTAAATTGCTAAGGCGACCATGTTGAATGTCGACCGAGCAACCCTCTATAGACAAGGTGAAACAAAATATGACTCTAAAATGAAGTATCTATGGCGAGTTCAAATTTGATTCAAGTTTGGATGTCAGTTTTTACTCGTTTTAGAGACAACATTAGAAAAATTGCCGAAACCAGATTCTGTTTCAATTTTACTTCGCAAAAGTGAATGAGTTTTGACACATAATTTTTGTATTAATTTGATAGTTTCTTATTGTTTTATTTTGATTTCGGATAGGTGAATCAATTATGTATTATATTGTTCTTATTTTTCTTATTCTTTGCTTTTGAGGAACATCGTCATTTCCTGTAATTTCTCCAATAACCTCATAATAACAATTTCTATCTATTTTAAAATTTACTAAGCCTAAAATTTCATTCGCACAGCATATTTTTGCTTTAAAATAGACACTAGGAATCCTGAGCTTAAACCTCTGATCTTAAATCTTAAATAATCTAAAAAACTTGGAAATTTAAGACGTACGATTGAACGCGATTTATTTAAAAAGCCGGATGCATTTATGCAAGAATTGTTTTCAGAATTTTATATTTCGCTTTAGAACATCTCCTTTTGTACCACTATAACCGATCTTTTGGCGGGCAACACGTTTTTTATATTGGGATAATCTACAGTTGGCACTAGGGAGGTTCTTTGCTGCCAAATGAACTGATCGTACAAACCCTTACCTCGTCCTTCACCCAATTTAATTATTTGAAAATTAAAAATTAAATAAATTTAACTTAATTTTATATGTATACGAAATTTAAAAGGAAATTTAAAAGGAAAATTGTAAATAAAAAGAATTTGGAAATCAAAATTCAAACAAATAAAACAGACACGATTATGCAGAATTTTTTGACCAGTTCCAAATTGCGTTTTCTTGATAGCTATAACATCGTTCAATTTGTATATGGTTTTTTTTTCCTTTTCTTGTTAAAATTCCTCCTGTTATCCAATTGTACATGCTCTATTTGCCTAGATGCTTCTTTCCGCAAACTGGTTCGCTCCTCATATAAATTGTGGGATATTGCATCTTCAATGGATTCGTTAACCTTAAGATCTTCTTTCGTTCGCATCGGTACTTCAAATAATAATTGGAAATTCGTATGGGACGTTGCCAACTAGAATTAATAAAAGTTGTAGTATACTAACGTATTTATACCAAACTTGTTAATTATACGATGTATTCTTTACGATCAATGTGATAGGTTGACAGCCGCAGTCTTTTGGTATAGGATTTAACAAAACTTCTTGTTTGCCCATCTTTCGTTCGGATAGAATAAAAGGTATGTAATTACGAATTACATTTCGAATTTTTGCCAGCAAACCAGGTATATAATATTCTCGTTTGTTCGTTCGTGTGTGTCTTTAATAATCTCGTATTGCATTCCTTTACGGATACACAACATGTTGCGGCCATCATCTTAAATGCGATAGACTACTCCTCCATATAAGCAATAATTTTCGACTGGTCTCTTCTCTGGACATTTATTTAACAAGCGCAGGTGCTCATCGGTTTGCTGAGCAATTTTAACCTTCTCAACAACAGCTATTATTGGATATCGACTCAATGCGTCTGAATGTCTCATCTTGGTAGCATTCCTATGTTCGATGGGATAATCAAAATCTTGAAGAAACATTGCCCAACCAGCAATTCGTGGCAACAAATCCCTCTTCTCCATTGTAGCTTTAAACGCAGCGCAATCTGTAACTTTTTAAAACGGGATACCTAGCAGGTACAGCCGGAAATTCTTTAATGCGTTTACTATGGGCAGTACTTCCAACTCGTAGCTACTATAGTTTTCTTCGGCTTTTATAGTTCGCTTACTGAAATAATAAGTAGGATGATATGACTGATCTTCACTTTTAAATTGTAATAATATAGCTCCGAAACCAAATTTTGAGCATCTGTATGAACTTCTGTTTTTTGGTTAGGGCTAAAAATATGAAGGATCGGCGGAGTATATAAACAAATCTAATTCCCTAAAAGCTTTTTCTTGTTTCAGACCAAAATCGAACTTTTCGTCTTTTTTGAGAAACCTTCAATAAATTTACGAAAATAACTGGTTAGGCCAAGAAAACTTTACAGAGTTTTTATATTTTTGCGGCTTAGGAAAATTTATAATTGATTTGGTTTTGGCTATCGAAGGTTTTATTGTGCTGGCGTAGACAAAAATGAACATTTTTTCCACTTAATCCTGAGACCATATTCTGCAGCCGTCTTGAGGACTTCTTTTAGAATATTTATATTTATTTCGAAATCGCTGTGGTACATAATCCGAATGGCATAAAAAGAAATTCGAATTGGCCAGACGGAATTACAAATGATGTATATTTTATATTTTCCTTATCGATTTCTGAGGTCTAATGTAGTGAAAATACGCGCTTCATGTAAATGGTCAATTTGGTCTTAAATAATCGGTAAAGGGTATCGATCCATTATTATCCTTTTATTCAGCCTTCGATAGTCGACACACAATCGTTTGCTCCCATCTTTTTTATTTGCAAGTACGACTGGACTTGCAAAATCTGAGTTACTAGGACGAATTATACCATCTCGTTACCATTTCTTCTTCTCGGCAGACGGCAATATCCTCGGTGTTTGGTAGATGGAAGAATCATCCGTTAAGAGTAGGCGCATTTGTACAGGGAATTCTTTAACTTTTAATGGCACATAATCAGTTACCAAATCGTTAATTTCAGCGCAATAAAAAGACGAATAATTGCAGAGCCTCCTAGAGTATAGAGCCATAATCTTAATGAATTATTTTTTAGAAGGTTTTTTAGTGGTATAACTTTTCACTGATTTCCATAGGAATCCATAGTAAAAATGGTGTTTTTTAGCTTCAAGTTTTTCAATGAAAAAAGCAAAAATATTATAAAATGTTTATATAAAAGTTTTCTACATATCTTTAAGAACAATATACAAGAAGGTCATATTGGTATTAAGTAAACATTTATTGCAGAAATATTAAAATTAAATTATTTGTAAAATATATTTTTTCGAACTTTCATTTTGAAAAATACATTAAAGTTGGCTCTGACAAATTAAAATAATACTTGCTTAATTTATCTTTAGTTTTACTAGTGTACGTAAGATGTCTAAATGGTTACAGAAAAATACGAAAAAAAGTTATTTAATCCCAAAATTAACAAACGTTTCTATATTTTGGAAATTTGTTTTGCTTTTCCTACAATTTTTGAGCTTGAAATTTCCCCAGATGGTAATTTTTGGAACGATTTTTCCAAATTTTTACGGCCATCACTGCCATCTATGTAATTTATATTGACTTAATGACCAACGAATCGTAGTAAGCTTTTATTTTAATTTGACCAGAATGCTCTTGTTATGAAATTTTTCTTATATTTTGGTTTAAATAAATCAATTATTACAAGAAAATGAAAACGATTTACTTCAACGACATTCATATATGTTGAAATTCAAACATTTGTGAAAGTATTTCATAAATCATAATTAAGAATTTGTAACGTTTTCATTTAAAAATTTGTCTTAGGAAAAAAAGTGATTTCCCATATGTTTTGTGTGTTTTACTATGAAAAGTTCCGTTTTTTCCTCGTTTCTAATTCCCTTACAAAAGCTCAGATTTTGTGATTATGGCTCTATAAAATACAGGCTGCTCTGATAATTGTCGATCAACTTGCTGATGGTTTACTTCGTTTTGAATTTTTGGTATATCTCAAGCTTATTCTTGAACTTTCTTACTGAAATTGCGCCATATAACATTGTTTTGTTCACTTGTTTATCAATAATCCCATCAATCGTGTATTGAGTGACATCAATGTCGGCCATATTTGTAAATCCACCCAGCTCTCGCATAGCTAAGAAATATTCTTGTAATGTCTCTTTAGGTCGTTTTATTCGCCCTGTCATCTTAGAATGGATTTTAGCGTTGGTATTGACAACTTTGCGGATCCAACCAATAGCTTTTTACAACAGACAAATTTTTCCAAATCGTTCCATCTCATAATAATCGCCATACTATCAAATTCTTCAAGCCAGTTTTCTACCGGATAGATACAAGGATAGATATCAGAACCACTAAATGTTTGCATTGAGTCTAAAATATTATTAAGATTCATCCGACTAAAACCTTGGTTACCATCATCACTCACAGTTACCTTATCATTATATAAGGAATCATTGCGTTGGTTCAATTCTCCGTTATCAAGATGACCTTTTAGTTGTTCGTTCTCCAATTGAAACCTTTCGATTTCCCTTGTTTTACTAGCCAGTTGACGATCTTTAAATTCTTCTAATTGCTTAGCCTTTAACTCGTTTTGCCTTTGGGCTAGTTGTGTTTTATGTAGATCATCATTTCTCGTCACATTGTTTTGCAACGTTCCTATTAATTCATCAATTTTCCTCCTGACGGAAAATGACATGCCACATTCATTGAAGTTCATAGTCCTATTCACTTTCTTATTTTATTTTTTTTCTGCATGGCTTCAATCAAAAAATAAACTTGTTTTAATTGAACGGTATAATTTTCACTGTTCAAGCACCTAATAAATCCACTAAATGCTTTTATTGTCTTTTTTCTTAAATTAAAATTTATTATTTCCAAACTTTCAATTAAAACTTTTGATTTTGGATCGTTTTTGTTTAAGTATAGTCACTAATAGTTTTCATACTTTACGTTATTCTTAGTTAACCACATCCTAGATCAGATAACAGTTTATTTTAACGGTTTTAAAGTTCAGTTATACACACGTTTTTATTTTATCTTTTTTGTTTAATTGATCAATCTCTTTAAATGTCTAAAATATCACTTTATTCTTATCACAACCACAGTGCCCAGTGATTTGCTCGGAAGAGATGTTGTTTACCAGATTTATTGCAGTAATACCCGTTAGTTAAATTATGTTTTAGAATGAAATTCTTGATACATTTACGAATACATAAATTATTGGAAATAATTAATAGTTGGAAATTTGATTGAAAAGAAATCATTCTCAGTTTTAAAATAGAATAAAACAAAAATTCTTAAAAAAATATTACAACGCAATGAGACAAACTGGGACAATAGCAATGTTTGGTTTTATGAAAGCCTTTTTGTAATTTTTTTCAACAATGGTGGAACCAGTACTGCTAAAAAGAACATGTTGCAAGTTTATATGTATCTAAAATATAAAATAAAAAAAATCCTTAATATTGAGATGAAATCATCGGTTTTCAATATTTATTACCTGAAGTTAACTGCGACCTTAACGTTTTTAGCGAACCAAATAATAAATTACTATTAGCTCCTTTGATGTTAGCTTTAAACCAATCTACTATTGTATTTTTTAAAAAATCGTCTAACTTTATATATATTGTCCTGTAATAATTGATATCTAGAAGCAAAGTTTACATATGTAGTTAGTTCAGAGAGAAGAATCGCATATGTTTTTTTAATGTTTAAACTTACAAGTTCTGGAGTTATAAAATCGTATCTAAGGCCCAAATTGTCTAGTCATTTATTTTTTCATTTTAGAAGCAGTCATATAATTTGCCTTTGGATAGATTGTGCCCTCTTCACAGAAAATATGTTGCATGGAATATATAAGAAATGTGGAATTAAATTTATGAATCATCTGTAATCCGTCATTTTTACATGTGACTCCACAGGAAACAATTGTATGGTTTCGTTTGATGTACCTGCCGACTCCAATCTTAACGTTCTCGCTTCTTTCCATTTTAATATTTTTTCATCTGACTAGAAAGATACAAAAATGTTAGTGTAATACAAAAAAAAAATAAAAAAATATATCCGCCTGGTTTTTTACCACCAAATTAACTTAATCAAAGTATAAATGGCAAATCTGCACATGTTAATTCCACTTTAATGTCAAGTAATTTTCAACGTTTTTTTTTGGTCCAAAGAGAATTTACTCAACACCTTCATGTTTATAACCTAGCATCGATTATCTAAACTAGAATAAAGTATAAACTACATATCTGTACGTATTAACTCCACTCTAATGCCTAGTCAATTTTAAACGTTTTAAAGAGCACAGAGATAGAACAGAATTCTCCTTGGATAAAAAAAAACCGTTTAAAATTAATCAATCGTTGTAGGTAGATTTGATATCTGCACATATACATTTGGGTGCAAAAAATTCGCACATTGATAAATTTTCAACAAAATTTCAAAAATATCAAAAAATCCAATGTTTGTTTAATTTTCTTGAATGCAGATTCAAAGTCTATTTCAACACCTATCTAGTGGTACCATTTTTGTACTTATACCGTGTCAACAAAGTAATTTTTGGGGTCAACATCTGAAGTACACTTTTTTTGTGAATTTATCAGCATGAAAATTAGTGGTAAAAATCGAATTAAAACATGGAAGTCAGCAAAAAAACATTTTTATTAACAAGAAGTTTTCCCTCCCCTAGCCCGAATGATAGCTTCCATTCGATGTTTCATCGATTTCACCAAAGTTTTCACCAAATCTTGTGATTGCCTGTTGCAGCTCCTGGAGGCTCGTTGAAACAACATCTCTGGCTCGAACCCATTTTTTCACCTCGTCGACTGGACAACACAGCGTGATGACCGCTTCTTGTTACTATTTCGTTGTGAAATCGTCGTTTGAATGCGGTTCAACTGGGACAGCGGCTCTAAGAAGTTCATGAATCCGAATTGAGTCGGTGGACAGTTAGAAGATAACTTCAAGAAGATAATCTGACTGCACACAGAACAGCAAACGGGTCCAAATTGACCCTAGCCCACCGGCGAGCCCACTTTCAGTTCGCTCGAGAGTATTTGGATTGGGCAGAAGAACAATGGAGAACAGTCATGTTCTTTGACGAGTGCAGAATGTATTTACATGGCAACGATGGGCGAGGAAGAGTGTGTAGAAGACCAGGAAAGCAATTTCCACAATGTTGCATTGAAAAACGAGTCTCATATGGCGAACATTTAGAAATTTGTTTGATATACGATTCTATTAGCATCGCATATACGTCCGACATATACTTGCACTGAAATTCGATGTAAAGTTTGTATCGAATACATTTTCGAAGTTACTTGCTTCAGTAAGCGAAATATGAAGTAAGATGCATCCATTGCAGTTTCGACGTAACTTACGTTATAAAATAATGAAACATTCAATATTACGTTGAAAATCTGTTCAATGTATTTTGCACTGGAAACACCAATTCAATGTTAATTGTGTCAAAAACAATTTCGATGGAAATAGCGTCCAATTACCTTGATAGGTGCAACATAGCCTCAAAACTGATTTCACTGTCCAAACCGGCGTTGTATAAAGAATTGTACTGTACGAACCGATTTGGTTACCGAATAATATACACAATTACAAAATAATTATGATAATTATATTTATTTTAAATATAAATGAAAATTACAATTATAAGTAAGTACTCCTACTATTAAGAAATTACAAATTAAAACATCTTATACATTAAATTTTATGAATATTATAACTTAAAATATATGAATTATTCGTATTATAACAACAATGTGCTTCATAACTTTTTTTGTATTTTAAATTTTTATATAATATATATACAGGATCTTCGTTTTTTTAATAAGCATAAAACTGCAGTAAAATTGATAAACAATTCCTATATATTCATTAAGATGAAAATAAATTTCGTTTTTGTTTTCCAATATTTCCTCAATCATATATAAATGTATGGTTTCACGAATGCTAAATTTTTCTTTGAGGATGAAAAACCCCTTTTTGTAATGAAACTCATTTTCAAAATTCGTTAATTTATAAAGTGGGGCCTGAAAATTTCTGTAATTTGAGTCTGGTAATGTTATCTGACTTTTTTTCCCCGTTTTGTAATTTAATTCTCGTAACGCATTGTCCACATATTAATTATAGGCCCCATTTGTCTGATAATTCTCGGATAGTGTATTAAAAAATGTTGTTTTGGAGTCAGGGTTTTATTAAACACATTTAAAATAATATGTAAATGTTGGGAATTAAGGTCTTGTAAATTCTTAATATCACCTTCGGTGATTTCATATGAAAATAAAATAGTTAAAATTTGGAGCATTGTAATTATACTTCTCCAATAGTCGTCATGACTTGAATGATGAAATCGATCAAATATAAATGGAAAATGAACCGCTAAACATAAAATTTGAGAAGCATTTTGCCCTAAATTACTTCTATCCAAATTTATATTGGATGGTCTAGATTTTCTATCAATAAAACCAAAATTATAGGACGATACACAATCATTTAAATGTTGCACATTTAATAAGGTTTTTTTGGATATGAGAAACTCGAACAAATATTTCATAGTAAGGGGAACAAAGCCCTCTAGACCATCATGCATGAGATCTACGCTATAGTTTTTGATGGTATCAAAAAATAAAAGTTCGTTTAGAATAGATGTTC
Organism: Tipula vernalis; assembly: GCA_958295665.1. Lineage (NCBI taxonomy): Eukaryota > Metazoa > Arthropoda > Insecta > Diptera > Tipulidae > Tipula > Tipula vernalis. The sequence continues at coordinate 84,472,854 of OY282559.1, read as the reverse complement.
GATTAATGCCTTTCGTTTCAATCAAATTTATGCCATGTTCTGGTGGCCAATTTTTTAAAACATCGTAACAGTCTGACGTTCGTAATAGTTCAGGATCTTCTGTGGGTGTTACCTTCGTTATACTTTTGGTCATTGTGCATATACGACGAAAATAATTCGCGGAGAACGATTTAGTAAATCCTAACATATCATTAGCTGCAAGGTTATCGTGTGCTAATGATATTAATGCGCAATTTATTAATCCTATGTTTTCTACGATAATTCCGTCGACCTCCGAAAGCTTAATGTCATCAATTATAGGTTTTAACCGTATTTAAATTAAAATCTCCGTGCAAATCATTAACAAAAAACAGAGAAACTAAAAAAATGTTCTGTAATTTAGATTTTAAGTGTAGTGGGCAGTTGACTATTGTAAAATAAATAGCGCCAATTTTGTGAATTAAGGTTTTGCTCCCCAGAACTTTAGCAACCTCAAAATCGTCATAATATAACTGAATAAGCACAACATTTTTAAATTTATATTTGGAATTTAGTGCTTGAAATACGGCCCCGCAACACATATTTGTATATAATCCTTCTGTACATGAATGAGATTTATTAAAATCTTTAAATGAAGTAGCAAAATGGTTGTTTTTAAAAATGGTTTTAATAGTCATGGAAATAGGAATAAATTGAAACAAATTTTGAACTAGCACCTTTTTATATGAACGTGATTGCTGATTAAATCGTAACTCCTAACGGAAACCGATCGGTATTTGAGTTGGCTTCGTAAAATACTGATTTTTACTAAAAAGCTTTTGCCTTCTATATTTCGAAGTAAAATTATTTAAAGTATTATTTATCTTAGCTTCAACACTGTGATTATGTGTCGAAGGGGTTACAACTTTAACAGCATTTTTCACAACAGTTCGAGCTTCGGAGAAAATGGCTGAAATAGTTTCCTCGGGCAAATCCAATTTATTCATTGTAGTGTACATTTGATGTACACTATTTTCAAATATATCCCAAATAACATTTTCTTTAGATTTGGAACTATCGTCATTCAAGTAGTGTGTATCAATGCATCTCAGACTATTTAATGACGTTTCAGGCTGTTCTGTTAAGAGTGGTTGCTCAGTTTTGAGAGTTTCATTTTCACTTATTTCATTATGTTTTTCTATGTGTTTTTTTAAAGAGAGATATCTTATGGCCGTATGATACTCACTTTTTTTCAAGTACAATAAAGTGCTGCAAAACTAGTAAAGCGAAACAGAGAAGGGTAGTGTAGACAATACTATAGGCAAATATTTTGAAGTTTCGGATAAACAAAATATGTAAATAGAATCAAAATTTTTTTATGCGATGAAGTAGCCATTTTCAAGAACATTTATTTTTTAGATCTTAATATAACAATAATGGCGAACAAAAATGGAAAAATTGTATATTAAATTTATTTTAAAAATAAACAAATAAATCCTCTTTGGTCCACAAAATACAATTATTTTCTCTATTATTTCGGAAATGTCAGAAAAAAGTATGTAATGTCAAAAAAAAAGAATCAAATCCAATTCTTTTTTTGCTATATTTGCTCGATTAACTGCTATAAAAATTGAGCTACCACTTTTTTTTTGACGTTTCTATATTTTTTCCAAATCTATGGTGTATACACTCACTCTCACAAATATTTTGTATATATATTTTTTATCTCACTCCGTTTGTCTTTCCTAGTCACTGAAAAAGTGGGAAAAAAGTGAGTATCATACAGCCATTATAAATGACATTTGGCAGTTTTTATTTACGACACATTTTAATTTCATTAACGAATTTTCTTTTATAAATTCTACATATTTTAAATGAATTTCTAAACTTTTAAAGCTGTTTAAGCAAACAAAGCAAAATAAAATCATATTTTTAAACTTAACTTAAACTCTTAAACTTCAAATTATTGTTTCTTATAATAGGGTCTTATAGTTAATTATGATTACTTATGTCTAGTTCTAATTTACTATAAATTTTTTTTATTCTTAGAATTTTGGAATCTGTCGATTCTATTTTATAAAAATAAGAAGCTACAAAATTAAAAAAGGTTTTTGTTGAATAATCAAAATCTTGGTTAAATATGTAATGAGCTTTAAAAAGGTAGTCAAAAGCCTCAATTGCTGAAATATTTGGAGGTAATATTATAATTTCGTCTTCCACGCATAAATAGTAGGATGATATTGCTAATCTGTTTTCACCCACCGCTATTATATATGGATGAATTGCATTAAATTTCTTTAATTCGTCAATGGTTAGGTTAATCTGAAATGAAAAGATAAACAATTATTTCCACATTCTAAGGGTTAATGAATTATTATTTTACATTTTTGAACACAACAATTTTTTTAATTACTGTAGAAAAACCGGCTCTTGATTTTTTGGAAGAAGAAACTCCACCTATATTTTGTGGCAATAAATTTAATAAATAGAGTATAGGCTTCAATGATTCAGTCCACTCTTAAAATATAAAAAAAAAAAAAAGAATTAGTGTTCAGTTTAAGAGTTGCTGTAAATTTAAATAAAAACCTCTAAAAATTAGTTAAAAGAAAAGTTTTAATTAATTTGATTGATTGATTGATTGATTGCGATGTACGATCAAGCATTAAGCAAGTCTCCTGTATTATAAATGCGAATACCAACACCACTATACCCATGCACAACACGACACCATTCTTCATGAAGCCAAACCCCGTAAAGAAAGGCGTCAACATCGATAACTACATAAGTATAATAGTTGTGATATCCGCCCCTGGCCAGGCCGCCGTCGTACACCTTTTTTACATATAACAAGATCGAGGGATGGGAAAGGAATGTTAGCAACAAAGACTCAACCCGGTTCCAGACACCTAAGTAGTTGATAGTTAGTAAATTTGTTAGTAATATATTTTTTAGTAATTTATTTAGCACAAGACAATACAATTTTAAAGTTCATCTACTGCTCCAACCTGTAAGAAGGACACAATGACAACACAAATTTCCTGGTACCGCAAACTCTCTTTCTGAAAAGCCGTAAACAACTATTATTATTCCCCTCCACCATTTTTTCCATCGGCGGTTGTGAGAGGGGGGCGAGATTTCGTTCCATCATCATGTTCGCATGCGGTCACCCAAATTTGTACTAACTGTAGGTAGTGTTGCTTGACGTTGTTGTTGAAATCGTTGTGTCTCTGCTGTCCCTGCTACTCGCCCCCCGAAAAAAGAAAAGTTTTAATTGATGAGAAAAAATCAATCAATTTGATTTCATTTATATTATTTTACAATTACTATTGATGCGGATTATATACCTTCTATTTCGGGAATTTTTCGATAAGTTTCTCCCTTTAGGTCCAAATACACTTTGAAGACATGGGGATGAACAGTAGTCCACTTCGACATAAAATTTTGTGCGTCAGGATAACACAGTTCAAAATCAAATGATATCTGTTAACAAAGTTTTTAATCAAAATTATGTTTATGTTAAAATTTTTAAAATTTATTTACCAGATCAGGTGCAGTAAAATAAAATGGGAAGCTTATTGAATATTTTATATCCTTATTATATTTTAGTGTTTGGATACGTAATTTTAAAGTTGATTGTAATTTAGATTTAATCAATTCCTTTTGAGTTACCACATTTGCATTTTTCAATATAATGAAATCCTCGCTATCTTCAAAACTAATGCACGAATTTGTAGTTGATTCTTCAAGTACGATGGAATATTTCGATTTCCGTTTTCTAGTGGTTGTGTCTTCGTCCTCTACTGAATAAATTTTTCTACGAAGTCGTTGCAGCCTTGATAGTATATATCCTCGGTTCTGTTTTCTATTATAGAGCAGCTCCTAATAAGAGGAATTAATTTAGGTTAAAAATAATCTGTTACTTATTTAATAGGTTGTTTATTGTTTTGAAATCTTGACCAATTGTTAGATTAAATATAAAAAAATGGTTTAAAATGAATTGGTTAGTTTCTTACGATTTAATTTTCATGTGTTGATTTTAATTGTGGGAACAATTCGATCATTGCTTGGGCTAAAGACTCAATATAAATGGGTTCTGGATGGTGGCTATATTTTTTCACCAGTAAATCCACACTTTCCCTTACGATAGCTCTCTTTTCCATATCAGAAAGACCTTGCAATTTTATAGATGTACACAATTTTTTACCCAAAGTAAACCCGCTTTGGGATTCCAAGATGTATGTTTCCAGTTCCTGCAGATTGAAGTCGGCAAAGTTGAAGTTATGTTTTACTTTTTAACTTCTTTTATTTCAAAAAATTAATTTTTGACGAATTATTACAATTAATTCTTGCACCAAATGAAGTGAAACTTTTGTACTTCAGTTTAAAATAAAGTATGCACAGCATAAAGCATGTTCAGATACTATATAACACACTAATCAAATTAACATAGAGTGGCATTATCCCAATAAAATGTTTGGTATACTAAATATACTAATGTTTGGTGACAAATCCAGTAATCATTTGAAGATATATAAATGCTACTTCCAATTATACAATTCTGTTTCATTACTGGTGTCCCAATTTCCGAATTCTTTATAATATTTATTTTGATGAAGAAATTACTTTGTTGATAAAATTGTTCCACAATCTCGACGAAACTTTCTTTAGGAATTATAATATCTTGGGAATCCGAAAGCGATTCTATTTCGAATGCCGAAATATTTAGATGAATGGCAACTATAATTATAAAATAATTTTTTCACTGAATATGTTTTTGATGTAAGTTAACATTAAATTATTCCATTTTAGGTACAAATTGCATCGCATAAGAAAAAATTTACCACGTTTTTGGCATCGTCAATTTTCATGGTTGTTAAATAAAATAACAATTAAATTATTTGATATGGACCATAATTATATTTACCTGACACTACAAAATCGTCGTAGGCCCACAACTCGCCATGTTTAATAATTTTCATGTAACTGATCTTATAATTATAAAACATTTTAGTATAAATGTACTCTTTGGCTTTCATTTTTTTGACGAAAATATTATTCACTTAAAGTCTGTACCACTTTTACACTTATTCTTAATCCTATATTACAAAAATTAGTCAAAAATTACACCACAATACTAAATACTATATTTTATTATGTTTCATTATTAATTTCACACTAACTGTACCACAATGATTTGTTCCAACAATTTCACTTGTTCACAATACGACGACACCAACTAGAATAAAAATCTCAACTAAACTAAAAAAATGATTAAACATTATTAACCCCTCAATTGCCGGGATTAGTAAATGTTTCAGAAAAATTTACTATATGTTTACACATTCATGTATGCATAAGGAGAACGAAATTATGTATAGGGTTAATTTATTTCATATTTTATTTTTATTTTTTATAAATGGGGAAACCCCATATACTACCGCAGTTTAGGCTATTAATTCGATGTATTTTAAAATTAATTCGATGTATTTTTGCATTGGTTTTAAATGGAGTTACATCGTAAATATGAACGATGTTAGCTTTGTATCTAAATTCGATTCAGGACTGGATCGTATATGGCTCGATACAAAAGTTGCATCGAAAATCGACGCAAAATTTCTAAGTGTGCGGTGGATCATGCATGTTCTGGGGAGGCATGTCATTGGATGTGAAGATATATCTTGTGTTCATCTCCGGAGCGAATACTGGCCGTCGATCAAGAAGATTTACTTCTCAACGGTACATTGAGGAAGTACTCGAGGACTACGTGGTACCTTTTGCCAGCTTTATTGGTGGAAACTTCGTGTTAAAGCAGCATAATGCGAGACCATATACGGCTGGTATAGTTTACCAGTACCTTCAAGAGGTGGATGTTGTAATGACCCAAGTGTGCTAATTTCCAGGAAATTGTTCGGGCTTGCTCATTTCGGCTAGGGAGGTTCATAATAACACACCAAGACAAAATAGGTCGTACAAAAAAATAAATCCTGGTCTTCGTTCAGCTCATCCTCATTCACACCAATAAAATAATTTTTAATTTACATATTCATAATTAAATCTGTATTTAACAATTTAAATGCAATAATAATTTATAAAAATTCATCCTGACCTTGTTGATTTTCTTTAACAAAAAAAAAATAAAGAAAATAACACCCCTAATAATAACTAATAATAAAACAAAATAAGTATTCGAATGTCAAGAAAAAAAATTATGTCAAAGTATACGCATTTTTTTTTTTTTTCAAATAGACATATAGCGTATTTCCTTGACAAATTTACAACAACAATTGCATAGGATAAATCCCCGCAAGAATAACATTAACCCAAAAAGAAACTGGGTTTATTTAAACATAATTCTAATTCTTAGTTATGATACCTGCCACCAGAGTCATAATACATATTAAATTTATATTTTGTTTGGAAAGGTTGGCTTTTGTCAATTAAATCAAATTGGCTATTTTCTTGGAAAACAAATAAACCCAAAATAATTCGAATTCAATTTTGGTCAACAAAATACGCTTATAGTTGCTTGAGAACACAAAGAATTGAGAAATGAATAAAACTAGAATTTAACTACATGTATTAAGCAGTAACAATTTGAAATAAAAAAAAATATATGTATTAAAGAAAATTAGAAGATTAACCAGGTGTCAATTCTTTCACATCTAGATGTTTCGATTCAGTAAACCAGAACAAAGATTAAAGTAATTAAATATAAATTGTTTACTCACTCAGAACTTTTCAAACGAAGAGCGCTCCTGGTATCGAAAAGCTGGCGGCTGTTTCTGAAACTAAATAAAATTCCTTGTTTTGGCTCCAAAAACTAAATACTAATGCCAATCCTTGGACCAATGTATAACTAAGGAACTGATTATATTGAAATCACTGACTTGTTATAAATCACTATATAGATAACCATTAACATCTGGATATTCACATTTAAATTAAGTTAGACAAAGCCAACTCGAATTAAATTGGAAAAGAATTTCCGTTAAAACACTAAGAACTAAACACAGTTTTTTTTGTTTGTTTTGGTCGACACCGTTTGTGACCTTGAACACCGTTTTCTCTCCTGCGAAACATGTTATCCAGGCAGTTTCCGTCTATTACCTGCAGGTAACCAGATGGTGTATTTACACTTCTATAACCGGCTGTAAACTAGACAAAAGCAAAATGTAAGTTCCAGTTTCGCTCATTTTAAAAAAAGAATTATTTTGGTTTCCTTACGGATTACGGATCTTTACCTTTTTTTTTATTTTTATTTATATCCACCGTACATATATTTCGTATTTATTATTTGTATCCACCGTAACAAAACATATTTATAGAATCTGGCTAAATCTAATGGCTCAAATTCCCACTGTATTTTACCAAAGGATGTTATTGAGCACCCTGCCACTGCTAGACGTACATATACGTATAGAAATTCGGTGAAACTGGATTAAATCACAAAACTATAATACGGAACACAATTAATTTTAGACACAGTACACAAAAGCAATTTTTTTTTCCTTTCTACCTTTTTAAAATATGTATGAATCATATGCAAATGGTACGGAGCGGTCAATCGGTCAATGATGCGGTATTTTCACCGTTTACACCACTGATACCAAATTGAATTCACTTTTTTTATTTTTTCCGATTTTAATATTTTATTATTTTATTTTTTTGATATCACAACCAAGACAAATCAACGCCTAATAATTAAATTTGTTAATCGCATGATCATATCTCTTATCCACAATATGCGTCCCACTCTATCGTACCATATTATAAATAATCTGTTAAAGAGCAACTTTATGGCATGATTTGAATTAAGGGTTGAACAAAAAAAAATATAATAAAAATCTGCCGCCCGATGGTTTATTTAATTCAAAAAAAAATCCTGGACCATTACAATGTGCCTGTTATGGAGTGGCCACCTCGTTCGAGGCAGAGATGTTGTTTCAACGAGTCTCCAGGAGCTGCAACAGGCGATCGCAGAGGAATGGGAGGCGATACCTCAAGATTTGGTGAAAACTTTGGTGAAAACGATGAAACATCGAATGGAAGCTATCATTCGGGCTAGGGGAGGGAACACTTCTTGTTAATAAAAATGTTTTTTCCATGTTTTAATTCGATATTTACCACTAATTTTCATGCTGATAAATTCTCCAAAAAAGTGTACTTCAGATGTTGACACGGTATAAGTATAAAAATGGTACCACTGGATAGGTGTTGAAATAGACTTTGAATCTGCGTTCAAGAAAATTAAACAAACATTGAATTTTTTGATATTTTTGAAATTTTGTTGAAAATTTATCAATGTGCGAATTTTTTGGACCCAAGTGTAAATTTTAGTTTTGTGAAGTTTAACATTAACCTAAGTGCATAGATTAATTCTAAATAAGCTAGTTCCTTACTAAAAAATTCACCAATCGCATAAGTAGATTTTACTTTACCATCGTCTATATTAACCAGTGCAATGTCGTTCAATTGTTATATTAAGTGCTAACGTTAATTTGATGTACCTATGCTTGTTATCATTCTTGAATTCAATTTGAGACTGGTTATGACAAAATTCAATCAATTTGTGACTGAAATGATCTATAGGCGAAATGTACAATACAATTATACAGATTCATTCACCATTTTCATTAACAAGTATCAAAACTTGAATTCAAATTTACATTTTATTCAGTCAACATCTCTTGATGTTGTTAAGAAAATAAAACCTCTCAATTATTGGAGAACACTCAGCTGTTCACTCAATATTTGGTTTTCGGACAAATAGTAACACGGTTATTAGACTTAAACGGACCATAGACGCTCTAATTTTTCGCAATGCATGCTAGATTACAAATCTTGCAGATAATTGAACTAATTTATCGTACAGTGTTTTGCCCTCATATTTAAACCAATAAGTAATCAAGTCTACTAAAGGCGGATTCAGTGTTGCGTTCCTTCGTTCCTTCCGTCATTCTGAAATTGTTTTAAATCAATTTGATTGGTTAAAAATGACGTTTTTTTTCTTGTGAATTTTTTTCGCCAACTTGGTTTAACTTTAACTTTTGTACGGAACGAACATGGCGAAAAAGAGATAGCATGATATTTAAATGAAAGAGACGAAAAGAAAACCCACGTTCAAATATAATGTCAAACAACCATATTGTTTATTATTGTTTTTTGTTTTTTGAAAATTTGGTGATTTGCTGAAGAAATAAATATTAAAATTAAATTAATAAATTTGTGTTTGAATTTAATTCTAAGTTTATTTATTTTATTCTGTTTGAATTTTATTGAATTTTATTTTAATATCGTAAAATATGGGTAAGTGGAATTTTATATTGTGTATATATAGATCGTCGTTACGGGGTCAAAATAATTGTTGATTTTTATATTTCGTTTTTCTAGCAAATATAACGGCGATCTATCTATTTTATGGTAAAAATATACAAATGGTTCTTTTATTAACTAATATCATTTAATTTATAGAATTATCTTTTGAGAGCCGATTAATTGAATTGGTGAAGGCTCAACCAATTTTGTACGACCTGAGCCACAAAATGTATAAAAATAATTCCGCTAAACAAATGGCGTGGGACAATTTGGCCCAGCAATTGGACTTACCGAGTATGTATTTAGTATCTAGTATATTATGTATATTTCTTAGTATATTATATTTAGTATCAAGTATCCGAGATGACCCGAATTCTGTTTTTTTTTTCAAGTAAGGAGATTCAAGCGAAATGGCGAAATTTGAAAAAACGTTTTAGTTCAACAATCCAGGAAGGACGCAGTGAAGACGCTCCCAAAATTATTAATAAAAAAAATTCATTTCTTGTTAAGGAAATGGATTTTTTCAGAAAATACTTTCATGATACCAGGTAAGAAATCTTTACATGTATATGTTTATAGATGTTTGAAATGATATTTATTACTTATAGCCCAACAGTGTCAAACTTCGAACCAAATTGTACGGTCGAACCAGACACAAATTCAAGCAACAGTCCGTTCCAGCAAGTCTTAAAAGCAACGGTAGAGAGCCTGGACGAGAGCGATTTTGAGGAAATATTTACCACACCTTCTACGTCGAAATCCACTGGGTCGGCTGCGAAAAGAAAAAGAACTACCCAGTCAGATCCGATGTTGGTTGATCTGCTGGATACAATGAAAGGCCATAACCAGCTCATTTCTCAAAGGACACCACAACCACCGTGCAAATGCCAAAATATTGACCAGTTTTTTATATCAGCTGGTGAAGAATTCAAAAACGTTGGAAGTAAATTTACACTCGAAGCGAAAATTTGGTATAATGAATACCATAAAATTTTATGTCGATAAAACACGAGAGGGATTATAAATTTCTCATTTAAAATAAAAGACGAATTTTTAAAAATAATCAATTAAAATGTTTCATTTATTTTAACATTCGCTGAACATTTGTGAGTTTTGCCATGGTAAGACATTGTCATTCGTGAAATAACTGGCAAATTTATTTCTAATCAGAACCGCATCGCCAGATGGATTATTATACCCCATCCGTCCGATATTCCGCCACCCATCAATACTTGCATCCCCTCTCTACTCACTCAACACTAAATCGCCATTCTGTGTGTAATGATCCACAGAATCACTACCGAAATACTGGTAAGAAACACTGGACTTCATTCTTAACCAATTATGCAAGCACACTGTTGATTTTATTATGTTGACCACAGTAGGTCTGCTTGCAATAATTGGTTTCCGGAAAATTCGCCATTTTGAGCTCAGAATACCGAAAGCGTTTTCGACGACTCTTCTGGCTCTGGATAGTCGGTAATTGAACACGTTTTTATCGTGTGACAAAACAGTTGTTCTTCTTTTGGGATATGGGCGCATAATATTTGTTAGCAAGGGGAATGCTTCATCACCAACAAAACAATGTGGTGCCATTATTGTGCTGCCCGGCAATATTGCATCATTTGGAATTTGCAATGAATCGCATTTATTTATTATGCGCTTTCCAAATTCACTCCTTCTAAATATCCCACTGTCGTTGTTCCGGCCAGATGCTCCAATATCCACAAATATAAATTTGTATTGTGCATCACACACTGCCATCAACACTATACTGTGCGAATGTTTATAATTATAACATGCACTATTTGAATTTGCAAATGCCTGAAAACAAAAAAAATAAAATTACATAAATAATATATAAAACAACTGTGTCAGCTAGTTTAATTTACTTGAACAACGACATGTTTGCCGTCAATTGCACCTAAACAGTTCGGAAAATTCCAAGTTGAATTAAATTCGGCTGCAATATTTGGCCATGTCGCAGTGGAGAAATTTGGAAAACAAGGGGTTTTAATTTTTCCCAAATAGCAGCTGTCGTTTCCTTGATGATGCCTGATGTGGTTGATTGACCTATCCGATAACCGTATGGGCCGATGGATACCATGCTGTCGCCGCTTGCCAAATAACTGCAACATAAATAAGAAAAGTCCTTGTATTTTTTCCAAATAAGATGTAAACATTTCTGGCTACTTACCGTAAGGTTAATGAAAGCCTTTCACCTGGAGTGATTGGGGTCGTAGAAAACTTCTCATACTTTTGTATAGCCGGTCCAAACATATGCAAAAGAGCATCAAACAAATGGGGCGTCATGCGGTGAAAATTTTTGAACCCCTCCACATCGTGTAACCTCATTTCCGCTATTAAATTCGTGTAATGCCCGATTCTGCTTCTTTCTCTTAGTATTTCTCGGACATTACATTTTTTTTTTAATATGTGGTGTATAATTATGGCGCTTGCGTTCATCATATCTGACGAAAGTAACACTAAATCTTCTTCATCCATATTTTCACAAATCAAAAAATATTTAATGTTTATTAACAATTAATTTATCTTGTTTTAATTTTTTGTTTACAACAATCCATAATATTATAACTTTAAAAACGCAAGAAAAAATGTCAATCATTACAAAAATTATCAATCAGTTACATTTTTTACCTATAGATGAAAGCAAAATCGTTCTGCGTTTTTTTCAGCAACCATGAATCGTCAAAAAAAAAATCAGAATGACTGAAGGAAGAAAGGAACGAAGGAACGCAACACTGAATCCGCCTTAAGGCCTGCTTTTGGGGTTAATTCGTTTAATTAATTTTCAATTACCTCATAACTTGTGCTGTGTTCCGGCTTGTTAAAAGAGTCATTTCAAGTCACATCATCTTCTTGAAAGTTGCGTTTGGCCAAAAAGGTACAGGTTGTCGTAAGCAAAAATTTAAAAAACGATATATAAGAATCTGTAAACAATTCTTACAAAAATCTTCCCAGACATTTAAATAAATCGTTTAATCGTATGTAAAATTGTATTGCAGACCATACTCCGTCAGATGCGATTTAATCGCATTTTTTATTGTACGACAACCCCATACACTTTTAAGATTGCCGATTCAATGATCGATTTAAGCCAAATCGTTAGATTTATCGTACAATAAATCGTAGCGCCTTTCAGCCATATAAACAGATTGATTAAACGCCTTAAATAATCATTTTGTATACTATAGTTTAAATAATCGACAAAAAAATCAAATTTACTCAGTTTGTATTATATTTTGGACCCGTCTATGGTTCAAATAAACCATACTACTATGTCATCCAATTGTAATAACAACAACGTAAATTTTGCTGATTGGTAAATTTTAAGCGGTTATTTCGATCGAAAGAGAATTCAACGGAAAATCTTCTCAAATATTTCCGCCAAATGCTCTTTGAAATGAAAAAATAAAACGTTTGCAATTGCATGTGTTCATATATTCGCTTTGGACAAAAAAAAAAAAATGGTAAAAATTGACTTTTGAAACAAGCATGGTTCAGATTAACCAAGACGCATTGTTACAGATTTTATATTACTCTAGTCTAAATTAACTACTGCAGCATCATTCAATTGAAGTATTAACATCTAACCTACGGTTATTTGATTTATAATTTACTAAACGCCGAACAAAAAAATAACTTAGCTAGCTAGCTTCGTGCTCTGAAACAAGCATGACTCAAATTAACTAAAGCGCTTCCGTACATTTAAATAAGCAATGCTAGGTCATTCAATTGAATTAATAACCTTGCACTTAAGTTAATCTGATTTATAATTTATTAAAAGCGGAAAAATAAATTAACTTAGCTAGTTTTGTATTTTGGAATATGCTCGATTCAAATTGACCAAATCGATTTCTTGACAAATTACACAAAACCTCGGTTATTATTACTAAAATTGATTGAACTAGCTTAAGTCGCACAATTTTTTTTTTCAGTGCAATGGCGACTTTTGTAGATGACACGGCGATCTTAGCTGTTGGAAAAAGCAACGAAAAATCAACACAGAAGTTACAATCAGCTATAACTCAAATATATAAATGGACAAAAAGATGGAGAATAAAACTAAATGAAGCTAAATCAGTTCACATCAACTTTACAAACAGACGATTCGAACATATTCCGAATACCATAAATCGGAAAATAATACCGCATGCGAATACTACGATGGAAAGCACACGTCAAGAAGAAAAGTGAAGAATTAAGACTTAAATACAGAAAAATGTATTGGCTGATGGGAAGGAACTTTTCTTTATCAACATACAACAAGCTTCTACTTTATAAGCAAATATTGAAATTGATTTGGAATTATAGTATTCAGCTTTGAGGTTGTACCAAACAGAGCATCGTAAATATCATCCAAAGATTTCAGAATATGGTATTAAGGAACATCGTTGATGCACCTTGGTATGTTAGGAACAACGACCAACATGTGAACATTGAGGCAACTCAGCTCCTAAGCATCACGAATTTAGTACGTAGACTTAAAAGAACGAAACCTTTTGAGCTGTTAGAAGAAGCCATAGATTAATTTAAATTAGTAAATTAAGTCAGAAACAAAGTTCGCATTAGTCCAGGAGACTAGATTGTAATTACATAAAATAAATAAATAAAATTTATTTTAAATAAAAAAAAAAATCAATAAATAATTTAACAGCAGAAATTGTTAATGCATACCTAGTTGTGTAATTGTATCGTAAAAAAAAAATTGTAAATTAAATAAATAAAATTATAATAAGGAATCATTTGCACACTGCCGCTTTACTCCAATTCCATAACGTTATCGCGCAAAACACCTACGGCTATGTAGACAACACAGCCCACCCCGATTTACATAAGTATTAATAAAAATTTCCCATATTTTGTTTTGGAAACTTTTCAATCATAATTGTAAACAAATTACAAATGGAATGTAATTCTCGTTTTCTCTATTTTGTCTCGTTTTTTTTTTAAATTTTTAATTTGTACACGCAGTACCTAATTATTTCCCAACTTTATTTTATTTACCATTGTTTGGAAAAGTATTATTTTTGGTTGGCAAATTCACAAAATCAGTAATGGCACAACTAAACAAATTCAAAATGGCATCATTTGGTTTAGGAATAGAGAAAACATAAAATTTATATCAAACCCCTCAAAGGGTTAATAATTAACAATACTGAACGAACTAGTAGTTTAAAATTAAAATCGTTAAATAATTAAAACGTGTTAAACTAGTACAAAACAAAATTTACTTACTGCGTCGGTTTCATAATATGCAAGAATTTATTACCCTAAGCACTATTATGTGATTACTGTAAATTGACTCTGAAACTATACTATGTTGTAAGTAGTAAGCTCGAAACGCTCGTCACAAAAACGAGCCGATTGCTCTAAACGAATCTAAAATATTGTTGATCATATACAGAAAACCAAGTTATGATTGTTTGATTGTTGTTATCATTAAAGTTTAAGGTTATTGCATGCATCATAATACAATAAATTCAAACATAAATTGCTAATTGTAATAATTAAATAATTGATATATTAAAATTGATCATATTATTGTGGTTGCAAACAATTTTTTGATTGTCATAAAGAGATCGGTGAACTGCAAATTCGTCAAGTAATGTCAATTTTTTTGGTCAATATTGTCTCCGCTTAATAGAATGATGACACGTCATAATAATTTCCAGCTGTGACAAAAATTCAAACTTACTTGTTACTAAAATCCATTTATGTTAAATATTTTATAGGTGCCTAGACAAAATCGGAACTAATATCCGGGTATAATACCAGTAAATATGGTAAATGCAAAATTTGTTACAGAAAAAACAAAAACCAAATATTTACCTTGATCTTAACAAAGGTTGACGATCTTTATATGATAATTTAGTCGGGTTGGTTTAAAGTTTCTTTGCAGATAGTAATTTCTGAAGATACAATTTTTATTTATCCCTGAAAGTTTTATTAATGTTAAATAAATTAAATTTAAGCACGTGTTATTGTTAATAAACAAGTTGCTTATAAATCGAGAAAATGTCGTGAAATTATAGCTATAGTATAGTAACAACTAGACATCCTTGAGCAAGTTTATTTTAAGAAAATCGTATAAAAGAAATTGTTTTAATTTCACTGATCATTACTTCTTCAACAACTACTGCATAGTGTGGACATATTACTGTGAAATCATATCTAAAATATTATCGTAAAATGAAATTCTTAATAATTATTTGTGTTTTAATTTCGGTTATAAATTGTGCCAATTTTCGTAAGTAAAAAAAAAAAAACATAAAAAATGTGAATTATTATACCTTGATCTTGACATTTTACAGTTGTTAATGTTATGTGAACATAAATAATTTATTTTATGTTAGTAAATTAATAGTGAAATATCTAATAATTTCCATGTTATTTTTGAAATTATTTCGAGCCACTAATTCGAATTAATTAAATTTTATGAGCCTTTTAATTTTATGGTGATTTAACTAAAAATTTATAAAAATTTAATTTGTGCGTGAAGTGCTCTTAAAAATTATAAACGCTAAAATTTTAACCAAATTTTTTTAGCAATTCAATGTGTAATCTATTGTTAAATAATTCAAGGTTACTAAAGTTTGTTTAAAAAAATTTTGGTTTGAGAAAACATATTTTTGAAAAAGATGAATAATAATCTAAATAGATTTTATTTTCATTTAAGCTTTCTGCCATAAATTTTCGTTAATAATCACACGTTAAGTTTCATAGAATTTTATGAAAATATTGAACTGGGAACTATCAAATTTTGATGTAACTTTTAGAAAATTTTGTTTAAAGAATTTTGTAAGCTTTTCAATTAAACCAACTTGAAATAATTTTTAAAATTGTCAAATACGCAAAAATTAAAATTTTTAATTAATTAGTGAAATTCATGAAATGTGCAGTGCTCTTGAGTTTCCGTTGAAGTGTTAAAAATTTGAAAATTTTCCATTCAATATGACTAAAATTTTAAAATTTTACGTTTAAAATATTAATTTGGAAAATTCCAACCTAATTAAATCACAGTTTGGAATTTCCATTAACTTTACATTCACAAAATTCTGAACCTAAAATCTCTTATCTGTATGTGTATTGAATCACGTTTTTTGTTTGCTAATTTTGTCAACTAAATAATTATGGACAAAGTTGGAAATATGAACAAATTAGCAAAATTCTTTTGGAATTCAGAAAATTTGAAAATTTTGATTCAAAATATTTTTTTCCATCATAGCCGATTTCGAACTTATTCCAGTTTAATATTTCTAATAAGGGTCAAAAATTCATTCCGTTTCAATATCTTAAATTTCTTATGAAAGTGCTTTCAAGTTCACAAAAGTTTTAAATTATTTCCTTCAAATTAAAAATTTCAAATGAATGTAAAGTTTTTGAATTTTTTTCCCAAATTTAAATTATTTTAGGGAATCACTTTTTTTAAAAATTGAATTCAGAATTTTCAATTTTGTTGGTGAACATTTCGTTATGGTCTGTTTTGGTTAATCTCAAATTAGTTTAGTTTTTACAAAATTTTTGGAAATATAAAATTAGTTTGATTAAGTGTACACCATTCAGAATTTTCAATCCTGGAAATATTCTGGTTGAGTAGTAGAATTTGCAATTCTGATAATTTCATTTAAAACTTTCTGAATTGCCAAAATCGAAGCGAAGTTTTGAATTCAGATGTTTTAAGTTTCTAATACAAATTTTAAGGTTTGAATTACATTCTTGTAGAAACTGAATTTGAAACTAAAGTTTTGAATAAATTGGAATCTTGATTGATTTTATTCTGACGTAAAGGAGACAATCCTGTATTCAAAATTTCATCTGCTTCGAATCGAGAATTTTTTAAAATCCAGCATTATCCAAAATTGCTATTCTTGTCAAATCGTTTTACATCCATATAAGGAATAGTTCGAAAATTCGGAATCATTTTAGAAACCCATACTCAAATTTTCAATTTTCAAAATAATGGTGTCATTCTTTAAAATTGCAAGTTTCTAGTAATTAGTTCTAGTGTTTCCAAAATTTTTAAATTTTTAATTTTTGAGTTTTTAATTTTAAATTTGTGGTTTTCGAATTTGGATTTCGTCTTAGAAATTTTCAATTAATGCAAAGCCGCTTTAGGAAATTATTAATTTTCAAATTTGGAATTATCCTATTAAATCACCATATAATTTCGAAAATTAGAATTTTTATTTTTCAAATAGAAAATCAGAATAATATTGCTTAAAGTAAGTTGAATATAAGAATTTTACGTTAATATTCGTAATCCAAAATCTTCCCACGTTCAAAGCACTGTAAAAAAACTTTGCAATACTTGAAATCTTAATCTCACTAGAAGTGAGAATTTGGAAATTTTTTATCATTATTTTAACTATAAGTTTCAATTAATTCTTTTAGAGATTTTCGACTTTTTGAATTTTGATGAAATATTATATTGAACAACAGTCAAATTTTGGTGTAATATTTAGAAGTTTTAGTATAAAGAATTTAGTAAGCTTTTCGACTAAACCAATTGAAAATTGAATCAATATTTTTCAAAATTGCTAAATTTAACAATTTGAATAAATTTGTGGAATTCATGAAATCTGCAGTACTCTTGAGTTTCTGTTGAAATGTTATAGGTTTGAAAGATTTCTATTCAAAATATTAATTTTCAAATTTTCAACATAATTAAATCAAAAACTTTAATATTGGGTGACAAACTGCTTTGAAATCATGAGAATATTGATTCAGTAATTATGTAACCATTAAAATTATTTAAATAAAATTGTTTATATTCGTTGTTATGCAAAATATAAAATACTTAATTTGAAATAAGAATCATCGAACTATCGAGGATGGGATTCCGATGTGAGCTGACTAACCTTACATTTAGAACATTCTGAACCTAATTTTTCATCTGCGTTCAAGCGACAACATTTAATTGTATCGAGTTACTTTTGTAAATTTCTTCAAAACCTGAATTTTTACAAATTATATATATTTTTAACCCAAAGACCCATTTTCTTTTATTTTGTAATTTTGTCAAATAATTAATTTTTGGCAAATTTAGAAATTTGAACCAATTAATAAAATTGTTTTGAAATCCAAAAAATTTAAAAATTATTATTTAATATAATTCCCTCCATTACAGCCGATTTCTATCTTATTTGAGCTGAATATAAAATTTAAAATTGCAAATGAACTCAAGCTTTTCAATTGTACAAAAAATATTTTAAAATAATTCATTAAAACCAATTCAAGTTGAATGTGGGACGATCGATAAATTTCAAAATTCTATTTTTAAAATTTTAAAGTTTTGTTTTAAATTTAACTGGATTTTCTAAATTCTTAACCTCAACAGAATTTTAAAAATTTTAGATTAATCGAAATGCTAAATTTCAATATTTACAAAATTTTTAAAGTTTCAATTTTTGAATTTTCAATTTTAAATTTGAAGTTTTGAATGTGGATTTCGATTTAGAAATTTTCAATTTGCACAAAGTAAAGTTTACTTAGGAAAGTGACAAATCTCTAAATCTTCAAATTTGGAATTTTGATTTTTCAAGTAGAAAACCGGAATTATATTCTCTGGTGAACATTTCACGTTTCCATTGATAATTGAAAATTTTCGTTCGTTCAAAGCACTGTTATCAATAATAATGTCAATAAGTATTTAGGAAATTTGAAATTTTGAAAAAATTTTAACAATTTAATAATCAGAAATTTTTATTTTCCTCTCCTTGAAATCTTATGCTCATACCTAGAATTTGGAATATTTTTGTCATTATTGTAAAGTTAAATTTGAATTAATTTTTGAATTTTAATGTAAATATTATGGAAATATTGAACTTCAAAGTCAAATTTTACTGTAATTTTTAGAAATTTTAGTTTAAAGAATTTTCTTACCTTTTCCGTTAAAACAATTAAAACCGAATCAACATTTTTTAAAATAGTCAAATAAGTCAAACAAAAAAAATTTGATTAATTTATAAAATTTGCAGTCCTCTGAGTTTCTATTGAAATGTTAAAAATTAAAAAATTTCCTATTCAAAAATATGTAAAAATTTTAAATTTTAAAACTTACAACCTATATAAATCACAAATTTTAAAATTGGGTGACAAACTTCTTTGAAATCATGAGAATATTGATTTAATAACTATGAAACCATTAGAATTATTCAAAGTTTTTTTACACCCAATACACATTTTCGAAAGCTTTGTTTAACAAAACATAAAGGTTGTTATGGCAAAAATAAAAAAATTATTTGAAATTCGAATCATCGGACTATGCGGAATGGGATTTCGATGTGGGCTAACTAACCTTACATTTAGAAAATTCTGAATCTATTTGATCAACTGCGATCAAGCGACAACCTTAGTAAATTTCTTCATAATCGGAATTCTCGAAATTATATCATATTTTCAACCCAAACACCCATATTTTTTTTTGGTAATTTTATGAAATATTTCTGTCAAAGTTAAAAATTTGTACCGATTAGTAAAATTGTTTTGAAATTTAGAAAATTTAAAAATTGTAATTCAAAATTTTATCTTCCATCACAAAAAACTTTTGTAAAATTTATTTTTCAAATTTAAATTATTTTACGAAATCACATATTTTAAAAATACAATTCAAAATTTTTAATTTTCTTGGTGAAAATATCGTTATAATCTGTTTGTTGTTGACTAATCAGGTCTGGTTGAATTTAACATTTTTACTAAATTTTTGAAAATATTGAATTGGTCGGATTAAGTGGCACCATGCAAAGAATACAGTATGTTGAATCCTTGAATCGTAGAATTTACAATTCTGAAAATATTATTTAAAACTTTGCGATGCAGATGTTTTAAATTTTTGAACGAAAGTTTAAGTTGAGAAACTGAGTTTTAAAAGTAAATTCGGAATTATTTTAATTAATTTGAAAATTAAGTTTTTTTGAAATTTAATTTTTTTTTTCTAAATTTCTCAATTAAAAATCTTCAATTGTATCAACAATGATGTCAATATTTAATATTTTCAATTGTACAATCAAGATTTTAAAACATTTTATTAAAAGCAAAAGCTGGTTAATTTTTGTTTTCAATTTAATTGGATTTTCTAAATTCTGAACCTCAACAGAATTTTAAAAATTTTAGATTATTCTATATTTTAAATTTCAATAATATTTACAAAATTTGAAGTTTTTGAATATGGGTTCTGGCTAAAGACGATTTTGGAAATAACCTGTTTTCAAATTTGGAAATATTCTAGGATTCATAAAATTTCCATACTCAAAATACCTTTAAATCGTCATACAATTTCTACATTAGGAGTTTTAAAAATTTGAAAATTTTATTTTACCATTCATAATCGTAAATCTTTCATCGTTCAACCGCTCTCGTTACAAATAATATCCATAAGTATTTAGAAAAAATTAGAATTTTGAAAAAATTTTAACAATTAAATAATCACAAATTTTTATTTTTCCGTACTTGAAATCTTCGTCACACGTCACACTAGAATTCTTTTAGAAATTTTCGATTTACTGAATATGTAATGTTTCCATAATATTAATATTGTGGAAACATTGAAATTGACAATGATAATTAACTTTACATTTACAAAATTCTCAGTCTAAATTTTATCTGCATTCAACCGACAACTTTTAATTGCATCAAGTTGCTTTTGTAGGTTTCTTTAAAATCCGAACTAATGCCAATTAAATGAAATTTTACAACCCAAAAAAACCGTTTTTGGTTATTTTATCAAATAATGAATTGCGGACAAAGTTATAAATTTGAACTAATTAGTAAAATGCTTTAAAAATTCAGAAAATCTGAAAATTGAGATTCAAAATATTTTCTTAATAATGATCCAAAATTCAGTTTTAGTATTTTAAATTGCTGCTTCAAATGAACTCAAACATTTTGAATTTTTGAAAATAATGGTGTCAATCTTTAAAATCTCAATTCTACAAACAACATTTTAAAATAATTCATTATAATCGAATCAAATTGAAATTGATTCAAATTAAACGTTAAATTCTTCTCAAATTTCAAAATTGTATTTTTTTAAATTATAAAATTTGTGAATTTTTGTTTATAGAATCCTAGAATTATAGATCAGATTAGACAGAATTTTAGATTATTTGAAATGTTAAATTTGAAAAATGTTTACAAAATTTTTAAATTTTTAATTCAGATTTTTCAATTTTGAATTTAGAGTTTTGAGTATGTTTCGATTTAGAAATTTCAATTTATACAGATTAAAGTTGTTTCAGGAAATTATCAATCTTGCAATTTGAAAATTTTCTAAAAATCATAAAATTGGCGTATTCAAAATTCTTTTAAATCGTGATACAATTTCATAAATATCGAAATTAGCAATTCTGTAAAAAAAAATTTAAATAATTTCTGAAATTCATAAAATTTTCACGACTGTGAGAGAATTTCTCTAAAGTACTAAAACAAATACAAAATCTCAGTCAATCTCAAAGTCAATTTAATTCTATTTCAAAATAAAAATATTAAAACTTAAAAATTAAATTTTTAAAATTTCAGTTGGAATTCAAATTGAAAGTAATTAAATGTTACTTTCTACTCAAATTTCAAATTTTGAAATTTGTGAATTTTACTTACAATTAAGCTGGATTTTCTCAAATTTTAACCTCAACAGAATATATTCGATTATCTGAAATTAGTATTCTTGTCAAATTGCTCTACATGCCTACATATATGGAATAGTACAAAAATTCGGAATTATTTTGGAAATCCGAACCAAGTTAAAAATATTCAATTTTAAAAATTATGGTGTCAATCTCAACAATTCAGTAAAACGAAGTCATTTTAAAATTGATTCATATTAAATGTTGGACTCTTCTCAAATTCCAAAATTCTATTTTTTAAATTTTAAGATTTGTGAAATTTTGTTTTTAATTTAATTAGATAATAGTTAGGGTAATTAAATTTCAATAATATTTACAAAATTTTTAAATTTTTAATTTTTGATTTTTCAATTTTGAATTTGGTATTTTTGAATATTGATTTTGTCTTAGAAATTTTCAATTTTTCCAACTAATTTTCAAATTTGGAATTATCCTGTTAAATCATCTTACACGTTCTTACTTCACACGTTCAAAGCACTGATAAAAACATAGAATTTTGAAAATAAATAAACAATTTAATAACGAAATATTCGAATTAACCAATTACCAAAATTTAACAATTTGAATAAATTTGTAAAATCCATGGAATTTCCAGTACTTTTGAGTTTCTTTGAAATGTTAAAATTTTGAAAATTTTCCTTTAAAAAATATAACATATTAAAAATTCCAAATGAACCCAAATATTTTCAATTTTTATAAAATTTATTTTTCATATTTAAATTATTTTATGAAATCACATATAGAATTCAAAATTTTTAAATTTCTTGGTGAAAATTTCGTTATAATCTGTTTTGATTAATCTGGTTGAATTTGACATTTTTATTAATTTTTTGAGAATATTGAATTGGTCGGATTAAGTGGCATGATGCAAAGAATTCAAAATGTTGAATCCTTGAAATATTCTGGTCGAATCGTAGAATTTATAATGATGATATCAATGATAGTATCATTTAAAATTTTTGTGAATTGCTATGCAGATGTTTTAAATTTCTGAAACAAATTTTATGTTTTGAATTACAATCTTATAAAAACTGAGTTTTAAACGAAAACAAGGAAAAATTTTAATTATTTTTAAAATTACGTTGATTTAAAATTTTAAATTACAAATTTACAATTGTTTAAACTATGATGTCAACCTTTAAAATTTTCAATTGTACAAACAATATTTTAAAACATTTTATTAATACCAATTCAAATTGAATTTTGGACTCTCCGTAAATTTCAAAATTCTATTTTATTAATTTGAAAACTTGTTAATTTTTGTTTTCAATTTAATTGGATTTTCTAAATTCTGAACTTCAATAGAATTTTAAAAATTTTTGGTTACTTGAAATTTTAAATTTCAATAATATTTACAAACATTTTTAAAGCTTTTAATTTTTGAATTTTTAATTTTGCATTTCAAGTTCTTGAATGTGGGTTCTGAAAATATTAAATATTAAAAATTAAATTTTTAAAATTTCAGTTGGAATGAAATATTTAAAAATATTCATTCAAACCCATTCAAATTGAAAGTGATTCAAATTATATTATACTTTCTATTCAAATTTCAAAATTTCATTTTTTTTCTTTTAAATCACAAATTTTAAAATTTGTTAATTTTACTTTCAATTTAGCTGGATTTTCTCAAATTTTAACTTCAACAGAATTTCGAATATATTAGGTTTTTTGTAACATTAAATTTCAATGTTGAAATTTTTAAATTATTCAAATTATTTTAGGAAATTACTAATTTTGAAATTCATTAAGTTGGGATACTCAAAATACTTTTAAACAGTCTTACAATTTTAATTTGAATTTCAAAATTTTTAGATAATTTGTAATTGAATTTTGAATTTTTAAACATCTAGGAATTATAGCTAGTCTCTAGTAAAGATGTCGAATATGTAACGTTTTGAAATTGTTAATGTAAGTTGAAATTTAAAATATTACAACGTAACTTATCCCACCTTCTATGAAGAAGGAGAGCAATTTACAATGCTTGAGAGCAATGTAGCGAGAGAACGCCTCATCCGATCTGAATTTAAAATTTGTGAATTTTCACCTTGAATTTACGCGTATTTATATATTTGCTAAGCACAACATAATACTGACATTTAAAAAAAAAAATTTAAAATTTTAAAATCAGATATTTAACAATAATTTTGTTATTTTTATATGAAAATTTCGGTTAAGTAATTTTAAATTTGGCTCAACATAAAAATTAATACTAAATTATTTTTGATAATTTATAATGTTAATGAAAGTAGTTGTTAAATCAGGATTTTGAAATGTTTCCTTAATTAGGCATAACATTTCTAAAAACCCCTAAATTTTAACTCAATACAATTCAAAATTTAAAATGTTGAATTCAAATTCAAAAATCCCTTCTACGTTCAAACACTCTTCCCTGTCAACGAATTAAGTGTGCAAACAAAAAATTGATGAAAAATTTGGGAACAAATTCTGATATTATTAAATTTTTTAAACAACTTGAAATATGGCTTTCAGCAAACTTCAAATTTCATAAAGCTTCATGTGCCTAGCTTTAGATTTTCCGGATCGAACAATTAAACATTTTCAATATCGAAAATTGTATTGTCAAACAGGTTTCATACACATGTTTAAGCAAAATTGTAATCCTAAGAAAACTTCTTTGAACTATATAGGTTTGTAGTTTGGCGGTCGCACCGAAAGCTTTTAAAATGTATTTAATGCTCCTGATTTGTTAAAATGGTTGACAACTTATTTCACAGATTTCAATAATAAAAATGAAAGCTGAATTATCATAAAATTCACTGTGACGGATATAAAATTTGAATGCCCTCCAAAACAATTG
This sequence comes from Tipula vernalis, assembly GCA_958295665.1. Lineage (NCBI taxonomy): Eukaryota > Metazoa > Arthropoda > Insecta > Diptera > Tipulidae > Tipula > Tipula vernalis. The sequence continues at coordinate 84,448,119 of OY282559.1, read as the reverse complement.
TTGGTTCTGGAAACCATTTGTAATAGCCGATTACAAGAAATTCAAGGAACTTTTACAAATATCACCAAAATTTTGGTTTTTGAAATCAGTCCGACGTATGAGTAAGGATGTTTTTCCCAACGTGAAATAAATTTTTATATACCACCATGTTTACTGTCTTTGTATGTATGACTATAATTTCGTCTGAAAATAGATTAATTCAATTTTTGGACTTTCCGACAATTATTTTATCGTAATAAATTTCTGAAGTTTCGAATTATTTTAATACATTTACATATTTTATAATCAAAACAATTTTTTCTTATGTTTCCGCAGCATCCGATATCCCTCGTTGCAAAGCGGGCGACACGCAATGCATCGAAAAAGCAATAAACAATATATTCAGAAATCATTATGGCGGCCATGACGGCCTTTATCTACCCGAAATCGATCCACTGCACGTCGATCAAATGAACGTTAATCAGGATGGTGACCGTCCCGTAAATATTAAACTTTACTTCAAAAATATTGATTTCTTTGGTCTTCGCAATGCGAATATCGTAAAAGTTGTTGGTTTTGAACGGGATGCAGCCAAATCTAAATTTGAAATTACTATTGATGCACCACGCTTAGAGATGATTGCTGATTATGAAGTTGATGGGCGGGTACTTTTGTTACCGGTTTCTGGTAAAGGAAAATCTAACTTTACCCTTGTTGGTAATCAGTTGAATGTGAAATTTCAAGCGACAACGATCGAGAAGAAAGGCAAACAATTTGCACAAATTGGTGATAAATTTAAATTTAATCTTGAAACGAAACGGTGAGTACTATAGGAACGTCGACATTGTGCGGGGCGAAATGTTTTATACAATTTTTTTTTGTTGTTTGTTCTATTTTTAGTGTCTACTCACATCTTGATAATCTGTTCAATGGCGACAAGGTACTAGGTGACACCATGAATTCATTTATAAATGAAAATTGGCTTGAACTTTTTCAAGAAATGAGACCCGTATTTATTGAAGCATTTAAAAAAGTTTGTAAGACGTACGTGAATCGAATTTTCCAGAAATTAGCGTACGAGGATATTTGGCTAGACTAAGTTTTATTACTTAATGCTTATAGATTATGTGTGTATATAAATAATTATTTATGAGGTATTTGTGCCTAATGTGGTTTGAACTACATTTTGTAATGTGATTAGAATTTATTAGTGCTATATAGAATAGTAAATTTTGTAAATGTTTTATGATTTTTAAAAAATGTACTAAATAATTTTTATTTGATATAATTAGACAAGATTTGTTTTATTTTGGGTTCGTCGCTTAGTTTTGAAATCTTTTGTTAATCTTCATTCTTTTGTATTACCTTTTCATTTTGTCTGTATCTCCAATGAGGAATGCGGTATGTCTACTATCCTTCGGTAATGCTTTTAGTTAGGCAATTTGGCGGCATATAAATTTAAGAAAATATTAAATTAAATTTTGTTAGTTAGTGTCATCAATCTCATTATGATTTACCGTTATTAAATAGCCTAAAAAAGTTTATATTAGTTTTAGCGAGATTGCACGAATGAATCAAACCTTCCTTCTTTCCATACATCACTTTACAGTTTGGGACCCTGAGTCCCATTATTCGGTCTCCACTAGCCCATGCCTCTTGGATCAAGAAACCATCAACTCCATCAGCCCATCTCAGAATCTAAATAGTTTCCATGTGCTAATATCCTCCCTTGCAACGATCTCTAATATGGCACCAGGCCAGTCCCCACCTAGGCTCTCTACCGCCTTCCTTTCAAAAAAGAGCTACCAATGGTCCGCATAAGCTGTCCACTTGATATGGTTTCTGTCTCTTTCTCAATCTCTACAGGTCGGAGTAAGCCCTTGGTTTTTCCGCATTACTTTCAGAAGGGTTATAGCTAGAGCCATCTCTATCTTGCTTCAATTGGCGGATGCAATGATCCCATTCGCCTGCGCCTCGTTTAGCAAAGCAACAATCAGCTGGTCCGTAAGAACCACGCTGAAAAGCCTAGTTACAGTTTCCTGCAACTTCGACCTTTCGCATCCTTAGGTGATTCCTCCTGAGGTATCTGCCTTTTGGGCTGAGAGCTCATGGTGGAACCACCCTGTTTACTACCTGTTACCTTTATCGTTAAGCTTTTAAATATAGCAAGACTTTCCCATTTCTGTGATATTAACATTTATGACATTGACTTTTCCGTGACGCTTTATTGAACGAAATTTCAACATGTTGATCGATACATTATTTGTAAATTGCTTTAATAAGATCGCCTTGAAGGTATTATTTCTGAGTAATAGATCCCCTCGGTTTTAAAAGTGGTACATAAATCATAATAGTAAATTACTATGGGGCATCATTAAATGATATCACGCTATTACGGTAAAGGAGGTTGAGGAAAAAGACGGTAAGAGATAAAGAAAGTGTGATACTTTGTGACAAGGAAGTGCAATAACGGTCACAATAGATAATTTACATAATCTCTGAGTTTGTTTTAAGCAAAGGATTAAATCAGTAAATACTGACGTTGCTCACATAATGTTGTGATCTGCAACCACTTGCCCCGTTCTTGAGAAGAGATATTTGGATCATTGTGCGATATTAAGTTACCTACTCTTACCTAACTATTATTGTCTTCCAAAAACCTCACCTAAGCTTTTTATGGATTAGGGAATTTCGTAAAATTAAGAACTCATTCTGCGAACATGTTTGGCATATACATATAACGCTAATCTTCTTGGAAGCCTTCGAAAAGCTTGAGTAACACATTATAAAATGCCACTCAACATGAACCACTAATCACTAGTCACCAACGGACATTATGTAATACAAAATCAGCTCTCCGCAATACGTATTGCCTTTTGGTTAATGTCAAGCAAGCACCTGCACTCTGAAACTCGAATATCTCGAGCCACCAGCCAAGCAACATCTACAACTGAACATCGATACCTAAGAGTAAAACTATAGGATATTCAAAAATCTTAATAAAACTCAAATAATCTGGTAACCTCAAATTATATTGAAAGTTCTGTAAAATTTCGTCATTGTAGAAATTTTTGACATTCATTTTTTTTGCGGTTATCTCCACTAACACGTTATTTCTGGAAGACTTCAACAGTTGAACATTTGAACAGCATATGTATATATATGTACCATATATTATTCATGCAGCGAGCAACCGAATATCAAGTTGGAATAACAGGCGATATGGCCATAGTTCCCAACACATATCCTATCTATAACCGTTATAAGATAACCTAGATTCTACTGTAAAATAACTCACTTTGAATTTCACTTATAACTTGAAAACTATTACTAATAAACTCAAATAAACGTTTCCTTATCGCAAATTAATTATTTTATCCAACACAGGATCAATAATAAGGTTAAGCTCCTGCAAGGGGCTATTTTATAACGAATGTAGCAATCCAAAACCGAGTTTAATTTATTACTCGTTTAAGTATAAACGGCATACGAATAATATATTACAATGAAACCCCGGTTTAAGAGGCTACTGATTGCAGATATTGTGGATGAAGTCATTATGGGGATGGACTTCAAGAGGGAAAATGGTTTCGTGGTGGATGTTGGACGAGGGGTATTAACTTACGATAACATCGAATGGCCACTTCAAGCTAGCAGTACAGGAGCAACTACCAGGCGAATTATTGTTGATCATCGGGAAAATCTGCTACCGAATTCGGAGACGATCGTGTGGGGGAAGATTGGACGAAGATTGGTTCTGGGTCATCATCATCATCGCCAAGGCTTTCGACGAGCATCTAAAGAACTTGGTAGAGGTTTTGGATCGGATACAGGCTGCTTGATAAAAGTTAAGCCTAAAGAAGTGTAACATGTTCAGAAAGGAAGTATAATATTTGGGTTATCTGAAAAGATCACAGCGGTAAAGGACTGGCCAAGGCCTAAACATTTACACGAATTACGAAGCTTTTTGTGATTGTGCACATATTGTAGACATTTTGTACCAGGATTACACGAGTTAACCAGGAAGAACAAGGCATTCGAATGGAAGGATGACCAGGAAGAAGTATTCGTGGAACTAAAGAGACGGTTATGCGTCGCGCCAATCCTCGCATACCACAACGTGAAATTTATTTTGGACACCGATGCAAGCAATGACGGTATAGGAGGAGTGTTATCACAGGGAACTAATTTCCAAGGACGAGTTCTTGCATACTACTCTAAAACATTATCAAACCCGGAGCGTATATAATTATTGCGTGACACGGAAAGAATTGTTGGCTATAGTGGAGTGCGTTAAGCATTTCTATAAATATCTTTATGAGGGAAGGTTCCATTTATGGTTGTTGTTGCAATTCAAGAACCCAGACGGACAAGTAGCGCGATAGATCGAACGTATTCATAGTTACGATTTCCTGATCGAACATCGGAGGGTAAGCGCACACGGAAATGCCGACACATTATCAAGACGATCATGTCGAAGCATTGTGGTCACGTTGAAGCAAAAAAAGGCATGGTACCGATACGGATTTGTCAGTTATCATGGAGTGGAAGAAAAGGGAACACCGGCCCACTTGGAGCGCGATCGCGGACAAAACTCCCATTGTTAAAGGCTTATTGGGCTCAATGGGATAGCCTCCGTACAGAAATGTTTAAAAAGAACGAATGGCAAAATAAAATAATTATTATAGGTGTTACCGAAGAGCCGGATTGTGGAAATTTTGAAATAGTATCACGGAGGAGCAAGCGGGGCCCACCTAGGAATTAATAAAACACTGGCCAAGATACGTCAACGATTCTACTGGGCGGGATGTAGACAGTTGGTGATAGAATGGTGCCAAAAATGTGACCGATGTGCGGTGGTGAAGGGACCCGCACGTGAAGCTCGTGGAACCATGAAACAACGTTGGAGCACCATTTGAGATGATTACATTTCCCACCACAGTAGATTTGGAGTGCCGATGGAGATTCATACCGATGAAGAGAGGAATTAGGGTGTAACTCAAAGTTTTATTGTACTAAAATGGAATTTTCCATGATAAAACTGCTGAAAACGTTCCTACACTATTCTTAGTCGAAATGTTATGAATTTTTTACAAGTTGGTTTGTGTATACATAAACAAAAGGCGAACGAGATCGAATTGGATTCATATTGTTTGGTAAGCGAAAGTATAAGAAATTAAAAGTGAATTAAAAGAGATTTAAAAAGTGAATTAGTAAGATATATAGTAAACAGTAAAAGTGATAAATAAAATTTGTGAAAATATTATAAAAAGTGATTTTGTGAATTATTATTGTTATAATTGTGTTGAATTAATTTTTGTGCTAAATAAATGGATTCATTTGTGTTAAACTGAGTGTTTTGTTTTATTCCCAATCCAGTGCTACGAACCTTGATTGACAAGGCGAAAACGTAACAATACGTATTGTTACGGTTACACCTGGAGCATAATAGAATAAGTTAAATTAATAGCGGAAAGTTTTGCTGTACTAAAATGGAATTTTCCATGATAAAACTGTTCTAAATGTTTCTAGACTATTTTTACTGGAAAAGACATAACATTTCTAGAAGTTTTTGTTGGGTGTCCCGAATTCAAAATTCCGGTTTCCAAAATCCCTTCCAAATTCTGGTCAAGGAAAATTTTAATTTTGAAACGGGATTTCATAGTACACCCGTAAAATAAAAATGAAAACCGGGATTTTTATTTTTACAGAATTGCGATTTTAAAAACCGGAATTTTGAAAACCAGGATTTTGAAAATCAGGATTAACAAAAAAAAAAAACACGATTTTGAACTATTGGGATTTTGAAAGTTTTCAACTAGCGACCCATTTTAACTAACCGGAATATTTGTACTTGTCATCTGTCAAATAACATGTGGTACACTAGTACAAAAAATAAAAATGACGGAATATTTAAAAAGATACCTCAAATTTGAACACCCTTTATGTGCAGTGCTATCTGAAATTTTTTAACAATTTGCTCAAACTGTATTTCGTTCCCATTTTACCAATAAGACAATTTAAAGGATAAATAAAATGTATTTTCAAATATGAATACTTACACGCAGAGATGTTAAGTAGATAATGGAGCAAAATACGTCAGGTAAAAAAACTACCTGCAGTTAATCAATACATAGTAAACGTAGGCAAAAAACTCGAACTTCCTAATTAACTACTTCATTGATTACATCATTGCCTACATCAAATTTTGAAACAGAAACTAGAAAAAGTAACGAAGAAATTTATAAGTTTTTCGCTTCATGGATATTTTAAACATAAATGAATGTTCATACATAACTTTACATAGCTTTAAATTGTATTAATCATGCACTCGTACGTAAAATATTAAAGCGATTTATTTTAATTTGGAATATTCAGCAATATTACAGGTTACAATCGTCCTTATCAATCATTTTTAATAAATAAAAGTATGTACGAACTTTTATGATCTACAAGTAAGTTACTACGGAGCCTTTTTAATTGGGTTGCAGAGGTTGGAATATTTGGTAGTTTTTTCGCAAATATTGTTAAATTTTTAGAGCTTGCTTAAAACAACATTTAAGAAAGTCCGTGTTGTGCTTATCGAATATTTGTACAAGTTTTGGAATATTCCTTCCTTTAAAATAAATTCCTACGCTATCCATTCCCGAGTTCTCTAATTCCTCAATGATCCACTGATCAAATATAGTGTCTACTGATCATCAAGTATTATTATACTTACCTATGTGTCACTAGGGGAATTTTCGTTTTACTTTCCAAAATAGTGCCGCATAGTTGACAAAGTGCTGGAATTTTCGGTTTGAGGCACGTTTACCAATGTTATTTACTGGTTCAAACAGGCGTTTTTGCCAATAATTATGGAGTTTCCGAGTGCCCATTTCTGTTTCTAATTATGGATTTTATAATTATTTTGATTATTTATAACGCTTTTTGGTCAAGTCAGTTAATATTTGGTGTACTATTTCATAGGTTATATTATTTTGAGGCTTTAAATTGTTTCCTCGTTTTTTAATGGTAAACACTACTCAGTACTCACACACAAAAACCGAACTGTATGAAATTAACAGACAAAATTGTTATCTATGAGCTTAAAACTATTAAACATGTTTATGAAATTTTTAATATAAATACTTCAAGGTCTAAAGATTTTCAAATCTGAGATCAAACTGGTCTGAGCTTTCTGAAATAAGAAACAGATTTCGGATTTGTCGGACGAAAATAATTACATACTTCTTTATAGAGTTATTTATCTTCGTCCTCATAATAATTACAATTTTCTATCGAAGTTCAAATAAAAAACAAATGTTTGAGCATTTTGAGTAACTCAAAGTGAGCTAAACTTAAATTGGTGTGAAAATCGGAATATTTTTGCTGATCAATCTGAAATCATATAAGAAGCAGCATTAAAGTTGATCGATCTGAGCGATTGAAAAACGTCTTTTAAGTACTCAGATCGATTAGATCAGAAGTACCAAACACAGAGCTCCTAGATAAAAAATTTACTTGCAATTATTGATTATATAAATCATTCTAACAATTTAGGTTTGCCTTGCATTTTAGATGGAAGAATTAATAATTATAAGACAAAAATAATACTAAATATCAAACAAATTGTACACAGCCCTTAGGTTCACTAATAGCTTTTTGACAGAAAATATCAGGATATGAGGACATGAGTGAACAACTTTTGATTTGACATATAATTTTGGTATTTTAAACGGTCAACAAAAACTCAAAAAAAATCCAAATAAAAGTAGAGTTAAAGTTATAGATCCTTTTGATGCGTTTGTTTTTTAATAATAATAATAATAATAATATTTTATTGACTAAAGCGTAAGCCGATGGCTTTTGTGCATAACAGTTTTACAATTTAATAACAAACTTAAAATTAACAATTAACATTTTAAATAAAGTATAACAATGAACAAAACAAACTTCCACTTACATAATCAATAATAATTTACAAATATGTACATGTTCTATGTTATAGATTTTAACATAACAGTTTTAAATTTAGAAACAGAACTAATATTTTTTAATTCCGTTGGCAAACTGTTCCAGGTGAGAATCGCATTTATCAATCCGGAGTTATGGTAAACATTTGTTCTATTTAGTGGCAAATTAATATTCCTTGTGCGTAACGATGCAGAAAAATTTAATTTATCATACAAGTACGTGGGTATACCTGATTTTATTATACGGAAAACAAACATAGCAGTTCTATAACAGTAAAACTCAAACAAGTCGCATCCAAGGATTGAGCTCCTAAATTCAGATATATGGTCAAACTTTCTAAGGTCATGGACGTATCTCACACAATTAGTAAAAGTAATCTCAAGTAAATGTTTTGAGGAACTATCACAATTAGAAAAAATCACATCACAATAGGTGAAAATTGGAATAATTAAAGTTTTGACAAGATATATACGTAACTTAACAGGACAAAACTTTTTTATTAATCTAAGCGAATATAAGCTATAGTTAACACGTTTACACAGAGAGCTTACATGATCAGTCCATGTAAGAGTAGTATTCAATACTAATGCTAGGTTATTAATTGTTGGAACAAATGAGATTATATCATTATTCAAAACGAGCACAGGTTTTATATAATGTACTTTATGTCTAGTTAAAAATAAAGCTTTGCTTTTATTAGGATTAATAGAAAGTGAATTATTACTAGACCATAACGATATCCTATTCAGATCGGCATTAAGTTGTATAATTAAGTCATCCAATGTTACCAAATCACCACCAATATATAACTGCAAATCATCAGCATAAAGATGAAATTGACAGTTCAAAATATGCCAAGGTAGGTCATTAATGTAAATAGAAAACCGTAAAGGGCCTAAAATTGATCCTTGAGGAACTCCAGCAATTACATCACTTAGGTTAGAAAAATCATCACCAAGTTTGACAAACTGTTTCCGGTTACTTAAATAAGAATGAAGCAACATAATAGCGGAATCAGAAAACTTATAATACAATTTTAACTTTTGTAGCAATTGCGTATGATTGACACAATCAAAAGCTTTTGAAAAGTCTAATAAAACTAAAACAACAAAGGAATTACTTTTATCCAAGATAGCAGTTACATCAACTATATTTACAAGTGCAGTAGTAGTACTGTGGCCAGATTTATATCCTGATTGAAACTTGCATAAAAAATTAAAATTATTAAGATGCTCAAGAATTTGAATTTGTATAATTTTTTCAAGAACCTTGGATAGTGCAGGCAAAATACTAATTGGACGAATATCACTTATATTATTGATTACATCCTTTTTAGGAATGGGAATAATCGAAGCCACTTTCCACAAATCCGGAAATACAGATTTAGTCAAGCATTGGTTAATGATGAATGTAATATGTGGTAAAAATAAATCAATAAATAGTTTCAGTATTTTGAAGTTTATCATGTCAAATGCCATCACATCTGATCTAATGACACGGATTGCATTCAACACCATAAGTTCATCTACACAATCAAAAACAAAACCACAATTATCAGAACCAGTAAAATTTAAATCAGGTAACGGCAATACCACTAAAGATTCAGAAAGTTTACTAAACCCAGCTAAAATGTCATCAGCAGAAAAGTCAATAACAGCTTCAGTCGAAAAACATGATATACCAAGCTTTTTTAAATTGTTCCACGTTATTTTAGTATTACTCATATTAACAAATAAAACCGATTTTTAGCTTGATTAATACACCTGTTTGTTTTATTTTTTAAATATTTAAAAGATTTTAAATCAAATTCTGATTTAAATCTTTTATATTTACCATAAGCCAGATCTCTACGCTCCATTAAATTTAAAATAAAAGCATTTAACCATGGAGCTGTGCGACACCTCCAAATGCCTTGTTTTCGTGGTACACAATTCCTATCCAACTCTAAGATATTTGAATTAAATACTTTAATAATATCATTTACATCATGATAAAAATAAAGATCATTCCAATCTAACGAAGAGAAACCAAGTAAAAAGTCATCATAATTAATTGCCTTGTAATCAGGTACCACAGTATAAGAAATTTTATCTCTAATACGACTGAACCTATAACAGGCAAAAATCAAGTCATGATCGGAAATAGCTGGAACAGCAAGTTGACCAAAAGAAATGATATTGTGTATATCAGGCTCATGCAAAATAATTAAACCCAAAAGACTGCTATCTAATCTTGTTGGGTTAAAACATAAATAGCTTAAATTTTGCTAAAAAAATGTCCGGATATTTTGTATCCCTTGTCAACAGCGAACACTAGGAGTATGCACTTAAAATTTGAAAAAAAATAAGAACCGCCAAAATGTAGGCTAACGAATTAATTATCATGCATCACACAAAAAAATGCTAACCAAATTATAAAACTTTAGCGGTATCTTTCGAAACTATACTGCGGTTTTAAAATTTTTGATTGACTTTAAATAAATTATTCTTCAACTTATTCGAATTTACCATTAACAACTATTTTCAGGAAAATGTTTAATTGGTTTAGAAAATTGAATTTTAATTTTTTCGATCAAAGAAACATATATTTGGCACCTGAAAATTGAACTCCCATTTTCTAGTAGATTCGATAAATTTCCAGAAGAATTTTGCTCAAATAAAGCAAAATTTGGAAATAATTGTGAAAAATGAAGCGTTTTTGTTTTCGTTTTTCTATGGATTTAGGGTTTTAATAAAGAACAATAAATTAAAAATTTTGACAATATCAAGGTAACTCGTGCTATAAATATAATTTAAAAATTGTAAATAGAAAATACTGAGTATGTTAACAAGGGTGTGCGATAAAAATTTTAATTTGAAAACCCTACTTATGGGGGAACCAGCTAGTCAGTAACAACTTAAAGTAAGAACTCGATAGTAAATGTTACTGACCAGCGAATCTTTAAGAACTTTTCGTTCAGTTATGCTGTCACTTAAAGGTGCTATTCCACTTGACTAAATTGACTGATAGTAAAATTAAAGGAAGACAAAAATATACATTTGCTGGATGGGCGAATGAAACAAAAACCCTACTCAGTCAAAAAATATTTGTGTCTGTAGTAGTGTGACTGCAATAAAAAGTATCAAATTGAGGACATTTTATAGCAGTCACACTAACACACATGCATAAAATTCGCAATATGATGAGAAATATTTCCCGCACACTAATTATTTTATGGTTATTATATTTTTATACCGCTTCTCCTTAAAATTTTACTTTAAAAAGTAGAACTAAAAAACACATGACGTTTTTTTGGTAAAGATTTTTTTAATTTTTACGGAAAATATACTAAAAAAGACAATTCTGATATGAGTATTAATAATATTTAATTTTTTAGATAATTTTGAGATGTATAACTAACCGAATTAATAGTAATATTTAGTTTTTGTTAATAATTATTGATTATGTTTTTGTGTGCTGTCAAAATTTCTCCTGAAAATTTTGCTATAAACAAAAAAAACTTTGTCTCTGTCTATTACATAGAGTTTCGAACTTTTTTCTCGTTTCCACTTTTTTTACTATCAGTCAATTTTTCTAGTGGAATAGCACCTTTATAGAGCGAAAATTAATGCGCAGACTGACGGAAATGTCAGAATAAATCAAAATTTTCACAGCATACTTTTCTTAAAAATTATAAATTTTTCTATTCACATTACAATTTTAATACTGTATTAGTCAATTATTACGGATTCGGTGGCCGATGTGCCAAATATTCTCTAAGAATATAATTCCGTCAAATTCCGTAAGGATTCTTACTGATTCGTTGGTTGACCCTTTAGTCTTAAATTTTTTAATTTTTTAAATTATTTATGATCGCCTTTCGCAAAGAAAAAAAGTATTTGGTTAACCACATTTCTTCCTAACACGACTTTAACTAGATCTTAAGGGAAGCTACCAAGCCCCACGACCGAATTCCTCTACTCGACTTGAGCACCGGGATTAGTCGTGGTAGCATTCCTCCTTAAGGTAAATTTTGTAACGACTTGTTTTGGTGTTAAACTGAGTTCATACTTCAATTTGTTCGTTCATTCATTTATTCATTCGTTCAGTAATTTTGTTTTGACGATTCTTACTATGGTAACATTTCAGAACGATTTTGTCGCCATCAACTATTGAATTTTTTTTTAATTTTTTGACATTTGTGATATTGTTCTTTGGGTTTGCTCGAATACTGTGGTAATAATTTTCTCGTTGCTTTGACATAAAACGTCATTAAACGCACTCATTCAAATTACCACAGTCTTACCACAGAATACAACAAGAAGAGACATAACGCTGTTTTTGTATGGAAAAATTTGGAATCATTTTTTTGACCTTGATTTGCCGAAGGTAAGAGAAAGTTGGTTTATGTATTCTTTGGTTTACTGGTTTTGATTTGAAATAATAAAAATTGAGAATCCTTAACAGTGTAGTTAGTGAAATTATTTGACAAGTTTTGTTTTGACATCATAATTTGTATTAACTACTATTAACGATTGGAGCATCACAGATTCCACCTAGTGGAAATTTTTTAAACTGAGCTAGCTGATAATTTAACGTTCGAAATTGTTGTAAAGAATTCCAATTTTGAACTGTAAACACAATTTTTATTTACCAGATTGCTAATAGTTGTAAATAACTTCAATTTTGTATTATAAAAACAATTTTTAATTACCGGATTGCAAAATTTTTTGTTCGTCGCATTAATGACAAATGTCATTTTGTCAGTTGCCTCATTTTAACTTTTTTCCTCGAGAGGCGTTTACTCTACTTTTACAATCGTCAATAATATTTTAAAATAATTATACTTCAATGTACAAAAAAGAAGGTAAGATGAAAATAAAAAATTGGTCCACGCAATGTCTATTCTGGTTAATTTTTCTTCTGTGGTCTTACACCATGGTAGAATTTGAAGGAAAGGAAAGTATTAACGTTCGTTTGGATTTAAATATAAAATTGTTTAATTTAGATTTTATAAAATTTAATTTAAATGAATTAATATTATATACAAATATAATAAAAATCTAAACTATATAAATGTATTTTTATAGTGATCCCTCATAAAATCGATTTTATGTACTATTTCCGTAACTGTTGCTCTGACTCTGACCTTTTACATTAATGCTACGAATATCTATAACTACAAGTAGCACCACAGGCTATCCAACAAATGTATTATCTCAATGTCACGTGTCGAACCATGGGCTTATTTGGTAAAATTTTGGCTATTTCTCCACAAGAAAAAATATAAATTTAAAACCATTTAAGGGAATTTCTGATTTTATAGCAATTGTCTTATGATAAGATTAACCCAATATCGTAAACTTGTACATTGTACAACGATCAAGAATCTGGAAACTTCTCAAATCAGAGAATAATAAAGGATTTTTAGAATTAATATGAAAACTATATAAGAATAATTATTTATGATCAAATTCGTCCCTTTTTAATCAAAATAAGATAAATGAAATTTGAATATGCAATTCAACAATCGAAAACTGTTAATTTATTCAATTTGCATTTTCACAATAAACGTCAAACATAAATAGTATTCGAGCAGCGAAAAAAGGGAATGTTTTAACATTAAAATGTCAAAAACTACAACGGGAGAATAATTACCACAGTATTCGAGCAGACCCTTTGTAGTTTTAGTACAGAATAATAAACAACCAAAAGGGACATTGCATGAACCAAGAAATTTTTGCTCTTACCTTATTTTTTTGCATGTTAATTTTGAATTTTCAGCCACTGAACAATAACTTAACACTGAAAATCTGACCTTCGCCAAATCAAGGTCAAAAAAATGAGTCGATGTTTTTCTATATAAAAATCGCGTTATGTCGCTTCTGGGTATTCTATGGTTTTAGTGTAGGAACTCTTTGTACATAGTTTTATTTGATAATTTTTTTTATATTGATTTTTTCTGTTTGAAAATTTTTCATTTTTGTACCATGTTGTCTCTTCCACTCTTTGTTCATTCAGTCAAAAAGTTAAAGTTAATCTATCTCTTGTGAAAAAAATTCAGAACAAAAAATTGGTCATTTTTGAGCAATATGATTGGTTAAAAAAAATGTTTGAATGAATGAATGAACAAACAAATTGAAGTATGAACTCAGCTTTAAAACTGAATAGTCTCACCAAAGTCACATCTTATTAAAGGTTAAGGGAATTTAATTTAGTACCAAAAATTTTACAGTATTGATTAATTCATTTGAATATATAGAGGCAAAAAAAAACAAGTTACCTACATACTTAGATACATAAAATCTCAAAAATTTACGGCGAAGCCCTATATTACGTTAAGTCCGCTATGTGCGATCAAATCTCATTAACTTGCGTTTTTCCAATTAAATTATCAATAACTTTCATATATAAACCCTTAGAACGAAATGTTGGTTTCAATTTAAGACAATTTCACAATTTTATCAACTGTATATATATAAGTTAACACATCAAACTTCATGGTTCCCACATTTATGCGAGGGATCATATTCCTCTGTCTGGAGATAACGACCATCGCGCGTTCCATTTAATATTATTGCAACTCAGCACATTTTTTTAAGTGCAGTTGCTAGATATTAATTTAAGGACATAAAGAAATCAGTTGTAATCCAAAAGTAGTTTAAGTTAGATGTTTAAGTTACTAAAAGTGTTATAAATTAAATAAATCAATTTGTTATAAATTAAATAAATCAATTATAAATAAATAAAAGAAAAGTGTAATAAATAAATAATATTGATTATAAATAAATAAATAAAAAATAAAGAAAAGGAAAAAATCAGAAATTGATTTTTTTTATATAAATTAAATAATAAATAATTAACTGGCGCCGAAACAGGGACCCTTGCCAGGTACCAATAATTAATCTAACCAGTGATAAAAATTAGTGCACACCAATTTAAATAAGCCAATCATAATAACCAAAAGTGAAAAGCGAGAGACATTGTGATTACCTACATCATAACAGTGCAAAGTGAATGTGAATAACCAATAAACACGTTCAGCTGAAAAAAAAAAAGTTAAAGTATCAGAATTGGGAAACGAAGCGCCCAAGTAATCCTACACAGGAAAGAAGAGAGTTGAAATAGGACAACGGACACCAAGCCGCATTAAAACCATTCAACAGCGGCCCAATCATCTTTGACGACACTTGAGCAAGCGGCATAAAACGATTACAACTCCAAATGTTAACCATACATTTGTTTATTATTTTGTAAGTTATTTTTCAATATTAATCTAAAGAATTTTTTTTTAAAAAAGAAACGAAATATTAAAAAACTAAAATAAAAATTAAGAGAAAATTATAAAAAGTTCAATTTTAAAATAAAGAAAATTTTTACAAATCAAGCGAAATATTAAAAGCAACGTAAAGTTAAGATAAAATTTGAGATATTCAATTATTTTTGCACATCTAAATCAAAGTAATTAATCTTGAAATTATTCAAATACAATCAATGTTTTATATTACATTATATTACATTATACTACATTATATTACATTATATTACTATATAACTATAGTACATTCATTGAAAATTACATTTGTAAAACTATATCGTAAAGCCAATAGTTCTTATCAGGAATCTATCTCAGTCGAAAAAAAATCTAGTGCCCACTGTGTAAAATTGAAATAATAGCAAATTTTCTTCCTCATTACAAAAATGCCTAACGATTTAAAATCTCAAAATTCAAACGCTAACTTACCCACAGACCCCAAAACTTCTAAACCATTCGATCTCGAACAACTAACAGATATTGTAACAGCAATTATAATTGACCAAAATCAAAAGCTCAATAATCATAGGAATGACACAGACCAAACGATAGACGACCAATATAGGGCGAACCTCACAGACTTAGATAAAATCCCCGACATTGTAAAGTGTATCCGCGATTTCTCAGGACAACCGGGAGAATTCAGCTCGTGGAAAAAAAGTGTAGACAGGGTTTTACGGATCTATGAACACCTGATAGGCACGCCAAAGTATTATGGTATTTTAAACGTAATTAGAAATAAAATAGTAGGCCATGCCGATGTAGCTTTAGAATCCTACAACACTCCACTCAATTGGCAGAAAATTGCCAAATGTCTAACTCTGCATTATGCAGATAAGCGGGATCTGGGTACACTTGAGTACCAAATGATGACGCTGATACAAGGTAGCCAAACAATCCCCGAATTTTATCAAAGGGTTTGTAACGATTCGATGGTAGGCGAGGGGGCCACCAAAAAAATATAATTTATTTGATGCCATGATTTACCCACATCGTTATCAGAATTGTTTGTTTATTTAAATAACTATAGGCTTCAAAGGCGGACTATTTTAGCTTGGCTAAAGCTCATCGGATGGGTGGGTGGAGAATGAAGCATAGTTACATCTTGCATAGCCGCCAAAGGAATAATAAGGATAGAAAAATAAAAATTCAGCACACACAGATACCCCTACTTACCCAACACTCAACTACCCATCATGGTCACATCCTATCTTGACAAACACCTATCTCATGGTGGTCTTAAATAATAATTATTAATAATAATTGAAAGAAATTGAATCGATTGCAAGTCCAACTTTTAATTAAATCATAAGAGAATTTTTTTATAAGTTCTTAGAAAAAAAAAACAATAATTATAAAAATAAAAAATTACAGAAATAAAGAAAATTTACAATCAGAAAAAATAAGAATATAATGATTAGCCTAAGTTATTTTGGTGCACCGAAATAAATTTGAATTTAAAATTAAAAACTTAACTACCACCACCATTCGAACCTTAAGGGTTAATTAATTAAATTAATAATAAAGAGTTTAATAGTAATAATAATAACAATTTATGATAATAATTAAGAGAAAACCTGGTTTGATTGTTGATGATGTGTCTATAATGATGACGACAATTATTAGGTTATCAGCTGAGATTTATTGATGTTACTGCATACTGCTGCGCCATTATATTTCATTTTACTGGATAATATTTAACCGCATACATAATTGTAAACAGTACGATCGATGGTAAAGATGATATGGATTGTATATACAGTTCGGAACACAATCTAGATTAACTGCGTGGATTACAGTATCAGTTGATCTCAAAAATAATTTTGAACAATACTATACACCACAATGAAGAATGAATATCATGACTTATTCACAAATGGTTTTTATTTTTATTTAGGAATTTGCGTATGGATTAACACTTGAATGAAAAATTATTATGTACATAGAGAGTTTATTCTTTCATTAAATGAGGCACTTATTAACATAAATTAATCCATTTATTGTTATGATTATTTTCTTATTGTTTTTATTAACTGGTAACTTATTATTAAACTTAGTATTATTATAAAATTAGGTAATTTTAATTAACGACACCGTTATTTAAATTTAGAAAAAAAAAAACCATCAAAAAAACTATGCACTGACATTCGTTATTTTCAAGCACATTGAACTCAACCTCCTTGAGGTCGAAAAAAAAATCGTTCGATCACACGGTTATCACTCACTAATAACGTAACAGTTTATTTATTGTTTATGTCTAAATTATTCTAGGATGATCTTAAAAATTAAATTTAAAATTTCTTAATCTAAACTTAATTGTTAAAATTGTACATATTATTTATATTTAGGATTTATTTTAATTACATTTTCTTTATTTATTTGTAAATTTTCCTAAAACTTTATATTTATTTTTTTATATCACACTAAGATTATATATAGCTTATTATTACCAAAATTTTATTTTTATATTTGCACAAAACAATTCTTTTAATTTTTATTTTTGTATATATTATTTTTAACTATCCATAGGACCTCACCATTTCAAAATCTTTCATCGACTCCCCGTTTTTTTCATACCATCGTCAATTCAAACAAACCGATTTTATTTTAAATCAGGGGTGGCCACCTTGCGCGTCATTGTAGCGATTTAATCGTTACAGGTTTACCAACACCAATCGTTGATATTAAATAAATTGTCCTGCATGGACATGGGACAAGAATCATTAACCAATTTAACGGAAAGTTATAGAGATAAGGCACTTGATACGTTCATTAGGGGTCTAAAAGGAGATCTACCGCGATTGCTCAGTATCAGAGAGCCGTCAGACCTACCCCAAGCATTACACTTATGCTTAAAGCTGCAAAATATGGATTATCGAGCACAATATGCAAACAATAGTGCTCAAAACAGTCAACGGAAACCACCAGTTCCGCTATCTCCTTTCCACCGCAAAAACCACATTGCGATATCTAATGGACCACAACCATTCTATCCACATCTTCTACATAACCCACAGAATTCTTTCGAACGAAAAAATATATTCCAACCTAATCAATATCAATTTGGGTATCCAAACCCAAATTTCCCAAGATTAGCACAACAACCCTTTAGACCGCAATTCATATATCCAAATTACCCATCAGGATATTCACCTAAACCATTACTAAAACCAACACCAATGTCAATAGACGGTAGCGGTCAATCAAAAAATGTGAATTACATGAATCGGCCTCAAAACAACCAACACATTATGAAAAGACCTTTATTTAATTCATCACAACAAAATCATCCCCCAAACAAAGCGCAAAGAGTATACCACTACGAACAGTTCGTAGAAGACCCAGCCTTACAACAGTATCAAGAGGAATTGGCTGAATACGACTCACAGCAAGAACAAACCCTCGTCGAATACACCAACTCAGAAGCTATACCTGAACCGAACGAAGACAATACCATGGAAAGTTATGACGATCACGAGACGCCAGAACAGTTAGACGATATTAATTTTTTAGATTAAAAAGCTCTTCGCTCCCTTACATAGAACACCAAGCGAAGAGCGGCAAAATTGTCAAATTCTTAATAGATATAGGGTCAAACAAAAATTACATACAACCTCAATACGTTCGTAATCCCATCTTAAATGAAAAACCATTTATAGCAAACTCAGTAGCAGGGAGCATAAAAATCACCCATCATGCTATGATTGACCTTTTTGGTCCGGATAGAAAACTAAAATTTTTCATTCTGCCCAGCCTCAAATCATTTGGAGGCATAATTGGTAACGATAGCCTAAAAGAACTCAATGCCACCATTCATACAAGTAGAGGACTTATGATTATTTATCCCAATATCAGGATTCCACTTAAACAGCATATATCGGTTTCTGTGAACAATATAAATTTAAGAGTATCACATCTCAACCCGATACAAAAAGGGATTTTAGACAAAATTATAGGCGACAACCCTAACTTATTCGCCGACCCAGAATAGAAATTGACGTTTGCCACAACAGTAAAGGGAGAAATTAGAACCAATAGCACAGAACCAGTTTACTCTAGACCCTATCCTTACCCTGTATGTCTTAAAGACGAAGTAGAAAAACAAATCGATCAGTTATTGACAGACGGAGTAATTAGGCCATCTAAATCACCATATAACTCCCCGGTTTGGGTCGTACCAAAAAAAGAAGACGCGTCGGGAGAGAAAAAATATAGGATGGTTATCGATTACCGTAAATTAAATGCGATAACAATCTCGGATAAATATCCAATTCCGGAAATAAATGAGATCTTGTCAAACCTCGGTGAAAATAAATTATTCACCATAATATACTTAAAGAGCGGCTTCCATCAAATTCCATTCAGAGAGTCAGACATCGAGAAAACAGCTTTCTCGGTCAATTACGGTAAATACGAATTTACCCGACTTCCATTCGGCCTGAAAAATGCGCCATCTATTTTTCAACGCGCCCTGGATGACATCCTGCGCGAACATATAGGAAAACGCTGCTATGTCTATATTGATGACATAGTCATATTTGGGAAAAACGAAAAGGAACATTTCGAGAACATAAAGGTAATCTTCAATGTTCTGGAAAAGGCTAACCTTAAAATTCAACTAGACAAGTGTGAATTCCTACGAGATGAAGTTGAGTTTCTAGGCTTCATCATCACCAAAGACGGAATTAAAACAAACAAGGAAAAGGTGAAGGCCATAACGGAATTCCCTACACCAAAGACAGTGAAAGAACTTAGATCCTTCCTAGGAATGGCTGGATTTTACCGCCGTTTCATCAAGGATTACGCCAAACTAGCGAAACCCCTGACTTCACTCTTAAGAGGGGAAGATGGACATGTGTCCAAAACTGCTTCAAGAACTAAACAAGTGAATTTCACTAATGAACAAATTTGCGCCTTCAATAAAATTAAAAGTTCCCTCATTTCAAACGGTGCAGTACTTTCTCAAAACGGAAGACCAATTACATTCCTGTCTAGGACCCTAGAAAAAACAGAGGAAAACTATGCAGCCAACGAAAAAGAAATGCTGGCAATTATTTGGTCCCTAACCACACTAAGGAATTTCTTTTACTGAAGTAAGAAAGTAGAATTTTTTACGGATCATCAGCCTTTGACATTCGCCCTCAGTAATAAGAATAATAACTCTAAGATGAAGAGGTGGAAGGCTATATTGGAAGAGTATAGTTTTGAACTTAAATACAAGCCAGGAAGAACGAATGTAGTAGCGGATGCTCTCTCAAGAGTGACAATCCCCACTGAAACGAATACAATGACCTCAACGCAACATAGCGACGAAAGTTCCGCACACGATCTAATCCCTACAATTGAAACTCCTATTAATGTTTTCCGAAATCAACTAATACTAAAAATAGACGAAGAAGACTCGTATCAGATTCAAACCCCTTTTCCAAATTATGTACGACACACTATAACCAAACCAAATTTCACTACCGCTGATATAATAAATATATTTAAGAGATACTTAAACCCCAACACAATAAATGGTATAAATACAACTGAGAGAATTATGGGAATAATTCAAGAAGTGTATCCAATACACTTTAGAAATTACAAAATACGCTACACTCGTAGAATAGTAACAGACATCATAAGTGAAGAGGAGCAAGACGATAAAGTTCTAACAACACATAGAAGAGCTCATCGTAATGCCGAAGAAAATAGGGAACAAATCATCCAAAACTACTATTTTCCAAGGATGAGCAAGAAGATAAAATTTCTGGTAAAACAGTGTGCCACTTGTAAAGAAAGTAAATACGATAGGCACCCGAATAAACAAGAAATTACCCCCACACCTATTCCCAACTATCCGGGACATACTATTCACATAGATATCTACTTCACTGAGAACCAGTTAGTCCTCACAGCCATAGACAAATTAACAAAATTTGCTACTTGTAAGCCAATCAGATCCAGGGCAATAGAGGAGCTTAAACAACCAATCAGAGATATTTTATTTTCCTTTAGTGTACCCGAAGTTGTCGTACTCGACAACGAACCATCACTTAGTTCAAGTACAATCACATCCATGATGGAAGATTCCCTAAAAATTAAAGTATTCAAGGTCCCTCCCTACAAGAGCGAAGTGAACGGCCAAATTGAGAGATTCCACTCAACTCTTTCAGAAATCATGAGATGCCTCAAGACAGATGGAATCGAACGATCATTCGTAGAATTACTCGAAAGAGCGGTAAACGAATATAATCACTCGATACACTCGACCACCAAGAGAAAACCTGTAGAGCTATTTTTCGGACGAAGTCCAAACATTTCTCCAGAAGAATTCGAGCAAGCACGCCTCAACAGTATAGAAAGGTTAGTACAAAAACAAGAACAGGACATAGCGTACCACAACAAGAAACGGAAACCGATAAAAGAGTACCAACCAGGACAATCTATTTACGTAAGAAAAAACATTAGATTAGGGTAAAAACTAACAGCTAGATATAAACAAGAAATAGTTAAAGAAAACCAAAATACTACTGTAATAACTGAGTCAGGAAGATTAGTACATAAAAGTAACATTAAATCGTAACGTTATTCCAATTACAGATACGCGACACGCGCTATTTACGCTGAAATACAGATGCTAGATTATTCGAATTCCCAAATTATTTCCATCCATAATGGGAAAGGTAAAATACAAGAAGGAAATTTTAAATTGATCCATGTAATAGAGTTATAGAGAACCACCAAAACTTTATAGATAGAATGCAAACAATACTGAACCAAGAAATCACGACAGTACATCCACTATACCCATACCTAACTCACGAGCTCACCAACCTGCTCACCAACTGAAACCCCATAAGAACAAACGATCCCTAAATTTTATAGGTACCACCTGAAAATGGATCGCCGGGACTCCAGACCATGAGGACTTCGAAATTATTAAAAATAAAATCAATAATGTCTTAGAAAATAATAACAAACAAGTCATTATTAATCAATTATATAACGATAGGATTAACAATATCACGAAAATGGCAAACGAAATCACTAACGCCATTCATAAAGAAAATAGATTAACAGATCAATTAGCACTAAATATCCACTATAAATTAAGGTTAATGAAAGAGGAAATAATTAATATTAAATACGCCATCCATTGGGCCAAAGCAGGTGTGATAAATTCTCTCGTTTTATCAGACTCTGAAATTAAATTAGCTTTACAGACAATTGAGAAAGAAAATTTGCCATATGCAACTTCGGAAGAAGCTTTAGATTTCGCAAATATTAAAATTATCACTAATAAATTATGTCTCCTTTACATTATTTACATTCCTCTAACAACCATTGAACTTTACGATAGATTATTATTAAAAGCAGTCAAAAAAAATCAAAAGATCATTGAGATCGAATATGAACATATCTTTAGAAACCATGACAAAGTTTATGGCACTACTAATAATTGTAAGACAATCAATTCATTATCAATCTGTAACCAAAAAAATATATTAGATATAAGTAACACCTCATGCCTGCCAAACTTGCTCAATAGTCGTCCGTCAAAATGCAACCAAACTAATAGCCAACACATACTAGACATCGAAGAGGTATCGGAAGGCCTCATCTTACTAAATCAATACGATGGGGAAATTCTCATTAACAACGAAATGCAGAAGCCAAATGGGACATTTGAATTTAAGAGGGAAGAGTTAACACATCAAACTTCATGGTTCCCACATTTATGCGAGGGATCATATTCCTCTGTCTGGAGATAACGACCATCGCGCGTTCCATTTAATATTATTGCAACTCAGCACATTCTTTTAAGTGCAGTTGCTAGATATTAATTTAAGGACATAAAGAAATCAGTTGTAATCCAAAAGTAGTTTAAGTTAGATGTTTAAGTTACTAAAAGTGTTATAAATTAAATAAATCAATTATAAATAAATAAAAGAAAAGTGTAATAAATAAATAATATTGATTATAAATAAATAAATAAAAAATAAAGAAAAGGAAAAAATCAGAAATTGATTTTTTTATATAAATTAAATAATAAATAATTAACTTATATATTCAAACAATGATCATAATATAATTTGTACAAATTATAACCAAAGAATTTGTTTTTACACTTTCAGTGATAGGCACGCAATTAATAATATTTTATATAAACTTTTACTGCCCAAATTAAGGCTAAAAATAATGTTTAAGAAAATGACCCAAAGTGCAGTCGGAATCGCTATCCTGAGGCCCTATTCTCGAATTCCACATCCATTTCCCACATGTGGACAACTTTCAAATATCATAAAAATGGAATTTTTCGGTACTAAGGGAGTAACCCATGTGTTTTATACACGAATTACAATTTACAAACGTTTTTATGAATTTTGACAGATGTCAAATGGTGATATATGGTGATGTGTGTTATATGGAAAATGGATGTGGAATTCGAGAATAGGGCCCCAGAATTAAAAATCAAAATACAAATGACACACACTGATAAAAGCATTTTTGTGATATAACAACACGCTATTGTAAAACAAATATCACACATTCAAACGGCTCTGTTTGATCAAAGCGAAAATATAGGAAGTAAAATTCTTCTACATTTGTGTTGTTAACGTGTGCGATACGAGTAGAAAGAGGAAAAGTTCATATAACACAAATGACGATTTCGATTCACCAAGAAAAAGCAATCCGGCTCGAAGAAAAGTCAATCCGTCGAGCAAAATTGTTGTTGGTTTACGAATTTCAATTTTTTGGCAGATTTATTTGACAGCAGGAAGATCATCTTTCATCGATCCGGATTGCTTTTTCTTGGTGATTCGAAATCGTCAAAATATTTTCAACGACAAATCTTACTGTATACTTTGATATGTATATGTATTGCAACCTAAATATATATGGACAAAAAATTAGAAAAAGTTATAAATCATGCAAGTAACGGTATCTATTGAGGTAACATTGTAATGTGCGTGATTTCCCTATTTACATATATACAATGTGTTTCGTGGGCAAGTGATCTGCCGGAAAATTCGGAATATTTATGTAAAATTATCGCAAAAAATCCTTTAAAGTGGGGGTTTAACTGTAACACTTTGCAAGTTATTACGTTTGAAATTTTTTTGAGTAATGTTGGTGACCCCTTTTCTCATTTTTCATCATATTTCCCAAGTTATGGGCTCGATTTTAATTTTGTTTGCGTTTTTTTTGAAAGCTTATGAGTCACTTTAATAGTTAATTTGCACCCTTAGCCAGGCCTTTTTTTTAAAGAATGTAACAAATTATGGGAAAATAACATTAGCGCAAATTCTTGCTGTCAATTGGTCGCGGGTTTCAATAGGCAAGGCGTACACTTCTTGTTTCATAAATCCCCAGAAATAAAAATCTATGGGCGTATTCCACCGTGGGTAATTTTCATTCAAATAATCACATTTCAATTCTAAAAATACGCGCTGATCAAGCATGTTTGGTAACACGTAAGGTTCGATAAATTGATCGTGGATCATTCCCGCCCTTACATTTATAGAAAATTGACTCAGAAAAGTTGTCTACTTTACGAAGTGTGGGTTTTCGATGGTTCAAACATGGATGTTTCTATAATTTGTTATACCCGCCCTGGTGAAAATAGCCTTATCTGTTCACAACATTCTCCTTATAAAATGGACATCGCTTCTTTGCTGTAAAATTATCCAGTTACAAAAGCTGATCTGGCACGATCGTTCACACCTCCTAGATGCTGAGCACCACGGAAGTTATAAGGATGAAGGCCTTCTATTTGATGGATTCTCCTAGGCTTGTCCTCAATATGCCTAATCTTATCGACAGGCGACTGATATTTGTCGTAGGGTCAGCGTGTATTAATCTAAATACTTCCTGTATTATTCTAACTTGTTGTTGGAATTATCCATGTTGTCCAAATACTGGCCTGGCTGGATATTGACGCCTATATTTTTCGAGTGCAGCGCATGCATTTCCATTACAAAAACCATCTACAGATGTTCAAAGACACTTCTTATGTATTTAGATTTAACGAAATCAAATGATTGTTAAAAAACGGTGCGTATAATATAACAATGTAACATTTCATACCAGTTAGAATCATGTCAATTTTTAAGCAAAAACAGTTTTTTATTTGTCTAATAATTTAAAAAATATTTACTGCATCTCGAATCTCGAATATAGTATTTAATATAATTTTGTAATATTATTTGCGGCGCCGCCCCATCTTTTATGTTTTATAGAGTAAATGATGTTTCAAAAAGTCAAAAGTCCAGTTTTGCTATACAATTTTTGGGCAGTTATGGCATAATACTTAAAAATAAAGTTTGTTTTGGAAGAACAAAATAAAAAACAACTTTATAGTAATTAAATTTCCATTTAATAAATTTCAAATTTATTCAGTTATTTTAAAATAATAAAATTATATTATAGACAAATCACACGAATCTTGACATTCGCTAGGTAATTCTTTACGGTCAGAATTTGGTTGCGAAATATTGATTAGTTTTCGTTTTAATATGATAAACTTTCCATTTCATGCCCATTACTCCCGAAATGTTTAGTTAATAATTTCTCAAAGTCCTTTAGCTTCTCATGCTGAAATTTAGTACCAGTCAAAATTCTTTCAATTTTTTCCATTCACTTTTCACTTTTTAAGTACTCCGCAATATTGGCCCACATCATTTCTATATGATACTTCACTTTTCGTGATAATGCCACATGTAAATTTCTTAATGAAAATCCGTTTACTTGGCTTTAATTTAAAATGCCATAATGCAAGAAGTTTTGAAGTTTCCTTTGCCATTTGCTTCCAGTCAAAAACTTTACAATCAATGGCTAATCTGGAAACTGATCCATGTTTTTCAAATATTTCCAAAAATTCCTAATTGGAAATTAAGTTTTTCCTTATTAATTTTAGTTCCTTCTCAATTCTTCCAAAAACCTTGTCGGGTGGTATACAGGAATAACCAACAACGGGAAATACTAGTTCAACCTCTTGGACGTTATTTGGTGCTTCATTCCTATCCAATAGGAAACCATGAAAATGACAATGTGGTTTTTGTTTTGGCTACCACAACCATCGGCGAAAATATTTATTTTCTTGACATGCAACTCATTTTTGTTAGTCGATCGAATATAGCAGAAGCTATTTCGTTGACTCTTTCAGGCCCAGCTGATTCGAACCATGAATATATATATATATATATATATATATATATATATATATATATATATATATATATATATATATATATATATATATATATATATATATATATATATATATATATATATATATATATATATATATATATATATATATATATATATAATTATAGGTTTCTTTACGAGAGAAACATAAAAAAAATTATTTTATTTATATTTTATTTCGAGTTCTTTACAGAATGAGTTAGATCTTAAAACTAAATACTTATTTCTATAATTTAAAATATTATGTCTTATCAAAAGTGCAATAATGCATTTTTATATCTTTAACCTATTTTACTCGATCGTATTACGGAGCGTTTCCTGTTATTCATTGGAATTTATTTGATACCTTGCTTGTGCAATGATGGAATGTTCTTAATCATCACTTATATGATTTATGTGAATGTAACTCCTCCCGGGGGTATTGGAAGGGCGTCCTCGTCCTTTGTTCTAATCCCTAATTTTATCAGTAGATTTGGGTATGTTGTGTCTTCATTCTGTTTGGATATTTCCGGTTTTCGTTCTTGTGTGTTTTTTTTCACCGATTTCTCCATGTGTTGTCTAACATTGATGTAAATACAAAGTGTTATTAACCCAAACGATGAGATAGATACACCTCCTGACAAAGACCATATCCAGAATTTGTGGTTCTCTAATTGTAGGTTCATATGTGTTAGCCGTTTTCTGTTTTGTATGTTTTGTTGTTCAATCAAATCTATATCCACAGATTTGATCAGTTTGCGTGTAATTTCGAGGTTATGAAGAGCACCCTGTATTTCTTCTGTTTCGCTTTTAATTTCGAAGGATTGGAACTTCTTATTTTTTACTATTAAGGTGCAGTTATGGAATGTTATTAAGAAATTACCCGTTATTGTGCGATTATTTGGTCCGCAATCCGATAAAAGTATTTCTTCTTTTGCGTTATCAATGAGCAATTTGTCTTCTGTGATGAACCGTACTGTAGTTTCTGATTTTGCGGTTACGTTGCAAATACTTTTAGTTCCCATTATAAGAGGTTTGATACATTCGTCCTCAAACTCATTGATTTCCGAATATTTTTGTACAAAATTATTACGATTGATTGTTGTAAATAATTTTTGTTTCGTCTTTACGATATGCTGAGGGTATTCTTTTATTATTGTTTCATTGACTGTTAATGGAACGATCATTGCTGTTAGTGAAGTTTCCTCTTCTAGTTTTGGTGTTTCTAGAATAAAAAGTAGCGTTTCCTTGTTTACGGCTACTTTTGGTATCACGTATTGCAGTGCTTCTTCAGGTAGAGTTATGTTTACTCCTTGGCTTGTCATTAGGTCTTTTATCATCATTAATTCTTTTAGCGATATAACTTTGTTGCTTGCCAGGCCGATTTTAGTTTTGACGATAGCGTCCTGGATGTCTTCTAGTATGGTATTTATGTTATCTATATTAATGATGGCTGCTATCGTTTCTATTTCACTGAGTGTTATTTTGTTCGCTGTGTTAGTGGTTGTTACAGCTTTGTTTATTGTGTCTGTTATCATCCGTATTCTTTCATCAATCTGGTTGTTTATTTGGATTTGCTGGTTGTTTTCATTTACTAGTTCCGTCATTTTGTTCTCTATCATTCGCAAATCTATGGCATCTGGACTACCCGCCAGCCATTTCCACGCTGAGCCCAGGGCATCCCAACGTTTTTGTCTATAATGCTTTATAGGTTTAATTTGTTGTAGATTGTCGTACAACTTTCTGCACTTTTGTTTTACTATTTTATATAAATCTAATTTATCGTTCTTATCATCTAATTTATTATAAATAAATTTGTTTATTGAATCTACTGTTTTCTGTATGTTATTTAAATCAATTGGATGAACGACTTTTATGCTACCTACTTGAATTTTACAATCATTAGTTTTTAATATTAAAATAGGGTCGTCATTTAAATTTTTTATTTCTAATTTTTGGAAATGATAAATTTTAGGAATTATTATTAATATTGCTAATTTTATTACAAAGTACATTGTCATGGAAAATAATAGATTTGTTTATTTGTTTTACTTTAAAATTTAGAAAACTGATATAATATTCTTTTAATTTTCTTTTTTTTTTTATAAACCCTTAGGCTTTATTACCAGCTAATTATAAAGAATGTTTAAAATACAATATTCAAGCCTAATAACTTATGTTATAATATTATTTACTATTTAGTATTTATTTCTTCTAGTATCTAGATTTTATCTTAATGTTATATATTTTTTTTCTTTTTTTTTTCTGAAAATGATACAAAAATAAATTTAATTAGTCTTTTTTATTCGTTTTATTTTGTTCTTATTCCGTTTTATATTTCTTTTTGTACGGAAAGTTTTATTTTCAATGTTTTGAATTTTAGTCTCAACTCCCCTTGGTTGAGCTTTCGTCCTTATATTTGGTTTCAAGAAGACCGTTTCACCTTCTATAAGATTAGGTGGTTCTTCTTTTTGGTCGTTTTGTTTTTGCATTTTCTTTGCGGCTTTTTCCAAATTGTTGTTAACTGTTTGGAAGATATCGTTAGCTTGTGCTCGTATTTTTATGGGGTCAATGAAATTATTTTGATTGAATATAACTTCATTTGGCGTAAAGCCAGTGGCTGAGTGCACGGAATTATTATAAAGAGCAACTGACATTTCGATGGCAGTTGAAGTATCTGGGCTTATTGCTTTATGTTTATTTGTATTGAATATTTCGATCACGGTGGAATGGGTTTTTTCTATCTGTCCGTTGGATTCTGATGAAGATGCGTAATCTAATTTTATATTAAGGCTGTTCAGAAATTCTTTAAATTGGGTGGACTGGAAAGTAGTTTCGTGATCACAGATAATAGAGTTCGGTATTCCGAAAAGGGTAAAATATTTACTAAGACTACTGGTTACGTCTGTTAAATTTTTTGTTTCCATTGGCATCATCTGTAGATGTTTGGAAAATGAGTCAATGATTGAGAGGAAATTGTTTCTGTTTATACTGAAAATGTCAATGTGTAGTCTTTCTAACGGCTTCTTTGTGATTGGCCGTGGGCTTATTTTAATATTATAAGGCTTGCGGTCGTATTTATGCACGTTGCATATATTACATGCATTAATGTGAGTTCGGATTTTATTTCCCATTCTGGGGAAGAAATACGCTCGCCTTAGTTGGTTTTCAACCTCATTAGTGCCCCTATGTGCACGTTCGTGTTCCTTGGTTATTAGTAAATTTTGTCTATCTTCATTCGTAACGTCTTGGACTATTTTTGTGACTATCACAAAATGACCTTTTTGACAAAAATTTTGTCTGAACGAAGTTTGGATTTTGTCGTATAGACTTTCGGGAGCCATTATTGCTGATTGTTTCCCATTATGGTATACTTTTAAAAACTGTGTGATATCGTTTTCTTCGAAGGATTTCTTTGAAATAATGGTTCGTTTGAAATTTGGGAAAATCATTTCTTCCGAAATGATACTGTTTTTGTTTGAAAATTTGAACACTAACTGGTTCCTGTAGTAATTAATTGGCCTGTCAGCGAAGTGGATGAAGTAATCGTCTGACGTGTTCGCTGAGTGGATTGTTTCTATTTCGTCACTATTGACGTTTGGAATATTTTCTGCGACTTCCTCGGATTCACGTGTAGTGTTATCCGTTCCCTCATTGAGATGCAGTTCGTTATTTATTGTGTTTTTTATATCTTCTTTGCTAATTATTTCATGTCCAAAAATAGGGACTGGTTTTAGCGTTTCGAAGTTGTTAACGTTCAGTTTTAACTTCGGTAAATTTTGTGGTGGTACTGGTTCGTTTGTGAGAATATTTACGGTCGTATTACCATTAATGGCTTTATATACGCCGGGTTGAATTATTATATTTTCATTTAAATTTTCGTAACTTGGCACGAACCATTCGCCTTCATTACTTGTTCGAAATGTTACTATATGGTTATAGACTGTTCCCGTTGGATAATAACGGTGAAATTTGAATTTTGAATTATTTATTATTATCTCATTGGTTCTGTAATCAATTTTGGTGTTTAGTATCGCCATTGATTGCGAACCTAGGATTCCATCAAAAAATTTATGGAATCCTAATTCGTAGTAAGTTTGTTCCGGGATACCTTGACCCAGAAAATTTATTTTACCTTTGGTATTTACTACGTGAGTTCCTAAAATGTTTTTCACAGAAGCTTCTTGGAAGCTTAATAAATTTTTGGGGATGATACCGGGTTTTATTATGTTTTTATTTGCTCCGGTATCTATTAATAATTTTATATTTATGTTGTTATGTGTGTCCTTGCATTCAAGGTAAGGAAGAAAGTTTAATCTTCCGTATCTTCCACCTGATCGTCTTGAAAATTTGTCGCATTGACATCTAATTCATTCGGAAGGTTTTCTGATTCTTCGCTTTCAGCGTTGATCTCATGGGTGTTCACCATTTTTTTGTTGAACGTGTTTCTAGATTGCATAGAAACGTCAACGTCCATAGGAGTGGCTTTTTCTCTGATTGAACCTGGTCTCTTATACACCTGGTTATTTTCATTCCATTCCTTTGGTTTTTGGTATGAATTATTAAATTTCGGTTGTGGTGGTGGAACATGATTAATTGGTTTTCGAGAATTTCCTGAGATTATCTCGTTTGAATTAAATTTACAAAGGAAAGCATACGCTTCCTCGATTGTTTTTGGTTTCGCCGCTTGGGCGTAACCGAAGTAGGGTTTTCTTAAACCGGATATGAAGGCTGCCAAGGCATCCTCTTCGATAAAAGCGTTTATCGCGGTCCATGAGTAACTATAGGTAGCGTTTTGTCTCGCTAAAGTTTTAATGTTTTGCACGTTTTCTTTTATTTTTTGAAAATAAGTGTGAACTGTTGTGTTCTCGCTTTGTTTCGTTGCCCATAACTGGGACTTATAGAAAGACAACTCTTGTTTGTCTCCCAAAGTTTCTAAGAGGATTTGTTTGATTTCCTCAAAATTTTGTAGGTTACCGGCTAGACATATCGCGTCTTTTGCCTTACCCCTTATTTTATTACTTACTGCTTGTAAGTATAATTTGAACTGTGGTTCAGACACTAATGGCGCGAATACGTTCAATGTATCCTCCGCTGTCTTGATCCATGCAGATAATTGTTTTCGATTCCCATCATATTCGGGTATCGATTTGATTGGATCCGGTATTCTGAATAAATCAACTGTCAATTGTTGTTCTACAGTAGGTTTCTGTGCCTCTGTAGTGTGTTGTGCCTTTTGTTGCAGAAATGCCAACACTTGTTCGTGTTCTTCCGACTTAGTGGTCATTTTCTGTAATTGCTCAACAACAACTTTCAATTGCACGGTTAATTCGTTTACCGCTTGATCCATTTCGTGGTCGAGATCGATCTGTCGATTAGCTATGAATCTATCGATCAATTTATCTCTCATTCACTTTATTTATTTATTTATTGATTAATTTTTCTTCCGTGTCTATCAGGTAGTGCACGGGTATGGTTAGCAGGTTTGTGGCTATTTAGTAGTTCCACACGTTTGCCAAAAGATAATCAAAGTATTTGGTACAATTTAAAAAATTAAAAAAAAATTATATAAACTTTGTTACCTGGATATTATACTTCGTATAATAATTTGTAGTCGTGGTGTCTCAGGTTCAATGTAGAGCTCGTGTTGTGATGCGGTGGAATCTCAAGTCTCTTAGCGGTTATTTAACCTTCAGCTAGAGATGTTTTTCACAAAAAAAAAAATTAACACCTATTTTTTTTTATTTTTACGGATTCACTTCTTCACTAGTTTTTATTCACTAATGTTTATACACTGTTACACTAACACGAAAACTAAACACTACCGGACGGCTGCGCCAATTATAGGTTTCTTTACGAGAGAAACATAAAAAAAATTATTTTATTTATATTTTATTTCGAGTTCTTTACAGAATGAGTTAGATCTTAAAACTAAATACTTATTTCTATAATTTAAAATATTATGTCTTATCAAAAGTGCAATAATGCATTTTTATATCTTTAACCTATTTTACTCGATCGTATTACGGAGCGTTTCCTGTTATTCATTGGAATTTATTTGATACCTTGCTTGTGCAATGATGGAATGTTCTTAATCATCACTTATATGATTTATGTGAATGTAACTATATATATATATATATATATATATATATATATATATATATATATATATATATATATATATATATATATATATATATATATATATATATATATATATATATATATATATATATATATATATATATATATATATATATATATATATATATATATATATATATATATATATATATATATATATATATATATATATATATATATATATATATATATATATATATATATATATATATATATATATATATATATATATATATATATATATATATATATATATATATATATATATATATATATATATATATATATATATATATATATATATATATATATATATATATATATATATATATATATATATATATATATATATATATATATATATATAATATATATATATATATATATATATATATATATATATATATATATATATATATATATATATATATATATATATTATATATATATATATATATATATATATATATATATATATATATATATATATATATATATATATATATATATATATATATATATATATATATA
The DNA here is from genome assembly GCA_958295665.1 of Tipula vernalis. NCBI lineage: Eukaryota > Metazoa > Arthropoda > Insecta > Diptera > Tipulidae > Tipula > Tipula vernalis. Next base: position 84,415,034 of record OY282559.1, on the reverse strand, counting down.
TATATATATATATATATATATTATATATATATATATATATATATATATATATATATATATATATATATATATAATATATATATATATATATATATATATATATATATATATATATATATATATATATATATATATATATATCTATATATATATCTATATCTATATATATATATATATATATATATATATATATATATATATATATATATATATATATATATATATATATATATATATATATATATATATATATATATATATATATATATATATATATATATATATATATATATATATATATATATATAAATATATATATATATATATATATATATATATATATATATATATATATATATTATATATATATATATATATATATATATATATATATATATATATATATATATATATATATATATATATATATATATATATATATATATATATATATATATATATATATATATATATATATATATATATATATATATATATATATATATATATATATATATATATATATATATATATATATATATATATATATATATATATATATATATATATATATATATATATATATATATATATATATATATATATATATATATATATATATAGTTTTACTCGAAGATTATATAAAAAAATTAATTTATTTTATTATTTTGTGTTTATCTTTTACATTTTAAACTAAAACTAAACTACTTTCAAAATATGTTAACATTTTATATATAAAAAATTGCTTAATAAGTAAATTATAATATTCTCAAATAACTAGAACATGTCTGCGCGTGTTCTTACATGTGTTTTCCTTTTAAGCTGATTTAGCGTGTTTAGGTGATGCGCGTGTTTGCAATTTATGTTGAATTGCAATTCTAGTTGTGTTAACTCTTCCCCCCTACAAGATCCGCGTCCCGTGGGTCAAAATTTTAGGCTAATTGGTTGGACTCCAGATTGGCTGATGATGACTTCTTCTTGACATGGTTTTGGATTTGACCATTTTTGCGTTTTGTTCTTAATAAAAGGATGAGTATTATGATGAAGATTATATAACGAAGTCTACAAAGGCTGCTTCCTTATGTTTTGTAAATAATTTTTGTAGTCGATCTACATTATTTAGGTGCAGGTTATGAAGGTATCCTGGGTCGATTTTTACACATTTATCTGTTATATTAGGTTGTAGTACTGTTGGTAGTATTTGTGATTTCCTAATATCTCTGCTGGTGAAGGTTTTATTGTTGATCTTAATCGTTTTATTGTCGTATTGTACTAGAAAGCTTCCCTCCAGGTGTTTATCCGTTTTGTTGTAAAATATATCTCCTTTAAAGTTGCTCAGAAAAATCGTATTGTCGTTTAGGGTGTTGATTATCTGATTCTTGTTGAATTGGTAGTTACAATGGGCATCTAATCCCCTTATGAGTTGGTTGATGCAGTGGTCGGCTTTTAATTTTCCAAACTATCTGTCTCGCAAAGTATGGTCTCGCGAAATATTTTGCATTCTCGAAGGATCCCGAACATTTCGTCTTGATTTACCAGAAGTTCGTTGTATTCCAGGTATATCTGTTTATTGTTCTCAATCGTTGATTTTACCATCACGTGATTGTATTCCTGTTTACTTGTTTTCGGTATTGATATAACATATAGTATTGTTGATTCTTTAGCCAGCATCATTGGTTCTGCGTATTCTATTGCCTGTATATCGTTAGAATATGGAAGGGTTTCGATTTCTGCAACCAGGCGACTGATTTCTTCTTTATCCAATAAAATTGTATTGATTATTTTTCCTTTTGCTAATTGCGCGGCTCGAATGATTTCTTTTATCTCCTCTTTGATTATGGTTAGTCGTTGAATAGTATTTGTTGGATTTTTTCATCTGAGTTTTCGTGTAACTGTTCAACAATTTTGTTGTATTCATTGAGAATCTGCTGTGCTGTGGTCATTAAGACATTGTTGATCTTATATTGTTGATTATTGTTATTGATGATTTGATTTTGACTTTTCATTATTTGATCCCAGTCTGTGGCGTCTGGTGATCCTGCAATCCATTTCCATGCGGAGCCGATCCAGTTGATTGATCTGCGAGATCTTGTTTTTTGACCTTTGAGTTCTGATATTAGCTGCCTTGTTTGGTTCATTTGGTGAATCAGTTGAGGTCGAAGACTGCTTTCTGGGTCAATGTTGTCAAGTGAAGTTCTAATTCTGTTGATTATTTCCTCATATTCGGTCAAGATGATGACATGGATTAATTTAAAATTTCCATTGATGATTCGTCCATTGCCTTGTTTGAGAGTTACTATTGGTGTGGTATATTTGTAGATGGTAAGTGAGCTTGTCAAGCCCAATATCCAGAAACTGGAAAGAAGAGATTATTGCGATACATTTTTATTTGAGTCTTTTGGACCCTTTTTCCGGAGGTGGTGCTAATTATGACTCGATTATCTTTGGCCACAGTTTCTTCTTTAAATCTGGGTTTCTCTTTTCCTTGTATCTGCTTGATTGTAGTGTATATTGTTTCCCCAGGTTTATATTTTCTTGGTTTATTTTTCTTTGCGTTTTCCCTAGAGATGTTAGTTTTTTGGTTTTTCCTAATTTTTTCTGCCACATCCTCTTTGACTTGATCTTTGAAGTCCACAAGATTTTGGTAATTGATTCTCTGCGTTCTCACACAAAAAATATGTCGCAAGGTTATGTTGGATAACCGAATGTATTGAGTTGTTATAGCGATCTACTGCGATGTTAACTAGTTCTTTTATGGTTAATTCCTTATATTCCATTTGAAGACATCTTATTATCTCGATGATAGTAGAATGTACTCTTTCGATGGCTCCATTTACCTCACTTCGCTGGGGCGGTGTTAAGTATATTTCTATCCCCAAGGTTTTTAGATAGTCCATTACGATGGGACTTACGAAACTCCCCTCATTATCCATTACTAATAATCTGGGAATTGTGAAGTAATGCAGAATTTTGATTATTTTGTCTCTGATGTGAAGAACGGATTTGTTGTTGATGTGGAAAAAACTTTGTAAATTTAGAGAATTTATCCATGCATGATATAAATTTTTCATTCTTTATCTCGATTATATCCATATGGAGTATTTCTGTTGGATATGTTGGAACCGGCGTTTCTTGGAGCTCGACTCGATTTGGGTGTCTGTCATATTTATTTGTATTACAGATGCGGCAGGTTTTGGTATATTTTTTTATTAGGCTGGTCATTCGTGGAAAATAGTACCGTTCTAGGATTTGATCCTTGTTCTCAGCGTGATTTCTGTGTGCTCGATTATGATCCTCTGTTATAATTTTGAATTTATTTTCCTCGTTGCTGACGTCTTGGACCACTCTTTGTGTTAGACGTAACTTCAATCCCGGGAACTGTTCTTTGAAAACGTCTTGTAACATTTGGATGTGTTCTTCGGGTATTTTTATTCCATTGATGATTGTTGGATGGAGATTATGCCTTAGGATTTTTGTAAGAGTGTCCTTATTTATTTCCGGTAGGCTAATGTAATGCCTATGATAAGTAGGATGTGGTTCTTCATGACAATCAATATATTTGCCTGTCTTGATTATCAGTTGGTTTCTGAAGACGTTTATAGGTGCTTCGCAGTACTGTATTAGGTCTGTGCTGTCTTCTTCAGCGCTGTGTATCGTGGAGGTTGATGATAGGGTGTTGACCTCTAGTTCTAATCTTTACAAGGCATCGGCTACTTTGTTGGTACATCCAGGTTTGTATATGAGTTCATAGTTGTACTCTTCCAATCGGGCCTTCCATCTTTTTAATTTTGCGTTATTATTTTTAGTACATAGTGCAAATGTGATCGGCTGATGGTCCGTGAGGATTTTAATATTTTTCGCTCCGTACAGGTAATTTCGTAAGTTATCTAATGCCCAAATGATTGCTAGCATCTCTTTTTCATTGACCGCATAGTTTTCTTCGGTCTTGTTTAACGGTCTGGATATATATGTGATTAGTCTGTCCTTTCCGATGTCACCCTGTGATAATACGGCACCAATTGCATAATCTGAGGCGTCGTAGTAAGTATAAAAGGTTTATCGAAGTCTGGAAAGATTAGTATATCAGTGGATGCTAAAACCTCTTTGATCTGACGGAATGCTTGGAGTTCTTTTCCTGTTAAGCTGATTTTCACTTTTTTTGATTGTATTGCTTTAATTTGTGCGTTTTCGCCTCTTGTGAGGTTGGTTAAGGGCTTGGCGATTTTCGCGAAGTCTCTAATAAAACGTCGATAATACGATGCGAGTCCAAGGAATGATTTTCACTCTTTTAAATTATCTGGGCTCTTTAGGTTTCGTATAGCCGCTACCTTCTTTAAATCTCGCCTGATTCCTTGGTTTGTTATGATGTATCCTAGGAATTCTGTTTCTGTTTTCATGAATTCCGTTTTGTCAAGGTTGACACGTAGGCTAGCTTTTTCAAGTTTCGAGAATACTCTTTTGACATTAATAAGATGTTCTTCTTCGGTTTTCCCTCCGAATATGATGATGTCGTCAATATATACATAGCAGATGATTCCGATGAATTCTTTCAATACGTCGTCTATCATTCTTTGGAATATAGCTGGCGCATTTTTTAGTCCGAAAGGTAGTCTTAAAAATTCATATTTTCCATTCATCGTGGAAAAAGATGTTTTCGGAATATCCTTTTCTATCATCCTGATTTGGTGAAATTCTGATGTAAGGTCGATGGTTGTAAAAAACTTTGATTTTCCAAGATTTGCCAATGTGTTTGATATGTCAGGAATTGGATATGTGTCTGACACCGTGACGGCGTTTATTCTTTTAAAATCGACGACTATCCTATATTTTTTGATGCCTGATGCATCCAGCTTTTTTTCAACTACCCAAATTGGTGAGTTGTATGGGCTTTTAGACGGCCTTATGATTCCATCTTTTAGAAATTGGTCTATTTGTTTCTCCACTTCGTGCCTCATGCTGACTGGATAAGGATAGGATTTCGTGTAGATTGGTTCATCTGTTGTTGTTTTTATTTTCGCTTTTACGTTAGTATCAATTGTTTCAATATTGTTGACTGGTTTAAATAGTGTTTTGAATTTTGCCACGATTTCTTTGAGGTTTTGTCTGGCTTCTGATGATCCCGAACTTCGATGTTGTTTACTTGAACTGAGTGTTTTTCCTTAGGTGGAATTTTGATATTTGGGGTTATGGTTAAAATGTTATTTTTCCGGTCGATAATTGCTCCAAGTTTTTTTAGAGTGTCGTCCCCGATTATTCCGTCGAATGTTTTTAAACCAGGTTTTTCAACCAAAAAACTCTATTAATGTGTCAATTCCAATGCATTTGAAAAATTGTCCGGATATTTTTTTACTGATCTTGATGTCCCCTCCTGCTGATTTTATTTTAAACGGGACATTAGTCGGAATGGATCCTTCAGCTAGTTCATGTTTGATGAAGTTCTTGTTGGCTCCCGTGTCGATTAAAAATTTGAGGATGTTATTTTTTGCTGTTTTTTACTCTAGGTATGGTATGCTAGAGAGGCTTTCTCCATAAAATTTATCTCTGAGTTTATTTCCTCAGGTTCGTCTTCTAATGTCTCGATATTCGTATTTTCATTAATTAACTGATTATATTCCTCTTCCTCCTGTGTATCCAAATGATAAATTCTTTGCTATCTTTGGGATTCGCCGTAGCCTGGATGTTCTATTTTTGGTTGATGGTTATTTTGATATGCTGGTCTATTCATGTAATTTACGCGTTTGGTTTGAATTGACTGATCAATTTCCATTTGTGTTGCAGGTTTCGGATAAATTGGCCTAGGTGGTATTTGTTGATTCAGATTTTGATTGTTGTATGATGTTTGGTTGTTATAATGTTGATTATTGTATACCATGTTTTTCCGTTGCGGTGGTATTAAATTGTGGATTACTCGTAGATTATGTGGGTTGGTATACGAAACTTGTTTGACCGAGTTATTAATTCGTGGATTTTGTGGGTTTGATATACGAAAATTGGTTGATTGGAGCTGTTACCGAGTTATTAACGTTCTTTTTCTGAATTGTCAAATTTCTGAAATTCATGTTTTGAATTTCAAGGCAGGACCCATATGCTTCCGGAAGTGTGGTCGGTTTTTGGATGATTAACATTCGTGACAATTCTCCATTTAACCCTCTGACAAAAACATCCAAAGCTCGATTCCTGTAGTTTTCGACTAGGACGCTGATGGTTTCTGTCGAATAATCCTCCGTTTTTATCTTATTTACTATCAATGATAATTGATGATTCACATTGGCATAAAATTCATCGATTGACATATTTCTTTGTACAAGGTTATTTAATTGATGTTCTAACGTTCGAAGATCCCTCTTATCTGCGTAGTGGAGCGATAGGCACTTTTTTATAGACGCTCACTCATCATCGAAGATGTTATATGATATTAATGCCGCATCGGTGTTTCCTTTAATCTTTTGCCGTATGTGTTGCAGTATTGCTCTATAGATTGGTTTAGTGCGTACAATGTTATAGTCTCGTAGAATGTTCTCGACATTGTGCACCCAAGAGATATATTGAGTTGGATTTCCATCAAACTGTTGTAGTTCCTTCACGCAGTCAGGTAACTTACTTATGTTCTTAAGCTCTTGTTCGTTTTGTGGGACTGCGAATATTGTTGTTGCAGCTAGATTTATAGGTTTCTCCAGTACCTCGAGTCTCCGCTCGATTTGTTTGGTGAACTCAATTTGAGCATTTAGGGCTCCGGTTATTTTTGTCAATGCAGCTTGGATTTGATCTAATTTTTGATCCGCTGGTGTCGTCATTATGATGTTTCACTTTTTATTATTATATTTTAAATTTTGTTTATAAAATAGTATCGTTGATTATTATGATCACTTTTTATTGTTGTAATTGAACAAAATGTTTAGTTACTTTTATTATTATTTGTTATTATATTCACTTTTTATTATTGTTTATTTTGTAATTGTTATTATAAAAGAATATTTAGTTACTATTATTATCGTTATTATAATTACTTTTTATTATTAAAATTCTCGTTATTATTATAATTACTGTTTCTTAAATAATTTTTTCTTTTTTATTTTTTGTTATTAATTTTTACTTACATTAAAATTAAGAGGCTTTTCATGGCCTATTTGTGGATTAGTTTTGCCACAAAAGTCTTTGTAGTGCACAACCGGTTTTCGTACACTCGGAACCCGCACGTGTGTCTTCTAAATAATTGGATATGCTGTATTTCTCCCGTTTGGCGATGTTGCGTTGATATTTGTAACCCGCCTACTAATGGTACAAACTTTATCACGGTTTATTTAGTTTCACTACTTTAGTGGAACGGCTTTAGCTATGTTCTTATGTGTATAGCCTTTAAAATTTGTGGTAAAAAAAAAAACGGTTATGTTCTCGTGGGTATAACTTCTGTTTTTAACCAAAAACTGTCGTTCTTTAATTTTAGATATTTTTCAGCAGGGGTTTGCTGATTTAATGATCTTTTTTATTTTTCACTTTTTTGTTACTTGCACTTTATATTATTTTATTAATATTTAACGCCAGGTCCCTGTTTCGGCGCCAGTTAAGAGTTTTACTCGAAGATTATATAAAAAAAAATGAATTTATTTTATTATTTTGTGTTTATCTTTTACATTTCAAACTAAAACTAAACTACTTTCAAAATATGTTAACATTTTATATATAAAAAATTGCTTAATAAGTAAATTATAATATTCTCAAATAACTAGAACAGGTCTGTGCGTGTTCTTACATGTGTTTTCCTTTTAAGCTGATTTAGCGTGTTTAGGTGATGCGTGTGTTTGCAATTTATGTTGAATTGCAATTCTAGTTGTGTTAACTTATATTGTCGGAGCGATTGATCCGACTGAAATAGGATGCTTACCTAACCAACAAATCTCAGCCTGAAACACATCAAGAATACCTAAAATCAAACAAATAAAAACTATGTAAATTATCATTCATTGAATTAATTAATACTTACCATTCGCTATTATATAAGTGTTGATCACCCTAAAAAATATGTAATTAATTAATAATTTTTATATAATTCAAATGTAAATAATATTGTACTTATCTTAAAATTTTCAAAACAACTCAATGACAACTTGAAATGTCAAATAGTGGAGGAATTCCAATGCATTATTTTCTGTTCAGTGCAATAATGATAACGAAGATTATGATGGACGCGACACCTGAATTTGAACTTTTATACTAAATATCGAACATAATCTTCGAATTCATCTGCACTTATTGATGTATTGGAATTACGTATAAATTTGTGTTCATTACAAAATTTTGTCATTCTGTTTTCAAGTTTCGCTCAAAATAGTTTGCAGTTTTTTTTTTATTTAGATTATTCAATAAAATAATAAAAATAAATTTGTAAAAACAAAGTAAAACTGGTGAATCTGTTTTCTTGTATTTTGGTCAAATTGGAAGCCAATAACAACAACGAAGTGAAGAGGTTACCAATTCGTGAGAAATATAAGGGGACCACCATTTTGAAGAAGCAGAATCAAGATAAAGCAACGTGGGAAATAAGCAACTTTAACGCTTTAGGAGTTGCCCCCTCATATATATATATATATATATATATATATATATATATATATATATATATATATATATATATATATATATATATATATATATATATATATATATATATATATATATATATATATGAGCCTTCACCAACCGTAAAATTGTACGTATAAAAACTGCCGTGAATAGTAAGCAGCTTGGTCAGCTACTTTTGGTAAAACTAAATTTTTCTGGCATAGTCGTAACACAAGTTCACTTCCTTATCACGTTGGATTTTTAATAATTCAAAAAACGCTTTTGCTCATAATTTATGCAGCCTTCAGCACGCATCAGTTGTACGAGGTATTGAAAATTTTGCTACAGAAAGAATGCGTAACTTTATGATTAAGGGTAGCTGACTTATTGTGCGTTCGTCATAGTTTGCTGATATTTAAATCGCTTGACAAATATTCCCTTTTTGAATTTTCTCGACAATAATTAGATTCGGTAATCACTAAACTTTCAATAAAGTGTTTTACTGTTTTTTTTTTATCCGCGTACTAATGACTTTTTGTATCGCCTCTCCAGTTTCCAAATTACGCTTGCATACCATATTTACTCTGTACTTGGAGACATTAAGACCGACCAAAAATATTTTTCTGCATACAGGAACGGCAGACTTTTCCCCGGTAGCTTCAAACTTGCTTAGGATAAAAAGCCTTGGGGTACTTAAGCACAACGTTATCTTGCGCAAATTTTTCAGGAATTTTATAAAAAACGGACTGAAAATGCTGGACATCGCTTCTGGTCAAGCCACAACATGCCAACGATTTTGAACTGTGTCCACCGTATATAAACCTTTTGACTTTTTCTATATTTTTGCGCCACATTTCTAGAACTACAGAGCTGATTAAATCCATTTTAAAACAACGTTTTCTTTTAAAATAACAACAAATTATAATTTATAATAAATTTAAATTGCACGCTCACGTCGTAACGCACTCTCATACATAATGAAAAGTAATAGGATAGCAAAGACCCGTTGAAAAATACCGTTAGTGAGATGGATTCGCTTTATTATTAAATTTATATAGAGAGTAAAATATCAAGTTATGAAATATCAATTTAGTAGATGACCATTTTTGCTAAAGTCAATTTATAGACCGTTTTGGAATAAGAGCGATATTCCTTTTGTCAAGTTTTGGAATAACAACGGATGTTTGTCTTTGAATAAAATTTTAGCGCCAATGGAGCATACCTTTACTATAGAATATTTTCCAATTTGTAGCCATTAGGGTTCTCTCCAATATGGCGTATCTAACTCATTTTTTTTAAAATTACCAAATGCCCAGTTTTGGAATTATAAGTTTGTCGAAATATTATAAAATGTGATTTTGGAATTATTGTTAATAAATTGTGATAAATTGATTTTTGTGTTCAATAAATAAATTCATTTGTTTTAAATTGAAGTGATTTGTTTTATTCACAATCCAGTGATTTGAACCTTGATTACAAAAGCGTAACAATATATTCAAAGCTTATCCCTGTTGAAAAAACAAACATTATAAACATTAATTAAATTCTTAATACACCTGAAACAGTCTTTAATTTGACTTATAGTTGTACGTTGTTCAATCAAGCAAAAAAAGTGTTAAATTAATTTTTAATCGAAGCAATGAGCTTAGGTATACATACACCTATTCGATATAACATTAATTGTAATGGTGTTTTTCTATTAGAAAGCCGCCATTCAGGCGAACTCTTTAGATACATACATTTGAATGATATTCTCTTCAATGACGACAAAGCACTAAGTGACAACATGAACACATGAGTGAAAATTGAGTTAAATTTGAACTTTATTAAAAAATGCGACCAGTATTTTCTGAGACATTCAAACAAGTTTGTAAGGCAAACAACTTAACATTTTTAGTTTGGCTGTATGTTATGTATTAATGATTTATGATGTATTTGTATGTAAATGGGCAGTATTTGTAGAATGTGCTTAGAATTTATTAGTGAAAGTAATAAATTTTGTAAATGTTCATAATTTGGAATATATAAGATATTTAGTTTTATTTTGGGTTCGTTGCTTCTTTTTGAATTTTTTTGTTAGACTTTGCTTTTCTGTTTTACCTTTTCATCTTTTCGTTATCTCCAATGACTAATGAGGAGCACAGATGTTTGTGTAGTTAGCCCAGACTTTGACCGAAAATGAATCGGAGGCATACGACACTCAGGTATGAGCGGTACTCTTCATATTTAACTATGTTTAATTCTATATCTAATGAAATATAACACTATGTAAATCTTAAAGTTATTACGGAAATATACACATGTTTAAAATAACACCATTTATAGGTTCCGTTAGAGGCAAAAGACACTATATGGACATAAGTTGATATACCTTTGCAAATTTTAGTTTCATATAAAACAATGTCCTATATTAGTCGGCGTTGAAAGAGATAATAACAATAGGTTGAATTTTTTTTTGTTCGTTTAGTTAGCTGTGTTTTATCATAAACTGTTGTGTGTAATTAAACACGTTTGTTACTATTCAGAGGAATGTAGCCATAAGAAAGGTAATGAAAAAAATCAGTAATTAAACAACAAGGTACCAAACGTGTAAGAAATTCAAACGTAAAGCAAACAATACCGCGGGTCAAGCCTACTTGAGTAAAAAAGGTAAAAACGTGTCTGCTATGTAATGCAATAATGATCTGAAAAGACAGTTCATTAGTACATGTGTAGAAATGAAACCAACAGCGCGTTTCAGAAGCAGAGATTTTGTTAGACAAAAAGAAAATACATTGACAAACAAACTTATCGTTAATAAAAAAGTACTAAGAGTATATAAAGTGATGTTCCTGAATACACTTTGTATTTCCAACACAGTAGTTGTTAATCTTTGAAAAATGAAAGACTTGGGGTTTGATAGAACAAGATAAGAGAGGGAGGCATACACCAAGTAACAAAACTGCAACTGTGGTAATTGACAATGTCATAAGTCATATTGCCTCATTTCCAGCATATCAGAGCCATTATAGCAGAGAAAGAAGTGAGAAAAAATTTTTAGGGCCAGGGCCCTATTGCACCAACTACTTATCACTTATTACTTATCAACTTATCATAAGTTAGTTTTTTTGATAATGATAAGTGATAAGTTTTTCACCAAAAGTGGGTGTTGGGGGTGCGCTTCAATAGGGTAGGAGTTGACCGTTTATAGCCACGACTTTCGTGAACTATATTCCAGCTCTGCAACTATGTAGAGGCCACCAAATGTGTCTAGTATACCTCCTCGTGGTGACACCCGGGCAACGATTTTAAAATCGGCTAAATACTAGAGGCGAGTGGATTACACTATAAATATACAATATGCAATGAATAAAACAGAAGGAAAAAATACCCCAGGTGGTAAACCAATAGAAATATTGGGCAATCCACTCTCTGATGAGACTGGCCCTAAGGATTCTGGGGAGGGCCGATCCTTGCATACACAAAAAAACAAAAATATGGAAATAGTAAACAGCCCGTTCCACAAGGGAGGAAACGTTGCTAGATCTCCTGAGAAAACTTTTAATTTCTCATCTGACAATTTTAACATGGAACGATTCCAAAATAATAAGGGCGCAACAGCAGCACCCCAACAAGCAAGTATAACAACCTCATATAACTATGGTGAAACATCTATTCTTGAAAGTGGTACTTCAGGAAAAGAGCTAACGTTATACAAACAATGGCAAAAAGTAACTGATGAGAAAAATCAGCAAAGCAATATTATTCTCAATTTACAACAACAAATTGACGAACTAAAAAAAGAAATGATGCAATTAAAGCAGAACGAAACTCAAGCTAAGCCATCAATGAAGCAGAACCAGAATACCGAACTTAACGCCAACAATGTTAAATGTCCAACCGAATCATCAATAATACAGAAACAAAACACCAATTCTAATGTTAATAAAAACGTTGAATATCAAACCGATGAGGAAGACTTAGCTAAAGAAACAGAATGGATTCGTGCTAAGTCTAGAAAAAGTAAAAAGAGAAGGTTAAATAATACACCGTCACCACTACAAAAACCACAAACTCTGGATCAAAACACTCAGCCTCAAAAGGTTGAGACAAATATCAAAACAGATAAAAAAACACCTCCCCCACCACCGATCATAGTAGATGATGTTAAAAATTATCACGTTTTCTATGATATAATTAAGGCGAGTGTTTCAGAAGAATCATTCATCACTAAATTGATGAATCAAAATAAAATAAGCATCAACGTAAATAGCGTCGATGCGAATATTCAGAGCTTAAGGGAATAAAAGCAGGAGTTCCACAAGGAAGTGTACTTGGGCCACTTCTGTATTTACTATACACCCGAGATGTCCCAATCCCACAAAACAACATGATAGCCACTTTCGCCGATGACACAGCTATCATGGCAGTAGGTGACAACAATTCAGATACAGCAGAGCAATTACAAAACGCCATAGAGCAAGTACACAATTGGACAAAAAAATGGCGCATAAAACTAAATGAAACTAAATCTGTACATGTTGACTTTACGAACAAGAGATTAGTTCATAAACCAGTATATTTAAATAATCAAGAAATACCACATGCAAACACTGCCAAATGTCTTGGTATGACGTTAGACGCTAAACTTCGCTGGAAAGCTCATGTAAAAAAGAAAAGAGGCGAGTTGGAATTAAAATACAAAAAAATGTATTGGTTACTGGGAAGAAACTCTCATTTATCAATCCCTAATAAACTTCTGCTTTATAAGCAAATATTGAAGCCTGTTTGGACTTATGGTATACAGCTGTGGGGGTGTACCAAGCAGAGCAACATGGATATTATCCAACGATTCCAAAACAAAGTGCTAAGAAGCATCGTCAACGCACCATGGTTTGTCAGAAATAGCGACATCCACAAAGATCTGGGCATAGAACTCATCAAAACCGAAATTATGAAATTTGCTAGAAGTCATGAACAACGGCTACTTCACCATGTCAACATAGAGGCCAACCAGCTACTGGATAATACGGATTTAGTTAGAAGGCTCAAAAGAGTAAAGCCTTTTGAGTTAGTGTAAATCAGTTAAAATAAATCTTTATCTAGCGCACGACAAAAGCGCGATCAAATCATAAATATCAAAACTAAGGAGTACATCGATGGATGAACCCTTAAATTTCAGTAAAATGTAGTAATTTAAGTTAGAATAAAATTGCTT